>OZ022217.1:11313856-12622712 GCA_963978815.1 Aleochara curtula | reverse complement strand
GGCTGTTTAAGGGCACGCTTTACCCACCCGCTCGGAATGTATTCCATTATTTGGTGGCGCATGCGCTGTGCGAGCTACGGGCGTAAATGAGATCCGTCTGGACCGAAAATATTTTGCCAATATCAACTCATATATAACATGATAGTCCGCGCAAAAAGTTTTCGTGCAGTTTTCGTGCACAGCGTACAAGTGGTGGTGAGGGCGGTGAGGGTGAGAGTTGGTGACAAAGACGTGGATGAACGGCCGCAAGGACCAAGGACAAGGGACGTGCAATACCCGCCGGTGCCAGCCACTGGTGTATATTGCGACAGGGTAAGAAATGAGGGAAGGGAAATTGTTTTATTGCCCTTGCCATTGCCGCTTGCTACTTTGTTATATTTTTTCTTCTTGTTTCTTCGTCCTTCTTCGAGTAGCTGCAGTCAGCCCGTCGTAACTTTCCAGTCCAGTGCAGGATTATTCATTACATTAAATTGAATTGCACCAGCAACTTTTGTTGCAATCATCATTTGTTTATACGAAAGATAGGAATAAACCGCAGCTTTTGCCAGGATTTCCACGAGGAATTTGAGAATTGTTTAATGCGGTCCTGTAACTGGTATTCTTGAGAATTATGAGTGTGGAGTATTAAGGTGGACGAATGGTCACCTAATTGAAGACATTTGTTTTACTGACTTGAACAATTTCAGAACCCTCTTCTTCCGTTTCTTTGCGGCCGTGCCTTGCAAAACACTCAATTTTTCCCGTTCAGCGAGTGCTCAACGCGATGAGCGCAGCTATAAACTGAATTTATGACAATACAAATTTATTCTCCACAGTGCCAAATATAATAATTATTATAAACTGCATATGGGGTTATTTATATTGCAACCCAAATTTGAATTTATAACCCATATTTCAAAATAACACGCGAATTGTCTAACTCGTATACCCCGGGGTATGTGAAAGGGTGAATTCACATTCATATTTCCGGGTTACGATGCTCGAATGCAATTCTTCTTGATCTGTGCCAAGAGCGACGAAGACGCCGCCTCATGAACTCGCGCAGGGAGAGATAATAAATTAAGCAATCGTAGAATTTGAGCGCATATGCAGCCAGCGCCCTCGATGGAATGTGTGCATAGCACCAACTTTTACTAAAAGTACCAACTTTTACGTCTGCCAACGTTTTCATTTCGATGCTTGTTTGTTCTTTCCCTTCTTCAAATCCAACGACGCATCTGGCGCTCACCTGAGGCCAACGCATCTGTCGCGTCGTCGTCTTCGTCGCCGCCTCCGCCGCAATTTCATTCAAACGTCGTCGGCGACTGAATGCGGTAAACCGTTCGAACGCGCCCGCCGAGTCAAAGCTTCAATCAAATGTCATTATATACGAAGCTGACGCGCACGAATAAATGAGAGACGCCGCAGAAAAAGCGACATGCTGTGTGAAAAAATCCAAAAGAAGAAAACCAAGAAGAAGACGAAGAAGAAATAGCGCGTGTTAAGTTTTCCCATTGAAAAAGTCGGTTGCGTGAAAGTGCGCAGGGGAGAGGGGGTGGCGACTGCCAATACAGATCGAAGAAGTGATGCGGTGGTTGCACGGCATTACCAGAAAAAACAAAACGATATTTTGCTTGCTTCCGGCATCCTTTGGCAGGCTCCTCCGTTTGTGTACGTACACAATCATCCCTCGCGGTGCGTATGTGCATATTTTTTCCTCTTTCAGTGTGTTTGCACACTGCGGGTTCTTGCTGTGTTTGCTTTTTGTTTCTGTTTTGTTAGGCTAGCAAAACGCACCGTTCTCACGAATGTGTGGTGACTGGCGTGCCGTTATCGTGTGTGTTTGTGTATGCGATGCTACCACATTCCGATGCGTGCATGTTCGTCCTGTGCGATCGCAATTTTCTTCCTTGTGCCAACCTGTATCCAACAAACAGGCAACTATTTGTAGCTGTGCCAGCAGCACGCAAGAAAATAAACGAAAATGCCGTGTTCCTCATTTATTTTCATATATCACATATCACATTAGCTTTTTATTTACGCGTTTGTTAATGTTTGATACACTAACATAAATATTTCTTGTATGAAGATTATTTTCTTCATATCGCACATTTCCTGAAGGTATATCAAAGATTTAAATGGAATTTTTGATCTGTCTCCTCCGAATAAATATAAAAATTTCATATTATCCTGAAGATATAAATAAATAATCTACCGTTATATTAAACCTCAATCAATGTCAATTTTGAGAATTAACTTTTGAAATGAATAAATTTGTAATGCTTATTAAAAATGAATTTCATTTATAAATTGAAGCAATGCTAATGAAATAACTGTACCTAAATTGAATAATTTCCTAAACAAATTAGCCTTTCAGGTAATTTGGTTTTTTCGTTCTAGGAAAGAACATCCTATAATTTAGTTCGACATTACAAAAAAAAGCCTAAGCCAAGTAACCAAAATTAGTGAGTAGATGTAACAAACATGCAATAAATTTCACAAGAATCTTAAGTGCAGACAAGCAACGTGTATAATTAACTGCATAAAGAGCAACAACATTGCAAAGCTTTACTTCAACTTTAACATAAACTTGCAGCAGCATACAAGCAACAGGAAATGAATTGCAAGAAAGCGGCTGTGTGCATGCTACCACTCATTACGCGTTTTAGTGGTTGTTAGGAAATTGCGAAAGAAGCATGAAATGATTTGCTGTAATAATATGGAACAAACAAGGAAGTGTACGGTTGACGTGCTCACGTTACTCAAACAATTGGTGGATGAATAGCAAATCGCCGCTGAGCGTGCTGCTGCAACGGAGGAAACGAAGCGCATGCACATCTCGAAAAAACTTTACGTAGTTTGCCGGAATTATGCGAATTTTCCACTTCTTTCTTTTATCATAACGCGCACTCGCTTGGCATTCTTCTTCGAATGCACTTCGTGTTCGGCGCATTACAGCAGCAGAAGCTCACCGGGCGGCGGCGGTTGTTATGCATCATGAGTCTTCAATCCATTACGGATATTAATTATTCATGTCGCCTTCATCCACCGTCGCGGTGCGCTTCTATTTCTCTATCTTCCCGCTAGCTCCGCGTAAAGAGAGTGGCGCTTTCCCCAGCCGGCATTTAATGCCATCACTCTCTCCACGATGGGGAACATATGCCGGAAATTGTTTTACATGATGTTTTCATAGTGCCAATCCACGTATCACTAAATATGTTAAGCGCATCGAATAAACCTACTTGCTTATGTGCACTTGATTGATAGCCCATTTAATTATCAATTATTGTCAAATTACCACTCAAAACTTTCATATCCAAAGTACTTGTATTTCTTGAGCACATATTTTATATTATTCAGCTAAAGTTGACACAAGAAAATCACAAATTCTTGTTAGTTAATATTGTTTATTTTACTTAGTCATAGAGGGCAGCTGGTGATTTTCCTATTGAGTACGATACAAAATAAACACTAAAACAATTGCCAAACAAAATAATTAGAGCTTGGAAGCAATGGTTTACTATGCTTTAAGAGTTAAAGCTATTATTTTATTGAAATGCCGCTGATTGTTAATTTCTTGATTCCTTCATTTGCATGCTTGAAAATAGAAATGAAATTGTGATTGGCTCTTTAGACAGATGAGAATTAGGTCATTGTGTAATGTTGTGCTGTTTCAATCACAAGCATTTGCGAATTCAGAGCACTTGCCAAAAGAATATGAAGTGAACAGATGGGTGCCTAAATTCAGGACGTTGTACGAATTTCATAGCAGGAATGCATTCGACTCTTTGCTTCTGCTCCTGCCGCCGCTTCGCTGCGTACATTCGCGAGCGCGCTAATCTGCGCTAATAAATCTCATTAAGCAGTTATGACGGGGCGGCCGGAATGCCCGTAAATAACAAATTTGAATAATCCGCTACGCTCGCGATAAATTACACTGGACACACGGCGCGCACCACTTTCCAATGCAATGTTTTCGCCGCGCTCCCATGCACAGCCGACCTCGGAAAATATGCTTGCCGCCGCTCCAAGTCGCCGTCCGCACACACTAAAAGTGCTCGAGCAGTTTTCTCGCCGCACATGTGCCATAAATTTACTCCCGATGTCACAACTTGTTATTGTAATATGATTAAAAATTAAAAACAATTACGTAATTTATACCTACATGTGCAACGTCAGTATAAATGCAAGTTAATTAATTATGGCAAAAGCCCTATGGCTTTTATATGCTTGTGAGGCATACAATTCCGATATCCATTGAATGGTATACGATATAATGGAGAAGCACACGTCATTTGAAAAATGACTGGTGGCTTTTTTGCATCCGCCAGGGACAGGAAGGTATTAATGTTGAAGGTGTTTTCAATGTTGAATGCGTCTGGACTGATACTGTTGGCGGCGCTAGCTGCTCCTACTTGCTGCTGATGATGATGATGATGCGGCGGTATGTGATGGGTTTCGGTTTCAAAAGGGCTCTGCGGTTATGCGAGGTCGTTACCGACCTTTTGCGCGCCTGCATTGGTGGCGGCAAGCAGGCCTTTCCATCGAATACGATTTACCATGATGAAAATGCACATACGCGTTTCGCGGCAGGCAAAGAAGTGAGACGAACGGGAGAGTCAGGTTAACAAGTGTCGCGTTTCTTCTTTGTACCCTTCTTAGTTGGCATCCTAAGCGGAAAACACATTTTACCTATTATCGGAAGACATGCTTCTTCATTCCTGCAAGATGTACAATGCTAACATCCTTTCAATTAAAGTTTAATTTCAAACTTTTGCTGTTTGTAATTTGCAATACGTAATTAGTTATGTTTTCAATTGTCCTAAAATCAAGCCCTAATCACAAAACCCAAAATTGGTTGATTAGAGTGTTAAGTTTTGAAAAGAAGCATTAAACTTTCACAGCATTAATAACTTTTTGTGGATTTCAATAAAAATTCTTTATTTTTCTGGGAATATCCACGTACTAAAAATGTGTAATTTTTGAAATGTACATAACTCAAACTCAAATTTGATGGATTCATTAAAGTAACTTTTAATGCGTTGTAATACGCACAACTTTGCTCCAATCTTTCAAGGAAGCGCCAGAGTTTAGCTTGCTTGCGCATTGTGTGTTTTGACACGCGCCAAACATTCCGTTGTGTTCGTCTGTATGTACATATTTTGTTTATAAGTTCAAGTGTATAAAATACAAAGTGCCAGGACGGGGTTGACGGAGGGGGGCGCATGAAGGGAATGCAAAACTTTTGCAAAACGCAGATTATAAATGTCTGTAACTCATAAGCGATCAATACGGCGTGCTGGAGCAGTACAGGCGTGTGGTGGCAGCGGTGGCGGCGGCAGCGGGAATGCGTGCGTGCGACCGGAGCACGCGCCACATGTGGCGTTTTCCGGGAGGGATACCCCGAGATTAGCGCCGCACGTTGCGTCGCTCTCGTCGCTCCGCTGACGGGTCTTGCCAAACGCGCCCGGAGAGGGCATAAAATCTCCCGGAAAATTATTTAGTTCGGACCGCTGTTTTCAACAGATTGTTACAACGCGTGGTGCCGATGCAAAAAATAATTAAATTCCGGTGATGCGTTGCGCATTTGCGAATCGATACCGAAAAATCAAATTTACATATTTTCCGCCCATGCGCGATTTTAATACGGGAAAATGTATTTGTTTTCGCGGGCGGAAGACTAAATATTGATATAAAATTTCCCGTTTTGCGGTTTGATTTTCCCTCTCTCTCTCTCTCTGCGCGCACCCAACTTCTTGCAACTTTGATGCTTTAGTCTCTGATATGGAATGCACGCTTCACCTGCTGATGCGTTCGTTGGGGATGAAGAAAGCAGGAAGGCAGTTTGCTACCTCACGGATGGCAAAAAGGAAACTTCGTTCCATTTCGGCCTACGGTTTGCGCACCGCCAACGTCGCTGATGCCTCCGCCGTTCTGTTTGCCAATTCGCCGGAGGAAAGCGCACTCAACGTTCGACATAGCGAGAGGGTCTGGAGGCGGTTTGAATTACTCCTCCGCAGGAGCGGAGAGGTAAAAACCTGCTGACTTGCGGATTTAAATGATCTAATATCCGCGAACGCTCGAACAAAGTACATGAACTGACGCCGCTGATGATGATGATGAGTATGAGCGAAATTTATAAAGTATAAAGTTAGTTACTTCCGAGGAAATGCGCGCTGCTAACTTTGTTAGCAAACTGACGATTATTACAACAAGTAGGGCGCGCACAGTGCTACAATTACATTGACAAATTATTCGACTGAATCGTCAATTATCGCACACTTTCGCGATGGAAATTATCAATTAGTGTAAAAGCACTAACGAATGCGAACGGAAAATTAAGTCGCGTCGTATTGAAGAGCGCTGCCTCGATGAGGTGATAACGAGCTAGCGATATCTCATCCTCATTATATCGGCACGCATGATCTAATGGGATCATACAGCTTTAGAGCTTTGCCTGAAATGAATTGCTGTTTGAGCATTTGTTACAAATATGTGGTTAGTTCCCCCCCGCCCACATCACAATTACCGTCGGTTGTGTCCTGCTGTAATTTGTGTTTGCCATGTCCGCAATTCTACAGTTTGCTCAAATAGCGTACAAACTGATGCTTTAGCTAATTTCACGTAATACGGCTTTAATTAGTTTAAATTAATGACTTATTATTTATTACATGAATCAGCTATATAACTCTCATAATTCTTTTGCATACGCTATTTATCCTGCCATGAAAAAATGAAGAAAAAAAAAACTTTTAAACCAAACTAGGGTAATGGAGATCACCTCAGGTTTTAAATATCAGCCTATTTTAAATGATATCTTTCTAGAAACTTTTTATATCTAACCCTTAGTTCTCTATCTATGAATTGAGATCACTTTCAATTACTTAGATAATCAACTTTGGATCCAAATCAAATTTAACAAAAACTGTCATTGCTTAATAGATATGGGGGTGATTCCCATATGATTCCAGAAATACCAAGCCTTGGAAAGGTTAATTTCATAAATAAGGAAATTGTTGTCTCATCTCATTCCCTTATCATCTGGTTCTCTAAGGATAAATTATAATCAAAATGGTCTTATTTCTAACTTCCCCACTTTTATTACTCATACCCTTCATTCTCCACTAGCCTCACCTATCATAAATTAAATAAGTAGAAAAAGGACTAGCATTAACAACATTTGTACTGGTGATAGTACAAATATAAAAAAGATTGCAAAGCGAGCAATGCAACAGGAAATGTATAGCACATTTATATAGTGCAATTTTCTTCTCAATTACACCGGACTCCTCCACGTTTGCATTTCTTCGTCGAATAATCCACTTGAATTATATTAAATGCGTAAAGTTCGCCGCTTTGCTTTAGCTATTTGCCGTCAAGAGACTACGAATCGCGCTCTTTAGAAGCGGTGTGGTATGCGTGCGCGAATCAACGAAACGCAACAGCAACGAAACCTTTCTGGCGAAGAAAAGTTTCGCCTGTTCGCAATTCACAATTCAAGGGGTGCGCTGTTTACGCGCCACATATATTTGCAAATGCATTATAATCGCGAGCCGCAGGGTTGCCGCCTATCATAATTTCCGTGCTTGTTTTTTCACGAGAACTGAGCGCACTGAATACCTTTACAGCTGCTTCCCAACAAAGACCAACTGCAACCTGAAGATATCTTGAGAGTTTCGCATTCATCTTCAAGCAGAATAATATGCGTGTACATTTGATATTTATGAAATTATATTAATTTAAAGTTTTTCCTTTGCTCTCTCCGCTCAGTTTTGCAAGGTATTTCTAAAGGTTTCGCGTTGGCGTAATATTTTTTCATCCCTTATTCTGTCCCTGACTCGATTCAACCCCTCGGGTTAACCGAAACCTTCGTGAAGTGGCATAATATATAATAAACTCGAAAAAAATGTCTTCGCGCTGGATGAAAAATAGAAAATCGCAATATGTATTAACATACAGGGGGATACAATCTATTTCACAATTTCTACCCTTAATTTATAGCTTTTAGAAATTATTATAGCCAATCGGAAAGTTATCATTTTTCTAAATTAGCTTCGTAGACAAATAGGCAAGTGATTAATTTTAATAGAAAAATGATTTGGGTTTTCGTGGTAGTCATTGTATTCCTAGAAAAGGGGCACATTAATACAGAACGATATATCACATAGGAAATGGAGTGAAAACAGATTTCGTATTACTTTGTGCATTTGCAGCGCATAGTTTTCGAGCTGTAGTGGTGCAACGATGAAGAAAAACTTGGTTCTATCTTATATCCAGCAACGTGGAAAGCCTTTTCACAACGAGCGAGTAATTTTTCTTCATTTTTATTCCACGGAAATATTACTACCTGTTCGATCAGCGGCAAGTTCGGCGGCGGCGTCGGCGGATTGAGAGAGCGGCAGCAGAAAAACAGCCGGCGCACATGTAACAAATTTCTAACGTTTCAACATTTCAAAATCAGATCGACGCGCTGCTTGTGAAATTGGAAATTGATCAAAACTCATTTTTGTGCACTTCAATCAAATCGAAAGCTTTCATGATATTTCTTAGATTCTCCATGTTATCAACTTCACTATGTCATTCGATTAAATCAAATCCGAATCAAAATCATTTATTTCATTGCGTTAAACGCTCAACTGTTGATTGAAAATTTTATTTATTTTTTCTTCCTTTCAGCATAGCGTTTAATGTCTTCCGGCGTTTTCCAGCACAATTCTTTCAATTGTCCTGGAAGTTACAGTTTTCATTTTTATCGACATCATTAAAATCGCTATTTCCACTAAATCGGTGATAATCCCGTATTGCCTTCTTTTATCAAATTCAAATTTCTCCATTATCGTTTCTTCCAAGCAGGAAGAATCGATTTTCCCAGCAGCTTTAATGTTGTTTAGTGTTTAATCTCGACAATTGGAACTAAATCCTTTCATCATAATTTATTATCAACAAAACAAATAAATAATATCGCAGAGCATTTGCGGCAAATAATTATAATTAATCAGCAATCAGTAATTATCAATCTTTAATACGAGCACTCGTTGAAAACGCGTATATTATGTGTGCTTATACACACGCTTAATAAATTTAGCGATAATATTATTGTGGAATATTGTTTTCAAATATACGCGCAATACACAATGCATGGAAATTTGTCCAAGCGCAATCGCTAATGGGCGAAAATTGTATTGCTCGTGAATGGCAAATGCAGCGCACACGAATAAAGCGAAGTCGCAGCACAGATTCAATAACAATGCAGATACAATCACGAGATAAGCGCTTCGTTCGAGTAATTATAATTTAAATTGACGAATTTCCGCGCTCTCGCCCTCTCGCTCTCTCTATCGGTGCACGCATGTGACTGTTTACGTTAACGCTTACGAAATTCAACCAACATAAATTTCCAATTACGATGCAATAACATTAAAACAAGAAATATACATATTGCTGCTGCTGCTGCTGCCCTGCTGCATTTGCGAAATAGAAATAACAAATAATTTACCAGGTTTGCATTCCGCTTCAACGGCAATAACAACCCGGAAATTTATTATGTCATGCTGCGAACCAAGGTATAATACAAAAGTGGAAATATTTTAAAAGCGCCCGTTTGGATGGATTCAATTTTCTTGCGTAATTAATTATTGCGGGTTAATTAATAAGACATAAACTAGATTGTAATGTAGTGTTTTTAATTAAGCGGTGCATTTTCATAATAAACGCACTCGCCCGTCGTGCTTACTTCCGGAAAATGTGTGCTGCAAGTGCACGCTGCCTACATGCACGCGCGAGATGGGAAATTGTTTCAGTGTTTTGCGTAATACAAGTACAAAGTGTTGGAAGCACTCGCATATACATAAATTCACTGGTTGGTTCGTTCGCGTGCGGAGCGCGAGTACACGAGCGAGCAAATACAGAGGAAACTCGTACATATTGGAAAATTTATAATCCGGGTCAAAGTGAAAATGCCTGCAGCTGGCACCCGTGCAGCATCCTTTTCCTATTGTACAAACACGTGAAGCCCGATACTGCGCATTGCGTGGACATACCGTTCAATCGCCTTCATTCCGAGTTGCCCGCGTCATTTTTTTTTACTTGCGCATCTCGCGTTTGTTTTTCTTGTTTTTACACACGGATCACATTCATTAACAATTTGATTCGCATCCTGCGCCTGGCATACTGAGTACGTTCATAATTGAATTGACAAGATTGAAATATTACTTTGTTTGACATGAATTACAACTGTTGTCCCAGTACAACAAAAAATATATGTTACTTAAAGCAAATTCATATCTAATAATTGAACAATTGTAGACAAAAGGCTGATAATTTGCTATAATGAAATTCTTTACAAAATTGTACACAAGCAAATATAATTACTTACGAACAGTTGTTTCTTGCTATTGTGATTCGTCCGAGGCTTAAACAATTATCATTAAATCTAAACAATAGCCAATTCTTTTCTTGAATACGTACATGTACCTATACATGTACTTATTCATTCTTAATGACTATAATTATATTTCTTCATTAATTAGAATTCTAAAATAGTAAGTAGAGGAGAAAGGCGTAATGGTAGTCACCCAAGCTGGATTTGGAGGCAATTTCTTAATTTTCGAGAGTATAGTTATCTAGCTATTAGGGCAATCGCAATATGAATTCTTAGTTAATTAAATCTTTTATACGTATTTTCTTTCTTTCTCATAGCTTATTATCTCACTGGTTATTCAGTTATCCAGTTATCCAATCCACGTAATTCTGCAACTTTATGCAAGATTTCCTCGACGTTGCTCTCGGTTGCACTCGAATGGCACTGGATGTTGCGCTCTGGCAGACGTCATTAGCCGAACTTTGTGCTAGTAGCTGTATTGACTTGCAATGCATGTGCGCATATATAATATAACAATTTCGTAACAGTTTAATATAGTTTCGATGATACTGAAACAATGAATTTGCGCGTACGCTCGCAGCAGCAACAAATTTTCCAGACATTGCAAGTTGGAAATTTCCGCAACTCGGCTTGTTCGTACATTTCCCACTCTTTCGCGCCGACCGCATAGGATGTCATTCAAACACTTGATATTTAATTATTATTTAATTAAATTTCGAAAAATAATGCAATTCCAAAGTTATTTAATTAAATTTATACATTTTTCGCCGTGATAATTAAATTAAATACAGCAGTGAATTAATTAATCAAAAATTATAAATTTCATCTGCGTATTTATCCGAATACCACTCGGTATATTAATTATTATAGTGAATATAAATTTGCTACATATTTTAATTAATGTTACCTTTTGATTAATGCATTTGCTATTTTAAAAATGATGTTTAAAATATTACTCGCCTTAGTGAATGCATCAATTATATTTTTAGTTTGATAAGTGTGTTTGCGTGTATATTGCACACTTTTCACATAATGGTGATTAGGTGATTATTAAATTCCGATTAGACGTCCACTTCGCAGTAGCGTCTGTCCTTTGTCCTTCGTCCTTCCGTTTCTTCTTTATGATTATGGGCATTCGAGTGCCCAACCCTTTGACCCAGCATTGCGCTCGTAAATTATGATTGATATGGAAGAAAATGGCCTAACGACGAAATTACTGCAGGCCCTGACGACATTGCGACGTAATCATAAGGTGCACACACCGTTTGCGTTTTCAGCACGTCGTTCAGCACGCATTCTTCAGCGTCCTGCAAATTAGCGTAATTCCATAAGCACCATTAACGCACTTTTATATTTGATTAAAAGATTAAATTAATTACACTAATTAGATTTGCTTTTTACGATGGGAGATAATAACATGATTCTTCCATAATGAATCATTATCCTTCAGTTCCTATTTTCGTCCTTTGTCATTCGCGCGTGCTTAATGTTTAGTAGCATAAAAACCATATACTTTTCCCACTTGATTGCCAACTTTTCAAGTATTATGGGGTTGTCTATGCAAGCATATTGCACGTGTAGTTTACACGTTTGTTGGCATTGCATTCGTGCAGTGGCATTGCGGCGGCGGCGGCGGCGGCGGTGTTAACGTTGCTGCCGTAGAATAGCAATTAGGTGCGCTTATTAACAGACTAATACCACTTACGCTGCACGTAGGTATCTAATAATAACCCAAGCCAAGCAAGCGGGAATGGATCTTAACGATCTCGACGTGCCGCATTCGAATGATGTGAGACGGCTTGGTGCATGATGCATGCAATTACATCGCAATGGACGCCATGCGCTTAATCGAATCGTGCATTTGCGTACACAACGCGCGATTGAACGTCGGTTGTTTGAAGGTATCAAAAGGCATCATTAGATCAATCAATGTTAGTGCTTACTGCTATTGACTCGCTCAACGAACCAAGACAATCGTGCATTCGAATACATACTCAAACACGTCATTTCAATTACAAATGATCCGGGTGAATCTAGGCATTCACCGTTTCTCTAACCTTTGCGTAAATTACATCTTGAATACTTTATTGCACAGTTAAATCATTAAATCGAAATCAATTACTTATTAATTTCAAACAAAATTTCATTATCCTTAAAGGATACGGCGATCAGGGCGCCCGTAGTGGGATCTTAAGCCGGAAAATGATAAAGTAGCGTATAACATAAGGATGCGTAATCCGGGCATGGCGAATCGGAATAAATTAGTTTAATAAAACCACAGCAAAGGGATTTATTTAGCGGCGGCGGCGCGCGTGCGGGCTGGGATAAAGTTTTTAGCGGGGTGTTGGGTGGGCTGCGCCACTTACCCCAAAACTGCTGCCGCCGTTGCGGTGCAAAGCGAAAGCAAAAGCACAAGAGTGGCGTATAACGCACCACGCGCATCGCCGCCAACATAACACGCGTACAAATCGGCTGGGTGTGAGTAATGGCAATTCAATCAAACCGTTCGTTCGTCCCGTTTGCGCTCTTTGTCGTTCGTCCACCCGCACGCAGCTGTACAGCAAGCAGTACACCCTGTGTCGTCGTCAATGCATTAAATACGTTTAGTGCGCTCGCTCTCTCGTTGTGCCAAAGCACACACAATCAGCCTTGCTGCCTCCGCACCGCAATACACAATCCATCTGCAATGGCAATCGGTACTATCGGGTAGCGTTCCGTGTCATTAAATGTTGCTTTCTATGTAATTGTATCGATACATCACCCTTCGCATTGGGACATATTCGATTGATTACACTTTGCGTTATTATTAGTATTAGTTGTGTACGTACTCATACGTTTGGCTACACAAATCCGTCGTGTTCACCTTATTGACACTTTACATGCAATCAATAAATACATAATTATTCAATGTAAAATTATTTATTTAAATAAATACGTACAATTTATGACTTTAATTCGAGGAAATCTCGTTGCATTTACGCCATCCTCGAATAACGTCACAGCCAGATGAACAATGAACTCCACATCTCAATTATCAACAAAGGAAATTCAAGTGCATTTATTAGTCTGAGTTATAGATTAAAATATTCAAAGTTCCAATTATTGAACTACCTGAGAGAATTTGGCAATTATCAGTGATTATTAAACCTACTTAATACATTTAAACTTGTTTAAAGTGTGTGCGTATATCAAAAGAGAATTTGAGTTAATGGAATGATTTGTTTTAAATTACAGAATACGACAGGAAAAGAACGGTGGTGCATGGTGCCCGAAGGCACAGATCAGCAGCGAGGTGCGCGAATACCTAGAGGTCGACTTGCAAAGGAACCACTTGATTACGTGGACGGAGACGCAAGGACGCTTCGGGAATGGACAGGGCCAGGAGTACGCTGAAGCATTCCTCGTCGAGTACTGGCGCACTGCGCTGAACCAATGGGTCGTGTACAAAGATGCCCGCGGGGAGAAAGTAAGTGCTCTTCGGTACACTGCATAAACGCGTGCACTTTTCTATAATGAGGAACATTCAGACTACCCCCTTATCATACACATCCCGTACGCACCGCGACCCTCCTCTCTCTCTCGTCCAGTTCAGCTTCATGGTCAAGCCATTCGCTTTGATGCACTGTATGCCCTTTTATACGGTGTTTTATTCGCAAAACGTTCAAAGGACATACCGTTGCAACCGTACGCGTTCTAGCATGTTCATGCACCATTTGATACGATGGATCGAAATACCAGACACATTTATACGTAGTTCGCCATAAATGCGGGAAATTCGTTTTTCATCATAAATCCGCGCAGCATAAAGCGCTAAAACGCGGATTGGACAAAGGCACATAAAATGACCCCCTCGCCTGCATTAATTAATGCATCGAAAGTGACAACTTTGATGTGTGCGTTGCATAAGCATACAAAGCCCATTGTTACATAGCCCTCGCTATAGTTACGCACTTGTGCCAATTACATTTGCAAAAAAATAGCAAGCAATTCCAATTTGTTGTTATATTATTTCGCCATTGTTATTTTTCCTTTATGCACGCGACGTGCGTTTTGTGCACGTATATGTGTAACAAATAGCGCTGTTGTTTTATGTTTACGTCTCTGGACGCAGATATAAATTTTACGTTTTTGGAATTTTGATCATTGAATTGAATTTTCGACGCTTCGGTTACGATCTCGAAATGGCTTTTGATAATACATGTGCCAGCAAGCATCATATACACCCACGCACACATGCGCAAAATATTGAAAGTGTATATATCGCATACAATTGTCGAATAAAGCAAACGCACCTAAACATACACAACACACAATGGGTTGGCAGGAGGCGATTTGCCAAAATTGTACGAAGCATACGTACGTATGTATGTACACTACTAATATGGCATGCACGCGCACACGCAATAAACGAATTCGCGATACACAACAACAACAATTCCACAATGAACAAATGCACAAACACCTATAACATCGAACGTGTCATTATCCGCAGTATCATGCTGCAAATTTCCCTCGGGGAAAAGTCAGCTCTGAGGGTTCTCGTCGGTTGCTCGTTCGTTCGCCGCCTCGCTCACTCACTCATTCGCCGGCATACATGTTCAACTGACATGTACGGCTTTGCCGCCGCCGAAGACGAGGCGCAATGCCCGTGTACATTTGTGCACTACGTGCGCATTGCACGTACTTTTACCACGGCCAGTAGCATAACATGGCGCACAATATTCCATCGGTGCGAGCGCGCGCAAGCCTTTGCCAACGGCTCGCAAAATAGAGGAACTGGCGTTTTCGTTACAGCAACAACACCGATCGAGTTAAAAAAAAGCACGGCAGCCAGCAGTAGCAAATTTTATAGCTTTCCACTTTTACGCTTCAGTAATCTCCAGCCATGTGTGTCTATTATGTACAGCAGTATTAGCAAAAAGTTTTACACGCTTGAATCTTAGTTTGTAGGTCATTCAAATGCATCGCGCAATTAACGTCTCGTTGTTTTATCGTGTGAATCCCCGGATTATGTAATGAAAATATCATATATTAGCACGTCTATTATCAAGTGTCACTTTTGACGCACCCTATAGTTTTAAAAGGATGAAAGGAAATTGTCATGACCCAAATTAAATTCAACCCGTTTAGGTGCTTGACGTGCACGGTAAGTGTTTGTTTGCAATGCGTGCTCATGCCGCGTGTGTAATCCGCGGCTTGCGATGTGCTCCTCGTGCTTCTTGCGCGGCACTGCGCGACGCTGACGATTCATCAAACACTCGAGCGCGGCGCAGCGGAGACAACTCTTCATCTCGTACGAGTGCCTTCGCATATCTCCTCTGACTGCCTCCCTGCATGTGTTGAATGCGCCTTGCTTTTCATTGGCGATGCTGTGCAGGAGCGAGCGAGCGTGCCAGCAACACGTACACTGCCACTGCTGCCGCCGCCGTCGCTAAGACTGACAAATACATCCTTTATGATTAATGTGACCACGTCGCGTAATGTGATGTTCCGTGCAACATGAATCCCTACGCTGCCACCGAAAACAAAACGCGCGCGCGGAAATAACGAGCAGACTCGAGTTGGTACTCAAATGTTTTCACGATTCGCACGCGGCATTGTTTTCTATTTTCATATCCAACTGAGCGTTGCAAATAATTTGCTTTCGACTCCACAAATCACTCATGTCCTTTCTAAATTTTATTTCAGACTACTAAATAAGGTCCTGATTTATTCGCTTGTGCATATAATTTGTTTCAGTTACCCAGAGTTTATAGGTTTTTGAGGTTAAAATGCAGCTCCTTCCGTTTTCTGACCTAAATATTTCCAGATTGCTGAAAGCGCACATGTCACACACTACAGATGATGTTTGTTTGCCGCCTCCGACGAGAGGCGTTTGTACGTAATATGATGAAATATAGACGCAATGGGAGTTTGTGACACGCTCAAGGATTTTCCAATGACTGCCTCACATATGTGCGGATCAAGTAGTCATAATTGAATTAACTTGTTTCAATGTAAATCCTCCGAGGAGATACTCAGGCATCAAATTGCCGCACGTAAAACAATTTTCATCGATAGTTTCCTTTGTGCAAAACTTCGAACAACTAGGTGAACAGGAGGCGCACTGGCCAAGAGAGCGAGAGCATCCTCTAATTTTAATAATCCAAACAATAGGGGTAATAAAGCACGATCCTAATTGTTCTCTCCTCGCAAGTTTGCGGCTGGAAGTCCATTATACACATCATGGCAAGCAGGATTCAGCGAGTGGCGCGCGTACGCTCTCCCAAGCGTATTGCGTGCCATCAATGCCTCTTTTGTAAACTCGCTCCCAAGCACTGCTTCGGCGCTTTCAATGGAATGCCATTTTGGCATCGAAGCAGTGTGGTAATTGTTGTAGGCCGATTTACGATTTGCATACATATGCATACCGCCCACGCCTCCGCAACCTTTTTAACACGCATAACTCAACGCTTTCTAGCGGCTCTAACAATAGCGTTTGCATAATGCGCACGCAAACTAATAACGTGTCGATATTATTGAATTAGGTCCTTTGCCACTGTCTATCTTCTGAAGATGGACAAACCTCTTCGAAATTGAAATAATGTTGTTAATTTAATATTAGCAAACACCTAGGTAAATCAAATAATATTGACGATATTAATATTCAATTCTACTATTGTTTTTATAATAATTTTGTAATAATAATCTATATTTTTGTGAGAATCACATTTCAAGAGATAGATCGAGTACACAAAGTGCTATTAAGGCGTAAAATTTTAAGGCCTTACTTTGTGAGGAAGATTAATGTTTTTGTGTGTATCCTGTAATTACAATTGTTTACAATTGTTTGTTTATTGATGTTTGTGTTGATGCATATGTGCCATCTCACACGCCTTACAATACAGGTACATTAAGTTTGTTCCAATATTGTCAGATTCTGATTGGTTGTGATCACGCAACGTGATCTATCCAAACTAAATATTGCTCTTGTGAAAACGCTTCGTACGTAAATGTATGTAAAACAATCAGAATGCAACTATATATCCAATCACAGTTAATTAAGAATATTGGTCGAATTACATTGAGAATCTAGATTCTTTTCCAGCTAGAATCTAAGAAGGACTTATTTTATTGTGATACAAATTCTTCCAATAATTCTTCCAATTCCGGAACTTGTTTAGTTAATTGTTTTTACGTAATTAATAGTTACACAATTCGTAACTCATATACAAACACATTCCATGGCTTATTTTTTTCTTGTTAAATGTAATAAAAGAAACTGTGTCAGACGACTTAGGTATTACGTCAATCCGACGAAATTGTACTTTATAATTTCATTTCCCGCACAGATTTCCACGGATTAAGGATTGCGGTTTCATGATTTCAATTACGTTTAATCCACTGACTGAGAGTGTATTGAGCAAATCATCTCGTGGCGTTTTTACACCTCCTCAGAAGATACTCGGACGTTTCTTAATAAAGAGGGTACTTTGTTTGTTTTTGCGCAACGAGCACTGAGCATTATTAAAACGTGCGCCCTGAAATCGTTTTCATTTTTGCTGCTGCTGTTGCTGCTGGTAGTGAGTGCTATCATGCAAAATTGAACTCGGCGAATAGGTAGTAGTCGTAGCATTGCAGTTTGTGCGGCAAATAAAGGGATTTCTATCTTGACTCATAAAATTGAATACCTTTTTCCCCATACAACCAAACCAAAATGAGAAATACAACAAGCACCTTTGCATAAACGGCGCATTTTTTGCGGAAGTCACATGTCGAATGCTTTCTGGCGTTCGCGCGTCGCACTTCATATACTTTTTTATTTCTACCTTTGCTTTCCGTTGCAGGTATTGACTGGCAACAGTAACACATATTTGGTTGTCAAACAGCGTCTGGAATTGCCTTTCATCGCCAGCAAAGTGCGCTTCATTCCGTACAGCGAGCATCCGCGCACTGTTTGCATGCGCGTCGAATTGTACGGGTGTTCATGGGAACGTAAGTACTTTTTGATTTTCCGTATTTATCTCGCATGCCGCAATTGCTTTGAACTCACGCATCTACGTTGAGGTTGAATTAGTTTGAGGCACATCACAAATATTCCTTTTCGTTAAAGTCTCCCTTGCATGAAATCTTGGTTGCCTAGCATGAATTCACTGATGATTGATGTTTGTTAATGGTAGATGCGGAATTTTTTAATTTTGAACATGCTGTATGTGTGCAATGTTTCAATAACATTTTGACAATTTTGATTGAACTCTTTGCAGGCGCATTTATGAAGTATGAACGTGTAGGTGTATAAGAGTGGAGGAGCATTGATGTGGCGCAAAAATTGATATTCCCAAATGAAAACGAAGCGACACCAAAGCTAAACCCATATTGCGACAAAGCCCTAAAAGCGACAAGAGCGATCTTCCCCTCAATGCATATGAATATCGAAAGCGTTCAAATAATTTTTTGTCATAACCGCTTCGAATAAAACAACAGCATCGATCATACCGGCAAGCTTGACATGTAAAATATATTGCCTCACAACGACCGCACAAATAAAATACAAACGAAAGAATGCAGTTTAATTTGCACGTCGATGTATGACTCGTTTCAATATTAAATTTTTAGCCCCATCCCCCATTAGAACCCACCCCGCAACAGTCATATAGATCATCATTGGGGTTTATATATTAGTTATGATTTTTCATTCGGTCCACTCGTTTGGCGTACGACTCGATCAAGTCCATTGTCATTTCATTTCGTATCGATGCAATTCAATATTTACTATGCATTTATTCAATCATGAACGCTCCATTAGACAAGCGCTTTGTTTTTTCGCATACCGAATGCGCAGTCAGCGAAATAGTTGAAAACGTTTTAATTAAAGATTCCAACCCGTGCACACTAAACTGCATTCAAACAACTAATATTACGATTTCAACACGTAGTAATTCCACTGACGCCGACGACATCCGTTTATATCTCTTCCGATGATGTGTATTTACGTTTATGACCTCATCGATGATGACTGTTAGCGAGCATAAAAGCTGAGAAGTCGATGAGCGAATGATAAACGCCGCAATAAAACGATGTGAATTATGTGCATAATGTTCGCGTGCGCGCTTGAATATGAAAGCACAATTAATACTAAAATGTGTACATTTCATTTGCCAAACACAATAAACACTCTTCGGCGCGCCTCATCAAATTCAAACGGGACTGCCATGAATAATGAAAATGCACATTGCAATCGCGTTTTTTCTGCCGTTCATCACGGCGTTTTCTATTATGCATTTCATTACATAACTGCATTCATCCAATGTGAACGATAAATAATGCATACGGATAATGGAAACCCTTAAATGACATATTCGACTAATCAATAAATAATCAATTTGTAATAATTAAATGATAACTTTGTACGTTTTGCGACACAAGTGCACCGCATTATTTATGCATGCCCAAGCGGTAGTTATGTGCACATACAGGCAACGTGCGTTTGTTTGGCGGTGGCAGTGGCAGTGGCGGCGGGCGCTGCGATACGCGACGCATCAGTGGAGATAAATTGCGATCGCATGCACTCGACGGGTTCATCCATTGCATTTATTATTATATGCGAATATATTTGGGGGAATTGTAACGAATGTTTATTGTTATAATTACTGTTTGCCCACACTCAAATACAAAATTGAAAATGTCTATTTAATTGCATCGGCATTCTTTGCATGCAATTATCGCCTAGTGTACTGAAAAATTTAACATGTTGTCAATGGCAGATAAATCAACAATTTAGTTACATTGAATTAACTTACACTAAAAATCCCCAAATCCCTAAACTCAATAATGGAACCAATATTGGCATAATTTTTAAATTATCTTGGTTTGTTATAATACAATAAGTTAAGAGTGAAATGTTGATGATTTTGAAATTTGACGTGATTGCAAAATATGCGTCCAGTATGAGCAGTGCAATGGACTTCAAAAACTAATTATACGCGCGTAAATTCGACAATGCCCCATGCGACCGAAACTCCATTACGGATCAACAAATTATTTGAGTATAAAACACCGACACATAACAAATATTCACTACGCACACGCCGACAATAGCAATGAAAACGAACGCACAAACAAAATTCACAATGCAGAATGCTGCAGCAATGGAATTTTGTGTGCGGGCGCGAATATTCGTACGAATGTGCGCATACAAAGCGATTGTAAAAATGTTTTCATTTTCATTGCGGCTCCCGTTCACGAGCAGACATTGGCGAATGTATATGCGGTTGGTCCCTGCAGCTTTGGCGTGCAGTCTCGCAATGAACTAAACATACAAACGCCAAAGAGTGCTGAATAGGGGTTGCTCATAGGAAATGAATTTGCGTATGCTAATTAACGAGCAGCAGCAGCAGCAGCAGCCGCCTCCCAATCATGCATTCATCATGCGAAATGCACGCGTGTGCTTCTAGCGTGATAATCGAGCGGGCGGCGCGGGGGTGGCGGCGATTTGATTGAAAGATTAACCGATCAGCGCAAATATTGGACCTCCACTGAATAGGTGCCACTGATTCTTGAATAATTACCATGCCACTGATGATACTAATGATCTGCTTGCTCCCTTTTACGAGTCAAATTCACCTATCTATTTTTAGATGAATTTCAATGCAACTAAATGCTTTCGATTAGTTAAATTGCCTAATCTTTATCTCTGTACCTAGTACATGATATTATTTCATGATTTACCGCAATGCCCGTGAGTTGAATACGTTTTGTCTACTAATGTGTATTTTCAGGCGATGATGTGAAGCATACAAAACGCGCCTCTCTCTCCGTTTCAGAGACTCATTTTCGGTTTCAGTTTGCTTTTCTGTAATACGACCACCTTTGCGTTCTTGCGCGATAAAAGCCGCTTTGTGTATCTAGCAGCCAGAAAGGGCGTCTCGCGTAAGGGCGTCTCCCGCTAATTATACATAAATATCTGCACGTTAAGATCAGGACAGCGTGCTTAAGTTCAACAAAAGGTAAATGCTCTGTATGCGTATTGCGCTCGTTTGCACAATGAGCGAATACGGACGATACAGACGGCTGCATTCCGGAACGCATTTAGATCTGTTCGAAAATTGCTGATGCGATGCCGATACACGCAAGGGGATGGCTGAACAAAGTGCTTAAAAGTTTTGTGGGTGCGTTTGATGCTTTGCACTCCTCGATACAAGAATTTACATAACTAAATAGAATTTGCACTCGTAACGATTCAATTTCATCAGCGGCATTATTGTTCTTTAATTACTCGATGGCCGGAACGCAGAGTGCGTCATGTGCATGGATTCAGGAATGGATGGGTTGATGAATGCTTACTTTGTAAACGCACGGGGAGGTTTAATGGAGTCATCAGTGCAGCTAAACGAATCGTACACCATGTCAACTATGTATCTAGATGCGTTAGCAAGTAATTCAGCAAACGTAGCATTTTCAATAGATATGCAGTTATGAGTACGGAAATGGCTGGAAGGCCAATTAGTTAAATGTACCTATGCTGGATGGAGGGCGAATGATGATGATAGTGGTGATGTGTTTGGTCAAAAGCAGACTTGTTTATAGTTTGCTAGAGTGTCTTCTTAGTCGTCTCTACGCCTTGCATGCATTTCAAGTGTGTCTGGCAAGTATGCCAAGTGTACCATTGCAATAAGCCCAGTACTGCACAAGCTTTCCCAAGTATACGGACGCTCAAATATCAACGAGAGGTTGATAATCAAACAAGATTTAATCATGTTCTACTTCGGTAGCGCTACCTCAAGCTTGGCAAGCGGTGCAGAGCGCCAGACCTGATCATGCATGATGAAGGAATCTCACATCTACTTACAAGGCAACGTTATTTGCTCAAAGTACAGGGAATAGATTTCGAAATGCGCTGCTACATCTTAGCAAGACGAGGGAGAATTCCTTGACGTTGCAATCGTCATGCACTCGGACGCATTTAGTGTTTAGTGAAACTTTGGTGCGGCGCCCACTCGGACGGGGTAATTAAATTAGGCAACAATAGGCTTGTTAAACTCTAAAGATTATTTAGTGGCGCTTCGAGGTCTTACCGAGCCATTCCCGGATGCGCATTATACAGGGAGTGCATGCGGGAACAATTGTCGTTTGACGTTTAGTGGTTCGTCAAATTTTCGCCGACATCACTCGTACGATGGTGGCAGTTTTGCAGACTGCGCCATGCCGAAGCACACACAATGGCCATTGAGTGCCCTTCCGGGCATCTCACCCTCCAACATTTAATGCTCGGTGTGCTGTTGACGCACATGCGACTGCACGAACAGCGCCCGCAGCGCGGACATCAGAAAAGCCCGGGTTTCTGACTTTGCTACCGCCGCTGCCGCCGTCGCGAACGTCGTCGACCCGCATCTCTCAGTTCACTTATACCTTTTGCCATACATTTTGCGCGAAATGCGATATTATCCAGACCGTCATTGCGTCATAACGCTTTCGACCGAGTTGATCTGAGTCCGTTTGGGTTTTCAGCAAATGCTTCACTTCTCCAGTCAGAAATCCATCGCTTTTCCAAAAGTTGATACTCGTTGATGCTGTCTCAGAGTGTTCATTGCACAATAAACCATAATATTATAGCATGTTATTCAAATATTTGATGTATACATCTACAACATCCTGTACATTTCCTTATTGCATGCTCTGTTATCTTTTCATATGTGTGCATGAATTTCCGAATGCACGAATCGAACAGACTGTTAAATTATGCCAAAATTATTCCATGAGATATGGATGGATTCGCTGGATGTGGACAGATCAAACTGTTCCATAATGCATTACATGGCATTAGGCTTTCGATCGAATATTTCAATATATTTTGTTATAAAATGATGTATTTCTCTTCTTTGTTACAAGATTTGCCTAGACATTTCGTGTGAAATAAAAGCATGACAATGAAATTTATCTGAAAAATTGGGGAATCCCAAAACTAGTTTGTTTTGCATATATTAATTGTTGGCATTTGCTTTTTGCGCAGAAAACCTAGTCAAGTACGAAGCTCCCAGGGGAGAGATCCGCCAACCAGATGTCGACCTCGAGGACGTTAGTTACGATGGCGTACTGGACGGCGGGTACATGAAGGCCGGCCTGGGACAGCTCGTCGACGGACTTTACGGCGACGACGATTATCACAAGCAGTTGCAGGGCGAAAATTCAGGTAATAAGCTGGAAGACCTATTTAGCCATCGCATATGACACGCACGTGTGCGTCACCGCACACTGAGCCATCCAGGCTTTGTTCGACCGCGTCGAGGTCCTTCGCAAACTATGTGCCACTGATAAAACTGCTGCATATCTTTGATCTTTTCTGCCAAAGTAATGCGCCGTTTATGGCGAGCGTGTGCTCGTACACCTCACTTGTCGCTTAACAAAGCAAAAGCCAGGATAAAAAAACACAAACTTGAAAATTGTATGTAACACTAGCATTAACCATACATCCTTTCATACACAGGCGCCATCTCGACGAAGAATTAAAAGCTTATATTTTATAACTTCATCAAAAGCCGTCGTCTGCTTCATTCATTGCATTTCACAATTAAACAATTGAATATTCAACGTATTCGAAAATATTTATTCATTACGTGAGATTTCCACTAGCGATGCTTTTAAAAGCCTTCTTTTTATATTTGATTGCATTCATTTTATATTCATTGTTTGCACACTTGCACACGAAACGTTATGCAAATGGTGATTTCATAATCGTAAAATGGCGCAGCCGGAATGATTTATTATTACTATACATTTTCGCGTTTATGTTTTATAGAGTTCAACTTTTTACGCGCTTCACTTGGCTGTTAATTTTTTTGTGCGTGTCGCGTGATATAATGAAATTAAACATCAACGCGAAACAGATTTGCTCAGGGATTGCGCGTACTTGGAAAATTGTTCCTGAGGAAATGCCTGGCCAACCAACAGCAGCATCAGCGAACGCCTCCAACTGCTCGGCGCAAGATAAGAAGAGCTCGACGTTTCTGCTACGCGTTTTATCTTCTAATCGCAAACCACTCAAAGCCATAGGCAATGCGAGCGAAATAGTAAAGTCCTTCTTGTCCTATCTTCTCACTCGAATATACTACAAAGTCAGGCAAATTCAAGACGTGGAAGCCAAATAAAAATTTAATTTGCCATATTTATTATGACGTACAGGCAATATAATATAAAATAAACAGAAGAGCCTAATGCTCACGACTGCTTCTCGGAACGAATAAGCGCCATGAATTTAAATATAAATGTTTGACGTTTGGCTTTAATGATGATAATATCAATCACAAAGTGTTTCTTTTTCTTCGTCGCTCCCCGCTGGCGCTGGCGTCAATTCAGCGAATTGTATTTATTCAATGATTTCCATTTGGCGGCGCTTTTTGCCGCTTTTCCTCGGCGATTATCTTGACATCGGTATGCGCGCAAAAAATCAATAGCGCGCGATACATAAAAGCCAGCCGAAACGTAAAATGAAAAATGATACAACGTATTGTATCTTCACTGTCATCGTTTTCTATTTGTATCGCTGCTTTATGTCCGAATCTAACGGCGGCGGCGGTCAAAGGACACACACCACCATCACCAACCACCCACCCCATCTACGACAGGAGGAGAGAAACGTATAAAGCGTAACGCATTCGCGTTTTTCACTCGTAGCACAGCATCCTTTGAGCAAAGCGAGAGGCGAAAAGCCGCGATATAAATGTGTGGGCATTATCTAAATGGAATGACCGGCCTGCTTTTATATTAGTTTACTTAAATTAGGGTGCAAAAAAGCGGGCATCCCTTTTATATTTCACTGTCACATTGTATGAATAAAAAAGCAGGGAGCGCACTCTGCGTGCGTGCAGTCTTGTTATCACACGTAAGAGCGATGACAACCGCCCCCGCTTTGCAAAAAAGTACGAAAAGCGAGTGCGAATCCAGCTTTATTTGTGACATGTGAAACAACATACCAGATGCTAATCTTAACTGCGTTTGCATGAAAAATCTCCGATCCGTAAGTGGCAATCATAAAACTGCTATAAAAGTATGACAACAAAATGAAACGTTTTAATTTCTGCGCGTTTTAACGACGCGACTACCATAGACACCGGCACCGTGCCGTGCAGAAAAAGGCATTAAACATTTACGAATGAGTACCTATTGCAGCATCATACACAAAAATCTACTCTTGCTTAATGCCACCTGGCGGGGCGACACGCGCGCGCCTCGTTAATTAATATAAATAAATTAATTTCAGCGTGCACGCGCTCGCAGCAAGGGTTGGCTTTATTATAAAATCTAATTGCGAATTTGTTTGCTTATTAAATTTGCAGGCAGCAGATGGGTCGGCTGGAAAAACACGACGCTCGGCGGCGGCGGCCCGCTGGAGATCACATTCGAGTTCGACACTGTCAGAGAGTTCAGCGCAATTCACCTGCACGCGAACAATATGTTCACTCGTCGTGTACAGGTAATTATTATTCCGCGGGCTCGTATTAATAACATTGCCTGCTTTTTTGTACGAACGCCATTTAATATTTCATTGCACCTACCTACGTCATTCAATATGACGCAGATGTTTTAATACGAACGATAGAAAACGGAATAGTGCGGGCGGCGCATTTATTGATATTTTATTCGAATAGCGCAGCAATAATTTATTGAAACGTTTGTATATGGCGGCAGTGGCGTCGGCGGCGAGTGCGCATATTGCAATAGATGCGCTTTTACATCATCCTGCCCGCCGCCGCCACCACCGCGCGCGATTCGGAAAAATATATGAATAATGCATTGGCGGCAGCGACGGCGGCGGGCGAATGTTGTAATCTTTAAAGTACACTGTCAGCCGAAGCACTCTGCTCATATTATTTCATATTTTTATTTCTCCGTTTTTTGTTGTCGGTATGTTATGAGCGCGCGCACGTGGGACCAAATGGGTGCTGCAGGTAGTGTTCGTGCATGTTGGTTGCCTAATGTAATTCGCAAAGATGTACCTACATTGAAGAGGGTTTGCAACCGCTCGCGCACGCGAATAAAAAATTATTCGCGGAGAGTTACGTCCGTACGTGTGTTAATTTATAAATTCGTGTTTCCGGTTAGACGAGCGCTACATTGCATTGCGGTCTTATTTTTCATGAGCGGCACGTGTGCGCTGCCGGCGCCCGTAGTTATTTCCCGTTGATTTATTATTGAAACGAAGTGCCTCTGCCCGCCACCGTTCCGTACTGTGCACCCACCCCTTGCATGCACGTACGCTACACACATGCATCCGTCCACAACCCCTACGTGCGGCATCAGTGGTGCATTCGTCCTGCGCACCGCATTCCAGGCTCACTGCGCGCGTATTTGCATCGGGGGCGCACTTGCGGTCGGTTACATGCGCTATTATTATGTTTACAACAATGCTTCATTTGGCGCTGGATATCAGGGATTCCTTCCTTTATTGCATCCTTGCATGCTGAGCGGGGAAAAAAGAAAAACTACCCTCCATGCTGTTCAGGATATGAAGAATTCCATTTTTTGTCGCCGTCCTGTCGTACATTTTTCCGATTCGGAAGAGACCTTTTTTTTAATATGACAGTTATGTTTACTTTGTGGATGTTTGCCAACCTTGATTGTTTTATTAGGTTAAGCACGCTCACAGAGGGGTGTATTGGTTAACATATTAATTTTTCAATTCGATTGCTTCAGGTATTTGCGGAATGCGAGATTCAATTTGGGCTCGACGACGGCAAGTATCAGCCGTCGACCGTTCGTCAAGTGGTCGCCGCCGATCAAACAAGAGAGGCGGCACGCAACGTCAGCGTACCGCTGAAGGGTCGCTCGGCAAAGTATCTTAAAGTACGTCTCTACTTTGCTAACGAGTGGATACTACTGAGTGAAGTCGCCTTTGAGTCTGGTAAGTTAAGTTGCATACATTCAATTTATCTTTGTCAATGTTTTTAACCTCAACGTAGGTAACCAATTATAAAAACTATTAATTTGGTGGACAAAACTGAAAGGGAATGAATGCAAATGAGTAATTTCCACACTTTATTAAAGCGTTTGAATGGAAAAGTGCATTTCAGCAATGTTAAATCGTACGTGCACAAAGCACGAAATTAATAATGTTGGAAAAAGCGGAAATTTAACCGAAATGAATTCGCCGAGTTTTCTAGGAAATGACAATTCGCAATGCACGTTCGCCGACATTTTTATTTATTTTCGGGATTAACTTCTCTCACACTACGCGCGGCGACACTGTTGAGTGCTCAAGTACTTGCTTTATGCAGCAGACCATGTTGGTTTTTTGCGCTCGGACACAGTCTGTGTAGACACAATAATACATAAAGGAATTAACTTTTTCCGTATAGTTACATCGAAGTTGTCTGCGCTGACAACCACCGCATACATGTATTATGAAGAAAGGTCTCCTCCAACATCGGAGAGTATTCCTCCCCTGTGCATGTGGTCACGCCACGCAGATGACCATTTTGCCAAGGACGAGGAATAATCCTCTTTGCCGCCGTCAATTTATAAATCCATTAGGTAGCGGCCATCCGGCCATTGCCTGTGTTTTTCTATTAAAGTGCTCTTGATCTAATGGCAATTTGTTAAAATAACACGAATTGTCCAAGTTGCTAATACCAACTCAATATCGCCGTGCAAGATGGAAAAACAACAACGTTCAACGAAATGTTCTATTTTATATTCCATTTCATATTCTAAATAAGAACGAAATCTACTTCTGTCTCCCCCTGCGCGTCAGTGTGTTGTGTTGTTCTATATCAGTTGATGGAATGTGGCTGCTTCTTTGTGAACGCGCGAGGCGAGAGCACGCGCCACAGGAGGGTGGAAATATAATAGTGCTCCAGTCATGATCCCGAATATTGTTCACCGTTGTAAATAATTCAATTTTGCGGAGACTGCTGAGAAAAGAATCACCTGTTCGGACGCCCGCGCGCGCGCCCTCAGCGGGTGGTTATTGCTGACGCGTTTTATATTGGCGTGGACGCAACAACAACGTGGCGCTTTGTGCACACATTCGCCATTGTCGTTCGCTGCTACGTTCGGTAAGAAGAAAAACCACGCATCCCTTCTGTTCGTATCGTATCGATGGCCGCAGTAACTGCGGCAGGCAGTTACTTTACGCTGAAAATCGTGATGGGAGAACTAAAATGAAAAAAATATTCGCAGGAGGAAACACGACAGTCATTGTGCTCGAGTAACAGGGAAAAAAAACAACATGCAAAATGCCTCGAGTTTTTCACCGCTCTCCTTGACTTAAATGATATTTCTTGTTAATATTTTACAAGTGCCCTTTGTACTCTTTTCTGACGCGCGCGCACGCGCACATACACGCCGGTTGCTTGATAAATCGTCCGTGTACGCGCGATAAAACAACCTACTTTAAACTGATAAGTCCGCAGCGCGCCACCAAGTTTTTCCTTTTCGGCGGGCGATGCGCGGATGCGGAAAAGTTTGCTGCTGAAAGCGGTGATGCGACGTGGGTGGTGTGGTGTTGGTGCGGGCGCGCGCGTTTTTTTACTTCTTTGCTTCGTGTGTTTTACTTTATTTTTTTATCTCGTGCTATCAGAATGCGGCCGTACGCTTCCAATACGTGTTTGCAAATATGTGAAGTTTTTATCGCAAAACGGCGAAGTTTGTTTGAAAGGCAGAAGCGCTCGTTCGCGCGCTGCCGAAAAATTCCAAGTCGTCGACGCGTGCTGCGGTGTTATTTTTTCCGGAGCGCCGCGACGCCGGAGGTAATTTGCGTGCGCTTCATTTTCGATCGATCGTGCGTGTTTCTTTGCACAGCAAATTTCAGCCCTCGCGTATAAAGCGCGAATGTTGATTTGTTTAGCGTTGTATTTTATGGCGATGATACCCGGCGGCTGTAATTTTCCAGTTAGCATTGTCGCATTGTCGCAATGCATCATAACTTGGCGGGGGCGGGCGGCACACGCGCTCATCCCGCTCGCAGCACAAAGTACAGGTTGATGGATAGTTCCGCAGCGTTTTGGACTTGCCAGCCAGCTTTTGAATGGGACGACATCTGTTCGTGATTATATGGTTGCATAGGCATCCGCGAACATACAGAGTCTTGCATAAGTTTTATCTTAGAGTTGAATCACTTTATTAAGATGAATTCATTTGCACCCGCATCATGCGGATTATCTTTACGCTTCACTTGTGTCACTCTCTGTATGTAAGCACGCGTATATGTGCCACCAGCCATTATGACAAGCAGGATGACTTCGTTCAGTCAAGGCGACTATTAGAAGCGCAGACCGTGATAAATTAGTCGCTGAGAGCGTAAAGAGAACGCGAGTACCTCATTAGCACAAAGAACTGCCACATCAAGGTGGATTTTCCACTTAGGCACACATACGTATCTCTCATACATGCAGCGCCCTCTCGTATGCATGCGATACGCATTCAAAGCGTACGCCATCGAATCTTAACCCAATTCGCCCGCAGCGTGCGCACCGACGTTATTTATAACAACAATTAATTACGGGCGCGCAAAACACATTCGTCGGTTTTCGGTTCTGGGGCGGCTGGGTGGTTGGGTGATGGGCTGGCTACTCATTAGCAGCTTCCGCCGATTATGAGTGGCTCACTTTTCACGTGCGCATTGTGACACTGTGCACGTCGTTGACGACGCAATTAGCGAAATCCCTTCGTACAAATCGTTGGCGAATTTACTGAGAAACTGTGTCAAAGAAACGCGCCATTTGCTTTTTACACCAACATTCCGGAAAATCTTATTCAGGTTTCTCCGCCATGAGCTAAATGAATGTTTGATTCCATCGATTCAAGTTCGCTTACAATTTGTGTAAACAACCGTACGGGAGGCGCACAATCATTAAATTACCACCCCACAAAAGAGAAACAAAAAGGCTTTTCGCTACTCATCTCATCAGGTGGCGGTGTTCGCCCAACCGGAATGAACACTCAGGTCACACATATAATTTGCATATTCGTATGTGCTTGGGGTTATTTTGCTCTAACACGGGAGGCGGCGGAGGCAGCGGTAACAGACGCTTCGTACGTGACTCAACATAACGCACAACGGTTTTGCGCAAATATTGACGACAACAAAAATATTTTTGAGTAGCTTTTAATTAATTTCAAGCAAATATTTTGTTAGGAATTCTAAAATTTATGAGTGCGTTATTATGATTATTATTGTTATCGCAATTTAATGAAATGCTTGCTATTCGAGCAAATTTAGTAAAAATAGTGAGGTTAAATATGTTGATTAAAGCAGTGCAAGTGCAATTAATCGCGTTTGCAATTAGAGCAGTTATTTATTAATAATGTGAACTAATTTATCAATTAAACGCAATCAGCGCACACAGCGAGCGCGCGCAACGGCCGCGCAAAACAAGTTTAAATTAAATTTCAAATGAATTACACGTTAATGGAAAAGTTAAATTATATGGAAATAAATGCAACAAACGATAAAATCCACTTAAATACAAAACGAATTTTACAGTTAATTTCAACACAACCAACTAACAAACTAGTGTGCTGCAATATTAGGATTTCCTTTCCTTTTTCCGCCCTTCCGGATATCTCACTTTAACTCTCTCTCACTCTCTTTCCCTCAATGCATTTGATGCTTAATACTACTACTCCATTGCAGGACTACGCATTTTTCCATTTCAGTGCTAATTGCGTTTACACTAAATTCGCTGAATTAATTTACCATTTTCAATTAAAATTTGCCATTAGCACAGTCCTCTAATTAAATAACAAAGTGTAGTTTCGACTCGGCGCGCATAAGAAGCGCACGCGTTGACGTGTTGAGAAACGGAGTTGTAAAAAAGCGGGAATAAAATGGAAAAACACTTTTTCATTGTGCAATTGTTGCGCGGATAGTGTGGCAATCGTGTTCCGTGTACTTCCCCTCGTCATCAACGCGTCACGGTACGTGCAGAGCATGTTGAGCTACCGCTTATCCTGCTTCTTGCTTCTTCCCCTTTGTGCAAAGATGGAATTCGCCACTCTAAGCAGTGAATAAAATCGCTGCATTGCGAATGCGTTCGACTTGCAATTCAAGCATCACGAAGTACGTTTACGCTGAACGAAGAAAGTTCATGCGTTCGTATTGCATTCACGCGGATGGAAACGCACGAATTTATTTACTGAGAGCACACATGCTGAAATAAAAGAAAACACGCAGTGGTGCGCATGTCATGTTCCTGAAGTTTTGCAATTTGGGTTGCATATAAACTACAGAATGCATTTTAGATGTACGTACGAAAATCCAATTGTTGTTCATTGTGGGCGGGCGAAGATAATTGACTCAGCACGTGAATTAATTGCTTTATGATTCCAATAACATTTCGCAAATACAACAGAAACAGAAACGCAATGGAATACAAACGGCAATGGTAAATGTTTATTTAGTGGCAAATTGTTTACGCTCACGCACGTTGCCGCAATTAGGACGGCGGAGGCGGCGCGGCCGTATTGTTGTAGCAAAGGAAAATTGCGGAAAATGTTTCAACGTTTCGTTTCGTTACGCCGGCGGCGGTGGCGGGCATGCTACATGCAAGCGCGTCTGCGTCTCTTCTCCACGTGAAAAAGCATCAGATCGCAACGAATGAACAAAGAATGAAAAACTTAATACGATCTTGTCTTCATTTTTTTATATACTTATATCCAGGAACAATATCCAAAGGGACAAGCGAATGTTGGAAGTTAAATTAAAAATTTCTTTGTACAAATTTCATTTAGCGATTGTATTTTTGTTTCTTGATAATTGCGTTTTCCGAGAGGCGAAAAGAAAAATCGCCAACGGCGAAACATTAAAATAATAAACACATTTTACTGCGGTCTGGAAAAAAGCAAAGCCCTTAATTTTAATTACTTCTGATCTACTGTGAGGACGAAATAAATTGAAAAGTTTCAACTTTGTGCAAACTGCAAAAGCAACTTGACTGGCTTGGTTGCACGCGCGTCGGAAAGTCGATATCTCTCGTGGAACGAGTGCTCTCTCTATAACATTAATAATAAAATCCATAAAACTGTTGAATTTCTTACACTTTCTTGCACTATCATCGTAAAGAAACTTTTCAAATAACTTGCCAACTCTCATACCTCGCACGCGTGCCGCACCGCAATGCGCACCATTGAAATATTTAAGGAATAATCGTTCTATTTGCTTCAAACGGCTTCAACCGCGTAAACAACAACAAGCATAACTTCAATTCAATTACGATTTTTTGCCGCGAATAGATAAATGAGTTTTGTAAAGTACCAACGTTCAAGTAAATAAGCAGAATATCCAATCTAATCTTTTGCATTTTCTTATTTGATTTGTTTTAAAAGTACAACGATGAAACAAATGTAATCAAACAAATAACATATACGTACTGAAATAAAAGCGATCCACTTAATTAGTTTGATGAATTATATTCGAATAAACAATTGTTGTTTAGCATAGAATAGTGAATCATTATTATTTATACGAACGCTGGCGTTCAGTTGAACAGCAACAGGAGCAATTCGACGATTCGAAGTTTTAATTAAAACCGGATGTTTTAATGAAATTCTAATGAGCGTCAGCATCACAACACGTGTGCGTTTGAATGAAGTTTGTTTAATAGTAGAACAAGTCTTACTTGCGAATTTATCGAAGCGCATGCAAGCAACCAAGCAAGCAAGCAAGCAAGTGAACAGTGGAAATTGTCAAATTCGTTTTGAACTTCAACTTTTCGTCACTCTGTCGCATCGTAAACTATCTACGATAAAGTTTCCAATTGTTGTACTGTCTCATTATTCTTTTGTTATGCGCTGCGGCAATTTAGCATTTGTGTTTAATGTTCCAGTTCAATCTACAAATAACTTGACGGAAGACGTGGAAGAAAAATACGCCATTCAACAGCACGAGGAAGGAGCAGCGACGACAAAAGGACCAGCAGTTAAATCATCCAGTGGGACGACACACGCTCGTAAAGAAGTGACCCCGGCAACCAGCCCTACAAGCACTGCGCAGGCATACATCGGACTGATAACCGGAGTGCTAGCAATGGTGGTTCTGCTGCTCGCCTGCGTGGTCTTCCTCATGATTCGACGCGGTCGCAAGAAGGTCGCCCTGCTGCACAAACACACCGCTCTGGTGTCAAGCAGCACCAAGCCGGGTGTGACCATCAACATGAAGGATCTCAAGAACATGTCGACACCAATTATAAATAACGGGCTGTCGAGGTCGCGTCTCTCCGTGAAGAGCAAGAGCAACACATTGAACTCGATGGACGGCAAGAAGGTGAAAAAGTGCAATCTCTACGGACACGTCAACGGCGAGGAGTCGGACAGCGAGAACTCATCAGTCTACCATGAGCCCTACAAGCTACTGCCGAACGCCAAAACCGAATACGGATGCCTGCTGAAAAAGGACGCGCTCGTGGCGAACAAGGGTGGTGAATACAGTGGTGAGTTGGTGTCTCCTTTCGCAAATCCTTCTTCAGCCCACAAATAGTTCCTTTCTTCACGCAGCCCTAAATAGTTGAATACGAACATCATAAGTAATGCATGTTTGAAGCGGCCCCCTCTTTTTTTCTTAACCTGAAGTATTTTGCCGGTCTAGAGAAATATTTGCGCGTGTGCGACGGCAGTTCGTTGGGTTTTTTCGTGGTTGCCCTCATCCTATAGTGTGTGCTAAGTTTGATGGACAGCTGAGAAAAATGGGGATTGCGTGTACGACCGCAATAAAAGCAGGCGCAGTGTATTCTTAATGTTTGGTTCTTTTTTTGCGCGGGGCGACCAACAGAGATGCTGCGGTGAGGCATTGACGAAGGAAGGATAAGGATGACAGCTCCACTTGGCATCCACAATGTTGACATGAAAAAAGTTATTTCATTCCGGCATGCCGTAGCGTTTTTTCGTACGCTCGCACGAAAATATTTATGTTAATATTGCACAAATAACATTTATTTTCCGGGTGTTTTTCCGTGCAGGCGTGTTGGATTCATGGATGGCGTGAGTAATGAACTAAAATATTTCGCGTGCACCGTCATTCGTTAATTGAATTTATTACCGTGGAGCGTCTCCACCGCAAGCGCACGCGCACAAGTCTTAACTCGTTTAATCTCCATAAAAATGTTTGCTTGCACTTTGTTATTAACTGTTTTTGCAGCTTGCAGGTTCGTTATGTCTTTTTGCGCAAATAGCGTTGTGCACACAGACAGACCGCTTCCGCCGTTTTTTCCTCCTTCCCAACCCCCCACCCCCCTGCGTCATCTTCTTGCCTTTCTTCATCTAGTGCTTACATTCAGCCCGTGGGCACGGTTGCATTTCCTGTTTCAGCATTTGCACCCTCTTGCGAGCACATTTTCTAAGTCGTACAACATTGTTTCAGACTTTAGCGGCGTGAACGGCTTCCCGGAAGAATTAAAGTTCACATCGCCCTCGTCGTTCTACAACAACTTAACGCCACCCCCGCCACCAGCGTCTAGACCGCCGACATACGACGTGCAGAATTACCAAACGGCAACCCCGAACGGGACCACCATCGGCGCTGAAAACTATTACGCCGCCACCGATATCATTAAGGTAAGGATCGCGCCAACAATGCCGGCGCACACAAATCACGACATTGCCAACACAGACGCCGCCTCTCTTGTCTGGTGCTGGGCGCGAAAAAAGGGAACGCCGCCAAATAATACAACAAACTGCACATAAAAGGTCATTTGGCGCGTTTATATTGTAATAAAAAACACCATAGGAGCAACAAGTTTGGTCATTTCCGCCCAGTATGCGTGCCGCTCACTGAATATTGCTTCCCAGTGCGGTCTGCACCGAGTCCAGTTGAGTCCAGACTATCCTCCTGCTCCAGCATAATAATAACATTTCGGTTTGTCCACTCGGACAGCAGGAGTCCCACCTTCGCATATGTGTATGTCGCTCGACTGCATGCATAAATGCATGTATGTTTATCACTGAAACCTGCAATTCGAACATCAGTTTCCAACTCTCATATTATACAGGGTCCTAAAATACTTTACCTCTTCAAATTATACACTTCCCTCAGTGTGCTGCAGACTAATACCAAAAGCACCCTGTAGCTATTCGGAGGGTACATTTTATGTGTCGCTCTGCAGGTTTGTTAATGCGCGTATCCACGTGGAAATGCGCAGCGGACCAACAACCCCCCGGAATGCTCCTCGCCAAAGATAAATGATCAAAAATGTAATAAACTTTCTATTGCCACTATAAAATTATTACGGCGCCCGGATTCCTATTGGGGAATGCGCGTGCACTAATAAAAATGTAAAATTAAATCATAAATCATCCAGAGTGAAATAATTGCGCGCCGTATTCGCAAATTATAAATACTCACTCTCTGCATCAGCACAAGAACACAAACACACGCGCAAACAATGGACGTGCATGCGTCATTAAGCAAGCAAAAACCATTTATTAATTAACATGAGCAACATCGTGCCCTCTCTCGCTTTTTTTTTCGTATTAACATTTTTTCCCCGCAAATAAATGCGCGATAATCAAAAATTGTAACATAAAACACTCGGGGTGTGCATGTATCATGGCCGTTGCGAATATTTATCTTTTTTATGTTCAACAAGTCTGCATTACATGCATATATTCGCAAAGAGCCGTAGGTACGCACATGTAATAAATAAATATACTTTTATATATTATCTTGCGTGCCTCTCCAATGCAAAGAAGACTTTATTTTTCTTTCGTGCACGATGAACGCCGTTACGTATTTTATGCACAAAGGGTATGTGCGTTCGTTTGACGTGCGGAGGCAGCAATAACATTTGCGAACGCATATTTTGCGTATGAAACGCCATTATGAAAATTGAATGTAAATACGCACGCACACTTTATTCTTTCTTTCGTTCTCTCTTTTTGTTTCGAATTTAATAAATGATTATTTCATTATTCATCTACAAACTTGGGCTTAGGTATATTTGATGTTTGTTTGACGTAATGTGTGATGCGCTCTGTTGCCTTGAATTTGGCTTTTCCAGTCGACGCTTTTTACATGCGCGTGTGTTTATATGCGTTGAAGTAACAACGACGGCGGCGGCGGCGGCGACGGTGGTGGCGGCAGTGGCCTCAGGTGGTTTTCAGGCTCTTTGGCGATGTGAATCGCTGGGCGTCGCATTCCGGGAACGTACGAGCAGGTGGTCCCTGGGAAAAAGCAGCAAATTTACTTTGCACCAGAACATCCTGATAGCATGTAACAGACGTCGCTCCTCGTTTACAAATACGCTTCCAACTCATGCACAACAACAACAACAACAACGACGACGATGTTGCCAACAACAAAGCTCTCCCGCTTTTATTATTAAAACATAACTGGGAAAAAAATAACGTTGGAAAAGTCAAATTTCAAGTGAAAGTTTTTTTTATTAAATTTGTTGAATTTAAAGTATTCGGATAAGGAAAGCATGTTATAATCGATTGCAGCTCACTCGTTTATTCTCATGCGCGCACAATGAATAAAAAAGAAGCCACCCCCGCCGATTTGAATGACACTCAATATTTTTATACGATTGCAAGCGCACTCTCTTCCTGCCGTATTTTTTCCAAGGAGACTTTCACACACCCGGGCAACAGGTACGTGCGTCCCGTCGTTGCAAACACACGAAAATCCTTTCTCGACACTTTCTCATATGAGTGCTAATATTGCGAGCTCGCGCGCGCGCCCCCTATTCATATGATAAGGAGGCATATTCCGATCGAACGAATACATATTTTATTAAAGCTCGACGCTCTGCTGCTTTCATGTATATTAGGGAATCATCGTGACATTTATGTGTATGAATTTCACGAATAAACAATGCGTACGCGTCTTTTTGAAGACAACAAAGACACTTTGCGTTATTAAATTTACATTCCGCCCTGCCGGCTGCCTGTTAGAGGTGTGCTCTGTCGGTGGCAACCAACCCTTCTCGTTAAGCTTCGAAAGAGTGGTGAACGGAGCATCTCATTAAAATTGTTCTTCGTTCGCTTCGCAAAGATTGCCAACCGTGAGGAAAGGAAGAAGACACCTTGTGAAATATATACGCGTATAAATTCGCGTACTTGGTGAGAGTTCGACTGCGGCTTAATATTCACTCAGCTCAATGGCGTCGCTCCGATTGTGTGCGAGCCATTAAATATTCTCTTATTGTTCATACTGTTCGAAGTAATAGCGCCTTTGAAAGGACCACTAATACCATGCGAAGCGCTTTGTGCCCGTCGAGAAACAGATGCGCATTTTTCAAAAAGCGCCTCCAGCCGCCCCATGAGACAGCCATTCAATATTCAAGTAGAAAAAGTTATCGTGTTACTTATCCGCTCGAGTTAAATATCATTTTACGGCCCAAGTTTATTAATTCTGCAAAGTTCAAATAGTGCAATGCATTTTATTTGATTTCATTAGAACGAATAACTGAATTTAAAAAAGTTGATGCAAACAAAACCCGGCCGGGAAAATGGAAATTTTTATGGCGTTTGAGTTTTTAGTTGCTAGAATATTCTATAAATGTATAAATGCGGATGGAAAGTTTCCGGGAGCGAAACTCAAACATTGCTCGTCATACAATACTGCGTAGTGCTGCAGGTTGGTTGGTTGGTTGGTTGGCTGGTAGCCGCCAATACAGAGTACCTTTTTTCGTATATAACATCAGTGCGCGTATTTGTTTTGTGTGTACATTTTATGTTTATACATGGAACAAAGTGCGCTCGCATTCCCTCTACGGCATGTGCATCAGGGAGTACAGAATAGAGAATCGCATGTTTCTTTCCCTTTTCCTGCGAAATGTGTTGCCGAACTAGCGCAACAGCTTTCCGCACTACACGGAACGAAAAGGTACATCCTTGAAGCGTTCCCGCGCATAACTGTTATTATTGTTTTAGAAAAGTTTCAACATAAATTTCATTTAAGTGCTGACGCATGCATCGTAGACGCAAACAAAATTTTTAGTTAAGAATAATATTGAGCGCCTCCTTGCCGTGCGAAATGAAAATAATTATATAGTTTCTTCATAAATTTTTACTGAATTTGTTTACGACTTTGATTAAATTGACATAAAAGAAAAGCTGATAATCCGATTGCTACCATTCAATGTTCAACGTTAGGTTTGATTAAATTTCAATGCTTCGATGGATAATTCACTAGATGGCGCAGATTTTCAAATGGCTTATAGGTATAATATTGAATTTCTTCGTCGGCAATGTCTGACTCAGTTGTACAAATCTTCGACTTAAGGACTAAATATATTCGTGCATAGTCGTGTTTGCTCGGGCATCCTAGCTAAACCAAAGGGAATACTTCCTGGACAAACTGCCTAGTTTAGGAAAATTAAGAATATCAGGGTTAGGAGGATTGAAATGTATTCTGTATGACATGGAATCGTGTATTCAAGCACTAATAACAGCAACTATGTGACATATTCTGCCATACGTTAAAATAGAAAATTTACTGAAAATACCCGATCTTTCCCACCTTTACACTGATAGATATTATCTTCGCCATATTGAAATCTACCTCACTCAAACTTTTGTTGATTTGTTAATGCTCCTTTGAGATAGATTCCATGTTTATATTTTAAAACAATTTGGAAGAAGTTATTTTAACATAACACACATTCCTTTTTCGTGGCCTGGTTTCCTGTGTTTTACTCACCCATACTTTTTGTGGTGGGTGACGCTGAAATCGCAACAAATAGTTTGAACTTATACAGTCAGGGAAAATTCTATTCGCATTGGTTTGTCGAAGAACGTCGCAATATTTCTCGCAAGTTTCATTCTTATTTCGGCCGGCATCTGGAGTTGCGGCAGTTGCCGCCGCTTTTGTCCCAGTGCGAGCGTGCTGTTTTGTTTTCCTATTTAGCCATTTTTCCCCTACTTCTTTCTTCTTGTGTTATACTTATTTGCTGTTTGTTGGCAGAGCGAACGACGTGAGCAGCACTTCACGCCTGGTAGATTCACACCGATCAAACTGCCGGAGGGGCAGCCCATCGATGGCGTCGCTTTATTGGATTTTCCTCGTCATCGATTACGGCTATTGGAGAAATTGGGCGAAGGCGATTTCGGAATGGTAAGTTTTAACAACATTTCACCGCTTTTCCGCGCCTGCCCGCTCAATTACAAAATAATCTATATTGGATTTTCTGCGTTTAATCATAATCAACTCGTCCCCTGATTCGATTAGCTGCCTGCATAATTACATTGCGTAATCCATTTAACGAAAAGTTTCGCGTGGGTAAAAGATTCAGATTCACCGAATAGCGTAGGAGCAGAGGGGAGGGATTAATTCAAACATTTAAATATTAGCCAAATTTATATTGGAGCTTCGGTCTAGACATAAAACAAACATTCGAATATTTCAGGTTACAAAAATTTCACGAGCAAATAAACCTGGTGCGCAATATTTTCGCATCTGCTTGTTATTCGTGTGAATATTCAACTGGATAAGAACGTAAGGGAGCCAGCAATGATACGTATTAGCACATTCATCTTTATTGTATGCTTTGTACCCCACAGCTTCGACCTTTTGCACGCAAAAGCAATCTCAGAGATAAAACGCGCGAATGTAAGCAGCGCCGCTATATTAAAATATTGCTTTCAGCGTGTATTTTCTATATTATATTTTAATAAATACGACGATGTCGAGTACAACCGAGAGTGCTGCGGGCGCAAGGCAAAAAAACGCGTTGTGCCGCGCATGAAAGGGAATTTTTAATCCAGAAATATTTTCTCCCGCGTGCCGCGTTTTTCTCGCGCACGACGCCAGAGTGCACCGAGTCAAGCTGAGCCAGCAAGGCAATAACGCAGTGGACTTAATTAATTTTTAATAAGCACCACCTCCTGCTGCTCGACCAGTCGAAAAAGAAATTTTTTATGAGTGACGCCAACGCGCGCGCCATCACTTTGATCCTTCTTACGTCGCATGGCTTTTTTCGGCTGTGTTGCTCTTTTTCATGAGCGTCTAATTGAAATTGAATTTTAAATAACCTTATATTCTTATATGGATTCACGTACTTTTCCCCAAATAACATTAGTCGGTGCGCATTTGCACAACCGTATTACATTTAATTGCTAATTAATTTTCCTTATTTGCATCGAATGACATCTCATCTCACTTCTTTTTAAGATGTCACAGCTCTTGATGCGACCCTTTCATGTCGTCGTGCAATGACTTGTTTCCTTTAATAATATTCATGTTCGTCCGAAGCCGAATTGAAACGACGCGCCACGCGCGTTGACGTCATGTCCACGTAAATTGCTGACGTTTTTCGGGGGTGGACCGAGTCTGCAAGTAATTTCCGGTTGTTTAACCTCAACGCAGCGCAGCGCAGCGCCGCTGACAACAACAAACATGACCGAAAGGTTGACATATTTACGCGTTTGGCATAAAATCAATATAATTATGTTTAGATAACATATTTCAGCTTCCGCTCGAGAAAAACGCCGAAAGCCCCAAAGGGATATTGCACATCCGCGTTATTGACCAGCCCTTCATGTTTCTGGTCGCACAAGCGCCAGCAAGAAGTAAACGCAGGTTATATTAGTTTTCCTTCTAGTTGCAGACGCACCCCAGGAGTGCAATAAAAACAACATCTTAGCTCTTTATAAAGAACTTTGAAGACACACGCGCGCGCAAATATTTACAATTACTAGGATGGAGAAATAGGGCTCGTTTCGCAGATAATAATAGCCAAGACAAATTTTATCAACAAACGCTAAACTCGCAATAAAGGCGCGGAAAATAGATGCTACCCCCGTATATTTCCATCCTCCCTTGTATCGCGCGCATCAATCTTCATCTGATAGCAATGTATTAAGCGCACTCGGGGCCAGCGCAAAAGAAAATGTTTTATTCGAATGAAAGGGGATGCTCTTCACTCGTCGTATCTTGCTCCTCATCCTCTCGCACAAAATCCCACTCGGAAGTGACCCGAGGCGCACACAAAGCGGTAAAGGGGTGCCATATGTGTATGCCTGAAAGCGGCACATATGTACAGAAAGTTGCCTAGCTGCAAGAGGGCATTCAGCCGTTGCATCAGTTGTTGCTTTCATATCCCTTTATTGGCCATATTGAAAAGCTTCACGGTGCAATAATCTTCGCGTGTACCCGATGCAATGCAGTATCCGATATTGGGATATCATTTAATATCGCAATGTGTTGTTGTGCAATCACCGAAATATTACCATGTCCGGACAGTGTGTCCTGTTCGCATAAACATTGAAGGACGTTTTCAATTTGCCACTGAAAATGGAAAACAAAACAATCCTGTCTAAAATGTTGTTTTTGTGTTTTTATTTGAAAACCAGAAACGAGGGGGTCTTTATTCTAATAATTTGCGGAATTCGTCGTGGAAAGCAAAACAATACGTTGCCGTAACATTCCAGTGGAAAACTATGAAAGAAATGGAAAAATTATGTCATCGTCATGCCAGATTCAGCCGTCTCTTATTTCATTTCATTTCGGTTTCTTTTGGCTATGTGTTTTCCTTCCGCGTGGCTTTTCTTTGCTTTATTTTGTGGGTCCCGTTTCTTCAGACTATTGTGTTTAATTTTAATTGAAGCTGCAGGCAACCCACAATGCTACTTACAATTGCGCCACTATTATATTGAATGTTACCGAAAACTGCACCTCAACTTGGACCACTCGCTTATGGCAGAGAAAACGTGTAATTGAATTGGTCTGAATGATATATGGTCATTGATTAATTTCCTGATTAATGTATAACGCTTCCAAAAGTTAGAGCGTGCTATTCGATTATTAATAATATTTGTGCCATAATTTAGCGACCTTGTAAATCAATGGCGGCAGTTTCTGGAAAATTGCGCTGTTTGCTCAGACAAGTTCAAGACATTAAAACGTTCAATGCTTTGCGCTTGACGCTCGCCGAATATCAACCACGATTCTTGCTAGCGGCGTTCTTCGCTCGGACGATGAAGAAAAAAGAGCAAGCGGCTGGAGTCTCTAAGGAGATGGGAATGAAACAAATGTGCAAGATGTGAAAGGAAAAAATACACGGAAAAATGTTCGTTCATAGTAGTAGCAAATCATATACGACAATACACAGCGTTATTTCACGCACACATGCAACGTAATTAATTATTTTCTCGCTCTGTTCGCACACGAACTCAAACCATTATCGCACGCGAAGTGCTGATTCAAAGAAATTGTATATTGCATAAGGAAAATGATTTTTCATTTCTTACCGAGCTGACGCTTACCACGATTTCCCGCGTTAACCAAACGAGTTGATTAATTAAAAGTTTTTCTTTTATACGGTTCTGCGTTGGTTTTGATTTTAACTTTATGTATTCTTTACTTTTACCCAAGTAAGATTTCAATCAAATATAAGTACATACATATATATTTTCCCTGCAATCCACTAAAGTTTTAGAATAATTCTTAATCCAAATGCGCATAAAAGAAGATTATGAAATGAAACAAAACAACATAACGTAAAACCGATTAAAAAGGAAAATAACAACTAGAAGGGAAATATAATGTGGCGTTTTAGGTTTTTCAAAAGGACGTAAATTCTACTTAGTGCTCAATGCTCTTTGCTAGCCTTTCTTTCGGGGGGCGAATGCGAGAAAAAATCCCAATCTCTGACATGTTCTTCCCTATTTATTTTCTTATTTGTGCGTGAGGGGAGTTTTCATGTTGTGTTGCAACTTTTCCCTGTTTGGGATTTTAAGCTACCGCCGACGGAGGAAAACTGAAAAGTTATGTATTTGTGTTGTCCACAGGTGCATTTGTGCGAGGCTGAAGGACTTCCGGATTTCAACGGCGGTTCCTCCTTCCACAAGAAGCAGCTTGTGATCGTCAAGAGTCTTTGGAGAGGATGCACCGACGCCAAACGGTCAGTTTTATACGATAATGCTCAAAGCAAAATTAATACGTAGATTCGCTGAGAAAACAATTAGTTATTAGTGAACGTATTGTAGGTATTGTAATAGCAATTGGCTCCTTTCGTCTAGTGTAAATTGCTTTGCTTTTGTGCGACGTGTGCGCATTTGTTGTGTAATTGGGCAGCTTCGTTCGTGTCTGTGCAGTGTGCGCTGCTGTACTTACTGCAAAAGTTAATACCTTCGAGCAGCTTACGCTCATAATGCTCGTCCGGGAGCGAGCAACTGGAGCCGCTTAAACAGGCCAGCCCGGATGGTTAATTTCGAACGTAAAAGTGAAAATAAAAATCACCGAATGGCCGTAGTCGCCATCCTTGTTCGGTCGCCTCTGTTTACGGATTAAGTCGTTAGAAACGTGCATTCTCACCGACACGCTCGTGGCGTCCTGCGGAAAATCGAAATGGCGAAGCGCTTACCAATGGTTCACACACTCGCCACCGGTGCATCGATGTGGTGGTTATAGAAAAAGCATAGCATAGCCTTCGCTTCGGTTATAAACATTGCAAGTATTAAAAATTACGACTTTATACGTTTCCATCATTTTATTACCAGGCTCTTTAGTACATTCAGATTAATATTAAACCAACGTCGAATCACTAACACGCCTCGTTTTGCATCAAGCCGAAGAGAAAATCACAATAATGCAAATGAAATACGAGCATTCGGCGAGTGAATAATAATAGCTTAACGAAACAAACAAAGTAAGCTTGAAGACTATCGTTAAAACACGTAGTTGTTACAGTTGTCAAGAGTGCAATATTCAAGTTGAATACACTGGGGAGCATTCTTAACGACCAAATTTCAAGTCATTGTAAAAGCTTAACCTACAAAATATTTACTTTAACATAGAGACACATAGTTAGTATGCATTCGTGACTAATTCATACTTTTTAATGCTGAGTTACAATGTAGCGTAATGCTCAAGCGCCCCCAGCGGATTAGTTGCGTATGAGTCAAGTAATCTTTTCAATGGCGCGTGGATTTTCCAAAACAATTTGTTCCGTCGTTTGTTTCACAAAATAAAATTAAGTTGGTAATGTACGAGGACGGTTTTAGCCGGAGACGGTAAAATATGATAAAATTCTTTGGCGACGTTCATAAAAATACAATTTGACGCTCCATGTCGTTGGTGGTAAAATTTCGCCACTCAAGAGCGCATCAACCCTCTGTTTGGCATCATATTGGAATATTTAATAGGCGAGATGCTTTTACCATAACAAGAGTACCATCATGCAGAAGGATCTTTCATGCGCGAGTATAAAAGTGCATTAGAGTCGACAATGAAGATACTGCGGACGATGCGTCGCGACGGCAGCAATATTAATCTTCGAAGTCATATGCGCTCATCTATTAATAATCAGTTCATTATCCTAAGCAAACAAAATGCACACGTTCAGCACGGCGATCGGTGATTGAATTGCGCGCACTTGACACTCTTTGCGCATGCATGGCATGGCATCGCATCGCATCGCATCGCATCGCAGGGGTAGTAGGTATTGTGAGGCTCTAATGCGTTTTGCTTGATGATTTCCACAGACACGAGTTCCTGCGGGAGAGCAGCTGGCTGGCGGGCCTGCGAGATCCGAATATGGCGCGCGTCGTCGGCCTCTGCAGCCAGGACGAGCCGATGTGCGCGCTGCTCGAGCACTCAGACCTTGGGGAGCTACCCAGATTTTTGGCGCAGCGGGCCAACGAGGACGATAATCAATGTCCGGCAATTAGGTGAGTACCTCCGTTTGTATCTCTCTGCGTGTATAGCACTCATCGCGCACGCATTTCCCTTGATGCCTTGATGATAGAAGCGTATGCGCCAACGACGACGGCGGCGGCTGCTGCTGGAATGAGTATGATGTATCGCCGGGACGCATCAGACACACGCGACCGGGGGTTGAGCTCCGCAAGCAACGCGGATCATTTGAACGCGCCGCGTATGCAAGGCAATCGTATGTCAATGTATATCGGCAGCAACCGCCCCCGCCCCCACACCCACACATAGAACACATACGCAGCGAACGTAAAATGATTGATTGCCAAATCAACCTTTTCACCAATCCAATTTCAACAACGTGTTAGCACACACAAACTCAATCAATAAATACCCCACCAAAACTGCCACCCCTAGCTAGGTGGTTACGATACACATGTGCAAACTTTACCGTTTGTGTGAGGCATACGACATTCATCCGAAACGTGCTCGGATAAATAACTTAATACAAGATTAAAACGTCCCGCTTCGCGAGCATGTTTTGGCATTTACACATCAATTAGAACTATGACAAGTGTCGCCCGTTTCATTATTTATACGAAACGAAACGTATGAATAGGTTATGTCTTTTTCCTGTTTGATTTGTTTTTTGCATCGTGGTATCGAAACGGATGCCATTTCTTTGATTACATGCAATTTATTTATGCGCTCGCAATCAATTGATGCAAGGTTCGCAATTTATCGGCATTTCAATCATGCGAAGCGAAATCGTTTTGTTGAAATGTGCCTACAGCATGTGTGCAACGCACACAAGAGAACAACAATTGATTTAACTCATTCGTTTTACGATTTAGCAGCGTTTGAGTATCCCCTTTGTATCCGCTCTTTGGGCAAGTGTTACGTAATGAACTTTTTTTAACTTCAAACACGCCAAATTAATCTGTACGTGTGGATGTGTGTGTGTATGTGTGTGTTTTAGTGACAATATTTGATTTTCAATAAATTATTATTTATTCTATAGAAAAATATTTTTCCATGGAATTGGAATAATTTTTACATCTAATAATTTATTTACTATTTGCGATGCGATGTCATCAACGCGCATTGTGTATTGATGAAGCCGAAAAAAAAGTTTTAAAACACGCCCGCCCGTGAATGGCCTAGCAAGATAACAAATATAAAATTGAAAAACGCTGCGAGTACTCTGGAAAAAACGTTTTGACGCGATCCGACCGCGCTGATAAAAAGCTTTTCATCAATATTAAATAAATAAATTCGCGCCCTCCGAATACGCATGCATGTATTTATGCTTCTCTTTTATTGGCATAAATGTATTTCACTCCCGAAACGAACGTGATTTTTAGCGCAATCCAGCGCATTTTTAATCAAATCCTGATTTCGTATTGAATTAAATTTTTCTAATAGCGTTTCGCTTTTTTGACGCTTTGTTAATCCTGTAAAACGTTTTTTAACGCTACTATCGTATATAATTGAAAATTTTTATAAACTTTAATACACCATACGCACTAACGATGTCAATATTTTAATAAGTTTAATTAAAACGCGAGCGACTCGCGTCTATTTGTTTAGGCTTGTGTTTAATGAATTTACATGCCTTTGTAATTAATTGGCCTATAATGTGCAGGGGCGTAATTATTTAGGAATTTTCAGCTCATTACTGAATAATTAGTCGGCGACGCGTTTTCCTAATCGCACAAAGGGATTTTGCATGTAACCCTTCAACTTATCGAGGTTGTCAGCTTTACAATTTCCTGTCTTTTCAAAGATTCACCGTACCGACATGTGTTACACCTTTCGCATTCATTATAAATTTCAACTTTCTAATCTCTTGTTTGCTCATCGCTGTGGAGTGATTAATTGAATAGGTAGAGATTTATCCGATTAAATATTTGCCGACTGCATAATTTTATTAATTACAAATTTATGATTAAATTAAGGATAATTGCCAAAGTATTTGTCAACTGAAGCGTAAAGTGGTCTGTGATTAAAAGAAAATATCATAATTAACTTTAACTATTGACAAAAAAAATTGTTTATTAAATTAGTAAGGCAAATCGGAATTTTTTCATGTAGTCGGTAAAGTAGGAGTCTTTGCTCAGTAATCAATCATTAACATACATGGCTGTCATTCACTCTGAGATTTTTGCATTTAATTCGTTCGAGGAAATACTAGGAGTTATTCAGGAAATATTTATGTATTTGTTACATTTTAATTGAATTTTTAGCTGGTAATAGTTTTGCAACCCCACAATCGTCCAATCGCCCAAAATGTTTCCGAAAAACACTATGATTATTAAGTTCTAGTGGAATAGATAGAAAATATACTAGTTTAACATAAACTGTACAATTTCTAGATGTTTTTAATGTTATATAACCTTAAAATTGAACATCTTTTGAATTTAACACAATTATAAAAGGAAGTTATTCAGTTAATTTAATACTAAACAAACTCATTACGAACAGTATTTGCATTCAAGTGCTTATTCAACGTAAAGCTTAAAAATATTCACTGGTGTGTTCTATGATGGTAGCTGGCGGGTGTGTGTTCTTGAACACCATTTCTCTTACGTCTCGCGCGTAGTTTATTTGCATGAAAGACTCATCAAACACAAGCGCTCAAACGTTCACTATTCACTCTGGTTGTTAATGCGGCTCGACAGGTTAAAATATAGAAGCGCAATTCATTTCAATGAGCTCGAAATTCGTCTCTTGATGAGCAACAAAATAATACGACAGCATCCCCCGAACGCGCTTTCTTCATGCTGCTGGTGCATTGTTGATGCGCCGCTTCATTGAATTAGAAGCGCGGTCGACTTTTTCGACCGAAATTAAAAAGTTGCTTGCAGTTGAACCAAGTTTGAGTTGGCGTCCAACGCGCCGAAAAAAAAAGTTGCAAAAGTTGCCCATTCATTCGCAGCGTGCGGTTATTTCGTCGCGCGAATTTAATTATCGCTTCAATTTTTTCCTCTCGGCTGGATGCCGAGCGAAAGGGCATCGCTGTAAATCATTTAATCACCGTCGCCAGTGCGTTTCTGAATCATTTACGAAAGTCGCTAACAATGTGGCCCGAATATCTTAAGCAGCTGTAAATTATGTAGTAATTAGTGTCGGGCAATATTCATAATGTGCTTGCGACTCAGCGGAGCAGATAAAAGTTGCGCTGAATGCACGCGAGAGAGCTTTTCTTTCCTGCGAGCATATGGCCGACGTCCGTTTATATTCCACGCAGCTTCATTCTATGCCGCCGCCCTCCATTCAGTTTTCCCGCTTCTTTTCATCGCGATACCCGCCGACCATAAAGGCGAACACTGCGTCGTTCTTCATACTTTCTTCCACTCTTCGCGAGCGCGTCCCAAAGATATAATAGCCAAAAGCTTGCCACTAAGCACGCTGAAATCTGCCGCTGCTATTGTGCGCTATTGCTGCGTAAAGTGCGAAAAGCATTTTTTCACCAAACCGCCCCCTGCCTCTTAGCGTATCTAACATGGTGTTGTTTTCCTTTATAAATGGCCCAAAGTTATTTGATTTTAATTTATTTTTCTTTCAATATGCTAAATAAGAATTCAATTCACAAAATCAATCAATGCGCCAGCTGCTTGCTTGCCGCCCCTCATACATAAAGAGAAGAATAAAGATTTACCAAATGAGGAAATGTGCCCACTGCATAATGGAAGTTGGAGGTGTCGGAGGCGGTGATGGTTTCGGTTTGGCGTAAAGTTTGAAAATTGTAATAAGCTTTATGTGCCAACACGTAGCAGCCGGATGACAGAGTCGTGTGCGGGGCGGCGGTTTTGCCGGCTTTTGGACCGCTGATGCACGGCGTACGAAATGAGAAACGTCGCTCGCTGCGGCCGTGCGCGTGTTTGGAACTGTTTGCGTCGCGAAGCAGCGTGGGCGGCAGATCCTGTCGGAATAGTGGCGACATCGAAACGTTTTCTCACTCTCGCCCAATTTCCAAATCATCATCCATCTGACTCCCGCGTTAACTTAATCGATTCGCTGTTCTAATTTCAAAACGGTAAATTACGGCGAACGGAAGTTGTCACCTAGTGTGACCAACAATATTCGAAAGCAGCGATAGCGTGAAGGGGTGTAAAAGGGTGGACGTAGTGTGCAAGAATTTGCGAATTATATTGCATTGATTTGTGGCGGTCTTGCACGATGCAGTAGCATAGCTGGTTGCGTTGCTCTGCTAGCCTGGTGACCTCATGTCATATTTCGCAGAACTATAATAATTTACACTCCGGACGACTTTCATTTCCTCGTTATTGCGCTCCATCCTGCTCGCGCACCAGCTTTTCGGGAAAGTTGCAATTGCCCAGACGGCATAACGCGCTGCCGACGACGATAATAAAAACTTATTATACAACAAAAGCAGCATCGCATCGCGCACTCACCCCGCCAAAAACCAATGCAATCCGAGTCGAGTTTGCAAGCTTTGGGAACAGCCGACTTTCAACACACATTCACCGTGGGCGGCGGAGGCGGCAGCCGAAGTTATGCAGAACAAAATCTTTACTGCCATAAAATGCATGGAATTATATTAACCCCAACAGTGAATCTTTTTTTATGGAATACTTTGAAGCTCGTAAACATTTTAGAACGCACTGCGATTTATTTACTGACGGCGAAACTTGAATTACGTCGTTCGTCTTCGCCGTGCCCATTCATCGCCAGGACGACGGAAGGGCAAAATCATCAAACGCGACGACTTCTTAATACTGATTTTTCGCACGCGCTATCAGCGACCCGCATTCCCAAGGATTACGTGCTTTGTTGGCGTGTATTATGCGATACCTCGAAATTAGTTTTCATACGTGTAAATCGCGCAGGATTATATTAATGAAAACGAAGATGGCGCTTGTCAAATGAAATGAGGGTTGCGTAATATATGATCCTTTCGTGTTTGATGTTTTGCCTATATAGCGATAGACTGTAACGAAACAATTATTTAAAAAAACGTTCTTCCTTCATAAACAACAGCATATAACAATCTGCTAATGAAAATATAGCATGATGTATAATGAAAACCTTTCGGCGCGCAACAAAACAACACCTTGTTTCTTCTATATCAACTTGGTAGTTGGTGTAACACGGGCGGAAACCCAGCACCTTGGAGTTCGCCTCTAATATAATTAACAACATACTTTCATAAGCAATGCGCTTGGAGAACAGCAGGGAAACGAAATTATTAAATCAACGCGTAATTAACTGCGCACGGTGTGCACTTATTTCTATTTTTCCCGCTTGCTTTTGCTCCTCTTTCATTTTCGCCTTCACGTTCAAACACAAAATACATTTATCGCTGAGAATTAGCACGATTGTGAAAACATGGAATATCCGTATCATCTTTTGCTAGGTGTAGCTTTTTCTAGCTTATATTCAAGAAGGTGGTTAAATCCTTTTCGATAAACAAACGTTATGGGTAGGTAGGTGGGTTGCTGACAATGTGAACGCAGCCACCCTTTCGGCAAATACGAAGTTTCGCGCGTTTTAATATTAAAATATGCCAAGCGGAAATTAACAGACGTGATCCCACGAATATTCGTATAACTCGTTCACTATTATCTGTAATAAATAACGTCATATTCCGGTATACACAGCAGTACCAGCAGCAGTAGTCTGGCAGTTAGATATGAATTATACATTCAACCCTTCGCCTCGACACTGTCGACAACGCCGCACTGCCGCCCTATACATTATAATATAATCCGGAATGCTAATCTAACTAATTCTACTTAAATGCCTTATTAATGTTGACGTTTCTATACGCGCCGCATTTAGAATTCGTTTGTTTCTTCATTTTACTCGACGTATTGTGCGTCAATATCATAAACAAATAAGGAAGTTCTATCTTTGAATAAAGGAAGAAGACATACGTAATATCAAAATATATTAATAAACATCTTAGCAGGCAACAAGTCAGGAATAAGATTCACGTTTGCACTCTGTTATCTCGTATTAAAATCCCTTAAAATCCTGGAAATTACTTTTATACAATTCCGGATGTCCCGTTGCACATGCATTAAGAATCTATGATAATGAATATCATTAACTTTCGATTTCCGTTTAATGCATAGCAAGAATTGCATGTATTCTCACCTTTTGTAACATTTTAGAATCAGGATGCAACTATTTAGTTGCATTTGCACAACCTGCGATTTTATTGTCGGAATTTACATTGCCCCAGTTCGAAAACTTGTTTATTTGCGTTATTATAGAAATGTTTGTTGTTTTCCAGTTATGGCTCTTTGATTTACATCGCAACTCAAATAGCATCCGGCATGAAGTATTTGGAATCGTTAGAGCTCGTGCACCGAGATTTGGCAGCGAGGTAAGCAAAGGAAACTGGGAAATTTTGAAATTAAATAGCTCGAGTTCTGGCATTGAAACAGACCGGGCAGGAAAAAGAAAACTCAATTTACATCATCGTTTATGCGGTTCTGTTTTGCAGGAACTGCGTGATCGATAAGAACTTTACGGTGAAAATATCCGATCATGCCATGTACTGCGATCGCTTCGAAGGAGACTATTACATTAGCGACACAAAGTCTAGACTGCCAATACGATGGATGTCCTGGGAAAGTTTACTGCTCGTAAGTACTGAGGCGGCGAAGATCTTCGCCTCATTGTATATTTATCCATGCAGCAAAACGGCAAAACTTGACGCTGTCGTAATTTGTCGCAAAGCTTTTACTTAGCTATGTGCTTTTGTGATCATCGTACGTTTTAACTTGCGTTCTTTTTAGGGCCGACAAACAACGAAAAGTGACGTCTGGTCATTTGCCGTCACGCTGTGGGAGATCCTCATGCTCTGCACGCAGCAGCCGTACGCGGAGCTCACAAGCGAACAGGTTGTGGAAAATAGCAATCATTGGTATCAGAATGACGGATGCCAGAGATACCTGCCTCGGCCGCCGGCTTGCCCGAGGGAAATCTACGACCTGATGGGCGAGTGTTGGAAACGCAACGCCGCCGACCGACCAAGATTCTCCGAGATTCATCTATTTTTACAGCGTAAGAATCTGGGCTTTTTACCAGCTCCGATACAATGTTAATCCTTTCTCTAAGCGAGACAAACGTATCGTTTATTATTGCTCCCGATTCAATTCTTTGTCTCTTCTTTCGTTTTCATATCACTTCACTTCGTTCATTGTCACCTCCAATAATTCAATACGAAACTTTCTGCCACATTGTCAGTAAGGTGAAATCGAAATTACTATAGAAAAAAGTCAGTCATTCACACTTACAGATAGTCAACAAACATGCAATGCCGAACAAGAAAAACTCTAATCATTATTCTTTTCCAGATTCCATGTAAATTTCACGGCCATCCTCGCAGGCACTCACACATTCTTTCAAATTCTAGTCACTGCACAAATTACGATAAATCTCAATTGGCTATTATCATTATCCTATTAAACAACAACACAAGTTTCATATAGGTACATCCAATTGCAACGCACATAATTATCAATTAACATGTTCATCCAGAATTTTTTACTACCCACAATACCGTAAATACTTAACGTACAATATTAATTTTCGTAACAAGAGATTCATAAATCTTAATGTGTATTTATAATTCATAAATATGACAATTATCATCATAATTATTATATAAAAATAAGGCTGATCGTCTCTCTTTTTGATAAATTACACTAATATGAATATTGAATATTTTTAAATGTCAATCAATAAGGTAAATTCATTCTAAAGATATGTATAAAACCGAAATAATACTATATATTAATGTATTTGAACAAACAAAAAAATGTTAGGCATATATAAATATTATATATTTCTGATAAATGGTGTAAGCAGGTACATTCCACCCCGATGTTCATTCAATATGTTTAATTCATATATGAAAATTCGGTGAGGATGTGGGACATATATAATTGCCAAAAAAAAATGGACGAGAACACAAAAAAACGATAACAACTAGGCATAAAGATTTTTTAACCTACATCAGTGTAAAACATATTGTGATATTTGCACGCTCATCAATTGACGACGTGTTTAATAACCATATCTTTATATTACTATAATTAAATGTAATGAGATATATAAACACACAAAACAATGAAACAATGAATATGTAAGAAGAACAAGAATCATACTTTTGTTTTTCGCAGTGTAATAACAATAGATTGTAGAATAGAAGAAGCCAACTTAATGTTATCACTGCGCACCGTTTTCTAATTGCAAACCCCAACTTCAATGGCAAACTAACTAAACAAATGAAAACAACATAACTATCAGATATAGTAAGAATAGTACCTACTGTAACAGAAAGAAGGAAATTATTTTATTTGATTACATTCACGAATATTGAGAATACATTTCAATTAAACGAAAACTTCATATTCTATTCATTGCAACAAAATGAGTAAAATATTATTGTACCTACTTCTTGATTATAATGAGCTTCCTCTATTTGATGTACGATCTATAAAACATTACACAACCGAGAATTTAAACAGAATAAATAATATAATAAGAAGTACTTTATGCGGTAATTTAACATAATTGAAGAGTTGTACATAATTGAAGAGCTGTTTGAAGTATTTAATTAAAATTTAATTTGATTTGGGTATTAAACAGTATTAGTGAAGTAGCTATACTTCCATTTGCGGATTCACTTACAATGAATTGAAAAATTATCACTTTTCAAGTTTGCTCTAATCTAGTCAACGTAAACTACAAAATTAAAGATAACGATCGAAAACAAAGTGTTGTTGATATTTAGATTAATAAGGATCATATTAAGATTACCTTTAAGTTGTCAAATACTTATAATTACTAAACGATAAATTAATGTATCAATCGATGATACTAAACGTTTATCTGACATCCAAATGTTTCATTTAACCGGTAACGGATTTCAGTGGATCAAACTATATGATTTCGAATATATATATCTTTGGTGATACTTAAGGTAATTGTTAAATGATAGAATAACTTTCCAGTGCCATTTTTAACCCTTGTAAATACTACTCACACATATAACTTAACATGAATTTAACAGTGTACATAGTATTTATAATATAAATGAAATTTATGATTACTATTTAAAATAAGTTATGTATTAAGAAGATAGATTCGCAAAGTCGAATCAAGCGAAAGAGATAGATATGCAACTCTCATACGATCAAATATAACAATAATGATAATTATTTTTAGACCTATACAAATTAATATTAATTTAGAGTGGAGATTACATAAAGGTTGATGAACGCTGATACACTATGAAGTAACAATTGGATATTGATCTACGAAATACGAAATAAAGTTTTAAGTGTAATTGAATAATATAAAATTATATAACATAATACTTATTCTATATGGAAAAGAAAATGGTTAATTATGGAACAGATGCAAATTAATTATGTATTTAAACGTCTTTTCTACGAGTACAGTTTCTTTCGCCAAAAGAAACCTGCTTTAGCCAATAGAGAAAATTGCTACATACGCATATATATAGCAATTTTACATTATAAGAAATGATGAAAATTGCACATTGTAAATGTAATTTTATAATAATTTTAATGAAAGAAGATCCATTCGCTCCTGAATAGAATCGTACGTAAAGACTAATTGATGTATTTCACAATTGCATTTATATTATTTACGTAATTACAAACAAAAAAACAATATATACAAAATAAGTATTACCAACTACTTCCCTTACTGTCTTCAAACACAAACTAAACACACCATTTCATAACACAGCACAGACAATCAAGTGCGCAAGATAAGCTTATAGACTCGTTATTAGCACATTACCATAAATAAATGTAGTCAGTAATTATGGCAAAACCTAAACAACACATGTAAAACAGCCGAGTTAAATTAGGCATCAAATGGTACTGTGCAGAAGAATCAATGAATATTTGAATTTATATGTGTGCTGCACAACGCATTTGAATTGATTGCATATAATATATTTATAAAGCAATTATTAAATCTCCCCGATGATACCATTAACGATAAATGAAAATCAATGTTATTCACTATTATTTACAATTCATATTTTGCTGCAAGTACAATTGTACTAATAATGTGGACATAAACTAATATAAATGTTTATTATATTAATACATATCACAAGACAAAAAGAAAACAAAGAATACAACACAATTGCTTTATGTATGTTCTTTTATAATCTACATAGTATTTTATTCAATATGCATGTACTTTACGAAAGAATTATAAACGTGTTAATTGTACATGTATTGTCACACATGATAAGTTTTTATTGATTTCATTCTAGAAATTAAACATGTTCGAAATTGAAAAATAATTTTGGCAGATACTTTCTCCACCAAACTTTAGTAATACTTGCTTCAAGTTTATATGGATTAAAATTACTATTTTCAGAGCTTTTTAAAATAAGTGAAAACTTCATTGATATCCCAATTTTAGTTATTTACACTATTTTTTATATATTCATTGAGCAACTCTGTTTCAAAAGATATTGCATTACTCATCATAGGGTGTATCTCATGAAATTAATTAATTCAAATTTTCACCTTTAAATTCCTGTAATCTTAGTTAATTTATTTTAAAATCTTAAGTAATTAAAGTTAGTTAGTTTCATAAATATCCGATATCCCTTTAAGTGTCTCTAAATTATGCTGAATATTGGCATTGATTTCAAGTTGGAATATCCTACAATCATGAAAAAATAGTTGATTCATTTTAAACGTCAAATTAAGTTACCATAAACATTTTATGATCTCTAAATGATCGCTTCAAGAATATGGCTCAACAAAAAAATAACATCAAGAAACAACATATCCGAGTTTCAGGTTATTCTTACATTTGGAAATGCATATCTGAAACTTGTATTCAATTAGTTCTATAATTATTTAAAACATAGATGATGAAATAGGACACATTATTAAAGTTACGTTTGCATCAATAAAGATGTATTTAAACACAAATTAATATTCTGTATACATTATTTATCAAGTTATGTGCATCATAGAATATGTGCACACTTCCAAAGTGACATAGTACAAGCATGTTTACTTTAGCTTCCAACTTGAGCTGCTTGTTTTCTAGCATATGCACCAAGGCATGCAAGAATGCCAACAGTACTAATAAATAATCCAAGCATTAAAGCAACTGTATCTCCAACATCAAACATCTTTGGATATATATTAGGTCAACACCTTTTCGATATTAGACTCGTGATATGGACACACGAAACGACCTTCGTTTAACAATTCTGAAATAAAATAACTTTGTTGCGCTTTGCTGAATGGTATAAAACAAGAACATATCATAATACTCTATTCCCATATTAAGTAATTATATGCAAGCGCCATCGCTGAAATGTGAGTCCTAAAAATATTATAGTTGGATTATAAATATATTCATACAGCTTAAAATTATTTCAGATAACTAAACATCTAAACTATTATATACAGTTCAATCATACAAAAATATATATAAAATTTATTCATGAAACATTCATTAATAGCTAGCAGTTAAACATTACATTCATTATTCAAACACTAAAACTTAATAAATTATTTTTAGAAGATCTTGTAACTACAATAATTCCTCCATAATTGTTTCTTCTTCATAAGACAAGGATTCAATATGACTATTTAGGGTCATTTCATACATTTGCAACTGACATTTTGCAACTTCATCACACTTTTTAAGTGCATCACTATAATAAGTTTCTTTTGTAGATAAATCTTTTTTAATGTTTGATGCAAGATTATACACATTTGTTATTTCTTGAAATTCTGCATGTAATTCGCCAATTGACATTTTCAAGAACTCCATATCTCTCCTTTTTACTGCTGCTTGTTTTTGTAAGCTATCAATTTCAAGAATTTTTCGTTCTTTCTCAGCCACATAGGTTTCTGAATAATGCATTAATTCCTTCAGACACTTATAATCATGGGTAAGTTTTTCAATCATAGACAAGAAATCCTTCAAATGGTTACTGTCATTTGCATCTAACAATTGTGGAAGATTTGTTAATTCACCAAATTGACCTATTTCTTCACTAACCAGTTTCAATTGTGATTTTAATTTTCCAAATGAAGAAAGATACTCATAAGTTTCAAACTTCTTCTTCAATTCATTATTTCTACATTCATATTCATTAATGGCAGCTAAATAGCTTGCATTTTCAACTTGTAATTTTTGGATTTGTTGCTTCAATGTAGCCAATTTATTTTCTAATTTTGTATGCTTCTTGTGTGATTCCTCCATGTCAAATTTGGCTTGCTCAGTTCTTGCCTTTAAGATTTCCAATTTTATTGCTGCATCTGTTGATGCTTGCTTATATGCATCTAGATTGGCTTTCATTGTATCAATCCTTTCAACTTCACTTAGTACTTCTTCAACAACATCTTTTGATTTATGATCCATTTGGAACTCAAATAATTGTTGCCACAACATGTCAAGCACAATTGGAATCATTTCATTAGGATTCATTAATTCGTAATAATATAACTTAACATTGTCCTTCTCTTTTCCAAGCTTATTAAGTAGATCATTCACATGTTTCAAAATATCAATTGGTCTGCAAACAGTCCTATCATCAGGGCTCTGGTATTGTTCAATTATATATTTGAACATTGTTAATGCAGCAGAATGATCCACTTTTTTCTTTACCATATCATAGGTTAAATTTGATTTACCGAAAATTGTATTTATAATTGAATTTAACCACGCTATATATTCTGAAAACCAAAATTTATAATGAATTTGGTTAAAAAATTAATACATAACAATAAATAACTTACCATCCATCCTAGTAGGGCTTGTTACAAATTAAACGTTATATGGCGTTATGCGTTGTGCTCAGCGTGTTCGTTGTGTTTTGAAATACTCTACTCGCCAGATCTTCTGCTTCTGTGAGTTGTCAAAAACTTAAACTGACAATATAAAACAAATCTATAAAACATGCATTCAAATAACTTCGCATAAATATACAAAATGAATACTTTTGTAAATATATCTACGGTTTGTTATTTTAAAGATTACAAACTTATGTTATTGCAATTGAAAGTAGCTCTGGCTACAACTGCCCCCCGTGGGAATTGAGGAAACTGCGCCCAGTGGGAGTGGTGTTGTACCGCATAAATTCTTTTAAAATAGTTTATGCTGGTTTATGCCATAGACGACGTCATGAAATTGATGAACCTTATTTTATTTAAATTTCACCAATCAAATATTTAAATTATTCTTTCAAATTAACTCAAATAAGTTCGGTAATAAACAGTAATATTGTTTCATGTTTAAATACAACTTATATTAATAGTTAGATCCTACATAGCCATTACATATATTTGCAACAAATCATTCCTTAAGATATATCTATCAATCTTTTAATTGCTTTTAGATTTCTTCTTCTGTGCCTTCTGTACTTTCATTTTTAATGCAGCTATATCAACATCAGTAGATGTTTTCTGCTTTTTCTTTGGAGGTAGTTCCTCAATAGGTGGAATGAACGCCTCAGCACGTTTAGCTTCTCTTCGTTTAACAGCATCCTCTTGTTTTTCATCACGCTCCTTGCGCTTCTGTACTTGCTTTTGTTCTTTTGAAAGAAAGTATTCACCACTGGCAAGCTCTTTGTCAATCTATAATTAAAAAATATGTAATAATAATGTTTTATAACATAGCATGATAAACAAACAAACCTTGCTCTCACTGGGTGCAGGCGGAAATGGTGTATATGGCTTCTTCTCCTTCTTATTCTTTGGTTGTTTTCGTTTGCTAACATTTTTATTCACAAATTTGGGTAAGAAACGTTCCCAATTTTCATTTTTCAACTTTGGGTCCTTGGCTAGTTCTCTTTTAATCATAAGTGTTTTGATATTATAAATTGGATGAACATTCTTCATTGTGTCTTCAACAATTTTACGAACTTGTTGTAATCCTTTGTAGGGTCCTAATGCAGATACAGTTTGTCCTTGTACCAAAACATAACAATTTGTTAATAGTTCTATTGATTTCAATGTGCAACCATTTGGCCCAATTAATCGTTGTCGCCTTTTCACAAACTTTTCTTGGTTTCTGGTTAATTTGCCAATCTTTATAATGTCACAACTTATCTCATCTTCTAAAACACGCTTGGCCTGCTCAAATGGTACACTTCGAGATAATAACTTAATCATATCTCTTGCTTTAATGATGATATAAGGATCCCATGTTTTACGTGAAGTCCGGACAGTCATACTACCTTCAACTACATCTAGTTCAGCTTTTATATGATGTTCACCCAATGTTTTCTTCACTAAGGGCCACACTTGTCGCAAATATTGTTCGCGATACTGCGGAAACAATGTGGCAAAGCTACTTTCTTCCACCAAACCATGTGGATTGTCGTCAGCTTTAAATTCTGGTATTTTCATCTTCCATGCGTCATCAATGGGGCCACTGGTAGTATTTTCCTCCGTATCACTCATTTTATTAAACAATAAAAGCACCAAAAGCGTAAATGAACTTGCAGTAAAACAACTGAAAACAACACTCGGCCACTGAGCAACACTGTTAAACACACTGGAACATACTCAACCAGAGGTTATGTATTAAACACATATGACATGCTTCGCGCTATCTACAAGATGTTTCGCGCCATCCACATATATTTCAAATATTTAATGTAAATTTGTATACTTTGATCAGGGCTGTGTCACGCCATTGCATTGTTTTTTGTAAACAATCTTCTAATTAATAAAAGTTAAATTATCAGTCATAGTGAATCTGTGTGTTGAAAGATACATTTACTTATTGGTGTATCAGCAATATACTTCTCAATATATTAGCAATTCAATTATTGTTTTAGTGTCTGTTTCTGCTAATGGCATCAATTTTTGTAAGTAATTATCACAAATACAGTTACGATTAAATTATATTGCATTTTCATATAAGAACAATTGTAATATAATATCTATTGAACTCTATAACTCGAAACAAACAGACACATAATTGTATTATTATATATTGTGACCCTACACCAAGAAGTGATAGAAAGGGAATTGATTATGTAATGTATATATGTATTGTAAATACATAAAAATGTATTTCCTTAAAAATCTGAATATTTCATTATGGGATAGAAAAGGAACCCGCATGCAATCATATTAGAGAAGGATAGCAAAAGCTTAAAACCGTAAGAAAATACATGAGTGTCACTTCTATATCAGTTATTCTATGATAGGTACTTTATTCAGTTAATGCATTTATCATTTAACTTTAAGCATTCAAATCGGTAACCTATATTCAAGCGAAAGCGAATACACGGAATACACCGGAATACACACAACTGCATCAAATTTGACTATTTTGCCCTCTTTCACGATACTGAAGAACTAATATTACAAGCTGATTTGCTTCCTTGCCTGCTCCCAAAGGTAAATATTTAGTTTTGCAGTGTTGCACATTTTGTGATAAAACATACACGTATTTTACAGGGTGTGATTACTTGACACGAAGATCATGGTTTTTAAATGCCAAGAAGATAGTTTTTTAAAGAAGGTAGTGACAATAACTGTAATTTATACAAATATAAATTAGAAATTTTAGTTTTCCAGTATCATTGTATCATGTAAACCAGCCACATTTGATACCCTGCAAGATGGCAAATCTACTACCATTAATGGCTTTGAAGTTATCTGTCAGGATACAATTCTTTTTCCAGAAGGTGGTGGACAACCTTATGATGAAGGGTATCTTAATGAAACAAAAGTTCATCAAGTATTAAGGAAAGCTGATCAAGCAATTCATTATGTTGGTGAGGAATTTAAGCCTGGAGATGTTGTCACTCAAACAATCAACTGGAACAGGAGGTTCGATCACATGCAGCAACATTCTGGTCAACATCTTCTTTCTGCTATTATTGAGCGGGATTTTCAAATAAAAACTGTATCTTGGTGGCTAGGAGAAGATATGTGCCATGTAGAGCTAACCACTCCAGAATTTGCACCTGAAAAGATTAAAGCTGTTGAAAGCATTATTAATAATCACATTCAGGAAGGAAGAAACATTACTGCTCAACTATTTGATGAAAATACCCCTGAGGAGATATTAAATGAAGTAAAGTATATACATATGATACACCATTCAGTTGTCCTATTTATTTCATTTTTAGACAAGAAGTGTTAAAGGTTTGCCAGATGATCATACAGGTGATATACGAGTTATCAATATTGATGGGATTGATAGCAACATGTGTTGTGGCACTCATGTTGCAAATCTGAGCCAACTACAAGTCATAAAGTTATTTAACTCTGAAAAGTCAAAGCGAAAAGGACAATGCCTGTTACACTTTGTTGTTGGAAATAGAGTTTTGAAAAAATTAGAGGAAGCAACTCTGAGAGAACAGAAGATTACAGTCTTGCTTAAGTAACTGAAATATTTACTGCTTAATTCTAAAAACTTAGGTAACTATATAATTTGCAGTAATGGACCACTAGAGCATGCAAACCTGATTGAAAAAATGCAGAAGAACTGCAAAATGTTAAATAAGAACTTGCAAACGGTTTTGAAGGAGATTGCAGCTGTTGAGGCAGCAAAAATCAAAACCAGCATAGCAAAGTACTATTGCTTACACAGGAAGGATGCTGAACCTGACTTCATGAATTTTGTACTTAAAGAGTTGGGGCCTACTGAAAAATTTTTGCTTTTATCTGTCGGTGAGGATAAAGGCAATGGAAATATACTGATTACTGGAAGTGAAAAGGAAGTTTCTGATCTAGGAAACAAGTATGCTGTACACAATTATATATTATACTTACTTATGCACTTATTTCAGTATATGTGATACATTGGGTGGTAAGGGAGCAGGAAAAGGAAAGCGTTTCCAAGCAAAAGTCACCAATTTAGGCAACAGGAAGCAAGTGGTTAAAATGCTAGAAGAATACTTTGGCTAAGAATTGATACCATAACAATGGTCCCAATTTAAAAATATGTATACTTGTTGCAAGAATATTATATATTAGCATCCATAGTTTCAAATATAAAAACTTATAACTTTAAACAAGATGACTTCATAATGCTCCAGCAACAACTTATCTTATGTATATTTGGAAAGCCTAAAAAGAAAGAAATTAGTCACTGAACACATACTAGACACAAATTCATTACCTAAATTATCTTAATCTTCTAGCTTCACGTTCAGACTCCAGTAAGGTTAAGATATCTCCCTCGCGAACGGGTCCTTTGACATTACGGATAATTTGTCGGTTTTGTTCTCCAATGAACTCGACTTTAACCTGCGTACATTGTCCCTGGGAACCAGTACGGCCGAGAACTTTGATTACACGGGCTAGAACTACTTGTTTCTCCATGTTTCTTGTGTATTTTGCGTAAAATTTACACGTGCTTCACGAACACGACTCTCCTCCAAGATGTCGAAGAGAAAAGGAGAGTGAAAAAAGAGACACACTACTTTGACACATAACGTACGCATGCGCAGTCTATAAACTTCCGCTCAGTACAGCCAATTGCATAAAATTTTTTAAAAATATTCATTTTAGTACTTTTAGATATACGTATTTACTTTCTAGTACGTGAATGTTTATAACAATTACATTTAACATATAATGAAAATGAGTATTATTATTTATATTTGCAATAAAAGTAATTTCAGGAATCTTTTTTTTAAACATGATATTTGTAAAATCCCTAAGGTGGGTCCATTGTATATTTTGTTATTGGTTTTGCATAAAGTGAGAGATTTCTATGTTTACGTTTTGGATTTTTGACTATTGTTATCTGACATGCTTAATTCGCATTGCAACGAATACTCATGCTATGCATGAATAGCTAATTCTTCCCATGGAAGTTGTGTGGTGAGATTGGCAAATGAATTATGGAAGCAGGACAAGAAGATACAGAAGCAGACCAGGAAGTAACAGTGGAGGTTCTGCCAGATACTGTTACAGAAATCATTTATTTATCAGATTATCAGATAATCAACGAATGCTCTGATTCGCCTCTTTTAGATAGTGAGGATACATGTGATACTGAATATGAAATTGGTTCTGTTGACACCACAAAGTTCCCAATTACAGACTTTGTTCTGGATGAATCAGGAACAATAGTGGTGTTGGCATCAGATGAATCTGATCAATCGGCAAATGTAAGTCCAATGAATTTCTCACAAATTCTAAAGTTACCATTGTACTTGGTTGCCAGGATGTAGACAATGACATTTACCACTGCAATGAGTGCAAGTACAAAACAGACTCCCTTGATAGGCTTGAAGAGCATCAGGCACTCCACTCTGATGACCACCAATGCAGCGAATGTTCAGAAACTTTCTGTAGCTATGCTTTGTTGACGAAACATATTAGAGATGAACATACTAAATTTATGTGCTTAGTATGCAAGATTGAATGCATAGGTTCAAAATTCCATAGAACACATATGCGACAACATGAACTGCAATGTGAATACCTGTGTTCAACATGCAAAACTTGTTTTAAGTCAGATGAGGAGCTCATGAAACATATGAAAACACATGGGGCATTGCTTTTATATGCTTGTAATATTTGTGACGAAGCTTTCTCCAAAATGCCTGAACTTAGTACTCATTTAAAGACAGCACATCCAAAATAGGTCTATCAATTAAATGTATTCATCGTTATGTCTAACTTTTTGTTGCCCAGTGACTAATTGTTGTGCATTTGATTTTCACTTAAGCTGAACTCAAATTGAAAGTGTTTCCATGTTACAAATAATTGAGTTCACATGTTCATCAAACAATTAAAAGCATAAAGCATACACATGTAAATCACATTTGTAAAAATTCTAGTCTAGAGATTAGGGCAATTGAAATCTGAATCTATTGCATACATTATGAAATCAAAATATTAGTGAATTTTTATTAACTTTAAGCAAGTACAAAACAAAATAATTTATAAAATTATTTTTATTTTTTAAAAAACTTAATGAGCTTCACTTTATTACAGTTAGAAAACTTGGATGTTTGGTATATTTTATTCAGGCATTTCTCCACCAGGCACCAACTAAAAAATACAATAGAATTTTAATTGAATATAAATAATATATATATATATAATTTTATGTATAACTATAGTGTTTTATAAAAATACTGAACTTAGTCATATACTGCAATAAGATGAGACACCTTATTAGAATAAGTCAATAGCATTGTTTAAGTTTGTTACTTCTCATGATACAGTATTTTTATGAAACATATTATCAAATAATTGAAGTAAATATAAAATATATTAATTACCATTGTAATATTGTTGCCATTTAATAAGATCTCATCTAATTTGGTGACTCTTCTTCCTTCAGGTGTCGTTTCATATTCGATTACATCTTCAAGAAGCATATTTACAAAGTCATCAAATCCTAGTAGTGTACCAACTATTTCCTTATCATTTTTCATAATGATATGAATTCTAGACCCTATACATTTATCCACAAGCTCTGAAAGGCAAATAGAAATATTAGTCATGTAAACATAACCTTACAAAAAAAATTGATTGTAATTTACCAAGCGGCAATAATGTTGAGGAACTCACTGGCATAGTACTCATTGTGATGAATTATTTGTTTAATGTACTTTGAATTAAATTCACAATAATTAATTTCCAATCACTAGATAGCAAGCGATTTCAAAACTTTCTTACACTAGTGAACTGGTATTATAAGAAATATTTTATTTTGTCCCATGTTGGCTGCACTGGTTCCATAGTGGGAGGGTCAATGCACATTCGGTACACGATTGCAAAATAACTACCTTGATATACGCAATTGTAAATTAAGAGATAACATTTTTTGTAGTATTTTAAATAAATAACTTGTTATTTAACTTACTAAACATTTTTGTATCAGTTTATTTTGAAAGCAGAGAACACATATTTGAAGTTGGTTTTGGCGTCCTGAGGAACAGTGTTGCCAATACATCAACTAGTACGAGTACTTGCCATGTGTACTACGGTTGGAATGCCCAGATCGTAGGATTGTTTTCAGCATCAGTCAGTTTCGTTCACGGCAAGATGGAAGTTGTGTGTTGTGTTGTAGGTGTAAGTTTGAGTTAGGATATATATTTTTTCAAATGAATAGAACGTAATATTTAAGTGCATCTAGACGCGTAAAATCGTGACAATAATGCTCGTACTCTATGTATATGTGGATTTTTAGTCATCGGCCTGGGCGCTAAGCTTTAGGTGAGTGCAAGTTTAAACTTATTTACATTACGTACGGCAATGCATCATCGTGCCTGCACAAAACAACAAACCCACCAATTCGCCGTCTGCGCCGCAAGAGGTTATTTTCTGCACGTATTTACATCTGCGTGGTGCGGCGAGGGCAGAACGCCGATTCGTCATAGCTGAAAATCGACAAAGCACAACGAAAAGTGAATGCATTTGGAATAGATTTTGTGCGTAGGATCAGTTAGATAGATTTCAACTGACCCATTCGATATCTGACATGCGGCATCCAATTATCATCCCGTTATTTTGAAACCCACAACAGTTATGAAGACAACAATCTGTACGAGATGAAACGAAATGAAATGAAAGGAGGCTCGGTGCAGAGCGTGTGTATTTCGGACGACAGGTCGTTTCGTTTTTGTTTGGTGCTGGCTGGTGTTTTGGTTGCTTGCTCCGGTTTGTTTACTGTTGAAGGCTCGAATGATTGTTTGATGGTGTGCTAAATGAGGTTTTGTTCTACGGTGCGTTACTTGACCGATGATTCATAAGTATTCCACCATGGTGGATTCCCTCCGGTTTCAAGTATACACAACCTTATTGTTTTTATTATAACATGACGATGAATTTCTGTTATGATAAAGGCATTCGATAAAAAGAATGATGGTGCGGATAAATCAATTTGATGTAAAGTTTGGTTATGTCTGGCCACATAAGAAATGGCTCTAAATTACTCACTTATTGACAATGTGTCATGTCATAGTTGTTATAAAATTGATGTTTAGGGTGACATTCTGGGTGATTTATAAATGGCTGGCCAGTTTTAACTGTGAATTGGATAATTAATGACCACATGTCAAAATGCTCTGCAAATACAGCATACTTTCATATCACATCAATGCAGAGTTCTTTATCCCTAAAAAAGTGGCAATGCTGACTGAGCGAGTGAGGTTTCAGAAGTCAGATGGAAAAATGAGGTTATGAAACAAACACGGAAAAAAGTTTAACAAAAAATTATGAAATATAACAGTACTCTGCGTTGATGGTAAAAAAACATTTGTTACAAAACAAGGCATAAATACGGCGTTACAGCATTGTATTTAGGAAAAAAGTTTGCTGCCGGCACATTTGAACAATTTTCAATTATAACTTCACAGTTAGCAAAAGAAGTACAGAGTATGATTTTTAGCGTAAGTAACATGCAGCGTAAAATTCAATTGTTCTCTAATTACATAAATATTACAACTGTTTTAGGAGGTTTTAATTACGTGTTAGTTGCGCATCAACTCGATGTTGTTTGACCGCGTATTGTAAAAATACGTTTGATGTTATTTTTGTCAAATGCAATTAAAAGAAGTCACTATTCCACACGCAACAAAAACAGGCACATTATAATAACAGCAAAGTTGTTGTATCAAGTGTATAGGAAGGAGTTGAATGTCCATGACCATATTTGTGAATGTATGTAGAACATTAAACTAAATTTCATGTTGTTATTGCAATTGAACGAACGAACACCTTTGTGCTCTTATAATTTTATGTGTCGGTTATGTGTCTAATTTCAGACACACGTACGAACGCGAGTTCTGATGAGAATTTATTATTTAGTCGTTCATTCACTATTCATTGTTATTACGTGCAAAAGAAACAGTACGAGAATGAGAACATTTCCAGGTATTTAACTGATTCTTAATTTGCTGATAAATACGTTTAGCACGATGTTAACTTTAACTTGACATCAAGATATTGTCTATTGCTTTAATCTAGTCGATTGAATCACTATATTACTATTCACAATGGGAAGAAATCTATATTTAATATTTCCGAGACAGTCATGGTTGAAACGGGTAATGGGAGTCATCTTAGCGAGATTTCGAATAACATCCGACTTTAAAATAATATCTTTCTGGAAACTTTTTATAACCAAACTTTACTCAGATAATTGATTCTCATTGCCCACTGACTCCCATTACCCGGTTTTCCTCGAAGTGAGGTCAGTTATGGACAGATATTAAAATAATTCAACGAAATTAATTTATTTTTTACACTCGAATCGATTGATGTGGGTTGATGCCTTAAATTGGAATAAAATGATTAATTTTGGTGATTTTCAACCAGTGTTGCGGTGCTAAGTTTTAGATATCCATGACTGCAAAATCGGGTGTCAAATGTTGGAATTGTTAGTGTGCCGCGATAAAAAATGGTTAAGAATAGTATAGGTATGAGAAATAGTGACAAGAATTACGATTCCTTCTTTACGTCGCAATAGCCGAAAATAAGACTCACAACTGCAGTTGTTATAAATGCAATCTGTTATATTTTCTATTATTAGGAATTGTATGCATTCATATCGATTTAAGCCACGGCTTGGCACTGACACGTATTGATGCTCTTCTTCAGCGCTAACATTCAACCTTGAACCCCGTTGAATGATACATTCGCTATGCCCATGCTCGACCGCGAAAGTAAATATTTCACTGCCCTTTTGACCAGCGAGTCAAGCTTAATTAAAGCGCAGAATTTGTCGATATTTCTTTCCAGCTGTAAGCGACGCCGGACGCATAATTGTGTTCTGTATAATTAATGAACACCGAAGCCGCGCGTGGATAATGACTCGTACGACTGTGTTTACACATTAAATTCATTGGTGCGCGCACGAGAGCCGCGCTCAATTGGTTTTCGCGCCGAAGGAGAAGAGGTCAAGCAAGGCGCACTGTTGTTCGCTGGAAGAGAACAAGCGGGAAAATTAATAAAATGGTCTGCGAACATGCATAAACATTTAATAGATCGATGCGTAAATATAGCATCGCGCATTCGTATTTGTATTAGCCGGTACGTAATATATGTTTATATCTGGCGCACTTATTCTTACGCGCACATATTTATAGATTCCTCGTATCCCGACTGAGGTTTCACTCCTATTAAATTTATTTGAGAGGATGGCGCAAGCGTGAAACCATTACACATATCAAGATCCACTTGCGTTTATGGCGAATGGTTTATTCATAGTTCATGTAAGTGCTCTTTTTTGTTAAAAGCAGGACGCGCGTGGTAATTGCTTGTTTGCGGATAGGCAAAGCAGTAGCTGCGGAAAATGTTTTCACGTCTTTAATTTACCTGTATCTGAAGATCCTGGAGGCTGATATATTCGAACAATGAAGCAATGTTAATTGGTTCAGTTGTAGTTTTAAGAGAGATCAGCAGTTTTATGAGGCTGTCCATGCATCTTTGCAGAGTATTATTTATTTTTCACAAATGTCTGGATAATATTATTCCTCATCCGAAAAGCTATGGCGCAGACTGGCGTAAAATGCGATTTTATGCTCTCCAATGAATAGGAGCGATTAAAATTTCTATTAAAATACACTAAAATTTGGTTGTCATTGTATTAAGAGAAGTGTAATTTTTCAGTGGCACCAAACGTAATTAAAAGCGATTACCTCCCGATTTGTACGGAGAAACGGAGAATTCATTCTCGAATTTGAAAATTAACGAATAAGTACTTAATTTGCGTCGCAGGTAATTAAATTAACTGCATCTCTACTTGCTGTAAATTAAAACAAAAAGTTTTATAGTACTTATTCAAGATAAATTTTATTGTCTTTGCTCTTTTGACATATTGATTCTGGATTTTCACGAATTTGTTAGGAAGAAGGATTTGGGAATTAATTAATAGGCCCACGCTTAGTGGAATTTATTGAACATTCCAATCTTTGGAAGTGTATTGACCTATTATAGCTCCAGTAATTGAAAACTGCTCAATATATGCGAAATCGTTGTTTTAACCGAACTACTCTAAGAATTCATGGAACTTTAGTGCTTTGTTCAGACAATCCTTGCAATCGTAACAAAAACATATATTTTATATGAAACTCATTAGCGTAATTAAATTTGTTGCACAATTATATTATTTAGAGTTGCACTAAAAAGAGTCAATTTGGATTTAATGCAATAATTTTGAATTGTTGAGAGTTGAAACGTTTATGGAAAGTGTCTATCTACATAAAATCCCCTCGCATAAAAACTGAAATAAACGAGCATACATGTCGCGTGGCAACAAATTTAAAATGGAAATTTATCGCTGGTTAATTAATAAATTCGTTGCGTGAATGCAATTTGGTGTAGTGGCACAGCAGGATACAGCAATGTCAATGGCGAGCGAGCAATACGCATACCGCAACAAAGTTGAGCGCGCAATGCAATGCCCGTCGACAAGAATGACATACCAACTATCGGACATTTCGCATGCACGATGCTCGAAAACACGCGACCCGCGTATTTCATCTCTGTTTAAATATGCATACGGTGCATTTGGCGATTACTACCGTATTGTGTGAATCAACCACACATTCCTGCTGCGCAGAATTCAGCATCAATCTGCCACGATGAATAATGTCACTTAATTAAGTGCATGGCAGTGCATTATTGCGACGATAACACGTTAAGCACCGTGCGCAACGGGTTTTTATTAATAAAGTGGACCGCAGAAGAGCTGCTAGCGCACACGCAGCTTAAGCGCAAAAGCTGCATGCGCTGCGCATTGGGGAGTATCGAGCCCAACTACCTACTGCATGCAGTTGCACACGCGTGCATTCATCTAAATTGTTGCTGCTTCCATAAAACATTAGTAATTAATGCGCGCACAGTGCAACGTACTTTAAGCACCTGTGGAAATTCAATTTGCTTTCTGCAGGCGGCACGCGGTTGGGAAAATTGTTACTGTAATAGCGCGCTTAAGTAATAATTGTACACATAATTAATATCATAAATTAATAGGTTTATTCGTTTAAAGTGTCATCTATTATCTTAATGAGTAGAACACGAATTAATCTTTGTTGTTGTATGAAATAATAAGTAAAAATTGATTGTATTTTGTCGTTGCTAATTTGAAGGACTCGCTCTCAGTTGTAGCATGCTATGAATAGTGAAGAAATTCGGAATTTTTTCCTCAAAATCGTCAAAATTTCAATTTTAAATTGCTTGGTTTAGTAGTAAATGACACAACTCGGACTTAACTCATGTATTTATTAGTAATATTATCTACAACCTCAATGTGGCACAAAACAAGATAAACGGCTAAAGTCCTTTGGAAAATATTTATTTTGACCAATAACAGAAAATTTAGAAAAATTAATTTCTACTTTAAATTGTATCACGTAAATGATAATTGTAATCGGAGGGTAATCTCCATGAATTCTTCTTTTTATAGGTGAAAACTGTTTTCTTATCGATTTATATGAAACTTAGAAAATGAATTTTGAATCTTGGGTATTGAGCTAGTTCCAAGTATAAGCAAATAATTATTCAACTTTAACGTTAAATTGTTGCTAAACTATTTGTTCGATTTGAATCATCTTTTTGATTCAATAAAATTCAGTTATTCCTGTATCGATTGCTGATAAGAAAATTCAAATCCCAATGTGTAGTGGTTCTCAAGCTTAATTATTTTGCTGCACTTTTTTCAGCGCTACTATTAACTGCGACTTTAGTTTCAACGTTAACTTTTGTTATATTACCCTTTAATCAAGAATTTCTAACACGCGGATATAACGACCGAATGAATTACAACATAAATAAAAAATTATCTGGTAAATAAAAGGTTATATAGCGTAGTTCCGGATATAACGACGAAATGTTCAGCATGTGCATTGATATTGTGTTTGTGCAATGAAGATAATTGTGAAATTACATTCATTTTTATTATTCATACCTAACGCAATATTTACTACGGTTAAGTAAATTATTATAAAATTCATTTCTTGTGTGACTGATTAATTAATTAAAGCTCTACTCATAATTGCAACATTGTAGCAATTACATAATGTGACTATGTGTACATGCATATTAATTAATTATTAATATGTAATAGTAAGACTCTTTACATTATTATTATTATTCGCGTTTCACACCAATGAATTTATAGTCGTCATAATATCGGGTACGATGTTTTGTGTCATACTGATAATAAGTTTTCCAACAAAGGTGAATGAAACGTGCAAGGGAAATGAGCAATTATATTGAAACCGACAAAGGAAATAGTTTAAAAAGCTATTTATTCAGAATGCTAAATTAATTCCGTAACGATGACTGCATGCAAGGAAGCATCAACATACTTAACCTAAACGCATGCCAAACGACAGTAACTATGAAACATCTGTTTTTCAAGGTGAAATGCGCGGATCGTTAGTCTCATTCCATAAGTTGATATATTATTAATCGAAAGCACGAACTAACAGACAAGGATGTTTGAAACGGCTGTGCATTTTGCGGCATCATCACCAACCATACCACACAATCCTAATAGTTTTGGGACTTGCGAAACTTGTTCCGGCTTTTTCGGAGTTGACTACCTGTGAAACTCGTCTAAGCTCCTTTCATTTTATTCTGCTATTTTTAAATTCCTCGCATTGCGGCCCGCTGATCGATAGAGTTGTTCTTCGTCTTTTTAGCGCATCCTTCCTTGCTTTGCCACGGTATTTCATAAGCCGCACGCTCGCTGTGCGTATATTCCGTTCACATAGTAAATTCATATAATAAGTTGGCAAGTATGTGAATAGAGCGTATTATGAAATTTTTTCTCTTTGCTTATGCAGCGAAGATGAGAAGAATAAGCAATGATATAACACAGTGTGTGCAATTCACACTTAATACACACAAAATAATTAATAAGGCATTTTTACAAGCTTTATAATTAGCACGATTTCATGTTAAAAAAATGTACAATATTACATGTTGTTAGAGGAATGTTTTGACCGGGTTAATAGAGGAATTGAATTACATATTGGGGGTTTAAATCATAATTATGCGATAATACAGAGTGTTACATTTCATATAGTCTGCTCAAAGATATTTCTAATGAAGAAAAACCTAATTTATTAGAGATCTATCGTGTTAATTGAAGGATAAGAAATAATATTATACAGAGTGTTGCATTTCAAATTTTTTGACATGCTTGGTCTTTAAGTTTTCTTTACGTAACTTTTACATATTCGTATTTCTTTAAAAACGTAGAGTTCATACCGTGCTAATCGAGGATTAAAATGATTACGTACTTATTTATTTGTTTTTTTTTAATGGCAGTGAGGAATAAGCAATGACATAATATAGTATGTGCGATTCACACTTTATGCACACGAAGCAACTACTACGCCTTATCCTAATTATTTATGCAGTGCATCCGCATGATACAACGAGGCCGCAGCAGCAATAATCTCGCAATAAACTTTTCGCTTGGCTCGCGTACGGAAAAAATTCATCGGCTTGTATGCACCGTGTTACAATGAACAACAAAGTCACAAGCCTGAGAAGCATGCAAAGCGAAACGTTTTTTGGCGTGCGAAAGGTGAAAGTTATTTCGGCTGGGATCGCGCTTTTATGATGCGTCTTGTCATTCGATGGACTATCACGTTATTCGGGTTACAATAATAATTCATGGGATATTTTATTGGAAAAAATTAATAACTTATTCATTTATGTACTTTTTTGTGTTGTCAATAATTTATGTGATGGTTTTGTTTCGTTCGTGCTACTTTAGTAAATGCTAAGTGAAAGGAAACACTTAATTATTCAGTTAAATTAATTATTTATTGATGATACAACAACAAAAAAGTATCTACCCTTGAAAGTTGGTTCTTGCCTACTAATAAACAAAAAACAAAATTTTTGTTGTGTGTTGTTTTTATCAAAATAATATAAATAATTTTGGATACGACTCTTATCTATTGACGTGGGATAATTTTTGCACTATTAACTAGCTAGTAAAATTAGTATTCTTGAAACTAGTTATTGACTATATTAGAAATAGATTAGTCATTTCTAATGAATTAAAAATAAGTTCAGAAGGTTTGGAATGAGTATTAATTGAATTGTTTGTTGATTTTATGCGTTCTATCAGAAAGCACGAAATTTAATAGGATAAGATAATTAATTTGTTTCTAGTTTTTGTTATATTTATAATTATGGTAATTTATACAACTATAAGTACTTATTGCTTATTATCAAGTACTTATTAACGGTTAAAATTACCTGTGTATTAATTAGCTTCTGGCTTTGCGATAAAGTTAGCGTAATTCAAAAATTAAGAGAATACTTAATTTTAGAAGGCAAAGCTCTAGTGTAATTAAGGATACATAAGAGGGTTTTACGTTGTTTCATTATTAATATTCAAAATTGAATTATTTTGACATAAATTTACTTATTACATTATAAGGTATAATTGAAACTAGAATTCATTTATCTTATGTAAATGGAAACCGAAAGGTATACGATTAATTAATGAAGAGACCTAAACCTTAATGGAATTTATTGAACATTCCATTCTCTATATTTAGAGCATATTGACCTATTAGATACAGCTCCCGTAATTGATAATGTGAAACGCACAAGGTGTGTAGGTAATATATTTTGAAAGTAACCACTCAATTAGGTGCTTGATTGAGAACGTGTCGCGGGATTAATTTAACCCAAAAAAATTCCACTTTGCACTTTTCAGCAGGGTTTTATCTAAATTATTTCAGCGAAAAGCTGCGCTTGGCACTTGCGTTAATAAATTGTTCGTTGAATGCTCGCTCGTCTTTTGCCATAATTTTTATTGAATGCTCGACTAAAGCTTTCAGTGAATTTATGATCAGTCCCGTGGAAATGAAAACGCAAGACTTTCAATTCATTTTGCGGATATTCTTTCGTTTCAAAATTCATCTCAGCGCGCTGAAGTGGGTTGAAAATTAGCATCATTGAAATATTTCTTCTCATTCTTGAAGAGGGTGTAGCAGCGGGACGCGACGAAAGAACGCATCACGAGTCGTTCATCTGCCACCCTCGGATGGCGGGTTGTTGATGGAGAAAGCGTGCGCATAAATGTTGCTTCGCTCCCCACTGATTCGTTGTTTTACCTAACATTCATTTTATACAGCGCTTCATCAATCGTACTCGTCTCTGTTTTTTTGAGCATCCAAATGAATGAGAACGCTATAAATAGCGAATGCTTTTAGCTGCACAACGCCGGAAAATGCATGAAATTGTACGAGTTTTTGTTAATTCAACATGCGAGGATTCCTCATTTCTTGCTGCCAAAGTTGAGACGAACACTCGTTCCCTCCTCGAGTAAATGACATTCAAGTTTTGTTACAAATCAAATCAAGAAAAACTTTACGAATGAACCGAGCAGTGAATTGTTTTCTATACACTTTTTTTTACATACCATGGAGTTTTTCAATTTGCATTTTTTTTGTTGAAAAATAAAAATTCAATGGCAAACGTATATTGTTTCAATGACGTTCGTTCGTTCGTTCATTCGGTCTGCAATGTTGCAGTGTTTCGCATTGTAAAAGTTTAATCAGCGACCGAGATTACAGCTCACAATAGGGCGCGCCGCGCCAGTGCATTCATCATTTTCATATATGAGTTTTGCTTTTTTTGAAAAAAAGCCTTCCCTTTAGCGTTTTTGTTTTCCCAGGCGTTGATGTTGCTGATATCTCATTAAATGCGACAGTGCTAGCGTAAAACTGTGTTGATGTGATAATGTTCTATGCGCAGGAAAGAATAGGTGTAGTTTCATACAAATTGGGGCTGGAAAAAACCCTCCCTTATTTTTATATCTACCTACAGTGTTTTTAATACTTTCGTAATTGAGTTGTAGGTGTAAAAACTTTTTATAGCAAGCAGGAGTAACATTTTATAGTTATTTAGTTATAATGCCTAATGCCTGGGAAATGTTAACTATAATTATTCCTAGGTTTTATGTTTTTTTTTGCTTATGTACAAACTTAGGGGAATCCCCAAAAATCCATTTCGGTGCTTCGAAAATAAAAAGCAAATAATTAATCAATACATATTTATAAATGAAAAAGTTCAGGAAGAATTTTATTAGCAAATTTGGTTCTTTAAACTATTTGTTCATAAAATTGGCATAATATATTTTCTTCTCCTGGAAATTATGGAAAATTTACCATTAACTGTTGAACAGAAAAATTTTAAATTAAAAATAATGAAATTGATGTAATTAGATGATTAAAACGTGACATAATTAGATTTTTGAATGATAATGGTTTGGTATTAAAAAATATCTGGATTTGGAAGCGTTATAATCCTGGAATTTATTTTAATATCAAACGTAATTTTCAATTTTCTACCACTATTTTATTTAAAGCGACATTATATTTACATTAGGATGATATATCATCATCACAAGCCGAGTATGAAATGATTTGGTCGTTAAATGTCATTAATGCAAAACTAAACAATGACGAAGCACAATGCATACAAACCACGGCATATTAAAACAGATTGAAGACGCGCATATTTAAACTGTAACCGGAGCCGGCTGCGTTCGGCGAAAAAAGCACGCGGGGAAAATGGGAAAATGAATAGTTAATTATGCAAAAGTTTAGCAGCACGCTCCAATTAAGTGCTTAGCGTTTTCGCGCTGGTATGGCGTGATGTCCCTTCCGGTGCCGCATGCATGCAAAATAATTAACGCAAGAACGCCGCCACCGCACAGCGTCTGCCTATGACATAGATGACACTCTCAATTGAGTTAATGATGATTATGGCCTTCGCGCGCTCTTCCATTCGAGTGCAATTAATTTTGCGGCTCATCGGAACCAATTAATTGCGTTAGAGCGCAGTTCGTTTAAGGTCAATGGCAAAACTGCACTGGGAAATTTACATACCAAGCGTTTTACATAATTAACATAAGTGAAATATGAAATAGAAAGGATATTCGGTTATAACGACGATGAAGCCACCGTTATTGGCGGAGACTGAAACAAATGCTTGGGTAATTTGTCTAGAAGTTTTGATTTTCTCGTTTTAAACTTGAACAGAGGGAATGTTCGGTTATAACGACAATAAAGACTTATTCGTCGCTATAGGCGGAAGCTGAATTAAATACAAAGATGATTTAATCGTTTATGGTTTGGTCGCTATATCCACATGATATTTAGACAAATTTGTAAAAAAAATATCTCAAATTTTGCGAATTTTTGGAGATAATCTTAATTGAGACGATGCTGGATGTTGTTACAACCAAAAACTTATTATAAATGAAATTCACTTTTTGTCTTGTTGTAAGAAAGTCAAATATTTTGTCGTTATTTATCAGAAAATGAAAAATAAACAATATGCCTCGCATAGTTGTTTGTTTTAACCTGCAGCATGTTGTCAGAACTCCACCTTAAAACAATGATACGTTGGAAGAGTAGGTATGTTATGCAAGTGAACGCACAATAAAAAATTGAAAAACGCGAAGGACTCGTTCAATGAGTCATGAATTTTGAAAAACAAGAGACTGAGATTTTCGCGTTGCACTAAGCAAAAACGGTAGGCGTGCTGCGTTCCGTTCTGTTCTTTCGTTCGTCTTCCCATCATTTCGCATAACGAGAGACAGACTACGCGTGCACTTCAGACGATGCCATTCATCGCTCGAATGTGCGCATTGAAGCGCTAATCACCGCAGCATATTAATTGCGAATTTCTTTTCATCTTGTTGATCCGGCGCGACGCACCACAGAGACATTCAATGCACTTTGCTCTCTGTGTGAAATATTCCAGCTTTTCAGTTTCATACTGTTCCTGCTATATATGAATTTTTTATATAGATAAACTGGGTGTTAAAATGTATTCCACTAGATTATTTAAATATGTTAAGTCAAAGAATAGCAAATTTTATTTGTGATTTAAAAAATGATTACCTAGAATTCTTTAATATTTATTGTCATTGTGGATTATAACACTCTGTATGTTCTTCCTGTTTTTTTGAATATTCATAGTTCATCCTAAAATTGAACGCGTATGCATTCATCCCTTTAGAGCACAAGCTCAACCGGTTTTAATTACAATTTATATTAACGGAAATGATAAATATTTATAAACAAAAATTTTTAAATCTTTGAATTTTATGCACGGAATTAAATATGAATATAAATCTTATTTGGAATTTTAAAGCTTTTTTTGTGAAGTTTTTAAATCGTTTCGCATAGAAATTTGTAAATCATTGGTAGGTACACAATAACCTCGTAATGTGAACCTGGTGTAATAACTATAATTTCGTACACTTTAAGTTACTGCACATCGATTATTGACATACACATGGATTGTTTTCATGGAAAATGTTGTGCACGTAGGTGATTTAGCGTGACGTACTAATTTTAGCTAACGAACACTCACGCCATCAATATGCAAAACAGTCTTAGCGAAAATGGCTATAAAACAGCACACTTTTCGTGGAAGACTTTATGAAATTACCAATCAATAATTTATTTCGGCATAGCGATAACAAACTCTGCGAATTACGGTGGCGGAAATGTATGATTGCGGAATGAATGCGTTTTAATTTTTTTTACGGCGAAACCATTTTTTAATGCGAGGCGGAAGCTGGAAAAGTTAAGTTTGGCTATTGATTCGTGCTTGAACTCCTAAAACTTTGCAAACTCTTAATTGGCGTTTGTCACGCGGAACGAACGCGTGGACAAAAAAGTTTATTCTGGTGCGTATTGCGCTCATTTGTTTTTGTTTTTCTGCGTTTCGTTCCGTGCCATGTTGTAAGTGCTTTTCAACAATAAGAGAGTGCAAAAGTGTGAAACTCCTTGCATTGTTTTTTCTCTTCCTCTTTGTCAGCTTATTTATAAAGAGCACGTCTATTGTCATTATCAGATTAGTTATGAAAATTACGCTTTCTTTAGGATTTACGCTATAAATCTTAAATGTACAGTAAAATACGGTTATGACCATAAACAAGAGGCCATAAAGTTTCGTCGTTATATGAGAAAGTTGTTATAAATAATAATGTAATTAATTGTTTAGTAATATCTATTTATTTCCTAATTTTAATTAATTATTCCCGAAATTTTGGGTCTCGTCGACATAGTCTTTACAGCTGCATGTGATTTCATGAATTAATTGGAAAAGTCTTATTTTAAATCCGTCGCTTTACTTAAAATGGCTATATTTAAGTAAATTTGCTTAACGTCCCTACAATTTAAAACATAAAATCCTGATGATCAACAAGTGAACGTTTAAGAACTACTATTTTGCACATATTTTTATTGAATAGTGTTTTGTTTGTTAACGCATTGTTTACTTCTATTTCAGATACGTATTTTGTAAATATCGATGTGTCGACTGCGAACAAGTTGAGCAACCTTTTTGATTTCAAACGCAAATCAAAAATATTCCACCGGTAAGTGTGCAAAGCGCTCTTTAATTATTTGAAATTTTTTTGCTGTTCGCTCGGAAACAGCGTTCCGTCATTCGGAAATGTGTGGGAGCTCTCAATTACCGAGAGCCAGCAAGCGTCATGCGCTTTTTATATGCCGTATTGCCGTATTCGTTAATTAACAATTCAGTAGACAAAGGACAAACAGGCGTACAACATTGCGTATGCATTAATTGGAACTTTTATCAACCCTCAAGCATCTGCTAATTGAACGATGCATTTTCAATATGTGTATTTTTCCTCTAAAATTGAAAACAATATTTTCCCTTTCCCCATATCTTGTTTTGTGAAGCAATTTATACGAAAAACGTTTAAACATATAATTATCTCCAAATGTCCAGATTCTTTAATTTATTTTATGATATTTATTTAATTATCGCTATTTTCCTTGAGGAAATCATTTCTGGTGGAAAGTTAGTGAAAATATTCACAATGAAAAAGAAAACATTTTTGATGATGAATAGAATTTGAAAAATGAAGATATTTTATCTAGCAATCATTACTTGCGCCCTGAATGCGTTCTATTAATAGAGCATTTTATTGATGAGAGGTGAATGCAGTGACAGTTGTGATGGCACTCTTTGTTCGTGCTATAAACAGCCGACCGGACGTGCTGTGCGATCTTATCATTCATCAAGAGGTCCACGCGTTTTAATGAGAGATCCGACGTTTCGGTGGCGGCAACGTAAACACAATTGGCGTACACGCTTCCGTGGCGGGCGCGCGTGGAGGAGTATCGATTATCATAGCATTGGCGCGTTCTTAAAAAGTACCACCGCGCGCGACCTTGAATTCAACTTATGTAACAACGCGCGCGTTTTGCACGGGCGCCGCCGTCGGCGCCGTCATAAAGGACGAAGGATTTGCCAGCAAACTATTTGAGCCGCAAGTGCAGCAGCATTACATTTCATTTCGTATTTGCATTCGTAACGAGGTCGCGCATTCGACATAAATATTTGAATAAATTGTGTTCGCGCGATTCGTATTGTGCCGCCACCCTTCGCAAGCGTGCGTTTGTTTCGTCGTGCGCTCCTCGCCGCGACTGCGCCGCATTGCACGCCGATATCGGGCGTCGCGACGCACAGCCAGTCTTCGTCGACTTCCTTTTTGGCGCGGCTGCACGACGGAAGTGCCATTGTGCGGCGGCGGCGCGCACATCGAGCGTATGGCAACATACGGCACGTTTCTCGTTTAAATTCGCATATTCGGTGCGTGTGCCCTTCAGTTCTCGCATCGTACTCGCTCGAACGATATCAGTAAACCTTCATTTTAATTAATTCCAGCCATTGTGTTTTAATGAAATTACTAGTGAAACGCGCGCATAATTCGAATCATATGCTGTAATACAACAATGTGCAACAACAGGCAGCCAAGTGACAGTCGCAATTTTGTAAAGAGAAATACACCGAGTTCACATTGCATGATGTATTTTAATATGTTTTTCTTTAATATTCAGATGTGATGCAGCTTTTTTTGGTGTGCCAATCGCTCATTCATCCCTTATTTACGTAGGTGTACATACCCAAGTCGCTTGCGCTGGTGTGCTTTATGTATTACGCATTTAAATACATGTATAAATATTTGTCGCTGTTTTCATTTGCGATCCCGTTTCACTCCTCTTATCATATCATCTATCCAGCTCTTTTCATTCGTGAAATGCGCAAAGCAAATGTGTGTTTGTCATAAAAGCGCCGTAATCTTACATTAAGGGTTGAATTAGAACGGAAGGGGTGTGTTATCATTTGTTTCAATTTGATTTGTGGGACCTTGACCGCAAAATGACTAGCAAGGAACATTTTTCTAAGGGGGGAGTGTACATATAGGTGGTATCAATGAAAATTCTTTTGGTGGGGAAATTGTTCAAACTCGGTTTGAATGCGGCTCACTTTGAATCGTAAGGGGATTGGAATTTTCATGCAAAACGATGCGAGAATGGGATATGAAATCAATAAATTTACTATTCATACCTCCGCGACTTGTAAAGACGTATATTGATCGTTTTTATTGGGATTGAGGGTGAAATATAAGGCAACTTCTCATATGAAATGTTTGGCTGTTTTGTTGAATGTGAATGTCGCTTTGAGATGTTAAATTATATTTAAATAATTCATCATTCTGGCGTAATACAATTTATTAGAGCTTTTATACTTGCTGTGTGTGTTCAGTCATGTCAATTTTGTCTATTTCTTGGTACGCTTTGATCTTGCCATTTAATTATACGCCTCGTTGGCTGCTACCAAATTGATTGTTAACCTATAAAAATTCATATCTTGATTTAGTGATTGATCTTTTCAATTGCATTGTGACATCTTAATGTGGATTTTATCTTGAATGACTCTATTAACCAAAAAACAAGCAAAGTTTAAATTGATGATGAATTCGACTATAAATAAATGTTTGATATCACTTTCTAACTAGTAATGAGGTTATACACTTGAAATGATAACATTTAAAAAATACAGTAGGGTTCACTTGACATTAAAAATTTAAATTAAAGCGTGATGTGCAATCCACGATTTTATGGATATTTTCGAAAATTGGCTTTCCAGTTTGTGGTACATGCTTGACATCAAAATGACAGGAACGGTATTGACGAAATTAAAATTGCGTGGGATCGGCTGTTACAGTATCAGGACTGTAAACATTGTTTAAATTTTCAACCACCTGGCTTGCGATTTCATCGTTATAGATGAAAATCTTTAAAATGTAGGGTATTTTATCTTGGCAAGTGTCCATCTTTGACGTGCGCTCCAACTGAGTCAACTAATCTCAAAACTGCCATTTAGTCGAATTCAATCGGACTTAGATAACTCAAGATGCAGACATTTAAATCTGTCAATTGGTGAAATAATGGATTTATTCTTACTGGTCGTTAAATTACAATTATCTTTTGGTCGCTATGTTCGCTACTCATTTGTAATGTGTATTGCTAATATTGCTTGATATTGGTCATAATTAAAATGAAAAATGTTATCGAGTGGTTTTAATTACAATTTGAAACAGTAATGAGTGGATTTTACTGTATTTGTGCGAGTTATACCAAGCTGTATTAAAAGATTCATGCCTCATGCAAAATAAAATAATATGTTATGCAAAAAAGTAATAAATGTTAAATTTATTAACTGAATAGCAAAATAGCTGCATTAGGCAAAAATACTTGTGAATAATTTATACAAATCAATATTCAATTATAGTTAGTATAAACTGGCGCAGTTCGCGAATTGGAAATGCTCGCGATTGATTTAATTAGCAACGCACCTGTTGCAGTTGCATGATGGCTAGTGTGGTAAATAGACGCGCGCGCGCGCGCACCGCCCCTGCACTAGTTAACATGTTTGACGACGGTGATGCTTGAAGTGAAAAGCGGACGACAGGAAACGCGTCGAAGAGCGCGCGAAGGTGCCTCTGAATATTATGATTATTACGTGCGAGTGCGCACGTAAATGCACACAACATCAAACCGCCGCTAAGATAATAAGACGGTAACGGCGTTTCATAATTGGCGGCCGCAATGCGCTTTTCTCTCCGCAGATCGCGCGCGCAAAAAAGCGGCATTCCTTCCTTGTTTATAATACGTATTTATAAACGCGACGAGCGGTTCTGCGAATCGTACGACGATTGGCGGCGGCTTAACGGAAATCATCCGTTGGCGCTCGCTGCTGAGCGGAGCGAAATGCGGGCGCACGTTGTTCGGTAATTGCATGAGAATTTTTCCCTGCCATGGGAAATGGAACGTAGTACAAATGGATTCGAATAATTTATCACAAATTCATATCAGGCATCTATCTATTCCTCCTTTTACGCTAAAGATGAGTTCCTTACAGAACCGTGTAAATCGAAAATTCTAGACAAAATCAACAATTATTTCATCATTCGTTCGAAACGCAGTAAGACATTCTTGTAATATAATGCTTTGCTGTGAAAGTAATAATTTTTATCAAAATTAATTACGTCCCAATGGTAGAAAGTTAATTAAATTAATAAAGGAAAATCGTATAAATAAATTAGGAAGCGTGTACATCGAGGGAACATGTAGTTGACATTACTCACGTTATGTTGTCATTAAAGCTGCTGCTAAATACGTAGTTTTAAAATGTTATTAGACGAGTAGTCATTGTGCTTCTTGTGTCAATATAACAGTTCAAAGGAAGAGATTGAATGCGATTGTAAATTGAGCACGTCGCATGCATCATGATGATGTTTATTGAATCTTTATCTAATCGTTACGAACGACAATGCATTTGGAGCGTTTCTTGAATCATCCAAGTTTACAAAGCAACCCCGTTATCAGCATGTGTGTACGTGTCGTGTTCGAAGCAACATTCAATTGTGTTCATAATATTTCTTGGCGCAGATGTGAATCGGTAGAAATCATGGCATAATAGTGCACAAATCGAAGTCGTTTTTTCTCTCTTCGGCGGCGTCGGTTGGTGACGGCAGAGATATGGCCGGATGCAGCAGCACGTCGAACACCAGCGAACGCTGCAGTAGACGTGGTGCGCTGTGGCGACAACAGCGACCACACAGCTGGCATTACTCCATCGAAGCGGAGGCGGCGGCCGCGCTGCGTCCTCGAAGAGAGCGCCATATCAGTGCGAGCAGCGCGACGAGTCCGTACGGTAATTGCGTTATGCCGAGCGACCCGCCACTGCGCTCTCCTCTTCATCTTCTCCATCCATGCAAAGCGCGCGCTCTTTGAATGGCAATTAATTTCGATCATTCAGCCGGGCGCTCGCTCAAAATTGCTTCTTTATTTAGGGCCAAGGCGGAGAGTGAGAGCCGCCCGCTGAGGCGGACTTCCATCGAGGCCGGATTTATCGATTACCCGGTGGCGGCGACGTGGTTCGCACGTAATTCCAATCTACTACTAATGTTCATCCCACCAAATGCGCCTTGCCGTTTGCATTCATTTTGCGTACAAATAATTGCATATACCTATGTACTCGCTGCGACACGCGCACTGCAATGCAATCGTCCCCGGCGATGAGGTTACGACTTCCTGCAATTGTTATGCAAAAATTTTTGTGCCTTACAAGCGATTACACGACTCTGTAGTGTCATTACGAATGCACGATATTCCTCTATCGTGACCTACGCATTCTTTGATTTTATCGTATGCTTATTCATGCACTACGTAAAACCATCTACTTTTAGAATAATGCACTATTCCTTGATAAACGTAAATTATCATACATGTTTTATTTAATTATAGAGGTATAAATTTAACTCGCTCTTTCAATGACAGACTAATTTGAATCATGTTTAAATTATAGAAATTAAATTATAATTTTGTAGCTTAGTTTGCCATTTACCCGCAAATTTCTACCTGCGAATTCGAGAATATTCTTTAACCATTGTTGGTAAATTATAGAAATACAAGCTTTTCATTCAAGTTGTGCACTTTGGCTTTTGATGTTATTACCAGGAGGATTATATTCGTATTACCTACTGCGTGTTCCAAATTTTGGTAAATATCGGTTAAACTGTGTATTCAGCGTATTAAATAAAATGTTGTTTTCGGTTAAATTGAATACAATTTCTTATAGATGATTATGACATATTAGTTATTCATATCTTATGTATTGATGACATCATTTATTTTGACTATCACGTGTTATTAATAATATTTATGATTGGAGTTGTACAGTTGCAGGAACTATCAAAATGGATGGTCAAAGGGCATTGGAATTGATGCCACTGCTCCAGGAACGACTGGTTGTGCTTACTGGAGGAAGAGATCGGCGTGGTGGACCCGTCCTCTCGTTTCCAGCGAGTCCTCGACGCGAGCGTGCCAAGCCGGAGGATTACAAGCGGCTGCTGCAGTACCTCATGGCCATACCGAAGTAAGCGAACATGTTATATGTTATCAATTTGCATAATTCCGGGCTAAAAGATGCACTCATATTCCAAGCGACGAGCACCCTAATCCGACGATGCGAGCGCCTCCATAAGAGTCCGCAGAGACTAATTTCAGCAGCGCGCTGGGCGAACAAAAAGTGCAATTTCCAGCAGCCAGCCAGCCAGCCACGCAAAACGCATTACGCGGAAAGTGTTTCATCTGCACTACATGCTGATGTTTTCTTGTGCGGTTGGCAAGTTAGTTGCGACGCGCCGGAATGCACGGAGCGGGCTGTTGATATTGCGTTTAGCGTTGTTTATATTGCGGATAAGGCGGTTTTAGATACGACGAATGGGCTTAGATAGAGCGCAAGTATCTCCGGCATGCTCAAACTTGGTTATTTCATTATGATGGAAACGCAAGAGAGGAAATACTAGAAAATACTTTTGGATACTTTCTTGTATCTAAGAGATCAATTCGCGTCACTGAGGGAGCGAGAATGCACGCCACGTGTCTAGGGAATTTTTGGGTATTTGCTACACGTAAATTGAATATCCGCGGATTCGGTTTTACGTTTTGCTCGAGCTGCACATAAAATTTTCAACGCGTCCTCCCTTCTTCCTTATTGTAGGTGTAAAAATATCTACATTTGTCATTTTCTCATTCTCTAATTAGATCGTGAAAGTACCACTTTGCTTTGTTACACAAGGCGAATGCACGAACCTTGGAAGGATTGCGCTGCATTGTGTTGTTTTATTCTCTTGGGATGATGGTCTTGTTAGTTGTTGGAGTTTTGCCTCGCAAGTTTAAGCACTCTTCAGTTACTTAAATGCATTGTTCACAAGTTTGCCCGCTGGAAATAAATTAATCAAGACGCTTCGTTATGCAACCAGTAGTGCACAATGGGTTTTCTGCATCATTATTTTGCAATTGCAACTTTTCAATGTTCCTAGACGAGAATAGTTTATTTAATCGATTAATATAAAGATAATTAATGAAATAGTTGTTTGCAGAATACTTTGAATTAATGCGCATGTGTTTGATGTCTAATTAACTGTAATTAATTACATTTTAAGCGTAATTTAATTACACTGAGTGCGTTTATCCTTGCCGGTGGAGGCGCTTTAAGGTCGTCCTTTGCTTTTTCATATTTGCTATGTGCGTTATTCCTATCTTTGTGCTCTTCTCTTTCTCTTAATTTGTTTTATTACACGTTTATTTTGTTTCGACCATTTCGCGCAAGTTGCTATAAACGTTTAGCATTTTCTCACTGAAAACGGGCTATCCGGTCTCCGGATTGGATAATATATTACAACTTGGGTTCGAGTTACAGCGGAAAGGAAAAAGCACGTAGGGAGTACACGCTGGGTAATGTGGGATTTTCTCTTACGGTGATTCGGGAGAAATATACGACTTTGTTTATGCGTTGCTGCATAAATGTATCCGTAGAATTTGCAGTTGCATTCACAAAAATCTGTGCGAAAGAGCATGTGTGACTCGAGTGAGAAAAATAAACGCATTTTCAATGCACATCCTACAAGGACAAAATTTCGTTTTTGGGGTTGTTTCAGAATATTTGATATATAAGGGATTTGAATATGAATTAATTAAGTTGGTTTATTTCGTATAATAAATCCAAATTTAATTTGCTGCCATTGGAGATGGTCATTAATTCTGGAACATAAGAAAATACGATTTTATAGCAAACTGAGTTGTAAAATTTATCTTCTGTAAATTTGTAATTTATACTTCCAAAGACAAGGACCTGAGTCTTGTTTCTGGTTGTTGCTTGCGCATCTGGGAACATAAAATTAATTTAAGACTACAACACGCCGGAATGATAATTATACTGTTATAGAAAACTTTTGTTATTTACATTTACTTGCAATAAATTCTCGAGATTCAGTAATAAGATATGCAACTTTCAATCGTTCTACTTGACTAGTTTGAAATGCGAAGAATCGCAAGCAAAGCAGCAGCATTAAATGCAAATGCACGATGTGGGAATTGCTTACGGTTCTCTTGTTCCCAGTTTTCCAACTTATATAAATGATTACAAACTTTTGAATATTGGTCGATGGACTGAAGATTCATATTAATATGTAATTTGTTTTGCAGCGATGAAGCACGCTCGTTGGGTTTTACCGTTCTTGTGGATATGCGAGGCGCAACGTGGTCGACGGTGAAACCAATTTTAAAAGCACTGCACGAGCACTTTCCGCCAGGAGTCGTTCACCAAGCGCTGATTGTGAAACCAGATAACTTCTGGCAGAAGCAGCGGACTTCACTTGGCTCACACAAGTACAAATTCGAGGTAAACAGCACCTGGTTGCCGAGCGAGCATTTGCTTTAATGAAGTCTCTCGTTTTCCAGACAAATATGCTAAGTTTGGAAGCCTTGCCTAAAATAATAGATACCTCACAATTGACCTCGGATTTGGACGGAACGCTAAGCTACGACCATTCGAATTGGCTGGAGACGCGGCTCGCCGTTGAAGAGTTTTCCTGGCAAGCGGCTGATTTACTGGATCGATTGGACGATTTACAAGAGGATTTGGCACGCAATGATTTCGCCGAGGATGTGAGCGGCGCGAAGCACAAAATCGATCTGCATAATGAAATGAAGAACAAGATCAAAAAAGTTCCGATTGAAGATGTTGATTTGCTAGGTAATTGTATTCCATACCACTGTTAATTGGTTCTACCATTGTGCATCGTGAACTGCACGTCGATGCGATTAGTAGTTAATTGAAGCAAATGGCAATAATAGCATTGAATCCGTTCGTAGTTTGGAGGTTAATCGATATGTAGAGTGCGCGCTAAGGGTGATTGCTTAAACAAAAGGATCAAAGGTTCATTAACTTACCATCATGCGGCAATTCCGCTATCAATTACCGTAGCCTTGTCACGAATTGCGCTGGGCGTAATGTGCTGCATTAATGCGAACGCACCTCTCTACCGTTGTTTCAGGTCGAAGCCTCTTACAAAAGATCTGCGGTAACGACACGGGTCAGGGTGACGCAAAGCGTGATGCCGAATCACCGTGCACCAGCGCCACGGATACGGATGTGAAGAATCTTGTCATACAAAATTTGGATGCAGTGCACACGTCGCATCAGAATCTATTGCAGCATTGGCATCACAAGAAAGTTAAGCTGGATCAGTGCTTTCAGCTGCGGCTATTTGAACAGGATTGTGAAAAAGTAAGTGATTCGGAAATATCCATTCTCCCACAGCGCACGTTCACGATAGTTTATTTGTCTCCCTTTTTTTTTTAGATGTTCGATTGGATTTGTCATAATCGTGATGTATTTTTACTCAACTATGTGGAAATTGGACATACGTATCAGTTGGCGAAGCAATTGCAAGAAGAACACCAGCATTTTACGATGAGTTCTATGAATGTCTATGTCAACATTAATCGCATCTTATCGGTTGCCTCACGATTAATCGAAGGAGGTCACTATGCCGGCGGACATATTAGATCGGTGGCTGGACGCCTGGATCGGACGTGGAAGGATTTTGCGGCCGGCCTGGATGAGCGTACAAACGTTCTTGCGCTTAGTGTGATATTTCATCATAAAGCGGAGCAGTATGTGGATAACGTACAGGGATGGAACAGCGCCTGCGAGAATAGCAATATACCATCGGAAATTATGCACTTGGAAAACGCAATACATCAGCATCAGAATTTATACGAGTCAATGTGCCAGGCGTACACCGAGGCAAGTTTTATTTATATCGTATTTTCAATTATGGAGGCGTCCCAACGTGCTACTTATGTTGTTATTATGTGCAAATTTCTACTATGTAGGTGTATAACTCATACCAATCGCTGCTAAACGGACTAGACGTGATGCTTCAAGTGTGCCATAACTTACCTGAATCACAAATCAGTAGCGACAGGAGTTCAACGATACTTGCAAATGTAAATGTGAATATTCAATTTTCTTACAGCTTTTCTGGTGTCGGTCACTCTACCAAACAGATGTCTTCATGTACTAATGAATGTTCTATCTGATATTAACAACATTTATTATAATAAATATTTCGTAATTTTCTAGGCTGTGGAATTTAAAATTGAGCTTGTATTCTAAAATATGTGACATATAATTTCGTTCACTAATTGTCGGTGTTGGTTTTCTAACAGGTGCATAGCACGAGCAAAAAGCTGCTTTATCAGTTAGATCATTTGGTACAAGTCTGCAACCAGCCAGGAACGGAGCGCAAACACGTAAATATAAACTTTTTTCATATTTTCTCTTCCGTAACTAATGACTAGTCATTGTCATTAATATATTACGTTTGCATTAAACTAAACTTATCTTATTTTTTCACGAAGGCTGATGGTAACTACGAAACCCGTCCGGGCGGTAATCCTGCGGCTGATTACAGTGAAGGTGCTAGTCATGTTTTGGCTGTGATTCATCAAATATTGAATCACCATCGTGCATTGGAACAGAAGTGGCACGCAAAGAAGATCAAGTTGCATCAGAGATTAGCTTTACGGCTGTTTCAAGAGGATGTGAAACAAGTATGTTTTAATGTTTGGATATTCCATCAACATTTAAGTAATCATTCTCTTTGTTATAGGTGTTGGACTGGCTTGCGAATCACGGTGAAGTTTTTATTCGGAAAAATACGGGAATTGGTCGAAATCTTCAGAAGGCAAGAGTGTATCAAAAGAGCCATGAACATTTTGAGAACGTCGCTCAGGTGAGTGTTTTTATGCGTTTCTAACTGTGCATGTTATTTTAAAATCATCTGTCTGGAAGCGGAAAATTATCCTGTGCAATACAGTAGGGAATTTAAATATGCGTTACGGCATTCATCAAATGCTAAACTCTAATAAAAGCCGGATTTCAACTTGAGACAAGCCAGCTTTATGCTGGCTTTTATCGTTCACCCTCCCAATTTTCTATAAGTAGTTGTCAATACTCCACGCATTCCAGCGGCATGAATACTGCAGAAAGTTAGCGGTGCTGTAAGCATGCACTGCATCCCCTTCGTGCAATGTACACACACGCATTTATCTTCGAATCAAACAACTTTGATGCGAATGAGTCGGGAGTTTGGGGGAACAGAAGTGTTCCATTGCTTCATTTAAATCCCACAGTGGCATCAGATGTTGCATTCATTTTTCGCTTATGGGCATTTTGAGATAATATTCCGAGGTTTTAGCCAACATTCGCAACATGCGGAAAACTTGTGTATGCGCGACAGATGGTTAAAACAATGTGCATCTTTATATTTTCTAAATTGTTTGTTCTATATTACCATCAAGTGCAATATAAATAGTTATTATAAAGGAAAGTACTGTTAAAATGCAAATGTGGCAACGTTATACATTTTTCTAGCAATATTTTTGCGATTATTTTAGTTATTAATATTAATAACGTCATCCATAATGTTTGAAATGTTATGAATACCTTATAAACAACATAGCTATTATCTCAATAGTAAAGTTTGCGGTTTTAAGGTGAAGTCGTTTAAATACATGAGACCGTCCACGTATTAATTTTCTCATTGTGTGCTTTAGTATCATGCCGAAAGGTTCTTATTAATTAACTCATTTCAAATTGACAATAGTTAAATTAACAGTGTGAAAGCGGCATATTCGTGAAATGAGTCAGTACTCTGGTTATCCAGACAGTGAAGAAAAGCAGAGATCTGCTAGACATGAATACAACGTAAGTCGTTTGTTCTAAGTGCTGCATAGGCCAAACTGAATGCACAAAGGCCTATTATCTATCGACGTTTATTTATAGCAACGAACCACGTCCAGCGAAACTACAAATTAAGACGATAATTCACGCAAAACTTTTGCACGTCTGCAAGCACGTAGTCATACTACATTAATTAATTACGCTAACGATAATCGCGCCTATAGCATTAACGACCTACTCGATTGTGACTGGACGGTGGAGAATGTAATTAGCTTCAATTTGCTTTTTTCTTGCCGCATGACCCTACAACATTTTTTGCGGCATAATTAGTGCAGTCATATTGAACTTGAGCGCAACGGAGAAAGCTTTTACCTTTCTGGAAAAAAAAACGCATTCATTCTGCTCTTTGGTTTTTTCCTTATTGATCTATAATTCATCCGCGTGATTAATTAGGTAAATTGAATTCTGTTTAGCCTGTAATTGATATCCGCTGGGATTAGGCTATAATAATAAAAGGGGATTAAGTTTTTTCGGATATTAAAAATCGGAAATTACCGAATATGATTTGTTGGTTTATTCAGAGGGGGTTTTTCAGTTTTTATTAGAGTTGTTTGATTTCTCTTTGACCCTAATGTCATTCATCAATTCTGCGTATTTGATCGTTGAGAGTTTGGATAATTTAAAAGGCCTTTGACCATTCATTAATTTATTAGGGAATTTCGTAGTTTGCCGGCGAGTATAAAGGGCAATCATATTTACTTGATAATAAATTGGATCGGTATTTAATCATTGAAGTATGAACAATTTCTAAATATAATTGTTCACTAGCAATTTCCCACTTTTCTCCAGCACTTGAGAGAAACGCTTGGAATTGACTAAAATTACGGCGTTTGGTCTGTGAAGCGCGCTCTGCATAAACATGTAGTATGTAGATGATGAGTAATATAAATCATGCTAATCGCTCATCCACTGTAATTGCATGAATTTATGATTCGAAATGAAGTTGTATTGTTCTTGGCATGACACGCGCGCGCGCGCGCGCTCGCAAGTTCTCTTACTACATGCTGAACGAACCGGGACTTGGAGGAAAGCCGCAAACGCAGGGAAGGACTATAGCTGCACGCGCTTTAGTTTTAGTTTGTCTCAAGACATTCGCGGGGTCGGAGCATCGACACGCGACGGCTTAACAATCTGCTGAACAATGCACGAGCAACCATTTGCGGCGGCAACCTGTTAGCGAACAATGTTGAACTCTTTTACGCGATGAGACCTTCATTCGGTTCGCGCTCAGTGTAGTTAATAGTTCAATGTGAAGTTATTTCGGCGAGACTTGCGTGCGCGTAGCGCGCAATCACGATTTGAATATCACGTGTCCATGTGGTATTTACCATTGCGTTTTTAATTTCGTGACACTCGTAAGGGTTGAAATAACTAAATTAGTGGAAAGCTACTGAACGATCATAAATAACAGTGGCGGATTGTAATCAAAATCTAGCAAGAGTAATTTATTACTTGAAGATAGAAAAAGGTATAATATTGCATACTAATGTTGGAAACAATCACACTTAATACTTATCATGTATGCACTTATTTGTTCTTGAACTGACTTCTTATCAAAATGTGTAATTTATTTTCATTGTGCGCTCTCTTAAGCGGCACTATTATATTTATTACAAGTCTCATATTATCGTTGCAATGTTTATTGCTTAACAATAAATGTATGTAATCTAACCATCAAATTATCGCTTTTGAATTGATATTTCGTCAAACAGGATCTACTATTATTGCATCGTTATCCTTTGGCGCACAGTTGCGTGGAAGAAGAGAATTCTATTGTGCAAAATAAACATGGCTCATTAATATATCATTTGCGGCAAATGCACGTTGTTGTTGATTTCGTTAACTTACTTACTGTTTCATATCATTGTATCGCTTCAATGCGATGCGATGAATGAAATTAGAAATCTAGGTTTATGGCGGAAGTAACGGTACGATGTGTGGCAGACTTAACTTTACATACTCTTTCTGTTATTCGTGCGTTCATTACAACTTGCGCAAACACTTACCTATTGCCGAAAGCAATGCGTTACTTCTGAACTCTTTTGCACTCGTAAACAAATTCGAACGTGTAATTTTTCTTGTGCATTTCGAAATGCTAAATATTTTGAGGAATACGCAGAAGGCGTAGGTTGACTCACGATATGCCTTTGACGCGAATGAATGAAAATAATTTCCTCATCGCGCTTTGAGATTTCAACTTTCGTTGAGATTTAATGAATGGATATATCAATATGCGTTGGGAAACCAGTTCCATTTAACGAATTGCTAATGTAAATTTGTCATGTCAATATAGGTATTTAGTAAGTATTAAAACTAAAGCTATTCCATTAGCTTAGTTTTTACCGTTTTCCGGAGTCGTTTGTAAACAAAGAAGCGTAAAATTTCCTTGATTTAATGAATTCTGTCACGATATGAGTCACACGATCCTCGTTGGGTTTGATGCGTGCTGTCAGTCAATACTTTTCTTCTTTCTTTCGCGTTTGGCAAACATGACGGAAATTGCTAAACTAATTGAATACGCATTTCCACGCAATATGCACGAATGACAATCGTAAATTGTTTATTAATGAAGAAGTTGTATTAAACATGTTATGTAAATGCCGTCACTACAATGTGTCCTTTTTGTATTTGTGGAGTCATTCGGTAATTCATATTAATGAAAGTGCACGCATAATAAACAAATAAGGAGGATATTGTTATACATTTGTTAGCAACAGTGGCTGTCATTGATCTTTTAGATTTATTCTTTCCATTCGCTTCCACATTGGTGATACGCATCATGTTTTGATTGTTGTATATATAGACGCGCGTAATACATGTCATTGTTCACGTTCGCGATGGGTGAAAAAGGCGAGGGCGTTTTTATACCGCACAGAGGAGGTTTGCATTCACAAGAAATAATGCATTCTTTCTTTGAAGTGGCAGCCTAGACAGATGTACATTCGCTAACTGAAATGAAAACACCATGTGTATGATTTAGCTGCTAGCTGCCGGGTTGCACTAAAAGGGATAAATTATACATACATATATGGGAATGTCGCCTTGAAATATTCACGTTTACTTCTTTTTGACATGTCTGATTTGTGCCTTATCATCTATGCAAATATAGATTAAAATCGCGAAAATATGTAACAAAGAGAGCTTTGTTCTCAGAATGACAATGTTGTTTCTGAATGCTGCCCCAATTGCACGACACGCCATTCCGATAAACATGCAGGAGCTTTTAAGACACTATACGCGTTTGCTTATGACCACCCTCGGGGCATAAAACACTTTTGGATTAGGTTTAGCCGAGCAGATTAACTTTTATGTGCGAACGGTGAAGATCGTTAAGTAGACACTGCGCGTCGTAAATGCAACGATGTAATTTCCGTATTCTCATCAATACTCTGTCATTGATGATCGATAACCATTATTATTCAAAGAGAGTGTATCTAAAGCTCTATTTGCGCGGGTAAGGTGTTAAGTATAGCAACCTTATTGGTAAGGAAAGTAGCAATCTCTTACGCATGAATCATTTTTGTTAATCAAAAAGAAGATTGCATAAATATTTTTTATGTAAACATGGTTAACATTGTGAAATATTGCGAGAACCAATTTACAGATGTAGGGTGGTAGATAAATGTGGCCACAGATGCGTTTCGCGATGTATCTTGTTTACTCTGACCTTCCACAACTTGAGTTCATATATCTTTGGGAGTTCCATACTCGATTTGAAGCATTTTCTGCAGGCGTGTGTCCTTAGGGAGCGTTCTTCCCTCGGGGATATTTTGTCTACAAGGCGCAAATCAATATATCACATGCGCTTCCTACCTCAGACAGTTCAATCCAATCAGGCTCATTCTCAAATCGACAAAGTAAAAATGAAAATCGCCAGAGTTTAATAAACGCCACATTCTATTAAGCCACAATGAGGATGCACTATGATGATGCAAAATTTGAATTCATTCTCATTGCGTGCGCACCAAATAATCATTAATCAAAATTACTTTCATGCATCACTCGTGCAGAGGTGTACGAAATCGTTCTTAGTTAAATAAATGAAGCATTCATTCATTCATTCATTCCACCTTGAAGCGCACTTGGTCTACTTAAGGAAGACATTTTTCACACTGACAATTTAAGCGGTTCGCTATAATTAAAATCGGAGTTTCTTTACAGTGATATTACTTCGCTTGAAAAGGATATTTGAGACGATTTGGTAATTATACCAAGCGTAAATTGAAAAAATTGTCTACAGCATTTGGTAATGGTGATAAAAGTTACGAACGCGTTAGAATGGCAGTTACGCCTAAGGGATGGGATTCTAATCACATTTCCGGCATTTCAAAAGACTCGAAAATAGGGGTACATATCCAATTGTTCCTTATTTAATTATCACACTTCCTCTAACATGCACCGACTGAGTAAAAAGTAAATTGCGTTATAAAAGACGACGTATGCGTCATGCGCAAATCAAATTTCTATCGATTTTCAATATTTGTACTTTGAAATTTGTAAAGTTATTAGATGTGGATTGTAGATTTTAATGATATTCAAACAAGTGTACAGAGTAAACACATTCACAGCCATTAGAAACGCGTCATAAAAAGCTCGCATTATAGGGGTGAAACCCTAGATTGAAAGATTATTAAGCCTCCTCGTACGTTGGATTATATCTACCCAAGGGGTAGATTTTATTCCATATGTAATTCAATCCATCTCAAAAGTGCATTGCATCATTTAAATTCCTAATAGCAAAGAATTTAAACTATATTATTTCTATCTCCCCTTAACACGTTAGATGTATTAGATAATTTGTCTGGCAAAACAAACATGATATCCTATTGCTCGAGCGTAATGTTGAAATTTGAAATTAATTAAAGTCATGTTAAAGGGGGTGTTGAACATGTTATTTATTTCTTTAATAATTCGCACGTGTTTTCAGTGAAATTGATTATAATTTAGTACCCCACAGCGATCCGTTAATTGCTTTTATGTTTGTAAAAATGCTTTCTCTCTATTGCTCTTTGTGTGTGGACAAGAACCATTAAACAGCTGCAATTTCATTGTGTAGCCACAAATGCGTGGAAGTCTAATTAGAAATTGCAATTTTCCAAACTTAATTGAAGCAAATATGCAGTTCAGTAATCGTATTGCTTGGATGCTATAGTGCTAATAAGAGCAACACAGCCCATTGGCTTCCATAATAATGATAATGGTGTTTTAAAATATTTAGTTGCTTATGTACCGGAAAATATAAGGCCTTACCATATATGCGGTCTACTTTATACGCTAAATGCAGTAAATTATCTTGAAATTCCAAGATAAAATAATATTCGAATAGAATTATCATATAAGTTCAATATAATAAGTTGTTTACTGTAATAAATGTCCTGTATGTTTTTGACGTTGTTCGTGACAAACATGCCTTCACCTACCTAACATACAATTTTCTTTTCGATTCAATGAATTATATACGCTGGGGAATATTTAATATATAAATTGATCGGATAAAAATGTTGAAAACAGATGATAAACATCGTTAATAAATAAGAAAGCCGTAGAGTACATTGCCGTGGGTGTCTTTGTTTCTATGATGAATAGGAAATAAAAATTGAATATAGATTTATAACTGCATTAGTTCTATTCGTTGCAATAACGTTAGTTCCTTGTAAGCAACGCCCGCCCATATATTATTATTATTGTGTTGTGCACATGATTTTGCCTTCCAAAACAAACACAAACTTATGGATAATATTTTACCGTTTGAAATACACATTTGCGTCTAACAGGACATTAAGGACTATAGTTGGAGATTGATTTACATTAACACGTTTCTAATTTGATTTACAGAATACGTACACAAACGCTGATAAATTATTGGCAGCTGCCGACGAGCTGGCGCATACGGGCGAATGTGATCCAGACGAAATTTATTCGGTTGCACAAGAGCTGGAAGCACATGTAACATCATTCGCCGCACGTGTGGAGCAACGCCGAAGACGTCTGGACTTGGCAGTTTTGTTCTACACGCACGAAAAGGAATTATCTACCTGGGTCGATGAGTTGCGTCAGGATTTGCAAGCGGATGAAAGTGTTGCAGAAGGATTAGAAGCCACTCAGCACTTACTTGAGCAGACTGCGCAACATCGGGATCAAAGTTTGGATGCTTGCGCATCAACAATAGCACAAGGAGAGGCTTTGCTTCAAGAATTACGGTATGACTTCTAAACATGGAAATATTGCAAATCTTTATCATGTTTAATGTTCTGAGTTTCCGTTCAATTTAATCATCGCATAAATACGAAAACCATCTTCGCAACAAACTTTCAAAGCGCGCTTCAACATGTGTCTCACTTTCAGTTAACGCATAGCTCATAAAACATGCAGATTGTTCCAATTGAACTACTTTTGATTTTAATCTAAATTTAGATGCATTCACTCACATAGAATAACTGTTTCACTGCATTGGTCTTTAAATGACTAGGATGATTGGTCTCTTTTATGTTCAAATTTTACGAGCAGAATTATTTAAATAAGATGATAATCTAAGCATAAAATTATGTTTTAAGAAGCTTCAAACTTTATGACAATGCCCCTTATTGTGCCTTAATTAAGTTGAGGAACAGAAAGACTATTCATTACTTAAAGATTTCATTTATTGACACGTCATGCTACTTAAGTAATGAAACGCAAATACGTAAAGTTGTTTCTCCACTTACAAGTGTGTTGAAATGTGCATTGCAGGACAATTGGCGAAATGGATTCTACGGGTTCAGTGTCTGCGGTTGAAGCAGCATTAGATCGTCTTTCAAAGCAGCGAAGTGATCTCGAGGAACTTTGGGCGGCTAGAAAATTACGCTTGGATTTATGTTTGCGTTTGCGCCTATTTGAACGCGATGCCTTAGAGGTAAATCAAATTATTCGCCTAGTAAGTGGTAAAGTTTATAATAATTTTTAATTTAAGGTTTCATCTCAGTTGGAAATGTGGTCGGAAGAGCTGCAGCATAGCGAACTATCTAGGGATATTACAAAAGCTGAACAATATCTGCGCTTGCACAATGAGTCTGTAAGTCAGATGCAAAATACAACTTTTCAAGTGCTCCAGCAGGGGCAGGAGCTTGTGCAAGTGTTTGAAACTTCCGGAGTATGCGTGATGGCTGATGCACAATATAATGCGCAAACAAGAGTGCAAGTGCTGCTTGAGTTTTTGCATGAACGCGAAATGGATCTCGAGGAACTGGCTGAATTGAAACGTATTAAATTGGAACAGTGTATTCAATTAGGACAGTTTCAAAATGATGCCAATCAGGTGATAAGCTGGATTCGGAATGGCGAATCAATGCTAATGGCTAGCTTTACGGTACCCAACTCACTCGCAGATGCGGAGCAGCTTAAAAAAGAACACGAACAATTTCAAGTAGCGATTGAGAACACACACACCTCGGCAGTGCAAGTGAAATACAGGGCCGATGCATTAATTAACGCGAATCATTACGATCCGCAAAGTATTAAAGACATCTCTGAAGAAGTGACTAAGCGTTGGCAACAATTGGTTACATGCACCGAAGAGCGCCACAAACTTGTTACAGCCAGTCTTAATTTTTACAAGACCGCCGAACAAGTTTGTACGGTTTTGGATAGTCTGGAAAAGGAGTATCGCAGAGATGAAGACTGGTGTGCGAGTGGAGCGCAGGGTATGGATAAAGCTACATCAATTTCGCAATTGATCAATAAGCACCAAGAACAGAAGGAAGCGTTTCTGAAAGCTTGCACTTTAGCACGGCGCACAGCGGAAACCTTTTTAAAGTATTCCACAAGAAGTTTGCAGTTTTACAACTATCCAAGCGGCACTGGAAATCAAGAATCGCGAGTTAAAACAATCTTGGAAAAACTGCTCAGTCAGGAAAATAAAGTTTTGGAACATTGGACGCAACGCAAGAAACGACTAGATCAATGCCAACAATTTGTTTTATTCGAACGCTCTGCCAAGCAAACTATTGAATGGATTCATGATACTGGCGAATGTTATCTTACTACGCACGCAACAAATTTGGGTAAGCATTATTAAATACGATTCGACACTATATTGACACTGATATAATTGAATAGATAAAATATAAAATCGATAATTATTTTAGGTAACAACTTGGAGGAAACGGAGAGTCTCTTGCATGAACATAATGAATTTAAGGGAACTGCAAAGGAAACGCGCGAGAGAGTAAAGCTTTTGATTCAGTTGGCAGATAGCTTAGTAGAAAAAGGCCATGCACACGCAAATGCCATCAAACAATGGGTTGCTGCTGTTGATAATCGGTACAAAGATTTTAGTTCTAGAATGGAAAATTATCGACAGCAGCTAGAAGATACACTTGGCATACAAGCAGAAGAATGCGAAAAGAAGGAACTCTCGATCGATCGAAACTCTGACCCCAGTTTAGAAGCTAAAGTGAAGGAAGCAGCAGCCAAAGACTTGAAGGAACTGAACGAAGAAAAAAGAAGATCCGCTCGAAGAAAAGAGTTTATCATGGCTGAATTGTTGCAAACGGAAAGGACGTACGTTAAGGATTTGGATACGTGCATTAAATCATTCTTGCTCGAAATGAGGAGCCCACAGAATTTACCATCACCTATTGTTGGGAAGGAGGATATTATTTTCGGAAACATTGAAGATATCTATCATTTTCACAACAATATTTTTCTTAAGGAGTTGGAAAAATATGAAACTATGCCAGAGGACGTGGGGCATTGTTTCGTCACATGGGCACAAAAGTTTGACATGTACGTTCACTATTGCAAAAATAAACCGGAATCAAATAGCCTGCTTGTGCAACACGGTGGCACGTACTTCGAAGATCTACAGAAGAAACATAAAGTTGAACATCCCATTGCGGCTTATCTTATTAAACCAGTACAAAGAATTACGAAATACCAACTGCTGTTAAAAGACTTGCAGTCGTGTTGCCAAGAGGGGCAAGGTGAAATCAAAGACGGTCTAGAAGTTATGTTGAATGTTCCAAAGAAAGCTAATGACGCAATGCATTTGTCGCTTCTTGAAGGCTGCGATATGTCAGTTGATAAGCTCGGTGAAGTTATTTTACAAGATGCATTTAGCGTATGGGATCCGAAACAAATTATACGTAAAGGACGTGAACGACACATCTTCCTCTTCGAAATGTATTTGCTATTTACCAAAGAAGTAAAGGATTCTGCTGGAAAAGTAAAATATATTTACAAAAACAAGCTCATGGTAATGGATATTTAAAGAAGCCGCCTAGTATTATTAATTTTGATTTTGGTATTTCTTGTTTACAGACTTCCGAATTAGGTGTAACAGAACATATGGAAGGTGATGAATGTAAATTCGCTGTGTGGACGGGTCGTGCACCAATTTCTGATTACCGCATCGTCCTGCGTGCTTCCTCTCTTGACACAAAGCAGCTCTGGGTCAAGAAGTTGCGTGAAGTGATTCAAGAGACATACTTCAGTGGTGCTCTACCGTTGTCCTTGCCTAAGAGTCCTGCAAAGATGAAGACGCATAGTCAGAGGTCTAGCCGGTACGTGCTTTTTTATCCATTTGTAATATATGATGTAATTTAAAAATTTTTTATTAGTGACATGGAGGAGTGCACATCATTAGATGAAAGCGTGGAAAATCTAGACAGGAACTCATTGACTTCCTTTGGATCCGGAAACACAACTGATTCTGATAAGGTAAAGTTTGTACTTTTTATATTTGCAAAATTCCCAAGTGATAGCGGCTATTACACTACGGGATTCAAATGTCTAATAATAGAATACGCCCAACGTATAATTTAAAGTCGAGAATTACTTGTGCACATTCATCGAGTCGAGGCGCATTGTATTAAATAACGTAAACTTGATGACTCAATATATTTACTTCTAGTATTAGCTGGTGATGAGCAAACTCATTTCATTAGAGTTGCGTTGACTTGCTCTTATTCTATGCTAGGCAATTTTATTATATTGCATTTTCTATGGCACTTGCAGTGTTTCGATACAAAGAGCAATCTATTTTTCAGATGATTAAATTGCAAGATTACATTTATTATTATCCTGTTGAAATCGTTCTTTCATAATTGGATATTCAAATAGCATGCAAAAAACGTGCAAGGAAGTGCCGGAAACTTAGTTATTTGCTTAGGATTTAGATCAAGGATGTCCTCAAGATGCACATCCTGTGTATTGAAAAGTACAGGGTCATGACCCCGTGACATTAGGCATTTTATGCAAGGGCGTTGATGATTTCAAATTAGGATTTTGAATGTAATCATCAGCATACACATTGAATGCAATCAGTCTTATTTTGTTGTCATACTTTTAGTTATTACCTAAATAGGCAAAACGTTTATTACAATAGCAAAGCTCGGCGATTATTTCGTTGACGTTATTGGACAATTAAAATTGATTGATTTATTATCAGCAACAACAATGTGATTAATATTTCACGGAATGTACCGATAATGATTCATATACATATATATTTATACATTATTATCATTTGCGAATGATGATTATTTAACTTCTTCTTATTATTGCTTGCGAGCGTCGCGAGTTATTTGAAAACAGGACTATAACCACATTGTTTGTTGCATGCCTGTTATGCGTATATCGAGGCGCTATCAAACCGCTCTCTCGTCCTTTTACCGTCCGGAGTATTCCGGACCGGCGCTTTCCTTTCCCGGGCAGCCGGAGCTGTCAGTTCGTTGCCGGGATCGAACCCGAGCGCTATGTATTTCGTTGCTCCGTCAGGCGCACACATTAATATTAAAAGCATAAAGTCCGGGAAGGTAACGATGTAAATTTCAAAGAGCCCGCAGTCATCTACCTGCAATTAGGCGTGCGGTGTTTTCTCATAATGGCGACAACAGAGTCCTTTTTTCTTAAAACGGCGACGCGTTACCGGTGTTCATCGCGTTTATCACATTGAAGTGCGCGCGTTTTTCAGCTGCGCAATTTTATCACGCCGCATTCGCAAAACCGCCGTGTGCTCTCGGCGGTGCTAACGTTTGTTTAACGCGTCCGATTAGAACATTATTATCAACGCCAATACTTATTATATCTTTTGATAATAATGACGGCTTATTAAATTGGTGGGTGCAAAAAATGTCAGTGGGACCTGAATATCCGTATCAGCCATGTCGTAAAAAAGTCTTCACGCTGCGCTTCAATTCGAAACCAGCAAGTCGTTGTGCAACATTTTTATCAATTCGACAACATTTCTTCTTCATCGCATCGTGTGCGGCTAATAATACTATCAGCGCTCAGCAACGTTTATTGCAAACGATCAACACACATAATAATAATTAGAAACGTACACATTACGTATAGGTATACCCTACACATATACGAGTTTAACAGAAAAGAATGCAGTGATTGGTGCTATTTTAAATTAAGAAAAGAAGAATATAAATATCATAACGTATACATACATATATAGGAGTACATATTTGATCAACTATGATAAAAGTAGGAGAATTTTGGATCAGAATTAACGTAAAATTAAACTGTGATTAAGTAAGATTGAACAAAAGTTTATCGCGTTTGTGACGACCGCGAATATCCGTCGACTGTTTTTGCAGTTTGTCCAATATATTGTATTATTAAATAATGTAATCCCAGAGATTCAGCACGTACAAGTTTACGTACATGTTTTAATTAATTCGTCGTTGATCAAATGCAAGTAGAATAATCATCACACACCCCGCGAGTGTGTGGTGCACGTGTGTGTGTGTTGGTATTGCGTGCGTACACGCGTGTATTCGTTGATATCGAAAGTGTGCAATTATTACGTGCCGACATGTCGAGTCCTTCGTCGTCGAGCGGTGTGCCGAAGCCGCAGAAATCCAAAAGGAAAATATCACTACCATGGTTCCGAGGCTCTGTCTCTTCACATCCAACTCTAACAAGACAGCACACAATCGACACTCCTAGTTCCTTTCAGGCTCGACTTCTACGACGCCAACCCAGCCATAATACAATGGTAAACAAACGCTCTGCGAACAATTAAACATTTTAGTCAATTCATAAAAAAAATTGTGAATAATGAATAATGTGGTGTTGAATTACGGCCGGTTTGCGCTCGATGATATTAAATTAAGCGCATAAGCAATAATAATCCTAATATAATTGCCATTTAATTAGTGACAGTATTGCCAATTATTATTAAATCCACGTCAATAATGGATCTATGCGGTGCTATGGTATATTCAAAGCTGTGCAATCCTTGACGATTTCAATTAATTTTATGTTTCATATAAAATATAGTTTATAAGTATGAGAGCAATCTTCGAAGGGCATTAAGATTGCAGAAAAGCCAGTATGTGAGTTCTTTATGTGTCACGCGTTAATGGAATTTTTATGTTTTACCGGAATATAATCTGTATTTTAATTTCAAATTGTAACATCGGACTGGAGCCTGAGATCCGGCTGAGGTATTGCCATAAAAAGGCATATTTATATTTAAAGCCAGCATAAATTATGCGAGAACGTTTATCTCCAATGTAATTCAATAAGGAAACTATTCCAGAATGGCATGCGCATTGCATATAAACAACAAGCCTGTCCGCATACTGACGCGCAATTTCAAATCGAATAAAATCAGTTTATATAGCGGAATTTTATTCATCGGTTCCTTTTTCGGTTGGCTAGCCCATGCTTAAATAGATGGATGACACGCATGTATTTAGATCTACTGATCTAGCTGTACTGGGCCTGCATATTATTGACAAGCATTTTTGCGGTTGGGTCTTCTTATGGTCGAGTAAACGTTGATTACATCATTATGCCATGATGGTAATTAGGAAATCTAATCATGCACGCTCCAAAGAGAGAACGCGTTTGTGTTCGCTGATGAGGACATCGTCAATCTATCGCAACTCCTCTCGCCGCTTAAGTAAGAGCCATCGACGGCATCGACGTATCTGTGACTATGTCAATGTACGTGTTATTTATAGCTAATCGATGTGGTTTCAAAACATTTCCCTCGTCCTCCACGATTCTCTTCGCTGAAGACCGGTGTACGGTCTACTTTTGTTTGCCAATATGAATTTAATCCAATCCCGTTGCAGACTCGATATAGGTAATAATAATTGTTTAATCGATATTCTCCATTTTTGCAAATGTTGCCAAGTTGGGAACAAGTTCGGAGACATTACTATGCGGAATGTAATCTATATTTCATTACACATCCGTCATTCTGCGACAGTTCTTATTGGATTATTTAATAGAAAATTTCCTCGCCGAAGACATAGCTCTTATTGGCTGCGAATGTGTTCTATTTTTTAAAACCATTATAAATTTATTTTATTTGCAGGTCTTGGAAATGACATGGGTCGTGAGCGATTTCGCTGCGAGCAGCTTGCAAGAACTGTCCGTCACGAAAGGACAGCAGGTGGAAGTAGTTGAAGTCAGCTCATCGAAACCAGACTATTGTCTGGTACGAATGCCAACGCGAGGCACTGATCATGATTCGGCTGGAGGCATACCTGAAGGATTGGTTCCGTTGGCGGTGCTTAAACAACCACCGCAACCTCGTAGTAGTCCATCTCGACGCATCGTTTCCGATCACGATAATGGTGAGTAAAACTGGCGCTTCATATAGAATCGCACGTATAATTTGTGATGATGCCGGCACACACGCGCCCGCGATTTGAAATCGCGAGGATTTTCGGTGGTAGGTCCACGTGCGCGTGTACCCCGAAAAGATGGGTAACGCGGCGGCGGCGGGATCAATAGATTTGTGCTGACCTTGACCCAACCTCCCTGAAGCAGCAGCAACCGCCTCCCTCAGCTCTCCGACTAGCGCTCATCGAAATGCGACATCGTCTACATTGGCAAAATGAGTGTATCTCTCAGCGTAGTTAAAAATTGATGATTTATCGCAACCGCACCAACTATAACCACATTATCTCTTGTAATTACTAGTGCGAAATTTTGCCTCCGATGATAATAAAAATACTAGTGCTTGATTATGACCATAATGGTATTAAAATTAGTCTCGCGATTTTCAAACAGATGCCCGGCTAATGTTTGAGAGGTGGTTAGTTATCCGCTCTAAGAATTGTGCAATTATACTCAATGCCATATGACACCTTGTGTGCTGCTTTTCAATAAAGCAGTGTACACACTATTATTCTTATTTGGGCATGTTTGACAGATTAAATCAAACTTAATTTATTTCGGTGCACACATGTTTTATACACGCGAATAAAGCAATATAAAAATGTAAGAATTCGTATTGATGCGCGCTTTATTACATTCATTGACTCGTCACATTATCCTCAATAATATACAAAGTGAGTCCATTTAACAATACGGTTTCTAAATGTCGACTTTATCGTAGCCCATCTTGTACATTTGATTAAAATAAGGGGCCTACATATGAGTACGTGGAAATTAATTCTATCGTATCGATCCTTCCATACTTGACACGATTATTTTAACTCAACTCAATGCATGGAAAGTGTGCGCAAGGTATCAATAATGGATGTAAATTACATGATTAAAATTAGTCTCTTGGAAGCATTGAGAGCCCGACGCGAGCATGCAAAAAATGAAAATGATTCTCCTTATGTCGCAAATTCCCTGTTGGATCACATCCAATGGCTGACGACTAAATAAACAAAAGCGACACGCTCAATGCGCGTTGTATATTTCATTAAGTGTCCTTTTGGCACTTCAGCCAGCGTCCGCCGCTGCTAAATTTAAATCACACCTATGCATATATAAACGTTATAGCAGTGAAGCCGGCACTGACACTTTTAACGTCACGTCGTCATCTTTGTCGTCGTCGGCGGCGGCAGCGGCAGCGGGAGCCTACACAAAGAAGGCGATCATTTTTACGCTCTTCAGGTTAACGTTGATGTAAATTATGTTTGCTTGCAATTTGCTACTTGTATATGGCAGTAGATAGCTAAATTCACTTTACTCATCGAAACTCATAGCAAACCATTTGGCAGCATACGACGACGTCGTATACAAATTACCCCAGCAAAGAGGATGTCGCCAATTTGCGCAAACTGAAATTGAAGGATAAGCGCTATTTATTGCGAGTACTTGAAATGCCCATTATCATAAGAAGTAAGCAGTCTATTAAGACTGGATGATAAACAGGAACTAATATGGGCATTGACTATAAATTTCGTTATCCTCGGAGCCGCTTTAACGCTTAATACGCATTGGTTATCCCAGTAATATTATGACATTTAAATATATGACTCAATTATTTTCAATAAGTGCACATTCTGTGCAACTGCTCGCTTATACCAACTATATAGTCTATTATTTATTTGCATAAGACGCGCGTTTGCCGTTTGTTTACATATGAAGGTCTTTAGGAAATGAAATCATTGGGATTTACATTCGTTAACTGTATAATATCAATATCATAATTCGACGTCCTGATAGCATATTTTGTCAATTAATTATCAAGGTAACCCGGGCGTGTGTCTTTTCATGTAGGACCCGTTGTAGGAAAGTTGTAGGTATCAATGCAGCCGCCCGCATCACAGTTACCTTGCTGCTACCGTTCAACAATGGCTTATATATAATTTAAACCTCCGCAGCAAGATTACATAGTCGTATAATTTACGTAAACGTATTAAACTAATTCGCATACGCATGAACAATACACACTTGTTTGTAAGTGGATGGCTGTTGTAATGCGCGCTGCGGTTTAAACAATTTTAAGCTGGCACGCCGCATAGATTTGCTCGCCTGTATATGTATTGCGAAAACTGCCTGCCATATACCACAATCGCGCAGTATAACGATCAGTGTATCAAGACATAGCGTATGTATTTAATAAAATATCAGATGCGCGACGAAACGTGAACGAATATGTCGTGTTTTGGGTGCTGCGTGGTTCGATTGGCGGTTTGGTGAACATTTTGTTTGCAGAATCTGGAAAGATAGCGCTCCAAGCAACGGCTGCGTCTGTAATTGCTTATTTATTATTGTGCTAAGCTGCGTCTCATTAAATCAAGGTGAAGGCGGTGCAGTGCATTTAAAATAGGTTCGTCGCAAAGTGCTTTCATTAGAGCCATAGTCATTTACACACTATTGAAACGTAAGCTTTCATTGTATGTTACCGTTTCATATCAACAAATCGGTGTGCAAAATCATTTTTATACAGCTATTTGGTGCGGTGAGAAACACCCAAAAGTTTTATTTCTATATTTATCTCAACTTCTACGTCGTTTTGCAAATTTTTGCCTCAATTCACTATGTACTGTTTCATTAGCTCGAATATTAAACGCGCACATATTAATCAAGAATGAATTTAACGATTAATAATGAGGAGTTTTGCATGTTTGCATTCGCCGTGCATCTGTTCGAGTATATAAATAGTTCGAAATCAGATTTTCAATGAAATCATAATCCTAAGTCGCTCTGTTTGTGTAACTTATTCGAAAATTGAAATGGCATCATTATCGAGCAATTAATTACCACATTCATTTAAGATGCAGTCATCATACATGACAATAATAAAATATTGACATTGTGCAAATGAGTAATCTGCAGGAAAACAAATTACATGTAAATTACATCAACTTTACTTTTCGATGTAGTTTTACTAACATGTCCAAGTGGTGTACAGTGTGAATCACAATGCTATTGACAAATGTTATGGAAGATGATAATTCCATATCAACATCCTGTTCGATGCCCAACACACCGGAATCTAAACAGCATCCCCCAAGATTATCGGTGCGGCAAATGTACGATAAAGTTCAAAAATATTTAAAACAAGGTGTGCTTGCCATAAATCTTAAACAAACTTCTATGATCTCTCGCATATATTGTGAAATCGCAAATAATTCACATGAAAATAGAAACAATGACCCTGAAAATGCCATTTTTACTGGATTTTCCAATTGATTATATTTCAGTGGATCAATTCGACTACTTAAAAACTCAATTTTCATCTTGCAGAGCCAACACCAAGCAGTAACGAAAGCGGTGGAATCAACACGTCGTCACCTGTAAACAAGCGTCGAGGATTTAGCGGGTGAGTGGAAACAAACAATTCTGGAGGTTACTACACCCCCTTGCCATTTTGGCCGTCGCCACCCTTAGTGTATTAATAATGCTATAATTTTTCAATGTACATTATTCATGCTGCATGTTTTCTCTACACTTGATTACATTGGCGTGCGCTATGCGCTGTATTAATGGCCCAACTCGCAGTCATGCCATATACAAAACGTAAAGTAATTAAACGTTATGCAAAGAGGAGAGGGCGTGCGTCTATTTGAAATAGACGTGTAAGGGGAACGATACATTCGCAACATGCACGCGAGAATACCTTTGACCTTTCAAGGAGTAATATTTAAACATTTTTCGCAATACTAGAACCGGCAGACATTTTTTAATACAGCATTCAGTTCCGCGCTCGTTTCGGGGGAATAAAGCCACTACATACATATAGCAAATTTAATCTCAATAATCATAATGAGTTTTCAATTTGCGCAATTCACAATTGAAATTGAAAACCAGAACATGTATTACTCACGCTCTAGATAATCGAGATAAACTTTGTTTCGTCAGAGATAAACTACAGGTATATTTATTTTTCCATAAAGTAACGCATATTTCTCTAAAGTGCGAACACTAATCAATCCAAGTTTGTGCGAGGTGAAATTGTTATGAAAATGGGCGACTTTCAAAAATGTAGTGGAAAAATTAAAGAGAAAAAGAAGAAAAAATATTCTTTGAGGTACATTGCGACAACAACGACAACGATCCGTGTTATTTTTGTCTATTTAGAAGTGTAATTATGTATAAAGCTTTGTGACTCCCTTATGTGTTTTATTCATGTATATGTCCGCTTCGAATGAGTTGATATATCCAGTGACGTAATTATTCATTGTGTTTGGATACAAGTGATAGACGATTCAAAGTTGTGTACTCCATATGATGAGTGCACATCCACTTCTGCCGATAGAAAACATGAAAGGCTAATAAATGCTTTGTTTTTCCAGCCGGAAATGGTTGCCGCCACAGCTTCGGAAGCTATCACAGGGCAAAGTGGAGAAGACTCAGTCGACGCCTGATAAACCACCGCTCAAGAAGACCGGTTCAGATAAACGTATCAAGGTAAATTATTTGTTAATATTAAATTTTCACGTATATCGCCGTAAATAATATAATATTGTGCTTAGTAAATTCAATAGAAGTGAACAAATTGGAAATGATAATATTAATTGATTCGTGCACGGCAACGACGTTGATTTTTATCATAATATGTGTTCGATCAATTCAGTTTTGCTACACGAGAGAACGTGTTACTGAACAGTGCAAATTGGCAGGATATCATAAAAAACATTCATTCATTGTCGGTAAATATTAACTCGGGTATCTTAATTGCAAATATTAGCTCAATAACTTTCCGACACATGACGAATCAGACAGTACATTTAAATAAAAATTGTACACATCCTTTATCAATTGAAGCAATGGCACATTTATACTGGATATAAATACCTATTTGTAAAATTTTAAAATTAATTCTATACACAAGCAAAGTATTCAAATTTTATGACTATGTGATAAGGAAATATAATTGAAATTATAATTGACTTATCTTACCTTCAGATAAGATTTTTTATATGTGTTCATTGTATCATCAGGTTCCAAACGAAATGGGTAACAAACCATCTGTCTCGGAAGGTGAAGATGAAGACGAGCGTACAATACGCGGCAATCGATTAACAAATGAGCTCGCGAATGGCGGTGGAGAAGACGCTGATGATGAAGTGGAATTGCCGCCACCCATGAAACCAATACAGGAACCCATTCATGTAACTGGAGCCACAACGAGTGCGGTACCACCAATTGAAGAAAATCCCAGCAAAAGGGTAAGTCAATAACAAGCGGCTTTTGCTCTAATTACAAGTGAATCATCATATCACTCGACAGTCAGTTCTTCACGACTCATTTGTCTTAATCATTTATTCAATTTAGGTATCTAGTTTGACATTGAAATCGCTAGAAGGAGCAACGTCTGCTGACTTAGCGGAGATAGAGCAAATAGTTAAGGAGCGAATGGTGCGAATATAAATACATTAATTTCAGAGCTTGTCACTTGCGATGCATACGTTTTTTTAAATTATTATTATTTAGTTGTTTTTGTTGCGAAATGGTACCAGTATTTTATTAGCATGATCCGTAGTGTTTCTTATGTCACCGTTTATTTATATATTAATACATTGAAATATCAACACGGCTAGCCATTATTTTATATGCATTTGTTCTTATTGCTAAAGGTCAACATTCGTTCGACCACTTCATTAGCTCCGAATTATATTAACATAATGGCTAGTTGAATAAGCACGTAAATAATTTATTGAAACACTTTAATTCATTGCATGTAATTTAACCGTTTCAGTTGTGAGCTATTTGTGTATATATTAAAATACGTAATTTTTAGGAACAACATACGGAGAACCAAGAGAGAAATTCATTGCTCAGTAGGGATTCAAAGGGCGAAACCAGTGATAGTGAAAATATGCACAGGGAATTATCAGCCCAATGCTCATCAAATGAAGCAACAACGTTGGCGTATAGTGGCGATGAAAGTGATAACAAACAATCTGAAGAGTGTTCATCGGAAACAAAAGACAAGTATTTGGAGAAGCGGAGTTACGTAATGCAAGAACTCATTGAGACAGAAGAATCATACGTTAATGACTTAGCTTTAATTGTGCATGGATACATCGCTATCATGAAAGACGAAAACTGCGTTGTTCAAATGCCTGAAGATTTAAAATCGGGAAAGGATAAATACGTTTTTGGGAATATAGAGAACATATACGACTGGCACAAAGAGTGCGTAATAATGTGGGATATAAGATGGCAAATTATTAATTATTTATCTTTCAGTCACTTTTTAAAAGAATTGAATAGGTGCTTGGACCAACCAGCCGAATTGGGTCCTCTCTTCAAACGTTACGAAAGAAAACTGCACATGTACGTCGTCTACTGTAAAAATAAACCTTTTAGCGAATTCATCGTATCCGAATATTTGGACACGTATTTTGAAGAGTTAAGAAAAACACTGGGACATAAATTACAAATCTGCGATCTACTCATAAAACCAGTTCAACGTATAATGAAGTATCAATTGTTACTCAAAGACATTCTAAAATACACCGAACGTGCGGGCTTAGAATCTGAAGTCAAAATGTTACGCGATGCATTTCGAGTAATGACCGTCGTACCCAAAGCGGCAAATGATATGATGGATGTTGCCCGATTACAAGGATTTGAGGTTGATCACTGTTATTTACGTAAATGTTATGGCATTATAACATTAATTATATTTCAGGGAAAATTGACAGCACAAGGAAAATTGCTACTAAATGGTACTTTAATAGTGACGGACGTTTCCTCAAACGCCAATTCAAATATTGGTAAAAATAAAGAGCTTCACGTGTTCTTATTTGAACAAAGTATTATATTCTCCGAGTCGTCGGGAAGAAAAAATCAATTCACTAGTCCAAAGTACTATTACAAAACTCACATACAGGTAAAAACGATTGCATTTCCATCAATGCAACTACATTTGTGTAGAAGATCTATAATGGAAATCTTTTTTATTTCAGGTAAACAATATGTCGATGAAACAAATAAATGGAGGCGAGTACTCGATGTTTGTGCTACAATCAACCGACCCGAAACGATCTACCCAAGCATTACAGTGCCAAGCTCCATCGCCCGAAATGCATGAGCAATGGCAATCGACGATTGATGCAATTCTGCAATCGCAAACGAACTTCTTAAAGGCAATCCAGAGTCCAATCGCGTATCAAAATCAACTGACAAAAGACTCGTGAGTAGATTTGTTTTAATGAATTATCGCCACAAGACAACTGTAAAACCGGTATGGGGCTCATGGTTTGACATGTTGTCGAAGGGTTGAAGTTTCTGTTCTTGTGCATTCATTTGGTTGTGATTCTCTAACTATCTGTTATGTAATTGACACTAAAGTACGACATATTAGGTTTAAATGTATTTAAATGTGATGTGGTGATGGGACTAATTATTAATTCACTCATTTCCGGTTGATATCCGTCAACTAGTAAAAAGTTTTAAACAAAAATTATTCTGATATCTATACTTCTGCTAATATTGAAAAAGCAATATAGAGGCATGCGATTATTAACAAATAATCAAAAAAGATTAAAGTCAAGATATTTAAAAACATGGCTCCATTAAATTTCTTAGTATAATTCGGAGCACTGATCATCAAGGCAAACAGAAATACTTCCATTAACTATAATATTATAACACACGGGTATTTTCAAGAATAAATTTTGGTGCAAATTTTGAAGTCGAATATCAATTAGATACTTCTAGGTAAGCTTTCTTGCTCTCTAAAAAGAAATACAAAAGCGCAAGTGCACCCAGAAAGCAGTAACTCATTAATGAAAAATAGTAGATATCTGATGTTTTTGATGAAAATTACAAAAAAAATGCAACAGCGGCAAGCGCCTCACCTTCAAAGTTAAAATATCTACTATTTTTATATTTCCTATCAACTATTATAATCATAAATAATGAATATATAGATAAAACTAATTCAAGTATAATAATGCTGAACGGATATCTTTTAGTACATTGCTCAAACGCGCTTTAGCAAACAGGATATTTTTTACTACTATCATAACTAATATAAACAACGTGTGATTTTAATATATTGTGATGATAATTTTATTTTAAAAATAATTTTTGTTAATTATTTGATTCAAAAAAATAATACGTGCAAAATTTATAACGGTATTGAAAACACTTATACTAACTAATTATGTAAAAAAGGGAAGCAAACCAAAAGAAGTATAATTATCAAGTGCATTCAACAACATTCAAAGAAACGGCATCAATATTCACAGGACATATTTCATTTACTTATGTATGGGAAGAATAAATTACTTATATAGGCATACCCACAAAATACTCTAGTATTTCTATTATATAAAAATAATAGCTATCATGTTTGTTGTACTTTATATTCTTAAAAGAAAACAAATCAAGTACATTAATAACAATGTACTATTCTAATTATTTATCTCACAATTAAATTAATTATTTTTGACGTGTATATAGGCGGTGTATGATTGTACATAAATAACAAAAATTGATTGATATATAAATATAATATAAAAAATAAATACTAATGCTGCTTATGTTTGAAGATAGACTTAATTTACGAATCTTCAATTGCTTATCGCTTTGTTTTTGACTGTTTGCTACTTGCATGTTTTGCTCATTTTTCCTTATGGTTTTCTTTTTATGCTTTTTGATTTTTCTCTTATTATTATTTTGTATAAATTTTGAAATTTTTGTTATTATTTTTGTTTTGTCTCTCTTCCTCCGCTGTATATTTAGTTCGCCATTTGAATTTGATATATCGTCACGATTATCAACACCACCGCCATTGCCATCTGCATCCACCAAACAGATTAAGAAACCTATGAATCCAATACATCACGCAAATACCATCGGTATACCCTCTGAGGCTGAAATGATTACCAGTAATAAAGAAATCAAAGAACATCGTCGTTCGAAACGTTTCTTAGATGGAATATTTGGGAATAAGCACAAAAGTGAATCAATGGTATTGCCAGACTCCAATAACGAAGATACAAATCGAAGATGGTCTGAAACTGCGCACACAGCAGTGAGTAGTTAACTTTTTTCGAATATATTAATACATAGTTGTACAAGCTTCAGTAGATCTAATGCATGACTAAAGTATCTTTCTTCCTCTAGGTAAAGTAAATGGCGTGATATATAAAATGCATTACCCATAAAAAAACTTTAATTCAAAGTGCATAAACAAAAACAAACTGTGATACAAATTGTAATAATATAGTTATGTATAACTTATGTATAATATTTTCATTAAAACATCTTGCAATTATGTTGCCAAATGTGATTAAATAATACCTAAATAATTTACGATTTGGATTGTTTAACGAATTATTAGTGGTTCCCGTCAAAGAGATGAATCTTAGAAATGGTGAGCATGTTTCTTAATAACATTTCTAATTTGCTAATTTCATTGTTTTCTTCATTTCGCATGAATAATCAAATAAAACGATTTAATCAAATAAATAATCATTATATTATCTGCGGTGTTTGGGATTTTACTAATCGTCTGTGGTCACAATGCATTTTTTATATTTATAGATCAATTAAATATTAATTTCATTTATTTCATTCATTATTTCAGAGCGATATTTATGTGATGGCTCCTGGAACACAAGCGCGAATTATAAATGACGCCTGTGAAAGTTCAGGAGGTGAAATCGTGACAGTTATTCGGTACGATTCAACAAAAGGATATCTTGTGAAGAATTGTTCACTTGAGGAAGTTTGGCTTCCTGCACATGCACTTTCAAATGGGAACCGAAAAGCATGGACCTTCCGATTTCGAAAACCAAGCTTTCCACATCCTCGTCGATCCATTGATGCTTATAATGACGAAAACACAATTGATGAAGTAACATGCCCAGAATTTAGCACGCGAATTAAAGATATCAAAATTTTAAACGGAGAACGTGCTGTGTTTACGTGTAACGTTAAGCCATGTGGGCGTAATTTGCAAATCACCTGGCGTAAAATTGAACCAGACCCTTGTATGATGCGACAAGGAGGTAGATTTCACTTAAGTCAATCCAACGATGGTGTTGCTACATTGCTTATCAATAATACACGAAATTCGGATTCCGGAACGTACCTTTGCATAGCTTCTAATGAAATCGGAAGCGTGCAGTGTGCTGCGAATCTTGCAGTTTCTGAAGGCCTACCACTACTGAAAGAACCAAAAATTAAAATTGTTTCTAGTTCTAGTGTGCTACTAGAATGGGAAGACGATATGAATAGAAATCAACAATACTTGGTTGAGTTTTGTAAGATAGGAACTGGCGAATGGATAACGCTAAATAATAATCAACCCCTTAATTCACTTAGCTATACAGTAGAGCATTTAATTCCTGGAGAATCTTATAGTTTTCGTGTGGTCACTATTCCTAGCAAACAAATTTCGTTACATAGCTTAACAATTACATTGCCCGTTGCTGATAATTTGCGATGGCAACAAGAACAATTTAAACGCCGATATATTGAATGTGAAGAATTGAATAAGGGTAGATTCTCTGTCGTACGGAAAGCGCAGGATCGAGGCACTGGCTTAGAAGTAGCGTTGAAACAAATCTTCAGAAAAAGACAACCACATAAAGTTACACAAGCTGAGTACACACTTCTTGCCGGTATGCAACATCCAAATATTATCCATGCAATGGCTTTGTTTGATAATGCCCCACTGCCAGGAATCGACACAATAGTTCTTGAATTGTAAGTTACAATTTGTATAAATTACTTGAGACAAAAATTATATCGCTCTTTTATTTTCAGAGTGCGTGGGCTTCATTTATACAATTATCTCGTACAAAACGAAACCTATACCGAACTGGAAGTTTGCAATTACATGACACAGCTCATATCCGCCTTGGCTTGGCTGCATCGCCAAAACCTTGCTCATTTAGATGTGAAGGTACAAACATCATAATATAATTGAAATTGTTTATTATTTGTTTCTACTTTCAGCCTGAAAATGTCATGATAGATTTATCGAATGCTCCACAAGTCAAATTAATTGATTTTGGCGATTGTGTAAATACGGCGAAAAGCATAATCTTACCACCAGCATGTTTGGAATTTGCATCTCCAGAATTAGTATTAGGACAGCCTGTGGGAAAACACACTGATTATTGGGCTATGGGCGTTTTTCTCTATGTATTACTCAGTGGAGTTTCTCCTTTTCTTGATGACTCAGTTGAGGAAACCACTACCAATATACTCAAATGTGATTACTGCTTCCCCGACGAATATTTCAATGGGGTTTCAACGGAAGCAAAGGAATGCATTAATTCTTTGCTATGTCTAGTTCCTGCACAACGTTTTACCATGGATCAATGTTTAGAACTAACATGGATCAAAAATGTAAATCTTGTTTTCATCATCCAATTTCATTCAGTTAATTAAATTTGTTTTAGGGCAATTGTCTTAATGTAATACCATCATCAAGACTTAAAACATTTATACAACGGCGCAATCCAATGCAAACTACTACCACACCATTAAGTCCAACAGCGAAAGTATTTTTTACAGATTAAATCCCAAAATTCTAGTCATGACTGAACATGGAAAACTTTTTTTAAATAAACGTGTGCAAACCTCTAATGTGTATCCTCAGATATCATCCTAAATTTGTGCCACTGTTATATTTATGTTACCTATTATAACATATTTTATCATATAACTCTAAATTCAAACAATGTTGTATATTATTATCAATATATTTTTAAATATAACTTCAGTAGAAAAGTAAATATAATTGTTTTCTCGAAAGCTTATGAAATAAATGCAAAACTTCTCAAACTTCATAGAAACGAGAAGCGTGCATTTGGAAACTTTGAGGCATTTTTTTGTGACACTAATCAAATTAAAATAGCTAAGAATTTACAACAAATAAACATTTTATGGTTGGAGAAGTTTCGCTTTAAGTGCTATTAATAAGTTGTCACAGAATGCATGTTTAAGCTTTCGTGGTGTTTTATTATCAAAGAAAAAATGATAAGGAAACCACTGTGACCACAACAGACATTGATATCACGTTGAATTACAGGTAGAAAATATAATTTTCTTACTTTAAAACAAATGAATATATGTATTTTATTGCAGTCTGTATAATAAAACAACATGCATGACGTCATTGTGATATGCCCGTATAATCCTAAACGATAATTGAATTCCGGTTTCAATCGAACTCGGAACTACCTAGAACTATAAATATTATACCAATCCGCATTATCGCCGTTAATTAAATTTTGTTGTTCAGATACAGTTAATGTACGTTGTCTGACTCTAGACTATGCGCAACAGAAGCAATAATATAAACCACCAACGGTGGTGTACCATGACATTGAGAGTCTACGCTGCATTTAATTTTTTAACGAGGTTTAAATTTCACTTAGGAAAATAATGCTAAAAATAGCATATACTGCTTGAATTCGTTGCGCTTAAGAATTGTGGATATAATTAGCAGAGCAGTGGTAACTACAGTTTGCGTTCAATTGCACTTGTTGACTTTGCAATTGTAATATTTGGCGGGAAATTAGAAAGAAAATTTTCATAAATACAAATAATTGAAATATTTGTTACAATGTTATGGCATTCCCATACATTATTAAAGTGATAATACATTATGAAACAAAATAGGGTAACTACCATATGTAATCAATTAGTGGTACGTCTATCGATGAATCGATAATAAATGTGATGAAGTAGAATATTTATGAAATGTTGGATCAGTTGGAACTGAGCCAAGGCCTCGAGGATATGAAACACATCGCAACATACACAGTGTTGAAACAACGTTAGAGCGCATTGCTGCAAACTATGTAGAACTAATGAAACGTTGGCTGCATCACATACATACCAGCAACTCTTTATATTTATGCATTCATATAAAATGCATAACCATTCCACGACTCTGTATTGCCAATAGCTAACCAAAATAACGTGCACAGATGTGCTGTTGGCTAGAACCAAGTGTTTTGCTGCACTTTTTTACAGCTACTCGGCCTAAATTCACTCAAAATGATGGCGTAAAAATGCGTTGCTTGCTAGGAAAGCAAAAAGTTTTCCATATCACTGACAGAACAAAGAAACGCCACTTTATGGATAACGAGGACAAAATACGAAACTACATTTCTATGAACATTCAAAAACGATGCAGTAATTATTCTAAAAAATGACTAATATATTCTCTACAAGAATCAATAGTTTCTAATGTGATTCTTAAAACTATTAGAAAGATAATTTCTAGAACTGTTTTAGTTTTTCTTAAGTGCAAACACAAATGCATATTTATCATGGAGTGAAAACTACTAATAAGAAGTTTCTGAAGGAGCATGCAATCGTGTTGAAAAGTGAAACTCAAGAATCAAAGTTGTTATAGTTGTTATAGTTTATGCGAATGATTTAATATTCCCTTGATCATTACTTTCACTACTAGTCAGATAATTAAATGAAGTCCGACATTATTCCTCGATAAGGAGTTGGACTCACATACTTCTGCACCTTTGTCCTCAGGAGTTGATCGCTTCACCCTGTGGAACCTTAACGTACGCTGCTCCACAGGGTGGCAGTTAGCAAAGAGTCCGACTCTGGATTTAACCCCAAGTGAAGGAGAGCTAGGTCGGATCAATAGAGCCCGAAAATAGGCCGGGCTAAGCGCCTGTTGCTAAGCAACACGCTTCACTGACGTGACATACTGACACCATGAATTATATAGAATTTCGAATATATTCGCAATTGCGTTCTAAAAATATACGATTTGTTATCATTAGATCTGCGCAACGGTTTAGTCACATTTGTTGTAACCATTCCCCACTTGCTGTCTAGTGTACTCGTTACCACAACTTGCAGTTTCTACTAAATTAAACAAAAACTACTCTCGCAGTGCGCAAGTCAATAATAACGCAATCAAGAAGTTTCAAACGCATGTTATTTTCTAATAAACCCAACGCTCTAGCGTACATTCTTACAAGCTATTGGAAAACCACACGAAATGCAATAACGCCAACCAAAACCGTTTGGTGACCTTTAAAGAAATATGTAGATTCGCTTCAGAGTTGCCTTGCAACAAACAGCTTACAATAAATTGTGGCTTACACTGACTTCCTCTTCGTACGAACCAAAAACCAGCGCCAACATACTCGGTTAGCGTGAATTTGATGACGTAATGTGCGCACAGCAACGCGATGACATCATCGCATACTCTCTTGTTTTACCACAGTAAAAATGATTCAATAAAAGAAGTCCGTCGTGACCATGTGTTTCATGCAAATAATGAGTAATACGCCATTCCAAGCAGCCCCGTACATAGTGTTAATTAATACGACAATGGTGAGTGCGTTTAAACACGCAGTATAGTTAGTGAATAGGTATCCTATCCTTTTTGCCGTTTCGCCATATTGTGTTCGATGTTGTACAATATTGACATCCTTGGACGATCTATTTGTTGAACAGCGATGCCGAACACTGACGAAACTCTACGTACAGTTGGAATAGCATTGCAAAGCGCGCGCAATCGGGTTATTACATAATGCAATGGTTGATTACAACCAGAACCGTGGATCGGCTGAGAATCCGCTGTTGTCGTCGTCGTCGGCAGCATCGTCACCGTCTATTCCGGTTTGGAGGCCACACATATTACACACTCGCAGGATGCGAGAGCGCGGCTCGTACGTATGAGAAACAAAACTGTTTTCCGCAGCCAAGGTCATTTCGCGAAAATAAATAACCATTGCGCACTTTGTGCTTTTTATAATGCGCATCAGTACAGCGCACATTTGCCGAAAATCACATTACTATACGTACATCCAGCGCGCATTTGAATTCACAGATAGATCGATCCGCTTGAAATTCTACAGATTCATCATTAGCGTTTAACATAGCATTTCGTGTTATTTATTTTAGGCGGAAACACGGTCCACCATTCAATGCCATTTAATTCATTTGCGCTTTGTCCGGCTGCCGAACGCGGGTCGCCATAGCAACATAATAATTAATACCGCACGAAACTCTCAGGCGGAGTTTGATCAATATTGAGTCTTTGCGAATTCCACTCAATTCCTTTTTGGCAATACCCAGTCAGACTTGACAAATTCAACAACGGACAAAACGGTTGACTATGGGAATGAAATGGGTGGTTGATGTTTGAATTTATCAGACGTTCGCCATTGTATGTGTGTTTTTAAGCAGCGATAAGATAAGCGCACAACGCTATGCTATTATTTGTTTTATTTCACGAATGCGAAAAATTCAGTAGACTTTGGCTGATAAGATTTATGCAAAACTTTGCCAGCCCGTAAGAACCACTTGGAATATTCAATCGTTGACGTTGAGATGCGCTCTGAAATTCTAGGAAACTCTCGCACACGTAGATTACTCAACTTTTCTCGCGCTCAAACTGAATATTTTTAATGGAAGTTTTTTCGGTCCTGCCAACCAAGCGCGATTTTAATTAGACGTCCGAAGCACGTTGTTGCATTGATCATATAAATAGATGGAAAGATCTAGTTTGCCAAAATGTATTTTTAGCTTTGCGTTTACACAGTCGCCACAATTTTGAAGTCATTCATAATATTTTGGGTTAAACTATGCATGCACTGCATACCGCAGTACGTAAGTAATCCTATAATTTAATAAATCGCATGCAAAGACAAAGCGAATGATGTTATAATGTGTAATAATGCATTTACTTTGATTACTCAATTCAAATTGATGGGACTTTTGATATTTAAAGAATTTATATTCGTGTTGCTCATTAAAGCAGTGATTGTTTACCAAGCGTAGGCGCGCTTCTTGTGCATTCAGAATGCTTTGTTCTTTTTCTTCATTCATCGCATGAATGAAGCGTGAATATGTATTCTAAAATGGCCTTGGAGGCTTGACTTATAAGAAATTCTAATCAGCCACGCAGTTGCCTGTCAAACAAGACTAAAAATCTTCCGTCTCTTTTTTGCTAATAATTGGATGATTATAAAAACATTTACAACCCGGAAACGGTTGTAAAATATTTTTAACAAGTTTGACTTGGCCAAAAACCTGCCCGGTTGCGCATAGAGAGCGGTACAATTGGCAGCTGCGGAGAGCGCGCGCATGCGCGTGGCGTTGACGGCAAGCCCAGCAGAAAGCAAAAGTTATATCAATATCTTAATCCGTTCGCGCTCCACTCGCCCTTGCATTCGGGCTGCTTGGTCGGATGGGTTGGATCATTGACGTGCTTCCAGCTTGCACACCATCCGCAAGACAGAAATAACACGAATGTTTCGCTCGTCTCTTTCAGCCAGCCATAGCAAGTACAACGCAATTCGGGAGAACCCATGACAGAAACCATCCACCATGTTGATTTCAATTTCACATTCAACACGCTTCGAAACATTTCATTGCTGTACAATTCGATTATAAATGCAAAGCCATAAAAGAGTAGATAAATTAATTGATGAAATCCAATATAAACACCCACTACTTATATTTCAACAAATGACATCATAAAATACTGGTTATACAATGTATCTAATAAATAAAAGCCAAACGTACGTTTGCATAAATTGTAGGATAGTGAAATTTAAAATTTTATCGATTCGAAAACATGAAAATTTCCATGTTTGGGTGCTCATTTAATAGGAATTTTTTTGTTATCGCACGAGAAGAATTAGTTACGAGTTAGCAACCAAATAAGTGAGGTTATGGAATTACCATTGTAGTTGAGTTAAACGTTTTTAACCAAAAAAAGAGAGAAAAACTCCTATTGTAATTATTTTTACACAAATTACTTTTTTCCTTACGAAATTGATGAAGGCTAAGATTTTCTATAAAATAATTTATTTCATGTTATTTATAATGATAATGACGCATCGTATGTTGTAAAATAATTATCTTGTTTTGAACTTTTATTCTCAAGGTGTAATATTTTAACGCAAACACAAAATACACATTGCGAAACGCTGAAACGAATTTATGAAGTGTGTGCGTTCGTATTGATCAAAGATGTATCATAATATCAAACAAAATGAGTCGACTTAACGCACTAACAGCGTGAACCAAACGGGCAAACTTTCGTTTATTTGTTGCATTGCGTAATAAGCGCGCTCAATGACTAACAATCATCGCTGAATTGTGTACTTTGACCTACAAACTCACTGAGCGAGTGGTGGTGCAACTGACAGAAAATTAATCATTTAATGCGTGAGCGCGTTGCGCTGCCCATCGTATCCATTTGGTCATTGCACAAATGCCGTTCATGTTTGAATAAACGCAACTACCGTTGACTTTCAATAACTAACTAAATAAATATCTATCTCTTGAAGAATATGAGAGAATTAATTGCTTGCAAGCAGGATATAGCATTGAATATCAAACATTCTCTCGTTAGTTTATTCTTTGCCAGAACGTACCTATAAATGTTCTTTGTTCGGTTGCATCTCAATAGGTCTACCTGCTGCCTGCTGCTCGCAGTGTAGGTAATTCTAATACGCATTGACATGCTAATTGTTCACCTTGTGTGCGAGGAATAAAACGAGTTGCGCAATGCCATCAGCATTCGCATGGAAGTGCGCGCTTGAGAGCGGCACGGATCGAATAAAAAGTGCACTTCGAAAATGGCCGCGTATGCAGACACTTCGTAGAAGGGCACTTCGGGGAGAACACATAATAATAAATAGCCATAATAAATACGTGCTAGATATCCGCGGCCAGCCGCCAGTTTGCAATCCATAATAGTGCGCGAGAATTAAAGAAGCAGCGAGCGGCAGTGGCAGCAGCAGCATTGCAGTGATGCTGGACGAGCGCACGCGTTATTTGCTAAAAGTGGGTCATGCCGCCGCACACATACGCGAGAGTGTACACTTTTGACACACATTGCCGCCCTCTTGTTCCCTCCCCGAGCTCGCGCGCTCTCAACCGCCTAGCCTAGTGCAGCAGCCCGCGCCATTGTGCATTTATTTTCTCTAGCGGAATTTATTCTTTCCACATTACGCGCACGATTCGTCATTATTATTATTATGCCATGGCTGAGCGGCGGCTTTACTAGTTGTTGATGTTGCTCGCGTTACAAAACATTATTGTCTGATTGAACCGAAACGCGAACGAGCTGCTTTGCGCGTATTTAATTGAATGGAATTATTTTAATTTTTTGAATGTGCGCCCCAATTCACTAACGTTAATTATACAGCTAGCTGCGCGTTTTATTATTTCAATTTACCTACTGTAGCAATTTTGATATGCTGAATTATTTTCTAATAGTAGAAATAACCAAAGAATTACATCGCTTCATGCAGAACCAATTCAGTGTGTTGTTTTATAATTTTTTACGAGTCATGTAATTACGCTTATTATTAACTTATCTATGATAGTTACCACTTGAATTTAACGCACTACTTACGTTCAGAATACAGTAGTACCTCGATCTTCTTAACGAATCATTCAACTTATGAATCACTCAAACCAAGTTTATACAATTTTTAAGCAAATAATGTACAAGGTATTACAGTATATAATAATTACATTTGCGTACAAAAAACATGTAGGTATATGTATAGTGAATCTAGTTGAGTGAGTAGTAAAAGTAGTTGCATAAAATCATGATTTCATAATAAAACTTAACTCAAACGCTCTTTTTATAATTTACGTAATAACAACAATGCCTTTCCATTGTACAAAATCATTTGATCACAGACAAACAAAAGCTGTACGCTTGTTCATTCAAAAATGCAAACCCTTTTCATAATATTATTGCATAATTCATAATAAATTAACTGCAACTATGGGTAAAGTACATGAATATTTCAATGGTTATGTCTGCAGCAGGTAGGCGCAATAATTCGTTTTGTTTTCAATGTAATCATTCGTATTTGATAAGTATTTCTTTGAATAATTTTCGTTACATAACAAGTGTATACACATTTATTTTACAAATGTTTACTCTGCCGACATAATCTGCTCCAAATTTCAACCGCGATAAAAAGAATATTCGTATGTAATTGTATACAAAATTTTATAAGCTTCATCCACATAATATTGCAAGGGAAGTAAAACTTACTTTATATTCGTAAAAATATAAAGTAAGTAATATTTTAGTGTCTACCTTATTCAAATATCTTGTAAAAATTATAATCATTTTATTGCTGATAATGTGTACAAATTCTGAATGTTTTTTTTTGTTATTATTTGACCTGCTTTAATACTTTCAGTCTATTGTAAGAGTGAAATATTAAGAAGTAAACAGAGATGACAGCTTGAAGTCTGATAACTAAAATCAAATGAGATTCTGTGCCATGTCTGGAGCAAAATTTGGACACATAAAGTGACTTAATCTCACGCCTAGTGTAACGCAATTTGTAATTGAACAAGTTTCAGTTCAAAAATATGGCTATCAAATACAAATTTAGATGAAATCAGCTTGAATGCGCTTTGTATATTTAATAATTAATAAATATTAAAACACCTGCCCTATTAATTAATTGCATAGCTAATACACAATGCTAATGAGATAATAATCCATCATTAATGCACATTTACCTCTTATTCCACATGTAAATACGCACATTGTTGATCATCAGCTGCAATATTTGGAATGGATTGCTTCACAAGTGGGTCAACCTGCACATACAACGAATGCAAATCCATATTATATTCATACTTGCAATGCTAGAGCATTCAACGAGATGTGGATAGGCATGGCGTGCTTAAGAGCATTAATAAACACACGCACAATTTGTTATTGCGTTATTACAATTTAGAGGATACATCCATGTGTTGCACACATTATTCAACCATGTTTGTATATGCCTGTTCTTACACACATGATTGTTACGAATTCGTCATTGTATTGTACATTTTGTGCTTGGAACAAAGCATTCGCCCAATGCACTGGCGTCATCCGCAGTCGTCATTACGCTTGATTGTTAAATTATCCTCCAAATTGTTGCAAAACCATGGCTCTCGTCTACTGAAACACATACATAAGCAATCGCACTTGATTGCGCGTGCGCCAGCTGGCTTTGCGTTTTAATTGCTTCAGTATATGCTCAGTATAACCGTAATAGCTCAAGTTATAGCTTCCAGTTATGGAATATTTTGATTGAGAGATCCATTTTGAACGTTTTTTATGGATAGATAGATAACTGTAGATAATTTGATACTTCAATACAACAACATGACCTAATTTCCTAAACGTTAATTGAGATATTTTGTATGTTAATTAAATGACTTTCTTCTTATCTCAGTCGCAGTCGCACTAGGACAAATAAAAAAACATTCTAGTCGAAGTTTGAATGTTTTAATTCACGTTTGAATTATGCTATAAACGGCTGTAAGTGTTGCTTTAATGATTCGATGGCTTGTAGAAATTGCTGGTCAATTGAGCAACATTACATATTAATAGAGTCGATATTATCGAGAGACTCTTATCTCGTACGCAAATGGCAAGGCATTAATTGTTTTATAACACGCTATCATCATGATTGTTGGAATAATTTTGCTTGTGTTAAAATTACACCTTGTTTAACGTTTTGCATCCGTAAATTGAACGTGGTACTACTTACTACTCATGGATTTAGATTGGCAACTGCATAAAAACGAATCGAACAAACACAGATCAAAAGCAATGCGAAACACGTAGGTTCGTACGTAACCGCATTACCGGTTTAGCTTTATGAAGATCAAAGCATGAACGAATGCACTGGTAGTATGCATGGCATAATTGGCACATTCAGAGGGGAATGCTGCAAAAGAGACCACTCTCACACATGCTGCGGTGAAACAAAGGACTCAAGCCCAAGAGAACGAGTTTAGCTGAACGAGATGTTTGTGTAGGGTCAAGGTTGCGTTATATAATCTTATTTTTGTGTTTGTTCGCGGAACCAGATCGGGAGGATGAAGCTGGCATATTTCAACAGCCAGCAGCGCACAGTGCGTCTTCGCGAAAGAGCTCCTTCGCCGTCGTCCGATGTGTGTCGTTCAATACCGGTTTGCCGCTTGGCAACGTTCTTCAGTGTTCTGGTGTTCGTCTGCAATTTGGCCAACAGGCCCCGGCAGCAGCGGCTGCTACCGCGCCACGCAGCGCTTTCGCCGAAAACGAAAACTCGCGTGGCGGTGGCGGTGGTGGCGGCGTCGATGCAGGAAACCGGAACATTGGAAAATGCTGCCCTATTTGCGCCTGTATTCGTGCTAAGAACGGTAGCATTAACTGCGGAGCACTAAGGACGCAGGACGAGAACACGCTCGGTTCCGACCGAAACCAGGCCAATCGATACTTGAGACACCTTGAACGCAATCCTGGATACATACTTTTTTCGAAACCGTTTTGTTCTCCATTCCGATGCCCCGCCACCAGCAATATTTCGGTGATGGTTTTTTACTTCCACAGAGGGCCGGGCCACCCCCAAAAACACAAAGCTACGAGTCCACACGTACTTGAGACGCAATTCAGTTCAGGGCCTAGAATACATCACTTTTTTCTAATACATAGTTTTTTATCACGCAGTGTCACCGAAACCGGGTTACATGTTCTAAATTTACTAATTCGGCCATGCATTTACATAATCCACACACGAAGGCTGCAACATTCATTTTTCTATTTCACTTTATGTCTATGTAGCAAATCATCAAATTTTCGACTCCAAATGGAGCAGATGATAGTAAACATGTGATAATTACTGACCATAATAGTCATTAGCCTTATTTGAGTCTTTCCACCAACAATTCATCAATTATACGATTGTTTCTTCCGGTTCAGTATCTGTACAGTTATGACTTGAATTTGTGATGCAACCCATCATAAATAATTTTAATGAATAAAAAAACTGTAGATATGAATATTCCATTATCATTCATGCTCAAGCATGAAATTTGTTCAATTATTCTTTTTATGTGAGTCATATGTTCGCTCAGAAAAACAGTACTTATATACGTTTCCTAGAAAAATACCTAATTTAGGAGGCCAAGCCATACTTGGATGACTGTTAGGTTATGAATCATTGAGTTTCAACTATTCTGAACTTCACATTTTGCACCGTAGATCGATGATTGTACAAGTCATGGTTATTTTCGGTCGTATTCAGTCGATAGACATAATTAATAATTCAACTACAAGTATCTAAAACAAATTTCAACTATCCAATTTAATTATTAAAAGAATTGTAAACATGGTAGTTGTTACACAAGCATAAATTACATTTACTCGGCCTAGATACCCATATTATTCGTTAATGTTTGTGTGCATGCAGGTCCCATAGTATACATTTTTACGACCGCAGTGCCCCTAAACCCTTGAAAGAGGCGTAGCGAGGGTCGGAATTTCATGCAGCCCTACCACCCGAATATTATCTTCTTGATGCGAAGAGAGCTAGGCATGCACACACATTGCAAGGCCAGACCAACCATGCGCACTATATCTATATATTCTTGGAATTTCGGCTGCAAGCCCTTCCAATAGACCCACATAAAGCGAAAACACACCCACGCCGCCATTTCCACCATACTACGCATCTGTCCTAGCACCTTTACCAAATTTGTAACGTTTCGAGAATGTGTAATAAGTTGAAACAATTTCTTGGAGTACCGAATTACTCATTTCAGATGGTGACTTCATATGTTAATGGATTGCAGGAAGAGAATGAACATGAGCAATGCGCAATTCTTATGCAATCAATCACCAGAGTTGCACATCACCGTAAAACCACTCGCACAGCAGCCAAGCGACCGATTGGAAACAAAAAACAATAGACTCAAGGTCTCCCAATGCGGATAATTTTACTTTAAGTGCTATTGTTGTTCAAGATACTCTTGTCATCGATTAGCAACAGTAAATTACATTATTCTGCATATTCCAGAACCCATGACTAATGCTAAAATAAATGGCGAGCCAACTAAAATTTAAATATGTAAATTGACATCCAGATTGGAATTCAATTCCTGGTTCACAAAAGTAGGGAAATCCACATTGCAAAAATACGTTGGTTGGATGTCCGTTAAACGTTTATTATGCGTTCTTTCTCTGTAACAACTTTTAGTGGTGGTTCAGTAGATTCAGTTCTCACGTGCTTGAAATGTGTTTAGCGAATGTCCAAATATACGCTCGATTCGTGAAAAATCGTTCAAGCAACAAATTTTAACGGTTCTCGCTACATTCGTGCTTCCTCTTGGCTTATCTACATTGCTCGTATAGAAAACGTGCATTCAGACCGATACCTAAACTAGGAAATATAAATATGCGGTACAATAACATGCGACATGATAAATGATCATTCATCGATTTTTTCGCTTGATATCACTATGCATCGAAATGCAAACGTACATTCTGCATTTCGTTCATTAAATACACCGAACAGCAACTGCCATTTCTAAAATTGGGAATAAAAACTGACAGGCGGTAGAAACGAACACAGGAAGTGCGAGTTTTAAGAATCGTTCATACAAGATATAGGAAACGAGTTTAGATGTTCCCCTTCTGTGTAAGAATGGATGGGTATTGGCCAAAAACTCGAAGTAAAACGAATATTAGGAATGCGAACATCTGTCGTTTTCGGAATTTGCTTTGCGTTATTATATACAACTCAGTAATTAAGAGAGGTACTTAAGGAAATAGCCAATTAAGATTGTTGCTAATAAAACATTCCGAAACGCGTATGAATTCCATGTTGAAAAATTGTCAAGGTCACTGTATGAAAAACCTTCGACCTGTTCCGTCGGCATGGAGGACGCGCGTCCAATACTAGCTCTGCTCTGACAAGGGTCGTACCACCCCTTCGCCGAAAAAGTCTACTGCGCCATTTTCGATCCACGCGTATGCCTGCGGATGTGTGCGTTTGGCCTTGCACGCTACGCATGATGCGTAGATCGTTCAAGAAGCCTACCGAGTTTCGGGCGTGCTCGTCAGCCATCATGAATTTCGTCAAATGTAAATGAGATTAGCGACAAGCCCACATATTAAATTTTGTTTGAGCAAAGCTTACGATTGCGTGCGAACAAAAAACGACGTTTGCATCATGTCTATAACCACGTCGCAAAAGTAAGGAGAGTGTACACTCAGCACTCCATGCTTAGGATTAAGATAAGATTTCGAGAAATATGCCGAGTATTAATTTCCAAGAGTGTGTAGTCTGATGAAATACTAATGGATTAATAGGAGAGAGAAAAAGACTGACTCGGTTAAATTTCCAGCAAGTCTTATTGCTCTCCCCTGTTCACCCAGAAGCGCTTTTCTGGAAGATCCAAATCGTCACGTTGGAATCGAATTAGTAAATTGCAATCACTTTGAACGCTCCAATTCCGTAATGATGCAATAAAGTTGAAAAATACATGGGAATTGAGAGAGAATGGAATGTGGTGTTCGCGCACTTGCAACGTGTTGAGTAACCGGATGTTGCGTACGAGGCGAACGTCGTCAGCAAATCTGAAAAGCGATTGCGCAAAATTTCCTAAGCGAGATCTGCGCGCGCAACTTTATCCACAGTAAATGACAGACACTGCACTGGTACAGTATGCACGTTGATGGAATCTTGCATTACTACATGTCGAATTATACATGCGATAAGTGTTGAACGTAATAAAATGCTATCGTCGGTTACTTGGCCCCATTGAATATGGACAAGATGGCCGCCTCGCGCGCGCGCGCTTACAACACGGAAGTTGCAAAAGTAGGTCGCCAGCGTAACTGTTCTCCAATCGGACGGCAACGCGTTTTACCCAATGTTTCTTTGTTACATACACGATGCTCGAGATTTGATTTAAGTTGCACTAACTTGCATTATATTGCAGCGTCGTCTTACAGAGGCACAAATTCACAGTATAAGCGCGGCCGTTGTGGTTGATAAGAGTCAGTTGGATGTAACTTGATGATGCAGCAAACTGTTCTGGGTTGGAGTTGACTCTTACAAGGCTTGCTCACGACGCCGTTGCTTACCGACCGAACGCTCAGTTGAGAATAAGTAATAGAAAGCAACCGCCGCACTAAGTTCCTGCTGGCTTCGTCACAACCGCCCATGGTGGGGGCACTGCGCACGCCTGCGCACACCTGACTCATATAACTGCTGCCGTTTGCCGCCCCACCATCAACGTCGATCGCCGCAGCAGCAGGCAAAACGCGCGCGCGCGCTGCGGCCTGCTTACCGCCGCTGCGACCTGCCTCTCTCTGCCCGCTTGCCGCTCAACCTGCCCGCCGAAAATATATGCGCGCTCGGTTTGCGACTCTTTGTATGCGAGCAGCGCGCTCGCTCACTTTGCGTTTGCTCGGGAAGCGAGCAATTGTACAATACATGCGATGCCGATGTGAGAAAGTATGTTGCATGGGGGCCGTGAGTATATACGACACGTTGGCCGCTCTTACGCTCGCGTTTGCGAGAACGAGAGGAGCGGAGTGAACGGGAGGGCGCGAGGCGTACTACTACAAGTACAGCAATGTAACTTTATTGCGGTGAAAGAGCGGGTTAGTGAACTGAACCTGTCTCTCTTGCGCCTTGCGACACGTGGCGGTTCGATGACCTCGCTTACACGTGTATATTCGACCAAATGTACTGCTCTCGATGCCACTAATGCCTTTCATACTCATTTCCTGCAGTACTATCCAACGAATTCACTCGATCAATTAACGTTTCTTAAGGATTAAGTAGCATTACCGAAAATAAGAAAGAAGAAGATGATGATGTGGAAAGCGGAATGATTAATTAAGGATCCGCAAGTGACTTACTATTAAGTCATTTACTGCCAGTGTGACGTGACTTAATATCAGTTCTTCGATCGATGACAATCGAGTTTCTTTGTTCCATCACGTGATTGTTTTATTGGCTGCGTGCGCGCGTGCAGGATACGCAAAGGATAAAATAATTGTTTGATACCGCTGCCTGCCACAGTGGAGCACAAAGGAACAAAGATGTGCTCGAGTATGCATGCTGTTAGTAGTAAATACGCTCGCTTTCAAGTATTGATTAACGTACTTCGGCTAACCTCGGCAGCGGCCGAGCGTTTGAACTAGGTCACCAAGCGCATACACGTGTCTCCTTTTGGCCTTGGCTTACATGTTGATGATCTAAGTCTAAGAAAACGGTTTTTCGCCACTTGTCGTTGGTTAATTATTATAATCGGTGTTGCACGATGCACACAATGGATTAACATTCAAAGTGGAACACAAGTCCGCGCTGAGTGAGGTGATAAAAAGCAGCTAACCTCGAATCGCCCGAAAAAACTTGATCAAACGAAAGTTCAAAACTTGGATAGCAATTCGCGCGTAACTAATTAACACCACAAACTTGTTAACCATGCATACGATGAATAAATTTGACTTGCTACAACAATTTTGAAATGAAACAATACAACAAAAACTTACCAACAGTTGAAGTCGAAATGTGCGTTGCTCCTGATGACGCCACAATTGCAGACTCCTGCGATGGAACATAGCGCTCCCAACGACGTCACAACAACAACTGTGATGCTTCATGCAGAACTTTTGAACGCGTACCGCGCGGAGGCACCGCGCGCGCGGCTGCGTACGCGCACGAATGTCGCATCATTTTCGATGTGTGCGCGCTCCTCATGTCCTGGATTTCCTCGTACGCGTATACGCTGTGCGTATTTCCCGTTTTGTCAGCCAAATTTCCTCAAATCATGAGCGGGATGACGCGCCATCGCAAAATATAGCTATGACTAATGCCATTTGCGGCTCACTACACGTCAACCACTCACTAGAGTTTGTAAAGTTTGCGCTTCGCTGTCTTACTACATAATAATTTTGAGAGTTTCGATGAAAGTTTGTTTACAGCATCGATTCGTTGTTTTTGAGGCCAAAAACGCGCGCGTACAATTGCGTACAAGTGGAAACATTCGCTTCTGTTCCTCTCGCTCGAGCGCGCTTGCTCCATGTGCGGCAATGACGAATCGATAGAAAGATACGGTCACATTCTAAGCGCGCGCTGAACTACTTCGCGAGGAGCGCTGCGAAGCAGGCCAAAGCGCGCACCGCGCGTTTCTTCTTCGTGCACGAAATTCACTTTTGTGTACGCGCACATTTGTTGCTACTTTTTACGCCGCTTCCAAAACGTCAATGCAATGCGTTTTTATAGCATTTTCTAATTTTTATTCATGCCGTTGGATTACTAATGGGAAGTAACGGTCTCTACCTAGATTACTGCAATAAAATACTTCTTTGTGTTGTTGTATTTGTTGTAACCTGCTAAACTATTATCTTAATGTACAAAATTGTGAGTTCTCATTTCATTCTACATAATTTATATACGATTAGATTTCGAGGCAAACTTTCTTTTTTCGGAGGACTATCAAATTTTGTTACTCAAACTTTCACTGCGAGTTTTTGAGCGTTTTTGACCGGAAATTAAAGTTGAATGGCTGGGAAAATAATTATCATGATAGAAATCTTATGAACACGCTACCTAAATGCAATTGAAAACTACACGTTGTGTATTTTATAGTAAATGCGCAATTGCTTTTGTTGTTTCGAGCGGAATTTGATGAAATATTTTCTATTTTCTTGGAGGGTTTGTTTTCGTAACGCAATGCGTAATCGAAAAATTTGATGATAAAGGAAAGCATGGCAACTCTCACTCCCATGTAATAACAATAAATCACATGGAATAATTGAGCGGCGCGGCGCGTCCATGGTGGTGGAGGTTGGCGGTGGTTGGTTCTGCGCTCCTTTTTCTGATGCCGCGCGCGTTGCGACGTCTCGGGGCCATCCACGTGGTAAAGGCGCGCGCGTCCGACGGCGGACGAAACCAGCCACCAATCCTGAAGAGATCAATATGGGGTTGGCCCAGTTGGCGTCGGGCGCGGCCGATGCGGGCACCGGGGAAGCCTGCGAGCATTGATTGACCCACTGACCTCAATCCGCCGGCGGCGGCGGTGGCGGCTACAGCAGCACTGCCGAGTTGTGGCTATTGGAGAATTGCTATTAATAGAGCGCGTTTTACAACGGCACAATGCACACATGTGCTAAGTGGGTTGTTTAATTGCTTTATTTCATTATCTCTCCTAGTTATACGCATACGCATGACATAGTATAATCAGCCCACACCCGCAAAACTAATACGTAATAACAAATTGATAATGCCAACACAGAATACACATTTTCGAAGAAAACAACGACGACAACTGATATTTGAACGCAGAATATTTTATTGCTCTGCTGGTAAACAACGAACGCGCAAGTCGTTGACGTCTATTTTTTTCGGAAGGTAATTAACTTTCATGCTGCTGCTGCCTGCTGATGATGATACGAAGAACAAAAAAGCACGCGCATCGGGCATTGAAATAGTGAAAGTGTGACGAGCGTTCGCTTTGAAGGGAATTTCTTCAATGCGTTGGTTGTTGGTTGTAATGCTTCATGTGTGTTGTTTACGTTTTTCAACGTGCGCACGAAGCAGGTTGTTTTCCGTCTCATTATCTACAAACTCACCAATTTCGAAATCGATATTAAATATTCTACATACATCGATTGCTTTGCCTATTTCTCCATTGACATTGCAATCGTTGTCTTGCATCGCATTGCCGATGAGGAAGAGTGCGTTTGAAAATGTTATTAAAGTATTTGATGATACTGATTATTAAAGTCTTTGAACTTGCATGAAATGCATTGTGTTGTATCATGTTCAGAAAAGTTGTGCGCTAGCAGTCGGTACACGTAGCAACAGATTTTTATAAAAGTTCACTGGCCCTTCAAAAACATTTGTTCCATGTTCCGATTCAGTTCGTCCATTCGCTAGCCACAATACATAGTTTTTCGAAGTTATTCAACTTTTACGCCGCAGCCAACTATTTTACCTATGCGGTTGCCGTAATGAAGCTTTAATTAATTTAGGAATCACCATATTATTGTGCTCTATCTCGTAAACGAGCCATTTGGGAGGTTAATGCGTTAATGAATTGCCGGTTTGCATCATGGGAATGGCATGCTTTTTTCTAGCTTCTATCCCAAATGGTTTAAAATTATTGCTATAGCTAGGCTTCGGAGTTGCCCACGGATCGCATGTTGCTCAATAACATCGTACGCATTCTCGTGTACGAAGCGCGCTTATGAAAACTCTCCCAGCGCATATCAGCGTTTAGCTGTGTGTGCGCGCGCGCGCTCGAGCTAGTGATGCAACACACGAAGCTGACCCACTTCGACGACGAGCGAGCGGCACGTGTGCGTTTGGGCCAGCAGCACCAGCTCTCCGACTCCGCAAAGAGTTCACCAACTCTGTGTGCCGACGACCTTTGTCTTAGAAAAAGGCGGCTTCGGCACACGCACGCATTGCTATGTGCGCGCAAACGCAACCGAACAGAACGCATAATGCGATGGCTTACATGCATACAACTTCTCTTGTCTCTTGCTGATGGTGCCAGCACATGGAATACACGAAATAGCTAAACGGCTAGTTCTCCGACTCCGCGGGCATGTACACATAGTCAAAATAATGAGATCTACGAATTCGTTTTCGAAATACGCGTGGCTATTTCAGTTTTCTTTTTTCGACAATGCCGATGCTCGGCAATGATTTCAATTTGTATTGTTTGCTTGTTTATCGCACGCTTTGATGCACACATTAATTAAGCGCCGAGAAACAAAAAGCAATACCAGCGGTTGTAATTTTTAATGACACAAGGAACATGGTGATAATTGCGTTCTATAAATTTCGTAAATTCGCATATTGTGATAATTACAATTCCTGTACATATTGTTGATGTACACGCAATGAACTTGAGAGTAATCAGTAATTGATATCCTTTTTAATTTTTCAAGTGAAAGTGTCCTTGCTGTTAATTTTAGATAATCATTGATTTGGTGTAATATTTTTGAAATAAGCTTTGAGAGTCATCTAGTGGAACTTTCAAAAGTACACGTATGTTGAAGTGGTTATTGATGAAACTGTATGTGCTATACATTTATTACAATTGATGTTTCACTTTTGATATACTTATATTACATATTTGTTAGATGAAAATTAATAATTTTATTTGTCCAAAATTACTTACAGGTTTCTAGGCTATCTTCATGATGTTAATCAACTCTTCAAGATGGCGCAACAATAAAATTGTGAAATTTAAAATTTAAGTTGAAAGAATATCAGTATAAAAACCCAAAGATACACTTTATAATTGAAGAATTTATTGTGTATTATATACAGTGCAATAAGAATCCAATAAGATAATTACAATTCAATTGGAATTGAATTAGAATTCAAAAAGACTATAGTTCGAACCTAGTAAGAATCCAGTTGGAATTCAACAACAATCCAATTAGATTCCAACAAGAATCTAATAACAAGACAATAAAAATTCAATACGAATAAAAAAAAATTGCAATAAGAATCAAATTAAGGCTGCCGCTTCGGATGACATCCGTCTCAGCTCAAGGGCAGTGTCACGCTTATGGGAAATTAGAAATATTATGATTTTGGTTACATAATGGTTTCCTAGAGGTCCGCACTAATTTATAATTTGACATTTCGTAGTTATTTTCCCGAATGATCAAGTATTTTTCGTAAAGATCTTTTAATTAATAAAAGTCAAATTATTAATACATGTGGGTGACTTCTATATCAGTTATTCTATGGGTCTTGGAACGAACTTGTGAGTATGTTGTACTACCATACATTTTAACCACTTGGTTTTATCATAACTCTTATAGTTTACCCACAAAAACTAGTTATGTATTCTTACAGAAAATCCATCATAGTGCCACTTCTTATGCTGCCAGTTGGAATGAACTTGGTAAATATGTTGGCACATGTGCTTCGGTGTATGTTTGCCACTTGGTTTTACATTAACCCTTATAGTTTACCCACAATAACTAATTATGTATTCTTACAGAAAATCCATCATAACTCCACTTCTGATGCCAGCTAGAACAAACATGGTAAGTATGTTGGCACATGTGCTTCAGTACATGTTTGCCACTTGGTTTTATTATAACTCTAAAAGTTTACCCATGTTAACTAATTATGTATTCTTTCAGAAAATCCATCATAGTGCCACATTGATGTTGCTAACTGGAATGAACTTGGTAAGTATGTTGGCACATGTGCTTTGGTACATGTTTGCTACTCAGTTTTATTATAACTCTTATTGTTTACCTACATTAACTAGTTATGTATTCTTTCAGAAAATCCATCATAGTACCACTTCTGATGCTGCCAGCTGGACTGAACTTGGTGAGTATGTTGGCACATGTGCTTCAAAACATGTTTGCCACTTGGTTGTATTTTAACCCTTATAGTTTACCCACAATAACTAATTATGTATTCTTTGAGAAAATCCATCCTAGTGCCAGTTCTGATGCTGCCAGCTGGACTGAATTTGGTGAGTATGTTGGCACATGTACTTCGGTACATGTTTGCCACTTGGTTTTATTTTAACCCTTATAGTTTACCCACAATAACTAATTATGTATTCTTTCAGAAAATCCATCTAAGTGCCACTTCTGATGCTGCCAGCTGGACTGAACTTGGGGAGTATGTTGGCACATGTGCTTCGGTGCATGTTTGCCACTTGGTTTTACTTTAACCCTTATAGTTTACCCACAATAACTAATTATGTATTCTTACAGAAAATCCATCATAACTCCACGTCTGATGCCAGCTAGAACAAACTTGGTAAGTATGTTGGCATATGTGCTTCAGTACATGTTTGCCACCTGGTTTTATTATAACCCTTATAGTTTACTCACAATGACTAATTATGTATTCTTTCAGAAATTCCATCATAGTGCCACTTCTGATGTTGCCAACTGGAATGAACTTGGTAAGTATGTTGGCACATGTGCTTTGGTATATGTTTGCTACTCAGTTTTATTATAACTCTTATTCTTTACCCACATTAACTAATTATGTATTCTTTCAGAAAATCCATCTAAGTGCCACTTCTGATGCTGCCAGCTGGACTCAACTTGGGGAGTATGTTGGCACATGTGCTTCGGTGCATGTTTGCCACTTGGTTTTACTTTAACCCTTCTAGTTTACCCACAATAACTAATTATGTATTCTTTCAGAAAATCTATCCTAGTGCCAGTTCTGATGCTGCCAGCTGGACCGAACTTGGTGAGTATGTTGGCACATGTACTTCGGTACATGTTTGCCACTTGGTATTATTTTAACCCTTATAGTTTACTCACAATAAATAATTATGTATTTTTTCAGAAAATCCATCCTAGTGCCAGTTCTGATGCTGCCAGCTGGACTGAACTTGGTAAGTATGTTGGCACATGTGCTTTGGTATATGTTTGCTACTCAGTTTTATTATAACTCTTATTCTTTACCCACATTAACTAATTATGTATTCTTTCAGAAAATCCATCTAAGTGCCACTTCTGATGCTGCCAGCTGGACTGAACTTGGGGAGTATGTTGGCACATGTGCTTCGGTGCATGTTTGCCACTTGGTTTTACTTTAACCCTTATAGTTTACCCACAATAACTAATTATGTATTCTGTCGGAAAATCTATCCTAGTGCCAGTTCTGATGCTGCCAGCTGGACTGAACTTGGTGAGTATGTTGGCACATGTACTTTGGTACATGTTTGCCACTTGGTTTTATTTTAACCCTTATAGTTTACTCACAATAAATAATTATGTATTCTTTCAGAAAATCCATAATAGTGCCACTTCTGATGCTGCCAGCTGGACTGAACTTGGTGAGTATGTTGGCACATGTACTTCAGTACATGTTTGCCACTTGGTTTTATTTCAACCCTTATAGTTTACCCACAATAGCTAATTATGTATTCTTTCAGAAAATCCATGCTAGTGCCAGTTCTGATGCTGTCAGCTGGAACGGACTTGGTAAGTATGTTGGTACATGTGCTTCGGTACATGCTTACCACTTAATTTTATTGTAGCTACTGTAGTTTAAGAATTAGTACTAATTATGTATTTATTTGTAAGTATTTGATGATTGTTCTACATAACCATCCGTAGGACGAGCGCCTGTGGTAGTTTTAATCGATTCATGTTAAACCTTGTTTTGAATATGCTTTTTTAATAATAAATTCAATATAAAATTAGAATTACTAGTGCTGACATCTATTGTATTAGATAAAACTTGTTGCAGGTACCATTTTCTTACCGATAGTTCCGCCCGTCATTCAGAGATGGCGCCACGAGTAAATGCATTACCGGTTGCCTAAAAAAATTCAAAAATTTTTATCTTCCGCTTTAAGCGTGTCATTGAAAAAGTTTCAATGTTATCAGCACTGATAAGACGAAAACTTTTTCGTCACAAAAGTGTAATTTTAAATATTGAATAACTCCTAAACTAATTGTCCTACAGTGTTGTGTGATAACTTATTTTAATCAGCTCATCGAGCTTATCCCGTATACCAAATTTCAATTCTTATTGGATTCTTATTAGATTCTAATTGGATTCTTATTAGATTCTAATTGGATTCTTATTAGATTCTAATTGGATTCTTATTAGATTCTAATTGGATTCTTATTAGATTCTAATTGGATTCTTATTAGATTCTAATTGGATTCTTATTAGATTCTAATTGGATTCTTATTAGATTCTAATTGGATTCTTATTAGATTTTTCTTATTGGATTCTAATTAGATTCTAGTTGGTTTCTGATTGCATTCTTATTAGATTCTAATTGGATTTTTATTAGATTCTAATTGGATTCTTATTAGATTCTCATTGGATTCTTATTAGATTTTTCTTATTGGATTCTAATTAGATTCTAGTTGGTTTCTGATTGCATTCTTATTAGATTTTAATTGGATTCTCATTGAATTCTTATTTGATTTTTCGTATTAGATTCTTATCATATTCTAATTGGATTCTTATTAGATACTCATTGGATTCTGATTGCATTCTTATTAGATACTCATTGGATTCTGATTGCATTCTTATTAGATTCACATTGGATTCTTATTAGATTTTTCAATCAGAATTAAACTAGAATCTAATAAGAATCCAATGTGAATCTAATAAGAATCCAATGTGAATCTAATAAGAATCCAATGTGAATCTAATAAGAATCCAATGTGAATCTAATAAGAATCCAATTAGAATCTAATAAGAATCCAATTAGAATCTAATAAGAATCCAATTAGAATCTAATAAGAATCCAATAAGAATTGAAATTTGGTATACGGGATAAGCTCGATGAGCTGATTAAAATAAGTTATCACACAACACTGTAGGACAATTAGTTTAGGAGTTATTCAATATTTAAAATTTCACTTTTGTGACGAAAAAGTTTTCGTCTTATCAGTGCTGATAACATTGAAACTTTTTCAATGACACGCTTAAAGCGGAAGATAAAAATTTTTGAATTTTTTTAGGCAACTGGTAATGCATTTACTCGTGGCGCCATCTCTGAATGACGGGCGGAACTATCGGCAAGAAAATGGTACCTGCAACAAGTTTTATCCAATACAATAGATGTCAGCACTAGTAATTCTAATTTTATATTGAATTTTTTATTAAAAAAGCATATTCAAAACAAGGTGTAACATGAATCGATTAAAACTACCACAGGCGCTCGTCCTACGGATGGTTATGTAGAACAATCATCAAATACTTACAAATAAATACATAATTAGTACTAATTCTTAAACTACAGTAGCTACAATAAAATTAAGTGGCAAGTATGTACCGAAGCACATGTACCAACATACTTACCAAGTCTGTTCCACCTGACAGCATCAGAACTGGCACTAGGATGGATTTTTTGAAAGAATACATAATTAGTCATTGTGAGTAAACTATAAGGATTAAAATAAAACCAAGTGGCAAACATGTACCGAAGTATATGTGCCAACATACTCACCAAGTTAGGTCCAGCTGGCAGCATCAGAACTGGCACTAGCATGGAATTTCTGAAAGAATACATATTAAGTTATTGTGGGTAAACTATAAGGGTTGAAATAAAACCAAGTGGCAAACATGTACCGAAGTACATGTGCCAACATACTCACCAAGATCGGTCCACCTGGCAGCATCAGAACTGGCACTAGGATGGATTTTCTGAAAGAATACATAATTAGTCATTGTGAGTAAACTATAAGGGTTAAAATAAAACCAAGTGGCAAACATATACCGAAGTACATGTGCCAACATACTCACCAAGTTCAGTCCAGCTGGCAGCATCAGAACTGGCACTAGGATGGATTTTCTGAAAGAATACATAATTAGTCATTGTGAGTAAACTATAAGGGTTATAATAAAACCAGGTGGCAAACATGTACTGAAGCACATATGCCAACATACTCACCAAGTTCGGTGCAGCTGGCAGCATCAGAAGTGGCACTAGGATGGATTTTCTGAAAAAATACATAATTATTTATTGTGAGTAAACTATAAGGGTTAAAATAATACCAAGTGGCAAACATGTACCGAAGTACATGTGCCAACATACTCACCAAGTTCGGTGCAGCTGGCAGCACCACAAGTGGCACTAGGATGGATTTTCTGAAAAAATACATAATTATTTATTGTGAGTAAACTATAAGGTGTAAAATAATACCAAGTGGCAAACATGTACCGAAGTACATGTGCCAACATACTCACCAAGTTCAGTCCAGCTGGCAGCATCAGAACTGGCACTAGGATGGATTTTCTGAAAGAATACATAATTAGTCATTGTGAGTAAACTATAAGGGTTATAATAAAACCAGGTGGCAAACATGTACTGAAGCACATATGCCAACATACTTACCAAGTTTGTTCTAGCTGGCATCAGACGTGGAGTTTTGATGGATTTTCTGTAAGAATACATAATTAGTTATTGTGGGTAAACTATAAGGGTTAAAGTAAAACCAAGTGGCAAACATGCACCGAAGCACATGTGCCAACATACTCACCAAGTTCGGTGCAGCTGGCAGCATCAGAAGTGGCACTAGGATGGATTTTCTGAAAAAATACATAATTATTTATTGTGAGTAAACTATAAGGGTTAAAATAATACCAAGTGGCAAACATGTACCGAAGTACATGTGCCAACATACTCACCAAGTTCGGTGCAGCTGGCAGCACCAGAAGTGGCACTAGGATGGATTTTCTGAAAAAATACATAATTATTTATTGTGAGTAAACTATAAGGTGTAAAATAATACCAAGTGGCAAACATGTACCGAAGTACATGTGCCAACATACTCACCAAGTTCAGTCCAGCTGGCAGCATCAGAAGTGGCACTAGGATGGATTTTCTGAAAAAATACATAATTATTTATTGTGAGTAAACTATAAGGGTTAAAATAAAATCAAAGTGGCAAACATGTACCGAAGTACATGTGCCAACATACTCACCAAGTTCAGTCCACTTGGCAGCATCAAACATGGCACTATGATGGATTTTCTGAAAGAATGCATAACTAGTTAATGTGGGTAAACAATAAGAGTTAAAATAAAACTGAGTAGCAAACATGTACCAAAGCACTTGTGCCAACATACTTGCCAAGTTCATTCCAGTTGGCAGCATCAGAAGTGGCACTATGATGGAGTTTCTGAAAGAATACATAATTAGTTAACATGGGTAAACTTTAAGAGTTATAATAAAACCAAGTGGCTAAAAAGTACTGAAGCACATGTGCCAACATAATCACCTTGTTCTAGGCCCATGGGAGATGCATTTACAATGACATGTCTGGAAAAACATGATTATTAATCATTCCTAATAAATTGTTGTATATAGCATAATAGAAAGTGTACAAACTGGCCAATATATACCAAAGCACACATGCCAACCTACTTACCAAGTTTCGTCCAGGCAGGCCCATTGGATGTTGTACTTATGATGACATGTCTGCAAAAACATATGATCACTAATCATTCAATATAAAATATAATATCTAGCAAAATACAAAGTGGTGAATGGTGGAATGAACTCACCAAGTTTATTTCAGGCAGCCCATTGGAAGTGCATTTATGATGACATGTCTGAAAAAACATATCATTAGTAATCATACCTAATAAACGATAGTAGTTAGCAGAATAAAAAGTGACTATTATGTATGAAAGCACACATGCCAACCTACTTACCAAGTTCGTTCCAACCATGCCCATTGGAAGTGGGCTTATAATGTAAAAACTGAAAAAAATACATGATTATAAATAATTTGCAGTAATGTTAGCTCTATGTCATTAAGGTGTTTGGTATGAAACTGAATCTTGAAATCGAGCCACAAAACAAAATATATGTGAACACAAATGTAACATAGAGCCTATGTATAGTCAAGTTCCAAGAACTAGATCATTCCCATACCTCAGGAGTGGTCAGTGATAACATAAAAGAATAAAAACAATTCTGGTTTCATAAGCTAAGTTAACTGGTGCTTGGGCTTATACTCCATTTGAATAAGCCCAGTTACAGTACAAGTTACCAGTGACATGCTGCAACTAAGTAGTCACAGTCAAGAGCATTGCACTAACTGAGTCTATAATTGGTTTACATGCATGGAGTTATAACTTATGTTTATGTGCTCCTGAGTTTTAATGGAATGACGTAATAATGCAGTAATTAAACTCACCAAATTCATTAAGTGATAATGTCTGTTAATAAAGGCGCTATCCCCATTTGGTCAAAACTGCCATTCAATATGGGATTCACTAAGCAAGTCATAAATGTATACACATTAGATTGAAACTAATACAATTGAACTTCATTAATTTACTGCAAATCAACTTACCAATTTCCAATAGTGTTCCTATTTAATTTAATTAATATCAGCTTAGTGAATTGAATGGATAGGCATGAATGAATAGCAGTGTCATTCATTTTTCATGCTATCATCAACAATCGGAGGTTCACAGAGCATTTTGATCATCACTAAAGTAAAACAATATAATTTTATGTTTCTTTTTATTTACTGAACTTACCATCAATGAGTCAAGATGTCAGACAACTGAGCAAAAACGAATCAAAAAATCTATCACTGATCACACAACTAGTTTCATTGATGTTGTACACCAACCTTCAAAGGGACTAGGCATCTTAAGTAGAGGAAGCAGTCAGTTCACTAGCCCAAAAGAGTGAAGATATCTAAATTGAGCCAGGAAACATTGACTAATCTAGACAAGATTCATTCTTGCAAATGAAATGATAGATTTCTTTTAGATTCAGGTGATTACAAGAACAAATTAGAAGATCTTTAGGAAAAACAATGCAATGGCATACTTGATCATTCGGGAAAAAAAACTTTAAGAAATGTCAAATTATAAATTAGTCGAACATGTAGCCTATATTAGGTAATACGGACAAGTGCGGACCAGTGCGGACCCCTAGGAAACCACTATGTAACCAAATTATAAAATTTCTCATTTGGCTGTGTCACTCTTATGGGAAGAATCCTATAAGAATCCAGTTGGAATCCAATAAAATTCGAATTATTGAATGAGAATCCAATTGAAACCCAATTAGAATCTAATAAGAATCCAGTTGAAATCCAAAGAGAATCCAGTTGGAAAGCAATAACAATCTAATTAAAATCCAATAAGAATTTTTGTTTTGACTGTTATAATGATGCACTACAAACTAGGTGTCGTCATTATTATTAATCGTATAATTATGTTTTTTAATACATATATTTAATAAAGTAGGAAACGCTTATCAGTAGACCTTTCCAGACGTTTAAATTGAGATATCTTTATTTCCAAGCAACCACTAATAACTATTACAAATAATAAAATTATTCTGGAAATATGTATGTGTAAATAGTATAAATAGTTGATATAAAATTAATTAATATATGTTCCAATATAATTTTCGCATTCTGGACAGAAATGATCTACGTTCATGCATATCGGGCAAATGTAAGGCAGGAAGCATAGGCTACAAGTGATAATTAAAACAGAATGGTGTACCAATTGTTTCCAGAAGTAATTTTACCAGCAAAGACACAACACCATTGCCTTGAAATGAGTTTTCGCTGATGGGATTATATTTACTTCAGTCGTGACATAATAACCGCAATGTGGGCAACTGACAATTTGTGGTTTCGGACCTAAGGGTACGACCGAATACGGCCGGTCCCGCATCAAATTTATATCAGTACCATCAATAACTTGCTTCGAAGGCGCAGCCGTTGTACTCATATCGCCTACGGACAATACTACAATTTTCTTGTAAAAAATTACTGACAGTTGTTTAACAGTTGACAGCTGTTTTTATTTGATAAAAATAGAATTACTTAGAAGAGATTATAAATCTTTGGAAACACATATTTACGTATAAATATCTAGAATATTTGATTTCTAATTTAGCGATAAAGTAATCTACAAAAGATCTGCGTATGCTTACATTCAAGCAAACATTTAACAATTTGGTAATCTAATTTGCCTTATTATCTATGACTAATACAACACTCATGAGAGTTTAGAAAAATATCCGTACATACAATTATAAACGATTTAGGATAGAATTGCTAATTAATCAAGTGCTATCACTAAGGAACTTAGCTGCATATTAATTAACACCGTCACAGCGACGTTTAAATGTGATTGGAAATATAATAGCGTTCTATCGGAAATTTCCACTTGATGCAACAAGTTAGTTGTAAAAACCAAATGTGATACCTGTGTAGATTCATGTTTCTAATTCTCATATACACCCAAATAAGCTCCACAATTAGGACAATAATGATTTTGATTTTGACATGATTCCATACAATATGGAAGGCACATACATGGCCAAAACCTGAAATAACATATGTTATCCTTTGTTTGATACATTACTTGTGTTACTCCAAAACTTACAGACAAAGAAGAATTAGAGCGTAGAGATGCGTGCGTCCGCTTGGTTCGGCTTTAATTGAAGTTGTGATGTGCTGATGGCAATGAGGACACACGCATCTTTGCGATTCAGGGCCAAAACGCACAGGCAGGACGCGAATGTCGGAGAATTGTACTCCAGCCTGTTCGGGTGGCGGTGGTGGATAAAAACCTATAAAAAATACAAGGTTATTTAGGTCTATGTTTGTGGAAATTCAGTATGTAAAATCGATATTGTGGGTAAGCACCTATTAAGGTGACCTCGATAAGAGTAACCGATTCATGTTGACATTAAAACTATGTATGCATAAATTTACCTGGTGGTGGCGGTTCGGCACTATATGGCGGTGGTGGTGTCTTTTTATAATCCATTTTGAACAAGTTCAAATTAATCTACGAATGTATTTGCGTCGAATATCGTTCAACTGCAACGGCACGTTACTGATTTACTTTAGGTGACGCACAAACGTATTTATTGCAATTGCGCAATGTTGGATTACAACCGCGGCACTGTGACGTCGTCTATTGTTATTAAAGCAATGTGTATTTCGTGTCGCTGTAAACAAAACGTACCGACGAGTATGAAAGCAACTTCACTTCCCAACTAGTTATACTGTGTATTGTGTTTTTATAGAATACTGCGCGAGGTTTGTTTTGCGGCTGCGTGCGCCTTGAACGCGACACTCGCGCCGTTAATTCAAAACTTATTTCGCAACGTTCCACTTGCACTGCCACAAACTGAAAGGCAATTCCAATATTCGTTTTACATTCAAAACACCCAGTATTCGTTTCTTAATTTTTTAGTCCAACAAACAAAAGCAAACACCCGTCCCTGTATATTTACAGAGTTGACACTTTTGGTATTTAGTGATAACGTAAATATATAAGCGTTATTTACGTAATTGATGATTTCATATTCTGGAAATTGACTCATCGGTTAAGTGACTTTATGTGCTGCGCATATTATCTTTGATTTTCTTATCGGCATCCTAGCAATCGGCACAAATGTCATTCATTCTCATTATAAATAAGCTTTTAATTACGGGGCAAAATACCCACAAATATTCAGTTTCACTTTAAATTGTTTCATGCCAGTTCAATATTGTTAATGCATTTAACTCAATATTGCGTTGTGATACCTCGTTCTCTATTAAACTATATCGATTTTCTATTTTATTTTTGTTGCTAGCTATGAAACGCAGTTGTGCATGCAAGCGCAAACATGCCAGTTAAAAACAAGTCAGTCTTATTATGAATTTATTGTTGCTGCCTTCCGCGCGCCGATAATGTATATAACACATGGCTGATAAAACCCATTATACATGGATATTGATTGCACATATAGTTTTTTTTTATATATTTATAAACTATCTATCTAACGCTTTCAACAAGCACATCACCCAAATAGAGTTTGTATATTAGTGCACTAATCATTTATTATTCCATTTTGTGGCGCAACGAAAATAGAACAGCTTTTAAATCTCCCTAGTATGATCATTCAAATTAAAGAAAGCTTGAATTACAACAAATAATAATAAAAAATTAATTGAAGAATATATATATTTCATATAATATAACTTTACAATAAAATAAGTAAGATATGTAGTAAACTTAATCCATATCACTCTCAAAATACACTCTTATCAGTGGATAGTCAATTGTTAAGCACACGAAACGATGATAGCGAATTACGCAAACATTTGGATTGCGTGATATTTTTTAATATGAATCAGGATAGTACAGGTACTATCTCAGCACAGGATACTCCATATCAATGCCATAATAATCTCTAACAATAGTACTCAGTACAGTAATAAAACATTAATTTGTGTTGCAATATTAAATATAGTTAAAATTATAGGTGTGTTAGCCCGAATATTCTCCCAAATACGCATGACATGATGGGCAGTAGTGCCTTCTGCTTTTGCAGGAATCCATGCAATACGGCAAACATGCGCATGGGCAAAATCTGCAAGAAAATTAATTATGATGAATTGTATTACGTAGCAAAAAGTTGTGTTAATTGTACTTACACTAAACATAATAAAAGAGCAAATAAATGCGTTTTTGTGTTTGCTTCCATATTCACTTCTGAGCGAATTTGATGATGACAATGCGGACACACGCAACTTTGTGGCTCGGGGCCGAAATGTACAATTGTTGGTGGTTGTATTGAAATAACTACAAATCAAATTCAATTAGTTAAACTATAGTTTCTTATCAAGTAGTAGATTTGAGTTTCATGAACTAACAACACTTGTAAAAAAAAGTATTCTTAAACGTTCATGCACTAATGTGCAAGTAGGCTAACTAACAGTATTTACTATTGTATTGGCTGAGAACTATGAGATCCACTCAAGCAGATTTCATTTAATAATTATTAATTTAGAATAAGCCAACTGACCTGCAGGTATTGGTCCTGGTGGTACTTGGATTCCGTAAGGTGGAGGTGCATCTGGTTTGTTGTAATCCATGATTAAATGCTATCCAAATACACTAAATTGTAATAATGTACTTAATTCAAAGTGCCAAGCTGGCTCTGTACCCAATACGCGCCGCGGCTAGTCTACGTTTGCGGCACAAAGCTGACTGATGTAGTCTGAAGCAGTAAACCGTCATGCGCATTCTACAAGCTACATATTTTTAAAACGGGTAAGTGCTTTGAGAGCAAATAACAAGTGCCCTGGGATTTCCAGTGAAAAATAGTATCAAACCCATTTTGTTAAAATTGTAAACTTTTTTAATTATACGTTAGTAATTTATTGTAAAGGCAACATATAATATATATAGGGACACATTGTATATATGTATATATTATATATATTATATTATTTATTGCATTGGTATGTATTTATCATGTTATATTTTATAATCATAGTCATAGATTGTGATATATGTATCATTGGTATGAAGTTTAAATGCAAAAGGAAATGTATGTCACTTTTATTTTTAACTGTATCGTTTATGGTAATGCTAATTTGTATGTTCGCCTAGGAAGTTTTTGCAATTTGGACAAAAGTGTTGTTGTGATTGACACGAATCGACGCAATAGGGTACACAGCAGCAACAACATACTCCGCACCTGTAAAAAAGAATATTGATCAATTAATAATAGAAAACCACAAGTAACTACTGTAAAGTGCATAGCTTACAATAAACAGAGTAACATCGCATAGAGATGAGTTGAGCTAGTGGGGTTGGAATCCACTGTCGTATGTATAAATTGGTTACAATATGGACAAAAAAGACTTTGTGGTTTTCGTCCAACTACTATGGGCATGCCAGTACCTGAATAATGAAATAATTGAGCAGTTATCAACATTATATTTTCATGCAAGAAATTCTTGCATTCATCATAAATAATAGCGAATTACAAATGAATTTCACAAATAAGATTTCGTGATGAAATCTTATTTGTGAAATGACCGTTAAGCTTGCAATTTAATATTACACATAATAAATGTGCAGAACAGTTTACGTACCTACTCGTCGCGAATTCTATTATATAATTAATTATTGATCTGTACCTTGCAGCGTTCCAGGATTAATAACAACCGGATTCAAGGTGGATGGTTGAACCATAACAGGTTGTTGTTGTTGTGCTCCTTGTCCATAAGAAGGATAATGCCCTTGGTATTGGTTTCCTTGCCCCTGATAATAGTTTTCTTGCGAAAACTGTCCATTTGAATTATAATTCTGCGAGGATGCACCAAAGCGATCAACAGGTGATGCATAATAGCCCGCTCTTTTATTTTGATCAGGATTGTTTAAATTTCCTGAATACATTTTTAAGTTTATAATGTTTCTGTAATAAGTGAGATATGAAATGATCAACTTGAATTGACATAGAGAACTAAATTACGTATTATTAATTATTATATCATTTGCACTAATGGATCGATTAGATAACATTTCAAAAGAATCAACGGTAGGTATCAGCGTATTTCGTCGTTACTAAATGGATAAGACACTGATAGGCAACCCATTGTTCTTAAATTGAATTTAACTGGATCTAAAATAATATTTAATAAGACAGTAGATACGGAGTTCAGAAACATTCAAGGATAATTATAGAGTAATTTAAATTTGGTCTTAATAAATAAAATTGCACTAATTTTTCTAAAATATTGTTATAATAATACTTATGCTCGGGCCACGTTGCACACTGGTCCGGTTTTGAAAAGCACAGGCCAAAACTAACATTTTAAGAAAATTTAGTATTGTAATATTTCGAAATTTCTTTTTGCTGTTCGATAGTCAATTAACTGCTAATCATGAATGAAAAAATTATCTCAATATCATGTATAGTTTAATCAGAATTTAGCGTTAAAATTGAACATTCATATTTTCGGATAATTTGTCCCACTTTGTATTCAATTTACAGAGTAACAAATAGATAATTTGAATATTTTTTTTGTGGATTTATATTCTGCGTTTGATTGCAAATATAATGGTATAATTCATTCTACAAATTGTTCGTAAAATTCGGCAATATTTATAATAATGTGCACACAAGTTTATTTACCACTAAACGAGCGATATTCTACCGAATCCGGTATTATCCCGTATTTTAACTTACACCATTAGAAAGATAAAAAATTGTTTTATAAGACCTATTTAACTAGCACGACAATATTTTTTTCGTTTGCTTTCAAAATTAATTTAAAGTTGAAAAAACGTACAATTTTGAAGCCAAAACGAAGTTCTAACGATTCTGGCTGACATGTTTGCCTTTAATACAGCGCACACTGGTCCCGAAGGGGAAATTGTCGTGGAATGAAATAATGACATTTTTGAAAATTTTTTTTTACCACCACATTAAGGAATAACTGAGTTTTACGAATGTGAAAATATGATCCAAATCGGATAAATAGTTTAGCAACAATTTAGCGACAAAGACAATTTCGGGCTCGAGATTTGATTCACATGTAAACTTCATATTCAAAATTTTCCAAGCTCATAGTTATCCCACATCAACTTTCTTTGCATGTGCATAAACTACAATCGAGTTCTACTACTGTGTGTCAAGCTGTGTCAAGGCGGTATTACCACTGGCAGATAGATAATGAAATGAAGAATCACCTCTGCTATGTCCAGTCACGCCCAAACCCGCCCATAAGAAAGTTATGACACTTTGAAGATGAAATTTTTAGTTTTTTGGACGAAATTTTGCCGATTTTAAAGTCGTGCCGATGTAATTTAACAGTGTTTCATGATGCAAAAGTTAAAATGTGCGAGAGAGACGTATTGAAATATGAGAAGTTAATGAGTTAGATTGCGGCAAAACCTTTGATAATACGCAGCAAGTCATTTTAAAGTTTATTTAATTAAAGCATTGTCATCAGATTCTCATCAATTTTTGTCAACATTTTATGGATTTATTGAAAGTTATTTATTTTTTATCAGATTCCGATTTGCTGTGTTTTTACTATCATGACAAAATTTGAATTTTGAAAATCGGTTCGGGAAATATTGAGTTATAAGGCATTTTCCAAAAATATGCTGTTATTGACCAGTGTGCAGCGTAAAGCGGTATTTCTACCAGCTTTATGCAAAATTAATGTTTATAATAAATTGAAAATATTAACTTTTTTATCAATTTAATAGTGCCTGAAAGGCTGATAATAAATATGAAAAAATTATCTCGATATAATGTAAGTTTAGTCAGCATTTAGCGTTAAAGTTGAACATTGATATTTTCAGATAATTTGCTTCAACGCGTTAGCCCAAACCTTCGATAAAATGTGCAAGCCTCAAAGTTCAGCGTTGTGATTCCCTCACTTATAGATTGCTTGTACATAGTTGCTCAGTAGCCAGTACCTTCTGAGCGACTGATGGATCTGTGCGGTGATTGAATTTATTCTGATTTATTCTATTTAGTGTAGTGGTTTGATGCAGTGTTGAAGTGCGCCGGAAATTTGCAAGATGGTTAATTATTTTGTGCAATTAGAGGAAATATTTCCAAATCTTGATCACTCTATTATTCAAAATATAATTGAATTGGTTGATTTAGAAATACCGAATGATGATGAAGTGCAGAAACTTGAAAGAATGGCGACTTTACTAAGTGATGTCGATAATAACACAAATATCATGTTGCCAAATAATAATTTGCAAAATAATACTTTTGCAACAACTCAGGAAGAAGTGAATGAAGTCAATCATGAGAATGATATCTATTATGAGAATGATGTCCATTATGAGAATGATGTCTATGATGAGAATGATGTCAATGATGAGAATGATGTGTATGATGAGAATGATGTTTATAATGAGAGTAATGTTTATGATGAGAATGATGTCTACGATGCAAATGATGCGTATTGTGATACACGTGATTCTTGTGACGATAATATTACTTTTTGTGAAGATGTGTGTCCAGAAAATTTTGCAACTGATGAAATTGCTGCTGGTAATGATCACAGTGAGGTTGAAGCAGAGTGTATTGAGAGACAGCAATTGAGAGATCAAATACTGCAAAAATTTCCAAATATATCCAGAAAATATCTTAAAGATCTAATTGAAATGAATAAATTAACCCCTCAAGAAATAATTTATAATTTGGAAACAGGTGGATGGTATTGTCTGTTATTGTTATGATTATTTATTATCAAATTTTAGATGGATATCCTCCTACCTCATTAAGTAAATTAGAGATTTTGAAACTACTTGAAATATTAACAAATGCTTCAAAAGATCAACTTCAAACTTATGTAAATAGTGCATTAAGTGTTTCTGAAATTATTGAAGTACATTTGAATGGTAAATACTTTTCCAGAAATTTTTAATCAATTTCATAATGCATTGCTTTCCAGGCTATAACTCCAGTGATGCAACAGCAATGTTACCAGAGTCTCATATTATAAATGTTCACAAAAGATTTATTGATATGTTGCCAACATATAGTCCAGATTTTTTATTTGATGAAGCAATTAAGCTGGAGACTGGTGGTGATTTTGCCACAGCAATACAAAGTTTATTGGAGATGAAAGACTATCCAACAATTGAAGAATATTACGAATCACTAAAAAGTCGACAGAAGTTTTTGAAGCACTTATTTGATTTCAAAATAGATGCATTTTTGAATGCATACTCAAAGTTGATTGATGAATTCCAGGGACCAAGAGAACATTCATTGGCAATGGGTTCAAATAATGTTGAACTTGAGAGAGACAGATGTTTTGCAGGCATTTTGCTATGTCATGTTTATAAAGATGTTTTACACTCTGAAGTTATTAAGATCTTCAAACGCTGTGAATATAATATAATTACAACTTGCCAAAAATTAGGTGTTATAAAGAAGCCTATTGTGATCGAAAAACATTGGTTGCTTCCAAATAATTCATATACTAATTCACTTATGTTCCAAGAAGTGAGTATGTACATGCTATTTATTCAATAGCTTAATTTTTCTTAATTTGATTTCAGCTCATCTATGGTTTATTTCAACATTTTATTAATAATTATAAGAGGATTCAGGAACGATCGCGACGACTTGCTTTTCAAGATGCCAAAAACAACAATTTATTGCAAACTTGTATGGTTTGTTATTATGATGAACTCGTTTTTGCTCTTGGGGATTGTTATCAATGTACAGAAGGCTGTATATTCTGTAAAAAATGTGTACAACAAGGTTGTGGAATAGCGTACAGTGAGGGTAATACTGAAATTAAATGTTTTCTTGAGTGTGAGGGACACTTTAGGGATGATATATTAAAGGTTTCAATTATATACAATAAGTTGTGTACATTGATTAATAACTATTATTAAAAGGCGGTAATGGATGAGACTGCATTTGTGAAATTGATGAGGAAGCAGCAAATGAATGAAATTGCCAGTGCAAAAGTGGATGGGCTAGAGTGTTGTCCGTTTTGTGATTTTCCTGGCGTTGTATGCGATGAAGACAGAGTATTCAAATGTGGTGGATGCGGTAAGGAGTCTTGTCGAAATTGTAGACACATCTCGCATGTCCCACTACGATGCAATGAAATTGAGTACGATGAAGATGTCAAGTTAAGAACTACTATTGAAGATCGGATGACCGACGCGCTAACAAGGTACTTGAAAAGTCGTTAAGTAGAAACAATTAAACTTGTTTCTTTTAGAACTTGTCCAAACTGTGGTAAAAGACTATTGAAAGATGAAGGCTGCAATTTGTTGACATGCACCTGTGCACTTAAAATTTGCTACATTTGTGGACAAACCGGGATCTCTCATGCTCATTTTCAATACTCCAGGTTAGAATCGTTTTAAATATATGCTAATAATGTTTATAGTCAATAATTGTAAATGTAGGTGCTCAGAGTATACGACTCAAGCAACCTTCGACCGCGACCGTGTGCTGACAGCCGTTGTGACTGCAAAAGAGGAACTGGGAATTGACAAAGATCCAACGAAACTGAAATTTGATCCTTCTAAAGATTTTTAAAACAATTACTTGATTCATTTTATATTTTTTTACAAAATGGTTTGAATAAATATTCGTTTGGCCATTGTGTTGCTTTACTAAAGATCAGTATATGTACCCCAACATTAGTAAGATGTGTTATTGAAGTTTTTGCTCTGGGGCGCTCAGTGGTCGCCATTGTGCCGTTTGTGAGGACATTGAAGCCCTCAAACCAACGTCGGCTGTTGTGACCCCGATCGAGGGAAGGCGTGTTGAGTTGGCAATAATTGGACGACCCTATCCAAATGAACCAAAACTCGGTTAAACAGAGTTAAAATTCGTTGGGTGATTATAGTTCAATAGGTTATTACGTGATACCGAAATTATTGCAATGTGGGCAACTTATACTTAAACAGCATGAATATTCAATGATCCGTTCTGACCCTGTTGCTTTTTTAAAGATTGTGATTATTGTTTATTTCATTTGCCGGTAAGACAGTGCTTCTACTGAAGTTGGTATTCCCCCGTTTACGTCTTTGTAAATAGCACCATGTGTGGCGTCATGTAAACCGACAAAATCAGTGCAGTGCAGAACGCAAGTTAGATTTGAATCGTACCAAATTTCACACGATGGGTCACTGTGAAGACTTGAGGAATATCTTTCCTTACTTGGATATTACTATTATCCAAGAAATAATTAATTTGGTAAGGTCTGAAATATGTGATAATGATCGGGTACGGCAACTTGAACGAATGGTAACTTTGCTAATGGATTATCCCAAAAAAGATATCCATTATTTGCATTTAAAGGAAATGTTTCCATTTGTTGATTGTGTTGTTATTGATGATATAATAGAACTGGTCAAATCTGAAATATCTGACGAGTCTGAAGTTCAGCAACTTGAAAGAATGGTAACTTTATTAAGTGGTGCTAGTAACAAAAACAATCAAGTGGAAAATATTAATCAAGAAAATCATGGTGTAAATCATATTGATATAGATTCAATTTCTGTGGATGGTGAGAAAGAAAGCGAATGTAGTGATGTTCATTTTCATTGTAATTTTCATATTGATGAGCATCCAGACTCATTTGTAAATACTGAAAATGATGATTCTGATGATGAAGATAGTGATGGAGAAGCAGAATGTATTGAGAGGCAACTGTTGAAAGCTCAACTACTGCAAACATTTCCAAAAATTTCAAGAAAATACATTGAAAATATTCTTACTGATAATGAATTGACATTTGATGATGCTGTTTTAAGATTGCAATCAAGTAAGTGCATTTCATCAAATATCATAATACCAGTTTAATACTAATCATGTTTAGATGCATATCCTTTAATTTCAACAAGTGCCGATGATATTTTGAAGACCCTTCAAATGATATCTCCAAAGCTTTCAAAAGATCAACTTCAAATTTTTATAAACAATGGTTTAATCGTTTCTGAAATTACTGAAAAGTTTTTGAATGGTAATAACATATATTAATTTTGAGTTTGAGGAAAATATTTAGAGGTTTTTCAGGTGACTGCAATGAAAAAGATTTCATGTTAACAAACCCTCATGTTACTGAAGTTTACAAAAAATTTATGGAAATGTTGCCAGCATACAATCATGACTTCTTATTAGAAGAAGCCATAAAACTTGAAACAGGTGGAGATTTTACTTGTGCATTACAAATTTTGATGGATATGAAAAACTATCCAACTACTAATGAATACTATGAAACCCTAACAGATCGTCGGAAGTGTTTGAAGCATTTGTTTGACTTTAAGATTGATGCATTTTTGAATGCATTTCCAAATTTAATACAGGAATTTCAGGAAACAAGGGTTCATTCTTTGATAACACATTCAAGCAACATTGAAATTGAAAAAGATCGATGTTTTGCTGGTGTTATGTTGAGCAATGTTTATAAACATATGAAGCAAAGAAAAGTTATTAAGAGCTTCAAACGCAATAATTATGATATTATTGCTACATGCAGAGATTTGGAAGTTTTAAAACTGCCTGTTCAGATTGAAAAAAATTGGTTATTTCCAGAAAATTCATACACTAATTCACTTATGTTTCAGGTATGTGAATCAGCCTGTTATTTTATTGGATTTTTATGAAACATAATTCTGTTTATTTTTTAGCTAGTCTATGGCTTATATCAACATATTATTAATAATTATAAAAGGATTCAGGGGAAGTCACAGAAATGTGCTTATCAGAATGCCAAAGATAACAATGTGTTTCAAACATGTTTGCTTTGTCATGCAAAAGGCCTTTTGTTTGCCAGTGGGGATTGTTATCAATGTACTAAAGGTTGTGTTGTCTGCAAAACCTGTATGCAACAACGTTGTGGTGTTACCAAAGATGGTATGAAGTGTTTTCTTGAATGCAATGGTCACTTCAACGACATTTCTATCGAGGTTTGAATATTATTCAATAAAACAGTGTATTTTAATTATTAAAAGTATCTTAAAGCTTATGGATAATACTGAATATCAGAAGCTCATGAGGCAAAAGCAGATAGCAACAGTTGTCAACTCAAAGGAATTTTCCACCAATCCAAATAATGAAGATAAACCATTCAAATGTAGCGCGTGTACCAAGGAGACTTGCCGGGGCTGTAGTCTCACTTTATCAAATTCGTTACTATGCGAGGAAATTGAGATTGATGAAACCAGGGAATTGACAACTGATCATGAAAATCAAATGACTAACGCAATATCAAGGTAGTTAACGTGTTCATTGAACAATAGGTGGATTAATATGGTTTTGTTTAGAACTTGTACAGCGTGCGGCGAAAGTCTAGTTAAAATGGATATGTCCAATATAGGCTTCTGTATATGCGGAATTTCTGTTTGCTTTGAATGCGGAGTTTCTGGAATTGATGATCGCCACTTTACAACTTCCAGGTACTGTTGCATTAGTATACGTATGTTCTAATTAATTGTCAAATTAGTTGTCCACAGTATTCATGGATAGTCCAACGCGGTGTGTGACCTCAATCCCCCAGCGAGTAACACCAATGAGATTGGTTAAATCCAACACTTTTTAATGTTTGTTTTCAAGTTTTTATTTTGTATTAACTTTTAATTTCTTTTTGATATTACGTTGCTTCCCATGGACTATGGATGCCAATTACATTTGTGCAAATTGGGCACTCGTGATGGGCACACTTACAAGTTTTCATACAATAAGGCAGTAAACAGCACGGCCAACAACCACAAATGCAAAGTGCCAGTGCTGAGAAATGTGTAAGATTCGATTGCCGATAATGAACTGATGTGATGACAAAGTTATTACAATATGGACAAATTACTGTTACGGGTTCATTTCCCCAAACAGCGTCATGCAAATCTGTAAATGTCGGTTTTACTTAAATATTATTAATCTACAAAAGTGTTTTTCATAATGTTAGTCTTTAAATTTTATCAATTGCTCAATAATATGACTTTGTACTGTTGTTCTGGTTTCGGATATTTTAAATTACAAAAACAATGTTTTAAATTATACTACAAGTCGCAATAGACAAAAGTATGCAAAAAGCACATCTTTTGAAAATTCGTACTTACCAACAACTTGGGATGCATGTGCGACACAAAAACCTTGCGATTGAGCATATGTCGGAGGCGGTGGTGGTGCGATAAATGGTGCGGAAGGCTGGATACGAACTTCACGTCTTGAAAATATGTTAAATCGTCGAGATGTAGACTCTCGAGGTCCTATCTGCATCAGCGCTGAGTAAGTAGGTGGTGCACCTTGTAATGGTGGCGCACTATATAGTACTAGAGGTGGTGGTACTGAGGGGGTGAGTTGAATTGTTGTTGTATCATACGCAGTAGCTACATGATACGGTGGTGGTTGGCTAGCACTCCGCGTAATTGCTGATGTTGACTTTTGAACTAATAGTGGCCGACTATTACTCCGGGAGTACCCCATGGCGTCTTTGGCGATTAATGATTCACTACTGGTAAATGAAGCTTCGTCAGAATAAAGTACCGTAATGGCATTATTAATCTGTGCATTTGATGTCGTGTTTCTAGGATAACTTTGTCGAATGCTATTTTTCACGTTTACCGCATTGCTTCGTTTTGTAAAATTCATTATGTTTGAATGAAATTTCAGGGAAAATTTTGAAGCACTAGTTCTTGTCAGATCATGCTCACGTTCATCATTGAGTGTTGTTGTTGCTGTGCGAATATTAAAGTATTTTCGATGGCTATCTGGAAGAGATTGCGTGCGCTTTATTGCACATATTTGGTTTGTTGTACGGTCATCAGATGTTCCTGGACTGTCACGGGAAGATACTTGTAGTGGAACATTTTCAGGTATGATATGGTGAGGTGGATTGCTTGGAATGAGGTCTACATGTGATCGTGGTTCTGAATTACTTCCTGAAATATTTTCCATCAACTTTATGACTGAATTGATCTAATTAAAAGTGTTTTCTATCATGGTATGTTTTAATTTTTAGAATCTAGAGAAATGACATTTTTTGTTGACAAATTAGTTCAATATTGACAGATTTGATCCCAGAGATTCAGTCGCACGCGCAAATTTGACCTTCGGCGCCAGCGCTAGGAATGCGGCACTTGGGCACACTGGTATCCGCTGCACTCACTCTTCTATCATATACACCAATAAAGTATCCACAGTTTCTGCAGTATAAATAAAACAAGTCACTTCCGCTAATGATAAAGGGTAGAAAGCAGAGGGGCCAACATCCGAGTACCGTACACGCTAAGGCGCCTGATCCGGTCAATTTGTGGCGTTGTCTCTTCATGACAGGGATTTCAGATTTCTCGCAACGTGGACAAAATTGAGAATTTTGGGCATCACGCCAGCTTTGTACTAAAAGTAAAATTATTACTATAATGTTATTATGCCTTACGAATAACTTACTTGTTGTTTTATAAAGCCCTGTACGCTTGCCATGCCCTTTCTTCCTTTGGCATTCTTGTTCTCTACATCCGCATCCACATTGACATACTTCACCGGTCACCTTGAAGCCATCTTCATAGCAGAGTGCAAAATGGGCAAATTCAATTTCTGGATGTTTTTGGACTAGATGCAAACCATAGTGATCGATATTGTCTGGGCTGTATGTTATTTTTTCGCCGCATAATTTGCACGTCCCAAACGAGTTCATTGGTTGTTATATTATTGAAATACAAACATGAATTACGCACAGGTAACTGCAATGCTGATATCGTCGATAATCTCTTTACAAAAAGGACAAATTGGCTGTGAGTTAAATTTGGGATGAATGAACGGCACCAGACAGAAACCGATCGGGCACAACAGGAGTGATAGAATGAACTTTTTCACTTTGTCTGAATCATTATCGTTGGTGACATTAACGAATTTCTCGCAATTCTCGCACCAGTATGATCTGGACATTTAGAGATTTTGGTAGGTGATTTTACTGTGGATTTATTTATAAACAAGCGAACATTTTTGATTTGATGACGTGTAAGAAGTTGTCGTTGCGACATTTCCGGTTCAGGGCAATTTTACATGACAGCATCAAGCTGGCAAATAAATTGTGTGTGAGAGATTATGCTTCTAAGCTTTTACCCAAATAGCACTGACAATATTGGCATGAATGTCTTGCGGTTCGCCATTTATTTATAACAAATGGCAACCAACAGAGGCACATAACCGTCAGCCACTTGGCGTACATCTTTGTCTGTCTTGTTATTAACCATGTGATTTTTGATTGCGTCGGCATTAGGCAGCATGGGCACATAATTTCAATTGGATCTTTTCCCAAGTCGTATTCGGAATACTCTTCAAATTCTTCGACAGTCCAACGCAAGCACAGGAAATCATATGTGGTATACAAACTTGGTTGTTCTAGAAGTTAAGAATTATTAAACGTTGTCGTCAATCTACTACAACTCCATTACTATTTTTTACTTGAGGTTTGTATTTAATTGGTTTTCCTGAATGTTGTTTTATCATACTGACGCCGTCAAAAATGACCTTTGATTATTTACCATTTTTTATTAAGTTTTTCTACAATAAAAATTACATATTTTCTTTTCTCTCAAGTAAGACGCTATATTTTACAATATATAATTAATATTCGTAACAAAAAGAACCGGAAACGGAATAAATAAATATTTCAAAAGATTGGTTAGTTAATAGGTAAGTATTATAAAGTCTATACAATTCTGTCTGCTTTCGTAGTCACAATTATTTACTACTCGATTCAATCTCATAAATACTCAAGAGAATTTTTGAGATTGAATGTACATGAATGAAAAGCAATTTTTAAGTTATATGTATGTAGAAATTTATACGTATGCACCATTTTCAAACACATCAGCCAACTTTCATTGTGTGTATTATGTGCGTATAAATTTTGTTCCAATTGTTTCTCTCTTGCAATTGAAGTGTCAATTATATCACAATAATTAAGGCTTCGAATACACAGGGGATTTATGTTTATGACGAGCACCTTCGCCCTTGCGTTCTCCTAATTACGGAGATAAGCAACATCAACAAAGTTAAACAAACTGTTGCGAAAAGTCGGTTGCGAGCTTTTGCGTGCTGAAAAGTGTTCTGCCATTGCTTTTGCCAAAATTTAATTAATTGTGCGCCCCGAGCGCGGGACACTTGCTTGAACTGTTTTGACGCTTCAAGCTCTTCTCCCTTGTTATCACCTTTAGCATTCAGCCGCTAATAGGCACTGCGTATAAAAATATATCACCCTGTTCAATTCAAATCTAATTAATTAACATTTTGTTCTTCGCTTAGTATAGAATACATGTTAAAGTTAAGTAGATGTTCTTATTCTTCTTCTCTTTTTTTTCTTTTGGAGCTTCTTGTATTTGCATTCGCATAGTTGGCAATCATTTTATGAAAAATAGATATGTCTATCCGTGTTTTTTTAGTTGCAAAAACAACAAATTCGTCTTTCCGAATTAATTTTTAATAAGACGTCTTCTTTATTGACATTTAAAAGCTTACATTTTTAGATATAAACTGTAACTGAAGTCGGAGACAAAGAGTATAACTAAAAGAATAAACGCAATGAATACATTTAAGTATCTAATTTTGTCATGATGCGTCACGGATTTGCAATTTTTAAAAGTTTTAATTCAAATCCAACTCAAGGCGACCTTATCGAACGCATTGTTTATTATGTTGTTGCGGTGAAGTAAGGAAATTTTGTCTTTGTTTATTTAAGCCTCAATCGCAAGTTTATTGCAATCCCATCGATTTCGAGAGTGTGCATAACGCACCCTTGTTTTCCTATTTATTCGCAAAAAATGCACTCGGAAGATTTCATTGTATTGACCGCGTTTGCATCGAACTAAGTTGGTCAGATGATATTTGTGTCGCGGCACAATCTGCTAATCCAATGCATAATTTATTTGGTACTTTGAAAATTGGAATTTCATGTGCAATCAACAATGTTTGCATCAATTTGTTTTCTTGTGTTTTTTTTAGATAGTTGCTAGATTCTATTTTAACTATATACATGTAAAAATATATATGGTTTGATTATTGGTCGGAAATTGTAACGTCCTAGACAGTGTCGATGACTCGATCGAGGGCTACATCGTTTTATGTCGCGAATTATTTGCCGCCGAATTGTGCGTCGCCTCGTATGAGTGCAGTCTTCGCCGGCCACTCTGTGGAACTTGAAGGTTTTCATGCGTGGTGTCATCCATGTCATCATCCTCATGTCTGGACATAAAAGCAATTAATAATAGTTCTTTATAAAATATCAACATAATTACTAAGTTTTCATAATGTAGTGATACAAATTTGAATATTTGTAAAAATATGGTTTAAATGATTAATTTCCTTTTATTCCGACTCCGTTAAGTTAGATTTTATGCAGTTTGATAGGTTCTAATAGGTTCCATAATCAGTCCAAGTTTTTGTTATCACAGATCTTTATGATTAATCAAAATATTTCCATTTTTGCCAAACTTATTGATACTTATCAAGATAGAAAAATGTTTTTAACAACAATGAACGTTATAACTACAAAACCTTTAAAAATAATATCGATCCACCAAGTTTCTACCTGTCCAAACAATTTTCGCTTTATTATCGAAAGTGCTGTCAATTTTCACTGCCTGAAGGATTGATAATCCGATTTTCAGTAAGACAAGTGGCTTGTAGCATCATTGACTCTTTAGACAATGATAGACACTACATGACTGATATTAGTATTAACACTAGCTCAGATAAAACCTTTCCTGGTTGTCAAATAAAAATGTGAAAAACTTTTCTTCTATCTTGAGTATTTTTTGGAGGTTATGTACATTTGGCTAATATGTCTAAATTAAATAATATAGCTGTATATTGTATTTTTAGTATTTGAACTAATTTGTTTATTCCTTGTTGGAAACTAGATTCTTCATAGAATAAAAATGTCCTTCTTATTCGAGATAAAAAGTGCTAACATGTTATTATGATGTAAAAGTAAATTGACGTCAATAGTACGTGTTCTATTCATGTTCGTACAGAATAAAAAATATGATCTATATGCATAAAAAGAGCAAACGTGTATTTTATGAATTGACATCTAGAAGAGTAAGTGAGTATCATATATGTTATTAGAAATCGATAGGAACAATGTCAAAAAGAGAAAGAGTGTGTGAATGAACATGGCTGAAATGAGTGCGCATGCGTATTTTTGAATTTGTTGGTGTTTGTTTATTGAGGGGTTGCAGTTAAATTGCACTGAAAATTTGCTTTGGTACCAACCTTAATTCGATGCGGGTTAATCGTTGTTTCAATTTCGCCTGGCTGGCTGTGTATTCAGCGAGGAGACGCGCTAGCCGTGTTTGCAGTGTGTCAACGACGTCCTCCAATCTCTTAATGCTGTCCATCATCGAGTCCTGCGATTCACGAGCGCGCCGGAATGCCTCCTCGTCCAGCAACCCATCCTTGCGTAGCAGCTGGCAGCCGCGTTCGATCAGCGTAGCCCTCGCCTGCGCGTGCCAAACAAACGCAAAGCGAAAAGATTAATCTGACACTCATGTACGAGAACGAAGCGCTCGTTCAAATAATAATTCAGGCAGCGCACAGCGCTTTAATTAATTTAATGTATTTGCCAATGGGGAGCAACTGTATGAATTGTTTTGGTGCATGGCGCATTTATGATGTTGCATCGCTCATGCTGATTAAAATTCTGATATAAATTTTGCGGTAAGTGGATGAAACTATTGGAATGTCTGTTAGCATCACTATTTGCGCATCGTACGGCTCGAATGCGATACGATTTGATTAAACTAAGTGCGGCGCACATTACCTCGGGATAATCAGCTAACGCAAGCAGAAGATCATCCTTGGCCAGACAGAATAGATCAGAGTAGCCGAGGGAGCGTACATTGGCGGTGCGTCGGTTTCCGGTGCGATTCCCGGCGATATCCAGCACGCTCACCTCGCCGAAGACGGAACCTGCGCTAAGGGTGGCCAGCACAGTGACGCCATCGTCGGCGACGACTTGCAATCGGCCACGTTTTACGATGTACATCTCCTTGCCGACGTCCCCTTTCCGACAAATGTAATCCCCCGGTGAAAACACCTGCAACAGAGGATGGAGGGGCAACAGATTGCAGTTGTTACTAGTGTCTCTCCTCATTATTCACACAACCCACTTGCAAGCGCAGTTTCAGGACGAGCGCTTCGAGAAGTCCTGGCTCCGTGTCCCGGAAGATGCGCACTTGCCGCAGCGTATCCAAGTGCACGCGAATCGCAATCTCCGCTTTCAATTTGTCCGGCAGCGCAGACAGCACACGCTCCTCGTCTAGTGCTCCGCTTTCCGCCCACGTGTATGCGAACCATCGGATAACTCGCGCCTCAAGTTCGCGCCCGACCTTGCGGAACGCCATGTACTGCTTTACGCCATCCATCCGGTTCTGAAAATCGACGCGCGCCACATTCATGTTCGAAATCATTGAGCCGATGTTGCCGACAATCGTTGCAAAGATGAGCACCCCGGCGAGGAAGTCGGCCACGACGAAAAGATACTCGGCGTCGTTTTCCGGTACAGGTGTCTCTCCGATCGTGGTCAGGGTTAGCGTGGACCAGTAGAAGCTATAGATGTACTGACGAGTTAATGTTGAGTTCTTTGCACCGAAATTGTTGTACACCCAATTGTCCGTGCCGAAGCCGATGGCGTAGCTGATCGCAAAGTACAAGCACGCGTTCCAGTGGATCAGGACCAGGATGACGAGCACCACTTTGCATATGCGGAACACGTTCGGATAGTTTGTATCGGTCTCGGTGCGTTCGAACCATTCGAGCAGCCGCGGCAGGCGAAATAAGCGGTTCAGACGAACAATCACCGGGCACGGTACGCGCACATTGCACTCGAAAGGCAGCCACCAAAAGTACGCAACGTCTGTCGGCAGAAACGAGAGCACGTCCCAGCGCCATTTCTTCGATTGGATGTAATGCATACGTAGCTTATAGGGATCGGTGACGAGCAGGCCCTGCTCCAGATAGCCTTAAAGAGAACAATTTTAAGCTTCATGTGAAATATTCCCCGAACACGTGATTACTTTCACTCTCCTCATACGCATCGAATTTTACATCTTAAACACTTTCACCGTTTTCCTTCGCCTATTCGTGCAAATAGTCAAATATATTGCATGCACAATTTGTCGACGAACATAAAAAATTTGCTCCGGGCTTATTCGATCAATAAACGTAGAGCTAGTTTTCTAAATTGGAAAATTATACAGAAAGTTTTTGTAACCTGATCTATTGGATGTAGGTATTGTTTTACACATTTATATAAGTTATTGATATTTGATATACCTACTTAGTTTAGTTTTATTTATCCAGAGTAAGGATAAATTATGAGGGGGTGGAATTAGTTGAACCGGTTTTAAGATAATCTCTCATACTGTATGTTATGGGAATCGTAATTTGCCCTTGTTTTATCTATTAAGTATTCAGACAGAGTGAAATGATCTGCTCGTAAAGGTAAGATTGTTTTATCAAAGTTGATCAAAGAATGTCCTGGACAGGACATGCTATGAAATACGTGGGTATACCTAGATAATTTCTTATAGTCATGAAATTATATTTTTTTAAGAAACCGTACTTGTCTCTTGGATATCTAAAACTATGAAAACATGAAGGTAATTCTATTAACTTTTTATGCGAATCTCTCTTGAGATACTAAATCTTATGTGTCTGATCATAGTTATCAAATAACTACGTAAGTAATTAGTACCTATATCAAATCGCCCACGAGTAATTGTGGTAATAAGGAAATATTAAACAGAGCTTCAATCAGCGTAACGTGCGCCATCTTATTGTTAAAAAATATAGGTTAGGTAGCTTAAAGGCTCTTTAATAATCTAAAGCTAAAAAGTGAAGTAGGTATAAATTTAGAATATACGCGATCTGGAATAATTGGGTGATCTTTATATGATTCTAAGAATAACAAAGCGAGAAACGTGAGCTTTGAAGTAAAAAATAAAAATAAGAATCGTTCGCTGGTCGAGAAATTTAATCTCTCGCTTTTACCAATTAGAATTTGCCAATTTGAAGGTTAGTAATAAATTCTTCAAATGTCAAACTTAGCCCTAAGGTTAGTTACACATTGCGCTATTTATGAAATGTAAACCGATACTAATTTTAGCGCAAGTATAGATTAATTTAAAGTACGAATTGAAAATATTCAATTGACGTTTATAATTGATAAATTGAGTTTTTAATTAGTTTACTATCGTGACATTTTTGATTGATGAGGAATATTAACTATCCTAACAGTTTCATTACAGTGACTCACTTCACCATGATAATTGCATACATTATTCCGGTCAATAAATTCAATTTTTAATTATCGAACAACATATTGCACAATGTCATTTATTAGTTTCGGAAGCAATAGTGTGAATCAGACAATTATTGCATATGCATTAAATTAATTGGTGAATTTAATTGTGAATCATATTATTATTAGACCTAATTGTTTAAAAATCTAATTATTTATATTCATGCTATTAATTCGTAGCATGGATAGATTAAATTCTTTCTAGAAGTTGTTTGTGAAATTAGTTTGAATCGTTTAAATGCAATATACTTAATCCACATGTTGCGTGTTCATATCATTAATGTATAATTGAGGTAAACATGACCGTGAGGAACAAACAAGCGGGAAGGAAATAGTACTTACTAAGAACTCTTTACACGAATGACAAATAATGTTTGGTAGTGAACTTCAACTTGCCAGAGTTGCGTGCATCCTTCGATTTGTAAAAATTCAAACTTCAAGGAGCGTGTAGCATGCAGCCATCAAACATGATCTGATCTGATCATGAAAGAGAATGAGTAACATGATATAAGCGAGGGTCGGATGCAGACTCATACTGTGCACACAATTCAGGTTAATTAATCTATTATTGTTCGGCACGCATTTGGCTAATTAAATTGCCTTCCACCATTGCCGTGTCTCTCTCATTCTAACCCTCTCTTACCCGCAGAGCCCGCATGTGTTTGCACATTTGCGAACAAAGTAACTATACCTACTTACTACGCAAAAGCCGATTCAATAGCATAACGTTTATGTATCGTACAAGTTTAATTAAACGAACGTTTAAATTTTACGCCAAATTCTATTATGTGTATATAACGTGACTATTTTTTTTATTCCATAAATTGGGTTGAAAGTTTTAAATTGATTTTATCTTGTATTTCTTCCCCCAGGAAATGCTATAATTTAATATAAAATGAATACAAATTTACATGATTTCGTCGCATATGTTTGACATGTACAGCGATGAGGATGTTGTGATGAAAAAGAGATGTCAGATATTCCTTTAACCCGTATGGTTACAGAGTTGCAACCCTCTTGTAGAGCTACTCCTCAAATTTTAAATAATAAATAACTCCGGAAGCAAACGTGCTTGAGGGGTAGTTATAGCCCATTTTTAATTAGGTCAATCAGGGAGTCTTTATATGTGTTATAATTTAACAAATTTATCTAGGTGATAAATGCATTTATATAGAAAAGCAATAAACCAATAAATATACAAAACATTATAGTTTGTTTTATAAAAACCGAACAAACGTCCTATCACGTTTGTTTTACAGCGATAGTTTTATTCCGGTAAATCGGATTAATCCGGGAATTACGTAAATGCATATGTGTTGGCTGTTATTGTATTGTGATTACCAGGTCGGATATGAAATAAATTTTGCAAATTTTTAGAACTATACAGCAACTTTTTCAAATTTGTCCCAAATTCATAAAGAGAGATGATAAATATCTTCATCACTAAACTACAGATTAATGTTAATAAATTAGGCTGTTTGGCAACGAAAAAATCAAAAGTAAAATTACGTAAAATATTCTTTTGTGTCGTTCTTAATTGCTTTCTTCACTTGAACTATTAATATGAGAAAATTGATTACTCTTACGTGATTAAACGTAATTAACTAGTACTTTCAATCCTTTTGATATTATTTGCGAGCTAATTACATTATCAATGGAGTCAATAGTGGAATAGTCATTTAGAAGGAATATAAGTAATAATTTATAGTTTGTCAGTTGAAATTGTCAGTTAGACGATTGGAGTGGTATGAATTCTGCAAAATGAAGCGTCCGACAAGAATTTGCATTGCAAATGAGGCTATTAAACCCAACGATTTTTCATTAATGTCCTCACCAACGTCGCAATGATACCCGATTAATGAACTAGCAAATGTGCGCGCATCAACGCGCTCCAACTGACGCAACGGATGCGAAACGTACAATTAAACCGCATTAACATAAACGGCAGAGAGCTGCTCTCTCGACACATTATACGAAATTTTTATTTTGCGCAAGATTATGTTGGCCGGGAATAGGCCCATGATTGATTGCATCAATGAAACTCGCGTTGCAAAACTCGGGCGGCCAAGATTGATGAGGAAAAAGCACTTACACATACCGCCCAACGTGCGGCTAATTATCTTCACGCGCACGGCGACATCTTCCTCGCTTCGATCGGGCTCGTCTGATACGTTGTATCCGACTCATTACACGACTAAGGCTTGATCGGTAAATAAGGGATCGGCTGTGCACTAAACCCCGATACTTTTCCACTTCGCGAAAAGCTGCCCTGTGGCGTGATATATGTATTCGCGAAGCACTTGAAACGACTTCTAATTGCTGTTGTGCATGCAAATATTTACAAGAAATTTCTGTTGACTCAAAACATTTCCAAGCGCTCCAACTTACCCGAACATGTTTCATATCATGATGTTTATATCTTCTTCTTCTATTCGTACGTATAGGTAAGTACATAATATCGATACGAATAATATGCGCGAATTGAACGCGTGCTAAGCACTGATAATGCGCACTTTTACCGCTTGCTTCAACAGCAACGCTTATGCTAATGAATGTATTCATTGTGCCCTATTGTCAGCGCACCATGTTGCACGCTGATTGGAAGCTTGAGAATTAATGAAGCAATGTCAAGTCAAGCAACAAAGATGGCTTTTACAATGAATAATTGAATAAGATGCGTGCTTCATCCGCTGTGCATTTGTCTTCTATAGTTAAACGACTTTTAAGGGTGTTACTAAACTCGTTAGTACATTGACAAAAAACCTTTTGTTAGGTAATGTGTTAGAATACGCTTCAAGTTCCTCTATGCTGTGTTTTATTCATAAACGATTTGTTTGGAAACTATTATAATAATTTATGTTTCTTTTTTGAGTGAAACTTTTTTAGCGATCTATTTTACGTTAATCATAAAGCATTCTGCTAGGTGTGAGAGTACAATAGACATAAATAGTTAAAATCACATCTTGAAAATGTATCTATAAATTTTTATAATTAAATTCTCATTTAAGTGTTTCGAATCAACTCGGTGCTTATCCACTATTAAAACTTTGAACGCGTTTTTCTCAAAACTACATTTTAAAATTGGCGAACAAGATAACTCGAAACGTCCTCAACCAATTCCTATAAAATTTGGCACACTTTTTTTACATTTAAATATTATCATTCTTGACTAAAGAAATCATCGAAAAAAGCATAAAAACGCTAATCTTTTTTAAAGGCGTGCCTGCTAATTTATGATTTTTTGCCTCTTTATTTTGATATTGGTTCAACTAGAAGATACATGTTTTGTAGACATTCTCAAACTAAAAATTTTAATTTCGGTTCTCTGTAACAATAGCCAATAAACCCGCGGATTGTTACGTTTATACACGAGGGTGTCAAGAAAATCCTTACAACGGCGGCCATTTATAAAATAATGAATATAAAAAAATTGATTATTGTAATTAAATATATAGTGAATAAACATAGTGAATTTCAAAATGATTCATTTATTCCTTCCCTTTCAAATAAGCTTTCAAACAGTCAAAAACCAGGTGGGTGGCTGCATGATCGCCGGCCTTAAGCTGTCATCTCTTATTACATCTAACTATTACTCGTTTGCAATAGACTGAGTGTTGCAAGTAATAATTATAAAATTAAATATTAATATAGGATGCAAGAATCTATTTATAGTAGTTACTAAAATATCGATTTTAGTTATCATAAGCTGATGATAATACTGCTAGAACAGTATTCAGATTTAGAAAAAAATTAATTTCAGAATAATACCGATGTTTTTAAAATGGGTCTTACACCTTTGAAAGCGTATGTAGAAAAAACTCACCATTTTTTTTAGGCATTACGTTTATAAATGATAAATTTAATTGTTAAACTTATACTGAAAACCCAACTTTTATCAAATGTATTTCGTTGTATGAAATATGAAGCAATTAATGTTTTATGTTGCACATTTGTAATTGTCAACTTCAAAACAAGTTTAACAAAACATTTTTATATATGCAACTTTTCTTGTTGCATTATAAATGTTGTTTAATTTCATAATAGGTAAGTATATGGGCAAAAAGTTTTTATTTTTGTTGTAAAGTTGAAATAATAAATTTCATAAATTCGTTTAGTTGACTAAATTATGTATAAATACAGGATAAACTATGACGTAAATATCTGTCTATCATAAGTATATCGAAGAGATGATTTGATTTTTCCGGAAATAATATTTTCGTGATTTATCTACTCTTCTAAGAAAATCTGAAAGATAAATTTTAGCTTGGAGAGAAGAAGAAGAAAGATTGGTGAAATAAATCATTCACGATTCCGTTGATAGAAGAAGTTGTAGGTATTCGGAAATTCAAGCAATTTCAAATTAAATTAGTGTTAGGTTATTTAGGGGGGAAAACGGGCACTATGCCTAATTTTAAACAAATTAGTTTAAAATTAACTTTGTAAACTTTGAAGGAAAAATAGAGTAAGAATAATCGAGTTAGGTCCTTCAATTCACACGCTGGCTCTATTTTAAGGATAATTAAATTTGCTCCTTTTTGGAGTGAAAATATTTAGCTAAGCTTTTCTTTTAAAATTTAAAATTATGAAGCAACGAATGTTACTTTTCTGTTGTAAGTGTTGAAATCAGAGGAATTATTATTATTAAGTACTTAATATTAATATTTATCCTTAAAATTAAGTAAAATTTATTTTATTTTAAATTTTGAACTAAAACTTCTTGAATTAAGTTTTTCTTCCAAATTCGTGAAAATCACTATTTGTTTAATAATTATTAATGTAAGTAAATTCATCTAAATTTGCTATTTTCTTTGCATTAAATATTTAAGAATGCATTTCCTTAAAAGCATTATGCAATTATTATGCAAAATTTGTTTACTCTAGTTTCAGTTTTTATGTTGTAATCTTACAGATAAAAATTAGGTCACTAGTTATTTTTATATCCACCTATAAAGTTATATGCATCATAATGACAAATAATTTATAGCAAGATAATAAATCTTTCAATAAAAATATTCACCTATTCTGCGTTAAGATAAAGTTAAAAAAATAAACAAGTAGTGCTAATTTTCCAGGTAGCAATGTCTTTTTGAAATAAATGCGTTTACGCAAACTTTTAATTTTATATTGTAAAGCAACAAATGTTGACTTTAGTTTTTAAATTGGGTTATGACTTTTGCATTCATCTAAAATTAATTTAGCATGCATAAATTTGCATTTGTCCAAAAGCCAACAATTATAACAACGAAATATGCAAGAAGTTTCTCTTCCTAGATAAAAACGTAAGAGAAAGAAAAAAAGTTGTGCTGATTTGTATACAACGTCTATATTCTTGTACCAAATTAGGCAGCAAGAATGCGAAAAAAGATTGCAAAACTTGGAGGGTACGCGCATACGTAGCATAGATCCGTTTCGGGTAGATATGCCGCAACAGCGGTGGTAACAAATGGCGGTGAATATGGGGATGAAATGCTTACCTTCGTGAGCTCGCACGAGCGTATCTATAATATAAATGGCATCACATACGTAGTCGAGGGTCCACCATAAAGGTTGGGAGGCATTATTCAGCTCCCAGAAAACGGCGCGGCCCAGGACGAAGATTACATTATAGAGCACTGCCAGCGAGACGACCATCAGCCACTGGAAAGCAGGGAAAGAGAAAGAGCTTAGATTGGCGTTTGATCAAAATAGAGGAGCAGCGGCGGCACTAAACTCCGAATTGAATCGACATTGCCGCAATGCGTAATCAAATCTTGTTTTCTACCAAATTTACAATAAAAAAAACCAGAACAGACGTTATTCGATGTCTTGTAATCTCCCTGTACACCAAGCATTACACTAATGCGCTATTAATTGTATTCAACTGACAACAATCTTCACTCGTACTCGAACCGAAACGAATTAATTTATTGCCGCTCACGATAGGTAAATTAAATATTCGAAACTGTGACTGCAATTTGTTTTGTAAATGGAACGAGTCTGATAATAATTAAGCATAATGCTGGTAGGTTGAAGATAGCTATAGAAATTTATGTTTAATTTTCAAACAATGAACACGGGAAATATTTTGCGGTGTAAATTTAATGAACCTTCTAACTGTTATGGAAATTCATTTTATACACAAACACCAAACTTTGTATATAATTTATATCTATCATGTTCTGAATATATTAATTTTGCTAAACGTGTATAAAAACATTGCGTTTTTCTTAATTGATTTTAAGGGGTTATATACAGTAACGCAAGTGAGAAATTGTCGGAAAATTTATTTAAAAATTTATAACATCGTTTAGTACCGTTTTGGTTTCTTATCAAAATGATTAAAAATGGCTTGTTTTTCAGAATACAACAATTTTACGGCGGTCAAAATAATTTGAAAACATATCATTTAAAATCAAAATATCAATGAGATTTTGTTAGTGTGTTAGTCTATTGCGTCGTTAAATAAATAATTTACGAAAAGTCACATTCAAAAAGGAATGATGTAGCTTTGAACACAAAATTCCAGTTTTGTATCATTTTTCTTCTATTTTATTTTTTAAACAAAAATTTTCCCACCCAATTTAAAATCCTTTGTTCATCTACTAGCTTGTCTTATTGGCAACACGTAGGGAAAATTTGGTATTGATCGAACATATAGGTGTCAAGTAATTAAGATGATCGTAAATGCAAACTTGAACAAAAAAGTTTCCGAGATAATCCTGTTTAATGTTTCAAGTTTAACGCTCTTGGTATGCAGATAGCGCACTATAAATATTAATAACTGCATTTCTATTGCATCCTTCGTTATCACATTTGTTAATGACATTGTTGGGTAAATGTATCACAAGGATATGCAACAAAAATGTTATGCCTTTGTGTATATAACCCCTAAATGCAAATGGAATTTAATTCATTTCAACTTATAAGCCAACGATGTCAATTCAAGGAAATTATCCTGACTAAACAAATTATCTCTGGCATTAATTTCGGCAACAAAGGCGAGTGCAATCGCACACTAATTTTATTCATTGCGAATAACTGAAGTAAACGCTTGAAATTATGGGGCAAATGAGAAGATTTGAATGGCGCTCACGTTCGACCGAATGCATTCGCTTTGCTGCGAGTGTACATGGAATACAAACTCGGCGTTTATTGCAACACGGCGAATAATGGCTCGCGCATGCGACGTACGATTCTGTTGTTGGCGTGTTATCAGAAATTGAATTCATTCGGTTCCGTGATTTTCGCCTGCGGTGCCAGATTTTTACTTGCTTTGCCTTTTTTAACTCGTTGTTTGGAAGCGCGAGCGCAGCCTATAAATAAAGCTAACAAAACCCGCCGCCCCATATTTATTGGTGGGGGTGTTGGTTGGCTGGTGGCTGTAATGCTTTTTGTACGCTTTGTACATGGATATTACGAAGTGTGCGCGCATGGTTTTTGTGGTTTTGTGGTAAAATTGCAAATTTCGATTCGCTTACGTGGCCGATTTTTCATCTAGACGCAAATTATGCGCTTGCAGGATGCAATTCTATTTAAATGTTATTAGCGTTCGCGTACTAACTTTTAATGACTCACTCCGCTAGTTCTCTAGTTGCACATCCAGCGGCATGTATTATTGCAAGGACCTTAACTCTTCCCTGCGCGCTTTCCGCGTGCGCCTTTAGCGTAATCTGCTTACCAGCGATCGCGTAACGACCTTAGAGGAATTTAACTAGATTTGCATGCGTGCATGGGATGATGATATTAAATTTCATCGATGCTGTTCGCTTATATGACAGTGATGAGCTAAGGGAAGGTTGCCGAATGCGGACCACTTAACGAGGACAATATTTGCTGCGAATTATAAGCAGCAGATATTGATAGCTGATAGTATAACTAACTGTTAATACAATCCATGTCATGAAATCAGTTTATCTATCTATTTTATCAACTAAAAGTAGATAATGTTCGAATTCTTAAAGAGCATCCTTCAATTTTCTAACGGATTATATTTATTTTCAAAGAGAATACAAGAAAATTGTTAAAATTAGGTTAGAATTGTATTTAAACATATATTATGTTTAGATATTAATTTTGTATTACTGTGTTAATTCCGTGCAGTAGTTTATTTTAGTTACTAAACCGCACACTGGCCCCAAAGGAAATTTTTTATGAAATTAAATAATAAGATAATAATTTGAAAATTGTTTTACAACGACAAAATTGAATAACTGAAATTTGAGAATATGAAAATTTGATTCAAATGAGATGAATAATTTAGTAATAATTTAACGGCAAAGTTTCACAATTTCTGAATCGAGATTTACGTCTCATGTAAATGTCCAATTCAAAATTCATTTTTTAAGCTCCTAGTTGTCCTAGTTTAACTGCAACTAATACCCTTTAGAAGCGTCTGAATATATTTTATTTAAATACTATATTTTCAATTAAAAATTATTTTGAAAAAATTTAAAATTTTGATAGAAATAAAATTTTAAATTTATTTTTACCTATGTGTGTCAAGTTGTTACAAAGAGATATTACCACTTCAATGAATAGATAATTCATTGAAGAATTACGTCAGCCGTGACTAATCGCGCTTAAACCACTCAAATGAAAGTTACGACAGTTTAAAGTTTACAGTTTTGGTATTTTGGACAAAATTTTCTCAATTTTATAGTCGTGACATTGTAAGTACATTAACATTATCTGATGACGAAAAGTTTGAAATATACAACAGAGAAATGTATTCAAATATAAGCATTTCAGATCAGGATCCTTTAGAGAAATTTTTCATATCACAAAATTGTCGAATGATTTAAAATGATTTTGTTATTTCATATTTCATTACTGGAGACTTATTTCGAATAACATAAGACAAAGGTTAATGTACAGATAATACAATGGCATAATTTCCACCTGGATAATCCTACCTTCAGGATAATTAAACATTAGTTAATTAAAAAATGTTTTATTCCGACATATATAATATGTTCTGATAAATAAGAAAGAAAACAAATTATAGCATCTTTTTCATTGTTTTAATAGAAAAAATTACTAAAATTTGATGTGATACGCTTTAGTGAATGAGTACGCATTCGGCAACTTTCCCCTATGGTATGGTTGAGTCGATTGAAGTAAATTATATAAAGAAGAAATCAGCAAGAGTCGTGGTGAGTTGTGTAATTAAATGACGTTTGTTTTTACGTGCGGAGAGATGAGAGCAGCGGGAGTGATCGCACGAACCTTGTAATGAGTTGGGAGTGCCGGGTCCACGACGACTCGCCGTCCCCAGCACGTCGACACTCCGCTCCGCTCGGACTTGTCGGCGCTGCCGCTGGCGGTGTCGTCCGGTTGCTGCTGGCTCTTGTCGACGAACCAGTCCGGCGTGTGTGGCGGGTGGCGGCGCGAGAACCGCCGGAAGCGAACGGCGGCTTGCAGTGAGGCAGCCACCTGCCTCAGCCTCCCGCGCACCGTCGAGAAGAGTCTTCCTGATTGGATTTGGTTGTCCTGCAAACACAAAACGGCCGCACATAACGATAAAAAACGAGAAGAGCTGTTGATACAAACGTTTGCCAAAAAACGTATTTGATAAAATCAATGATAAAAAGCGCAATTCCATTGATTCTGCGGTCTCATCATGTGTGCACTCACAGTGTATTTTTTCAGCGTGGTTTAGCTCATGCTCATCTACATACATATTTGATCATTCAGCAAATTCAACTGGCTCTCCGCATATACCTACCTACCGCCTGTACGCTCATTGCACATTTCAGATTCGGATAAATTTATATTGACAATAACGTTCAATAAAGCATTGCGCAAATTCCGGATGAAGCAGCACCAGTAATTCGATTCGAGAGGCGAAAGTTTGCTCTAAACATAAAACGCCCGAAACTTTTTTTCCTTCAGCTCCGCGCTTCAGCTTTTAAAACGCCATTTGCATGTTTTAACATTTCTCTCCGTCTCTTTGAACATTTTCCTCTTTTCGCGGGGCGTAAGTGGCGCAGAGACATAAATCTCATTTTGCTGAAGCGACACCACGAATTGTGCGCTTCGATATTACGCGCCTTTAAATAATCTTCCATCCGTTCGGATTTGTTCCAATACGATTTCTCCACCAATTCAGCTTTCATTCGCACGCGACGTCGTCTTCGATCGACAAATTGCGATCGAGTGGGCGAAACAATGCGAGAGAGTAATAGCGCACGCATCAGGAGTCGGTCGAGGGACACTCTGCGATGTAATCAATTTAATTTTTAATGTTGTGCTGTTTGTCTCTGCTTCGTGCTCCTCACCGCTCGCAGATAAACACATCGTGCTTGTATGTCTTTACTCTCGCGAAGAAGCAATTTTACTGCAGTGCTGCGCACAAATTTTCCGCAGCCATAAGCAGCGTTTGACACACTCGTTCACTGGTGCGCCATGCTTCAGGAAACATCCCCCGCACGTTATTTCAAGCTAGATAATTTTATATAGAGACTTCAAGCGCGCACGCATTCGCGAATTAGATGTACACAGATTCGAGGAAAATTTGCGTGCATATCTTCCATGCACGTTTGATGTGCTCAATATCTTTCCCAGCTTGAAGGAGGAAGTTCATCATGCATGTAATATACACATTTTGAGCAAATATGTCGTCGTCGGTCAAGCACATTAACCAAAGTGTTCACTCGGAACTTTTGTTCTGCTCTGTTTTGCAAATTTATCTTTGATGCTACAAACAACTGGAAATCAAAGGAGACAATAAATTATTTTCATTTTTTAGGTTAAATCCCGATATATTTTAATAACACTAGTAAATATAAGCATGTCTTGCTTATTATGCTTGAGCTAGTTGAGATAGTTTTCAGTGATCCTCCCACAATTTTAGACAGGAACATTAAATTGAATTTATGTCTTCCTTACTATATTCAAAATATATTTATGGGGCATGTTAAACCATGTTTGGAGTATGTTAAGTATTTATGCAAATAACTACCCTATAATCTTTGAAAAATCATGAAAATAGTTGTGCCATTATTATAATTCTGGTAATAGGGGAAGTCATCGATCAAGGAGCATCATCCCCATATCTTTAAAACTGCAGTATCAAAAATTAAGAAAATGCCCTCTCCATCCCCATCCACATGAAAACTAACCCCAAGATATTTTTATCTTCTAACTAAGTAATGCTTATTTATCAATATATTTCTCATCCCCTATTCCATTAGCACTTGAGCTTTTAGGTGTAATCCTTTTTATAAAATCTTATTCAATTTTTTCCCTTTCGATTTTTTAACGTTAAGAGCATTAATTTTCTAAAAAAAAGTTGAAAAATATGTCAACACCTTCTCCACGCATACTTTATATTATGCATAACTAAGAGGTCTACTCCTTTGTGCCATTATCCTTTTTACGGCAAACGCTCGTAAAAATCGAGAGAGCAAAAGCAGCCGATTTGAAAGCGCGCTGGCCAGAAGCTCGAAGCGTGTGCATCGATTTCTTCGTATGATGGCTTTGAAAGCGGCAAAAACTGTTTTGCCTTCATCATCATCGTCCTCGGCGCGCTCGTCGTCATCGTGATCATCATTATCATGCAGGACGTCGCGTACGGCGCTATGATACTCTCTAATATTCCCTCATTACACATCCGAACGTAATGGCAGAAATTGTAAAATAGCTCCGTTAATAGAAAGGCCCGCTTTTTATATGTAATCTGATCACAACACTTGATGATAAAACTTTTTTCAATACCCTTGCTCGGCCTACCTTTGTGGCTGCTTGAGTGCGGAGAGCATAAGCTTCCTGTCACATAAACACGAATATCAGGCGCTTGTTTCAGTGAAACGGAAGGAAGTAAAAACCGAACGAGCAGTCAGTCGACGAGCATCAATGAGGTGACTCTTTTACGCGCAGTCGATATTTATCTCAAGTTTATAGAACTTTATGTAGGCGACAATAAATCACCAGACGCTCCAGAGAGCGAGAGAGGGAGGATTTCTGGCTACAGTCGAGTTAAGATAACCATTGTTGGAGGCTGGGTGATCAGCTTAACTCCCACAACGACCACTCTGCAAGGGATGATTTTTATGCGCGTCGCTATCATGCTTAGGTGGTGTTTGTCCGAAGTCCTTCGGAATATTAATGCTCCTGGACGTCCGTAAGATGGGGTGACTTTTATTAATTGCTTAATTACGCCTATACTTATACTTTTTCTTCTTCTTTTTGGTTGTTAGCAAAAGTATGCTTTTATTGTAATATTGATCGTATTGAATGAGCAAATTATTCAGTGTTGCGAAGAAATACCCGGTAAAAGTTATTTCCTATTCCAGCGTGTCTCGTCTATTATGAAAAGATATCAAGTTGAATGCAAACGAGAAATATAATTTGCTTGGAAATTTTATGTGCGACGCTTTTTACCGGTATTGGCACTCAGCCCATTCTATGATGGAGGACTCCGCACAGCGTACAGCGCGCTAGCGAAGCCGTACATTTTCAATAACGCTCAACCGCGTACGCATAACACGATATTAAGAGGCCGTCAAGCAGTTGGTACTGAGAAAGAGGTGGGTTCCAACGACGACGTCAATGCCATGATTAGATTCCTTCTGGCGAATGTGATATGTTAGCTGTCTGTCAGTGGCACATATTTTGCTTCTTCTTTTCCTCTTTTTCTCCAACACCATGACCTCATCCTACACTTTGCGCCAATACCAATGATGCTTGATGTGTATCATTTGCATCTTCATCGTGTGCGTACGTTGATTATCATCATGTTGCGAACAAGTGTGCAAAATTTCCATCTTCATTATCACTCACCCAAAGTGATCAAATTACATGACCCAATTTTATTTTTTATCCCTCCTTTCTCTACCTAACTAAATTCATACATGTGTTGGTTACATCAGTGGTTCTCCAACTTTTTCGATACCATCAGGATCTCCAAAGGACCAATATTTACCGTTTGGGTAACACTAGGCTAGATTAATCACTTTTTATATTCGAATTTTGCTAATTAAATAATACGTCTAAAGTTTGTTCGTTGAGTTAATGTCTTGAGTTGAAGCAGTCCCTAAACATTTAGGATGTTTCAAAGTGGCTACTTTCACATCTCTACTCATATATCAAGGATGTTCAGAAACTCCGTAATCCCGGCTTGCAACCTTAGAATGTCAACAGAATAAGAACCAAGCCGAAAGTGGAAATTTAACCATTAAAATCAAATACAGAATTATTTTTCGCGGCTTCTTTTTCATTTTGATTAAATTAATGATACTCGAGAAGAGATTTGACCTACTTAACGAGTCTTAACTTGAAAAGAAGAGAGATAAATAAGTATAACAAAGGCGGAACAATTTGAAACGAGTGCAAATTTGGCCAATCGCACTGCAGAAATAGATGAATCGTGAAGAGCAATTAAACTTGACAATCAGGTGGTCTTCAATTATAAGTTGGCTGAAAGCAGGCGAGTAAACGAGGAAGGGTAATTGTATTATTTCAATTACGGTTGTGCTAGTCCGAGTTGCTAACTAAATGAATTTTCCGCGCGGCGCTATTCTAATCTTCAAACAGCAATACACCTCTTGTAAAATGACCCGCGCTTGTTGGGTAAACGCAGAACGGGTCAAATTGCATTTCAAAGTCGAGTTTTGCTCTTTAATGCCGCAAATTATTTCCACACCGCCACGGACGCGTTCGCAATATCGTAAATGCGACGCGTGCGTGCGTGAGTGAGTTCTTTTCCCTTTCGCAACAGCGAGCTGCTTGTTGTGTATATACAAAAAAAGATCGATATTGGTCGTTTGCTTTCGTCATAACAGGGCGCGCGCGATGATGAATCGGTTTTAATCTCGAGAACGTGCAACAACATTCTGCACGCCTTGGCATGCGTAACCGCCGACCATGTTGTGCTTGTCTACGTTTTCATCATTGCACGCGTGTATCTTGAATAAATATTGCAGAACAAGCAACATGATAAGAAATCGAAAGTGTATATCATAATGGTATCAGTTGTACTAGAATAATTTTAATCAGCGGTTCCCAAAATGCGAAATCACTCAAACCAAAAATTGAAAGCTGCTGCTTGATGTGGGTTTAGGAACCGCTGATCTAGATGGGGATAAAATCTTACATTTTCCCGAGCAGATGGAATATGACCATCGGCGAGTGGCGTGTGAATGGTGACTTCATCCAGGTTGTCGTGCGAGCCATCGCGTGATAGCGAGGATGAGATGAGGCCCTCCTTGGAGTTGTTGGAGATGCGATCGCGCGAGCAGTTCCTGAACAGCACGGTATTGATGCCATCGTTCAAATGGTGTTCGCGCGCGTACGCGGAGCCAGCAAGCGCACTACGCGCTGCCGCCGCCGACGCGTTGTTGCCGCCGCCGGCGAGGCACGCTCCTGGACGCGCCGACTGGATCGTGAACACGGAGCCCGTAGGAGGACGCCTACGTGGGTCACCTCTCGCAGCGGCCATCACGTAGCTCCACATTGCTTCGCATGGCACGTACGCTGCTGGCTGGAACAGAGGGAATAATAACAAGAATTACAGATCTGGCCATATCAAAACATCAAACATCGCACACGTAGCGCTGCAGATTTACGACAGCGTCGCACGGGTGCGATACATAAATGCATACATAAATTTTCCTTGCGAGGTAGCCGCAATTACTGCCCCCAAACGGAAACGGAAATTAAACTAAACAATCCATAAACCCTTATCGTCAATCATTCGTCAAGTTATATGGAGTCATTTAGTTAATCTGTGAAATGTTTAGACGTTTGGACACTGAGTTTTATGACTTGCACAATTGATAAAGTCACTTCTTTAGTTCGGCATTCAGTTATTTAGTGCTTTCAGAACTTTTTGCGTCTCCGACGGATGTGAATGTCCTCGCGCATTGTCAAAATGCGACAAAGCACACATAAACCCAAGGCGGCGAATGCTTCTTGCCGTCTTGCTGTTTGTTGCCTTTCAGCAGTCACCCCGAATCCGATTGAAAATTGACTGATATAGGATATTTGCATATCCGAAGCCGAGCCACTCGGGAACTAACACAATCACCCAGACTACTCTCTATTCATAACTTCTCTTCTACTCGCAACGCACCCCTTTCCGATAGTTTCGGGTAGTTTACATTTAACGTTTCTTTGTTGCCAAATGTTTCAAAGCAATCAACGTGCTCGTTATGTGACTTTATCACATAAATTCTCATTCACAGATACCGAATCAAACTGAACTTCAACTATCCTTAGATTAACCGGCTAATCTATACAAATGCAATGGTCCAAGAAAGGGATAATTTCATATACCTACTTTTAGTACATTTAGTTTAGTCAAGAATACTAACAACAAATTCCAAATAACTAATTAAATAAATCTAAAGTTATTGTTATTTATAACGGATAATCTGCATACTACTTGGATTAAATTTTAAGGGGGTAAGGGGATACTCTAGTCTAGACACACAAAAGCAAAACTATTGATATGTTGCTTTCCATTTTTTTATCACTAATTTATTCATTATTCAAGAAAACATAACAAAACTTTTATTGAAAAAAAAATTAAATTTCCGGAAGTTAAGCGTCATTGAACCAGAGGGGAAACATAAAACACCACGTACATCTTGTCACGATTCCAGCCCTTCTAGTGGTCCGAAACAAATAACCCGGGTAGATTCTTATTTAGTACAAATGGTATTATGGTAGGAGCCAAGAAAATCTGCAAGAATCAATGTCTTTGCAAAATGGCAGATACGCAAATAAAAAGTTCATTTTTTCACTCATTTTGTAATTTTCCAGAATTTTTTAAACGTAGTAAAAATTTGAAATTTGTAGGTTTTATTGGTTCCTACTATAGGGAGATATATAAAGACTATTCAGGTCAAATATCAAGAGAATCGGCCGATTAGAATTTGAGATTTTATGAAAAACGTTGCGACACAAGTAGTTTCGAGAAAAACGCGTTTAAAGTTTTCGTGTTGCTCCAACAGGTCGAGTTGTTACTACACTAAAATGGCTATCCAAATATATGACAAAAATTTCGATTATTTTAAATTTCTAGACTAGAATTCCCCCTTAAACTTTAAACGTGTTTTTAACTTTTCCATGGTCAGAAATACGAAAAAGATACGAATCCAATGAACACTAAATTTTGCTTTAAAAATAATTTTTAAGGATAAAAGCGAAGAGAAAAATATATGTAAACCTGCAATTTTACGTTCAACCCTTTACCATTTCTCTTTTAAACGTGCATTTAAACAAATCCTTGATTCAGCGTGGGCATGAACTAATACACTAACAAAATCCTTTTAAAGTTTTAAATTACGAGTAGGCGTTTTCGAATTATCCTAATCCGCGTGGTGAAAAGTGGAGCTTTAATAATTTTTTTATTTTGTTATAAAAAAATTCGAACTACGCTGTAGAAATTTTTTTAAAACTAAATCTGATGATATAAGCACGATCCAGGATAATAAATGATTTAAATCGTTTTTATAAAATTAGCTTTAAACTAGCAGCAATTTCGAATATAAAAAGCTATTTGATTTTTTTATTGCTACATAAACGACTGAAGAAGACTCTTCATTCTGTAGTTTAATGCTTGTTGTTTTTCTCTTTTATGACTTGACTGAAACGGGTCCTGCTCCTGTGCATGCAATGGTTATTTATATTTAAGTGCTTTTAATTTTCTTATGTTTGCAACCACATTGAATGGCGGCACTAAATTAATTAATAGTTTTATTAAGCTGCGCTTTTTCTTCCTTCTTGCTAGACTAATTTCGTGTTCGTGGATGTTCATCCCCCATATAGCTCGCTAGTAATGACATGTTATATTGTGATGAGTGTACGTACATCTCAAAATGCCAAAGGGCAAATTTGCAATTTGCTTCATAGATGAACAAGAAGAACATGAAGTTAATTAAGTATTACGAGTGTCATTGAACCACAAGACACTTAATTGATATCCCTATTACACTGATGACTAATACCACCAATTGCAAACCTATCAACAAGTTGTTCGTCTAGAAGCATTTCTATAACGTTCTTAAATTCACATGAAAACTCACCAATTATTTGTCTTTTCCACTACTTATCACTTTCTACTAAAGTTACCCTGATATTTTTTATTTTCAATATCAATTTCAAAAGTCTTATGATTGGGTTTTGAATTTCACATATCATTTCTTTTCTTACTTTGGAAGTTACTTGTTATAAAACTTATTCGTCAAGTTGAACATAAAGTTTGGTTATCAGGGTCATATGAATTTAGTTTGCTAGGTCAGTTTTTGAGAAAAGCATTTATCGGTTGTATTATTTTAATGGTCGTTGTTTAACTGACTTGTTACATCGAAATTTGCCTGTTTATATATCAATTCAGACCCAAGTATCTTAAATATTTAACAACGATACTTTAATCACACAATCCTTGGCCATGTACCATGGAAAATACCAAATTATTCACTATAAAAACAAGGGATGAATAAATAAATATAGCAAAAACTGCTTTGCTTGAGCATCAAATGTCAGAGCATCACTATCCTTAAGAAAAAGAGGATTTTATCCAACTACATTTTGTTTTTCCTGTACTTATTTTTGATTTCCAACTGAATATTTTATATGTAAAATATTCTACAAAGCCACTCTGCTTATTTTACAACATTTTACGGGACTTGTACTATACGCAAGAGGGAAGATATAATCTAGTTTACAAGCCCCAGTGCACTGCGAGTCCTTACACAATACAAAATAGTCCATTGGGTTGCATACGCGACTTTTCCCGCTTAGTCGGAAACCCTTTGTTCACAAAATCCCAAGGAACAAGTCCAACAAATTGTTGTTCTCCAACACAATATCAATTGTTGGTTTGAATGCTCTTGAATGTAATGCAGCTAATTCGATTCAACCAACATGTACGAAAACTGTCTTTGATCGCAAATGCATTAATGCGTAAAGCAAAATGTGTTAATAAGTTGTAAGTTGAAGAAGACATGAGTGAAACTGTATCAGCAGGCACGAAATAAGTTTTCGCATCAAGTTGAGAAGCGTAGCTAAAGTTTTATTAAATTTGTTGCGCACGCCTCGTATGGCCGATCAAATATGTTTTGCAGTGTGACTGCGCTCTCGAGCGCATCCTTCACCTCGTTCTTTTCACTTGGCGGCAGAATTGGCGCATCGGGAGCGGGTGCAAACTAGATAAACGTGCGTGCATGTGTAGGTGTGTGGTGTGGCAGAGATATAGAAGTGGGAAATCTGAGCGAGTGGTAAATTTAATACGTTCAGTGCATATTGTTCCGATTCTTCTCAACTCTCCAAGCCATCTTTCAGCCACACATGCACCCAGCTCAAGCTGTTACATCATGCGAAAAGTGGACTTTAACATATTCCCATCGTGTTCGTATCGATTTTTTATTACTTTACGCTTCACGAACGTAATTGCAAAGCGTAATAATGAAATCAGACAGCTCCATCCATTTTGACAACTATATGAGTTATGTTTTTTCTCGGTTCGCTTTACCAATTAATTCTTGTTTCAGGCGATATTTTTTCAGCACATTTTTTCCACTCAGCAATATATTATTAGATTATTTACTTAAAAAAACAAATCAAACGTTTTCAAAGTTTTCTATTGTATTCTAGAAATCAAGATAAAAGCATTTTAATGTTTGCATATTAAATTGAATTTATATTTATATTTCTGTACTGTACATCAATCAAATATAAGAGTACTTACTTAATTTTATAACCCTATTCAAAACTAAAAATGTGCATAATTTTCCGACGATAGCAATTAAAAATATGACAATTAAGGCAAATGGATGCTGAAATTAAATAATTTTATGTTTAATTGAAAACGTAAAGAGTTGAGCAAATAAACATGAAATTTCAAAGAAAAAAAACAGGAGTGAAGAGAAATACGAAAAAAAGAAAGTGAAAATACAGTTGCTTTCAATATAGCTGGTTTAATGCGTAAGAAAGCTAGCCTTCAGCGATTTGTATAATATTTGACGTTTGGATTTGTCACCCGCAAAGGCAAAGCGAGACAAATGGTAATCCCGACGTGGAATGTAATATCGTACGGCGATCCGCACGTAAAGAGTGAAAAAGTACACCTTGACGTTTGGGAGGGTCACGTCCCAAATCCCTGCAGTGTCCGTGCTTGATGAAACGATCGTGAATTTATTGATATTTATCGCTGGCGTAAATAGGAGATTTAATGCGCAGTATAACTATCAATTAAAAATTGTATTGTATCATGATGCGCATCATGTTACCTCACGCAATCTATCAGTGCTGTATTCGTTCGGCAGCCCACGCCAAAATTTGCATGCGAATTGGTTGTTGACACGGCAGTCCTCTTTTCTATTGGCGCTACCCTTGGAAAATTCATTGAATTTGCTTTATCGTGCTTGTTTATCTCATGTCGTCATGTCAACATGTTGATTAGGGCACAAATTTATTTCGTTGCAAGGATATTGTGAACACATTGCATATTGGTAAATTGCACTATACCACTAATTCAAACCACGTTCTGAGAGAGGTCAAAAATTGATTTAATCGACTCAATTCATATACTAACAAACAATAGACTGATGTCGGAGTAGTGGAGTTCACACAGTGTTAAGGGTTAATAATGGATCACCGGGGAAATATATTCTTATTTAAGATGTACATGTAAAAAGGACATTGGAAGAGTTTTTTGTTCAATTGGGGAGTACTGGGGCAAATAAGGTGCCTGCCAGGCAATATATATTTGTTTTACCCTTGTAGGGTACAAAGGCGTCACTTTTACTGTGAAAGGCGTTATAGGCTAAATTAGGTTGGTAACCACTACACTTGACCACTGATTTCCAAAATAAGCAATAGGGCCTTGGCAGTAATATATGGGAACACGTTTCAGGTTCTCTCCCTGATATCAGGTGGTGAATCAAATAAGTTTAGTAGAAGTCGATTTGAAAATTTTCTGTTCATCAAGAAACATAAATTTTTCAAAAAGAAATTTCTAATAGAAAAAATGATATTTAAAAGACCATATAAGGATCATTCGAAAGATTATAAGTTCTAGTTTAAACAAATTCAAAGAATGTTAATATAGGACGACTACAAGCTTGGAAAATGAATTTTGAATATGACCTTTCCATGAAAAGTAAATCTCAACCCATAAATTGTTCGACTATGTCGCTAAATTGTTGGTAAACTATCCATTTAATTTGAATCATATTTTCATATTCATAAAATTCAGTTATTCCTTTATCTGCAAAAAAAAATTTTCAAAAAATTCAATATTTAATTTATCGATAAAGCCCCTTCGAGGCCAATGTGTATTGCTTTAAACGAATCAAAAATGTATTTAAATGAAATGAAATTAAATAAGAAAAATGAATTTAAAATATTCAAATGCGCGCAGGATATAGACGATTTCCTTATCCTTTGTGTACATTCCATATTGATTGTAAGACTTTCCCTTTAGTCTGTTTGTTGTTGATGGAAATGCGTAGGATGTGTTGTTATGCTTTCAAGTTATAATGCACTCAAATTGAATCATCACTTTGGTGCGAAATAGATTTCTGCTAAACACATTTGCGACTCATCGATTGGCACACAGCTGTTGAATTGCAAATTAATAAGTTTTTATACGACTACTCTACTCTTTTACAGGACTAGCACGAGCACTAACGCCGCACTTGATTTGCTGGAAAATTCGCAGGGAATTACGTGGTTGTGCTTCTCCCAATTTTAATTCAACTTCAGGCAATCAGTTAGCCACTCTGCCTCCAGGCCAGCCTCTGAAGGGCTTTACGCTCACCCGCTTGAGGTTTTTGAATTAAATTAAACGCCACTGTCACGTTCCATTTGGCTATTGAATTTTTGATAAAATATTCTTCCAACTCTCGTTTGCAATCAATACAAACACAATTCCACCTAGCTATTCAAGAAATATCCACTGGAAATGAAAATGTTTAAATAAGAATAGAAAACATATGTGTTTGATTACGTTATATACGATCCACAGATTTAGGGATGACACAGCATTCGGTTTACTTTCACACAATCCCATCGAGTGTGGCACGCCAAGGAAGCCATTACGTCTTTACGAATATACAGGATTCGAGGACGACGAACAGATAGGGAAACGTTAAGTGTCTGTATTCGTATTTACGACCCGGGCAATATCCGCAAGCACGACGCGCGACGCGACGCGACCTATGATAGTTCAGAAGTTTCGCGTTTCGTTTGAAGCTCCTGCTGCTCCTGCCGTTGCGCGATTTGCCATCGAGCATCATCCCAACGTGAGTGGCATTACAGTTATATGTATTTCGGCCGCTCGAACACAGCCAGGCAGCCACCTTAAATCGTAGATACCACTCCCGAAACTAGATTCGTGCCCTGGTTTCTGTGTCCTACCGCGACATCATGTCTGAATTAATTAAAATCAATTCCTAATCTGTACTAATGCAACTTTAACAAATCTAATTCACGATTCAACTTCATTCGATTTCAGGACCATTAATACTTGGTTATATCTAATTTTAACATGATTTTCCAATTACTCTCAACTCTCGCAATTATTTATTGAGTGTCAGTGATAAATATTGTCAGATGGAAACCCGTCATCTGAATTGTATTTGGTCATTATTTTAAGAATGAATTGATACTTGATTAGCTTGCTAAACTAATCCTTTTTAATAATTTAGTTCATCTTCTTCTTCATCTTCATTGGATGCTTTATAGAAGAATTTTAGCGTTCACCAATCTAAGTCTTATTTGTTCTTAATTAATAGGGGTAGAACATCGGCAGTGGGCAGTTAATTCATATGAATTTATTATTTCTGAAGGAGTGTGTTTTGCAAATTTCTGGAGCAGAAGTCTGGTTTCCATGGGGAAATATGAATTATGAAAAAGGTGTTAGTGATATTAGGTGAAGTAAAAAGAAATCCATTATTTTTTTAATGGCTTTAGTTGTCTGTATCTCACGTTATAAAAGTCCGATTGAGTTCAACTAAATGGCGTTAGAATGATGAGATTTCGTACTAAAAAACTTCCTAAACAATATTGAGATTCGGTGACTCAGTTTTGTTTGAGTGCGTGTCAAAGATGGACACTAACAAAGAGAAATTATTCAAATTATATAACAAATTGTAATAACAAAAGTTACAAAATTCATTGATAGAACAGAATATGATATTTTATAAATTAACACTTTTTTACAATAAATATCTACGTCAAAATAATCCATTTCTACGCTATTTCACATTTGAACGGTGATATTGTTAAACAAATACAAACATGACTAATGTAAAAAGGAAATGGCTTCATTGCTAAACGCATGGCAGCATTCGCGGTTTAATAAATGCCTTTGGCGTTTGACGAATTGTTAGACGTGTTGTACGGAATTGTAATAGAACTCTTCACTCCGCCGACTACTACATCATGGGAAGTATGTCGTTGCAAAAGTTGTACATAGAACAAAATGCTTGAATCTTTCAACGACGGGTGCACAAAGAAGCGCAAAAAAATAATTTGCTGACAGGAAAGCCGTCGAAATACAATTCAAGAGCGTGCGCTTTTTTGGTACGCCACTAATTACCGAAACTTTTTCGGCAAGGCGCGCGATATTATTTCATTTCGCAATCAGTTGCAAGGCGCGCGCGCGCGCACAATTCCGTAAACAAACTTTCGCGAATCGGATACAAACTTCTATCGGCGCTGCGTTCAACTTTCTTAATTAACCGATTTATATATGTGTGTATTATATACGCAAGTGGATGGCGCAATTTTATACGCGAGGAGGAACATAGGGTACAATTACACTCGTTAAACATGTACAAACAAATTTGAACTTGAATGCTGTTTGTTTCCCCGACAAAACCAGTGAACAAAGGACAAAAATTCACTCATGTAAAAATGTTATATTAAAAATGTTTCGCATTCCGTCAAAACACAACATAACCTACAAAAAAAAATTCAACTTGAATACTCGTTCGAGGCAGAGTGAAAATGTGAAATATTTTTTTAATTTGCCATATAGGTACATTACGTATACTTTGTGTAAATAAATATTGATATTTATAAGATTGGGGTTTATTTCCTCGTAAATTGATTGACATAAAAATGTATTGGAAAATAATTTACGCTTCCCGTGGGATTCTTGGTGGTTAAAAAAGGTTACTCATTTATTTCTATTATTCGCCCACACGAACCTGAAATCATTTGTTAGAGCAAGGATGGCATTTTTCATATGCTTCCTGCTTGCGGTAGCAGATCGAAGCGCATCCGGTAGTACTATTTCTTACTTCTCTCAGCGATTTCTACTTTTTCTACAATTCACCAATTCGCCCGTGGAACAGAAGCACCATTATGTTGGATCATATTTCAACTTTTTTTCTAATTGCCATCAACCGAGAAAAAGACTGTGACTTCCAGATCGCTTCATCTTATCTATAGAGTGTCTTAAAATATGTAGACTTTTTTCGGCTGTTCTCAACCTTGAACATGGAGCCTAACCTAAAAAACCAATTCTGCCAAAGTGGTTTAAACAAAGCGCATCATTAAAAATAATTGAAGACACCCCGTATGTATGAAAATCATTCCACCCCAAAAATGGCAGAATTTGATCCTGGTCGGTGTGTGTATGTTATCGCGCAACCCGAAATCCTCGAAATCTTTTGCATCTCCCCAGCGGAGGGTTCCTAATATTTTCGGAATCGGCGAACCGGAATGTCTTCACGACGCCACTATGCAATTACATTCCATTTCCTGCATGTAATGCTAACGTTACCGCCGAGATACTCGCATAAGATGTGAGTGAGCTGAGTCCCCGACAGACACAACCCTTGTCTCATAATAATAGCTAGTACTGGAATACCGACAACGAACCTACGGGAAAAAAACGACACCAAGTCTCAAATCTCAGTGCGCTGGCCATATTGAAATTTTAATTAGGTTTGCGATTTATTTATTTGCGATCCGCACAACAATGCAACAAAAATCTCGAGTGATTATTTGTAGCAAAAACGGATTATAGCTGAGGCATTTCGAATTGATTTTCTTATCGGTAAAGTGCCGGCGATGGAGAGCTTTTATTAGCCGTGGGCCAGCACAAGAGTAGTAAAGTTATATGAAGGTGGCGGATGCCGCCGCCACTACAATTTATATTACGCTTCGGTTATAAAGCGACGCGTTAAAAATGTTCCTGTTTTTATTCAAACTCGCGAAACGAACAATTCACAATGCGAAATCCTCCCCTGAGACGCATTCAGTTTCAAATGATTAGCCCCCCAACTCAGTGGAAAAGATGCAAAGCAGCGTTATTCCAAAGGAATATCGAATACGATGAACTCCAACGTATGTATTCTATTAACATATGTGATTCGCGCAATAAAGCTACAAATTATTACCGTTGTGTAAGTCGCTCTTTCATTTTCATCACGCGGATAAAAATAAAAGCTTTGATATACAGAAATTTATGTGCTTCTTCAATGCAATCAAGGCCTATATTGAAAGGCCATATTCAAACAACTTGCACGTACTTACTTATGTGTTTTAAGCTTTATATAAATTACATGCATAAAAATTGAAAGTACATAAGAACTTTTTTAGTTTCGAGGTTAGCTTTACAAACAAATTAATTAAGTATGTCCGTACCTTTTAGATACAGATTTTTAAATCAATGTAATTTAAACTATCCAACCAAATATTATAGGTTAGGTTAGGTTTAATATTAGTCTCAAATTTTCATGATCTTTTTTAGTTTATTCTTAGTCTTGGTTGGGGTTAACCTTAAATCTTCATGATATCTCGACTTGTCTCGACTTATTAGGTTATTATCACAAAACTGAGTACTTTACATAAATATTTTCAAAAAGAAAGCAATTAAAACCACAATAATTTGTTTCCAGTTGATAGGTCAAGTTTTCTTAATATAATCTCAACTCTTAAACCTAAATCAATGTACTTTGACTTTGATGTACTAACCTTTTCATAAAATAATTTTCATATAAAACATTGAAAAGTTTCAATGTTTTAACTAAATTTTAAACGACGTTTCATGAATATAAAAAGGCCAAAAAAGAGAATTAATTAATTTACCATTGGCAGGCCGAACCGCCTGAAAGGAAATTTAATTAACGAAATCGTTAACAAAAGTATTGAGTAACCTTCCCGCATCGCGTTTTCCGTATTTCGGTCGATGAATAAAATCGATGGAATCATTTTTTGCGGCACGTGTGTCGCACTGAACACGTTTATTCAACCCGACGAATTGCGCAAAAGTATTCGCCGTTATTGAAAGAGCGAACTGATAGTGTGCGTCGTAATTGGCTCGTAACTAACTTAGGACTAATTGATTCGTAATTAGAGATAATAGCATATTTGCATTAACAACGCTCATCGTCAAGGGAGCCTCAATTCTGTTCGCATCGTTTGCGCACGTCCAAGATGTTCAAACGATAAAAAGTGTTATTATCCTAGCGTTTGTGAAAGTTTCGAGCTGTTAGAAAACTTTGTACGCTCATTATATATTGATTAGTTTTTCTGCACAGCATCCTTGGCGCGATGCCAATTTGCCTGCCATTGAAAAACAATAGGTACGTTTGACTCTTCGCATAGTCCATGAACTTTTAAAGAGATGCGCGTGATTAAAATGGAACATTAGCACGTGCCGACAAATAAATTTCATAGTTATGTTTTTGATTTTTGTTTCAAGTTTTCTCGTGTTCAATTCATGAAATTAAAATTACCAAACTTTCACGCTCATTCCAAAAATCTCGATTAATACAATTTAGTTGTAGGGGTGGAAAAATTGTCTGATCTTTCTGATTTTTCTTCTGTTGCATTATAAATATTTTCTTTAAAGTTTTTATGAATATCGTTTAGTGTATCTCTTCAAGGATTTTTTATATTGTTTTATCTAGATATTATTATTAAATGATGAACTGCACGTGATTTCCCAAAGCGCGATTTAAAAAACACGTTTTACTTTCGTCAGGATAATTCGAAAATGGTTCATCGTAGTACAAAAATTCAAAAAGATTTTGTTATTTTATTAATTCACTTTATCGTTAGTCCAAAAATTTGAAAAAGACTTATGTTCGGAAAGAAATGGTGACGGTTCGAACACAAAATTTCAGTTTCTATACATCTTTTTATTTAATTTTATATTTTGCAATGAATATTTCGGAAGCAAATTTTAAATCCATGGTTCATCTACTACCATGTCTCATTATTAAACCTCGGTGAAAATTTAGTAATAATTGGATACATAGTCTTTGAGTAATCATGCGCACCAAATTTGCAAATTAGCGAAAACAGTTTATGAGATTTTCACGTTTAAAATTTGTTGTCGCAATTGCCGGAAAATTGAATAAAAAAATCTTTATTTTCGACAATCGCAACTGTATATATCTCGTTAAATGAAATTATATTGGGACAGCCCGCATTCAAGTTGAGTTGTTGTGAGAGTTGTAAATGAAGTGCGGGCGATTTGTTGATGATGAATAATACATAAGCAGCTTGTTGCATGCGTTTGAAGATTGCAATTAAATAGATATGTAAATATATGCGGAAGTAATAAATTCGTCCTTAATCTGTCTGGAATTAGGGCCGTTTAAGCAAGCACTTAAAGAAGCATTTCGTCCACGAGTAGGTACCTACCTACTACTAGTAGCTAAACCCCTTATCATTGCTTATCGCTGTTTATCCACGTAGAACAGAAATGCATTTGTGAAATTAATCCAGCTAAATGTGCGCACCGAATGACAATGCCCATCGAACACGCAACGTCTTAATTAATCCAAACACGCATCTTCAGCGCATAGGTGCTGTTCGACCTTTCTAAATAGCTAATTCACTAATTAATATCATTAAGTGATTAAGCTCCCGTATCGCATTTCAGTCTACGTGCCTCATATTTATGATATTGACACACTTTTCCAAACGAGGCACGCAACACGCGTGCTGTACACGTGTATCCGTGTGTTTGCATATCAAACTCGCTCTCCTCGCATTTGTTTTATTTTATCTCTACACATTGCATCCGTTTGACGGGCAAATTCTCGTTGATGCAAAGTGGATGAAATGCAAGCCAGAACCCGAACCCGAACAAGGCCGACTATCTTCGCTTTGTTCGCGGAAATCCTTTGTGACGTGTGGCGTGTCGACAATATTTTAGAAAATTAATCACAAAAAGCTAGTTGCTCACAAACACACTCCAGGGAGATTGCATCCGTAAGCATAAACATTCATCGCCAGGCTACCCTTGCCGACCAATTCGCTTCTCGCGCGATGATTTATTAGCGCCAAAAGCTTTCCTCGTATTATTAGTACGAACAATGCGCGCCAAATTTTTGCACCGAACGATAACAGCCGAGTCATCCAGCTGCTTTCCACTGGGTAATGTCGAAAGTTTGATGTGGCAACAACGCGAATTTCTTTCATTGTTGTTCACTAATGTGATCTTTAGATCCAAGTTAATTTTCTTCACGCTCTGATTGCATCTGACTTTTGAGTATTGTGTGCACGGTGGTAATGTTGGCTGTTTTGCATTCAGTGCATCACAAGAAGTAATTTGTATGAAAATATGCTCGAGAGACACGTACACACTTTTACAATTTAGCCACATTCGCCGAATCGTGACACCCGTTGAGGATACTTACGTGTTTCGCGCTGGCGTTGAGCACAAACACAAATAACGTGGCGGTTTCGGGTGATCCGTGGATAAATTTGTTTATTTGGCTGGCAAGGGAGGTATGCGCACGACTAGGAAGTAGAGCGAATTAAATCAATTACGTGCCGGGTTTCCAATCCTTGAGATCATTCCATACGGCGCAAACCAATTGCAAATTACTTCACATTAAAACGAGTGGGCCATATATATATATATATATATAGAATTCGTTCGTTAGTTCCTTTAGAGAAGCAGGTCCACTTGTTCGCATTGTTGACATATGCCAAGGTAGACGATGGCTTTCCATAGTCCTTATGGCTCTGTCCTCCAAGGCGACTGAATTGCAATTTGTTTGGCGTGTTCACTCTGACTCCGCGTGCACGCCCTGTGCGCAGAGGAGTGAAATATGTTCACTGAATAATATTCGATAATACATTACGATTGTCATTTAACTGAGCGCCAATAAATTTGCTGCCAGAACGAGGAGAGAAACACGGATAATGAGGTTCCATACCGAGATGGGTTTATTGTTAGCAATTTTTTACTCGTGTGCAAGTGAATCCATAATTTCCAACGCACATTTTTCATACGTGTGCGCCTCTGCTTAAATCTTTTGTTAATGCAACTCAAAAACGACCTCGGCGCAGCTTCTTTATCCTGGCTGAAATAAATAAAACTTTGTTCCTTGAGCGCCTGGACGCTTTACATAAAGCACCTCGATAGGCATTTCTGACGTTCAGAAATTCTGAATTTCTGATGCAATGAATAATACATTAATTCAGTGGCGCACATTCAAAGGCGCGTCGAACTTTCTTCTCTTGGTAGTGAGCCATCCGCCTGTCAAGTTTGCCACTTGTATCTGAACGCAGTGAAGCTGATACTGATACTACCGACAGATAACGGATAATGTTCATCGAATTGTTGCATTCGTACTTTTTGCGACAACAGTATTTCGGCAGGACGATAATCCAGTCGCGTTATAAAACATGACTGAGATTTGTACAAGATTAACGTTGACAATGCGCAGTAACATATTGGCACATTAATAAACTGCAGCATGATTAAGTTATCTCAACATAAAATATTATCGATCAGTTTACATACACTACACACTTATGTATCGTAATCAACACGTTGATGATTTCGGTGCAGTGCGTTGTGCTGCGGCCATGAGGTAAAATACAAAATATATGATTGTAATTAATTTTCATTTTCATAGCGCGCACCACCGCCTAAGATTGTCTTATTCAAAGCCGCTTTGTGCTATACGTATTCGCTTTAATTCGGCACGACTTTAGGTTTCTTCGTCAAAGTAATAGGCTGCTGCATCCATGGCTTACAATTAGTCATGGCATTAAGAAGCGCATCGTGTTCTATGTGCGAACTTTTTCAACAGCCGACGACGGCGCCAAGTTTGATATGAATTCAAGTCGGGAGTGAATACATCACTTAATTAAATTCGAATTATTTGCATTTGATGGTAGGTACATGAACAGCTTTTTAATTACAAACTTTTGCACATCTAAAGTTTTTCTCGTAAACAAAATTAATCCATTAAAAAATCTTTATTGATCAAGTATGCTGTAAATGATTGGATTGCTCTGTTTTCATCTTGGTAAATTGATTGAATAGCGAAAATAGTTAAGGTAATTGTTATGAAACAATTCGGTTTAATAACTCTATTAGGGCAGGGAGTATTGAGCTGTTTAAGGGCATAATAATATAATAATATTACTCTACTTTACGTGTGTTTGCAAATTCAGCACTTTAACACTTACCAAGTAAATTAGGTAGTGCGCAGAATGTATGTGGTTAGAGATGTGTACGTAATCTAAATATTCACATAAACTTAATTTAAATTAATCAACCAGTTTTAATATACGCACTCTTCACACGCGTTTCAAATCTATTGGAACTATTTGTCCGTAAGTTTAATCAGTCGCCGCGCCGCTATCCGCTGAACGACCAGTTTTTGAATAAGAGCGCAAAGCGTTTAGCACGAATCGCGCGAACATCGGAAACGTACTGAGGGTGGATGCGACCGAAAGAGAATCCAAGTAACGACGCCGATCGTCCTGGCGCTACTGAGGAGAGAGGACGAAACGCTTTTTCATGCACAGCATCCATCCCGCTCGTTTTGTTTCGCCGCCTCGTTCCGTTCGTTTTGCGATTATCGCTCTCAACGACGCTCTCCCTAGTCATTCATTACACTCGTCTTCTGCCAGCCCGAGTTGCTGGTGACAATTTTTAATTTGCTTGACGGCCTACTGCACACAATCAAAATTACAGCCTGAAGATATTATTATCATTTTTCGCTTGCAATGGACTTGCAATCATGTATGATTTGATGTACAACCATCAGATGTTATTAAATTCTGATAATTGTTTGCGGGGAGTGATGAATTTTAGTTTTTTTTTTGCAGCAAAATAATTATATACAGGAAGATTTTCCTTAATTAAAATATTTATTACAATTAATACTCAGAATTCAGTTTTATTGAAAAATATGACTACTGTACTGAACCACAAGCTGCAATTTGTACTTTTTCTGATGGTGTTCCATTCTTACTTCCACATTTTTCCATTCTTTTTACAACATCCATTCCACTTATTACATGTCCAAAGACCACATGCCTTCCATCAAGCCAATCTGTTTTTGCTGTGCAGATGAAGAATTGTGAACCATTAGAATTTGGTCCTGAATTTGCCATAGATAGTGTACCAGGCCCAGTATGTTTTAATTGAAAATTTTCATCAGCAAATTTTCTACCGTAAATAGATTTGCCTCCTGTTCCATCATTATTTGTAAAGTCACCACCTTGACACATCTAAATTTAACATGATTGTTAATGTTAATGCGCTTTAGTAACATAAGCAAAACTTACAAAATCTGGAATAATTCTATGAAATATACTCCCTTGAAACCCATAGCCTTTTTCATGAGTACATAGACATTTGAAATTGTTAGCTGTTCTTGGTACAACATCTGCTCGTAACATCATTGTTATTCTTCCAACTTCCTGTCTACCTATTTTAATATCAAAATAGACTTGGGGATTCAAAATTTTCTCCTCTTTTTGAGTATCAATTTCTGTTACATTAGACTGCATTTCCTAAAACAAGATTACAGGTATTATACATGAAAATTAAAACATGATGCTGTTAACTAACTGATACTGGATCATCAGAGGCCATAGTTTTATTGATTGTTTCACCAGCATGTTCTTGTAACCAGGTATCTTCTGACCAAACAGGCCTTGTTGATCCTTCTTTGATTCTTTGTGGCTTTGCAAGATTAACTCTTATTGTTCTGCCAAATAGCTCAGAATCATTCTAAAATTATACATGTCAAATACAATTAGAATAAATTCATATGTAAATACCATGTTGTCAATTGCCGCTGCAGCATCCTCAGCACACTCATATTCAATAAATGCAAATCCTCTATGTTTCTCAGATTCATAATCTAATGGAATTTGTACATCAACTATATCTCCAAAAGGGATAAATGCAGCATTCAATATCTTTTCATCTACTTCCTCTGCTAAACCACCAACATAAACTGTTCTTTTATGAGTGACTGACATTTTAAAACAAATGAGCCAACTAGAAGCAACAATAAAGAATCGTAAACAATATCACCGAGTTCAAAACATGAAAAAGATAGGTTATGATATGCAACATGGGCAATGACGCGAACCTCAGGCAGTTTGTTACATATCTATGGTTTGTTATTGCTAATGATAACTAACTTTGGAAAAAGTTAATGACAACTAAGACTCACTGCTATGCTATCAATTGAGAGGCATTTTAACAATTCTTAAATAAAAAGAATTTGACAATGAGAAAACATACGTGTTGTTTAGTTTGTATATTCTGCAAGAGCAGGTCTGGTCAATTAGTACAACAACGTGCGTATAACCATCAGTGTGTCATTTGAAAGGGTTAAATCTTAGAAAATAATTATTATTTTTCGTGCGCATGAATAAACAATGCCTTAGGGTGAGTTGTTTACATCCAAAGATAATTTTCGCCAATGCTCTCGTTGGCATCTTCCGCAGTTTGAGAATCAATTAATAATTTAGTTACCGTACTTTATAATTATTTACGTTTAAATTGTTTAAGGAGCCTGGATATATGGGATTATATGCACGACAATCGGCAACCATATAAACTCGAATAAAGCACTGAAATGAATAGACTACAACCGCAAAAATTAAGATTTTAACTGAAATTAACGATGGAAAAATTAATAATTTTTATATGTTTACAGATTAAATATTATTGTAACAATTATTAATAAAGAAGACATTTATCATATATCAGGAGGCACGAGATCAGCGGATCAAAACCATGAAGCAATATTGGCGCAAGAAGAAGGTAGAAGAAGCGGCCAAAACCAAAACTTGAAATGTTATTAAACGCGGTCCTTAGACGACCAAATTCGAAAAAAAAAGAAGATATAAACTGATATAAATTACAGTAACGACAAAGCAGTTTTGAGATAAACATTCTTCAACAACACTTTGATTGGAAATTTTAACATATTTTGATTTGCGCAAGTATATAATTTAAAGAAAACATATTTCCCGTCCTTCCTTTAAAAATAAACATGCCATATTTTGTAATGTATCCGAACCAATCCGAATTAGGAAAAGCAAAATTAATTAATATTTTATGCTTTATTTATATTTATATCATAGATATCTTATATCTCTGTAGATATTAAACATGTATCAAACAGTGTCCTTATGGAAGTCAGGTTATATTTGTCTAACTCTACAGATGGGGCAGTAACTGACAGCTCCATAGAACTCAATGGGTTCGGGCCGATTTATTAGTCTTCAGTGCATAAAACTAGCTTCAGCAAATCACACTCTCTTGGTGCGCATCGCTAAATCGCGAAGTGTTAAATAAGAGCATATAGTGATCAAATACTTGACACATTACAAACGTGAACAGTGAAAACAACGAGCATTGTTGCCAAGGCGTGATGTTACACAGAGAAAATTAATGAATTGCCGAATGATTATTGGCTATTTTAAATTACGTACGTCCATCGATGTCGCATAAATTTACATGCTGAACAGCAAACGGCGTAATTTCGGGGGTTTCAAAATGCTCCGCGTGCATCACTTATAAAAGCCAGAACAAGGTATTGTTCATTATCGTTCTTCCAATCAGACATTTTGTGACACCATTTTAGAAGTAAACCTGCAGCGACTGGTTTGTTCTTATATTGCGTGCACGCAACAACCCTTTGTTTTGATTACGGCGAATGTTTCTAGATAAATGTGCAGTAAGTGATTCGTGTATAATGGGCTACGATCTCAATCGGTTTCAAGGCGAAGTCGACGAGGAACTCGTGTGTGCAATATGTAACGGCGTACTTGAGGATCCGCTACAGGTACGCTGATTTGCTATTTATGTATGCAGAACGCAACTAATGCTTTATTGTGCTAGGCCCCAAATTGCGAGCATGCTTTTTGCAAAAATTGCATACAAGAGTGGATCTCAAGACAGCCTACTTGTCCTGTAGACAGGCAACATATTACTAGTGGGCAATTAAGGCCAGTTCCTCGTATTTTAAGAAATCTTTTGTCAAGGTAATTTTTTTATTGTTCAATTTTTTTATGATAATTTTCACAAGTTTCATAAATGGTACTGTTGCAGACTCTCTATTAATTGTGATAATGCTCAACATGGCTGTACTTCAATGTTAAAATTAGATATGCTTGCAAGGCATTTAGAAGAATGTGAATTTAATCCCAAGAGACCCTTGCCCTGTGAATCTGGCTGTGGTCTTATTGTACCCAAAGATGAGCTAAAAGACCACAACTGTATTAAGAATTTAAGGGGATTAGTGCAACAACAGCAACAAAAAATTTTAGAAGTTCAACAAGCTCTTGCTGAGCAAAAACTGAATACCAGTGCATTAAAACAAGAGCTACAACTATTAAAGGTAAATTTAAAATTCAGCTTAAATATGACTATAAAACTACTTTTTAAGTTTGATTGTAATTATTTATTGCAATTTGTAGGATTTTATGAGAGCTATGAAAATTTCAAATCCCACGATGAGAGCAATAGCGGACGCAATGGAACGTGATGAAGTCGTCCGATGGAGTAACACGTTAACACGCGCTCGCGTAACTCGATGGGGCGGCATGATTTCAACGCCAGACGAACGATTGCAGGTATGTAAATCATGAATCTCTTCTTCCCGTTACGTACTTTCAGTCAATCATATATTAACCTGTGGCCATACTCTTAACATCATGTTGAATGTTCAATCACCATCATGTTGTTCAATTCGTAGCGGATGATTAAGAGGGTATTAAGCGAAATCGGTTGCCCGTCGCACGTGATAGACGATTTGATGGAGAACTGCCATGAGCGCCGGTGGCCGCCGGGCCTGTGCGCGTTGGAAACGCGGCAGAACAACCGCCGCCAATACGAGAATTACGTATGCAAACGGGTGCCGGGCAAACAGGCGGTGCTCGTCCTTGCCTGTGATAACGCGCACATGAGTGAGGATATGATGGTCGAACCCGGCCTCGTGATGATCTTTGCGCACGGTGTCGAATAATTGAAAATGCACATACTTTTTATTTCTTTATCAACAATGTGAAACACGATGATTTTGAGTATTTTAGTCAATCAGAGGGTTGACAAAGACGCAATCCAAAAGCTACTAGATTTTTTATACTTTAGAAAACGAATATCTTGATGCTTTATTGAGCATGTATCTCTTTTTTATTAATATGACGAAAAGCGTCGAAATCCAAATCCGAATTTCGCTGTTTAGTACGAACTAGTCACTAAATTGTATTGATATAATTGACGCAATGTAAGGATGTTCCGACGAGAAAAAAAACAAGAAGAGGAAGACTGCATAAAATATGCCAACTGTCTTTCAATGAGCGTGAAGGAATATTGTATATTCTCACTAATATATAAACGTAAATTCGTTACAAATGATTTAACTTTCATATGATTTGCATATTCGTTTGCATATTCATAAATTTTACTCATTAATGAAACTACTGCACATTAATTCACTTACTCCTAAGATGTGTATAATAATTACTATTCTACGATATTAATATTTTAGCTATGATACAGTTTATGTATTCAAATAAACCAACTATTAGTTTTTAACAAAACGACTTTGAGGTATGCTTGATCTTCATTGTATTTTTAAGTATAATGTCTATAGTGATAACCAAAGACGACCAATTCGATGAAAAGAACTATCAGAGATGCGCCATATCCACTAAGTAGTAACAAAAGCGCGGACTTGACATGTGCCAATGACGCGCTGGAATATCCTTGATTTAAATTCCTCGAATTCAATGCAAATAGAGGCTCATTTTTGAAAACGTGCAAAATTCCCGCTTGTTTCAAGGTAGTTAATCTAAAATTTAAAACAGGATGATTCAGAACTCGTGTTTAACGATTAAACAATTGTCAATCTTACGTATTGTAATTAGGTTGATAAACTTTTGTTATCCATATATTAACTATATATTCGCCGTGAGTTCTATCGAGGAGAATAATATTGAAATCGGACTGATTGAATTTTTTCGACATGATTTGATTCTCCAGTAAAACTGCAGGAACAATTCCAATATTTGTCCGATCTATTTTCTTCAAAAATGGCTCAAATTGTATCATTTCATGTCTAATATTTCGATTGTCAATAACATTACTGTTGTAAAATCCGTATGTAAATATTTTATTAGATTTCAGACTAATCGGCTCCGTTTCCTGCTGTACTAAAACCGAAGTAATTGCTGCTGTGAACGCCGTATATAAAACGTACGAAGTTAGGTATCCCAAAAGAAAAAGTATTCGACTTGCAGTACGCGTTGGAGTGTAACTGAATCCTGAAAATACGATTATTAGATTAAACGATTTTACAAAATACGTGTCTACCTTGTTGACAAGCTGCGGCAATTGCCCATAATGTTATTTCCACCCACGACCAGGGTCTGCATCCTTTGTAAATTAGTGAATAGTTTAATGTTGCAAGACGCAGACAAAAAGCCAAGCAGAAAAGAACCACGAGAAAACAAAACCATAAGAGGCCAACAAATGTTAATACGAAAATGTCCTTATGCTTGTTTTCTTTTTTATAGATAATTGCATATCTGAAATGAAGCAACTTGTATTAAAACTATCGAATGCAATCATATCAAACACCTCGATTTAAACGATTGGTACAAGAAGTAATTTTGCGCTAGTAATTTGCGTGCTTGTTGATTGTTCGGTTCGTAGCACTCGATAATAACACTTTCATGTTGGCTGCTCGTATTATTAACGTTAGAAAATTCGCTAAACTCGTTTAAAGTTATTAGTAATTGATCAGCATATGAAGAAAATGCATTATAGCAATCTTTATTTAATACCAGTGCCGACGCAGTTGTGTTACTTGAAGCATTATTTTCATGTTCAAAGGTGTAGCGGTATTCCAGCCATGTAATATTCGCGTCTCTATCATTAATTATTTCAATATCGTACGATTTCACTTTTCTTTTATTTACAAAGTATTTAATTCCAGATAGTTTAGAGAAAACAGTTTGAATTTCCAATAGGATTTGAAATAAGATAAAGTTAAAGTACATTTCGACAGTTTCTTTTTTTACAGTTGGTACTTTGCCGACTACCCGAATGGTTAGTTGGCGAAGTCGGGTCTTTCACTTACATTCTTAAGTGCTGCTAAAGCAAATATAATTCCATTAGTGAGTCAATAAAAATAATGTAAATAATAATAGGAATCATATTATAGTGGATGTGGTGGTTAATTCGTGGGACATGAACCTATTTGCACACCACCTTCAATCATTGATTGTACAACGCGTATCTCCACGCCATTGACTATTACGTTTCGAATGCAACCCGCAAAAGGCGTTCGAACTGTGATGCCCTTCGCTTTTTGTATCATTCGGTGTCCTCCTAAGAACAAATATCCTATCGTGTCAGTGCTAGCGGACTTATTATCTCCAATTCCGGGATCCGAGTAAACACCGTTGACTGCCAGTGTGACGACGCTCTTCGATTTGACGGCTGCAAACAAAAAAGGTGAGTGTTATTTGAATAAGCAACAGTTTTTCATATACACGCGTACCTTGTATACTGTGCCATTGACCGTCACAAAATTGATGCGGCGTGCTAGGAATAAATTTGGTCGTAATCGGCCCTAGACCATTGTCTACTGTAAGCTTAAGCGCTCCATTCTCTAACTGCAGGACAAAGTAATCGCGTTTGCCATGGACGGCCATTATAAGGCCGTTCAATGATCTTGGCTTGATGTCCATCTTGACTTCTATTTCAAGCCCAACTTTGAAGCGCTCCTTCAGTCTTACGTATCCACCCTTTGAGGTGAAGAAAATGCCAGGTTCCATGTTATCAGAGCACGGCAGAACTTTGTGTTCAGTGGGATTCTCCATAGGCTTATCGTTCATTTGGAATTTGCGAATGCATCCTTGGAATTGATCGATTGTCTTATGCGGGAAGAAATTGTGGTTGTATATTTCTTCCGGTACGCCACCAACGTAATACGGATGACCAACATCTAGTTTGGTAATATTCTGATTAGCTTCAGTTTGCACAATGTCGTCATCTACTTGTAATTGTCCTGAGCCAAAGTCACGACTGAAGCTTGCTTTGTGCCAGATATTATCGGCGTAAAGAAGGACAGATCTAGCTGATGCTACTTTATTCATGCTTTGGAATTTGAAATGCACGTAGCCGTCTTGCAGATACAATGTTGCAAATTGTTTATGAGTCGGATCAGAAACGTAAAAGATGATACCGTTCTTGTTTAGAGTCTTAAACTCTAAGCTGAAGCTGAATGCTTTGCGCACTTTTCCGCGTGCTATATTATACTCGAGCCGACTTCCTTTCTTGTCGCCAAAACTATAAGCACCGTAACGTAATGCGTCCACATCAATTTGAGGCTCCAACGGTAGAGCGCAAATCGGTGGCGTTGTGGTCGTGATCGTTGGATGTGGTCTTGGTGTTGGCCATGTGGTTGTCTCGATATTAGTGATATCAACATCGATATCTTCTTCAATAATGCCACCCAATTCATCTCTATCGTCTTTTTCTTCTTGATTGTCCTTCTCTTCTTGGTTATCCTTTGCTCCATCATCTTTACCGCCATCTCCACGTTTGGGTACATCGTTTTTGGCAAAATTGTATTCGGTATGTTCTTCTGTATCATCGCGATCTACATTACCAATTTCTTGCAGTGGTGGCAATGTTGGGACGACATGTATGTCAGAGTCACTGCCGATTTGTTTATCCAGAATGCATTTGCCCAATTCCTCGCCGTATTTGTCGGTGGAGTTGGCAAAATTGATAATATTCCCGTTAACTGTTGCATCGGCAATACATCCAGCGAATGGTGCGTAGTTAGGAATCATTCCTTCTTTAATTACGCTTGGTCTTCGTACACCTCCGATAAAGATATCTCCGTAAAGTATATGCAATGGCGGCGGTGGTGAATCAGTTCTAAATATTAATTGAAATGTAATAATCATACAAACAAACTTGTTGAGATAACTTACACAGCATAGCCGATATCATCAAAGTCCAGTCGTAGTAATTGATTATTATGTCTTACACTAACGACATGCCATTCGTTATCATTAAATGTATTATCACGAGTAACTAGAAGCGTCTTCTGACTGATTAGTTTCAGATGACCATCGTCGAGCGATAACGACATTCCAGATTCTTGAGCTCTATCAGTCACAAAGAATATGAGTCCGTACTTTTCTTTTGTCTTAAACTTCAGGTTGGCAATAATATCATTTGCGGAAGAAATATTGTCCTTTTTAACGTAGCCTGCTCTTCCAGGATAAAACGAAACGAGTCTGGTAAACTGTGAACATAAAAATCAATTAAACTTTCTTGTTTTAATTGATGATGTAATATAAATACTTTGACTGGACATCCAGGAATAACGCCATATGCCTTAATATTGGTCTTGAGATCTATATATTTGCCCATAATGACTAAATTATCGATGCATCCGTCGAAATCGATATTGGTCACGTCCTTAATCGAATGCATTTGTGGATATCCGCCAACAAAGAAAGTTTCTTGATATTCGATAGCATTTCCTGTAATATTCGTGCTCCTATCGGGGATTTCCTTTCCATCGACATATAATAGACCAGCGGGTCCTTCTCTTACAGCATTTACAGTATGCCAATTGCCATCGTTATATGTAGAAGGTGTGTGGAATACTTTAGTACCGTGTCCAAGATTATACTAAAACCAAAGTAAAATTAATTGATCTTACGAAGACTGCAAGTGTCTTATACCTTGTATAAAATTTTTCCATTGCGCAATTCCAATGATAAGAAAGTATCTTCGTTACCATAAAGGAGCAACAAACCCTCGTTGGCAAACGTTTTAAAGTCGAGTTTAAGATCAGAGTTTTGTCGGAATGGTAAAGCACGCGAATTCAAAACTGTATATCCATTGCCATTAAAACGATAACCAGTTGCTTTAGTTGTAAAGAGCGCATCCCTTTGCTGAGCCCCATGATTATTTTCGTAACCCCGATTGAAATTCCACATTGAAATTGGCGTATCACCCACGACTAATCCTTCAACTTCGCCTTCAAAAGAGTTTCTATGAATTGTTAGGGGAGGAACGAAATCGGCTGGATGACTGCCCACGATGAGTTTAGATTGGTTGCGGTCCAAATTGAAGATGGATAATGGGCCATCTAGTTGTATTTCCTTGGTATGTTCACGCTCGGTAGAATCGGGCAATTCCTCCTTAATAGTCAACTTGGCATTTAAACCTGTGCGATCAATAATGAATTGATACCATCGATTATCCGCTACGTATTTATCATTGACAATTTGCTGTGCGCCATTGCCCAAATCCATCGTCAATGTTGGATATCCATTAACAATTTGCAAAGCCATGTAATCATCAGTCTTTGATCTTCCTACATTTGTACCGTTGCCATTACCTAAGAAAAGTAAGAGACCATCCCGGTTTGGCGTCTTGAAATATCCGGAAATTTGAGTAGAAGTGCTAAGGTCTTCGATATTATTCGGGTTGCGCAGTTCAAGTATCGTGCGGGGCAAGAATTTCAAACCCACATCAATGCGATTTGCTAAATCTCGGGCCAGCGCTATTTGTTCGGTGAGTTTATTCATTTTATTCTTGATGTTGTCATTGACTTCTTCCTGTGTGCGTTTCTGTGGTAAGCTGTTCAATGACTCAATAATTGTGGGAAGGGTTCGGTTAATTTGCTTCAGCTCATTTTGCATTTGTAAAATAGCTTGATTTGTCGCATAGACTTTTGGCGATAAATCTTTGGAATCGAGCAATTTGTATTCAATATCCTTAAATCCTCGTTCAAGTTCATCAACTGTTTCTTCGATGTTCTTTTCAGCTCTTTCGGCATTTTCTTTTGCTCCCAATAGGATATCATCCAGATTTTTGGTCTGATTACTTTTGGTAATTCTATCCAAATTGTCCAGAATATCTTTGTCTTTTTTATACTGATTCTGGAGATCACTTAAATTTGCTATGGATTGCCTCAAAGTGGGCTCTAAATTTTTAATTTTGTGTAACTCCTCGTCTGCTGCTAACAGTAATTCAACTGAATGCGAATCGGATTTATCAATTGTGTCCTGCAAGTTGTTGAACAGATTGGCGGTATCTAAAGCAGTTGCTTTACTTGATGAAGCAACATCTTCTGCTTCATTAATTGTATTTTTAATTACATTGTATGCGGTTGCTGCTTTAACAGCGTTTTCGGAATCGAGAAGTGTTTCATTCAGTATCTTAGCAAGTTCATTAGCATTACGCAGTAATTCATCAGAATGTTTTTGAATTTGCGGAATCTTTGGTTCGAATCGATCAATATCATCTTCAACTGATTCCAAGTGCAAATCGAAATCTTTGATCATATCGTTGAACTTATACGAAAAGTCGGTAATATCTTCATAATTGCGATGAGCATCTTCTAATAAGTGTGTTGCATTTTTGTTAAGTACTATCGAGTCGTTTATGTTTCTTTGCGACTCTTGTGTCTGTGTATTTATATTTTGAAGCTTCCTTTCGAGGCGATCTTTGCTGTAATAGATAAACGTACATACATGAGATCATTTTTCCAATGTTGGAGTTTATCTCTAGTGACCTCCATAAAAAAGGGGGCGTAAACTCATTTATAATCAACGGAAACAAATTTGATGTTATTCGAGATAATAGCAGCATAATCTTAAAATGGTTTTATGATTTGTTTAAACTTTTCAACTTTCAAATGCATTTCATTGGTTTGTCATTGTACAAGATTTGAGGGCGCCACCGCTGGGAATCGGCGCTGCTCGTTTCGAGGTTATACTCTCAGTTGTCAGTTGTGTCAATTATACTTCGATGTAGTGCGGAAGGTTTTTTGTTATTAGTAATTATGATACTGTGATATTAAGTGACGCAAGGTGCAATGCTACCATCCAAGGGTTATTTCTCAGACATTGATTGTCCTTATCACGAGCGCACTTGCGGACGACCGTACTGCCACTTTCGTCACCGTAAAAAATTATCAGAGTCAGAAGACGAATCATCTTCGCGGCCGTCGATTCCGACATATAAGCCAACTCCGAAGAGTGAGCTCGCAAGCAATAAGAGTCATATACCGATTAGTTATGTGCCAGACATTGTTCGTACTTCAGGACGTAGCAGCTATAACGTTAAGGACAGGCCGACTTATAAGCCTACACCGAAGAGTGTTCTACAAAATGCGGCAGCAGTCGCCGCAGAATGCACCCCATACACACCTACGCCGATTACACAGCTTAAGGTGAATGATCTGAATTTAGAAGAACTGTCACAAGAATTCCAACTTATTGATGAGATTCTGATTGACACAAACACAAATGACTCCAGCGATAACAAACTGTTCAAAGAATTGCCTAGTAATATTGAGCGCAACAAACCCTCAGGTGATAGTAGTGATAAGACAAATGAAGTGTTACCTGAGAAAGGTAAGCATAAAAGTAGGGATAAAAATGAATCCAAAGAGAAGCACCCAAGCAAAACTCATGATGAGAAAGGCAAAGATAAACATGAAAATCATGACCAGAAATCCAAGGAAAAGCATGACAAGTCACATAAAAACAACAAAGAAAAAGACAGAACTAGAAAGAGTTCAAGTTCCAGTACAAAAAGCAGTAGTAAAACTGATTCAGATACCAAGAGTAAATCAGATTTGAATGACAAGTCAGAAAACAAAGATAAACATAAAAGTTCTAGTTCCAGAAGCAAAAGTAAACATCATGTTAAAGATAAGCATGAAAGTAAGAAATCCACTAGCAGAAGCAGTTCCAGACATTCTGATAAGAAACACAAAGAAAAAGAAAAGTCTCCCAAGCTGGATCTATCAAATTTACATGACTTTGATTTGCAAAATGAGATCATGATGGAAGATGATGATGATCTCGACACAATGATGATTGAGGACGAGTGCTTAAAGATTTTTAACGAATACAATGCTCAAGAAGTTCCACCAGTTCCTGTTGTGCCTAAGGTTATACAACCTGAGTCACAAAAACCGGAAGTATATGATTCGTATCCCTCGGGGAAAAAGCGTATCGCCTATTCGAATGCAGCTGCAGCCAAAGATGAAGTTGTTCCGCGTCCTGTTATAAAACAGCACGGCTCTGTCGGTTTAATAATGCAAAATCGGATACGAATCGCAAGGCAAGCACACGCTGCTAATGAAGCGCAAAATTTAATGGCGGAAATGAAATCTATTAAAAGAACGCTTGCACGCCCAACCAACGAACCTAAAAGAGCGAAACCAAATGGTTTTCAACGACCTACACCCACAGCGGCGCCTTCTGCACCTGCTACGTCAACTTCTTTAGTGGACGATATTATTAGTGGGCGCTCCTTATCTATGAAGCCGAAACGAATTGCGCCCGCATCGAACGTTATTTCGATGCAGAGAGCAAAGGCTAAAATCGATGAGATTAAAAGTCGGGCAAGCGCTTCAAATTCTGGCAAAACTATCGCACAAACCATTTCGAAGGGTGCTAAACGAGCCGCACATGTTCCTGATACATCGCTTGCTAGCATTCCAGATGTTCTACATGCAGATCGTTCAAAGCTACCAGTAAATGTTCGCACACGTTATTTATGTATGATCGCTGACGAATGCGTGAAAATGTATATTTCCACGGAGGAAGCATACGCAAGAGCTCTCAATGAGGAGTTTAAATGTTATGAGCGATGCTCCGCGCTTATCACGTATCGTAATTCGGCAATGCTGGCAGTTAACCGCCTTCGAAAAGAAGCGCAAGAACGGGAAGCATCTGGCATAGGGCCTTTGCAAGTGGGCGAAGCGCACGATAGAAAAGATGAGTCTTTGCTCGAAGGCAAACGATTTTATGACCAAGTTAAATCATTTATGCTGTCAGACGAAGAACTGGTGATTCATGGATATCCGAGGGAGGCAGCAACGCCGGGTCGTGCTGTTATTCAAAACGATCACAGACAAATGACCTCTGAACATTTAGCACCTAATCAAAGAATTTGTTGTCGTTGTCACAAGCTCTACCTCATTAATCGAGAAGGATTTCCACTGATAGAAGAAGAATGTTGTTATCACCCACTGAGAAAACGTACGATTCGTGGGGAACGAACTTATCTATGTTGCAAGAGTGCTGATGAGACAGGGTGTGCAATGTCGAATACCCATGTCAGCGAGGTATCCGCTGACCGGGAGCTTGAAGGATATCAATCCACTCTTGAATCTGAATACGAAGATGACCCACGAAACTTCGCAGTTTACGCGCTAGATTGCGAAATGTGTTATACAACTAAAGGACTTGAACTTACGCGCGTTACGGTTGTGGATTCAAAGCTGAAGATCATATATGAATCTTTAGTGAAACCATTCAATCCAATAATCGATTACAATACGCGATTTTCAGGTATTACGGAAGAACAGATGAATACCACCAGCACTAATATTTTGCAAATACAAGCGACAATGCTTCATTTGTGTAGTGCCAAAACAATACTCATTGGACATTCACTTGAGTCAGACATGAAAGCACTCAAAATTATCCATAATTGTATTATAGATACATCAGTAATGTTTCCACACAAATTCGGCCTGCCACACAAGCGCGCGCTTAGAACATTAGCGAGTGAATACCTCAAAAAAATCATACAAAATGATGTAGGCGGACACGATAGCGCTGAAGATGCACTGGCAGCCATGGAATTAGTTGTATGGAAAGTCAAAGAAGAATTAAAAGTGAAAGGCATTAAACATTAAATGTTTAAACGATTATTTTCAAATTGACTGTTTTAAAGATTATATAGTTTTGTTGAAGAAACTTTATCCTTTAAAATAACTGGTGCCTAATATTTAAGCAACTATAGTTTTGTATTTTCTCACGAGACTTTCAAATAAATTGATTGTTGGCGAGTAGAAAAAGTGCAACGGAAACTTAAAAGAAGAAGTAGAGTATGAAACATCGAAGTACAAAATGAACACCACGATAAAATACGAGCACAAGCAAGGGTAGTAGAAATGGCGCAAAGTAATAAAATTTGATACAAACTTACCCATTCTTGTCGTATAAACTTTTTGCGTCTTGGCTCCGTACCAGAGAAATTTGCGTGTGGTTAGTCAGGTCGTCCAATTTTGTATTGAATTCCTTTAGGTCTTGTTTCGTGCTCATAATTTTGTTGTTAAATTCGTCTATTGGTTCTTTAAATTCCTCCATATTGTCCATTAAATTCTGCACAGTGTTTAGGCTGCCAAAAGCATCCGATTCTCGGTTGTCCAAGTTTTGGGAGCTGATATGGTCCAAGTATTCTTCAGCTTGTCGGCGAGCAGTGTCCAAACGCGGTGCTATTTGAATATTTTGAAATTATAGTTAAATGTCATCCTATGCAAAAAGTCGAAAGGGGTATAATAATACTCACAATCATTTTCTTGTAAGTTAGTTGATAAGTTGTTAATGTTATCAATTGTATTATCCACTTCATCACTGGCGTCTTGTACTCTGTCAACCATCAGCATCGTCATGCTTCGTAATTCGTCAGCGCTTTTAACTAAACTTTTACTGTTGTTTAACGAATAATTTGCTTGTCGATTCATATTGTTGGCTTCATTGTTCATCGTGTCCAATTCGTCCAAAATAGGTTTCATGTTAACTTTATCCGGGGAAAGTAGTTCAACTTTAGGGCGAAGTTTGTTAATGGTATCGTTTATATGCGCTAAACGTCTTGTGGTAAAGAATCCTGAACCAACACTCTGGAAGACATAATATAGTTAAAGTAAAAACAAGATGTTTAGAGGGTTGTACAGCATACATTAAAGTCATCCTGGACTGGATCGATCAAAGTGGCCAAATAATCTGTAAAGTCTAATAAATCATCAGTGCAACTGTCACACTGCATGCATCCATATTCTTTAAGGAATGCCCATCTGTGGGGACATCGGTCACACTTGTCTCCGGTCACACCTGGAAGACATTCGCATTGCCCGGTTTGGGAGTTACACCCAACGCCGATCGAAAAATCACCTTTGCATCCACAAGCTGAAAATTTAATTATTAATTATTAATATCTTTATAAGTTTTAAAATTAAACTATGCTTACAAACGCATCCTTCTGAAGTTAAATTCCAATAACCAGCTTTACACTTATCACAGGTACGTCCTGTTACACCTGGTTTACATCTGCACAGACCCGTACTTTCGTCGCATTGCGTTCCAAGTGATGCCTCGCTACATGCGCAAGGATAGCATCCTGCACCATGAGGAAAACCGTAATGATCAACCTCACAGCGATCACATTTATCTCCGACCACATTCTGTTTGCATACGCATTCGCCAGTATTATGAATACATTCAGACGTGCCGATCAAATCGCATACGCAGCTCTGACAGTCCTTCGCGCTAATTGCATCGCCAAAATGACCAGGCGCACATAAGCCGCATGCTTCACCGAACGTATTATTCAAACATTTTAAACATGCGCCAGTTACCGTGTCGCAGGAAGCAAGATCATTCGTGTCTATATTGCCAGAACATTCGCAAGGCTTGCAATAGTCACCCGGGTTATCGGGACGTCCGTAGTATCCTGCCGCGCAGTATTGGCAACGTGCTCCTCTGTAACCCTCATTACAGGAACAGTGGATATGCTCCCCATCTGCGCTCACGTCGCACGAGTGCGCAAAATTGTTTCCCGCCATTGGAATAGGGCACGCACAAATTAAGCAGTCCATTGGCGTACCGTGTTTCGCATTACCATGATACCCAACTTCACATTGTTCGCAGTGATCACCAACCGTATTATGTTGACAATTTAGGCATACACCCGTATTAACGTCGCATTCTTGTGCATGACCATTACAATTACAGGGTACACAATACCCGCCATGTGGACCTGTACTGATTCGATAATAACCAGGTGCACATTCTTCACACGAAAGACCTGCATAATTTGGAGGACAATCACAGATTTCCACCGAGTAAGCCATGGGTCGATGCGCTTGGAAAAGTGAGCTATCTTTATCTGCATCATCAAAAGATACGTCTGAGATAGTTGCTGATTCTGTATTACTCCAATACGTTGTTCTTATATATATGGCAGTTAGGTCTTTAAGGATTGTCATCAAATGCTCTCGTTTAGCGGGAACACCTGAAGGCAGTACAAAATTGCTTTCAACAATTTCCAAGGATGCTGCGAAATCTGTATTGACTGGCGGTTGTTCATAACCGATATACTTCAAGTAGTTGTTGTTTGCTGGTCCGACCAATACAACATCAGGTCTTAATGTTGCTTTTCCGGTATCCCCAATTGAATAGTAAATAGTGTAATTTAAAAAGCCACCGTAAGCTTTCAATCGTTTCCCAAGATATTCGTCCGGTGCTGAGAAATATAATGTTTTATCTCTATCTTCTTCATCAATTACAAGATGAACCGCTTGACCATTTGATGCAGCAGCGCTTATATTTAAATAAGTAACATTCAAGGTATCTACAGTCTCGTTAACGGTTACAATTTCCCAGTCCTCCATGTAATATGTGTACGTGCGGTACATGAAATTCGAAGCGTAACATCGGTTCGTTTTTCCAAAACAGAAACAGTCCGTGCATCCATTTTCATTGCTAGCTTGTAAATTATACGTGCCTTCAGCGCAGATGTCACACGCTGGTCCCGACACTTGCTTCTTACAGAAACATTCTGCAGATTGTTGATCACAAATGTCTTTAGTTGTACCATCTAAGTTGCATTCACAGAAATCGCAATAGGGAAAACCAAAATGGCCCGCATTACAACTATCGCATTTTCTGCCAAATACATTTGGTTTACACCTAAAACAAAATTCGAAAATATGTTAATATACATATTGGCAATTAATTAAAATATAAATAACATACGGACAACTTCCATTATATAAATCACATTGTAATGTGTTTGTGACGCCCAATGGATTGCATTTACATTCTTCGCAGCCGTTAAACTCATCAAACCCAAAGGAGAAGGGTTCACATTGATCACACAATTCTCCTTGAACTCTTGGCGGACATATACACTGTCCTGAGTGATCACACGTGGATCCACTGGGACAATTGCAGGGTTTACAATCTGGGAAGTTGTAGTAACCAGTTTTGCAAATAGAACAATCTCGTCCAATAACGTTTGGCTTGCATTCACATTGCCCACCGAATTTATCGCAATCAAAACTCAAAGATCCGCCGAAATCGCATTGGCATCTCAACGTACCCGCATTATAACCAGCAGTTATAGAAAATACGGAATCTCGGCAAAATCCTGTTTGGTTCGTATCAATATGAAAATGGTTCTGTCCACAAGTGCGAATGAATTCATCAGTCCGATCAAAATCGTTCTCTTCGCTAATGCGCCGGCTATACAAATCTGAAGGCATAACCATTATATAGTCTAAGTACACATTTTTATCGCTGGGTAGACTAAGCGTAATCATGAAGTTCTCCGTCAATGATATTTTATTGGACCCATCTTTTTGGGCAACAACTGAACGGCATCCATACGTTTTCGGGCAGTGCGGTAAAGACACTTTAGACTCGTACATAAAACCATTTTGTACAAGTACATTGAGGTCGTATTCTGGATAATCAGGCTGGTAATAGTGTAAGACGAATGTATAATATCCGGGATTCGGCACTTTTGACCTAACATCGATCATATTGTTGCTTTGATTTAGAAATACATAATTAACCCCATTTCTATTCTTTATAATCGGTTTCGGTTGGTCCTCATTGTATATTGCTTCTTTTTCGAAGCTGATTTTCTTCGATTCCGGTTGATCAGTATATGTGGTCTTAATGCAAAAACCGTCTTTTTGAATGCATTTCGGCCGTGGTTGTATATAATCCACAGACCATTCTTCAAAAGGAATTGCCACTACGCTGTGAATTCCAACGTTTGCCTCTGGCCCTTTAAATTTGACGTGTAAAAGATTTTCATCTGCTGTATAATGTCCGACAATTCCATCTTGATCTGTTACGACTTGCCTACATACTGTTGTATATTTGCATTTATAAAGAATAATCTTGTGGTTATCACGATGATAAACATCGTTATCTCCAATAACGGACACATTTAGTGTGTATGTATTCATACTGCTTATTGGCGTGATATATGTGACAAGAATTACGTACTTTCCTGGTTTTTTAAGAGTTATATTATAGTCCAATTCTGGCTGGCCGTGATTCACGAGTGGAATTCTACTTGCTGTTGTTACGTTCATCTTCTCCAAATGCTGATGATCGTCATAAAAGCTGGATGGATTTGAAATTCCATTTTCCCCTAGATCTATATAAGCACCTGAACCAAAACTTGCGGCAAATCTATTTACACTAGAATATTGGAATTGTCGACATAGCGATTGTGAGTCATGATGGCAAGGCTCAACAACTTTATACTTGAGTATCAGAGGCATATAGAATTCTTCTGGTAAAATTACAAAATAATCTAGAAGCAAACCTTTTTCGGCTTTAATGCTCACGGTCCATTTTCCATTTTTCATTACGTAAGCGGCCGGTGTATTTCCAACGGACACTGTCACAAATGCGGGTTTTCCGGTATTCTGGAAAATAACCGGATATTCTTGCTCTTCGTCAGAAGTGCTGTCAGGAATAACATTAACACTGCCGTGTATTGGTTTTGTTGAATTAGTCATGTAACGTAGAACAATACGATAGAAAGACGGCTTATATATATTGACATCATGAAGAATTTCGGTTTGCAAGATATTGAAAATGGCGTAACCTTTCCAAGAGTATCCTGGGAAATCGCTCTCTTTATATGCATAACGGACATCGGAGTCTTGCGTTCTTCCGTCTTCAGCCTCATACTGATGTTGATATAAAGTTGGAAAGTAGTGCGCACCAATTGGTTCTTTGCAAGTTTTACCCGTTATTCTTGGTTGACAGGCGCACTGTCCTGATGATTTATGGCAAACATTGCTAATAGCTCCACCAACGTCGCAGTCACAATCAGTACAACCGAATAAGTTGTCTTCTTCTAGATTGTAAGTCCCATCATCGCATTCCGTGCATCCTCGCGCAACAACATTGGGTTTACATGTGCATTGACCATGGTCCGAATTACACACCGCAATTCCACTAAGCACGCCAGGCAAGTGGCAATGACATTCTTCACATCCAGCAGTATTATGAACATTAAGATTCCAATAGAGTGGTTTACACTTATCGCAAATACGTCCCTCGACTCGGTCTTTGCATTGGCAAAGTTCACCCTTTGGCGCAAAGCCGCACCCGGCGAATGCTGCAATGACACCGGCAGGGTTGCAATTGCATTCTTCGCACGCGGGAAAGTTGTAAAATCCTTCCATACAGTTATCGCAACGTTCTCCGTCGTAGTTATAGTGACATTGACAAATTCCTTCATCGTTGCACGAAACGCCATTAGCACCGTGAGTGTCACAATCGCAAGCTGAAAAGTTCATAGTTTGGTCATTTTCAATATTTATACTTTGAAAAAGATTAGCTTACATAGACATTTTGGATACATGTAATATCCAGGACTGCACTGTTCGCATGTTCGTCCAGCAAAACCAGGTAAACATGTGCATTTTCCAGTGACTCCGCAGATGGTACTGGAGGAGCCAATAACACTGCAGTTGCACGATTTGCATTCCGGATAGCCGAAGAAATTCTTATCACACTGATCACAATTGGCTCCAGTATATCCCTCTTTGCATATACATCTTCCAGTCTCCTTGTCACAAATAGATGCTTCGGTTCCCTTAGTGTCACACGTGCACACTAAAATTATAAATTGTAATAGTATCAACAAATTTTCAACGATGCGCTTAAACATACAAGTGCATGAAGGGTAGTTGAAGTAACCCGCCTGGCATTCTTCGCATTGTTTACCGCCGTAATTATTTTTGCATGTACAATTTCCTGAAGTTTTATCGCATACGCTGGAAACAGCACCAAGTGGATTGCATTCGCATGCTATAAAGAATTCGCACATTGTTAATTTGTAATTTGAACCAAGATAGCGCATTACGCACGTTCGCAATTTGGGAAGTCAAAATAATCGTCAGCGCATTCCCTGCAGTTATCACCACCAAAATTTTTCTTGCAGTCGCAGATGCCTTCACGTGCTTCGCATTGTAATATTAATGTACCGTTCAGGAAACAATCGCAAATCTTGCAATCAGGATAACCATAATATCCAAAACTACAGCTGTCGCAGTTTGGTTTCTGGAATTCTTCGCGGCATTCGCATTTACCTGTTCCATCCGCACAATTTCCAGTTGAATAGTAAATGTCGCAATCGCAAGCTAAAAGTTAATGTTGAATCATACATACTTCTTGATAAGAAATGAACTTATTCAAACTTACGTTGACACACATCAGTTTCATTCCAATGTTTCCTTGAAGGTTTATAATACTTTGGTTTACAACGATTACAGTTTATTCCCTCAGTATTATGTTGGCAATTCTGACAAACGCCACCTCCCTCGTACTTTCCATGAATATCTAGCGATTCCCCACGTTTATCTACTTCCGGGTCGTATGTACATTCGTTACTATGATTGAAACAGTTGCACGCTGAAAACAATTTTTAGGATGTAAACTGGGAATTTTTGAATTGACAGTCTTACGTTCGCATGTAAAAGGTGCGGAACTTTTCGATTGTCTCCAAGCCTTTTGTTCAAAACCAGGACAACAACTGTCACATTTGAGCCCACACGTATTATGTCTGCATAAACACACCAATATTGCAGGATCGGCAGGATCGCGATTATCGCATGAATCCGCATGACCATTGCACATGCATCTGCCGCCCACACTAATATCTTTGATTGAATAGAAGTACTAAAACAGGAATATTTAAATAAGTTTAGATGCACCATATTTAGAATAAGTGCATACTCTTCGTGTAACTGTGTTATCCTGTCTGGAGACAGACATTAAATGTCCAAATAAGTTTTTGGTCCTCAACATGCGCAAGCGCACATTCGTAGCTCGTGTCCATTCTTGCAAAACGGTCGAGTTAAAATAATGATTGGACGATGGTCGGTTTTTCAATAGAGAGATGGGCATTTCACCACCCTCCAAGGGTAAAATATGCGAAAATGCAGTTGTGCAAATTACGCTATCATCTTTGGAAATGGGCGCTAACGATTCCTCGCCGAAGTACTCGGCACAATCTAAAGGTGATTCGGCGAAATATTGCCATGGAACAAAAGTTTTGCCATAGTCCACCGATTTCTCTAATATCCACATGCCAGGTCGCGGTGAATTACCCATTCGTATATAAACATAGGCAACATGGAACTCCTGAAAAGCAATTTTAGATTTTCAATTGCAATAGCCTTGCTTGTTTGTTTGCTGTGCGGTCATTTGTGATAATCGTGTGTCCGGAAATTGACACCCACAAATGCGTTCAGAAATAGAGATTCATTCAATGGGTTGATTCGAGTGAGCGTCATGCTCAAAGAATAAAATCAGAACAGGATTTTGATAAGAGAGCGCATGAGATAATCTCGCATTCGGAATGAGCGCGCTTTAATTTTGAAACGCGCTCGAAAAATATAATTGTAGCCCGATATAGCTCCGATGTTAAACTGTTTGAAAATATGCTTAACAGATGTTTTACTTGGAAGTACACGACCAAACGAATGTACGAACAGTTAAGAAGGAAGAAAGTGGAAAGCCCTTTGAGGGGTTCTTGACTTACAACGCGCATAAAATGAACATTCGAATTTTCTATATGGTAGCTTTTGAGCGAGATTGGTGCAGAACGGAACTATAAATACAATACATAATACGGCTTGCAAGGAAGCAGTAAAAACCGAGTTGGCGTTGTACGTGATGCTTTATTTTTGCCATTTTCTGTTATGGCCGAAAGGAAATCAGCAAATATTGTTAATTGAAACTATAATACTAATTGAATGTAATTCAAGTTACCAATTTTGATATCCATTCAAATTTAAATAAAAATGTTTTGAACACTAATACTGACGACCTGCAATAACTTGCATGCACCCTTTCTGAAAGTTTACACCTATTCTTGAGTGGAATACAACTTGAATAAGATGTTGGACAAGATGTCATTGAGTGCAAATGTATTACTCACCTGGCCCAAATCAATGGTAAGATTCACTTCATTGTATTTCATCCCTCTTGAGAGGGGTGGACTTTGCCACCACGTTTCCATTCCATCAACCGCAAACTCTGGCGGATGGCGTTTATCAGGTCGTGTTGGATCACAAAAATCGCAATGCTATGGCAAGACAATGCAATATTAGGTTTTTTTTACTAACTTTTCAAACAGTACATTCATTGTCAACAAATTATATTGAAAGTATCCAAACATTATAATCATTAATGAAATGTTTGGTGATATGAGATAAGCGCATCGTCTTCTGTCTTTTAGTTCTAATAACATCATAAACAAAGATTCATTGTTGAATTATTAAAATTAGGCTTGCGTTATCAGTGAAACTTGAATAATTTTTATCTCGGGGTCAAGAAAGCAATTTGAATTCATTCACCGACGTCTTGTCTTGCGCGATTACTAGAATTCCTTACTAGAAATGATATTTCGTGCAATGATGGAATTAATTTGTATGCTATTTGCGAAAATTGTTCGTTATTCACCTGTCCATGAATCAAATTAACATTGACATCATTTTCAGCACTTGTCGCACCAACAAGTTTGCAATAGAGTTCCGGGCCTTCGATGTCTTCGCCGCACGTGGCGGACGCATGCATCTTGCGGCCTTCCGCAAGGTTGAAGTAAGGCGGCGTTAAAATCTCCGCACTAGCGTTCTTTGCACATAATAAACAACACAGAATAGCACCGGTAATCACAGCACAAACGCCGAGGAACGGCCGGTGCTTGCCGCCGTTCCGCATCATCTTCGCTTAACTAACGCCAGCAGCGAACTGGTAAGCGTTGCTTCCCGCACGTATTGACCAAGGGCCTTCTCTAAGCATACACGCACGGCCCGCGCAGACGATAAACGCTTAGCGCTAGTGCCCCAAACGCAAATGCGCTTAAGCCGCATTACGCGCGCTCATCACAAACGGCGCTGAATCCCTTGAACGTACGCAGTATCGGATTGCGTCTGTATTTCGCGATGCACATTGTATTAAATTACTACATGTAGCACTTTTTTGATTGATTATACGCAGGTGAATCGAGTAGTAACATTTTGAATATTGCTGAGAAATATTATAAATCAAACAAAGTTACGGAATTCTTTACTTAGTACTCTTCTGTTCGTTGGGCTTACTCCCTCCACGTTAGCATCAGATAGGACAAGTGCCTCTGTGTGGAGGAGACGAAAAAGAAAGATGTAAGAAGATGAGATGAAAAGAAGATGATGAAAAATGAGAAAAAAGAAAAAACCTTCTTGGGGGACTCGGCGATTCGATGTTTGAATGGTGTTTTGGGCGATTAAAATACAAGTTCTGGGCTTAAAAGTTGCCGTGCTGTATTTGCAGTTTCGTAGAATTGTGCAAATTATAAGGCAACGGACCTTTTTTTAGATTTTCGCAGCTTTATGCAAAGAATTTTACACATTCTTATTCCACATTAATCAATCATCAATTAAACTAATTATGTTTTGATTAATTATACAAGTGTCGAAGTGTTTCATAGGAAAATTAGACAAAATTTTTACTTATTTTGATTAATTGATCAGAGATTACTTGAGCAAATTTATCATGTTTGCAATACAAATTTACCTTAGACTTGATATTTACTTAATTGAATTTGTATGTACAAATATTTGATAAACATCACTTCAATTATGGCAACAGCACTAATGCGAAATTTTGCGGTTTGATAAGAGCACTAGCGGAAACTGTCTCATGGAAGTTCGCTTTCACAGTCTGTGTTTGACTCTGCCAAGATGTACTTCGATTTGGGTCGCAGTGAAGGTTTCCCCACACAATATGGGGCTAATCGTACTCCAGTAACTGTTGATGTGTTAGAAGTGGGTCTTATAGTGGCTGCAGTGATTTTAGCTTTTAGTTTTTATATTTCTATCATATCGAGTCGTCTGACTGAAGTATAACTTGATTATTTACACGGTTTTAATTTTACACTCATGACTAATTGGCATTCTTTTAGAATATCTGTACGTATACGAGGGTTACAATTAGTATCTTAATCGGAATTTTACTTCTTTGTAAGTATGCTTTGGTCCTGAACAAACCAGAACTCTTTGTAAACATTTTTCAGTGGGTAACTACGGACAAGAATGGGAAGTTGCACATATAAAAAGTAAAACCCCGTATAAAGCCGGAAGTAGTGCGGAAATTCATGCTGATATTGGAGTTAAAATAGGTTTAAGATCAGTGAACATAACGCTTAAAAGTGATGTTAATGAAACTGGACCACTCAAATATGAAATGATTAATTATAATGAACGTTTTGAGTGGACTTGGCAACAAGGACGATTTGGGTTTGGTCCTTATGGTAATTTAAATTGTCTATTTAGTAAAATTTTGCTCAATTTGTGTGATTGTTATAGCTGGCCACCTTCAACAGCAATTCCGTGCTGCACAATATCGCGGTTTACCAACGCCTATTTTATGGATCGCGGATTATTTCGTTATCGATGGCGAAGGTTTCAGACATGGGCGCTTTTATCGCACAGCTGGCTGGTACGCACATATTGCATTGTGGAGTGCATTTCCTTGCTGGATTCTTGCAAACATCTTATTTAGGTACTTGATGATAATCGATTACATCAGTAAATATATTTTCATATTCATTGTAGATCTGTCATAAAATATGGTGGTTATTGCATCGGATTTTGTGGTGGCTTTCAATTATTGGCTAATTTATTGTGGTGCGTTATTAAAAATCCACATCCGCTTGTAATTCCCTTTGAAGACGATATCATTCGAACCAAATACGGTGCCAGTTTCTGGATAACATTTTTCAATGGAATTCTTTGTTTGACAATTTTTGGTATTGTTATGGTTTGCGAAATTCGTTTCAATTCGGCCCTCTACAACTTTTTCAACGTGTCCGTCATTACAAATTCGGATGAGACATATCTAAGTATGTATAAAAAGCGTTTTCATAAAACATGCTCCTTCCGGTCTTTGACGCGCAATTTAAAAGGGCTTATTTATGATAAAATTTAATTGTAGCACATGATGAATTAACCTCTCTGTATGACCAAACAATGCCGAATACAAGTGATAATGAAATGCTTATATTGAGGAATCAACCTGGAGGATCAGACGATAACGCAAATACTTCATATGTAGTCCGCGTTAGGAAAAATACACATTCCATTATAAAACCACCAATTCAGTAAGAATAAAACAGAATATTAGTTATGACTGTTATAACAATAGTATATTTTATAGAATTCGTGATACAACCAATTGGGATAATGTACGAAAAAGTATGCATCTCGTTCCACAGAAACGAACAAGGCATAATGGACCTCTACCACTACCCCCTCGCAATAAATAACGCAGTTTTGAAAACTTAATGATTTAATTATAATATCTGTTTGATATAAGGTATGCTTTACAAGTATTATAAATTACGCAACAGAAACAGAATGAAGTTAAAGCAAATAAAAGTTTTGAAGCTTATCTTAAAATACGTAAGTATTGTTTGTTTTGAACTTATTACGTGATACTGGTGGCCTATAGCAAATCATAGACTTCTTGGTATATATAATATCAGAGTAATAAAGATCACTAAAAGTGATGATCCTAACTGATCCTAACACAGACAAACCTCACCGTTAAATTTAAAAATAATAGTCATACGTATTTGATGGAGATTTTAGGAACCGATATCGCACGAACGAGGCCGAAAGTTGAACTACCTGTCTGTTAAATTCTTTCAGAGTTTATTTTCATTTTATTCTTGAAAAGTACCTGCCGTTTCATGGGTTGTGGGCGAATCCCATGGTGAATCTGTACACAAAGCGTGTCCTACTGTTGTACGTGCTGTACATACCAAAAAAACGTAAACGTAAACGCGTGATAATAGAAAAAGTTGTATCAACAGTGAAATATTACTTTTTAATTGAGCGTAGAAATGTCATCGTTTGAAGACTATGAAGTGCTTAGTATCCTGGGAACTAATTCGAATTCAACGTGTTACAAAGTGAAAAATAAGTTAACAAGTGAAGTGTTTATTTGGAAGGCGATCAATTATGAAACGTATTCAAAACAAACTATTGGTGTACTTGATAAAATCAACGCTCGAAAGTCGCAGAAGCATTCATCGTTAATACATTTCTACGATCATATCGTGCACGAAGAAACTCACACGGTGTATTTAGTAATTGAGTATTGCAAGTATGGATCGATTGCAAACATTATACAAAAGTGCGTGAAACAGAACGAATATGTAGACGAGTTATTAATTTGGAGTTTGCTATACAAATTAGCACATTTTTGCAAACTACATGAAAGTTGCAATCAAGTAGAGTATTTTATCACACACGACACGTTTATTGATGTTAAAGGAAATGTTAAAATCTTAAATTTTACTTTGGACGAATTGCCAGTGGTTGCTGAATGTAATAATATTCATAACTTGGGTATTTTATTGCATCAAATTGTGTATTTGAACGTGCATTATCAACGAAATATCAACAATACCTTCCCAGAATATTACAGTAACGATTTGCATAATCTTCTCAAGTTTCTTACTAATCCTGAGCCAGATGTTGCGCCGACAATCGATGCGGTTCTCCACCATCCAATGGCATTACTGAAGCAAGTAACTGACCGTAAATTTGCCCTTTTCGTTCAGAAAAACCCAACTAATCTCCAACCAAATGACCACACAGATAATTGCGAAGAATTAACAATTGTTGGCGATTGTCATGAACGCAATTTACATTTGAAATTAGAGAATATACGAAGGAGAGATGCACAACTGAAAGGATTGGAAATGAAATTGCAAGAGCGCGAACATGATTTGACGAGACGCGAAAAAAAGATTGCGCTTATGGAGAGAATTGCCAAGGAGAAAATAACCAGAGCTGAATTGTATTTGAAAAGATCAAGAGATTTTTCGAACAAGTCGTCCGCTCAGAAGACTACAACGATGCCAAAAACAGTTTATGAAAAGCAAGATACTAGTTTTTCTGCTGATTGTGGAGACTCAATTATTGTGCCAACGAGCCGAAAATTAAATGTTAACGAAATATCAAAACCTGCAAAATTTACTAGAGCAATGTCCGAACGACGCGTACGGTTCAAATCACATAGTCCCTTAAAAGAAATTCATCACATCAAAAGAGAATTCGGAAAAAGTCAAAGAATGCCTGATCTTGCTGAAATTGTACCAGCTCTTAAAAAGCTTGAGCTAGCTGAATCGGACAAAACCTCAGAAGCTTCAGATAAAAATTCCATAAAACGAAAAAAAAAATTTGGACTTACCTCAATGTTTATGACTAAAAAAACTAAGAAACCAAATTCCATCACTTCTTCATCAGATTCAGTTTCTGCACATACTTATGAAGATTTAGATAAGGGTTGGGAAGACTATCGACAAGATATACAAGATTGTAAGCCTATAAATTGGGCAGAAAATGCTCAAATATTGGAACAAACCCCATGGAATGTTGACGCCAAGAAGCAAGCATTTGATTTGCTACGAATCATGAACCATGAGGAAGTTGATGAAATAAAACACACATTTCTGTAGAATTGTCAAAATCTTTGAAGAGATCTACTGAAAGTTCAAATTTGAATTCAGTTGATATCTGCATATGTAAATAATTTTTTCCAATTGCCTTAATTGAGTGCAATAATAATTTTAAAGTTCCTGAAATAATTTAATATATTGTTTTGCAACTATGATAAGAGGGAAACAGTGGTTACTAAGTAAAGAGGTTTATTAAATACAACAAAAACTACATGACCTTTAAATAGATCTTATCTATGGCCATGATGGCTTTTCATCAGGACCCATTTTCCGTCCATATAGAGCACTCTTGTCCCTGAACAAAATCATCCTTTCAGTTTCTTTGCGATCCAGGTACCATCCAATGGCAAATCCAGCAGCTGGGAAAATACCCCACTGTATCCCTTTAGGAAAAATGTGTAGAAGCATCATGTTTGAGGATGGCCTGCTCCTTTTTATATTTCTGAGTTGCCGTGTAGTCCAAATAAATGGAGCTAACTACAAAGGTAGGAAGCAACGTTACAATCGAGTACCTACTGACTAAATAGCCGAAACTAATGGCCATTAAATATTTAAGAATCTGCAAGTTACATCACAAAATGTAAGGTTACAGCAGTGACTTAATCATGTTGTGTTATAATGAAATCAATACAACAAAACATGTTACTTACATTTTTCTTTTTTATAATGTTACTGTCAATATTCAACTTCAAGATTAGGAACAACAAACTGATTTCTAATAGTGTAGACTATTAGACGGAGCTCATCTGTCAAAAAATATAGCCTTTTGATACAAATTGCTTACTGTTTGACACCATTTGTATCGCCCGGTATAGCCTTAGTTCTTGATCATACCGTCAACATCAAGTGGCGTTATATGCTTTTGTATGAGTCACCGGAGACACCTACTGGCGAGATGAACCATGTCTCGCCATGTGATGAACTCCTTTGCTAGTAGCACTCTAAATGCACACTTGTTGCTTGTGCCCATGGCCCATGATGGTGTACGTGGTGTTAGCTTTTAACTAATGGGAGAAGTGGTGGGTTGGGATATGTGACACCCTTAGTGGGGCAAAAATGTACCGAATCGCGTTTCGCAACGTTCTGCGTTTGAAATTGATTAATTGGATTTACTTCTAAAAGTGAGTAGAATTTAATATTTGACTATTATGAAAGGAACAATTTAATTTTCTGAACACTAAATGCATACTCCATGCATAAATATGACTCCTTGGGTTAAGTTTTCGATCTGCGTCACGGCGAGCGCGCTATTTTTGCGGCCTGAATTTGTGGGAGGGATTCTTCGATTTACAACGTTGTCACGTTTCCATGATTGGAGATGCTTTGCGCCACATTCAAATGTTCAATTTGTTCATATAATTTTGGCTGGTTGTACACTTATGCATTACCTTGCAATAACTTTGTTTGTGTATTTATTTATTGTATAGCAAAATTTAAGACTCTAGCGATGGTAATTTTCCAAAAGAAAAGTTTTATAATGTTTTATTTAATAGAATTAAATTAATTAATGCCGTTTTTTATGGTACCAGCAACTAGATTTTGTCAAAATAGTGTTATTACCTAATAACGTAATTGCATGTTTTGTTAATTTAAATGTTTATTTGCTGGTATGAATTTTGCGCTGCTAAAAATGTGTTTTTTCGAATAATTCTTTGTTATATATAATTTTTTTGGACAATCAACGTCTTATCCTTAATTATCTTTGGATTATTTGATAAAAAATATGTATATATTTGTTATTTCTCTATTATTGTTCAATAATATGTACTTTGGCTAAACTTGGCGGGAACATATATACTTGAATAATTTTAAGACGTGTCAACACAGCCTGTATTTTAGCAGTTCTACATTTGCTCAATGGGGGCGCAGTGATCGTCCTGCTCGCCGTGACGCAGATCGAAAACTTAACCACTCCTTGTCTATGCGTAAATATCAAATTTTCTTTCTATGGTTTTCGTATTGTTATGATTGAGGTTATGTACCGGCACAATTATTTCAGCTGGCCCAGTTAGAAGTGGGAGAGCTTTTGTATCAATTAATATAGTCAGTGCCTGGTGTAACTAATCAAACATTGCAATCAACTGACTAAGGAGTGTCTAATGCCGACGACACAATTTTATTGTGTGTATGAAACAACAAATTGAAATTACTAATAAAGGCAATGGAATGGGGACACCCATTTCAAAGGTGGTATTTTTATGACTGAATTGAAAAAGGTCACATCAACTCATGAGGATGTAATGAAGCAAAGATAGGTCCTTTTAGGGTGATGGCGTCTGCATGTCAACTGGGCATCATCAACACTGCAAGATTCTGGAAGGTTTCTTGGAGAAGTAGCAACAAAAATGATGTTTTCCAAGGATAAAATATGTGAATTGCATTAGCTACAAGTCAGAAACATCTTTGATGTTGATGCAGCAAGAGAAGTGCTAGGGGAGTGAGTAACAAGAAGGCCTGATATAAGAAACAAACCCTGGTTTTGCAATGATATCAAATTGAAATGTGAGGAGAAGAGAGGAAGATATATCTCCAATACAGATCAGAAAGGGTATATAGGAGGTATAAGAAACAGATGAAAACTATATAACCAAAAAACATATTGAAGAGGTTTGAAAACAGGATCAAATAAATAACAAGCTACTTAAATATGGGGGTAAACAACTAATACCACTCGCACTACCGACAAATTAACTACTGAGATATTTCAGTAGTCTTGCCTGGAGGAGCGACGTCCGCAATAAAAATGAAAAAAAGAAACCACTAATACTTCAACTTTCACTCCACATAAATAGCATAACAAATATTCAACAAATAACAAGAGAGTGGAAGATAAGCATTGTAATAATGCTATTAAAAAAAGGAGAAAAGTCTGATCCAAAAAGCTTCTAGGGAATTAATCTGCAATGCATAGAATAAATAAATAAATAAATTAACAATCAAGATCTTGACAACTAGACTTGTCACATAAACCTGGAAAATGAATAATTGGAAAAGGTGATGGAATTTAATCAGCCTGTATTCATATGATTTATTGATCTAAGAAAGGCTGTTGTCAGAGTTAAAGTAAATAACATGCTATACAATAGGAAAATACCATTCAAAGTAGCCAAAACAATTGAAGGTCAGATCACAGAGAGTATCCCAACAGGAACTTGAATTACACAAGTAGAAGACATTTTTAGTCCTCTACATTTTGCTTAATGATGGATGAAATAATACAATAAGTTAAAACATAACTGTATACCCCATGGACAAACAGAAAATTAGCATTGTGTGTTATGCAGAGGATGTGATTTTGATCAGAATAAAGGAGGACTCTAACAGTGTAGTCTCCACACTTTCAATACCACAGGTGAGAGTGAAAAGAGCAATGAAGAGCTGAATGGAATGCACACACAGATGGAGTGGCAATAACATGAACTGTAAGAAAAACAAGAGATTTAAGACCTAAAGGCAAAGAAGCAGCATCCAAAGAAAAGATGGAAAGACACTGGCACAGGGTGAATGAAGAGGCAAAATGTCTAATGCAAGAAGAAAAAGAATTTGTTGTTTCAGTTATATCTTAATAACTTCACTAGCTCCTCTTCTGATGGACATGGCTGGAACGAACTTGGTGAGTATATTGGCAGTTGTGCTTCAGCACATACTTGCCACTTAGTTATATTTTAGCTAATATAGTTTAAACATAATTAATTAATTATGTGTTTTTCAGTCATTTCATCATAGCTCCTCTTCTGATGGACATATATGGAACGAATATGGTAAGTATGTTGGTAGGTGTGCTTCGGTACATACTTGCCACTTAGTTATGCTCTAGCTATTATAGTTTAAGCATAATTAAGTAATCATGTGTTTTTCAGTCATTTCATCATAGCTCCTCTTCTGATGGACATGGCTGGAACGAACTTGGTGAGTGTGTTGGCAGTTGTGCTTTGGCACATACTTGCCACTTAGTTCTAGTCTAGCTATTATAGTTTAAGCATTATCATTAATCATGTGTTTTTTCAGTCACTTTATCATAGCTCCATTTCTGATGAACAAAGCTGCAATGAATGTGGTAAGTATATTGGTAGGTCTGCTTCAGTACATACTTGCTACTTAGTTATTCTCTAGGCATTATAGTTTAAGAATAATTGCTAATTGTGTCTTTTCTCAGGCATTTGATTTAAGGCAACTCTTTTGTATGGTGATGGTCGTAAGGGTTCCTCTTCCATATCTGGGGAAACATTGTAGTAATTGTGTTTTATATGCAAATAAACGCTGTTAAAATTAATTTACTGGTAGCGACACCTGTTGGCCAATAGTAAACTATGTTGCAAGTAACTATCCTGTTTATATTCCCGACGCCCAGAGATGGCGCCACTAGTAAATGCAATAGTGGTTGCTTACAGAAAATTAAAAATTTTATATGTGTGTCATTGAAAAAGTCAATGTTATCAGCACTGATAAGTCAAAAACTTTTTCCCTCATAGAAGTGAAGTTTTAAAACTTGAATATGTCGGGATCCAGGAGTGCTACGAAGGCGAGGCTGATACCATTTTAATCAGCTTAACCAGGCGTACCTGCCTTCAAAGTTTGAACTAATGAACTAAAGTTTGAACTAACCGTCCGATTCAGCTCAAAATTTGTGGGCAGGTGCGTGTGGCCAAGGTAATTAAGATAAACCAGGCCCCGTATCCCTATCAGCTGTAGTTCCCGAGTAATTAACAAAGAACTATACCTCCGAAACTTACCGTCCGATTTTGCTCAAATTTTGTACGCAGCTGCGCGTGGCCAAGGCAATTAAGATGACCTTTGGCCCGCTCCCGCAACAGGTGTAGTTATCGAGTAATTAACAAAGAACTATATCTCCGAAACTTACCGTCCGATTTTGCTCAAATTTTGTATGCAGGTGCGCGTGGCCAAGGCAATTAAGATGACTTTTGGCCCGCCTCCGCAACGCGTGTAGTTACCGAGTAATTAACAAAAAACTATATCTCGGAAACTTACCGTCCGATTTTGCTCAAATTTTGTATGCAGGTGCACGTGGCCAAGGCAATTAAGATGACCTTTGGCCCGCTCCCGCAACAGGTGTAGTTATCGAGTAATTAACAAAGAACTATATCTCCGAAACTTACCGTCCGATTTTGCTCAAATTTTGTATGCAGGTGCGCGTGGCCAAGGCAATTAAGATGACTTTTGGCCCGCCTCCGCAACGCGTGTAGTTACCGAGTAATTAACAAAAAACTATATCTCGGAAACTTACCGTCCGATTTTGCTCAAATTTTGTATGCAGGTGCGCGTGGCCAAGGCAATTAAGATGACCTTTAGCCCGCCCCCGCAACAGGTGTAGTTATCGAGTAATTACCAAAAAACTATATCTCGTAAACTTACCGTCCGATTTTACTCAAATTCTTTGTGCAGGTGCGCGTGGCCAAGGCAATTAAGATAACCTTTGGCCCGCCCCCGCAAAATGTGTAGTTACCGAGTAATTACCAAAAAACTATATCTCGTAAACTAACCGTCTGATTTTGCTCAAATTTTTTGTGCAGGTGCGCGTGGCCAAGGCAATTAAGATAACCTTTGGCCCGCCCCCGCAACATGTGTAGTTACTGAGTAATTAAAAAAAAAAACTATATCTCGTAAACTTACCGTCCGATTTTGCTCAAATTTTGTAGGCAGGTGTGCGTGCGCAAGGCAATTAAGATGACTTTTGGCCCGCCCCCGCAACGGCTGTAGTTACCGAGTAATTACCAAAAAACTATATCTCGTAAACTTACCGTCCGATTTTGCTCAAATTTTGTAGGCAGGTGCGCGTGGCCAAGGCAATTAAGATGACCGTTGGCCCGCCCCCGCAACGGGTGTAGTTATCGAGTAATTACCAAAAAACTATATCTCGTAAACTTACCGTCCGATTTTGCTCAAATTTTGTACGCAGGTGTGCGTGCGCAAGGCAATTAAGATGACTTTTGGCCCGCCCCCGCAACGGCTGTAGTTACTGAGTAATTACCAAAAAACTATATCTCGTAAACTTACCGTCCGATTTTGCTCAAATTTTGTACGCAGGTGCGCGTGGCCAAGGCAATTAAGATGAATTTTGGCCCGCCCCCGCAACGCGTGTAGTTAACGAGTAATTACCAAAAAACTATATCTCGGAAACTTACCGTCCGATTCAGCTCATAATTTGTGGGCAGGTGCGTGTGGCCAAGGTAATTAAGATAAACCATGACCCGTCCCCCTATCAGCTGTAGTTCCCGAGTAATTAACAAAGAACTATATCTACGAAACTTACCGTCCGATTTTGCTCAAATTTTGTACGCAGGTCCGCGTGGCCAAGGCAATTAAGATGACCTTTGGCCCGCCCCCGCAACAGGTGTAGTTATCGAGTAATTAACAAAGAACTATATCTCCGAAACTTACCGTCCGATTTTGCTCAAATTTTGTATGCAGGTGCGCGTGGCCAAGGCAATTAAGATGACTTTTGGCCCTCCCCCGCAACGCGTGTAGTTAACGAGTAATTACAAAAAAACTATATCTCGGAAACTTACCGTACGATTTTGCTCAAATTTTGTAGGCAAGTGCGCGTGGCCAAGGCAATTAAGTTGACCTTTAGCCCGCCCCCGCAACGGGTGTAGTTACCGAGTAATTACCAAAAAACTATATCTCTTAAACTTACCGTCCGATTTTGCTCAAATTTTTTGTGCAGGTGCGCGTGGCCAAGGCAATTAAGATAACCTTTGGCCCACCCCCGCAACATGTGTAGTTACTGGGTAATTACAAAAAAACTATATCTCGTAAACTTACCGTCCGATTTTGCTCAAATTTTTTGTGCAGGTGCGCGTGGCCAAGGCAATTAAGATAACCTTTGGCCCACCCCCGCAACATGTGTAGTTACTGAGTAATTACAAAAAAACTATATCTCGTAAACTTACCGTCCGATTTTGCTCAAATTTTGTAGGCAGGTACGCGTGGCCAAGGCAATTAAGATGACCGTTGCCCCGCCTCCGCAACGGGTGTAGTTATCGAGTAATTAACAAAGAACTGTATCTCCGAAACTTACCGTCTGATTTTGCTCAAATTTGGTAGGCAGGTGCGTGTGGACATGACAATTAAGATGACCTTTAGCCCGCCCCCGCTACAGGTGTAGTTAACGAGTAATTACCAAAAAACTATATCTCCGAAACTTACCGTCCGATTTTGTTCAAATTTTGTGGACGGATGCGCATGGCCAAGCTGATTAAAATAATGTCATCCCCGCCCTCGTAGCACACCTGGTTCGCCAGATATAAAAGTTTTAAAATTTCACTTCTGTGAGGGAAAAGTTTTGGACTTATCAGTGCTGATAACATTGAAACTTTTTCAATGACACGCATAGAGCGGAAATTATTTAATTTCCGTTAAAGTTATCGCTCGATTTTGCTCAAATTTTGTAGGCAGGTGCGCGTGGCCAAGGTAATTAAGATAAACACGGCCTCGACCCCCTAACGGCTATACTTCCCGAGTAATTTCCAAAAATCTATATCTCAGAAACTTACCGTCCGATTCAGCTTAAAATTTGTGGGCAGCAGCGCGTGGTCAAGGTAATTAAGATAAACCAGGCCGCATGCTCCTATCGGCTGTAGTTCCCGAGTAATTAACAAACAACTATATCTCCGAAACTTACGATCCGATTTTGCTCACATTTTGTAAGCAGGTGCGCCTGGACATGGCAATTAAGATGACCTTTGGCCCGCCCCCGCAACCCGTGTAGTTACCGAGTAATTAACAAAAAACTATATCATGGAAACTTACCGTCCGATGTTGCTCAAATTTTGCAGGCAGGTGCGAGTGGCCAAGGCAATTAAGATGACCTTCGGCCCGCCTCCGCAACGTTTGTAGTTTCCGAGATATAGTTTTTTGGTAATTACTCGATAACTACACCCGTTGCGGGGGCGAGCTAAAAGTCATCTTAATTGCCTTGGCCACTCGCACCTGCCTGCAAAATTTGAGCAACATCGGACGGTAAGTTTCCAAGATATAGTTTTTTGTTAATTACTCGGTAATTACACGGGTTGCGGGTGCGGGCCAAAAGTCATCTTAATTGCCTTGGCCACGCGCACCTGCATACAAAATTTGAGCAAAATCGGACGGTAAGTTTACGAAATATAGTTGGTAATTACTCGGTAATTACACCCGTTGCGGGGGCGGACCAAAGGTCATCTCAATTGCCTTGGCCACGCGCACCTGCATATAACATTTGAGCAAAATCGGGCGATAACTTTCAGGGAAATTAAATAATTTCCGCTCTATGCGTGTCATTGAAAAAGTTTCAATGTTATCAGCACTGATAAGTCGAAAACTTTTTCCTCACAGAAGTGAAATTTTAAAATTTTAATATCTGGCGAACCAGGTGTGCTACGAGGGCGCGGATGACATCATTTTAATCAGCTTGGCCATGCGCATCCGCCCGCAAAATTTGAGCAAAATCGGACGGTAAGTTTACGAGATAAAGTTTTTTGGTAATTATTCGGTAACTACACCCGTTGCGGGGGCGGGCTAAAGGTAATCTTAATTGCCTTGGCCACGCGCACCTGTATACAAAATTTGAGCAAAATCAGACGCTAAGTTTACGAGATATAGTTTTTTGGTAATTACTCGGTAACTACACGCGTTGCGGGGGCGGGCGAAAGGTCATCTTAATTGCCTTGGCCACGCGCACCTGCTTACAGAATTTGAGCAAAATCGCACGGTAAGTTTCGGAGATATAGTTTTTGGTTATTTACTCGGTAACTACACCTATAGCGGGGGCGGGCTAAAGGTCATCTTAATTGTCATGTCCACACGCACCTGCCTAACAAATTTGAGCAAAATCGGACGGTAAGTTTACGAGATATAGTTTTTTGGTAATTACTCGGTAACTACACCCCTTTGCGGGGGCGGGCCAAAGATCATCTTAATTGCCTTAGCCACGCGCACCTGCTTACAGAATTTGAGCAAAATCGCATGGTAAGTTTCGGAGATATAGTTTTTGGTTAATTAATCGGTAACTACACCTATAGCGGGGGCGGGCTAAAGGTCATCTTAATTGTCATGTCCACACGCACCTGCCTACAAAATTTGAGCAAAATCGGACGGTAAGTTTCAGGGAAATTAAATAATTTCCGCTCTATGCGTGTCATTGAAAAAGTTTCAATGTCGAAAACTTTTTCCTCACAAAAGTGAAATTTTAAAACTTTAATATCTGGCGAACCAGGTGAGCTACGAGGGCGGGGCTGACATCATTTTAATCAACTTGGCCATGCGCATCCGTCCACAAAATTTGAGCAAAATCGGACGGTAAGTTTCGGAGATATTGTTTTTGGTTAATTACTCGGTAACTACACCCGTTGCAGGAGCGGGCCAAAGGTCATCTTAATTGCCATGGCCATGCGCACTTGTCTACAAAATTTGAGCAAAATCGGACGGTAAGTTTACGAGATATAGTTTTTTGGTAATTACTCGGTAACTACACCCGTTACGGGGGCGGGCCAAAGGTCATCTTAATTGCCTAGGCCACGCGCCCCTGGCCACAAATTTTGAGCTGAATCGGACGGTAAATTTCGGAGATATAGTTTTTTGGAAATTACTCGGAAACTATAGCCGTTAGGGGGACAAGGCCATGTTTATCTTAATTACCTTGACCACGCGCAGCTGCCCACAAATTTTAAGCTGAATCGGACGGTAAATTTCGGAGATATAGGTTTTTGGAAATTACTCGGGAACTATAGCCGTTAGGGGGACAAGGCCAGGTTTATCTTAATTACCTTGGCCACGCGCACCTGCCTACAAAATTTGAGCAAAATCGGACGGTAAGTTTCGGAGATATAGTTTTTGGTTAATTACTCCTTAACTACACCTGTAGCGGGGGCGGGCTAAAGGTTATCTTAATTGCCTTGGGCATGCGCACCTGCCCACAAAATTTGAGCAAAATCGGACGGTAAGTCTCCGAGATATAGTTGTTTGTTAATTACTCGGTAACTACACCCGTTGCGGGGGCGGGCCAAAGATCATCTTAATTGCCTTGGCCACGCGCACCTGCTTACAGAATTTGAGCAAAATCGCACGGTAAGTTTCGGAGATATAGTTTTTGGTTAATTACTCGGTAACTACACCCGTTGCGGGAGCGGGCCAAAGGTCATCTTAATTGCCTTGCCCAAGCGCACCTGCCAACAAAATTTGAGCAAAATCGGACCGTAAGTTTCCGAGATATAGTTTTTTGTTATTTACTCGCTAACTACACCTGTAGCGGGGGCGGACCAAAGGTTATCTTAATTGTCATGTCCACACGCACCTGCCTACCAAATTTGAGCAAAATCGGACGGTAAGTTTACGAGATAAAGTTTTTTGGTAATTATTCGGTAACTACACCTGTTGCGGGGGCGGGCTAAAGGTCATCTTAATTGCCTTGGCCACGCGCACCTGTATACAAAATTTGAGCAAAATCAGACGGTTAGTTTACGAGATATAGTTTTTTGGTAATTACTCGGTAACTACACGCGTTGCGGGGGCGGGCCAAAGGTCATCTTAATTGCCTTGGCCACGCGCACCTGCTAACAGAATTTGAGCAAAATCGCACGGTAAGTTTCGGAGATATAGTTTTTGGTTAATTACTCGGTAACTACACCTATAGCGGGGGCGGGCTAAAGGTCATCTTAATTGTCATGTCCACACGCACCTGCCTACCAAATTTGAGCAAAATCGGACGGTAAGTTTACGAGATATAGTTTTTTGGTAATTACTCGGTAACTACACGCGTTGCGGGGGCGGGCCAAAGGTCATCTTAATTGCCTTGGCCACGCGCACCTGCTTACAGAATTTGAACAAAATCGCACGGTAAGTTTCGGAGATATAGTTTTTGGTTAATTACTCGGTAACTACACCTATAGCGGGGGCGGGCTAAAGGTCATCTTAATTGTCATGTCCACACGCACCTGCCTACCAAGTTTGAGCAAAATCGGACGGTAAGTTTCCGAGATATAGTTTTTTGTTAATTACTCGGTAACTACACGCGTTGCGGGGGCGGGCCAAAAGTCATCTTAATTGCCTTGGCCACGCGCACCTGCTTACAGAATTTGAACAAAATCGCACGGTAAGTTTCGGAGATATAGTTTTTGGTTAATTACTCGGTAACTACACCTATAGCGGGGGCGGGCTAAAGGTCATCTTAATTGCCTTGGCCACGCGCACCTGTATACAAAATTTGAGCAAAATCAGACGGTTAGTTTACGAGATATAGTTTTTTGGTAATTACTCGGTAACTACACGCGTTGCGGGGGCGGGCCAAATGTCATCTTAATTGCCTTGGCCACGCGCACCTGCTAACAGAATTTGAGCAAAATCGCACGGTAAGTTTCGGAGATATAGTTTTTGGTTAATTACTCGGTAACTACACCTATAGCGGGGGCGGGCTAAAGGTCATCTTAATTGTCATGTCCACACGCACCTGCCTACCAAGTTTGAGCAAAATCGGACGGTAAGTTTCCGAGATATAGTTTTTTGTTAATTACTCGGTAACTACACGCGTTGCGGGGGCGGGCCAAAAGTCATCTTAATTGCCTTGGCCACGCGCACCTGCTTACAGAATTTGAACAAAATCGCACGGTAAGTTTCGGAGATATAGTTTTTGGTTAATTACTCGGTAACTACACCTATAGCGGGGGCGGGCTAAAGGTCATCTTAATTGCCTTGGCCACGCGCACCTGTATACAAAATTTGAGCAAAATCAGACGGTTAGTTTACGAGATATAGTTTTTTGGTAATTACTCGGTAACTACACGCGTTGCGGGGGCGGGCCAAATGTCATCTTAATTGCCTTGGCCACGCGCACCTGCTTACAGAATTTGAACAAAATCGCACGGTAAGTTTCGGAGATATAGTTTTTGGTAATTACTCGGTAACTACACCTATAGCGGGGGCGGGCTAAAGGTCATCTTAATTGTCATGTCCACACGCACCTGCCTACCAAATTTGAACAAAATCGGACGGTAAGTTTACGAGATATAGTTTTTTGGTAATTACTCGGTAACTACACGCGTTGCGGGGGCGGGTCAAAGGTCATCTTAATTGCCTTGGCCACGCGCACGTGCTTACAGAATTTGAATAAAATCGCACGGTGAGTTTCGGAGATATAGTTTTTGGTTAATTACTCGGTAACTACACCTATAGCGGGGGCGGGCTAAAGGTCATCTTAATTGTCATGTCCACACGCACCTGCCTACCAAGTTTGAGCAAAATCGGACGGTAAGTTTCCGAGATATAGTTTTTTGTTAATTACTCGGTAACTACACGCGTTGCGGGGGCGGGCCAAAAGTCATCTTAATTGCCTTGGCCACGCGCACCTGCTTACAGAATTTGAACAAAATCGCACGGTAAGTTTCGGAGATATAGTTTTTGGTTAATTACTCGGTAACTACACCTATAGCGGGGGCGGGCTAAAGGTCATCTTAATTGCCTTGGCCACGCGCACCTGTATACAAAATTTGAGCAAAATCAGACGGTTAGTTTACGAGATATAGTTTTTTGGTAATTACTCGGTAACTACACGCGTTGCGGGGGCGGGCCAAATGTCATCTTAATTGCCTTGGCCACGCGCACCTGCTTACAGAATTTGAACAAAATCGCACGGTAAGTTTCGGAGATATAGTTTTTGGTAATTACTCGGTAACTACACCTATAGCGGGGGCGGGCTAAAGGTCATCTTAATTGTCATGTCCACACGCACCTGCCTACCAAATTTGAACAAAATCGGACGGTAAGTTTACGAGATATAGTTTTTTGGTAATTACTCGGTAACTACACGCGTTGCGGGGGCGGGTCAAAGGTCATCTTAATTGCCTTGGCCACGCGCACGTGCTTACAGAATTTGAATAAAATCGCACGGTGAGTTTCGGAGATATAGTTTTTGGTTAATTACTCGGTAACTACACCTATAGCGGGGGCGGGCCAAAGGTCATCTTAATTGTCATGTCCACACGCACCTGCCTACCAAGTTTGAGCAAAATCGGACGGTAAGTTTCCGAGATATAGTTTTTTGTTAATTGCTCGGTAACTACACCCCTTTGCGGGGGCGGGCCAAAGATCATCTTAATTGCCTTGGCCACGCGCACCTGCTTACAGAATTTGAACAAAATCGCACGGTAAGTTTCGGAGATATAGTTTTTGGTTAATTACTCGGTAACTACACCTATAGCGGGGGCGGGCTAAAGGTCATCTTAATTGCCTTGGCCACGCGCACCTGTATACAAAATTTGAGCAAAATCAGACGGTTAGTTTACGAGATATAGTTTTTTGGTAATTACTCGGTAACTACACGCGTTGCGGGGGCGGGCCAAAGGTCATCTTAAATGCCTTGGCCACGCGCACCTGCTTACAGAATTTGAGCAAAATCGCACGGTAAGTTTCGGAGATATAGTTTTTGGTTAATTACTCGGTAACTACACCTATATCGGGGGCGGGCTAAAGGTCATCTTAATTGTCATGTCCACACGCACCTGCCTACCAAATTTGAACAAAATCGGACGGTAAGTTTACGAGATATAGTTTTTTGGTAATTACTCGGTAACTACACGCGTTGCGGGGGCGGGCCAAAGATCATCTTAATTGCCTTGGCCACGCGCACCTGCTTACAGAATTTGAATAAAATCGCACGGTAAGTTTCGGAGATATAGTTTTTGGTTAATTACTTGGTAACTACACCTATAGCGGGGGCGGGCCAAAGGTCATCTTAATTGTCATGTCCACACGCACCTGCCTACCAAGTTTGAGCAAAATCGGACGGTAAGTTTCCGAGATATAGTTTTTTGTTAATTGCTCGGTAACTACACGCGTTGCGGAGGCGGGCCAAAAGTCATCTTAATTGCCTTGGCCACGCGCACGTGCCTACAAAATTTGAGCAAAATCGGACGGTAAGTTTCGGAGATATAGTTTTTGGTTAATTACTCGGTAACTACACCCGTTGCGGGAGCGGGCCAAAGGTCATCTTAATTGCCTTGGCCACGCGCACCTGCTTACAGAATTTGAGCAAAATCGGACGGTAAGTTTCCGAGATATAGTTTTTTGTTAATTACTCGCTAACTACACCTGTAGCGGGGGCGGACCAAAGGTTATCTTAATTGTCATGTCCACACGCACCTGCCTAGAAAAGTTGAGTAAAATCGGACGGTAAGTTTCCGAGATATAGTTTTTTGTTAATTACTCGGTAACTACACCCGTTGCGGGGGCGGGCCAAAGGTCATCTTAATTGCCTTGGCCACGCGCACCTGCTTACAGAATTTGAGCAAAATCGCACGGTAAGTTTCCGAGATATAGTTTTTGGTTAATTACTCGGTAACTACACCTGTAGCGGGGGCGGGCTAAAGGTCATCTTAATTGCCTTGGCATGCGCACCTGGCAACAAATTTTGAGCTAAATCGGACGGTACGTTTCCGAGATATAGTTTTTTGGAAATTACTCCGAAACCATAGTCTTTGCGAGAGCGGGACAAAGGGCATCGTAATTGCCTAGGGTACGCGCACCTACCCACAAATTTTAATTGTGGTTGGCTATACTATAATTTTCAAAATTTTATAATTCCCGCTCTATGCAAGTCATTGAAAAAGTTTCTATGTTATCAGCACTGATAAGTCAAAAACTTTTTCCTCCGAGAAGTGAAATTTTAAAACTTGAATATTTCGGGATCCAGGAGTGCTGCGAAAGCGAGGGTGATATCATTTTATTTAGCTTGACCAGACGTACCTGCCTTCAAAGTTTGGTCTAATTCGGACAGTAAGTTTCCGAGATATAGTTTTTTGTTAATAACCAGACACCCTATGGGACAGTGACATAGTTATTTTAATTGCCCTGGCCACGCTCACCTGCCCACATAGTTTTCGGACGGTAAGTTTTAACACAAAAATATTCATGACAGAATATAACCTGAATACATTTCTATTTTACAATGTGTTATTTGTATTTTTGTCTCGCGAATAAACATCAAACATGAAGGGCAATAAATGTTTCTTTACTTGTATTCCTTTCTATATAGTTAACATATTTTGTAATTGACGAGTTCAACTGTAATCACAGAACGAAGAGCTCTAATATCATTGATGTTTTATTACATCTTCAGCGAGAATAGATGGCAGTATACACATGATTTCAGTAATATTATTCTGTTAAACTTAGTAACCTCAAAAGCAAGTACGCACAATGAATTATATTGCATTTGTGAATGTATAAATATTTCATTTTAAATATATAATGGAAAGTTCATATGGTTCTCGATTGTTACCTCCAAGTAAAGAAAATGCTCGTCCTGCCTGCAAGAAGTGCGGTTATTCTGGGCACCTCACCTACCAGTGTAGAAATTTTATTAAAGTTGATCCAAACAAAGATATTGTTTTGGATGTTAGCAGCACAAGTAGTGATTCTGAAAATGACTATCTCACACCATTAACTGAGCTTAGAGAAAAAGAGCTTAAGGAGAAGTTAAAGAAATCTTCAAAGAGTAAAAAGCTTAAATTGAAGTCCAAGTCAAAGTCAAAGAAGAAACGAAAACATAGTTCCAGTGAATCGAGTGAGAGTGAAATTTCAGATAAAAGCTCTGATGAGTCTAGTAGTAGCTCAGATGATAGAAAACACAAGAAAAGCAAGAAAAAGCATAAAAGGAAATCAAAGAAAAGCACAAAAGACAGAAAGACGAAGAAGAGGCACAATAGTTCTTCAGACAGTTCTGATTAACTTGCAATTTCAATAAATATGCTAACTTACTGTAAAGTGACAGAAAATAAAGTTTTTACTTTAATAAAATGTATTCTATTCATATTTATGTATTACTTGTTATATGTTCAATTCCTTGAACTATGGTTGATCCTAATCCCATTATGTATTTCATTTTATCACAAAAATTGTAAACTAAAGTTTTATTTTATAAATTTTAGGTAAAGCACACATGTTCAATATGATTCTCAAGGCCGTTGCATCATTTCCAAAACCATATTCCTGAAGTATGCTAATTTACTACAAACTTGAATTGTGATGATTCCTAAAAATAGTGCAATGAGTGCTTATCCAAAATTGGTAATCTCGAATGCATGTCGTAAGAGCCACTTCATATTGTTGCAGTTGTTTCTTCAATGATGAAAGTTAATAAATCTGATGTTTGAGAGCAGTACTCTGAAACTGATAATTGTCTCTTTCCACATTTGAGAGATGACTTGAATCAAGAGTGCATGTGAAGAAGCAGCGTAACGCTTGGATACGCAGGGATTGGAAATAACGAATGACCAAAAATAGTCAAGAGAAGACGACGGCAAATACAAATGTGAGTCAAAATATATTTGTTCGATGTACGCCATTAGCATAGTATGTAAATCAAGCGAACGAAGAGCATCCCATAGTGGCTGTGGTGCCTGCGAGAAGCAACAATCAGCAATGAGTTGCTGGGCTGCTAGTTGCATGTGGCAGTGCGCTTGTTTTGCTGCCATCGCGCCGTTTTCGAACAAATGGATAAGCCCCGGAGTTGTTGGCCACAATTTACCGATGATGTTTTTAGCAGCATCGTCGTAACTCGCCGCTCCACTGCAATGAGATGTGCATACGCTATGTAAATGCAGCAGGACGATAATGCGGCCGGATAGGAAACACGCGTATTTCATTCCTAATTGAAAGGCTTTCGGTGTACTAGATCGGAATGCACACAGAGAGCGCACGCTTAATTGAATATTAATACTATTGGCACACGGTTCGAGCTATCAGCGGGCATTTTTCGATTTATACTCACTCGCCAACTATCTCGTGGCGTGTGTCGTCTTGCATTATATTACACGCTCGTTTCCTGCCCGTAATGTCTGCGCTTCAACATTAAGCGCTGCATTGCTACTCTCAGGAATTATGCGCATTAATCGTCCTTTATTTCTGTTTTTAGCTGGTAATGAAGTTAATGAAGTGTTAACCTTGAGTGACTGAAGGATCACTCCGTATCTTATTGAACCAGACACTTATTCAATGATGATACTACCAAAGGTACGCCGAACTTAGAGATTTATCTAATGGCACTTTAATTAATCATCATTATATTCCGAACAATCCAGCGTTGTTGGTTTGATAGTGTCCAGATTCAGCTGCTTAAGTAGATCAAATATGCGATCAGCTGACTTTTGCAATTGCTCCTTTTCGTCGTCTGTGAGCGTTTGCTTGATGAGATGCTTGACGCCAGTGCATCCAATAATAACGGGCAGCGACAAAAACACATCTTTATTAATACCATGACGACAACCCTGAAAGTGAAGACGTATTAATACACTGAATACAACGTGTGCCATTCTTGTTTGGCCAACTTATCTTTTAGAATTTTACAACTACATCCCTATGGTAAAATATTTTATGCTTGCTTATCACGCTCTGCGTTTCTATTATACTTTATTGAGTACCAGCGATAAGCGGAAACAAAACAATTAATTGCAAGCAAGGAACTCGCCGTGTGGATTTGTTTATCTAAACCCGCATTCACTTAATGCGAGGCATATGCATTGGTCATGCAGAAGACGATCTTACTTCAACTGCACCCGGGACGGAAAAAGAGAGGCGAAGAACGCCGATGAAAAAGAGCACCAAGGGCTCGGCGACTCAGATTACGTCCGTGCTGATTTATTCATTAAAATCGCGTGTATTCGCTCTCGCCATGCATACAATATCAGAATGAAATGTAATGGAGAGTATCTTTCGCGTTCGCAAAAGCCAAGCGTGTGCGTTTCATTGGCGAGTGGATAAATCCCTTCTGGTCAATTCGCGATTCGCGATATCTTCTACCGGGTCGAATTCATTTACTTTAATATTGCGCGATGTTATTCGCTAGCACCTTAACATTCTTCGGCGTTGAGATCTTATAAAGACGTCGTATTAAAAATGGAAATTGTAAGCGTTGGATTTTATCATGCGCAGACAAAGCAGCAAAGACTGCTTTTATGCATGAGTAATAGAAAATGAGTCATTAGATCTCAGATCTGAGGTGTATCGTCTTGGTTTTATGGTACCCATAACAATTATTAATGTTGTTATATTTTTATCAGCCAGTAGAAACTTCCTGGTTATATCTCGGACTAAGACTGCGTGGGGTACAAAAAATTGAGTCCCCTAGGACTAATTCCATCGTTTCCAGGTTGATGCCTTTATGATGAATACTTAAAACTTGTTTCTTGATAAAAAAGATCAGGATAATGTCAGATAGCTGGAACTAAGCGGAAAATTTACAATAGATAGTTGGTGGAGGCCAAAATGATAACATTGGATGGCGCCCACATCCGGACGGAAGAATCGCGCAAAGTTTAGAAAAATCTGCTCGTATTGGTATTGCGATTGGGCGGCTTTAATGATTATTGACGTGATAAAGAAACAATAACAATAAATAACTAGTTAAATCGTTTATCGGTGTGTGTGGTCGCATAGTACTTTGAAAACATCGAGAATAAAATCACTTCGCAACCCCTTTACCTGACTGCCGACAACGTACCTATTACGGAATGAGGGCAGTAGTAGGAACACTCTATTTGTAAAATACTACTTTTCTAATTACTGGCAATTACTGGCATTCTTTACTGCCATTACTAAAAATGGTATTCTAGTTTTCCAATTGTGGCTCACGTAATAGATGATTTCTAGCAGATTTATAAGTGTAGGGTAATTCGTAACTAAATGAGATGTAAATAGCGCAAATTAAAAGTTACAAAGCAGTCAATTGCGTGCTTGAATGACATCATGCTCATGCGGTCTGCGCTTGATATGAGCGAGCATTCTTCGGCGCACATTCCGCGGATGATCAGCCCGGCTAAGAAAGAGTCACATCAAGGCGGCACTCAATTAGCCACGACATGAAGCGTCACTCATGCTGTCTACGCGAGTGCGCGTTCTCGGCCCGCAAGTGGCCTTCGCGTTCGGCGGCGTCGCGCAATCACGTTTTATCATCAACTCAAATCGTCGGCCGTGCTGCCACTTGACGCGCGCCTCTTCACTGTCGCTGATTTAATATTATTATAGGGCGCGCGCGCGCGCACATATTACAGCCGAAAGAGACGATTTTGTAAAGTAATGCTTGTTATGTGTTTAAACGCTTATAATAACCAGCGCATGTTAAGAGCTGGCGTAATGAGTTTTTAAGTGTAGCGTCATTCGCGTTTAGTATCGATCACAGTTGCAGCCTGCGCGCTTTTAAATACCTGTACCGATGAAGAGATTATAAATTAGCGCAGAAGCAACAAAAACGCGCGCAACTAGGCTCCTCGGCACCGAGCAAAAAAAGTGTGAGGTAAAGTGGCTGCAAGATTGAAGCGATGCAAACGATTTAGACACACATGGTTGGCGGCAACATTAAGCAAGCAAGCACTCAGCCCGGCCAATGAGTAAAACGAGCGTAAAGCGAGCAATGATAAACTTGTATGTGCGCCATTGGCAAGAATAATCATCGTGTCGTCGATCGCACCGACAAGATCTTAAATTAAACATTGTTATTACCTTGATATGCGTCGAGATTGTGAAACACTCCCCGGTGTCTTTAAGAACTGCGTTTACGAGACGTGCAACGCTCACTGCCATACTCCATGTGGGCACCTCCTTTAAGCAACCGATTTCTTCCGCACTGCATCATAAAATTCATAATTATTTATTAGAGTATAAACATTTGAACAATTTCACGTATAATGTTATTCCTCTTGCACCGACATTTTTGCAGCAACATTGTATTTCATTGTACACCAAAATTTATAATTTAATTTATAACAACCATAAAGGATCACCAAACTATGTCCATGTAGGAACTAAGAAAAAATTTAACCAAATTCCCAAATTCCTCCCAATTTCTAACTATAACTAAACCATTTTAGACGAATTAAAGTGCGTTTAAAATTGCTAATCGACCAATTATTTATATCTTACTCAAAATAGGATAATGGTTTCAACATTTTTGCAGGACAATTATTTTCGAGACACTTTCGTGTTAAAGTGTCCAAAAATGTAAGAATACTGATAACTTATATGTTTGAGTTAAATTTAAGATTATGAAAATCTTCTTAATGATTAGCTAAATACCTGAAAATTATTTCATTCTCTCCTTGTGTGGTTCCTTGCACGCAATAACGCTGCTTCTGTATTGTGTTGCAATGCCCAACCTTTACTGAATTATAGCTACCTGTCAATAATGTCTTTAAACAAACTCATCCAATCTTCAGGATCCAGTGGTGTACCAAGATCAGGATTGATTTCTGTCAGACGCACACCGGCAACATTTGCGGATGACCAAATAGGTACTGTAAATCAAAGTTGAATAATTCCAAATGTCTTTTAATTCATTACACTTTTCTTCTGGCAAAATGAGTAAAGCATGTATGAAACGATAAAGGGTACGTACGACACTTGGATCCCTGTTCACCAATGACAAACACCCGACAACATGATGGATGAATATGCATTTTTTCGGCGATGGCACTGCGAAGGCGCGACGTTTCCAGATACGTGCCGAGCCCGATCACCTTATGCGGCGGCAACCCACTCAATCGCCATGCGACATACGACATTTCATCCACTACAGCAACAGCAGCACCAGCACCAGCAACGGAGGACCAGAAAGAACAAAAATTTATTTAGTGTGAGCGCGCCAGGGCGAAATAAATCACGGCGCCAATTTTGCGTTAACGCGCTTTATACTCAACTCACCCGGATAAGAGCAGACGATTAATATAGCGTCGCTGGCGTGCGTCACCATTTGCGGTATGATCTCCCGGAAAATCTCCGTGTTATGCATTGTAGCCTCATTCCTCTTGTCGTCGAAACCACGCGCGCCCGCCGTTATGATGATAACTCGTGAATTCTTAACCGCCGAATAATCTGCAACACCGCCACCAAGATTATTACAACAAAAACATATGCGCACTTTTTATATAATTTTATATAATTTTTTTATATAATTTTCAGAGCACTACGCCTAGCGGCATAATAAGATTCTCTAAGTAGTATTAGCAAAAATGGAAAAACATAGAAGGAAAAAACAAGTTAACGAATTGCTTATATTTTCATCGGCATTCTTTAAACAATTTAATTCTAATAATTTTATATTCAATTCAGCAGGGGTTTAAACCACTTGACAATACAACATGAAATTTCAAATAATGGATTCAGGTATTGGACTAATAACCGCTATCTTCGTCTAAATAAAATTATTCCCAACATATTTATAGAATATATCTCTCTTTTATTTGATCTAATTACATGAATAAATACGTTAAGACAAGAAAGAGGGACTCCTTGAAGGACAAAGGATGTTCTCGAAAGAAGAAGGAAAAGAATGCGGAATGCGTTAAGGAATAAATAAATAAATAGCGTAAATTAAAGGTGAAAAGCAAATTTTGTATTCGAATGACATCATACTCAGGTATCTGCGCCTGATATGCGAAAGCTGACAATGACTAAATAATCTACAACCACCGAAGGAATTATCACTCAACTGCATACTGCGTTCCCACACGCGCACTCTTTATTGAATTTTCCGCACAGCACCACTCCTCCTCGTGGAGACAGTATCCACACAATATTATTGAATTGAACGCGAAAGAAGCGATTTGCGGTGTCGATAAGGGCGACTTAACCGGCACCTTATCGCCCACAGAATTTCCAACAACGGCCAACAACCAGCGACTGCATTCATTTATAACGCGCGAGTGCGCGTTCGCTATCGGAACAAAGAAGTCAAGAGGAGCACGAACGCAAAGTGCGCATTGCCATAAACTTGATTTCGAATCAATATTATTCGCAATCTTAACAATTATTAATTTCGCATTAGATAGCCCTGCGCAGAATATAGAATAATGCAAAAAGACATTTAATACTGTTGGTGGTGCTTTTTCACTTGGCGCGCTTATCGAATCATCCAGCAATGGCATGGCAATGGAGTGGAGTGGAGTGGAGTGCATGCAGTGTGCTATTAAAAATGCAATTTATTGCAGCTTGTATAATAGTCGAATGCGCGCTATCGATTAATTTATGTCGTGAAAAATAATATGTTAGTTAGGAGGAAAGCGAAAGCGTTCGACTCACCCGTGCTGGATGATATCTGCTGATTGTCCAAGAAGATGGTGGCGTTTCGCATATCGAGCATCTCGCTGCGCGCGAGAGCTTCGTTCTTGTCTATCAGTACCAGCTCGCTGCACAAATCCTATTCGCATAATAAAACCAGCGGGTGAATAGGCGTAGATTACCAGTACAATAATAATAAAAAGAAGAAAAATAAAAAATAATATGGCATTAATAAATATAATGAAATTGCATTCAATGTTCTCATACCTATAAAATTATGTTCAGTCAAAGCAAGTCAATAAACCTCTCAAATTTCAAGTAATCGTATTGTAATTTCGTTACGATTATTAATTCACATGCAATAAAGTTGCAATACAATTAAGATTATGTACTTAACTGTATAACCTTATCGCCATGAACAGATGTCGTTATAAGCGATATACAACAACAACTAGCTCATACATTAAACAAATGCAATATTCCCCATTTAGTTTATGTACTACGGGTGAATTCCAGATAATTGAATGGGTGAATCAGATATCCCATATATGAGGATGATTCCTATTTCCCACTGATTGCCATTACCCGGTTTGATGGTACTACCTAACGTATTTTACTTAGAAAAGTCTGAAGGCAGCGTTAAAATATTTTGAACAATTAATCGTCTATTGGTTTGAAGTACGAGTTACGAGAGTTCGTTAAATTTGAAGTCGTTATAACCGAATAAGTATAATTTCCATATAGGTACTTGAAATAAGTGAAATAAGTAAGTAAGTACTCTTTTTCGAAACGTTAAAAAACAAAAAATGTAGGTATGTATAAATTAATTAAGAATGATTTTTCTTCGATTATGTCACATTTATGGCAAATATGACATAGTTATCTGCGTAGACATCTCGAACGCATCCGATATAATTAATGAAAAACAATAAATCTGCGCGACATGCCACTTAATCATAATTAATAGCGAATGCAAAACAGCATACCAAATTCATCTACTCGACTCGTCTGCGAGTGTGCGTTTAGGTTGCAATTTGAAAATTATACAGACGTTGAATCAAGTTGTGCGCCTGCATGCGCCGCATTAGACCCACCACTCGGTATGGTGGCTGATTATTTGCTACTGCGTAATTGAAGCTCATTCAAAAACTAAAGTGCGTTCCACGCACACCTAAATAACACCATGAAAGCCTCAATCTCGGATTACAACTCGTAAAAAGTTGACGAAAACATTCCGTGCACCATCGGATTTAATTAGGTCGCTTTTATGCGTTTGAATTTCGTGATAATCAACGCCTGATTAAACAATAAAACGTTGGAAACGAGCATAAACGCGTGCGGCTTGGCGACTGCTGCATACGCGTTGAGGACGAGGATGCGGATGACGCAGTGCGCCAGCGACAGTAAAATATTATTTTGCTTAATTAAGTTTCATGAATTATTCATCGATGCGTTCGATGATTCCGAACAACAGTCAGCGCGCGCGCATGCTGCGAGATGCGCAGAGGTATAATGTTTGCAGCAACAAATGGATATAAATATTGCTTTTAGTCGATGAGGATTGCTTATTGCTTCGATGGCCGGGGAGTGAACACGAAAAAACGGCGATGAGCAGAGCACAAGCAGATCGCGTTGTTCGCTTCGTGCCGTGTTTTCGTCTCTTGCGCGACACGCTGCTCACATATTACCGGAATTTATTCCTTTTGAATATTAAAAGTTAAATTAAGAAATTATTTTTACGCGTTGCCGGCGAATACGTCGAGTGTTTTATTATTTCGATTCTCGTTTTCGGCCGATTTCAAAACGCATTTCCACATCATCGACTATGTAAATTTATGCGTAGGATTACACTAAAAACCGAAACGAAATAATATCGAGTAATTTATGCTCTTTGATAGTGCGGGAGCGCGCACCGTCGTTTACGAGATGTGCTACACGAAACCTAGACGTTCATTGTATGCGAACACATTCTTTCTATGCATTAGGCGACTACACGTGATGTGATGAAGAAGCAGCCGTCATTGGAACGGAACGGGATAGATAAAACACGAAATGGACTTTTTTTATTTATCAGTTGATTTTTCCTCACCTAATTCACGTGTTACACATCCCGCCGCTGCATTGCGCTCATTAGATAAGAAAGCTTCTGTAATCATTTTTAAGGCTTTTAAATTATTTTTTGGTAAAATGCTATGTTTGTTTCGTAGAATTTCGTTTTCGTCACTACATTTTTCACTTTACGTGCTAATCATTATGTTTTAAATTTAAGTCGTCAATATCTCGATAATTTACGACTTATGAGAAGAAAAACTGTGGGAATTATTTATTTTTTTGAATAAATATATAGAGAAAGTAAATTAGAAATGTTAATTTCTAAAATAATTTATTTTCTAATTGGCATTACTTTAATTAGAAAATCACTTAAGTAATAACGAAGAATTTGTTGTGAATTTTAAAAATTCTTATTTAACATCCAAAGTTGACATTGTTGCTGCAATTTTTTAGTTGGCTTTATTTTAACTCAAAAGTTACTTACTCAACTTTTACTTGAAAATTTGCCATCACTTTAAATGTCTTTTTACGCAATTCATATTCTTTGTTATATTTGTTTCATAAAATTACTGTTCACCTAAAAAAATTTACTTTTAATCATCATCGTCGAAAATAAGATAATTTTGAACATATTCGAAGAATAAGTGTGGGAATTAGATTTTTTATATAACTAAATAGAAATTTAGTAATTACGTTTAACATTTCCATTCAACATGAACAAATATAATTTTATGAGCAAAATAGCAATTAATTATTAAACATGTACAACCAGCACTTTGTCAAACTTAATTAAAGTCAAACGCATTCAGTTACATTCCGAAGAATGCTGAAGACACTTTGACAAGTTTATTAGCCGCTCGCAACTAAATTTGAAGCTTAAACATTTCAAACAGCAAGTGAAGTTGATAAAGTTGAACGTCGCATCAAATATATTTTAATTAACTTATAACATGTGGTTTGTAACTTAGCCGAGTCAGTTGACTTGAATGTCTATTGGAAACTTTCGACATACGAATATTTATTTATACGCAAGTTTTATGCATGAAAATCGGCAAGGAAATTTACGATTTGTGCGCGAGAAGGTAAAGGAATCTCTTTCTAACTGTGTGTACAACAGGAATGTGCAGTTTCAAAAACAGGAAATTACTTGAAACTGTGTAATAAACGTTAGATGTTTATCGGCGACATCAGAAATTTCAAATATTTCTATACATTTTTATATGTACTTGGTGGGCGCGCACACCTTCTTCATAACGCAAGAAATTTAATCTATATTCAAGTTTAATCTAAATTTTGTGTTTAATCTCGAAATTTATGAGCAGCTACTCGGTTCAAGTACATTTTGGACTTTGGCGATAATTAAAAGTAAAACGTGTAAGTAATTTATTCATCGAATCAAAAAGCATAGGTAGGTATAATTATGCTAATGCTAATCCACCTACTAATTTGATAAAAGGAAGCCAGAGAAAATCAAATGGACGATTTCAGCAGCAGCCAGCTGGTTATAAAATAGCAATCGAATCGCGAGAGTGAAGAAGAGTGAAGGTTGCGCGAGAGAGGCTACGCGCTCGCGCGCGCGCGCGCAAAAGCTAATTAAGTCATCTATGATGAGAGCTTGAACTTGATACGCATATCATTAGCTCATTTCTAGGCGTGCGCACCTTCGTGACTGAGCGTAACACGCGTATTCAAAATGAAAATAAGCGTCGTGCTTAAATAAAAATTGTGTAATTAACTCTTATATTAGCACCGGCTTATAGCTACAACCGGAAATTTGTTATAACTTGATGTATCCGATATGTATATCGTCGTTTCTCGCGCGAGCTACATTAACATAATAATAATCATGACCTGGCTGCTTCAGTAGATATCTGTTAATTACGTATCGTAGCAGAATTATAACAAACAAGTGGTGCGGGCCTATAAATTCAAGCAATTTCTTACTGGCGCTGCCCATTATTGTTGCCATTTTAAATTGACTCTGTCGCAACTAAAAAATTACTTAAGTAAAACTCTTAATCCTGCTTTAAATACAGTAGTTTTCATTTAACAATTTTAACCAATTTTTAAGACTTCAAGTAATCAAATTTAAGCTCAAATTTTATCCAATTTAACGTGGCCTTACATCTTGATTAAGGAATAACTTCCACGCTGTACTTTAGCAATAATTGAACGTAAATCAATGAAACAATTTCAAAAGTAATTATTACCGAAAGTAAAAAGTTAACTCATTTTCTACCTCAACTAATGTAGTAGTCAAAGATTCTCGAATAATTTTTCTGGTAATACAATTTCACTTAGAAATGAATTTTTCAAGATTTTGAGTCGTTATTAGTTTTCTCTCAAAATGATTCTTGTAGTTGTATTTGAAAATGAAATTTGGTGCTGCATATAACAGAAGTCCACTGTATTCAAGTTAATGGCGAATGCAAAATTTAAATTACCAAAGTTTTTTAGTGAATGCAAAGGATTGATTTATGAGAGCGGTAGTTGTACATACTTAATTTTGACTGAACGGTGAATACGAAAGTGCAGTCAATTCTTACCCGCAGAAGAAGCGTGTAGCCGATCGCCGCGCCAAGCGTTCCGGAGCCGACGATGCTGATCTTGAGCGGCGGCCTTCTGCAGCCGGCGCTGCCCTCGGGCGAGATCTGCGTGAGCATCGCTTGCGGCGTGGTTGTCGTCGGTACCAGCATGTTGGGGCTTCTGTAATTAAAACCGAGAGACGGACTGAAATTAACACTGATTTGCATTCATTTATCAATGTCGTGACGCGCACAACGATTCGGGTGCATGCGCAATCATAATTATACCAAAACACAAATTGCGCATTCAAAAGAGAGCGCAACTTGCATTGCCACAGCACAAACGACCCAACTACAATTATGATTATTGTGTACAAATAAATAGAATATCCGTAATTGTACTGCAAACATAAATTGCATCATAATCGATAATTGTGCCATGCACGGTGCGCAAGTGTTGCAGCGAAATGGCATAGAAATTTCTTGCATTTGTTGCATTGCACTGCGCCGTATTTGATTTCTTCTTACGTGTATGTACTTCCGAGAACACTGTAAAATGTCAAGCAGTTGATCGAATCGCGTTACGTTTATTGCAAATATTTAAACTGATGACGCGTGACAAATTCGTAATAAGCCAATTACTTCCAGCGAAATCGAGTCGTATACTTCCCAATTGCTTTATTATAAAGCATATACACTAATAAAATTATAATGAATTTTCTTGTATCGCGACATTTAAATACATTTACTTCTTTTTATGTATGCACTATAAGTCTAGCATAAAAGAATTAAGTATTTATTTAATCATAATAAATTATATACCTATTTATCAAAAATCTTCTAGAATTGAAACTACCCTATTTTTAAACTGCAATTTGACACTTCATGCCCGGAAAAAGACTACGATTCGCGAAAACATTACGCCATATTGAGGAATAGAAATACCTATTACAACTTTTTTGAACCTCTTTGTTAAAGAAGGGTAGTCCCCTCACCAGTGCAGAGTACCTTCGGTAGCTTTGATGAGAATTATTGACTCTTTAGCCATGTTTTTGTTCATGTGTACCTTCGGATATAATGAAGTTTATGGGCAATCACTCAACTTAAGCTTTTATTTTTTGAATTAGTAAAACGTGCATAATTGACATTGATTTGTTTGAAGGCATTGTTTATTGCACACAGTACACACACACAGTTTTGTGGCGCAAAATTGATTGACTACGATTTTCAAATCTTTGTTATTTTTCTTATTTAAATTGCGTTACATCCTACAGTCTGCAGTCTCTGTCTTTGTTATTACTTTAAGTACATGAGCTATGCAGAATTTCATGTTTATGTATTTATCTATCAAATTAACTCAAAATAACGTTTAAAATTGGTTTAAAATCAATAAAATTGGAATTAACTTAAATAATCCCGTATGATTTTAGGAATTGATTTAAATAAATATTATATGTACTATGATTCCTCTTTGTTAGCAGCTGTGTCATAAAGTGTGAAGAAATAAAAATAAAATTAGCTTTAAGCTGAAATACTTAACTTCTTACGCATCTAATTTAAAATACTACCTATACGTATACTTAAGTAAGAATGTGTTACTTGGTCTTAATTTATTTATGAACATGCTGCATGCGAAATAATTAAGTAAATTCCGCAGAAAACATAAATTTTCATTTTTCTATTTGTGCATATTTGCATCGAAATACAATTACGAATATGCAAGCAGCGCGCGCAAGCAATAAGGGGGGGCCTCATTCGCAAATATAAATATGCCGTGAGAGCGCAGTGCAGAAAAAGATCTACTGCACCTTAAAGCGCTTACACGCCGAAGCAATTGCTTTCAATTGCAATGAGATGAAAAGTAAGTGCACACGACGAGACATGAGAGAGTGGGAAAAGGAGCTGACGCAACGGCAACAACAACAACAACAAACACAACCAGGAGAAAAAACCCAACTAATTCCGCTGCATTGAAGAACGCGTCAGACGGACATGCATTCGATGCTGTTTTGCGAGGTGGTTGTACACGCTCGAGTAACAGGCAGTAAACTATGTACACTTGCGCGCTCGCGCTCTTGACCAAACACACCCTTATACGGCAAAGCGCGCGCCGTAAATAAATCAAGCGCGCTGTTTGATTTGCTTGCATTTGCTTCGCATTTGGCTTAATGCAAACAGCCAGCCAGCCAGCCAGCCAGCGAGTCAAGCGACCACATTTCCGCACTTGTTGCGCGCTCGAATGCGACGCATTGCAACGCGCAATCAACATTGGCATCCAATTATCGCACCCCGGTGGAAATGTTTACATTTTTAATTAATTGACTGTTATGTACGCTATGAACCGATCGCGCAATGTTAAATGGCGAACGTAAAAATTCAATTAGACTGAGATATTTTCAAGTGTTTCGCAAATGATTTCAAATTTTCATTCGAAAAAGGAGTGGTTCACATGAATACTTGTATAACGCGTGTTTAAATAATTCATTTTATTGTCTAAAAGCGTTATTTATTATCGCAAAGCAAAAAACTATACATTACTTCTCCTTCCAGGATTACTCGAATTGGATCATTAAATTTGATTTCAGAAATTAGTTCATCAACAAACAATATTTAATTATTTCAGAGTGATTACGGAAATTCTTAAAAGTGAAATTAAGCAAATTGTAGTGTACTTGTTACTTTTATGACGTTATAACCGAAAATGTCATTAAAACCGGCGAATAGTGATATTTATTATATGTTGACAAGTTATGCAATATTTATGTAGCAACCTACTGTATATAGGATACAATTCACGAAATTATAAAAGTATAAATGCAATTGTCTAAGAAACATTTCAAGAATGCATTAAGGCACTTTATATACCAGCGGCAAGATTTATGAATTAGTAGTCGAAAAGTATTTAATGCCTCAAATAAATATTCGCGCATTGACATAACGGAATGCGCCAAACTGTCCGAACGTACACGATAATAATTCAATAGAATAAATTAAATGCTGGCCAAAAACAGTGAAAGACTGCCACAACAAAAACAAAATAGATTCCAGCAGCTTATTAATATCGGAATGAAGACAGTTAATGACCATATTTTGTTATATACAGTGGAACCACGCATAACGATTGTTTCGCTTAACGAATAACATAAATTGTATAAATGACTCGCTTAAAGAATGAGGTTTCACATAACGAACAAATTCTGGGATTTCTTTATCTACGCGGAAACTCTGGGAGAGAACTTTTTCTATCTGGTTATTATTGTAATTACCTAGCTTATACTAATTTTCGTATAGTAATGTTGGGACCTTTTGGAACCTCAGGAAAAATCAAGTTTCGAGTTAGAGTTTTCCAGCGAGTAAGTTTGTACGACGTGCCGCATGCCCTTTTCTAAGTGTTTATAAGTGTTCTAAAAATGTCCTCGAAGAAAAATATGCAAGCATGCAGCTCGAAGAGAATGTCCTATTACAAATTTAATCAGAAATTATAGCAAAGACGGAAGAAGGCGTGAGCGTACAAATACAGCACAATGTATTTTTTCAGGATGGAACGCATTATTGTATTTTACATGGATTTATATGGTATAAATTGTTTCGCTTAACGAAAGTTTCGCTTTACGAGTAAGACACCGCAACGAATTAAATTCGTTACGCGAGATTCCACTGTACCATGTTGTTTTAATGAACCCAGGTAACAATCATTGCGCCTAGCACATGTAACTAATCAGTTAATTCGTGATAATTGCTATAGTGCTGCATTTTGCGACATTCCGCGAATGTATATAAACGCAAGCGAGTAAATGCATAACATTTCAGGTTATTTGCCAATTCATCATCATTAAAATTCTGGTCGAATTTGGTTTGAACAACGTTGAAATAACCTTCCATTTCGTTCCATTGTAGATTTGATTAATTATTATCTTTTTGCACACAACATCTTAAAACCTCCGCAAATAGTTAATATCCTTGAATCTCATCAAAACTTAACAGAAATTCCCAACTTTAATGACAAATATACAGTAAAATTTGATAAAACCGACCAAGAATTGAAAGGACTAAGTCGATATTTTTATTACATCCGTTTGCAAATGCAATAAATTTTACATCAATCCATTAATTCAAAATGTGTCGTTATATCCAAACATAATTTTAATTAGATAAGAAATATCCGGGTCTATGAAATAATTGCTTCGGTTATCAGGATCATAACAACCCCATAATGTTCAGTATTATTAATTAAAGCCAACTAATTAGCTTTAGAAATTTAGAAAATTGGCTTTAGTCCGAAAATTACCTTTAGAAATCTTATCTATTTAAATAAACGTGATTGAAACGAAAAATAGAATAATCGAATTCTACTGTATTTTAGTAGAGAAAGATAATTAGAAACCTGTAAATGATTTTAGCTGGTTGCAAATCTACCCATCAAATATTCATTCAAACTTTAAAAGGTAACGGACCACATTACTGCTTGGTTACACGGTTAATTGTGTTTAATTGTAAAACGCTAAGAGGTTTTCAAAGGATGTGACGTGGTGAAAGACGGAAATAGTGCGCCTCGTATCACTAGGACTACGTACGTATCGTATGTATTGTGGGCCATCTGTTAACGAACGCATCGTGTTAAAAATGAAAAGCAATTATATTCTGGTTAATGCACATGAATGGAAATTTAATGAATAAGAAGATAACGTTGAGTCATACATGTGTTTATGTCAGATGCACTCAAATCGCGAGCGCATTCTTTGCGCGATAATAATATGCATGACTCTTGATAATTTAATTAGTTCGTTAACAAACATTCTCAGCACCTTGTTTTCTTAATGTCGGCCCATTTCCTGATCGCATTGTTCCACCGCAATTCGCTCGCGTTTAGCACAGTTTTATCTTAGACTTGCGTTGGCTTTTTTCCCTTTTTTTTTTCTCTCTAGACGTTACCGCTCGCGATCGTACGTCGTGCATATTTTCCTACGACTTGTTCTTCAAAGCATGTGAATGCGTTTTACTTGTGTTTACAATGCCATTACGACGTGTAATGCAATGCACAAATATCTTGTGCGCTGCTTAAAAATAACTGCAAGAAGCGCGTTTTTTTTTTGTTATCGCAACGCGCGCTGCTTCGTTCGTTCTGCTCGGTTTAGTTTAATCAAAATGACTCTAGCAGCTTGTTGCAGTCGCTCGTTCGACATGCTTGGAATGTCATCAACTTCTTGCATTATTAATTTTGAAATTAACAACGCCTTTTTGTGATCCACTGCAATCGCTGCTCTCCTGCGCTGCTCAGCGTCTTGAGAGATTAAGCATTTTTTCTGCAAACTAATTGGCAAGTAGGTAGGTGGATTATTTGATGATTGATTGTTACGCAACATATACTTGAATAATTTGCGTTTAATAATAGTAATTATCCAATTCGTTTTTGTATTTTTCGTATTGCTTAATTCTCCACAATTTTCATTAAGAGCAAGTACGTACGTGCAGAAAAAGAAAAGTAGCGAGCAATAGGAAACATCCTCTACTCATCTATCGCCCCAAAAATTAAGAAAATCATTGACTAAATAATTAAAAGTGATTTCAATTGATACAAGGATATATAAAGTTTTGTTATAAAAAGTTTCCAGAAAAGTAATATTTTAAAATAAACTGTGATTTGAAATCTCGCTTTGGTGACTCCCATTACCCGTTATTACCAGCAAAATAATAGTTTCAATTAAATTTACAGTTTTTAAATGAGTAAGTCGATAATTTATAGTGAAATGTGCTACTATTTTATTTTTTTATCAAAAGTTAAAATTGCAAAGTTTCTTTGTTATGAATGCTCATTTAAATTCGAAGAAACTTCTTAAGGAAGTTTAGAGAAATCTCACATAATCATGTAAACGTGAAAAAAGTCTTTGAAAGTACCGTGTAAAACGGGAAATACAAAGAAAATCACATTACTGATAATTGAAATTCTTGAATTTCATCTAAATAAATTAATCGCTTAACCTGCTTTAGCCCACAATATGTCTACGCAAACTTGAGCAGTCGCATGTTTTACTTGCGCATTAGAACGGCCAACTAATAGAGTAATAGAAAAAAAGTTTGAATGCAGGAAATAATTACAAAGTTATTTAGGGTTTTTGTCTGGCGCAGCATCGCGTACGTTTGGCTTGCATTTTGTGCGTTTCAACATTAATTAACATTGATGAATGCTGGCGGCGAGCGCACAGCAATTGGCAACGTTACGTTCGTCTTCAGCACGTTTTTGTTGGTTGGTTGGTTGGTTGCTTGCTTGCTTGCTTGGCTTTGCTGGTTGGCTCGAGCGTAATCAATGATAGAAGGGCACTATTTAGCATTTTCGACTCGACGTAGAAAATACGGCATGCAAATTAATTATGCCGGTGATTAATTAATAAAAATCAAGCCATCGATAGCGGCGATTACACGCGGCTGCGTTACTTACAAGCCCATATAAAGCCGCAACAAGCGTACGCATCTTTAACGTGCTTGCATATGGTAGCGCCAAATCGGACAAAGTGCTTCTTGCACATGCGTTTCGTTCGTCGTCCTCGCGTCCGGTGGACTCTCCGTACGTACGTACGTACGTGTACCAGTTGATTGTATTTACTTCTTGCGATTCGTTTTGTTTTCAGCTGCTGGTTGCCAATATATAAAATCCCGTGCGCAAAGAGAAACACTGAACGAACACGAACTCTGAAAACGTATGCAAGTTGCCCGTGCCTGCGCCTGCGTTTGCGCTGCTTGCCTTGCTCGTTGCTGTATATTCATGAATGCGAAACGTATCCAGAGGGAAAGCAAAGCGAATAAACAAACCATCATGCAAAATGCATTGCGCACGCACCTCGCGTCTTCTTCTTGGGCATGCGGCGTGCAACAACAAGAAGAGGAAGAACACTGCCCGTGTGTTTGTCGAAAGATGCTGCATAATTTATGCACTATGTAAATAAAGCCGATGATACAGAAATTTATCTCGTTGTTGTTTGGATAAGTGAAAACATAAATTGCGGCCCAACTTTTATAAATGGGAATCGCTGGTGCGCTCTTTGGTCTCTCCCCCCGATTAAGGCGCGCGGACGTATGCGCATCTATATGGTCATTATACGCGCGGATTCGCCAATTCGTTCCCGATTCGCGAATGTATATACCTATAGGTAATTCGCATTTCGTCTTATTTATTTCGAGCGCATTTTATTTCATGCATAATTTCGCGAAATTCATTTTTAACGCCATGGAATTCAAGTACGTATTCGTTCAATTTTATGCACCATTCAATGCGAATGCCATTTGCGCTGCTAGACTTTGCAGAATGAGAAAAGCGGGATAGTCGTTCGGTCGTTCGGTCGTTCGGTCGTTCAGTCGTTCGTTCGTTCGTTCGTTCGTCCGCTGGGATATGTTGCGACATGCGCATGTGTTCCGAATTAGTCCAGGCATAAAGACGCTGCTTATCACAGCCGTTCGATCTTGCAGCGTACATCAAAATTCTGTGCGTCGAGTATAAATCTTTCGCTTGCGTGGCGGAGGACGCCAACTAGTGGAATATTTGCTTACCGCGTGCGCACTATTCGAGCGTGAAACTATTGAAGTATGTGCATTGCACGACATCCACGCCGCATAACAACGAAATTTATTACCGCCGAGCGATAAGAGATGCACACACATCGCATGTCGAAATTGCGCAGATAAACGTGCAAAGTGCTCGGCTGCCTGCTAAACCGCGTTCGCAATAAGTGACCCAACCCTTTTACTCATTACCTTTAAATTTACATATTTATTTACTAATCACACTTTTCCAAATCGCTATATCAAATCTGAAAATCTAAAGTAATATACGCTAAATTTCAGTAGTCCTTATAACCGGAAGCTGATACTGATCATGTGTTGCTTAATTATTTATTACGTAAACCTCAATAAACCTAGAAAATTTAGGTAAATTACCTATACATTTTTTAAATATAAGTAAATTTCACAGAAATGTCTTAAAAAAGTTTTAAATCATATGATTGAAAGTCGTTATAACACAATTTCGAGATCCTTGCTCAATCCTTCTTCAGGATTAAATTATCCTATTCTCTAACTTAAACTATAATTTGCGTTCGGTTGCTATAAAAAAAAAATAACTGTAATATTACCATTTACTTGCCTAATGAACAAATTTAATTAACTTATAGCACTTAAAAATTACCAAAGAAACGCTTGAGAAATAATTTTTGCATTGTTGAAATGAGATGATGAAGAAATTCATACAGAATCATAATTGAACGCCACACATCGTGAAATTGATTACAATACGCGTGCGTTCAACAACAACGGAATGATTGATGCTTGCCAGCGAATGGCCAATACGATTTTAATTATTATGATAGATGCGTTATTTGCGTTCAGCGTTCGCGTTTCTTGCACATATCGTCCGAAGAATCAGCGACTGACGGTCGAGGAGGAAGCGCAGCGCGCACACGAAACAAAACATCAAACAGGATTTCAACGAACAGGTTGGTTGGTTGGTTGGTTGGTTGGTTATTGATATCACGACTTTCATCGCGCATGAAAGTCGAAACTATTTATTAACAATAAACCAAAAACGAAAAACGGTAAACGTATTTGCAGGTTTAGCGTTTTAGCGCGCTAATAAAATTGGCAGACGGCTCGCCGGAATAATTTATAAGCCGCGTTTAGCGCAAATTGCGAGTAAATTTGTTTATAGACTTTTCATCAAATGGCTTTTATTGGCTCGTACGCGCGCGCGCATAGCACTTTAACAACCTTATCGCAAAGCTTTGAGGACGCTAAACAATCGCTTCCTCAGCTTCTTCTTTATGACCATCGCGAACGCGCGCGACATCGAAAAGTGCGTCTGGTCCGTTCAGTTCACCTCGCAGCGCGAACCAAGTGTGAGAGAACACCGCACAAGAGTTCATCGACGACAGCATCGTACGTGTACTCTGATAGCTTTGATTGGCTTCGTTGATTGAGACATCATCATCGTCATCATAAAGTCGCTTACTCTCTCATAACTTATTTTAAATGTAAAAATAGCTTATCAATTTCATTACACCTTAATTATTATTGTTATTGTTCGTGGAATGTTCGTCGTGCTGTAGGCCTTACTTAATCGCACAATTTAATACGACTTAATACATTTCAACTGTATGAGCGTACCTACAACAAATAGTTTAAGAGATTGTATTTATACCTGAGAGAACAATTGCGGTCATTAATTTCAATTTTTTCACTGTACGCCAATGCTGGTTTGACAGTTGTGACCTTTCAATTTTATAAGTTTTGATATTTTATGAGCACGAGAAGAAAGTTTTTTACGCTTGCAAATGGGGAGTGAATGTGAATGTCGACGTGCGCATTATATTGCATTATTATTATTACCTTCGCTACGAAAGGGTAATCATAAGTAATATAATAACAAAAAGCGAAAACAACGGTCATCAATAAAAGGAGAAGTCGTGCCGGGCGCGAGTGCGCATTCGGAATGAGCTGCAAACGATGAAGAAACGCGCTGGATTCACGTTGTTTGATCGATTATTCTTATCAGTTTATGATTCCTATGTTATGATAATTTATTTTTTCAAAGATTACCCATTCCTCTATGCTTAAATTAATTGTTTCTGATTGAGAGATAATCGATGAGCATTTCAATTAATGGCAACAAAGAGAAAAACAAAATGAGAATATGTAGGTAAATAAATTTGAATTTAAGAAAAAAGAAACAGTTTTGGGTTATCGCGTCCAATTATAACATTTTTCAAAATATATATTTCGGAAAAATTTTACTACTTCATTGACTGCAACTTTAATTAAGGGTAAAAAGGGTAATGGGAGTCACTGAAGCGAGATTTCAAATTACAGCCTATTTTAAAGTAAAATCTTCCTGAAAACTGTTTATAACAAAACTTTACTTATTCACCTATAAGTTGAGATAACTTCTAATTATTTAGGTAATCAACACGAGGTACAAAAATTTTAACTCCCATTACCCCAGTACAACGGGAATCAGTCTGTTGGTAAATAGTGATCAGATTAGTATGCTTTTGTAGATATTCCCATTGCCCAGTTTTTCTTTAAAGTTATCTATAGCAATTTTGGAAAAAGTGAGCGTTTTCTTTCAGATATGACATACAAGCAACAAAATCATTAAAAATAAATCCGGAAATTACAACAGTGTCATCAAACTAAAATTCATCAAAAAGATCATGAAATTTTCTTATCTTCCGTTTAAATTGACTTCACTTTTAATCGTTTGTTCACACTTTGTTAACTAAATGTTTAAACTTAATACCTACAAGTTACAACAACAAAAATTTCTTACAGTCAATTTCAACGACCAGATTAATTAATTATGGATATCACGACTAAATTACTATTTTAACAAAATCTATAGTATCATTGATTTCTTGTTAAATTCTTAATTATTTAAAGAAAATAATCATTATTTAAATCACATTTAAAATGGTCAAATATGTGATTTAATATTAAGTATAATAAATGTACGTATATAATAAGTGAAAACGAAATGGACTGAAATTGAAAGCAAAGCATTTCTTGCATGTCTTGTCTCGCTGTTGCCGTTGTCTCAGCGGACACAATTCGCTGATACAAAAAATCGGCTTGTCTATGGAGATTTACGGCGCAATGCTCGTTTCTTATTGCAGCTTAATACTGATAGTGATTTACTACCGGTCTTGATACGTATTCGCGGTTGGGTGGCCATCACCTTCATTCGCCGCACGGCGGTTCGTTCATCGCGCGATGCAACGCATTGCGGTGGTGTGCGCAACAAGCGAAACAAGTAAAGCAAATCAAGAAGCAAGCAAAGCAATGAGCAACCAGCACAAGATGTGCGCATTTTACTCAGTGCATGCATGCGTACATGCATGTAGGCTCGCGAGCCGAATGAGAAAATCAAAATGCGCCACCAAACACACGCCGCGCTCGTTTCCTTGATGTGTCGCTTCTACTGGTTATGCTAATCGTGTTCGAATTGTCTCGCGCAATATTTAAAAGACACTGTGTAAATTTTAGAGCCGCATGCATTCGATTTTCTCACCGATTTAATGCGCATTCGTTTTTTATTAAGTATCTCATGAATGTGTTTTAGAATGTGTAACAACATAAAAAACGTTTTACTATTCACACACGTTTAACATTTTACTTCTCAATTACTTTTAAATAACAAATAAAGTTGCCTCAACTTGAATGAAAATCAGACATTTCTGTTTTGACGTAATTAGCCTAATAATTTTAACTTCCAGAATTCATATGATTTATTTGTTAATTAATTATACCAATATTTGTCGTGTTTAATTAATCAATTTTTCTTAAGCTTAAATGTCTTATTATTAAAAATATTTCAACTCAATATTCGCCGAATTGTAGGAATATATTTTTCAAGAATAAGTAACATTTTCAAGTTATATTAATTTACCATCAATGAAAGAGCACTATAAATTATTTCAACTCATCAATTTGCCTTTAAATCCAAATATATAGTGACCAACATGTAAACCAATGAGTAATATATTTCTGGAACATCGAAAGCTCCGGGTAAATAAAGAGTTAGACGGTAATTTAAGGTGAATAAGATTTTCATCGGGTGAAAAGCAATTTTTCACGAAATTAGCACCAAACGAGGTGTTATGAATGGGTTATATGCAGTTGTGCAAGTGAAAATCGTCTAATTCATCCTTGATTCAAGTACTAATTCGTCTTATTGTAAATAATTGGTGAAAATTTGGTATTGGATTCATAGTTTCTGAGTATATTCGGAAAAACCTTTTTGAGATAATCACCTTAAAGTTTCACTTTTATCGCAAGCAGCACGTAGAAAATGTGCTTGAATTAGCACTAATGCCATTCGTTCTAAAATTGGATAATGGAGATATTTACTAAATGTACTAATTTCCCATTTTCCAAACATGGAACTGTATATAACTCTTATATACCTACATCAAAATATCAACAGATAATATTTAAAGAATATGTACCGTGTTAAACAAGAAACAGATGAATACATTACACTGAAAATATTCAGTAAAATTCATACGATATTTAGGTATATGAAAAATTTATTTATACGGAAAGCTTTCTTCTTATATTGAATTACCATATAGCATTGTATTATTATTGAATGCGCGGTGAAACGAGAGAAGAAGAAGAAGAAGAAGAAGCCGAAGAAGAATTCACTTTGTGGAGAGACAATAGAAGCGATGACATTATAGAAAATGCACGTGCATTACAGCGGCTGACTGCGAGCGAGCGGCGCGCACATAATGCGGGCAAACGGCGCGGAAAAAGTTTCAAACAAATTATGATGATGAGACGCGTATAAACATCTCAAAATATTTACATATACTTATGAGCGGCGGAGAGCGCGCAGGTACGCATTGTGGGGTGGTCGAACGCTGTTCGGACGTAGCTCGTTTTTGTGTGTGATATTGTTTATCATTACCGAAGAACACTGGATGGCCATCACGAAACAACGCACTCTGCAAATAAATTGCCTTAATGCAGGTTTGGCTTCTGCCCATTTACAACACCGCTGCGAGCATATCGCATCAGCGCGACATTTCGGATGTTCGATTCGAAACCAACTCTGGCTTGTTTGGGTTTAGAGAATGCGCGAAGCACAGAAACGCGCGAATCTGACTATGCCATCTCAGCTCTTCTTGTTGTTCTTCATGGCTAACGCACGCTGGTTAAAATTCCAATGGTGCGCAAACGAACAACTTGAACGAAAAGTTCCTTAAATGTCCTTTTTAAGGACCAATTGTTCTTTCTCGTGAATTCGTTATAAAGTAGCTAAATAATTATTCATTGAAATCGCCATAATTTTATATTCTCCTTGCATTTCTTAGCATTGCACATATAATGGCCATTCATTAAGAGTTTTTTAAAGAGTGCACCGTTTAGCACACTGGTCCCGGAGATAAAATTACCGTGAAATTAAATAATAACATTCTTGGCCAAAAAGTGCTAGCAGAAAAAATGAATAACAGAATTTTAAGAATGTGAAAATATAATTCAACTCTGATAGATAATTTAGCAATAATTTACCAATAAAGCCGAACAATTTCTGGATTGAGATTTACTTCTCGTCAAATAAACATCATATTCAAAATTCATTTTCCAAGCTCACAATCGTCCTACATTAAAATTCTTTGGATGTATAGAAACAACAACTAATAATCTTTCGAATGATTTCAATATTGTTATTTAAAAATCATATTTTCAAGTATAAATTAATTTTTGAAAAATTTCCGATTTCTAATGGACGAAACATTTTTAAATCCTCTGGTACTAATGTGTATTAAGTAGAATCAAGGAGATATTACCACTGGCAGATAGACAATTAAATTAAGAATCACGGTTACCATATCCGATTGTGCCCGAACTCGTCCATAAGAAAGATACGACAGTCTCCAAGACTACAGTAGCTTTTTGGATGAGTAGCGAAGTTAAACAGCAGAGGGAAAACAAAGGCATGTGCGATAAAATGTATAATCCTATGATATATCCAAAATAAGAGACTAAGGCCCAAATACGTATGAGAATCATAAGCTAAACATTCATTTAGCAACATTTTGGACACAAAAGTTGTAAATGCATTTTGTTGCGGATGTTACGACCATGTCAACACAAATACTAAAATTCATACCTAAACGCATAAAACTTTAATATTTTTAGTTGACATGCATAGAACAATGTACCAACTAAGTAAATAATGACTTCCGCGTTTGACGACAAAATTTAACGATCCCTTTCAAAGTTGCTAATTATATCCAAACCTATAAATACCATACCGTGGTTAATACTTAATTGAAACTACGATTATAGTAATAATGACAAACTTTCTCATCGCATAAAAATGCTAATTAAATATGTATAATTTAATGCCCATTAAAACGAAACGTGCCATGTATATTATAATAATCTCACAAATAAACAACTCAATTTAATTCCACGTGTGCGAAATTATTAAACGTTCTTCGCTAAAACATTCGCAGCGTTATTTTACGAGTGAAGTGCACATCTATAACATCTCGATAAATATCTCGTGTGCTTGCGCGAGACTAATTTACGCATAAACATCATACAAGTAAAAATTCCATCTACGAGCCAATTATTTTAAATAAACATATACGCACATACGCACACACACACACACACACACACACATCTAAACACTCATCGAGTTTGTTTGAAAATGGCATACGAGTGAGTTGAGCGGCGGATGGAGTGTGCAGCCGGCAGGACAATTAAAATCGCAAAGTTATTGCGATGATTAATATGCGGCGGGCAAAGGAGCCGTTCGGCCAATAAACAATTTCGCCTTGCGCTCGCCGCCGCTGGATGCCGAAAACTAAAACACTCACCTGTTCGCCGCACCAGCGCGCTCGCGCAACGCGCTCTTGCGTTCTGCGCGAATTTACGAGCCGAATGGCACCCCATAAATGCATATATGCGCACTGCATTTATAATTCCTTGTTTTATACTTATTTATTTCCCGCAACGCGCCCGAGCAAATATATGCGCGGATGCTGCGCCATATTTTTAGTCGTCTTTCCGAAATGTGCTTATTTATAATTCGTACGTACGAAAAACGAATGACTGTATATGCATGTACTGAACATTTGCTTTAATCGTAAAAGCTATACTTTTTATTGCATCTGAATTCAAACAAAACTTATTAAACAGAGTGTTTCACCAACTTACATTATCATTCATTAACGTATCATTTTAACTTTCGTCCTTTTTATCTGGAAAATTCTTATTTCGCGACCTTAAACGTGAAATTTTCACTTAATATTTAATGAATAATTAAAAATAAATATGTTTAACAATTAAGGAATCGTAATTGCTGCTTTTTACCTAAGAATGTTGGAAAATATTGAATTTTCATGACTTCAAATGGTTAGTATTTTCCCACTTGGCAGGTTCAAAATGAATAAAAATAAATTCTCGTCTTAATCCCCATCAAAGGACTATGAGGAATTACACCTTAGTCACTAAGATGAAAATTTTAATCATGGGAAAAATTTTATAGAATTTTCATGACATTTACGCTTGCGATTTCTGTCGTTATAACCAGAGATCATTTATAACCTATGCTCATCACTTATACTGATTTATTAACACTCTGTATATTTGTGAAGCATTTTGAATAATACAAGGACAAAATTCTTTTGAACGCATTCGAGAAAAAGGCATAAACATAAACACAGCAAAGGGCTGTAATTAATCCTCACAGCTTGCCAAACATGCAAATAAACTAAATATAGCTAGACACCGCGCGCGCAAATGCATGGAATTAAATGTGAAATAATGCAAACTTAAACGGCAGGGCCGAATGTTATATTATCATTTGCGTTTCTCGAGTGTGTGGCTTTAATTACTAGCAGCGCGCAAATAGACAGATTTCTCTAAGTGGCGGCGACGCATTTCCACGCATTTAGTATTAAGTGTTCGCGGTAACATCAATTTCTCCGCGTTTGAAATGTTTCGCTGCGTTTTAATAGCAATAAAAGTCCGGCGTGCGCATGTCACGGCGGCTGCACTGCTTCACGCATATATTAATAGGCAAATAAAAATCATTACGACTCGTTTATTGTCGATAATGTTAGGCCTCTTCCCGCACCAAACGCTTTGGCGCATACTCGTAAAGAGCGCCGAGGACGCGATACGTTGAAACAATAGGTGTGTCAATAACTATTTACGTTCGTAAATTGCGCTTCAGAGAATACGCTCGTTTGCTATGAAGTGGAAATCATTCGTGTAAATTTAATACGACGGGCTGACGCGACATATCGACAGACAGGTTGCTGTTGTTGTTCGTTCGTGTGCAGCTGTAGCTGTTATAATTATTGCAAAATGCACACTTTTTTGTCGGTGCGCCTTCGCGGAACGGCGAAAAGCATAAAGAACACAGGTCGTGATACGTGCGAATAAAATGAGCAAAGCGAACACTTTGCAAAGCGATGCAGGAGTAATGCAAATGCGATTTTTGTGTTTAATTTTTTATCAACTCTTATAACACGTTGCAACATTCAACTGTTCGTTCGGCGCGCTGAATGCATGTTTGCGCTTACGTTGGGCTTAATGTAAATTTATGTTTCATTATATAAATAAGTACATAAAGTTCGATAAACGAACACACACCATATCGGAAACAACAGTTACACCTCTATTAATAAGTATTTTATTCAATTTCCATTCAAATTCTTCATTTTTCAAAAAACACGTTTAACCTTTATGTTTCACAATCAACTTCCTTGTTCATTTTTCAAATGAAAATTCTAGCATTTTCATTAAAAAAATCATTATGCAGCTATATTATAATAAATCATGTATTATTTTAATTATTGAATATATCGACCAAAATATAAAGATTCCTTTATATTCCTTTACATACTTCTTAAGTATTAATTGTTTATTCTCTTAATATCCAGACCAGTTGTTTATTCCAGGTAGGCAAATTCTAATATTCCGAATCAAACTCTTTTAACGATATCAGTGGTTCCCAAACTTTTTTGTCCGACAGCCCCCTTTCCAAAATAATCATTGCACTTTGAAATTTGTGGCCATTACTTCCACAACATCGCTGCAGTGCCCATTTTGGGAACCACTGGGATATAACTACCCTGAAAATATTAACCCTTTTTTTGAAAAACAGGATGTCTTTCATATACGCCATTACCGAATTTAACCTATAAAATTAGATAGTCACTTAGCGATCTGCGTGTAATAACTGTCGTATATAACGACAAGATGTTCCCAGTACCATCAACGTCATTATAAGTGAACTCTACTGTATTTAAACAGATTTCAATAATACACAGATTGTAAACAGTCAATTGATATCCTGCGAGAAGTATGAAAGTGGTCGTTGTTCGCGTTTCATGTTCGCATCGCAAATATTCGCAAAGATTCGCTTTTCGATTTCTATCGAACGACAGTGGCCCTTGAGTGGTTGGCATTTATCAGTATCAATAGTCGCACACCGTAAGGTTCGGCTGCGCTCCGGCGAATGCGCGACGAAGAGGCAATCGTTATTATTCATGATTATCTTTGCGCGGTCGCTTGGCTGGGGCTCACTTGTAAAATTTTGCATAAAATAAAATCCCTCATCACGCAACGCGCACTGGCAGTGCTTAGCTGGTCCTCGCTTCGTGTAAATATTCCGGAATCGAAATACAATATCTGCTCGCATCATCGATTCAACGCGAACGCATGCTGCAGTTGGCGCTTCTTCATTCTTCGGCTGGTGTCCACATTAATTGGCAATTAGTCGGCGCTTGTTATAATCGCTGTTGGGATCAGCTATTAGCCCGTTAAAAACCTGCTGCACATGTCTTCGTCGTCGTGTACGCGCGAGCCGTGTAAGTAACTAAGTAACTCGCAACAAGTGGACGAACACGAGATTTGCTTTCAATTTTTTATTAAGATTTTATGGCGTGCGTCGAGCGAACGAAGCGATAAAAATTAATCTTTTTGGAAATTCATTAATTCAGTCATCTCGAGATTTAGATGTTATGGACGCGCACCAAGTTAGAAACGAAACGAAACGAAACGAATCGAACGAATATGAATGCAAACGCATAATCGATTGACCGAATCGGCTGCGCGTCCATGTCCGAAAAACGACAGGCGAGCGTACAAGCGCATAGACTTTTATTCACACATGAATTTATTGATAAGATCGATATCATCGAAGGCAACATGCGCATGCGAGCGAACGCAAGAGGCGTTTAAGGCATATGCAAACGATTTAATGCATTTCGATCACCGCGCAAGGATCGTAAAAAGGCGCATGTCCGCTCACTTTTGGCCTCATTCGGCATGAAAGAAATTCTAACGAACAAATAAATTCGGAATTTATTGAAATTTTCACTCGTGCGTTTATCGGTTAGCCATCGTCATTGCATAGTAGTTCAAATTGTATTGTTACGAAAATTATTATCATTGCCTGCGCAAAATGTCGAATTCCAACTGGCAATTTATTAACTTATCAGGTGATATTTTAAATCATTGAAATACTAAAACAAATTCTTAATAAATAATTGGTACAATGTTTAGTTAGTAAAGTTTTTGGAGCATTTTCTTTTTAAAATCTAACAATTCGAAATATCTTATATCCTTTTTAAATTACCAGGAGAATAATAAGTTCAAGAATTGCAATTAGGAAAAGAAAATTCTGAAAACAAATCAGAATTACAGAAACACTTCCTGGACAAAGGACATAACTAAAAGGAAAAAATACCAGCGCAAAATTATACACGAATATATAAGGAAAACATCCTTGCACCCTATACTAAAAGTTATTTACCACTTAATTAATTTCCTTAATACCACAAAGCGTACTTTGCATCCCCTGATAATTTCACAGCTGATAATTTTGTTCTATTACCTATTACAATCTTTGACTTATTTTATCCTCTCAGTTAGCCTGGAATCTGAATAACTCACTCCCAATATTTAAAATTCAATATTCTGAAATAATTTCAACCAGGAACGCTTCACCCGTGTCTAAGTTGAAAAGATTTATAAAATTGCAAAATTATGAATGTTCCACTGATTGCAGGTGATTGTTTTACGAAGTGTCCGTAAAGTCATTAAGCGCCGTGATCTTCATTACCACCGCTCGTGCTGCTGCAGTTGCTTCGCGCATTCATCGGCTTTTCAGCAGTGCCTAACACGCATTGTGTTTATTCTCTCGGCGCTTTTGTTGAAGTGCCGCGCACTCTCGGCCTGATTACGAAACGCACGAAAGCGTTTTCCACTGCGTGTGTGCGCGCGAGCGCGCAAAAGATGCGCGCTATGTTTTTTATAATTAATGACCGCGATGATAAAACATGCGCGCGCCATACGTGTATTACGCTCCCAATTTATTATGTTTAAGGCTGACATTAAGTTCGTTTAATTTACACACATATTTTTCGGACTTTACCTCCTCGCGCCGATTGCACGAACGTGTGCGAGATTAATCAGCGCGCGCGAAACGCATCAAGAACAACAAGAAGAAGGCGCATGCATCGCGGCCAGCAGGATGAGATTCCTGCTGAAAACGGCTTCGCATTACGAATGAATCAGTCACTTATCATTTGGATTACTTTAAATTCATTGAGAACGTAAAGAATACCTACACTACATAAACAAGAAGAAGTGAAATAAACTATGCAAGTATTTTCTGCGAATTACCTGGTAGGTAAATCCTCGTGATTCAATCAACAACTATTTGGCTTACTTGGTTACTTAAGCGCAAGTACTGCCGGCAAATCGGGCAATACAGAAAATAAAGTTGGAAATCTTCATCGGGCAATACCGCAAGAGAGGAACACCCACATCCGCAGATGATGGTGAGAATAGCGAGGCGTTCGTCATCAAATGCTTCTCGCACTGCGGCGTGTAAATGCACAGCGGGCACACCACCCGCAAATCAGCATCGCGGCTCTTGCGATCCAGAAGAGAGCCACCAATCGACCCGATGCGGTCGCGCGGCGGCGATTCTTCTTCCTTCTTATGTAAGCTATTGCTTCTTGCTGGTGCGCCAGCTAGCGAGCCAGCGCACGCACACAGCTCGCTGCGAGGAAGGCCTCCGTGATAGCCGGGGCCACCACCGAAGAAACAACCTGTTGGTGACGTCAGGCGCGAGGTAAACCAGAAAAGGGTACCCTGCCAGCGCGCCGCAGTGCGCGACGAAGACGAAGACCATTGCAATCTGCGCGCATTGCCGTGTTACTGGGTTCGCGGCGGCAGCGCGACCATCAAGTAGTCGACTGCGACCAGCGAACGCGAGCGGTTACCATCAAGAAGGAGCGGAGGAGCCGCCAGCGCTGCCGAAAGAAGAACGTGCGTGTTGTTCTTCGCCGACGTCGTCATCGTCGTCGTCGTTGGTTGCTTGTTTGGTGTGCATTCGCGGCGTGTGGCTATGTTGTGCGCGAGTTGTTGCGAGTCGTGAGCCAGCCGGCCGGCCCAACAAGAAGAAGACACTCACTCACGAGATTAACTCATCAAAGTCGGACGAACGGACGGACGGACGCACGAAGCGAGAGGAACACCACGAAGAGCCTTCGGACAATTGCTATCATGGATTACACCGTTTCATAGCAAGCACACGCATTTCAATTGATTGTTTCATCATATCATGGAAGAGGTTTGAATATTATTTATAACTCCCCTTCAAACACCAATCAACCAATCAACTTTTAAACCAATTTTACATTAAATCCAAAACAATCATACACTCTTTGCGTGCAAAGAGACCAAGAATACAAGTAGAGATAAAATAAAGTGGAAAACAGAATAAGCGGAAAGGGCGTTAATGTCTCAATTCAGCCAACTTAAAAATACAATTTGAAACACGCTGCTCATGTTCACAGCGCTTCGCACTTGAGAACCAAGCACACACAGCACACAGCTCACAGGTGTATCGAAAGAATAGAGAGCTCAATTTACTTGCATGCACTAAGCTAAGCAAAGGTAAGCAATGAGTCAATCTACCTGAAGCTACACGCCGATTACCCGCGTTTCAAACGTTTTATATCCTTTGCCGCGCTCACAGCGTATACGAGTCGAATTTGACCCTCAGCCACACACGATCTCCGTGTATCCGTCAGTGCCGTGGTCGGCGGGCCGCGTGCGCGACGAAGAAATCGGATGGACAGGATGGGATAAAAACGAGACGAGAGACGAGAGCAAACGCGTAAAACCAAAGTGGCCAAACAGAAATATAAATAGCACTTGAAGGCGGCACATAATTACCCCTTTCGTGACATCCAAGACTAACAACATAGTTAACTGAACTCACCCCGTACGTACAACCAACAACGAGTCGAAAAACAAAATTACTTAGCGCAAAGGCTCATTGCTTACTGGCAATTATAAAAAGCGTTGAAAAACTGTTTTTAAAGCGCACAATACTAATTACCGAGTACTATTTGACTAATGAGCCCACTGCCAGTGCAAGTGCATTGCACGTGCAAATAAGCTCTTCCTCTCTAAATTAGCAAAGCGCTGATGGACAGTGGAAGAAAGAGCATTTCAATTAAAACTCGATTATGGTACAGAACCATGGAATTCTCAAATGTGCGCAATAAGTGTAATAAATTTTCGCAAAACACGGAAATAATTACGTTTTACGTAACGCAAGCGCATGTAATGTGCGAGGCTGTTGATGAGACGAAGAATGGATGCGCAAATGTGTGTGGACTCGAACGAACGCATTTATACAACAAAATGCCATTTTTTGTGTGTGCGAACAAGTGTATTCTCAGCAGTCGCAGCGAGCGAGCCAGCGAACCAACGTCTTCGCTTGACTTTGAATAATGCACGCCAGTCAAACTCGCGTTCGTCTCGTGGTCGTCCTCGCTCTCTGCCTACATGCTGCATGCCGTGTAATAAGCGCACCAAATGAAAGAAGAACAATGAGCACGCTTGATGCGCTGCGTTGGGCCGATCACGTCGATGAAGAACACCCGGCACGCCGAAGAGAACTCGAGAGTGAAGAGACGCAAACGCAAAGATGGTCAAGCCGACCAGGCAAGAGAAGAACTCGAGAAAAGACCCACTCGTACAAGTATTACCATTGTAAGTCACTTGAATTCGCTTTAATGCTTCGCTGATGAATGCAATTAATTGTTCCTCCGCAAGATTCGTTCAGGATCAGTGAACGCATGTTGATTACATTCGAATCGTGTTTAAATCAATCTATCCCTTTCGACTCCATTGCATTTAAATAGCATTTTTTGCTTACCCTAACAGGATCAACTATATCCTTTATATACTTAGCAAATATGTGTACTATATACACTTAGCAAATTTGATAGTCATGAGTTAGTCGTCGACCCTATTGAATGGGGTTGCAATATTGGCGTTAAAAACAATTGCTGATTAGCAAATATCTATAAAGATAGTGTCTAAAACGGTGTAAAAAATGAAAAGTGTGTTGGTTTTAATTTTAAGGGAAAATCATTGCTTATTTTTCCTATTAAAATTCAAGAACCCATATGCAAATAAGCTATAAGAGTAAGGATAATACTAATTGGTAATTGCTTAAGATTTTCCTAATCACAAATACGTGATGTACATGAACTGTACTTTCTATGCTCAGTGATAACAATAATTTGATATCAAGATTTATACTAAACATTACGAGATTGACTGATATTTACTAGTTTAGTATAAAACTCAAGCAATTAGATGATTGATTACAAATACAATCTAGCAAACACTAATTTTTTTTTGGAATGTCAAGAACAAGTACAAATCCAACATGCAATATAACCAATAGATATCTATCCATCAGACAGAAACGCAAGGAAATACGAAACGAACGAACGCGGATAGGATAGATGGATCGATCAAGAAGAAGTAGCAGTAGAAGAAGCGACGGGACACATCACACGTGCTCAAGGATGCGTGCGACGTTTTCGTACGGAGCAAGCAAAACTCCTCGTCTCTGGTTGTCGTTGTCGTCGTGCATGTTGCACTCGATTCATCCGTCCGTTTCGTTTTTATTCACATAATAATAGCAGACATGATTACATACCGATCGAGTGCGCACACGCGTTTTTCTCTTCACGTTTCGTTCGCTAGATTTATATTCGTTTGTTTCACACTGACTGCATCCAAATCTGATGCAAGTGAAGCACGAAACGATCATACATTTGATGGATTTCAATTTCAATCTGCCACCGACCGTCATAAACATCAATCCCTTCTAATACAGGAATAATCATACGGGTAGAGCTATTCCACAATTATAGCCACGTCTATTAATACACGATTCAATTAAAATTGGAAAAAATGTTTAATGTCATTTGTTTGGTGTTTAATGATAAATATCATTTTCTAAAGCCGCGTTTCCACCACAGCAACATTTTGTTTATTATATTCTTTTATTATCATTAAGGTTAGTTTAAGCAAATTAACGATCAAACATTATTTTATCATAATGTTGCACAATTCTTATTAGTTGAAGGTGCGTTTACTACCGTAAATTTCATACGTTTGAAAGTTTCTTTTTGCGAATATATAAAAGATTGTTTCTAGTATATGAATCTGAAAAAATCAATCCGATATGACAATTAGTTTTATTGTGATTTAGCGCTAAAGTGGTTTTTGGCTCCAAGAGAGAGCCGAACATTTGGCCAATTTCGATGAACTATTTCTATACTTTAAAATAAAATTATAAGAAAACCAAGTATAGGTTCTGCAAGTACAACTCACGTAGAATATGATAGTGTAATAAAACTTTGAAAAGGATTAATAATTAAATGATTTATACGCAATTATTTTTATTCTATTTTTGCCTACATAAATTAGACAAAATCAACTTCTTGTTTGGTTGTGCTAAATTATGGTAAGTAGCGACCTATACCAGTCGATAAGTGGCATAAATCTGATGCATATACTTTAAGCCAAATTGTGCACTTCTTGTGTTATTGATAATTGAAGTTGAATTAATGTGCATTTTATACTGATCCTTTCTTTCGCGAAATTTACGCAAATCTTGCTTTTTGCACGTACACATTCCGTCGAGTTAAAAACTGTGCGTTGCTCTATTCTAATTGAAACTTGAATCATGGAATTATGCCAGTTTTATTAGTTTATAAATCGCCCGGGTTTCTGACCTTTCATTATGATCAATAACATTATACCTACGCCTGTATATCCCTTTCAAACAGCGATAGAAGGTAATTGAAAATGTGTTTGATTGTTTTGAAACATGGTGTCGACGACAATTTCAATTTAATATATGTTCTTCTAATCCACCGATATCAAATACGATATTGTTCACCCATTCAGTCTGCATGGATTTTAATTTTAAACACTAAATAAATTACACGCTTTTCTTATTGTAAATTGCGAGGAGTACCAGTGTTGTTTATACAAATGTAGTTGAATTTCTAATCACAAGATAAGATACCTATAATATTGTAAATATTTAACGATTCCAATTACACGCTTTACTTTTGCCGGCTTTCTAATCAAGAAATAGAAGGTGTTTGATTGATGTTTGATTGATCTCGCATGTCCAAAATGTTAAATATCCAAATGATAATCAAGAGCAACAATCGCATAAATGATGAGTAAGTTGTTTAATAGCGACTCGCGTGCGTAGTTATGAGAGCGTCCTGAACAAAAGTCATTCAAACGGAATATAATTATTGCACGCTTGTTAGAACAAAACATGTTTTACTTCTACGAAGGAAATGTGACGCGCTTCAGATACGCGATCCTAATCGCAATAAATCTCCAGAGTTTTAAAGGTATTAATTGCGTCATGCTTCTTCCTCTCTAATTCCTTCGTAATTTTATTGAGATGCGTATAACGCAATGCGCTCGCGATGAAACTGATACGGTGTATCGGTGCAAGGATGAAATCGATATTCATGTGACAACGAAATTCATTCGCTGGCGACCGTGGAAGAAACCGCGATAAGAGATCGTTTATTACGGCTTAAAAGAAGTCATTGTGGTTTTCGAGTTCTTGTGGGTTTTCATCGGCCTCGTCGTCGACGACAGCATAAACGTCAACGCGCATATATACGCGTACAACACGAGGATGACATGCGAACTTTGTCTTGTTCTTCTTCTTCGTGCGCTCCGCTGTGGTCTTTTGCGCGAGCGCGCGACTCAGCTGAAGGCAAGACAACAAACAACACCCAAACGACGAGATGATGCGCGCTCTGAGAGACCATTTCATATCATGATAAAATTTATGGGCGCTGTTCAAACGCGAGCGCGCACGTTTACCTAATACACAATTATCTTCTAACTAAAAACGTAACAGACAACTCGACCACTGGACGACAGACGGCCTTATCGCGCATACAAAAAGGAGACTTATGTAGGCCACCTAGTAGCATAAGTGCTCGCCCATTTCAAATAACACGAATAAAAACATGAACAAAAACAAATTTTCTATCTTTAACTTCTCACTGCTCATGTTATATTCAGGAGTGAATCAATGACCAACCTTGATTTAATTTCCAGCTGTACCTGTAGTAAGTCATCCAGTCTTGCTTAAACGGATATTAAAATAAACATATTACCGATCGATAGTCACTTTAGATATAAATCTTAAAAATTCTTTTAATAATATCGATAATCTAACCAAAACTTAATGTTAAATGTGAATAATTTATAAAAGAAAACTTTGGGAAACCTAGAAAAACTTTCAGTTCACTGTCTTTTCATGAAATGTTTATGCCGAATTTCTAACCACAACTAATTAACTAAAATTAAATTAATCATGCCCATCCGATGATGCTGCGTCCTACAGGATGTTGAAATTATTCAAAGGATAATAGTAGTCCTGGGCCGCTTTGGGGCGGTAACAACAAACTCGAATATTATTCTCTGTTGAAATTTGGGAAACAATAAATGAAGTAAAAAGAATTCTATCTTTGATGCGCGTTCAAATAAAACTGAGTTACCTATTCTCAAAACTGACAAGAAACTTTATTTAGTACAAAATCTCATCTTTCTAACACCATTTAGATGAACTCAATCAGACTTATACAACTCGAGATACAGCCATATAAAGCCGTCAATTGGAAGAATTATGACTTTCTTTAAATTTCACCTAATACTAATCAATAAGTTACAATAAGAAAAAATTACCACTGTACTTCACTAAAAATTGAATTTTAAACAAGAGCAGTAAGTATTGCCAGATATAATGAATGTTAAAGTTTTAATAAAATGATAATAAGTTTCCGCCTCATTGGAAATCAAATCAATCGGTCGCTTAAGCCGGACGGAACGTAAACGACGTGTTTATTGCATGCTCGCGCAGTCTCTTACTCAACATTTAAGTCCGAACGAACGGACGCAGTCAAACCCGTCGTGATTTAGTTTTCGACTTTGCTTTTGTTAGATAAGATCCGTTCAGAACAACCACGACGCTTCGTAAGCGGATGATGTCGATAAATTATCAATTTACGTCAGGTTACTTGAGGTAAATTTCAATTGAGAAATTGAGACACGCCAACCGGCGACCGGCATTTTTAATTGATATTGACATGTTTTTGGTTAATTAATTGAGCGAGTCGCGCGCGCGTTTCTTTTTTCCAGTCATTTGAAAATATCCGTGCGCCGTCCAGATTTTATCTGCGGCAATAAATGATTGTGAACGGCGTGTGTGCTTGAAATAGGAAACAGTTTAATTGTAATTTATATGACATGAGGAAGAATTCTAGCAAAACGGTTCTCGTTCGCCTCAATGCAACTTTACCTTACAATAGACACTAGTCGCGCGCGCGCAAACCAAAAAGGAGGAAAAAAGCGCAATTGTGGAAAGACGATCTTCGTATAGACGAAACACACCCTCGTCCTCTTCGCGTAAAGATTCTCTCCTTACTGTGAATGCACCTCCGCAAAAAGCGTTTGCGCCGCGAAACGTACGTTCATAAATTACCAACAGTTCGATAATAATTATTACCGTGCAGTCATCCCACGCACGTTGTTGTTGTTGTTGCTGTTGTCGGTTGTGTATTTGCGCTGAAAACCTGCAGCAACAATATTAACTCGGCATTAAATGCAATTCGCTGATATTGTGTGCGGTGCGCGCTGCCAGCTTATGGATGATATGCGAATGCAAATGAGCGTTTCGTTAATCGAAGAAATTGTGGTGCGATTGTAATGCGCATGCGCATAGGCGCTCGTAACATCATCATGCTGTTCAGAGTCCTTCTCGCAATTAACTCTTCTGGCAAAGCAACAAAACGACAAGCGCAGCATGACTCAAGTGGAGCTTGCACATTAAGTATTTGTGCATGAATTCGTGCATCTCGCGGCTAGATGCGCCGCGCATTCCAATCCATGAGGAGCACATACGCGCATACAAACACACCACAATTCGCTTCCCAAGATGGAATACGACCTGCCCCCACATAATATGCTAATTTTCACGTCGCGAAAAATGCGCCGCACAATGCAATTCAGTGCGGCGCAGTCCGCGCAGCGCAACTGCGGAGCGACATCCTTCGTAATGCACGTCCACTCTGACGTTGCATTCACTCCGATTTTCATTGACACCACAATGAAGAACAAACCAACAAAAACCAGCAGGAGCACAACATAAAGCCAAAGAACAAAGAAGTCCTCCAACTTCAAAGAGAGGGTTCGCAATTCACACACTCTCAACGTCAATTTCTTCATCATATTTCAATTCACTTTGATTTCATTCATAACGACTTTTCATTGCATATTCATAAAATGTTTAAACCAATAAAAAATTAACGATAATTTCCCAAAATAACTAACAATTTCTAATCTCTTATCAAATATTGAGATGCCTAAAGTCTCTTATTTTAAAACGTATACAGAAATGTCTAACTTCTGATAATAACGACCAATATTATTTCGATATTTCGTACTGATAAGGAAAAAAGTAATGGAAATCCTTGCAAACTATTCCATTGAAATGTCACACGAATATAATCATCAAAACCACAAAAATGACTTAAGTTTGGAAATTATGAACTGCCAACAAAAATGATGACTTATCTTCTATTGACGAATTTTAACGTTATTTTCCACACCGTAATAATCCAACATTACTGTACATCATCAAAGATGAAAATGATGATTGAGAAATTTATATTTAGTTTACGACGCTGGAATTTATTTAGTTTTTGAATGGCAAGAGTTGAAAGCCGGATGAGTAAAAATGAAGCACGTCACGAAGGGAACATGCACGACAAATCGCATTAATGTTACACGCGAAAGGACATTAACGAACGTATACGCACACCGCGCTTAAGTAAATTAAGTGTGTTTTACCAACGAGCGGGAATGACGTGAGGAATAAAAAGCGCCCGCAAGTTGCACTCGAATGAGCTAAACGCAAGTAATATCGGTTTCGCGGCGCGCCGTGCAAAATGCAAAAGGCAGCCAGCAATTATTTAAGCTTTCGGTGTGTTTGTTCGCGCGGGCGCGCGTTTGCGACCGCTCAGGAGAGAATTATGATGAAGTTGTACACGTACGCAATGGGCCAGGGCGTTTGCGGCTGAGGAGAAGAGAACGCGCGCGGCAGGTGACCTGCACGAATGACAAGAAAAATTCCGCCAGCACAAAGCGCAACAGAACTAAATATAATGAGCGGTTCCGTAACGGAAAATTGCACAATTGTACCTTGCAGACATGCAAAGAGCGAAAACAACTTAATTTTTTCCGCGGAGAAATAAAAACGAGCAACGAAGAAAACAAAATGCTTGCACGCTACGCGAACCGTTGCAGCGTGTTCAATTTTCCAGCATGCTTAGTTAAATCATTATGTTGTTGGTTTACTCACTTTGTACCAACTAAAAAAGAATATGAAATTACGCTAAATTTCACTTAGAACGACTTTGCAGTGCCATTCCTTTAATTTACTTGATTATTGCAATTGTAACTTTAATCAAAGAATGGTCGTCGGTATTAGCTAATCAATTTCTTATTTTAGTTCATATATTTTCTCGCAAAGATCAATGCTACTCTATAGAGACATAGAATTTGATATTTAAGATTGGTATATTTTCTCAAGTTTTGTAGATTTTATCTCTAATACTTAATTGACAAGAAAGTCAATTAAAATCTTCATTCGAAGAAGTATCTAACTCTAATGTGTTGATAACTCGTGGATATCATTTACTTGAAGCTATTTTTTGTGCTATTTATTGGGATTTTGTCTTTCTAATTTGGATAACACGTAACGCATGTAGTAGGTGTCTTTTCATTAGCAAGAAATTATTCTGAAACTGAAAATCGTGTAAAACCAATAAAGTAATAAGATACTTAATTATAATTTTGAAACTGATCACTAAATTATACTACTTGCAACTGATATTTTCTATACCTTGTACGTCGTTATAACCGAATTCTACTATTCTACAACAACAAACATCGTATTACGAAATTAATCTCCAGGAAAAATCATTTACCACCAATCAAACAGGTTATAGCACGGACAATTTAACTCCATAGATTGAAAACTGATCATGACTTAATCTTCTTGCATAGTGGCTCTTACACACCTCTTACGTACAATCTACCAAAGAATAAGCATCGAATGATTCTCTCATCATTTCAATCTCGGCGCGTTGAAGTGCGTATTTGATGCTCATCAATGCCTCGATAGCTCGTGATGTATGGCCCTTCTTGCATCGCGCATCGCGCTCGTATCGCATGGCACGCATCGTGGATTGAACGCGAGAAGAAGAAGGAACAATGGAAAATATTGAAAGTGACGACGCAATTATTTACAAACATACCAAGATACCAGTTATACAGTGCACTGCATTGTCGTCGTGCTTTTCAAACTGATGCAATACACCGCCGCCGCGCGCGCCGCGGTGTGCGAACTTGGCCAGGATCACGTCTCATTAAATACAAAACGTCTGGAAAAATATGTATCGCATGTATGCGCACGTCAACATTAATCATCATCGACTTTTTGTCTGCATCGCCAATGCATTGCAATGCGCTCGTCGTCTCTGATGATGATGATGATCACGAACCAACTACTCCTCGCCAACGAAAATATGCGCGAGTAACTCAACTTTTATTGTACGTATATATATATTGATACATTTGCTATTGAAGTCGATGGCTTAATGCGTGCGTAATGAGCGCACTTAACATTACTTTGTGCCGTTTAAGAGTGAGCGCGAAACGCACTCACTGCTATTAACATAAAACGCGTTCAATTACGGCATAGTTCGGATGGCTTCTTGCGAGCGCACGCCGACACAAGAAGACAGCAGCGGTTAAAAAGTCGCCGTAAACATCGCGACCAGCCTATTGGTCACGCTCGTGGGACAATGCCGCGTTTAAGCATCAACGAAGAAGTTGGCACGTCAAATTAATGGGATTTATATAATGATGACCGTCATATGACGAGAAGTGAAATAGCAGCCAGTCGAAGACCGCAGCCAAAGAGGAACGTCATCATCGTCATCATCATCATCATCATCGGCTCGCTCGTCATCCAACAGGAAGATATGCCAGTCGAACGCGCGCGCGCAAAGAAAAAACGCCAGAAAAGCGCGCAACGTCCACGACGAAACCGGCGAGCAGCTTAAAGAACACGTTTAATTCTTTAATTCTCTCAATTATCGATACGTAATTCAACAATGAGCGGTCACATGCTTTTAAGAAATATGTTTTAACGACGCAAGCCTTCTCTGAATCGTGTCAAAATTAATTAGCTGCTTATTAAGTGCATCCTGATGTTTAATTATTCTTTTATCAGTCCGAAACAAAGCGCATAGGAATGTGCAATGCACGGAAATAATTTTCCGCCTGCAATTATTTCAATCACTCGTAAAATTGTGAAACCAAATACGGCATGCTGCGTGAATATGGATCGTGAGATGCACATATAGTGAGCAAGCGTCAAAATAATCACACCCAGTCAGTCAGCGTATTGATGACGGACCGCCGACAGACTTGACGCAGGATTTTTCATTTCGACTGGTCTTTGATGCGGTCAGCGAACCAGCAGTCAATAAAATCATTGCACGTTGATTGCCGTCGCATTACGCGCAATCGTGACGCGAAAAATGCCGTGGAAAGTATCACCAAATTAAGAAATCTAATAATTAAGGCCGAACTCTCTCAGGATGCCTCACTTCATGAGGCGCTTTTTATGAGTTTGCACGCTTTAATGCCGCGCAGGCTGTGCGTGAAGCAAAGCGATGAAGACGTCTTGGTGGCAGCTCAAGGACGACCAGAGCTAGCAAGCGCGCTCATTTCTCTCTTACATCTTTGTTGAGGAGGTGAGGAGGTAGGCTGGACGAGAGACGCGCGGCTCGCTCGTCTTCTTCAGCGAACGCGATACCCACATATTGTGTAAGCGACCACGATCGGGGCGCGCTCGCGAGGAGCAAAATAATAGGTTTATAATGCACACATCTCGAATGCGCAAAGACGTAAAAAAGGAATGCCCCCAACGAGGAGAGAGAACGTAGCGTAATGATAATTCTCTCATTGGATGTACAGCGTGTGTGTGTGTGTGCGCGTACTTCTCACAAAGCAAAAACCTATTGATTAACCGCCCGTTCGTGCTGCGCTCGCTTATAACTGACTGACCATCAACGAGCCCAGCTCTCTTCCGCATAAGTTAAGCACCGGCAGCAGGATTGCCATGAAGAGATGAGAGCCACAGGATTGGCATGCACAGCGCGCGCAACGTTGATCGGCAATCGCAGTCCGAGTAAAAAGGTCTTAATACGCTCGGCCGTGCTTTATTACGCTGTTTGTTACGCTCTCGCCCAGCAAAGCCAAACGGTATCGCGCAAATGCATGCAGCGCCCGTGCATGTCCTTATCGCGATTGGCGTCGAAAGTGGACACTTGCCATTTGTCAATCAATTCGCATGGAGATGTCCACGCTGTTGTCGCACAGTGCTTTAATTTCTACCTATTTCTTGTCATTCCAATACTAATCAAATTTTTATTAAATATCCATCAATTCAACCAAGAAGTAGTCTCATAATCATCACTGATAAAAGTATTTCATCAGATTTTAGTAAGTCGAATTGCAGTAGAGCGAATCGAATACAAAGTCCTGTTTTTTAAAGCAGTTTTTTACTAAAAAAAAACTAAAAATTACTTTGTTTTCGGGATGTAAGGTCTTTATTTATTTTTGATAGCTTATCCCAAAGTTTTATAACCCATTCACCTCGATCTAGCCTTACTTACTTTTGATTATTGCACAACTTGCTAGTCAATGCTAAAGTAAACGTGATCTAAAGTAGTAAATTCGCTTCCAGCCTCTAAAGAAGTTCGAGAAGGAAGAATAGGACTTTAAAAAAGCAATCGTTAACTGAATCACTTATAATTCTTAGATTCAAACTTAATTATAAGTGAAACTTTTAGTCATTTTGCGCTAAAATCGTAAATAAACGCGTGCTTTATATTTCTACAGTAGTTTTAAATCAGAGAAACCATCTAAAAGATGCTGAAGAAATAGTAGTTACCAAATATGGCAAAATAATCCAATTTTAGTTATTGTTACTGTAATAAACATTTTCAAGATTTGTTCTGGAAAATGTTCTGCGCTATAAGTTTAATTATTCTTCTATATTTGTCGCTTAATTCATTAAAGGCTGCTAGTAACATTTTATGAATTGACCACTGAATTAAATGCGAGCGCAATAATTGCTGCACTTTCGACTGCATATTATGCACGGACGTGTGGTTTTAATGCGTTGCAAGTGAGGGCACGCTTGTTAACCGGTTCGGTTTCACATAACTAGGTAATTGTGTAAGGCCCTTTCGCCCTCCGACTTCGCGGTATTTGCGGTGTTTATTCCGCACCGCGTCCGATTGAAACCGCGCGCGCATTGTTTTCGCTCTCACGAATATTTCATAGCAGCGAGCAAGCGAGGGAGCGCACGCGCACGTATTCTTCTTCGCATCTACCTGCGCGTGCGAGACAACAACAACACCAACAACAACGATGAAACAAGCGCGCCGAGAGTTTCGTATTGTGGAAGAAGCAAATTAAGTCATTAGCTCTCATTGGCGAAACACGATGATCGATCACGCCCGATGTGATTTATAACCTGTAATTACCGATACATATCTAGAAAAACAACGCCAAAAATTAATGATATTGTTGTTTGGCTGTTGGTGCCGTTCAATGTGCGCGCGCCCGTTCATGCGTGGTGCTATCTATATCAGTTCTCTTCAAACCAATAATAATAATGACTCGGATCCATGATAATATCGTTCATGCGCTCGACGCGGCCGTGCGCAGCAGCGCGCACCAAAGTGATTATTGTATCTCTTCGGCAAAGGCGGATATTCGATGGAATTTCGAAATGATAAATGCAGAGCGCACCGTGATAGAATTGATAGAAAAGCCGGCGCGTTTCTTTGCGAAGCGAACGAAAAAATTATAAATCAAATGTTTACCGTTCCAACGCTAAAGAGATTGCTTTGCGATATTGCAGGAATGTTACTATTAAAATTCTTGCATTTCTTACTAAATTGAGACATTATTTTTCAATGCAAGCCATTTTCGTCATTCATGTTACAACATTCAAATTCGGTTATGTCAACATTGAATAATAAAATTTCCACGTTATAAACGAAAATCGCAATTCTTCACAAAACAACGGAAAATTAGAAAAGATCAAATAAGCGTGCAAGGGAAGTGATGGATCTTATGATAACCCCCATGATACGAAATTAAAGTTTTCGTATCTATCTTAATTAATAATCTAGTTAAAATAACCAACATTCAAGTTTTAATTGTCGTTAATGAGAAGTTAATTTTTGGCACAAATCAAGTGTTGTAATCTCGCGCCAGTTTAACGCTTTTTGTAACAAGTATCAAAATGGCAATTGTTTTATTAATCGACGTTGGAAGTTAAAACAGGAAAAATCTGCAGCGAATTCTTCATTGTATAAAATTGTCACTAATTTAGAAACATTCAAATGATTATGTCGTTTCCATCGATAAATCCTTTGGTCTTTTAATTTTACTATTGTTTGAACAATTTTAATATGAGAAGTTCTTATGTAACATAAAAAGAGATAAGCATTAAATTATTTCAATGTAATTGCTGACAAGTTGGCGCTTTAAAGCATCATATTTAGAGATGCAACGAATAAATCTCCTACGTTGCGCCGTTATAACCGAAAATGTTGGTCTACTATATTACGTAATGATTTTCTCAAACAAAAATGTCTTAAGCATGATTTTTCTGACAAAATAATAAATGATAAAATGACATGTAAATTGAATTTGCGGAAGCACTAAACGCTGCATCATTAGAATCTTAACAATGGTAGCGCACCCACCGTTAAATGATTGCTTCTGCATACATAAATATCTAAGCATACAAACAAATTCAAATGCGGCTCTCCGTATTTTTTACTCTACGCTCCAGTAACTTCCAGGCAATACGCAGTTCCGGGGAGCGTATCAACTTAATTACAATTACACTTAATAGGAGAAAAACGCATGTAATGCAAAAGTAAACACGTAAAATTGAAAATTCCGAGAAACTACATGCATATATACCTATGACGATAATAGACGTCGAGAGGAATTAGTTGGTTGGCCGACACTGCTCACGCGCGCGCGCACTCTCCACAACGACAAACAGCGTTTCCGCTCGGTAATAAGTGTAAATAATAAAAGATGAATCGCCATCGCCGCCGACCGACTTTGAATAGCGTGAAGAGCAATAAAGCGGACTAAGAATAGGTGCTTCATGATGGAGAATGATGACAACAAGACTTTAAGAACTTAAGAAGTCGCATTCGCATTCATTTTCATTCAGTGCTCCGCTTCGTGGGCTTTGTCCTCAAGCTCGTATAGTGTGTCCAACTAACAACAATGGGACAAAAAATCCACCTGTACAACAAACTGTAAAATAAAAGTGACACACCAAGAAGACGGTGAAGATGTGAAACAAATACGAAACTCTATTCACTTTGCGTACTCAAAGTAAATAAAATACTTGTACTAATCCCTCAAACTCAACGATTGTTTTCTCACAAAATCGTCGATTTCAAAGCATAAGCACATTTAGTGAAATGAAATAAATTTAGAGAATAAATATTACGAGCAATCTCCATATAAATATTAATAGTTTTCCGCTCTATTTTTGTTGTATATTGCGAATTGTATGCTCTATCTTTCTTACTTTCATTTATACAACCATTTTATTTGTCATTTCTCTTGGATGACATTTGAAATTCGTTAGTATAATCCCTAATTATGTGATCGTTTAATTTCTAATGACGTATTTCAACCGGGGCAATAGTTTAATTGTTTATATCATGTTGCCAATAAAACCCAATCACCTGATCATGTCATTCATAATTACGATCGGACAACACATCCACCTTCACAGACGTCCAAGTAATTTCCATTATTTGGCAATTACCAGTGATTTTAAGTGAAAAACTAACAGATATTAAAATGTTATGAATCCGCACAATTTCTACATTGTCATCCAAAATGTAGGGAATTTTAATAAACTAACTTACAAAATAACTGTAAGTAAACTAAATATAATTACCTAAAACGGAAATACTCGTTATCTGAATTTAGAAAGTCACGAAATCAACAATTACAGAATCATTAATTTCTTCAAATCTGATTGTATTTTAATAGACGTGCAAATATCTAAATTGAAAAATAAGTACCTACTCATACTTGTTAAACAATTATTATACAACACTTGCACTCATTGAAAACACGTTAGGGTAGGTGGACAATAACAAGTTTACCTTCATCTTCACATCATTATAACCGCCATTAGCAAAGTTTTTATAAATAATGCGAGTGTCTAGTAAATGCGCATAAAACGAATGAAATGAATAAAAATGACACCAGACGAGACATAATTTACTTCACGGAATAATACGACAAAGTGGAGAAAAAGTGAAGCGTTGCATGTGAAAATGCGACAAAACTGCATACAAAATGATGCCACTTTTTAGCATCTGCATTTTAATGCACGTTATTTATCTTGAAGGCATTCGCAGAGTTGTGTTTAAACCGTTCCTACTTGAATTGCGTCAATTGCTTATGTCCAGAAAAGTACAAACGCCATTAATCAAAGACGTTATCCCTCGTTGAAGCGATACAAAGAAATAATTGTTATTATTCCGGGCTGCCGTGAATTGGCGCGCTGAAAAGTTGCTGAGTGCGGAATGGGTTTATGTAATCGATACGATTTAGTCGAAGAGAAGAAGAGTATACGGCAACAGCAAAACGTTCGTGTGGAGTGGCGAGCGCAACGCGACTTCTTCAGCGACGTATAAAATTATTGTCTTCATAAATCGGCTTCTGCGCTTGCCTTTATCAAGATGGCACTTCACATTGCCGCGAGAGAAGCGCGTACCTACTATTTGCGTTTTACTTGTCTACTTCTGCGCGACGCATATCATAAATCAAACAATTTTTTACTCCTTGCTCGTTTCAGGTGTCCACCGTTCTTGCTCCGAATAACAATTTGAGCAGCGACGCAGACTGGTGGAGCGACGTGATTGACGATGACGCCGCGGCGCTGCGGTTGGACGAGACGGGGCTATGGTCGGGGAATTTTGTGCCGCCGCCGCCGCGACCCATCTTCCTCGACGAATCTGCCACCCCCGACGGTCTCACCACCTGCGATCTATGCTCGTGGGCATGGCAGGAAGGCAAAATGTTTACGCTGGATGCGGCGCTCGGTGAGTATTATAAAATCAACGTAAAAATAATGCAATTTAACTACAATAGGTCTCAAATGTACCAACTTCTAATATGTACACAGGTCTCATATATCTCTTATGTATAAATATGATATCAACTCGCGCATTTAATTAGCAAATAATTTAATAATAATTTAATAGTTTTAACTATTTTAACACCGCGCTTAACGTTGAAAATTAATCCATATTTAATTAAAACACTTAATTTCAGGTGTAATAAAACGCCCTATTTAACAAATATATTCTTTGAATAACTAAAATTTCCGATATATTATTTAAGTTCGCCAAAAACAGAAAATTATTCCGTCTAGTGTTAAAATAACTAACAAAATTCGAATTTCCTCTTTTCTATCTCAGTGTCTAATATATAGAAAATCCTCTATACTTTAGCCAAATCGCATTGAATTTTAATGAATTTTTCAACAATTTTCAAAATTACGTTTCCCATTTCGTGTATCAAATACACCTATGTACTTTATGCATTGTAACGTGTACATTTAAGTAATTTTATTCATTACGAAGGGAAAAAATGTTAAATTAATTTTCGTTGGTTAAATTTAGCGCGTGTGCAAATTAATGTTATGTGTTCCTGCGTAAGGCGACGCCGAGCTGCTTGTTCGTGTGCAGCACGCAACATAAAATTGCCCGTTTTGCAATTGCACCAACTTTTTATTCGCGTTTTAATGGCATCGTGCGCTTGTGCATACGCAGTTAAGTGCTCCTGGAACGCAATTCGAGGAAAATTTAATGAAGCTAACATTTGAACCGTGCCATCCGTTATTGCCAATAATGGCAGTTTCCACTACATTTTCGTCTAGTCGTAATCAAGCGTTGAAAATGATTGTAACCATAATTTGTGATACGACTCGCAAACGCTTAATTCACGCAACTGCGCGAATATTATTTGGTCATGTTGTCCGCAACACTTAAAATACTACTTACTACTTATTAATGTTTGTTGTGCCAGAATATTTCATACGCGCGCGCGATAAATTGCAGCGCGCAATGATGAAGTTAATAAAGTTGTTACCGTTTGATGGTTATATAAACGAGCTTATTACGAGGATGAAATTTGCTAAATGCCGCAGCTCGTAAATATTTTAAATATCCAGCCCCGTCAAACTTTAATTATCTTTCAGACAATTAACGCCGGCCGTAAAGTTCGGAATTTATGTTTTCGTACATCACATTTGATAAGCCCTCATTGAGTGGCTTCGAATGTGAAGGAAGGTGAATAAACGAAACACACCTCTCAACTTCTGCTTGACCGGCGCGACACGCCGCGCGTAGTTGCCAAACTCGTCAGTCGTGGACGATGAGCGCCGCCGCCACACACATAAAACGCGGTGCGCAATAAACTTGCGTTTCACGCGTCCGCACAAGATGACTTAAGAAGCAATCTGCGCCCGGCCGGGGCGCACACGGCGTTTATGCGTGCGTATGGTATTATTAAAACGCCAGGAATATTCGCGTCGTTACAATAATTACTTATTTTCGTGCACGCTATTTATTCATCTCTCAATATGATGCTTGCGTTTCAGAAGCTCCCGGTGAACTCGGATGGGTGCTTACTTTAATCATCGTCTCGTTAATATCCGCGTTAATTGGAGCCATCGTCATGATCACCGTTCTGCATTGCAAGAGGTTAGTATATTACTTTATCTCTCTATACTTAATTTCGCATATAGCGACGCCACGACAACTGCAGCTAGATGGTCAGCATTCAAGTTGCTTAATAAAATAAGAAAATGTAATGACTAAATAACTATGGCATTGAGCGATAATGTATTTTCATACAACGATTTGTGCGCTTAAATTTCACTCAAGTCACTTAAAACCATTTGATTATAGTCATTAAAATCTTAATTATGTACTATAATCAGGTAGGTAAGAAGAAAATGGTAATGGGAGTCTGCTAAGCGAGATGTCAAATAATAATCTATTTTAAAATAGAAATTTGCTGGAACTATTCATAACAAAACTTTACTTATCTATCTATGAATTGAGATCATTTGTAATTATTTAGGCAATTAACGTTGAGTACAAATCATGTTTTTTTAAAAATATTTTGACTTCCATTGCACTAAGGCGGGTTCAGCTTGTTAGTAATCATCAGAGTCAATCAACTAGCAGTATTTCACCCAGCACAATCTGCATGAGCCCACATCCATATTTCATTCTTTCTTCCAATTTCAAGGCAAATTATTCATTTATCTGTTGCCATCATTCTGGCATAACTCAATAGTATTATTAGCATTTGCCCCCATGGAAAGATGCAAGATTTCCTTGATTCACATTATTCGCTATTGTACTGCAGAAAAATCAGTAAAAATTTATAATTACTCAAGAATTTAAATCATAATGCATGGTGCAAGAAATTGATTAGATAACAATTTAGATTCACTTAAAAATTCCGTACTATTATCAATCATAAACATGGCAACAGCAGACATGAGGCATTCATACAAGACGGGGTGGGTACAGAAAGAGTGGAGAAGACATTTTCTTAATTTTCGGGAGTATAGTTTGATTCCCATTACCCGGTTTTCTCCTATGATTTAATTAATTTCAAATTATTCAAAAAAGTTCAAAGCATTCAGTACATTCAAAATTACTTCCTGGTTGTTAGAATCGAATCTTTGAGCTTTGTAAAAATTAAGTGTGTAAACAATTATTAGCACATAACGACTTTGGCAGTATTTTCAAAGTGGTTATAACCAAAGTCGATTATATTTATTTGCCATAACTTTATGTTCTCATGTACCTACGATCGTATACGATGCCAACTTAAGTCATTCGAAATGTATAAAGCAAAATAAAGAAAGCCATAGGAATTCCAGATAATTTACCAAGTACAATTTTCAATGACGATTAATATTTGAGCATTCCGATTATCAGCACAGCAACCCACGGTTTCCCTTTTTTATATAGAAAATAACGCAATAGCCACCTGCGGCGCAAACGTAGTTAAATAAAATATTCCAACAGTTTTACGACAGCCGCAGCATTTTCCCGTTACGTGCATCATATGCACATGCACATCCAGTCATTTCATCTTCTTATTTTGCTTCGCAATCGCAAAGCAACAACAGCGTCTAGTTCGTAGGAATCAACGTTAAATTAAACGTAGACATATAATGCCAATTGAATATACATTTATACTACTTACATATAACCTATCAGTTGATGATTTACAACTCATAACTGCTATACAATGAGCATTGTAACTTCTAACAGCCTAAGCAATCATATCTAATATTAACTCGATTTATTTGTTTCAGCAGAATGAAAAACGCTGGACTGCAGGGTAAGTACAACGTTCCGCACGTAACCTCACTTATTTTATTTATTGCGTTCTGCGACAATAAAATAATCGCTCGAAATTAATATGGGATGCCGGCTAATATCCAAATACGGCTATCGGAAATTGGAAAACTTGTTGCTTTTACCGATTCGTAACGCGTCCGGTTTTAGACAGGCTTCCATTACTGATAAACGTACTGAGGAATGCGAATGGAAATAATATTATCATTGATTTCAGTTTACTAAATCAAGCAGAACTATACGCTCTTTTGAATTTCATTAGCCGCTCAGTTATTATTATGCAGAAATAATTTGCTTATGGCGCCTGCCATCCATAAAAGAACTTAACCACTCTCTCCACTTGGAGATTGGCGTTCTGCAATTATAACCTTATTTTCATTGTTCCAATGTTGCATTGTACGCATTCGTAGCGTGTTGCATTAAAAACAAATTCATACATAATCAACACAGTGAGCCTTATCAAGGGATTATAAAGAGTAAACAAATTAGAACTCACCAATCTTTGCTGTCGTGCGGAGGAATAAAACACGTCCACGTTGTGCACCAAACACAAGAATTTAGAACTGACTGCAATTCCAAAATTGCACTATCAACTTGTCACATGTTTGTCTATGTCAGTTTGTCACAGTTAACTACAGTTTATTTCGTATTACAGAAGGACAGACTAATCGATCAATCCATCGAATATCAACACGACAATCAGCACGTCCTCCGATACGAACACCGGATGATAAATCTATTTCAACCATAACCTCAACAACGTTTCCAACATCACAACAAATCGCCACTAATAATGGAGTTTGGTCTTGGTTGTCTCGACGACCCGCGAATGTACAATCGCAGCTGAATTCACCGACAGCACCTGCGGAAAATCACTATACGCATATGGATGAAACTTATAATGCGGTTGGTGAAGCACTGTACGCTGAACTTGATAGAGACTCGGATGCTGATAGCCCAGCGTACCAAAATTCAGCGTATACAGATCCGGACGCGCCAATATCGAGTGCACCAAGTAGCGCTTATTATTCGGACTTGTCTGTGAATACGGTGCCCGAAAGGGCTTACGAGGTTGTGGGAATGGCGACAATGACGCCATGGGACAATTGTGATGTAAATAGACGGCAGCCCACACAGGTGAGACTGGCCTCAATCAGTGAGACTGTAAGTGTTCCTTCGGATTATGTTTAAATCAATTGTGTACATATTTGCGTGTACGGAAGTTGTGTAAATAGTTAGCATTATCTAATTGAAATGTCATATTTAATTTAAAAATTGAAAGAAGAAATGTAATTTATGTTTGTAACATGGTTGCAGATATGATTTACTGTTATTATTAAATGTAATATTTAAAAATAATTTCATGTCTTATATTGTACAAATTATTATGATTTATAGCCTAATTGCAAACTTCCTTAATTTAGTATATGCGGGATTCATATTTATATAAATTCCATATGAGAATTCAGTTCTCATATAGAATTTCATTCCCATAGATTGAGATGAGAATATAAAGGAATAAATCACTATATTTATGTAATAATATCGCTTCGATGAAAGGTAAAAATAATCAAGTCTTAAAGTGTATTATGCATCCCTCAAGTTTCTATTGGTGATGGGAATCTAAGTCTAAACGCATTAAACCTATGAGTCTGATAATAAATCAGCTTAAAAATCAAGTTCACTGTCTTTTGAAATAGTTTGAAATTATTTGGTATTTTATTGTAGTTTGCGGTACTGATCGAGATTATTTTAAATTAAGATCGGTCGAAGTCTTCTAGAATTTGTTGATAAATATTTTTGCAATTCTATTTTAAACACAGAGTACATTCCCCGCGTTTAAAGTAGTTGCATTTAAATCGGTAAAAATACCCAACCCGCCAATGGGAGCAGTTCTCCAACATTTATCTTTCCAGCACAAATAGAAATGAACTAATTTGAAAATGTACTACAAGCGCCATCTATTATTGGATAGCCCGTTTATACTTTGAATTAGTGCAAAAATGTTGAAATGCATGATTGTGAAAATATTATATTTGTACATTATAATACTCATAATATAAAATTATTACATGTTTAAATATTTCTTTCAGGGTTTGTGTATTTCCATATTAAAATACATAGAAGAAATAAAAACAAATGTTTACTATATTAAACTTCAGAGAAAATACTGCCAAAATAAATAAACGTTGACAAGTTGATAATACCATATTCAATTGTGTTGAATAATTACAAACTGCAATGGAGAAATTGAAAATAACTATTGACAAGCTCAATGAAATATTTGAAAGAGATTACAATATTTCATCATTTGATTCCTTATCAAGCAAAGATCTCTTACAACTAACTGTAAATTTGCTGAGGCACTTGGGCATCTATGATGCATCCCAGACTTATCCAGGGCCGTATTTGGAAATACTGGATGCATTAAAAGCTATTAAATATTCCCCAGAAGCAAATATCCTTCCCATTGATTTCAAACATGGGTTGCAAAATGGATGGAAACATATTTTGCATCCCATTTTATTCTTCTTGGTAACAAACATGGAGAAAGTAAAAAAACGTTATTATCTTTCTCAATATGTTTACGAAATTGAAATACCTGGCGAAATAATGGACAATTCAGACGTTCGTGAAATGCATGCCAAATACACAAACACAATCGAATGTTTTTGGCTTGTATACGCACAATATTGCAGCGAAGCGAAAAATGTTAATGAATATAATGAATTGGAAACTGATATCTTTCAAATGAAAAATGATCTTGCAAATTTAGAGCATCATCTTGAAATGCAAACAATTAAATTCAATCAATTACTGAAAGAGGTTAAAGAATCAGAAAGAAATGCATATTTAAATACTACTTCTGCACTTGTTACTGAGAGAAAACGATATTCTAAACTTAATCAACAATTATCTGAAGATATTACCAAATTCAATGAACTACTTGGCCTAGCCCGAATGTATAATCGACGTGATAAAATAACTTCGTTAGAGGATTTAGTTGAAAAATCAGAATACAATGCAAGCTCAATTCATATCTATGAGAAAACACTGAATGATATCCAAATAGAACTAGAAAACTATGAAACAGTTTCTTTAGGTACTGAACCAACTTTAGAAGAACTTAAGGAATTAGAGGAAGAACGATTTGCTCTTCAACAAATAGTAAATGCGTTTCAACAATCAAAATACAAAGATAGTACTATTGAAGCATTTGAAAATCAACAAAAGGCTTTATCCCAAAGGAAAAATCAATTATCTAAACAAATTCTGCGTCTGCGTGCCCATAATGATCAGATGTTGACCAAAAATGAAGATATTTGTCAAATTCTTGGTGGAAATATATTGCATGGTCAAAAACTAAAACAATATGTTACTGAATTGAAATCGCTCAGCTATGTTTACAAGAAACACAATATGTTTTTAAAGGCATTAGAGAATGAAGTACATGTCTTGACCAACACTCTAGAAAACATAAAATTATCTTGTGCTGAGCAGAAACCAGCAATTAAGAACAAAAATGAACTAGAAGAAGATATTTCGAATTTATCCAGTGGTGAAATAGAAGTGAAGGTCATGTATTTTCACAAAAAGTTTAAAAAGTTATTGAAAGCTAGTTTTGAAGAGGAATGCAAGTTCGCTCAACTAAAAGATTCATATGGTGAAACTTTAATAAATTACGATAGATCACGACGCACATTCAATGAGAAAACAGGATATATTGCAGATGATGTATCAAAATTGGAGAATGAGATAAGCCGAATAGAACGTTTTGTTGCATTGGAACAAAGTGACTTGGAGAATGAAGACCTCAACAGCACTAAACTTCAGGATAACTTGTTTCGCTACTCGCAAATGTTCATCGATCAAACTGGCGATGAAGATCCGATTGAAACGTTGGGTAACAAGCTTAAAAAAGCTCAAGAGGAGTTGAATGTGTTAAGACTACAAGTGAACGAAAAACGCCTAGAAACGCAAAAGCAAGACAATGAAATATCGGTCATCAAAAATACAATTACTTTAATTCAGCAAGGAATTCGCAATTGACTTAGTAATATCGAATTTGGACGATGTTCTTCTAGAAAAGTTTATTAATAAAAACTTAAGTTGCGCATGCATTTGTAATCAACGTGGTGGACACCGCCATCGCATCGTTTTATGGCTAGTTAAAAACATAATTGGTACAAAAGGTTCCCAGATCGTAGATAATAAAATAGGTATCTAGCTCTATCATTGGTAGATAACATACTTTCATGTAAGGTTCATTGGATTTGTATGCATTAAACCATTAAAATACAATTACTTCGTTTATAAATATAATTTTGAAGTAAAATAAGTTTTGTTAGGAGCTTATTTTAGATTTTGATTTAGGTAATCTATATGATTGTAAACAACATAATTAAAACATCATAAAGTACCAATGAATCAAACTTCACAATACCGTTGTTGACAGTAACATTTCAGATGCAATTTTTTAAATTGACAGTGAGTCTCATTGTTGTTCAGCACTTTCAACAATGAGCATGATAGACTGCTGATGCTGAGGATTTGTGTCTTGGGATACGCCACGAACGCATTCAACTTGATGGGAACCCCAATCTTTGCGCTGACAGAACGTAGAACAGTATGGCGTCCGTCTACAGAGTGAGCATTCAGCCATCGCTTCTCTGTTACAATTTGCGCACTTCTTGTGCAGTTCATTATCCAATGCTGGTTGCAATGTATCGTTGTCTGGTTGTAGTGCAGCTACTTGCGCTTCAACGCGAGCGGCAAGCACTGCTGCTTCTTTATCTCTTTGGAATTTGTCTTGTTGCTTGCTGTAGATGTCTTTAACTTCCTCAACGCCGCGCTTGAACTCTGCAGAAAGCCGCGTAATTGCATTTGATATTTCATCAAGTCTCTTAAGTATTGGCATTGGATCTGAAGGCGAAGGTTCCAACATAAATTCACTTGAATCCAAGGCATCTGAGATATTTTGCCATCCTTCATCTTTCACTATTTGTCCATCCTCACTGTCATCACCACTATTTTCACGTTGTCGCTTTGAAGAGCCTGCCAAAAAGGACCAATAAAAATCAATACACATTTTAGACAAGAAATTTTAATGAACTTACCATCATGCTCCTTCCTCCGTTTACGTTTATATGGCGTGAATAATCTGACGGGACCTGTTGCAGACTCATCATCACAGCATGCTGAGCATGTGCAGCTGGTGGCGTGGGGCAAGATAATACCTTCGTCAATAAGCGTCTGTAGGCTGCGTCCTCCAAAACGAATGCTTCGCTTCCAATCTTTGCTGGATGCTCGTCCACAAAGGGCTTCGAATTCGCTAGGCGTGTACCACGTGTTACCTAATTTGATGCATCTACCGCGTCCCCCAGATCCAAAACGGTTCTTGTGTAATTCAGCTGAAGTGTTTTTACATCGTACTGGTAACACAGGGAGACTGGCGGCTTCGTTCCAAGATCCTGCATTTGCGGAAACTGCTGCTGGCGTGTTATTCCCGGGAACCTCTTCCTGGATGACGATCGTCTTCAGCTCAGTACCTGCGCCGTCAGTAGCAATGTATCCATTGTTGTCCACACAGAGCATGGGCTTGAAGTGTGTCAACTGATCCTGTGTAATAACGTTGAAGGTGGAGGTGATGAGGGAACCCACCGGCAAAGAAACTGGGACGCCTGCATGGCGCACTGCTTGAATTGTAACCCGGCTTTTGTCGTCGACATCAACTCCAGAGACTGTCTCGCCATTATTATCGCCGCCATCGTGCTCACTCGCAAGATGTTCGGGTTCGGAAATGTCCGGTAGGACGACGCCTTCCGAGTTTGAGGTCTCCATCATCGCAATTCGGTGGAGACGAAAGCTGATCAACACGTAATTGTTGCCAAACGGCACGCAGTAATTGTTTCAAACACCACACTTTAGACCGCAACGAATACACTTTCACGTTGACTCCATTGTCAGGCACAGCCGGATGTGTTACTTCCAAAGATGTCCGATAATGCTTTGGGTGGCGTGTGTAGCTACTGCGCATGTCACGCACCAAATTTAAACGTTGTTGCCACTAAACAGCCTTCTGATTGGCTAATTCGCCATCTATACCAAGCGCGCTTTAGCGTAATGTAATTCAAACCAAGTTTGTACTTGAATACAAATCAACAGTATTTAACTTATTATAATTAGGTGTACAGTAGGAAAAAGAAATAATTTTCTTAAAAATATTTATTGTAAGTTAAAATGACCCAACCATTTTGTAAATGAAAAAAGACAAATATAAATTTTAAAAATCAAACCAGTTAGCTTACAAGCAAGCATGTACACGCTTTTCTTTTTGAAGAGCGGCTCGAATTCTAGCCCCAAAATCTGGATCAACTTGTGCGAAATTGTTAATTGCTCTCTCTTGAATAAAGTCGACAGCATCTTTCAAATGCCCAGCAATATTATTAACCAGTCTGGTTCTCGCAGCCTCATCCAGAATTTGCTTATAAAAGACGCGTGGTTGCGTGAAATTATCGTCGTTACCGCTATCAAAGCGTTTAATATCTCCGGTACATTTAACCGTCGTAGTAAGGGATTTAGCTCGTGGGCAGTCAGTGGGTCCACCAAAGCTATTGGGAAAGTAGTTGGGTGCACCACCTTGATTATTAATGCATTGTGGACCATCCCTTTGGTAATTCCTTACAGCAAATGGACAGTTGACAGGTAATTGCAAGTAATTAGCGCCCAAGCGATGTCTGTGCGTATCTCCATAAGAGAACAAGCGTCCCTGAAGCATCTTATCTGGAGATGGTTCAATGCCAGGCACCATGGAAGCTGGGCTAAAGGCCAACTGTTCAACGTCAGTGAAGTAGTTCGCTGGGTTGCGATCAAGCACCAGTTTTCCTACTTCAATCAATGGGTACTCCTTGTGCGACCAAACTTTAGTAAGATCGAATGGATTGAATGGGCAAGCAGCAGCTTGTTCAGGAGTCATAATTTGAATAGAGAATTTCCAGGATGGAAAATCACCATTAGCAATAGCGTTGTACAAGTCGGCGATGGAGTAATCTGGATTACTTCCAGCTAGTTTACCAGCAATGTCAACATCCAAATTCTTAATTTTGTCCGTCTTATAATGGAATTTGCAATAATTATATTGGCCCTTAGCATTAACCAATTTAAATGTGTGTGATCCATATCCATTCATGTGTCTATAACCATCTGGAATACCTCTGTCAGAGAAGAGGAACATGACTTGATGGGTTGTTTCTGGACGTAAAGAGATAAAGTCCCAGAACATGTTAGGATCTTTGCAATGTGTTGCCGGATTGCGCTTCTGCGTGTGAATAAAGCTTGGGAAAAGAGTAGGATCGCGAATAAAGAAAATTGGAGTGTTGTTTCCGACCAAGTCCCAGATGCCTTCGTCAGTGTAGAATTTCACCGCGAAACCGCGTGGATCGCGTACAGTATCAGCCGATCCAGATTCTCCTCCAACCGTTGAAAAGCGAATAGCAATCGGTGTGCGTTTTCCAATTTTCGCAAACACTGATGCGGCTGAATATTGGCTGATATCTTTGGTTACTTCAAAGTAACCGAATGCACCAGCACCCTTAGCATGCACGACACGCTCTGGAATTCTCTCCCTATCAAAGTGGGTGATATCATCGATGAATGAAGAATCTTGCAATACAACTGGACCTCTTTCGCCAATGGTCATGACGACACTCTTTGCTTCCACAGGCACGCCAAATCCAGTAGTTGTCACACCGGCATCCTTCTAAAATATGTAATTATTAGTAAAATAGCTTAACAATTTTTATAAATGTAGGGTTATCAAAAACTTCATGGTTTAACTAAACCTTAAATTTAACATCAGTGACCAAGCAGTTGTGTGGTGGTAATTTAAGAATTAGTTGGGCTTTCACCGGTTTGCATTCAGGGTAGTAAGGTGGAGACTACCACAAGTGAAAGTAGTCACCAGTTTTATCATGTTTAAGGCCAGTTTTAAGGCTTTTATTCAAACTTGAAGGAGCTGCTAGTTTGGTTGAGACTGAACCAACTAAAATGTATCTAATGCTGTGCGTTTTACTCATTTTACAACATATCCTATATCTATAATTACATAGATGACCCAAACAAATAAATAAGTAGCCGATCAATAAACAAGACTACACACTATTGTTTTATGTTGTCATGCTATTTATTTATCTATTGATGAAGCGATAAATTGTACAAACACTCCACCGAGTACATGCAATGCATTTACTATTTGCACGGTATTAAAAAGATGCGGCAATTAACCTGGTTACACTCGTAACGTTTTAATGTGCATTTCAAGCAACGCTATCTTTTACGCTTTGTATCTTTATTTTGAAGCTAAAATAAACAATGATTATCATTCTAAATATAGTATGCATATTTCTAACAGGAGGTCAACCCAATGACACTCACATTTAATTAACTTTATATCCTATCAATTTTTCAACAGTTAGATAATGGGCGTCAGGTTAATGTACAATCTGAACTTTAAAATCTGCCACAAATTGTAAGTATCATTCCGTAATCCAGCATTCAAACGAGGTCGGCTTGTTTGCAAATTTTTTATTGTCATCAAAATGCATTAATTATGCATACCGATTCCTCTATACTTTTATGGTCTGATCATGATACAACAAAATAGATACTTGATTTATTATTCTACCGGCATATGTTTTCTAATTGATTTAGAAATAGCAGGACGACGCCGACGTGCATAAAAACTTGAACGTTTTAAACGTAAATCTTGTACAGCTAAACGTATCATTTAACGGTAAATAAAAGTATCAAGAGCTATCATTAAAGAATCTTCCAACACACGATTGGGCACATTCATTGCAGTTCAAAGAACTACTCACGCATGTTGGTCGAGCGTGTGTAATTTTTTCATGAAATGTGGGACGCGTTGAACTTGTGTAGAAGCTTTCACCGGCGTTTAGCTCGCCGGTTTCTCGCATCTCTGTGCAGTTAAGCATCAAACAATTCTGGAACCGGCTTAATGCATTCACATTCGAAGCCGGTTTCTATCTGAACTACGCCTGCAATATCAAACACATTCAGTGCTGCTTGTTTGTCAAGGCATTAGAGGACTTTGGAACTGTAATATTGCGAGAAAAAGTAAACAACAATGGGATAATTCTTCTCATAATGCTCCTTATTACGTGATATGTACACAGTATCTTGTGTACAGTCTTTGGGGTAATTGGCCTTATGAGAATGCAACAAGTACTTGGTTGTTGTGACACTGAAGGATATGTTGTATTGCATGACAAGTCGATTATGCAAATATAAATACCACACCGATTACAATGAGACGCATTACCATTATTGAATAATCCCTAACAGTATTTGAAATTAATTGAAAAATGATAAGTCATTTCCGGATTCATTTGTTTTTCTAGATTGTTCTACATACTCCATATACTGGAAAGCGATTCACTATGTTCATGGAATAATTATGATATCGTAGCGTAACAAAGTTCATGTTGAATGTTATGATGATAGTGAGTTGCAAAAAAAGGTAGCTTATCGCTGTTTAATTTATGTTATTCAAGTAAAGTAAATGTAGTACCTTCAAGGAAGCTTTGTAATCCAAAAGCTGGTTTGCTACTTTATCAGCCATGGTGATGAATAGTAGTTATAATATCTCTGTTCAAGGTTTAGTTAATGAAACTTGCAGCAAGCGTGATGCACCTAGCTTCGACACAACTACAATACGATTTCACCGGCCGTCATGCCGGCTTTTATAGTTTCTTATCGTTTGTTTTCGTTTCAAAGGTTACATGTTCAACGATATTCGACGACACACATCAGCTGAGTTGTATAAAGTGAAGATTATGGGTACGACGATAGGCAACTACTTATGGTTTAGCCAAGCTATGACATTGCGTAGCGTGGCGCAAAATATTGTTGTTTATTGGCAATTTATTGGAGGTTATAACTTTCGGTATTTCTGTGTCCATTTAAATATAAAAATTTGAATAAATATGGGGTCTATGCGGGTGTGTTTTATGCGGATACCTAACTTATTAACACAGAATACTTTTATAAGTCGATTGGGACTCCAAAGTTGTGTGAATATTCACCAGAATCACCAAATTTTACATCGAGCCAGTCAAAGTGTATTTTCAGTTCAAACCAGGAATTTATTTAATATTAAGGATCAGTCCAAAGATGAAGTACCAGAAGGTAGAACACGAGTGTATTATGGTCTTCTGACGCCACAAATTCGCACTGTTAAGGTACATTTTAGAGAAATTTGTGTTTCTACTACAATTACATATTCTTCTATTTCAGTGGTTTTCATTGACTACAAGTATATTGGGGATCATATCACAGCCATTCCTCTATCGAGAATTATCAGCACTAGATAATGTACCTTTGCTAATTGCTGGATGCAGTTTTGTAGGGCTTTTTACATTTGTTACCCCATTTATGTTACATTTTATTACTAAGAAGTACATAACGCATCTGGATTATATTGAAAAAGAAGATAAATATGTTGCATCAACAGTTAACTTCTTTTGCATGCTTAAAGAGGTACTATAATGAATTATTATTGATTGCATATAACTGATTTAAATTGTACTAATTCATTACAGACAGAATTCAAAATTGCTGATGTCAAAGTACCAGATATACCAGGAATGTTTACAACATTCCTAGCCAAGGGAAAACCACTTTTCTTGGAAGCACGATTATTTGAAGATCCACATCATTATGCTAAAATAATGGGTTATGACAAACCAATGGATTTTAAACTATATGAGACTTCAGAATCTACCAAATCACCTGAAAATAAATTTAAGTGAATTACTCAGTATGTAGAAACCTCTAATTTATTGTTATATATGTAAATTAAATGGTTATGAATAAAATATGTTGAGTTCAACAGTGTCCTCTTATAGTTTTTGACGCATTTGACTAACTTAACGTCTATGAAATTTCAGCTAAACCATACATAAGCAGTAAATTTTGAAATACGTTTTACACTTTCAAATATTAATTTGACTTCTTTACCTTTGGCAAGCGGCAGGATGAAGAAGAAATTGCTGATTTGCTTAATATCTTTAACTACTTGATGTGTTACTCTTTATATTTTGCTTCATTTAAAAGTGTATTAAATGATTTAACGAAGTTGATCGAAATTTTGATATGAACATTTCCATCAATATCTCACAATGTGGCTAAACTATCTGTCATTGGATTGGTTTAAAATAGCGACAACCGCGTTTTACGGAGGGGAAATTTTCGCCAAATTTCCTTGTTCTTCTTCAAATATCGAGCTGTAAATCACCTCCAAACGAAAGTGCTAGCAATGCACATAAAGGGTAGCGGCGAGCCCCCGCAAGTTGCAACAAAATGCGTAAATGCACATTAGACCTTTGTATTAATACAAATATGAATCAAATTAGAACTAGAAATATGGGTTCCATTTCTTTTACTGGTCATTTTAGACATATAAAATTAGAAACAAAGCTTAATCTACTAAATTAGCCAAATCATTTGAATTTAATAAATTGTTTGGCAGCTATATCTTTTTTTAACTATAATTAGAGTACACAGATGCACATAATGGCAGTAATTGCAAAAAAATCGTAAATTTAAATATTGTCATCAAAATATCTGCCCCATTTCATGGCAATGTTGTGTAAAAGTTTTAATTTTATACATAAACTGTATTCAAACTGTTATGTTATAGACCGCAATTATCATGACGAATAAAGAAAGAATTTCTTGACAGAGATGTGCGAATTTAAGATTTAAGATAATGTGCAATGTAAGGATAGATAATATTCTGAGTAATTTTTTGAGCTTCCAACATACATACAGATGGTTCGACTGTTTGGCCGCGACGCGTGGTAAAACACTTTGAGTTACAGACGCGGAAAAGCGCAAAGCACAAGCAGCGGCGCCGCATTTTCAAGCTCGCATCAGAGAAGCGAGCAACGCAAGTTATAAGTATAGTTTATAAGTAGTTTCTGTGTCGTCCTATGTGTCGTGCGGTCTAAATTGAAAGATTTTTTCGTCTAATTCTGCCACTCCATTCACACGTGCCCAAGAAACGAGTAGAAGCAATGCAACTAAGTGCGGCCATACAATATTCGCTCATCATATTTGCCCGTAAGTTTCATTCCATATACCTAATGTCTTAGTTTAAAACTCATTATTATTATTTACCGCTCACTCATTTTTGAACGTCCAGTTCATAATTATACTGCTTGCAAATTTGTATTTACTCATTGGCAAATGTCATTAGTAAGTATTCATAAATATGACGTCGTTTCATGCAGTAATTCAGTTTAAGATGTAGTTGAAGTGAAACATTTATAATATCATTGGAAAAATCATTAAATGCGTTCATGGAAAACAACCATAGCATACCATTAAGTCTTTAGTTTCGCTTTTTTAACCTGCTGAGCCGTACCAGTTTGAAAACAAAACTAATATTAATGAATGAACAATGAAAATAGATTTTATTGCTTGCATATTTAGATATTCTAGATAGTGGTATGTTATTTTAAGCCATGCTCACTATTTGTATTTTTTCTTCCTATTATACTTTTTTAATCCCAAACATTTTCTAGCAAAATCTTTAGATATTTTTATGTTAATTGTTTTCGTGTAGGTGGTTAATGCTTTAACGATGCATTTAAAATTGAACATATTATACTTAAATATAGTTCTTCAAACCATGAACTTTTCTCCAGCGTAAATGTTTCAACTTATTCTGCTTAACTTTATTGTATTATTTGCATGAGCTATATAATTTAAGGAACAAATGTTGCAAATAGAATTTGCAAATCTAATTGCAAATGTAAAGTAAAAATATAATGGGTTTAACATTGATTCCAACATGTGCTTTAACAATTATTCACTGTTGCAGTTGCTTGGAGTTTGACAATTCCAATTGTTTCTTCGTTTAAGAATGAAAAACTTCAGCGAAAGCATCAAGTATTGAGAGGTAAATTATTTTTAATTTAATGTTACTTGTTTTTGATCGATATTGATCATGCATTCAGAAATAAATATAAAGTTATCATAATCAGTGATTCTTAACTTTTTGACGTGAAACTTCTTCAGCAAGTTACCTGTTTTAAAAATGTTACACTTAAGATATTCCGCCGGGCTTTAGATTTAAACACAGTTGAATTGTGTGCAAAATGTACTGCAGTCGTGGTTTTAGTTATCAGACATTAAGCTAAACAAATCATCTTTGTTTACTTCACATTATTTCACTATTACAATAGAATAAGTGTATTAAAGCAGGTCACGTGATAACAACAGCTCTTTTAATTCGTTTACACTTCCTTCAGTAATAATGAAATTAAATATTGCAACATTGTAATTTTTACAAGATACTTTTAGAAGAGACTAATAAAACAACATTTTCGCAATATTGTCGATAATTTTTGCGAATATAAAACAAGTTTCTTTTATCTTGGGAGCATTTGCAGGTGAGGCTCATAATATTTTAAACGTTGCATAATTTTACCTATAACTTAAGTGCCGAGAATAATGAACATATTGTTGTTTGGCAGCCACTGATCATGATGCTTTGTAATTCTTATGATCGAAGCATGCAATGTAAATGTTACAAAATGAAGAGTTTAATATAATCGATGGTGTATCGCAAGAGTGCATCAGTCATGTATGCAAGAAGAGAGAAAACATGCCGTATTAGGCAGCAGACAATGTCAGTGTTAATGGTCATCAAACGACCCATCATCCATCCATGTGATCTGAATGAATTTTGACAAACTCTTCTTGCTCCTTCTTGTGTTACATTAATGTGTGGCAATAACTCTTTATTTCCAGCTGTATGAATTACTTAACATTTTTTCTTTTCTTCCAGGCAATGACCGTCTTCAAAAGTTTGAATTTATCCAATATTTGGATGCTAGCTGTGGATTTAATACACCACAACTAGAAAATGCTTTCCTGCCCAAGATACGCAAACGTTTTTTCAAACCGAGAAAATCCAAGACTGTTGAATACTTGGAAGCGCAGTATAAATGTGTCAACGGCTACAAATTACTAAACGATCACCAAGTGCGTTTGTATTGCAGTCGAAGAAAATGGATTGGCGCCATTCCGATTTGTGTTAAGGAGGATTCTGCAGCAGGCAAGTTAAACGAAAAAACTACAGTTACTTATACTTGGATCAATAAATTATTAAACAGCTAGTTTGCTTCTCTAATTAAACGAAAAAGTGAAAATGTCAATCATGCGTGTGCTTAAAAACATAATTAGAATCGGTTTAGCCGCATTAAAATAGATTTGCTAAAACTGGCGCATCATATAATCACTCAATAACACGCTATCAGGTTAATTAATTTATATGCAGCTACTTAAAGTAGGTGGCTGATATATTAATGTACGTGGGCTTTTTCAAAACATACAGAATGCTTTCAAATGTGGAAGAAATAGAAGAAATTCGTGTAAAGGCGTTATTGTCACTCGGAAAGGTCTGATTTATAAAGTTATTGTTACCACACTCTTGAAAATTATGTTGGCTTTTCTAAATTTTATTGTGTTTATTCTATTAAGACATTTATTCTGGTAGATCTCGGACATGGAATTCAAATGGACGAGCGAGTAACGCCAACGACTAGGCATGAGAAATGTGAAAAGTGTCAACAATTCGAAGATTGTGTGATTCTTCCCGATAATAGGACAGAATGTGTTTGTAAAAGTGGATTTCATAAAGTTGATGGCAATTGCACTGGTATTATAACTATAATCTTTATTTATATGATATATTTATGATATGATTATTATTTATGGTTTTAGATATAAATGAATGCAAGTTAAGCAATCATTGTCAGCATAAATGCAAAAACTTACTTGGCTCTTATAAATGTATTTGCCATTCGGGTTACCGACTATCGCATGATGGTAAATCATGTGAAGATGTAAATGAATGTTTGTTACGCAATGGTCATGGTCCTTGCGAAGACAAATGCACGAATACATTGGGTTCTTATGCTTGTGGATGCTCATCGCATGGTACGAAATTGTCTGTGGATGGACATACTTGCGATGATGTAAATGAATGCGATATTGGGACAAGTGGATGTTCGCATCGATGTATTAATACCAGAGGTCGAGTATATTGTGATTGTCCACCTGGTATGGTGTTGGATGACAACTGGAAGACTTGCTCTGGTAAGTAGTCTATTGTGGGAGCACATACAAGATTGCGTGGGTCGAGTGTAAAGTATTGTCGTTGAATTATGTCCTTTGAAACAGAGAAACCGCTTGGTGATCAACCGGAAGACGAGTATTATGACGAAGAAGACGGTGAGGATGAATATGTGGAAGGCGATGATGAAGAAGAGAGCGATTATGAGGAAGAATTAGCAAAGCGTGACTATAATGAAGAATATGAAGAAATTAATAAAGAAGAGAAGGAGACTCATATAGTTGAAAATAATAAAGGCATTCATTTCACTGAATCAGAAATTGAAAAACATGATGCTTATAATAAAAACAACACGGACGCTGACAATCATAACGATATTGAGTTGCTTAACAAAGTTATTGAAGAGCAATATGAAAAAGAACATGAAAAAGGGAAAGAACTGGAAACTTCTACCAAGGAAATATTTGAAGATGAACTTGAAACGACCGAAACAGATAATGAAATTAATAAGGATGTATTTGAAGAAAACGAAAGAAAAGAAATATCATCATCAAATAATCCCGACAGCCATTTGCTTAAAGAAATAGAACAACAAATTACTAATGAAACGTCTTTAAAATCTCCGAAATTAGATAACGGTCCCCATCAGAAAGAGTTTGATCATAATTTAAAGGAAACTGAAGAAAATAAATACAATGAGCCTGACAGTGAAGAAATACAAGAAGTAGTACTTAATAAAACTCATACATGGCAAACAGGAACTGCAGAAATCGAAATTAACAATACTACAAGTACAGAAATAAGTTTAAAAGAGGATACGATTGAATCTAAAACGGAAATAGAAGATAACGAGGAAATTACTATGAAAGCATTGACAACTGTTGGCCCTGAAATTGTAACAGGTCTGGAAGATAAACATCATTTTATTGAGGCTGATAATGACGATTTGTATGATAAGGATGAATATGATTACGAAACTGAAGAAAGTGAAGAAACTTATTTGCCAAATCATCTATCAACGACAATAATTGGAATTGCTGCTACGACAACATCTTCACCACCAACGACAACAATGGATCCAACAACAGAAATAAATATTGATGCGTTTGATGAACTCACTACTGAAGAACATCCAGTTTTATCTACACCAGTTGATGAAGTTAAAACAACTGCAATAACTGATACTCATGAGAAGGATAAATTTGATAATATTGATGACGACGACGACGACGATGACGATTCTGAAGATGAAAATAACTACGATTATAATTACGAAGATTATAATGAACCTGTGAATAACTTTGGTTTAAATTTACCAAGTATACCATTCAAACCAATTCCAACTACGACATCAACAGTTGAACCATCAACTCCTTCAACAACTGCAATTGTAATGACAAAATTGTGTATTTCTGGTTATGCACTAAATGAAAACTTTGATTGCGTTGGTAAGTTGATAACAAAAATTTATCAAATTTTTAAATCAACTAACATGACATTTCTTTACACTCATGCCATATTTTCATAAAACATGAAACTTTATTAAGTTATACCATTTCAAAGATTTCTATTTTTTTAGATATTAATGAATGTGAAGAGCAAGACCATGGTTGTTCCGACATTTGCGAAAATACCGTAGGGAGCTACAAATGTACATGCCCTGCAGGATATGAAATTAAAGAAGATGATAAATACATGTGTCAGGATGTGGATGAATGTGCATTAAATATCTGCAGTCATAATTGCACAAATACACCTGGCTCATATGAATGCGAATGTCCTGGCGGTTGGATTTTAACGAGGAACAACACATGTGATGAAATTCTATGCGAGTATGGATACAATGTTACCAAGGAAGGCAACACTGAAAGTTACACATGTTTATGCCCAGCAGGACTTACGATTAACGAGTTCAACAAATGCGTAGACATTGATGAATGTACGTTAAGCGTGTGCGAACACGATTGCGTCAACACGCACGGCTCTTATAATTGCTCCTGCTGGACGGGATATCAAGAGATTGGTGATGATTGCGAAGATATTAATGAATGCTTCCTTGATAATGGTAACTGTACTCAGCTATGCGCTAATCTACCGGGAAGTTATGAATGTGGTTGTAAAAGTAACTACTATCTAATGTCTGATAACAGGACATGCAATCAAATCGATCCATGTACAGACGATAATGGATCATGCAGTGATATTTGTAGTAACATTGATGGCATTGCTGAATGTGCATGCAATCCAGGAAGAGAACTCTTCAATGAGACCCATTGTATTAAATCCAATCCTTGTAAAATTAACAATGGAGGTTGTTCACATTTATGCACCTACGAGTATGAAGCAGGAGTAACTTGTGACTGCCCGGAAGGACATTTATTGCAAGAAGATGACAAAACTTGTGCAAAAATAAATCCATGTTTTGAGAATAATGGAGGATGTTCTCATTTTTGTACCGTGCAAGATGAGAAAGCAATATGCAGTTGTCCTGATCATACTTATGAATTAATAAATGACGCGTGCTTTAAAAGGAATTTATGCCTTCAGGATAATGGTGGATGTTCTCACACTTGCGAATTCCATAATGAACAAGTTCAGTGTACATGTCCAGAAAATCACAAACTGATTGGCAAAAGCTGTGAAAAGCGAAATCCGTGTGAAGAAGGCAATGGGGGCTGCTCCCATTTTTGCAATTACATTGACGATGAAATTATTTGTGAATGTCCGGAACATTATGAGCTCAGAGGAAAGGTTTGTGAGCGTATTGATCCTTGTTTAATAAATAATGGTGGCTGTTCTCATGAATGCATAAGTGATGAGTATGAAGTGGAATGCCATTGTCCAATAAATTATGAATTGTCTCAAGATGATAAAACTTGCAAAGCACAAGATCCATGTTATAATAACGGGGGTTGCAGCCATTATTGTATTGCTCATAGAGGAAGAACTTTATGCTATTGTCCATTCAACTATCAGCTACAAAATGAGAAAAATTGTGTGAAAATAGATCCTTGCTTCGATCAAAATGGGGGTTGTTCTCATATTTGCCACAATAAACAAGGCTTGGCTGAATGTTCTTGCCCTGAGTATTTAGTTCTGAAAAATCGAACAGAGTGCCAAAATCCTTGCAATGAAGATAATGGTGGTTGTTCACATGAGTGCAAAGTAACAACAGGAGAAGTTAAATGTTTATGTCCGTCTGGTTACGCGTTGGATATAAATGATTTTCAAACTTGTGTGGAGTTAGATCCATGCGAAGAGAATAATGGAGGGTGTTCTCATAAATGTTTAAATGTAGAAGGAGAAGCAGTTTGCACATGCCCTGATAATGATATCGAACGATACGAATTGATTGATCATCATACGTGCAAGCCAATTAATCCATGCTTGATTAATAATGGCGGATGCAGTGATAAGTGTGATCTTATAGATGATCGAGTTAAGTGTTCATGTCCAGATGGATTTACTCTTCATGGAAAACTTTGCTTGGATGACAATCCATGTAAAGTAAATAATGGTGGATGTTCACACTCATGTACAATAAGGAATCAATTGAAAGAATGCTCTTGTCCTTCAGGACTTGTTTTAAAACCTAATAAACATTCATGCCTTGACGTAAATGAATGCTTGGTGAGCAATGGGGGTTGTTCTCACGAATGTCGAAACCTTCTAGGAAGTTACAAATGCGTTTGTCCAAGTAATTTAATTTTGGACAGAAATAATCGCACTTGTGGTCCAATCAAAACGGGATGCGATATTAACAATGGAGGATGTGAGCACATGTGTGAAGAAAGTACCGAAGGTTCTTTGAATCTTCGATGCTCGTGCCATGATGGTTTTGAACTTGGCGGTGATAGAAAAAGTTGTGTGGAACTAAACTTCTTTGAATGCGAAGTAAAAACTCCAAAGTTTGGAAAAGTAAAGTGTTCCAGACATGATAACGATATCGACTTTGTTGCTGTAGGAACGCAATGTCTTTATAGCTGTGAGCCTGGATATAAACTTGCTGGGGATGATTTAAGAACATGTGAATACACAGGCGAGTGGGACTCGGACGAACCATATTGTTTGCGTATGAATGATAAAGGCTCTATACTCAACATCAACATTAATAATATTGATTTTAGCAATGAAACATTGTCCGAAATTGGCACAACCCTTAGGAGGACGAGTGGTTCCTCATGCTTGCACAACTGACAATGTTGCTCAGGGCCAAAAATGTGGTGTAATATGCAAGAGAGGGTTTAAACTTGTAGATAAATCCTTGAAAAATCTTACATGTAATGAAGATTTACGTTGGAATATTGATGAGGAACATTTACGGAATGCATGTGTGCCAAATGAAATACCCAAACCATTTATCCGCTGCCCAAGTGGTGGATCAATGGCATTTATTCTTCCACAAAGTGCAAAAACTACGCGTATTCATATACCACGTCCTGAATCAAATGTTGATTGGTGGAAGTAAGCAATTTAATTTGGCGTTTGTTTTATAATTACTTATTTAATATTTTTAGATATGTTAGTTCTGAACCCTCCTGGGGAATGCAATTGAGCACAGTTTTACCTCCAGGTCGGTTTGAAGTAAATTATACTGCAACAAGTCCTCTTTCGTCAAACTTGAGTTCCACGTGTAAATTGATTATTCACGTCAAAGATGAAGAACCACCCAAAGTATATCAATGCCCACCGAATCAAGAAGTCCGCTTGCAACGTAATGAGAATTCAAAAAATGTCTATTGGCAAGAACCAAGTTTTGAGGATAATATTGGTATTCGTACACTGTACAAATCCAAGGAATCAGGCTCAAAATTCGATTATGGTTTACATCATGTTAATTACATTGCCAGCGATGACGCGGGTAATCGTGCGTATTGCCATTTTAGCATAAATGTTGTCAGCTATTACCAAACGGAAAATAACGCGCGGCATATGACGAAATACCGCGCTGTTTTGATTTGCCCGCATGGCATTCAATATATGAGCAGTGGGTCGGACAATTACAATGTGAGTACTCATTTAACATATTGATTGTATATTGGTATGTAATATGCGCTTGATTATCAGTTAAGCTGCAAAATTAGGTTGTTCGTTGCGCAATATTTTCATCAACACAAAGTCATAAATCATCTTAATACCAATTCGAATTCCTTACATTACGTTTGTCTGCATTTTTTAGAATTCAATACCGAACGAGAATGGATGCAAGTGGACTTATATTAGACAACGACCAAATTGGGGACTACGGCTGTACCAAAAAGATCACCAACAACAGAGCCGGCACGCGAATCAATTATTAAACAACATACAGTATTCGCGCATGATGCGTCCAACGCGACAGCCACAACAGCACTTTAATTGGTGTTGTTGACACTCTATTAGAAAAGATTTTATGATTCAATTCTGCATTTATTCGAAATTTATTTGTGCTTGTCTACATTACCTACTCCAAAGCAATTAACTAATTCAACTAACAAAACTGATATGAAATGTGAAATTTCATAACAAAAACAAATTTTCTAAATTAATATGTCAGAGAATTACCTACTAAATAAAATAAATTATAGTATTGTCTTAAATAATATTTTTATAGTGCTATTAAATCTAAATATGTAATAAATTTGTCATAAGTTGAATATTTTCGTTTAAATATTATTCTGGACAACTTGTGGAAAGTCTTTCAGATAAATTTCTGTCCAATTACCCTGATTATTGCAAATGAAACTATTGATAGGAGCATGTACCTTGGTATAGATTGTACAAATAGTTCCAATGATATTAAGCAAATGTTCACGTTCTGTTATACCTTTGAGAATTACTTTTCGAGTTTGATTGCGATCACAGAAAATGTATCCTTCATTTATGGGAGTCATTTGACTACAAGTGATTTCACTTAACATGCTGCTGTTTTCTTCTAAACAAAAATATGATCCAATTGTGTTGATACAAGTTGCACTTTTACAAAGTTTTGGATTATTGAGGCACTCGTTAACATCCAGACATTCAAATTGATTTTCCGAGAGGATCATTCCCTCAGGGCATCCGCAAATATAGGAATTATATGTATTATAGCAATTATGACTACATTTTGCTGATTGTTCATCGCATTCATCGATGTCTACGCAAGTTTTGCTATTGAGAGAGAGTCTAGTTCCATTTAAATTGTCACAAGAACAACTAAATGAACCCAATGAGTTTGTGCATTTGTCTTGACATGGGCCATGATTGTGGTTCAAGAAGCATTCATTAATATCAATGCAAGAATGCTTATCATAATTCAATTTTTTTCCTTTAGGGCATTCACAGTGATAACCACCGACAATATTTTTACATTTATATTCGCAATTGGCAAAGACGCATTCATCAATATCTAAAAAGAGAGTTATTGAGTAAGTCATTAGGTAAAGTTTAATTTAAAATATAATTAAGCATAATTAACCTTCGCAAGTTTTATTGTCATTTGGGTTAAGACGGAATCCTCTATGACATAAACACTTTACAGTATTTAATTGTGTCAATGAGCAAAGTTGACTGCATTCAGAATTTTTGCACTTTTCATGAATGAGTTCCATTTCTGCCGGAGTAACTTTTCTTTGCATTGGTGGATCAATGTGAATTTCTTTGGAAGATTTAATATTCTTTTGATTAGTTTTTAAGTAAACTTGTTTAGTTTTAACAGCAGCTTCTTGCAATAATTTCTTTCGATATTGCTTAATCTTGTGATGAATTTTATATAATTTTACTTTGTAAAGTTTTCTAAATTCCTTGTTTCTTGTGCGTCTATATTTCTGAAACTGAATTTTTCTTCGTCCAATTAACTTCTTCAAGTTGTCTTTTAATCTCCTTTCTTTCAAACTTGAATTTGTCTCGTAGTCATTAAGCAACAAATCTTTAGTCAGTTCTTTTCTTGATAAATTGCTAACTAACTTTTTAGCACGAGTTCGCTTTTCTAGTTGTTTATTATGTAATTTATCCTGATGAGTTTTGTTCTTGTATTCTTCAGATAACTGAAAAAGACCTAAAAACACTTGTTGGAATTGTTAATTATCCTAAAGAAATACTTACATAAAATTAAATATAAATAAATGAGTGCTCTAATTTGTTTCATAATATATGATATGTGATATGATGTGTCCGAATAATGCTTGAATGCAACACAAAATAACGTTCGAAACGACAATTGAAATGCAAATGCCACAGACAATGTGCTTTGAATGGGCGAACAAGTACTTTAACCCACTTTGCGCTGTAAATTTATTTATAACTTGTGGTATGCTCATGCTAGGAGTGCAAAATTTATTAGGATGCCCTTAATCACGAGATCAAAGTGGACCTCGTAATTTTAATGTTCCAGAAATTCTAGTCCTAATTATTAATAGGTCTAATACCCAATAATAAGAGATTGTCGTGATTTATTATTATCTTAGTACATTTTTGTAAACTTGCTAATCAAATAAACATCAAAGAAATGTGTAAAAGCAGTCATTATATAAATTAGAGGCGGACAAGTCGAGTGATCAATTGCAAAACAATTTGTTGGTATATTACAGTTGATGAGTACCTTTAATCCTTCTAGAAGGTAGAATAGAAGGCTTTGTTGACATAAAGTCAGTTTATTATACTGAACTCTATAATAACATTTTTAAAAAATGGCCCCAAATATTTTAAAGAAAATAAAATTTAATGAAAAATATAAAGATTACTACCCAAAGGATTTTTTTGATGGACTTTTCGTACTATATAAGTTGGGAGGTTTGTACAGATATGAGAAAGGTGATTCCATGACAAAAAGAATTTTGTTATATTCATGGAACGTTGTGGTTTTTATTTACCTAATCATTTATTTTACGCCTGCTGAAGTTGCAATGATTACTTACACGAGTAAAAGTTTGACTCTTCTTATTGAACATATTGGAATGACCACTACCCATCTCTTAGGAGTGGTCAAATACTACTTTGTAGCAAAGCATTATCATGATTTCAGAGCTATTATGAAAAGTCTTGATTCTGATGACTTTAAGTACGAAGACTGTAAGCAATATGAACCAGGAAAACATATGGCAAAATGTCGTCGAGTATCAAACTATATATGCATCTTATTCTTTTTCCTCTCAACCAGTGTACCAGCGTCGAAACAATATGATGTCTTAATAAAATTCATACAGGATAATCAATGGCTTGAAACGACCAATCAAACGTGCACTGATGTATTGCCTTATTTTTCTTGGTTTCCATTTGATACCACGACCACAGCTCAATGTCGAATTGCGTTTGTTGTGCAAAGTATTCCAATGATTCTCTTTTGCTATCCGATAATCAGTCAGTATTCTAAATATTTTAATTAATTAAGTCTTCACTAATAAATGTTTAATTGTTTCAGGTGGTGATTGTACATTTGGATGTTTCTGTGTTGCTTTTCGTGGGCACTTTATAAATATCCAAGGTGCGTATCGAACACTCAAGGAGAGATGCCTAGTGCGGTTGAATTTGCCAATTGATTATGAGCCACTTAGAATGGATGAATGTCCAGAGTTGAAACACGAAATTCGAGAGGAACTTCGTCGAATCACTATACACTTGCAAACTGTTATTAAGTAAGTTACATCTTGAGCTAGCAGCATATAAAATGGATTGGTTTTAGTTTATGCGAAAAGTTTGAAGGGTATTGCAATTTTGTTGCATTAATGCAAACAACAACTTCTATGTTTTTGATTGTTACATGTCTATATAATATTTCAAACGTAAATTACTAAATTAATGATGAAATTTTCGATAATGAAGATGTTAATAATTTTAGGAGGAATTTATGAGTCCTGTCTTTATAGCTGAAATACAATTTATTGCTGCTGGATTTATTCAATTACTTTTATATTGCATTTTTGGAAATGAAATGACAGAAGCTGTAAGTTAAATATTTAATGTTAACTATGATTTGATGTGTTTTAATTTTTTTAGAGTTCGATTGTTTCAACTGCAATTTATGAAACAGATTGGATCTCTTTCACTGAATCAGAAAAGCGCACTTTGCTCATAAGTATTCACAGAATGCAAAGACCTATTGAATTTACTACAGGAAAATTTGCAGTTCTAAGTCTTTCTACGTTTGTCTCGGTAAAAAATCACATTTAATCAATGTTCTTCTTATTGGTTTTTGTACATTTTCAGATTGTGAAAGGTTCTTATTCATATTTCACCGTTTTGCGTCAAAGCAAATAAATTTATCAATTCTGTTTGTTATTGAATGATAATGAAAGAGTAGAATAGAATTAGAAGTAGAGTTTCTTAAATGATTAATATAAAGTTTACTTATGCACAATTGAAACATTAAAATTACAATGTAACATTAAATTAATGGTCTATCACCATTTTTCACCGAGTAATAAATATTTAAGATTAAACTTTGTGTATAAATTTGCAGACAATTTGCATATTGCTACTAAGTAATATCTAAAGATTTCTTGAATATTTAGCAAGCAACAATGAAAAGAAAAGTTAGAATATTTGAGAAAAATTTCTTTTCCAAGCATGGTGAAAATGAATATCCGGAATCTATGTTGAACCCGTTATTCATCATATTTAAATTGGGAGGATTGTATCAGCCTGATGAACATTCACCACGTCGCGTAAAATATTTCTATGGAATTTTCAATACTACAATGATAATCGTTTTGTACGTAATGTATGAGCCGGCTGAAATGGCAATGTTGTCTTATACGAAAAATGATCTTAATCATTTAGTAGAGCATGTGGGAATGATAGCAACGCATATGATTGGAATTGTTAAATATTTCTTTCTCAGGCATTATTACCACAAGTTGATGCATATGTTTAAGACACTCGAGAGAGATGAATTCAAATACGAGGCATATGAAGACTATCAACCTGGAAGAGTGATGTTTGACTGTTCGAAATGGGTAAAATTTATATGCATTTTATTCTTCTGGATTTCAACATTGGTGCCAGGCTTGAAACAATATGATTCCTTGTTGAAGTTTATTCATCAGGGTTATTTGATTGATCAAGGCAATGCAACATGCCAAGAAATGTTGCCTTATTTTAGCTGGTTTCCTGTTAATGTGGATACAACTTTTAGATGTGAAGTGGCATTTTTAATTCAAACAATTCCTATGATTTGGTTTTGTTATCCTATAATTAGTAAGTTATTAATAAATTATCTTGTCACTGTAGTTATTGTTGTATAATTTCAATTTGTTCAAATAGTTATATATAATACCTGTTTGTCTTCATAATATCATCAAATCACTTCACTTTAATTATGATTTAAAAACAAGAGGCGGAATTGATAGCTGCAAATTGCAATGAATTGAACATCACCTACGAAAACTGAATTTGACATTAAATAACCAAATTTGCAACTTACATTAAAATGCAAAAATTAAGAGAGATAATATGAAGTACTTTGAACAATATTAATAATTAGTGATCAATCATCATAGATGACTATTTTAACATTGTCATATCTTATTGGTCCATTTTTATAAAAATTTAATTTCTCGTTCAAAGTTCCACTTGAAAATTCTCTATTATAGTATAATGTTTTAGGTGGTGATTGCTGTTTTGGATGTTGTTGTGTCACATTTAGAGGACACTTCTTAAATTTACAAGGTGCATGTAGAACCATTAAACAACGTTGTATGGCTCGATTAAATCTTCCTAAAGATTATAATCCGTTGCATATTGAAGAACATCCACGATTGCAGCAAGAGATTCGTGCTGAAGTGAGACGAGTTACTCTTCATTTACAGACATTAATTGAGTACAACTTTATTTTATCACATTTTACACTAAAATTCAATTTAATTGCAAATTTTAGATTATGTGATCTATTTGAAGAAATTATGAATTTGATAACACTTTGCCAAACAATGCATTCAATGTTTCTTATCGTTAGTTGCTTGTACATAATCTCAGATGTAAGTATAGTATACAAGTCTTATTTGCAAAATAACCAAGAGTTTACACATTTTAGGTCGAATTTATGAGTCCCATTTTTGTGGCCGAGCTTGAATTTGTTGGTGCTGGTTTAATTGAACTGTTGATGTATTGTGGCTTTGGAAATGACTTAATTGATCAGGTTTGTATTACCACGTACTAAACTAGTTTAAATAATTTTATTTATTTAATTTGTTTTAGAGTTCTGAAGTTGCAAATGCAATTTATGAATGTGATTGGTACGCATTTTCAGAATCAGAAAAACGCACTCTTTTACTCAGCATGTTGCGTTTACAACGCCCAATTGTATTAACGACAGGGAAATTTGCTCCCTTGACATTAGCAACTTTTGTATCGATTATAAAAGGCTCTTATTCTTATTACACATTTTTGCGACAAAGCAAATAATTTTAGTAATGTTTCTCTAGTATAGTAGCATGGTAATTTAATAAATAGCATGTTGTGTTTCAATGATATATTTGTATCTATCTTCGAATGAATGTATTTGTTAATAATTGATGAATTCATGCACAGGCCGCTTAACGAATCGTTTGTAAACTTGTTTAGACATATATTTTTGCATCTATATTTAACTTGCTGATAAAATATCTTGAATTGTAAATTTAACTTGTTTCTGTATAATATTAATAAACATGCTTCTGGGTAAACTCATAATAACAACTTGATTTGAATAATGAACTCTAGATTAGTGAGACACTTTGTATTAAGTGTGAATTTAATGTGTAGAAATTTTCAACACCTGGCATGAGATTTCCTAAAATTACTATCATTTATTTTATAATAACAGTAATTTTATTTCGTTAACACGTTTCCTGCTCAAATTATATTTCTTCCAAATAATATAAAATGATTTGCAGCATACGAAATGATTTGTTTCATGTATTCAGTGTCATCATCAAAAACAAATATTCAATTAAGCTGAAATGACTGAAAATAAACTAATGTCTTATAATGATCAGCAATACTTTGCAACTTATTTTCAACGCAACATCTGGATCCTTAAAACTTGCGCTTTATGGATTCCAGAACAAACAGAAAAGTGTTCACGAAAAGTATTCCATTATGGTTATATGTTTATCGTATTCTTCTATTTAACATTATATCAGCCATGCGAAACTTACGTTATGTTTGTTGCACCAGATTTGGAAACGTTTTTGCGCAGTTTACGTGATCAATTTAATCATTTCAGCTGCATTTTCAAAATCTCTGTTTGGCTGCGTAATCATAAAATCCTTCTTGGTCTTATACAAACTCTAAAAGATCCGAAATATAATTACAACAATGTTGAAAATTACTTTGATGTGGAGAAAATAATATTGAAGAATAAAAAGGAAGCTGATCGTTGGATGCTTTTGTTTTTAGGATTTGTTAATTCGATTTGTTTCAATATGACGTTGATGATTTGTTACATCTTCTTCTTTAATTCCGAAGGACAATATCAAGTTGACGAACATGCTCAACGCATTTATGCACAGCAGTTGGCTGTTAATTTAATTACGCCATTTTCACAACATACAAGAATTGGTTTCATATTGCATTTTATCTTTGAAATTATTGCACTCGATGTACACGCATGGATGATTGTTGGTTTAGATTGCCTGTTCACGAGCCTAATGAGCTGCATTAGTGCGCATTTGGATATTTTATGCGAGGCTTTTAAGACTATTAGACCAAGATGTATGGAAAGATTAAATATGCAAATTCAAGAAAACTTGCATGATCCGAAGCAATTGGAAGATGAAATGCAAAAGGAGATGAAAAAATGTGTTAAACATTTAAATATGCTTCTCGAGTATGTACTAATAATACGATAATGTAAATAATTAGAGGTAATTGCATTTTAGGGTTTCTAGCAAAGTAGAAGACATTTACAATATTCAAACTTGCTTTCAAGTAATGATTTCGCTATTTGAAATGTGTTTTTGCCTATATTTACTTTCAGGGGTAAAATATTATTACTTAAGGGTTAGTTCTATGGATAATGTTTGATTATCTACTTGATTTTTAGTCATTAGATGAAAATGTGGGTCCAGAATTAACATATCTTGTGTCAACTAGTTTTGAGCTCTTATTATATTGTTGGTTTGGAAATTCAGTAACAGAAAGTGTGAGAATCGATAAAGTATTTATCTTTAAATTAATTAGTTAATAAACAATTAACATTTGCAGAGTGAAGCTTTGACAACAAGTATTTACAAAGGGGATTGGCTATCGAGCAATCGAGGATTTAAGAAGTCAATGTTAATAACAATGACACGAATGCAAAAACCAATTTATATGACAATTGGTAAATTTACACCATTAACTTTTACCACATTTCTCTCAGTAAATATAAATTAAAACACTTGTTATTAATAAAACTAAGGCTGTTATTTTCAGATGGCTCGAGTGGCATATAGTTTCTTTACTGTTCTAAAAAGTGATGCTTTCGATTAATAATTGTGTCGTCTATTAATCAATTACGCAATGCAATGCATCTATGGTGCTAGAAATAAAATTGATTTGTTTGCTTTTATTAAATAACTATAGAAGTAGGTGTCTGTAGCAGAACAACGTGTTCAAAAATGTGGATAAACCAGTTCAGTATGAGCAACAATTCTTGTCTGTTGCGATTTGATATGCTTATTCAGTTTTGTAGCCGTGTGCATATATGTGCAAGTAGACCAATCTTCGATTCCTGTCATTTGCAATTAGCAACGTGCGCGTTCAAGTACAAGGAATTGGAGCAATCCGACCAATAGAAATAGTTAAAACGTGTAATTAGCCGTGTCTATTACAGCATCTAGTAATGTAAGTAAAAAAAACACTTGTTGATGGAAAAACACACTGCGTTCATATAGTGATGCAATCGAATAAAAATCTTGCATTTTGCTAAATGCTTGTGAACGTTTTCAATACTTTATAAGAATTTATTTCACTTCTTCAATTACTTTTAAAAAAATTGGAATTTTTTGCTAGTTAGTACATCCATTTATTTTTTATTACATTTTATTATTAGAACTTTAAAACAGTTTCAACATAAAAGTGTAAAAGTATCGATGAATTAATTATTGATTGATTAGAAAATTGCTACTAGAATAATCTGGAGATGAATATTTTTATAAAATACATATAAAATTGTTTAATACTTACTTCATAAGATTTAACTTCTTTTTATTGAAAAATAAGATTGTATACAGCCATACCTCTTAGATACGTTCTACAAAAGTTGGCCGCAAAGCGAAAAGCCGTATAAGGAATTAATTATTCTAATACAAATTCATACGCAAGATTGGCACACGCATTTTAAGCCGTAAATCGAAAATGTGCCTTAATTCAAGCGGGCCGTTATAGAGAAATGCCGTTTAAAGAGCGGCCGTATAACGAGGTATGAGTGTATTTGATTCTTCGAGATATCGATTTATTGCTCCGCAATTTATTAAAAATACAAATACCAAACAGAGATATAAAATTAGTTTATTATACATTTATGATTGATGACTTTATGATATTCGCCAACGATAAATAGCTATTCGTCTGATAATAAATGATTATGACTTGATGTGTGGCCCTCTTTAAATATAAGAATCGGGATAAATAAATACGTCTGTACATATAAACAATAATTATGCGCAAGAATAATCAATCTATTTAATATTTTTACGTCAAGTGATTATATTACTATAGATAATTAACTGCTATAACATGCACGCATAAATGGAATAATGAGTCTTGTTTCCATAGTGGTAAGAATTAACGAATATAGAGTTGACCTGCATTAAAGATATACTGACCTTATAATGCTGAGCTTAGATAATGTTCTGAAAAACAGCGATTCAAAATATCTAAAACAAATCTTCTCTTTAATTCGTATCGACGCCTTTGTTAATTTATAATTACTCGTCAGTTACGTACCAGTTCAATTACTTTCTCCAACTTTAAATAGTTTCTTTTAAATTTTCAGTCTTGATTGATTGATAGTGCATTCAAAATGATGGGTCCAGCGCAACATTCGAATACCCAGGCACATGGTGCCAACTTGGTAAGTGTTCAATAATAAATGCTTTTGTTTTGGTCGTGTGTTATTACATCGTTGGATCAGTTACGATTTTACGTCAATGCCATTAAAAATGTTTTTCAATATAGAATGGGGATAAATACAAGATTTATGAGTGGGTCAATAAAAGGCGCGCACTCAATAACACAATCAATCAAATCAAGTCAATCAAACGGTACACTTTCTTGTAATTTCTTTAACGGTTAACATTTATGCTAAATAAATATAATTTAAAATGTATCCTAAAGATGTGAGATAAAAGTTGTATACAACTTTAAACATTTAAATAATTGAATTTTTATTATTTTAGCCAACATTAATGCCTGGAGGCCAATATATTAAGCCAGCCAATTCAAAGAGCATGTTTATGGTCTTTTCACCACTTGCACAAGAAGTTGGAAGCCTTGCAAGAGTATTAAAAATCTTTGAAGCGCATAAAATTAATTTATTGCACATTGAATCAAGACCTTCAAAGCGTTTTCCAGATAAATATCAATTTGTTGTTGAGTGCGATTCTGACAATTCGGATAAGTTACATCAGGCGATTGAAGATATCAAGGAACACAGTGAATATTTTAATATTATTTCAAGAAATCACACTGAAGATAAAGGTTAGATTATAATATTGTTAGTACGAGGTTAGTTAAATTTAATTGTTGATTGTTTTCAGATTCCGTGCCATGGTTTCCGGCTAATATCAAGGATTTGGACCGTTTTGCAAATCAAATTTTGTCTTATGGTTCTGATTTAGATTGTGATCATCCAGGATTTACTGATGCGGTGTACCGCGCACGTAGAAAGTATTTCGCTGATATTGCTTATAATTATAAACATGGGCAACCACTTCCTCGCGTTGATTATACCAAAGAGGAAACAGAAACGTGGGGAAAAGTGTTTAATCAATTAACTACATTGTACAGTACGCATGCGTGTAAAGAGCATCGTCATGTTTTCCCGCTACTGATTGAAAACTGTGGATATCGTGCTGATAATATTCCACAATTAGAGGATATTTCAAACTTCCTTAAAGGTTTTAATTGAAATTGTATTAAAACATAATGGTTATAAAAACTTGGCATTTGTTTAGATTGTACTGGTTTTACCTTAAGACCAGTTGCTGGTTTGTTATCTTCAAGAGACTTCTTAGCTGGTTTGGCTTTTCGAGTATTTCATAGTACTCAATACATTCGCCATTCTAGTAGACCACTTTATACACCGGAGCCTGATGTGTGTCATGAAGTACTTGGTCATGTACCACTTTTTGCCAATCCAGAGTTTGCCCGCTTTTCTCAAGAGATAGGTCTGGCTTCTTTGGGTGCTCCAGATGATTATATCGAAAGATTAGCTACAGTTAGGACTCAATTTAAATGTCCATTACTTTTACTTACTAATGGTGTTTACATTTGTAGTGTTTTTGGTTTACTGTTGAATTTGGTCTTTGCCGTGAAGATGGCAATTTGAAAGCATATGGAGCTGGATTGCTTTCCTCCTTTGGTGAACTTCAATATGCTTTGTCAGGCAAACCGGAAATTCGTTGCTTTGAACCGGCAAAAACAGCAGAACAAAAATACCCAATCACAGAGTACCAGCCTGTATATTTTGTTGCAGAAAGTTTTGAGGATGCTAAAAACAAAATGATGTAATATTAACTTTATCATAGCATTTTACGACTGTGAAACTTATTTTAATTTTTTACAGAAAATATGCTGCAACTATTCCAAGACCATTTGCAGTACGTTACAATGCATACACCCAAAACATTGAAGTGCTCGATTCCAAGGAACAACTTCATTCAATGATCACAAGTGTTAATCAAGAATTGGCCATTCTTCAAGATGCTTTAAGAAAATTATGAAAAACTTTTGCTAATTTTATTTACTTATTCTTTATCTCATAAATAATTAAGGTTAAATATAAATATATCCATTATCTTTTACTTATATATATTTCGTAATTATCAGTTACTGAACTAATTAGACCACGTTATTTGTTATAACATCCACGTTTGTTTTATGTTTATTTGAATATATCTTTATGATTTTATTCATGTAGTTTATTTATGCAAATAATTTACATGTATAAACACATTCACATGCAAAATGTTTTCTCTTTTATATTTACAATAAGAATTATTATCACTACGCAATAAGTTATTATCACATGATAATTGGTTATCAAATCATTTATAATGCTGATTGCATTTTTGTTTTGATGTTTAACTTAGTTATTGTCCAGTGTTGTCGTTGTTGAAGATGTGTAACCAACTGGTGCAATTTCTCCATGGTTGATTGGTATTGTAATTGGTACTGATACAGCTGGTACAATAACTGATGCTGTTCCAGGAACCATATTAGTAGCTAATCCCGGTAGTGTGGTCGTACTACTGACAGTTCCAGAATTGTATTGCCCCGAATTATCCTGAAAATACTACTTTAGTTCTGTGATTCTCACATCTTATCAATTTTAAGTAATTTTGCATAATAGTTGTTTGCTTAATAGTATTTTTAAAGTCGTGTGATGTTTGTCGTGTTTGTTATCCATGTTGTTGATAGGTTTCGTTGAAAAACATACGTTTTGTTGCAAATTTTCATGCGTGGGGAGGATACCATGACGTGCAATAAGTAATTGTTCGGAAACTCTTCGTAATTCAGCTTGTTGTTGTCCAATAATAGCTTGTAATTCTGCATGTTTCCTTTGCCAATCAACTTGCGACTGGAACAAAATTATATTATAAATTATTGAATAATTTTCTAAGAATTATTTGATATATATAAATAATATTACTGGAATTGGCGATAAAACAGCGGGCGCTGGAAAACTTGCAAGCATTGGTTGAACGGGTATTGCAGCTACATATTGAGGAGGTTCCATGAATGTGGGCATTGCTGTTATTTGCGATTGAGTTGGGTATGTTTTGCTCTTTACGCTCGCTTTCGATTTCTACAAGTTAGAATGTTACTTGAATAATTTCTACGAACTCATTTGAAAAGTTAGTTTCACCATTGAATGCTGAGTCATTACAGAATGCCTTGATGTCGGTGAATCTGCAGACATTGAAGTGCAATCTGACGACGGCGGTTCAATACGACTTCTTGAACTCCATGGCACCGAAGAGGTGTTATCCACTGATTCGCCAAGGAATTCAACACCTTCATCTTTCATTCCTTGTCGTATTACGTCGACATAGTTTACTAGTCGGTGTGTGCAAACAATAAACTCGGGTTTGCTATTCCATTGATGATATGTTATGTAAAACCGAGACTGAAGCCAAATCCATTGTTGACCTTTCGTTAGAAACCTGTAATAGCATGAAGTGCCCTCGCCCTTCTTCATAAGAGCCTCATGACAATCTAGGACTCGCTCCATATCATCAACGTGGTAGTAATCATAACCTGAAGTGCCTAAAAGTTCAAATGGCAAGTATCCGATAATAGGAGGTGCTCGATGGTCCAAAAATAAAAACTTCCACTCCAAACTATGACGTGATGTGAATTCACTTTTTAATGACTCAATCAATGGCATTTCACGTATTAATTGAGGTGTTAAAAGTCGACCTGTTCCTACAAACATTACACGCGCTTCTGAGTCATTTTCAGAATATCCAGAGTACTTTGAGCTATCGGTTTGTCCATTATCCGAGTCGGATCCTACAACAAGATCAAGAAAAGAATTAAGACGAGCGAATGAAATATCTTGTAAAACTTACTAAAGTATCCTGTAAAATGTATTAATTCATAAGTAATTGGTTGTTCTACGTCAATATTCCCTCGACGCAAATGGCATGAAAAAGAAATTTGTCCTTCATCGTTGCTTGGTCCACGTAAAAAGATATTATAAAGGTCATTCTGGTCATCTTCATTTGTTAGCTCATATATTGTCATTCCTAATACGTCGCTCTATAAAAAGAAATCAATCAAGTTAGTTATAATAAAATATTTAAATTTTAAGTTAGACACTTGAATATAGATGAGTGAAATAGATAAAAAATATATTACGGGTAGATGCCCAAGAAGTGATGTGATATTCTCTGAAGTATAAAATATTTGTCCGTTTGTATTAAATACGATAATAAATCCATCTACAGCTTCTAATATTAGATGCGTAAATTCTTCGTTGGATAAAAACGTCGGTTTCCAATCTTCCTGTATTTCATGAACTCGTGACCGCACAGTTACTTCTAAAACATAAGTTATTTCAGTAAATAATAATCAAATTTCAATTTATACCATTGTGGTTTTTCAGAAATGCTATTGTTGCTTTAAGAACGGTTGATTTGTCCATCTTTCGTGTGCCAGTTGAGACCATTGAGCTGAGTTCATTTACTAAGAGATTGAATTGATCACGACGTTTCTTCTCACTTAAATTTCTTGATTTTCTAAAAAATATTTCAATTAATAATAAGTTCTATATTGAAAATAAGTCATAAATACCTCTTTGAATCCTTATCATCGGAATCGTTATCCATAATATCACTAAAATATAACACAAATTTTAACTTATATTTGAGAATAAATTTAAACCACTTGATAAAGAAGTAAAGAAGTTGATCATTGAGTGACTTCAAGTACACTAAAGATAAATATTGCATTTAAGAAATTGCTAGATAATCAACTATTACTTAATAGCAAAATATGCGCAAATAATTGCATAAACAATCAAAGAAATTCAAGGATAAGCTAACTGTATCTTGCAGTACAATAACTGCAATTGCAAAGCGGTATTTAAAGTAAGTGCATAAATATATAAAAACAGAAGTCATGCTTTTTCATCTAAACTTGCTCCGTTAGGTGCTGGTCATTAACGCGTGCAAATCTATAAAGAACTGATGTAAATGTGACTGCACAGTTATATTGTTTGAATAGATTAACAACTAAGAACTAACGGTTTACTTGCAATGAAAAGTCAACAATATAATTACATAGACATTATTCAGCATGACTAATCAGATACCATATAAAACATCTAATAAAAAAATATAATTAACTAATTAATTAAATGAAAGTAACAAAAAATTTAGACAAAAAAGAAAGTAAAGAAAAAGCTTACTCAGAATGCCTCGTAGGGCACCGTTTTATGTGCGACATTTTCCTTATTATTTAAGTGTTTTCCACAAGAGATGAAAAGAAGTTTAGAGAAAATTTAAGAATTCAAGAGCGCGATATACAAATATGCATTGCAAAACGTTGTTGATGCATGAGAAAGCTCCATTTTATTTCGCGCACAATTTTGCTTGATGGACACGTTCTATACACGGAATGCACTTTTTGCATTGATTTATACGTTAAATTAATCTACGTTATTGTTACGTTTTCTTCAAGAGCACTAAATCAAATATGTAATCATTACAAGCACTCAAAGTGATGTCTAATTATGCGAGAACACTTTTGCCTTCCTTCGTACGCGTCCGTCAATGGCAAGCACACAAATCTCGTTGATCTTATACAATCCGGAAAGCGAACGTACATGCGCATTTCCATCAATTTCGCTTCACCTGCTTCCCCTGCTGCTTCGATAGCTTTCCAATCAGCCTGGCTGGTAACGATACAGGTGGTTCGTGCAATTTAAGGGTTTCAATTTGCTCCCCTTCCATGAAATCCTCTACAATTGTGCCCCTGCCACTGCTGCTATTCAAATGCAGTTTTTTATAATATAAAAAACAAGTTGAATGTATAACTTACTTAAACAATAATGAATGAATTGTATTTTCTTTGATTACTTTAACAAATTAATTACTGCTAAGCACGGTATACAAATCGTACATAAAATTTATTGTCGAATTTCTTCAGCTATTAAACAATTATTAGTATATACAATTGTTAAATTTATATTCATACATGTTTGTAATTTTTTACAATCTTACAAAGTTGCGTAGGTGACTTACTTAAACAACATTGTATTATTTATATTTGCCTTGATAAATATATCGACCCTTAAACTAGAAATGGCACATAAGATTTGTTCTAGAAATTCTTCAGCGAATAAACAATTGGTTCATTTAAATTCATAAAGTTCTAGAGTATTCCAGACGTCATATTGAAGTGGAAATTACCTGTATTTATCAGAAAATTAAATTTTCAATTCTATGGTTTCCCAACTGAATGGAAAACACTGATTTGTTACTAGAACATTCGATGCCAACAAAAAGGCCAATTTCGTGCTTTATTCATACATAGTAATTACACAATGTGTATTATATTAATAAAAACCTTTTCTCTTCGGCATTCCCCCACTTCCAACTCCAGCACTTTTCATGCGTCCGACAATTTCACTTTTTCCTTTTGGTTGTTGTATTGCCTCACCAGGTCTCTGATTCAAATTTGTATTCTTCACTTTATTCGTAATTGGCTGTGTTGTGTTATTATTAGAAAATTTATTTTTAATCATATTTTTCTTTAGGTCAATTGCTGAACTGCTTGAAGTACGTGCCGCATTATTCAATTTGTTGTTTGGCTGTTTACTTACAAGTTTATTATCCAAAACAGAGTTTTTCACTTTATTGTTATTCATACCGACTTTCGTGGCGCTTGAACTGTGAAAACTGCTTCGAATTTCATTAATATTTTTGCCAAGCTCTTTTATTTTTGGCACAAGATTTGATTTACTCAGTAAACTTCCACTGGCGCTTGCATTTCTTAACGGGACTTTATTTAAATTGGATACGCTTTTAATTGGCGGTGCATTCAAAGAATGTAAATAAGTTTCAAACTTTGAACACATTTTCAAGTCAGAGTTTTTCTCTAAAAGATCACCAAGGTCTCCAAATCCGCCAATTCCAGTAATACTTTTCATAGGTACATTTTTACTTTTGTCATCGGTTTTACATTTTGCAGATGATGAACGAAACAATCTCGAATTCGAACTGACTTTTGTCGTTTGTCGTCTATCCTCACATTTGAATGGTGACTGTTTAAGACATTTATCCGCATCGTCCAAGAGCTTCTGGATTTGTGCATGTGTTATTGGTTTTCTTTTAGGTTGTGATACTAAAGGTGGTTTAATTTTAGGAGCTGCTTCGAAATTTATCTTTGTCAATACGGGTTTTTCGTTACTCACTTTTGGTGCTTCATTGATGCTACCCAGTTTTGTTAATTTATTTGATATAACCTCATTACTGGGTTTTTTCAAAATACCTTTTGTTGGAAGACCAGAAGTTGAAGGCGTTTCAACCATCTTATCCAAACTTGTTGTGCTATTAATAAGTATTGAAGGTGTAGCTTTAGGATCGTATTCAAATCTATTAAGTTGATATTTTTCAACTTCGGGTACACCGTCTCCAATTGTTAGCTTCTTATAACTAGGTGGACGCCGAATAACATTCGGTTTTTTATCGTTCAAAGGTAACTTGATAACATTAGTTGTTGACCCAGGTTTACTTCCAGTTTCCTTCTCCTTGCCAGTTGATTCTTTAGTAGTTTTTTGATTCTTTGAAGGCACAGTAGGCTTCTGGTTATTTATGCGCTTCATACGGTCATTCCAAATCAGTTTATTTTTCAAGACAATTCGCCAACTCTTCGATTCGGCAGCTTTTAACTCATCTCGGGTTGGCTTCCCTTTGTTGCGTTTTATGAAAATAATGCGCCAAATATCATTCCGACTCATCAACTAAAAACAAAACAATTACTACAATGTAACAATTAACATGCAATCGTAATATGTACATGAGAAAATATCTTTGAAGTTTGTCCCAACTTTAAGATATCATTAGTTGATAAATAACGCAGAATCTTCAGTAGAATCTTGCTTGGTAAACATTCCAAACGATGATCGCCTCTGCTGATCGACATGCAATACTGCAAAATGTGTTTACCAAAAAGGCGATGGATGTCACTCTGTAGATTCTTGGCCAGTTGAAAATCTTCAAGCGAACACCGAAGTCTCTTTGGAAATACGTGCGGACCATGAGTGATATTCCATATATTCAATATCGCCTAAAAGTAAGATATTAGTAATGCCAAACAACCGGTTTAAACATACTTCGGATTCGGTTATAGTTAAGCCGTAATAATCGCGGTTCGGTGCATTCGCTCTAGCATATAATTGTAAAGTAACCACATGCTCATCAAACGTCTTCATTGAATTGCTTTTTAATTAGATTTATAAATATATTATTGTATACAGGTTTAGTAATGCGACTCTACTTTCACGTTTCCCCTCAAAATTATGAGATCTTTTTGACATGTTAATTGTCAGTCAACATAACAAACTTTCATTATATAATTATTGTTGCTGAAAATACTTACTCTTTTTTCTCTTCTGTTGAGCGTACAAATATTTAATAAGCACTCATTGATTTTTAACCGATTTGGACAACGACTCGACGGCAACTAAATTCGTTTGAATGTTCAATTCTCGCGCGCAGACATAATAGGTAAACGCGTTCGTTATATAAGCGAAGAAGTTGGTCGATTTTTATTGCGTTTTAATTTCGCAATTGTTAATTCATCAATTACAACACATCTCTCAAGCAATATACTGCGATACACTAAACTTTAGTGTTGTTGCAAACGTTTCGCCTTCGCCGTTTTCTTTACAATGTGAAAAGTCAATATTGATTTGACCAATTTGTTGCGTTGCCATTAAATATTTAATTTAGACAAGGTTATCAACTTGAACAATCATTATCATAACAAATTAAACAGTGCTGTTGATTAGATTGCAATTTACTTTTGAATAATGAACAAGTGCAACTTTTACGTAATGTGTTTGTTTGATTCAGGATGCGTCAATTATCATGATGTACTACGGTTGATAATAAGTGCACGTTTCTTTCGAAGAAATTAAATGATTCTCACTGTTATAATTTTATTTGTATGCGCATAATAGGAATGATAAATTTCACATTAATTAAAATTTTTCAAATTTTTCAAATGGTTACAATTGTTTCTCAATTCATATTTTAGAAAATGTAAATTAGTTATGATTAGTTATAGGTATATAAATGTTTGAAAATACATTTTACAAGCAAATCCAGAATAAAACGCATGTCGAATTTAAAACTAGAAAATTACGTTTAAAATGCAAAAAAATAAATAAAAATAATTTAAAGTGTTAAATTAAATTAACATCCATATGCACTCTACGGTTTGTTTTTTTAGGATAGAAATTATACAGAGTTTTAAAAAATGTAGTGAATACACTATGGTATGAAAATTTTATAAAGTTGAAATAGTTTAAAGATTGGTCAATTTTCAGCTAACAACTTATTCTCTGCTATTATTCGGGTATAGAATAACGTAGTGAATAGAAATGGTCGTTGGTATCACTAACTAGAAGATTCGTCATCTACTTAAAATGCAAGTAAAAAATATTTACACGTATATCTACGAAGATCAACTTTGGAACAATTAAGATATTTAAATAGTAGTGATTGTTCTCTTAGTGGATAGTCAATTTTTTTCATGTATATGTATTTAAAATATTAAAATTCAATTCGTAATTGATTGGAGATGCATAAATTATTAGGAAATTCTCTTTGTGAAAATTAACAACTAGCTAACGTATTAACTTTTAAATACTTATTCGTCGATAATAAAATAACTATTCTAGTATGTCGTAAATTAGTTTAGTCTTCTTGTAGAATCATAAGCTTGAGTTTGAGTCTGACGGATATTGTGGTTGCTCTTATTTGAAATTTCAGAAAGTTTAAGGCAATTAATAATGCACAAGATTGAACATTTCTCTGAGCAGAGAGGAAATCGAAATTGAAGAGTAATTCTTTTTTGCTTACAATTTTAGGTCCCTCTACACTGATCATAATCCGTGAATTAATCTTACTCAAATGTTTACAGGTTTTCTCAATTATACTTGGGCAAAGAGTTTTTTGGGGGGTGGTTATTAATATTCTGGAGTGACCTAACATCATAAGTCATCTTAGAAAGTCTCCGCAAGTTTTCACAAGTTTCAGCGAAGAGGAATCTTTTTATACAAGCCACGACATTCTACACGAATCCGTACTTTCCACTTCGTCGTTGCATTTGAGCGTGTTACGTTTGAGTGCTCGCATTTTGATTTTAATATGCTCAAGAAGTTTGTCAATCGCCCTCAATCGCTTCTCCAAGTCGGTCGTGCATAGAAAGCCGATCTGAAAATAAATATTATATAAGTTCTATTCCAAAAGCACACGAAAGATATTGTAACAAAATATTGAAAAGCTAAAAGTAATATCAAACCTGTAACTTTGATGAGAGTGGCAATATTGGCATCAACCACCATGCCCATGAAGGACCATCTGGCAAATTATACCAATGTTCCTCCAACTTTGGCATCTCCCCAATGCAATTCTCAACTTCAGCAAGCACGCGAGGCGTTAATGACTTGACCCATCGGGCAGCCTTGTTGTAGACTTTTTGGTGCAGTTCTAGCAGTCCTGGCAACTTCTCAGTTGTCACCGCGGAATCCTTGATATAATGCACAGTTGCCGTGTCATAACCATCCTGTTCACCCTTCGATGCCACTTTAAACCTTCGTACGCCAACTGTGGTCAATATCGAAGTACCATTATGCAAATGCACGGCATCACGCACCTCAAGAATAGTTCCATACGGTGCAAATTTTTCAGGCGAGCTTTCCATTCGTGCAACCATTGCAAACCTCCGCGTCTTACTTTGAAGACATCGGCGTGCAAGCAGTCTGTATCGGGGTTCATAGACGTACAGTGGACACGCAACGCCCGGAAACGCATTGGTGCACACAAACACTGGAATAGCATTGCTAGTTTTCAACTCTTTTTTCATGGCGCGTAATCGCTGCATGTGCAGTCGCGAGTACAAGAACTTGCACGCGTCTTCAATGCACTTGGTCACGCCATTCGCCTCCTCGGACGCGTCGAGGCTCGTCATGCACAATGGGCAACTCAGGCCGTGGTCGATGACGCGCGCAAGACATCCACGGCAAAAGGTGTGACCGCATTTCGTCGTCACCGGCTCGCAGAATATCCGACTGCAGAGCACGCACTCCAGGTCGGAAACGTCCAAATGTCGCCATGCATCCCTCAATCGTCGTTCTACAAACAAACTTTAGTTAATACTCATGGCAGAACAACACATTGCTTAATATTTTTGTTGTTGTCAAAAGTGTTTAAGATTAAGATTTGAAACCTTGAATAAGGCCAATGTAGTGGACGATTTTGTCCAACTCACGCTCGCAGGAGTCGGAAATGTGTTTGTCCTTCCGTCGGTTGTTGACTCGTTTCGTGAGCAGCAGGCGCACGGTCTGAAAAACATCAATTTATTAATGCGCGCCGCAGCTTTTCGCATGTGTGTATCACGTCGATTTGGAGTTGTTAAGATTTCATATGATACGTACGCGCGTCACCATCGTGTCCTGAGTACCGTTCAACTTCAGGAGGCCGGCGTGACGCGAGCGCAGCCTGTATCTTGGCTCGAAACCAAGAATATTTGATGAGGAGTTGTAACATTCTGTAACGAAATGTAATACAAAAATAAATTATGTATCACTCAATTAGATTGGCAACATTAATGTCAAATTATGAATACTGCGCAACCTTTTCGCAATTAAACCGCGAACAAAGCTGCGTTGCATGTACAGTTAGCAGCGGGTGTGTAAACTCCTGCTGCTGTTGCTCGCATGTGATTTGTGTATGCATGTTTAATTATATGTGGCTGCGTTTATCTGCATTCACTCCATTAAGATAACGGTGTCAGGCGAGCAATCTGAAGGATGTTATTGTGCATTATGTGATGTGTCTGGCTGAACAATGCACAAAAAATACCACTAATTGTTTTGTTTACGAAGCGCACTGCTGCATATTTCAAAGTCTACGTTGAGATATTTGCGACTTGTGTTCAGCATGCGGCCAATTGAAATACACGAAAAAAGCACCTAATTTATTTGATTAATCAAAGCTTTAAGCAAATGTTTATGAATAATTTGCGGAGTTTATGCGAGAACGTATAAAGTTTTTCATATTCTGTAATTTATTATAAACGTTTATGGGCGTTTCATTTTCTTAGCGTTGACAAAAAGATTTACGCTTGATTAAACGGAAAATGCAAAGTTCTCTGGCACACGGAGATTCAATTTGATTGCGCGTCTCATCGCGCAGCATCACAGTTATTCACAGTTTCAATGCCATGAGGTCATTCCCACGTTGAGAGCTGTTGGATCTCTGGGAATTGTGGGAGCTTATAGCGCACGCCTTGATTGAATAAAATAAATTGCATTTGCGTTAATCAAATAATCACTCGAGTCTCGCTGCCGCACACACACACACACGCATACACCAATCAGCTGATTCACATATCATTTTTATGGCCATCTTGCTGTTGTCGTTACGGTCTTGTTTTTTAATAATCAATAAAATAGTTATATTGCATTGTGTTTATGTTGCATTACACGCGCGTATTGTACAAGAGAGGATGTGATGCAAATAGGTCAGAATCATTCGGTCGCATAATCCGCCAGATCCTGACGACAAGACATAAAACAACCGCGCAAAATGGCAGCGCCAAAGCGGGCAAGATCGAAGCAAAACGAACACCACATTATATAATTCAATTCAAATGTCGTAGTAGCAATTCGCGTATTTAACTATGTACAGTTGAGTAAACTGAATTATTGCATCAATTAATAAAGTAAGTGAATAATTGAGTCGCGCACGCAATGCGAAAAACATTTTTTGCTTTGTACTGCAATCGTTATGTAAACGGAGGAAAAATTGCACATATTTGCACATCAGCTTACCCAGTGGGAGGTATCATCATCATCGAATAAAAATAAATGAATGAATGAATTGAAACAAGTTAAATAAGTTAGAAGTCGTATGGTTTAATGAGTGCAATTTGACTCTGCGCCAATTTATGCTCGTGTTGTGTTTGTTTATCGCGGATATTTGTTTACCCCATACAAATACGCAGCGCGCAAATGAGCAGTAAACAAAAATGTATTAATAAAGTCGGAGCACTTTAAAGAAAATGCATGTACGTTAAGTGTAGAGTGGCTATTCCTCCATGCATTTTAGGTTTGAATTTCTGGCGTAATTTCACACCCAGTTTCAAGTTCTTTCGCTGAAGCAATAATGCGCTGAAGGATTGTGTTGAATATTAGCATGTAACTAAGTGTGCTGACTGTATTCGCAGTGTAGTTGAACAACAAACACACATTTTAAACCAACTCTCAACTGAAATAAGCAGCTGGCCGCACGTTATATAATTCTTTTATAATCGTCGTTCGACGCAAGAGGTTTCCAAATGCTCTCAAAGCTGCAGCTTGGGGATTACCAATACTAAAAAATAAAAATCCCTATACCCCGCTGTCATTTCCCTTGAAAATATTGTAGGTTTCTTTTACACAACAGGCCAATAATAACGATAAATGATGGCATGTTGTAATCAATATTTGCTCATTATTTCAACAGTTGCGTATTTGAATATTTCATTGCAGAAGAATAGCGAATAAAATATGAAATAATTGACACAGTTTGCGTATAGAAGTAGGTACAGTATGGTAAGTTCGATTGCTAATTGACTATTGAAATATCCATAATATCGTAACAGTAAATTTCATTTCATTGGGTAACATTGTCAGACACAATACAGAAGAGGAATTTTATGAACAAACGCACAGCCAAAGCGCAACGCGAGCGAGAGAATGAGATGGATGTGTTTGTAATACATGTGTTACAAAATGCAATCGCGTTTTGTAATCGACTTGAGAGAGCTCTTTAACGTTTGCGAATTACTTGTTGGCTTATGAAATAACGACTCTTAAAATTTGCCAATGAAAATTGCCTATACTTTTATATTAGGTATGAGTGCTTTTCGTATTGTTGTTTCCTAAACCTAATTATAATTTGCAAGCCAGGTTTTTGCTATGGCAAAATTAATTATAAATTATTTCATAAGAAATATTAAACACTTCAAATCAACTTCAATTATAGTACATACATTACAATTATTGCTTGGAAAAAATGCAATGATTAGAGCAAAAAAGCAAGCGAATTAATCATTTAATTATAGAATGTTAATAGCACGCGCCTCGACTGATAGTGATAAATGATATTTACATCTTCGGTCATTCCACTCTTTTAAACTAAGTAATAATTAATACAATATTGAACATTTTCGTATTTATAAAATTTCATGCGTGATGTGAAACGCGTTCAATTTCAAAGCGTCTGATTAACCGCGGAATATAACGAGGCTAAAAATAATATTGTTTCATGAAATGAAACACGCATTTCTGTAGTACAATAGCGTAGTAGTCAAGAGACTACATTACGATGCGATGCGCGGATGCAATGCAATCATAGAAGCGAAATAACGCAGCCGCATCCAGCCGGCAGCGAGATACTAAAAGATAAAATGCTTATAATGCGGGTGACATCTGCCTAGCTATTAATTCAGAGTCACAAACACGTCGCGTAAATGTTTGAATGTTTTTCATTGTGTGTTCTCTCACAAAAATATGAGCTTGTCGTGCAAAAAGTCTGTTCGAACAATTGCTGATCTATTTTTATAGACCACTTATTATCTCCTATAAGATGAGCACAATATTTAAAGAAAGAGGTTAAGCTACTGTACTAAACTATGAATAAGAAAAATGACTTGCTAATTTTTTTTAGATGCTTTTATAATGAGGAACAAACTTTTTGACATCCAACAAACATATGATGTTATACAACTTGGTTACTTAACATTCAGAGAATTTGCTATTGGAATTTCAAAAAGTGGTTATAGTTTCAGCAATCTTATCACATATGAAAATATTGAGAGTAATTAAGATTAAGTAATTTGCCTAGTTTGCATTTTTTTGTCCAGTAATGAAATGCAATTGCAATTGAAATTCCAAGTAAAATGTAAAGGCATTTTGATGAACCCACAAAGCATGTACGCTTGTAAACAGTCACTCAACTTGCTGATAATAAAGTTATTAAGTAATTCCGGTTTTACGTAATGACACGAATCTAATCTATAAATACATTCAGTATTAGCATTACTCACATTCAATCGATGTGTACATACAAAGCAATAAAATAGTTAAAAATATTTTGCTTTTCATTTTACACTCCGAAGCTGTTCTCTCGATTTGATCTATTATTGTTAAAGTAATATAATAAATATGAAGTAAAAGTACAAAAAGACTGAAATTTTATGGGTGCTTTAATGGTGAATCGTTTTGTTCAATTAGCGCTCGACTGTTAAATAAGCGCTCTGCTATAGTACACACATACAGTAAGTATATCTTTGCGTTGAGTGCGTCAGATCACGTAACAGGTATGAACAAAGATAATCGCGATATCGTTGTCGTAAGCCAATACCTACGTACTTATTATTCAATAACCCATGCGCGCTGTATACAGAGGCTTCGTAAGCTCCGCCGTACAGTCGGAGGCAACAAAAAAATAATACATATTTATTTATTGTGTGCGCATGTGTTTGCACACATGGACGTCGCGTTTACATAACGCAACACTCGCCGTCTGTAATAACCGTACAAATATCAAATTGTAAAATGTGCGCTTCATACATACAATGCACATAGATACAATGAATTACATTATATGTACATATTGGAAAAAAATTTATTTTGAATGTGTGTCACGACTTGCAACTTAATATGCCCTTGGAATATTTAATTTATTTTGTTTTCATATTTTTTACCGTCATATTAATTACACGTAATTGCAATGTGTTTTATTGAAAACATAAATAATATTATCGATTATCGATTATTGTATTTCATATATGTACTTATATAATTTCCCATTAACATTATAGATTACTTATAATTTATAATCTTACAAACGCTATTACTTTATTGTTATTTATTTTTAAATGAGTGGTTTGGTTAATTGCAATATTCTGCCGCCCCTTATTTTTTTTATTATCGCCCTTTAAATGCCAGTGGCAATATCAATTATTCATTGAAATCACACATTTTCCTGCCCCCCATGGAGTGATATTTATTGCAAGGTCTATGTTCACATTTGCCGCCTCTCAAGTGCAAAAGGCAATAATTCGGCAATTGGGAATCAGTGATTTAAATTTTATTACCCTTTCAAAGATAATTTATGTATGATAATTAATAATTGATTGGAATCATTTAGCAATAAAAATAAACAACGACATAATTATTATAATTAATGAAAATCATGCGTTTTAGTGGGAATAAAGGCACAAAGTTGCACGATTTAGCTGGCGTGCTATTCGTAGTTTAAAACCATAATATGAGACAAGACAATGATGTAACGCAAAACGTATTACGGCATTATTATTATTTCATCGCTTTGCGCGCTGCCTGCGCGTTGTCTGGTGGCATAATACATGCCAAAATAGCAGAGATTCTAAAGTGCGTTACATCTTTTCGACCGGCGCTCGCTGTTGCGTTGTTCAATTGCATTGCATTGCGTTTGCGTTTGCGTTTGCGTTACATGTTCAATCGCTCACTCACTCATATTATGCATCATTAATATTTAATCATTTCAATTACAATACCATTACGCGCCATAAACTCATGCTATTGATTCACTCGCTTCATTCGTTTTATGCGCGCGCATTTTCTTTCGCGGATGCGAATTTCGAATAATGCTGAGCATCAAAAGTATCTGTAAAATTCGCTAGCGGTTAACGTCGTCTGCGTTCAATCTTGCTCCACTTTGTGTTTGACCCACATAAATTACACTCGCGTAAGACAATAAATGATACAATGCCATTGGATTTTTGATCATTCTTTTACTTTATTATATTGTTTATAAAATTTATAGAGCGTAAATAATATGCAAATGTATTATTTCAAATGTTTAAAAACCTATATTAACTATTTGAGCTAATTTTATATTTTATTAGATTGTTTATACAAATTTTGGAGCATGAATAATGTATAAATGTAATTAATACCTATTTGAAATGAAACATTTTACTAATTTACGGTTATTAACAAATTTGTTAATTTGGTATTCGAGAAACAGTGGTTCCAAATTTTTTAAAATTTGTTTATAAGAATTTTATAGCATAAATGATATGCATATTAATTAATAATTATATTCTAATGAGATTTAGAAGTTGATATTTGGGGATCACTGATGGAAGTGAAAATGTTGTTATTGTCTTTTTGTTATTCTGACATTAATTATATGTCAACTAAAAAGCCTAATTAAACGAATTTAGAACCACTGTAGAATATAAAAAATTCAAATTTGACATTTACTGTTGACAATATAATGTTCATTACGTTTTTGCATTTTATTACATTGTTTATATGAATTTTAGTGCATATATAGCATGTAAATGATATATTGTCAATGAAAAACCTCACCTATATTAATTTATGACGATATTAAACGACTTAAATGTATATAGTTGGGATTTACTGATGTAAATGAGATTTTCATTAATCCATGATTTTATTCGTTTGTTTTGTAAAGCATAAATAATATGCAAATGCAATATTCGTAATTAAAAATATAGCTAGTTGAATTTACGAGTATTATCAAATGAAAAGACGTATAAGGTGATATTCGTGGTATAATTTATACGACATTTTTATGAATCGAAACACGAAAAACGGCAAAGTTTCGTGCGGTAGATTGTGGTATTGTACACCTTGACACATATTGAATATCAAACATACATAGAGTAAAAGCACGGTGCGCAAACGGCAAAAGCAAAATAAAGTGCAGCCGCCAGCAGCTATGCTGTTGCATGAAAAAATATTATTCAAGTTGTTGTCGATTCGCAATTAAACCAACCAACTCAACTGGGTTGATTGCGTTTGTGTGTCAACCGAATGATTCACATGCATTGCATCGAGAGCGCCGCCGATAATTATTATACATATATTTGTTGCAAAACATATTTATACGCGATTGCATACGTGCAATATTGCAATACATGTACTATATCCATACATCTATGAAAACGACTCGTTACGCAACGGCAACAGCATATTTTTTTGCAATTATATTATTGTGAGCACAATTAATTTGAATTTGCCGTATAAAATGTGATCAACATTGTGTTATGTAATATTTTAATTTTACATCAAATCTACGATTCCCCGAACGTTACGCAGGTTTACCTAATCATCTATTTTTGCAAATTGAATATTGATTAACATAATAATTAAAAAGTTGTAAGTAATATCATTGGTTAATCTACGAAAATAGGTTACATGATTAGATGTAGATTAGAAACAGAATAAATTACCATTTATAAGATGATTTTTAGACAAATATATTTTAAGGTTAAGTATTCATTGTTCAAACTGGTTCAAACCATAAAACACGTTCGAAATTTGTGTTTTCATTTAAATTTTGAGGCTTTTGAATGTTTTAATTTACAAACGAAACTTACGTGATTAAAATAACAAAGTAAAGTCATTTTGCATGGGCGAATTAATAAATCTTGAGTCATAATTCACGCTAGTCGTGCTTTGTGTACGCGAACATAATTCATGCGAAATTTACGGCGGGCTTGCAATCATGATTCACAGATTTTTGCGAAACGCGCGCAAAAATAACCAAGCATATTATACTACTGCAGTGGCGCAGCATTATTATGATTATTGTGTTCGCCTGCAGCGCGTGCCGCAATATTTACCCGATTTGTCCGGATGTGTCTCCTTCCATTTGTTGCAGATCTCCTGGACGAGGACGTTGACGCGTTGCGCTTTCGGGTGCTCCTCGCCGCATGCGATGCACTTGCTGGCGGCGGCAGCAGTGGGGGTGGTGGTGGTGTTGGTCAAGCAGCCGGCGCAGAACGTATGTCCGCAGGTGCCGGTCACCGGTGCGCTAAGGATCTGTCTGCACACGGGGCACGAAAAGAGCGTGCGCCTGCTCTCGACAGCTGCCGCATACAGCGCCAACCCCACGTTCTTCGCCACCAGCTCGCTGCGTTTCGTCTTCGCCCTCGCACGGCGCTTCGACATGTCCGTGCCGCCGCCGGCAGTGGCCGTGTTATATAATAATTTATTATCACAATCGCTGGGCGCCGCTGCCATCATGGGCGCACTCTTTTCGAATCACAATAAACACGCACCTGTTTCTTCTTCTGACACTTCTTCGTCTGCGTCGCGTTAGCATTGCTTCTCACACTGCGTCTCGCACACCGCACGATGACTCATTGCCAGCTCGCAGAAGCAGCAAATTATGTAATCACCGCGCCAAAAAGGGGATGAATCTGCGAGCGCGTGTGCTTCGCGGACGGCGTCTCGGCGCACACAGAACGCGGCGCGGCGCGCGCGTTACATAACAGGTGGCGATCCGGCGCGTCGATCGCGTTACGTAAACAATAACTTTGGCTCGCACGTGTGATATCGACGCGCATATTACTACGTCGACAACGACGCTGTTGTGCGTCGTGTCATTGCCGCCGCCGCTGCCACCGTTGCCGCCTCCCTCAACTATTCCCTTTCTTTCGCACAAAACGTACACGCCAGCTATGTGACCGACCGTACTGCCGACGCGCACTCACCGCGACTGAAACGTGACTGAAATTGCGGTTCGCGCTTTGCTGGCCTCCTCCTCGCACGGAATCCACGCGATGAACTGAATGCGCCACAACGCGCGCGCCGAACTTTGTTGCTCGAATTGTTGCTCTCTCAAACGCACTACCGCTGCTCGTCACAAAACACACAAAAACCAAGTGACATGCAAGACAATGAATTCTGTTTTTTACTCATCTCCACTTATTCTTTTGTTTAATCAATCAGCATTCATTACATGTTGCTTATCACACTTTGCTCATTAGCTATTTTGTTGTTGTTGTTTTTGCTTTTTTTTCAATGCTTACCGTAAAACATACAATAAACGTTGATTTGTCAATCAATGTATCAAGAGAGCGTAATTGTTGTTCGTGTCAATATTGAATAATTGCCCACTAATTAAATAGCTGTTTAGTGTCATTTAGTCATAGTTTCAAACGAACAAAGAGCGTAGAATTTGAAACGTTTGATTAAGCACGCTGCCGTTTAAGTAGGCCTCATTCACCATTCTTTCTGTAATGGTTTGCTGTAAATGTAGGTAAAGTGAATTTCATAAGAATTGCAGCAATATTGCGCGTTTGGCAACAGTCGCACTGAGCGAGCGAAAAAGCAACAAGTCATAATTAGGCTTGACCTAAGACAAGACAAGACAACTTTAGCCACTTTTGCAACTGGCCAAACAAACAAACAACTCAACTTATAAATATATTTTTATGCACTAACAAATATTGCGGTATGCATATAATGCAACGTGTATCATCGATAATGTGCTTATCACAAGTCAATTTCAATTCACAGTCTGTCTGAATTTCATTTGCGTAATTTATCATCTAAAGTATTAAGTTGTAAATGCGATCTATCGGCTTGAATTAATTATGCCGAGTAAAAAATACCCATGTGCTAATGAAAAAAGTAGTCGTTTTTTATCATTTGCCCTAAAACAGTGATTTTCACACTTAGCAACAATTATTTACTGACTTCAGAGAGAGACATGATTTCAGCAATGTTTATTCTTAACGATATAACATTTGTATCCACTGCCCCTTAATTAAATGCGGAGAAACCCAAATATTTATAGTACATTTGAATGCCTATATTTATTAAATTATTTAACGTCTCGGGACTCCTGAAAACGGGACTCCTGAAATGTAAATTAGGCACCTACACCAATAAGAATGTCACTAATATCTTTCCTTCTTTTATTCATATTTTAGTATCCTTTTCTCTTTATTAACCGCCCCCTAGAATAAACAGGCGGTCACACCAGCTTGCTACATAATGCCAACGCCCGTCCCCAAGAGAATTACTAACATACTTCAATCATAATTATAAATATTTTACACACTTCAATTTTTTTTAAATTCCTTTATTTGCTCTTCTAAAAATATTTATCGGAGAATTTTAAGTGTTACACTATAGTAAGTAAACTTTCAATACTAGGTAAATTTAAAATTATTTTAGTAACCGTATTTCCACGAAAATAATGTAGATATTGAGTGTTGAACTATTCTAAACTACAAACCAAACATAAATTGTTGCTCTATTTAGAGTTGATACATGCAATTCTAATTGTTTCATTTCCGCCTGTAGATAATTAAATAGAAAGATGAACAAATTATGACTGGTTTATTGTACTTGGGATGTTAGTCTTTAAATTAATTAAATGCTACTCTTGTAAAAACACATGAAAGTACCATATTGATACGAAACCGAACGGATTGCACATTGCGCAATATCATTTCATTCGAGCCTCTTGCATTAGCCATTTGGTGTTGTGTTTGCCCACCGTTGATGCAATCGCATAATGTAATAGAAGCTGGAGCAATGCGAAATGTGAAATACAACGAGTGTACGCGCGACACACAACTATCTTTTCTAATCACAACTCGCTAGCGTTTTCGTCAGCAGAATTGCATGTGCGCGGGTTGTCAAGCAGCAGCGGACGGACGCATCTTCAATGTGCACATTTCATATTAATCATCAACACGCTTGCGCTAACGAAATAATCGCGCAAAAACCAGTCAGCAATTAATCTGATTACAGCAACTCTATGAAACGGTTGCATTCGTTCGAGATTGGGTCATTCCGAGTTAATTATAAAAATCAGCTCGTAATTGCGTCATTAAAATTATTCGATTCATTAGCTATGCACATTATTGTTTCGAGCAAGTGGGTAAGTGAATGATGGCGGCGTTAGAAAAAAGTGTGCCGTAAAAACCCTATAGTGAGTGACATAATTGTTGTTGACGAAATCTGGCGCGATGATTGGCATAATGCGCAAAATGTTATAAACGCGGATTGTTGCTAATTTTCGAATGTGCTCACCTTTAGTGTTTTTCAGCGCGACTCGCGCGCTCTCCGTTCAGCCGGCTGCTTACTCGGTCCACGTTATTAAGTAAGAGAATTAAAGTAAGTGCAATAACCAGTGTGGCAAGCGCGCTTTGTTACATAAGTATTATAGTTCATGGCCGCGCACAACACACACACACACACACACACACACGTACTTAAAGAAACACAAGAGTGCGCAAAAGTACTTAAACAAAATACAAGAGACATCATTCCATCATCATCTCCAGTGTTGCGCACCATGCAATTGTGAACCGTTGAAGATGCAAAAATTGTTATGCAGTTACCAATTGCTGATCATACAATAATTCCTCAAACGGTATAAAATGCTAAAGAAAATTTGTTAAATGTTACGTTGCTTGTCATGTTTGCCGTATGTCTGTATAATTGATACCGTCGTGTGCTCTCGGCATATGAGCAACAACCATTCATTGTGTTATATAAGAAGTTAATAAATATACTTGTGATGTCATTAATTTGCATCTTAATCGACTGGAATCATTATTGACATGAACTGAAATAGTTTCGTATATGCGATTACCAAATTTAAATTCTAACCTTGGATTGTGGCAAAACCAGCTTGCTGTAACGCGCAAAATTATGCATCAACAATCTCAAAGTTGCGACGTTATTTATTGTATTGCGCGTTTATCGCGCACCATCAATGTTCATCAAGGGATAATTAGACACAATGCGCATTATTAAATTGCTACTGTGCTCGAAAAGCTTGTTCCCTGAAAATGTAGCGCATTAACGATACAACGGCCTAATGAGAAAATAATACGATTTTAATGTAACTGTATTATTCCAAAATATATCCGTGAATGAATTTAATTAAACATTTATCTCAGAAAATTTCCTTATAATGTATTGTACATCTTGTTTAATATATGTAATTGGGCACTAACATTTAAATTATTTCTTGTTTTCGGTAAAAACTCAATAAACATTTATTGCACACATATTAATCAAATGTGATGCAACTTCTTGAAATATTTTCTAGTTACAACTGTTGTACAATACATGGTTATAAAATAGACGACATCAGGAAAGCGAATGACATTAGGCAATCAGAAATACTTGCGCTAGAATTAATCATAACCTCTCCTTTAGATTGTTGATCTTTGTTGATTTCAGTTGATTTTGGTCGATTGTGGTGTTTTGAACGGTAAGGTGAACTTTGTTATAAAATATAGCCATGGAATTAGAAGAATTTACAACCATCTATGATAAACAACAGTTATTAGTTAATGACTTTAAAATACTATTTAAAAATCTGGGAGATTCAACATTGGAAATTGAAATGGATGATGCACTGAAGAGTTTTAACACTACAAAGAAAAACTATCAATTGGCTTTGAAAGCCTTAGAATCAATGCCTCCTCCAGATGAAACTGGTCAGGAAAACCCTCAAGAATTATTTGCAATTGCATTGAAAAATCTAGAACAACCAGCAGAGACTGCTCTGGAGTTGGGTGACCGAAGTATTGTTTGCTCACAATCTAATAGAATTCCCAAGGATCCAATCACACAACAAAAAATTAGAATACCAGCTAAAAATAAAGTTTGTCATCATATTTATGAACATGATGCTATTAAACAGTACATAATTAATAAGAAGAAGAAAAACAAGAAACGTGCTACAATAAAATGTCCATGCATTGGATGTATGAATAATAATCTTCAGTTGGAAGATATTGAAATTGATATAGACTTAAAGGAGAGAATTGCCATAATGAATTTAGATCAAAGTACAATTTCAGAGCAAAGTATTATTGGGATTGATTAAAGATACTATCTTCATAAAAACTACTATCAATAACTAATAAATATACTAATAATTTGGTAAATGTTTTATTATGAACTATGCCTATATCATGACTGAAATATCAAGATACCATCGACATTACAGTCCTCCATTCTTTGTAGCACTTCTGCCATGTTGAACAGACACTTAAAGGGGCAAGTTTGCCTCAGTGTTGATTTCTCCAAGGATGTGGAGTATATTAAAGCAGTTTGATTGTTGACATTGTTTTGCTCAGATCTAGAATTATCTTTTGATTCTTTCAGAGGTTTTCTTATACACAGGACAGAATAGTATTTTGGCGTAATATTTCCGCATAAATCACAGATAATAGCTTATTTAGTGGCATTGTTGTTTCTATAACAGGATAGGTGAGCTTTTCTGTCTAACAAATAGCCGTTTCTATCTCTGTAATCAAGGGTTCGGTGTGTCATTGTCATTTCTTTCGAGAGAATTCTTACAAAATATGAACCGATTAACATGTTTATTATGCATTCACATAATTCTTTACACATTTCAAATGTGGATTAAGAAATAATATCAATAAGATTGTTATAGAAACACTCAAGTCGCCTAGCAACCCGAAGACATTGATCAGCCTGATTATTGGTATTATGACACATTTGCGAGATATTGTCAATAATTAAATTTTGTCTCGGTGGTATTGCTGGATGACCTGAAAAGAGTATATCACTGTTTTCATTAGCAAGCTTTATATTAATAGCTATACATCTCACTAAGCATTTATTCTTATCATCGTCTAATAACTTCATTAAGAGGTATTTCATTTGCATAATTTTCAGCCATGATTTCTTGATTGTAATATTAAGTTCACTAGCACACTTTTTAAGAAATTCGTGGGTGTCATTTATAGCTTTTTCATGTAAGCATGTGAAAAGATTTTTAGCATGATCACACACTTTTTGAAATATATTCTCGTTAAAACAGTAAACGAGTATCTTCTCAAATGACTTAGTTTCGTTATTAGTAGTCTTATTTCTTATGTTGTCGGTAAAAGATGGTACTCGAAGATACAACTTTTCTTGAGCACATTTATGAACACAATTTGCTTTCGGTAGTTGATACACTCTGTTTCTATTGGCTGATGTTAGATTCACTTTTATGCCTGCCTCTCTTAAGCAAATTTCGCGTGCGCTATTATATTTAGATATAAAATCATTTTCCTACAAGTGTGGTTAAAATTATTATATTGTACTATTAACTGATTTTCTTACTTTCAAAGACTTACAGAATATGCACAAACGGCAATCCAAAGTAAGATATGACAACTTCTGTTCATGTTGTACAACGAATGTTATGTGATGGCAAAATTTGTAGCTTACCTAGAAAAATTGAAATGAAATTGTAATATATATCACAACAACACCTTTTATCATGAGATCAATCCGGAATGTTGTGCTCATATAAAGTAATTTTGTGATATTACCGAGCTTAGTTACCGATTTAAATTAACGAGCTTAGTAAAATTACGCAGAACAACACATTAAGGTTGCAAAATGTTGATGGAAAGTTTAAAATAATTGTCAGGAATTATATATTTGCACATTATGCACCGATTGGATTGTACATGATTCTTATAGTTTATTTTAACGAATTGTCAATATTATAAGCAGATTATACAATTCTGATCATTAATAGCTACAACAGTGGACTATAATTGGAAGAGTGAGGATTATAATTGGTTCTTAAAACAATGTTTTTAAATAGTGGCTTATGCAAAATACCAAGCAATTAACAAGCTTATTATGCATTCACATAATTCGTACCACACATCAAAAACGGATTAAGCAATATTATCAATAAGATTGTTATAGAAACACTCAAGTCGTCTAGAAACCCGAAGACATTCATCAGCCTGATTATTAGTATTATGACACATTTGAGAGATATTGTCAATAATTAAATTTTGTCTCCCAGGTATTGCTAAATGACCTGAAAAGAGTATATCACTGTTTTCATTAGCAAGCTTTATTTTAATAGCTATACATCGTACTAAGCATGCATTGTTATCGTCATCTAATAACTTCATGAAGAGGTGTTTAACTAACATAATATTCATCCACGATTCTTTAATTGCGATTTTCAATTTACTAGCACATTCTTCAAGCACTTTGTGGGTGGTACTAATAGCTGTTTGAAGTAAGCACTGGTAAAGAAGTTTGGCATGGGGACACACCTTTTCAAATGAATTTATGTCGAAACAGTTATTGAATGCTTTCTCAAATTTCTTAGTTTCGTATTTAGTTGTCTTATTTTTTATATTGCGGGTGGATGATGGTTCCCGAAGATACAACTTTTCTTGAGCACATTTATCAACACATTTTGCTTTGGGTAGATTATACAAAAGCGTCACTACTTTTGTTACGTTCACTGGTATACCTGTCTGAATTAAGCAGTTTATGCGTGCTTTATTATATTTTGACAAAAAATCATCTTCCTAAAAATGTGTAATAAAATAGTGTATTATTGAATTAACTAATTACCTTAATTACTTACAGAATGTATACAAACTGGTAGACAAAGTATGAAGTAAGATATCATAGATATCAAATTTCTATACATTATGTGCAACGTTCAGGTACGTTTTGTGTTAGCAAAATTTATAGTTTAACTAAATAAAATGAAATAAAATTGTAATTTATTTCATAACAACACCTTTTATCAATTTAGTTTTAGCTTAATTTTAATCATTAATATGCCGTTTATTTCTTTTTCAAATGGAACAAGGATATCAATCTGTGATGTTGTGCTGATATTCCAGTAATTTTGTGATATTACAAATTCAAGTTAACAAATTTAATGAAAACACCCAACTGAACAAATCAACATATTAACAACATATTGGTGTCGACAAATTTTATCTTAAACTGAATAAATTCAAAATATTTATAATACGCGTGGTTTTTATTGTAAACTAAATTTTTTCCAAAATGTGATAATATTAAAGAGGCGTGCCGGTTGAAAGGTAGTTAAACACCGATTAAAGTAAAAAGTGCATAAGGTGACGTGGGGTAAATCCGACTTAGGCCTTATTTATTTAAATATCTCTTGTACAGTACCAACTTTTTCATTTTTTGTAATATTTCTTTAAAGTAGAAGTCTCACTTTGTTTAGCAATTGATAATCAATATACGTTTTTCTCATTTACTCTGCGATTTTCGCGTTTAATTTGTTCGAAAAATGCAAAGCTAAATTTACTTTATGGTAATTAAATATATCAGTTCTTTTATATTTTTTTGTTAAAATAAAATAATAGAACTTCAGTCAGGAAATATTGAGCAAGGAGATAAGTTGCAAAATTCTGACACTAAACTAATTTCATCTTACTCTCAATGTATTGAAAGTTTAAAGTGGTTTGCTCTAATGCATAAATTTGGTAAGTTGATAATATTTAAGTAATTGTTAATAAATTATACTTCAGTTTTTAGAATACATATACTAAAACATCTGGATCTTATTAATGCATTTTAGGTATGCCTTCGTGGAAGTTAATTTAATGCAAAACTTCGAATAATGACTTATGTATGCATCTGAAAATTACTAAATATGTATGCACAATATATTGGGAATCAACATTCACAACGATTATGATTAATTGTCTTTAAGGAATAATGAAAAAATAGAATATTCTATTATATAGCGAGTTTATCGCTATAAACCATTGATGAAAATTTAAGAAATAATGACTACTTATTAAAATTTATAGGGTCAAATCAGATCAGTAATTAGGTCAACAAAAATATTTTTTAATAGACGCTTTACTTTTTATAGTAGTTGGTATATATTACTATTTAAAAAACCGAGAAATATACCAACTACTATTTAAAAAAATATTCGAAAAAAACCATAGTTTAATTTATTCGACGTAGTTGCAATGTTTCATCTTTAGTGACACTCTTTGACAATCTTTAGTGACAATCAGATGAATGATGTTCAGTTCTCAGAAATGTAGATACCACTAAACTATCCTAAGTGTACGAAGAAGTCTTTAGAACGAAGTCTAGGTTTGGAGCATCACCTTGTAGATTTAATGAACTGAGGCATTGTGAAGATAGTCTTCTGACGAATTATGCATAATTAATTGTTACTTTCAAGTCATTCGTACCGCGTAGGCAATCAACAGATTGCAACTGCAATTGTAAAATTAAATACAATAAGTAAATAATAAGTAGAACTAATATTGCGTGGATTATTTAAACATGATTTTATATTTCAATAAATAATATTTGAGTGGATAATTAACACAGGAAACAAAATTATCGCATAAGATTTGCTGCAAGGTATTTAATGGCTTTGAAAGTTACAAAAAACTATTGTTAATCTTTTATTGGATGTGAGAGGAAGAATACTATACTCATATGGATTTATACAGAATACAATGTGTTCTATACATATCAATTGTGGTTCTACAGGAATTATCGGAATTGAAGTGACACCTGTCCTGCAGGACAAATAATAAACAAGCTAGGCCTTGGTTCCTGCAATTGTGATGTTAAAATAAACACAGTAGTTCAATCGCAACACGAGCGCCCCTACTATCTTGTGTGGTAACATGATAAACCATAGTGTAATTCTCGGCTTGCGCATTAAGCCAATACATTTGTATTAGAATTGAATGTCTCTTAACTGGTTATCTTACTTTGTCAGATTTTGTTGTCGACATTTGCGTCAAAAGTAGTGAATAATGCACCGATACCGTAGTGATTATAACGATAGAGCGCAGTCTATATCATTCTGGGTTGCGACCGATTAAGTTGGGTGTAAATAGGGTGTTGTGTTTGCAAATGTGATAACCAAATGCAATAAGCTATAAGGAATTGCATAATGTGCTTGCAATCACTGTTATAATCGTGCGCGATGAGTGTTTTTGGTGATTTCCAGCAGGTTTGGGCACAGCGATGTCCTGGCAGTGCTCTGCCCAGTGCCTGGGAGGAGGATATTCGGGCGAATCTGGACAAGCACAAGCAGAAATTGAAGAATCTGCAGGAGGAATTGATCAAGGAAGAAACGTATGTAGAGTATTTGGAGCGATTGCTATCCGATATTGAGAAACGTAAAGAACAAGAAAACAAGACTGATGACAAAGATGAAATACCGAAAACGATCAACGAGAATGATACGTTATCTAAGGTAAACAAACACAATCTCCGTGCACAAATATTGAATGGGAACTTTTCGCGTTTTATAGCAAGATGGAGTGAAGATTGAACCTAGCGCACCCCCTTCAGAATCACCTGATAGGGAGACATCCGTAGATAAGTGCGTTAGTGAGCTTTCAGCCACTATGAAATTGGCAAATGACAAGAAGAATGAGGTTCAAACATCTGATAAAAATGCAGTTCATGATGCCCAAGATCCCAGCAGTTTTGTCACTGTTATTGAGATTAATGGTCAAAAGAACAATGTTGCTTGTACTCCTTCTTCTCCAGCTACTAAACAACCGCCTCTGTAAGAAATGTTTAAATGGTTTTGTTTAGAACCTTAAACATTAATCATTTGCGGTTTTAGGCCACCAGCTAAACCAAAACTTAAAACTTCCGGTTCAATCAAAGAGGATTCAACTTCCATTGGCGGCGGCAGCGTTGATTCAATTCTATCATCAAATGAGAATCTAAATGCTATTGATGAACCATATTATGATATAGTAGCTTCAGAAGAGAATGACAACTTAATGTCTAAAAGTCAGTATAATAGTTATCAATTTACTTTAATCTAGACTGATAACCTAATCTATTATGTGGTGACATTGCAGGTGGTAATTCAAGTACTGAGAACATGTTTTCCAATTCAAGCACTCTTCCGCTACATGCAAAGCATAGCAACTTGCAAAACGTTGAGACTGAAGCGCAATCGCCTGAACCGCAAGGAAATTACGTCAATATTGAGTATTTTATTCTGTACGTGATGACCTCGGTGTTAGCCTAATCAATGCATTGCTAATAATACAATTCGTGTTTGCTTTAATAGAAAGAATGGAGGTCACGAAAGTGAAGACGAAGAAGAAATGTACGCAGACGGTATCCCGTTGCGTCAAAGCAATGATAATGGATCATACGCAAGTTCCAGTTCTCTGGAGTCGTCAACGCCCGCTACACGGCGTAAATTTAGCCAAATTAGCCAAACGGAAAGCGAGAAGATCGAGAACGATAAGTCACAAATGTACAAGAGTCTTGTGATGAACATAATTGATAGCGAAAAGAATTATGTGGAATGGCTCTACGTTTTAATTGTGGTACGTAATTGCTCAAAACAAATTAATGTGTGCGTTTAACGGTATATATTAAATTTTTAGTACATGAAAGCAATTGAGGGATCGTTGAAATCATCACAGCCCGTAATTTCAAACGCTGAATTTGATACGATTTTCTACAAGATACCCGACATTCATCGATTGCATTCTGGCTTCCTTGAGTCCATGAAGAAGCATTCAAATAATTGGCATACAAGAATTGGCGAAGCATTCAAATTGCTCGCGAAGAATCTTGAAATGTATGGGGCATTTTTAGGCAATTACGGCAGAGCAGTAGACACTGCCAAAAAGTGTTGTGACACAAATCCGCGCTTTGCCGATATATCTCGAAACATAACATGCAAAAATTTGAGTTTCCAGCCGATTTCCTTGGAGGAGCTGCTTCATAAGCCTGTGGCTCGCGTCCAGAAAAACGCGTTAGTGCTTCATGACTTACTGAAGTACACACCTCCCACTTCGCCGGATCACAATGCATTTCAAGAGGCATTGCAATTGACCCAAAAGTTCTTGGACCAATTCAACATGATCCAAACTAAGTCCATGTTTCCGACATCCGATCGTGCCCAACGACGTCTAGTCAAAAATTCGTTTATCGTTGAGAATGTGGATGGTGCTAGGAAGCTGCGGCATTTATTTTTATTCAATGATGTAATTGCTTGTGCAAAATATAAGTCAACTGGCCGAAGCGAGAAGTACACATTTGAGTTGAAATGGTTTATTCCAGTTGAGGATATTATCATACTCGAGGAGGTCACTGCCAATCCACACGAGGTACCCGCAACGGAACTCGTTGGTTTGAAGTCGCAGGCGTCAAATGCGCGCGACCAGCTGCGACAGGAGGAGAAAATTGCTGAAGAGAAGAAAGTTCGCATGAGTCGTGGATGTGAAAAAGTGCGCAAGAAGTTATTAGAGCTTGAAAGTCAATTAGTATTGAAATCACCGAATCTAATATTCCGGATTAAGCATGCGAACACGCCGAAGCATTACACATTTTTCCAATCTTCCGAGTTTGAGCGTACGCAATGGATTGAAGCGATTCACACGCTACAAAAGACAAGCAAGCCTCCGGCGCCTAACAGCAATTTCACGATGTTGGAATTGCAGACGTGGATTACTGCGTGTCGGACGTATTTAAAGACTAATATGGGATCGTATTTGTTGCGCAGCGGGCATGATGAGAGCCTTCTGGTTGGCGACTTGCACATTACAGTTTACGATATGCAGGGGCTGGAATACACTGCCGATGTGTTCATTTGCGTGGAGGTTGATTTTTATGGGCATTTCTTCCGCAAAGCAAAGACTAAGATGATTTGCAACACAAGTAACCCGACGTGGAACGAATCGTTTGTTATTGACTTGGAAGGTTGCGAAAATTTACGCATATTGATATATCGCGAACAAGGCCCCAGTATATACCTTATTGGTAAGCATACGCAGCAGTTGAGTCGCCAGTGGCTCAAAGATGCTGAAGTTGAGCGCAAGTTGAAGATTGGCACTTGTGAACTGCGAATTGGGCTTAAGTTTGTACCATTTGAGGTCACATTAAGGCGTGTACCTGGAAAAGTGGGTCCGTTATTCGGCGAGAAAATTTCGCAAATTTGCAAGTATGTTTAGCTTTAATGTATTCATTTTGCAACGTTTAAACTAAATTTGTTTTTTAGGCGGCAAAAGCGGGATATTCCATTTATTGTCACGGCTTGCGTGCGGGAAGTGGAAAGACGTGGGATGGCTGAGGTTGGTATTTATCGAGTTTCTGGATCTGCTTCCGATCTGGCTAAATTGAAGAAATCATTTGAATCTAGTAAGTTAACACCATATTTTATAAGGTAAAAAATCGATTGATTAAATATTTTCATCCTTGTCTAGATTCTTATGAAGCTGAACAACTTCTTAAAGAAGTTGATATACATTCCGTCACAGGCATTTTGAGATCCTATTTAAGAGAATTACCTGAAGCGTTATATACCGATTCGCTATACCCTGTTTTATTGGAGACATTTAACCAATCCAACGAAAACTTAACAAGACGTACTGAACTTTTACGTGAGAATTTTAAGAAACTGCCAAAGGAAAATCAAGCAACTATTGAGTATTTATTAGATCATTTGATAAAGTAGGTAGTGAAATCATTAATACGTTTCTTGATAATAACACGTATTGCATTTGTAGAATATTTCAACACGAAAATGAAAATAAGATGTCGTTGCATAATTTAGCAACAGTATTTGGCCCGACATTGCTTCGGCCGGGAGGAAAGGCTGATAAGCAGAAAACGCAATTGACTTCCGAAACTATTGACGTGATGGCACAAGCCGGTATTTTGTACTGTTTTTTACAAGATAGAAGGAAGGACTGCTAAATAACATCAGTGCCTTCATATTTTATTAATATGAACAATATGCTACCACTTGTAATGCAAATCCATACATATTAATTTCACAACAAACTTTGTACAATGAACAAACCCTACCAATTATAGACACTTTGTTTCCAGTAAGTACTCTTAATTATTAGTTAGATTATTGTAAACGTATGCATTGATGATTATCTTAAATGTAGTGTATAAATTGTTATTCTCTGAAGACAGATCAACCATTTTCTTAGTTGTGCTAATGACTTTTGTTTCAGATGTAACAATTTATGTACTACATATATTCCACATAATATAATTGAGTCGCTAGATTGATTACTATGCAATATAAGTAAGATTATGAATGTAGTATGTTTAGTCTCAATAGATTTAATTTATACTAAATTACTGTAACGGTAATTTCTATACATATTTTCAAAAATTATGTATAATTTAATATGATGGATATTTCAAGTAAAAGAAATAATTGAGATGTATTTATAGTGATATTATTTATACATCATTTAAGAGGGTATTATATACATTATTTTCAGGTAATGGATAATGTTTGTGGATTGAGGTTATGTGCGTTTCTATAAATATAAGAAATCAAAACAAGCAACAACCTTCTTTAGAATTTGGGGAAAATGAGTAAAAGTGAAGAGTCTTCGAAATCGACCGGAACTGATAAAAGTGGTGACGCTTCTAGTACTTCAAAAAATGATCAACAAATTAGGAAGTCAACTAGATTTGCCAAAAAATCCACAGCTCAGGTGGATTCAATAGGAAACAATGTAATAAATACAAGAGGAAAGAGAACCACTGATATTTCTAAGACAAAACTTAAAATGATGGATGATTTTAATCCTGATACCAGCAATAGGGAAAAGAAGAAGTTGGAGAAAAGATTAAAGCATATGAAAGTTAATTCAACAACTGACCCAAATGCAGTTCGTTTCTCTGGCATCAATGATCTATGTGATTGCCTGGAAACAGCATGTCCTGGTTGCTTTTTCCCATGCAAAAAATGTTCCAGTGTAAAATGTGGACCAGAGTGCAGAGTAAATAGAAAAGTAAAATATGATGGCATTGAATATCATGGATATAATTATTTTAAGAAGAATCCATTGGTTAAGTGATAGACTGTAAAATTAAAGATAAGATTATGTATTTATCTCTTGCATTTGTTTCATATGTCCACAGCTTCAGTCCAAGTTATAGTTGGCACCCATAACTTGGTTTTTAATTTAAGATTGTAGACATGGGGGTTTACCTAAGTTTTGTTATTGATATGGTTTGAGGTTATGAAATATGGCTCATTATTTCAACGGGTACGCTTAGAAGTGGTAGTTTTTCTCTTTAACCATTTAACCTTTCCGGATATCAATTAATACCAACAAATTCGTAAATCAAATTTTGATTGCAGGGCTCATGTAACTAATCAACTGGGTCAGGAGTGAATGCTGATGACAATGTTATTGTAAGTTCATGCATTCTATTGTAACTCCACTCTATGACAATAGAATGCAGAATGCCCTTTAAAGGGTGGTACTGTTATACTGATTGAAAAAAGTTATATAGCCTAGATATGACCTAGGTGATGGACTCTACACTCTCACTGGGCACCTGCTAGGTTTATAGAAGCAGCAACAGAAAAACATTTTAAAATGAATAAATATCATTTAGCAACAGTTACGATAAATATATATACTATTAATATAAACCAAATTTGCTATAGTTGTAATCACAATTTGAATGAGCTTATCCTCATACACCAACTCATATGTTGGATTTCCAATTAGAGTGATCCTTAAAATATGTGGAAGGAAATGAGGAGTAAAGTTTCAACACTAATCGTCGTCGGCGCTGTTAGCTGCGCACTTCATGCATACTTCAATTGTATTTTCGATCTGTTCTTTTTATTCACGACGTGCACCTGTAAATCGGATTATGTTTTTAGTGTTTGGATAATAGTCATTTGTTTTGTAATTATTTGATAACAAGCGTGATCATAACGTGTTAAGTACTCTAAAAGGAGGGAACACAAATATTCTTCGCCTTTATGTGTTACAATTGTTTCCATACTATACTTTAATTTAAATGTTTATATTAAATACCCCATGGGGTTGGATCCAATTGCGGTCCCTGCGGGACTGCTAAAAAGATGGGAAGCTGTTTCGGGAAATGCTTGCCGAAATCGAATTTTTCCCAAAGGAACTCAGTGGATTTTAGCTACCTCATTGAAGAAGTGAGTATTTTTTCATTTGCATGAGTCACTTTATTGATGTTTGTTGTTTTTAGAATTCCTTGCCTTATTCCAAACCCAAGTAAGTAAATGTCTTAATTGATTAAATACATGCTTATGTTCTGTATTAATCTGCTATGATTTCATGCTGTCTGTACACAAAGGGGTTTTCTTGAAAGATTTTTTCTTAAGAGAAAATCTCATAAAGGCTTGCAGGTATGGGTATTGAAATCTATTTTTAGCCACTTTGTTAATCAGATATAACACATAATATAATTAGTTACAGAAGCCTGTGTTGGAATTGGTTGATGAAATGTTAAATCCACAAGTATCATTCTATAACAGGCTTAGTGAATCACAACAACTTCCTAGCACAAGGTGAAAATAAACTGCATTTATTGACTCAATTAAAATAACAAAATACTTATTAAAATTGCAGTTTTGATAATAGTGTAGACATACCTTTGCAGCCATTAGATGCAAGAGCACTTTTGGCAAAAACAGCAATATCAACACCAGCTAGTTCTTTGGATCTGGAATGGGAGCATGAGTTAGTTCCAACATCAGGAATTAATGAAATAACAAGTAGTTCTTGGACCGGATTTGCTCAATACACGCTCAGTGATGCAAATGCCTGCAATAATGCAGCTGTTTGCCTTAGTGAATCTTGGTCACAGGTATCATCAGCTAACTCACTAGAATGGGATAGTGTTCAAAACTCAATTAATCCCAGTCCGCCTGCATCTGAAATAGATACTGATACGCAAGTTCTGTTGAATGAAATCGAACGGCTCACGTCGCAAACTCTTTCAGAGACTGGTCATGAATTTCTCAGTTGATCAAGATTTTTCTTATTTTATATTTAATAGGTTTAGTTAGCTCGAAATGGATTTGAACAGCAGCCACACTGAGTGCAAAGGACGCTGAGAGGCTAATCAATTACAATTCAGAGTTTTGATACCAAAGTTGCGTATTTAATTAGGTAGTTAATGAAGTTTATCATTCACAAAGTTTACTGTATTTTATCCACACAAATATAGATGGTATGTATTTTATATATTAGGAAGCTTTAAACAGAGGAAAAGGTATTTGTGTTGAATGTTAGTGCGTTGTATAAATTATAGTCTGTTTATATGACTTAGTTATGAATGTCAACTATACTAATAATGTGTATTGTGCAAATGTTGTGGTGTGAGAGGGACCAAGGGAAATGGTTTAGTGTGGCCTTTAAATACGGGAATTGTTATCATGAAAATAATTTGGAATTGATTGATGAGAAATTCATTTCATGTTGAAATGTGATTTAAGTCGTTGTTGCTTCTATTGTTTACTTTGCCTATGAATCAAGGATACTTTTAATCTTGCGAGATATTCTAATCATTTTCCGATCAATGGTTACATATCAATAACTAAACATTATATTACATATTTAAAAGTTTTATATTCAATTGAAAGCAATCAATATCACAAACGCAAGTCCTATTACATCGAATATAATATATAAGATAATGTTTAGCATTTCATGTTTAGCGTACGAAGTAAATTGAAATTAACGTTGTTTCAGAATTTATTTAAATGTATTTTTTTATATTTTCGCGAAGCTTCAACTTGCTTCATTAGTCATTGGTCCATTAAACGTCGTTCCAATCAAATAACACGTGAGAATAAGTATGACTCAAAACGTAATGAATAACATCATGGTGCTTAACTTTTAAGTTATTAAATAGTACATAATTGATGATAAACACTAATATGTGGTTGATTAAAATAGCGTAATATTATTCTTTTTCTTTTTTATTCCAGCGTTTCTTAATCCATTGGGGTATCCATCGTTTTATTTCGGATTGCAGTTGTCGAAAGACCGCAACCAGTAGGAATGGTATGGCCCACAATTCATTGCTGAAGAGGAAGACCCAAATTACTACCGCGAACATTGCAAGATCTGTAATGTAGTCGATAGTGTTGCGCACTTTTACTTGAGCTTTTTCTCGAAGGCGTAAATCACTAGTAATTTTACTGCGCGATGGAAAAGGTTGCGGTGGGTTTATTTCAGATACCGAAGTTTGCGTCATTATTTCGCACATTTTGGGCTTCCTTAGAAACATTGGAGGCGGAGAGGGTGACTTTCTTACTGGCCGCTGTTTTGAAGATGATCGGCTTGCAGGTCGCGTTAATGAACCTGATCTATTTTGTGTTTGTGCGCTAACTCTTGTAGGCGATTTACTAGCTTTTCTAGTTTTTGAAACAGATCTTGTTGGTTTTTCTATGGATGTGCCTCGGGAAACAACAGTTTCCTTTGCAGCAGGGCGCCTTTCGTGGTGAGGGGATTTGGATGGAGTTTGGCGCCTTCGAGTAAAACGCGTTTGTTCGCGTCCTCTGGATATGTCTTTAGTTTTTTCTTCTATAGTAGATGGCAATTCCTTTATGGGGGGAACTGTTTGTACTGCAGATATTTTTTGAATTGGTTTTATTTCTTCTGGTGGCTTAATTGGTTGCAATTTTGGATAAACATCATCACGTCCTATTAGTGGTTTAACTTGTGGCTTTGGTTTCTTTTCTGGTGGCTTGCTTATTATCAAAGGAGGATCAAATTGTTTAATCGGTTGAATGGGTTCTTTGGAGTCTTCATCATCTTCTTCGTCGCTGTAATGCAAGCGTGCCTGCATTTGTGCTGCTTTTTTCAATGCAGCTCTTACAGGATTCTCGTCAATCCTTAAAGAATGATGTGTATGTGTACGAACTATGTCTCCGTAATGATCAATTACACTCTTTGCTTCTTCTGCTTCCTTTTTGTGAAGGATAGGTTGTGAAATGATAATGCCAGCTGCTGTCAGTCCAGCACCTGCAATTGCACTTGTATTGCAAGGTTCTGGTTTCTTTTCTTCTTCAGTATTTATACTTTTAGGTCTTTGTATTTCTAAATATTCGTCGATTAAAGAATTTGATCGGGATCTGGGTGATCCCATTTCGGAACCGGACGTAGGAGGACTAAATTCGTCATTATCCTTTCGTTTCAGTATTGGCTTCGGCACAAAGTTTGGTTCCGGCAATTTTGCTGGCCTGGTAAGAATTTCAAAAGGCGCTTCAAACTTGCTCGCGATATTCATCGATGGATGATATGTGTCTTCTTCCTCTCCAGGAGAAATTTCTCGAATTTTGCGCCCATGTGACATGTGTTCATGGTCTGATATTTCAGAAAGCTCTTCCTCAGATAAACTTTCAATATATTCATCATCTTCCCAGAGTTCCAATTGTGCAACCGTGATTTTCTTTTTCGGAACTGTTTTTGGTTCTTGTTGCAATTTTGATCTGATACGCTCAAATTCTTCTTCCTCTTTTTCTTCAGAATGGGAGCGCTGTCGATTTTGCATTATCTCACGTTTTTGTTCAATTGTCAAAGACTGTTTTCCACTGCCAAAGATGTCACTAAATTCTCCGGTACTTCGTAGACTGTGTCTCCTTTGTGTGTTTAAGATATTCAATGGTATTGTGCCTCCTGCAGATAGACGCCTTCTTAGAGAATGCTTTCTTTCGAGATGTGTAATATCGCTTTCATCTTGATTATTAATTTGAATTTTTGGTATCATACTTGATCGTCTACCATCATCATGCTTTTCTAATTTGCGCTTGATAGCTTCTTCCTCTGCAACGGCTTCACGGTAAAAGCGTTCCATGGCGCGTTCATGTAATAATTCTGTTGAACTTGCTGAATATTTAATTGGATCAAATAATTGTGGTGGTTCTGCGCACAATTCTGGAGCAGATAGCGAAAGTGGTGGAGGAATTAAGAAATCATCTTCTTGTGATGTAATTCCACCTGCATAAATAAAAAATAATTAAATATAACATAATAAATATTTCCTAAATATAATTTTATAAAATCACCTTTTGTTTCTTCTGGATACAGGACCATCATGAATTCAGTACTTCCACTAATATTTTCACTGTTGTCTCTAGATAAAACTTTGCGTGGATCGCTTTGTTTATCCTTGACAAAGTTCTGCGTGTCTCCTTTTTGAATATAATGACTAGGACTAGGTGATCTGTCTCTGAATGAAGGACTTGCAGGACTAGCATAACTAGCCATTAACTTCTGCTCCGTTGTTTCGCTTTTTGGAATTTCCTTCTGGCTTGATATTGAGGAAACTTGTGGTATAGTTTTTTTAATATTTTCAATTTTTACAGGCGGTTTAATTTCTTCTGTTTTTGCTGGATGAATATCAGTGCGTTTTATTCTAATATCAGGACTACCATAACTTAATTCTTGCATGATTATTTCGCGATCGAAGATAGCTTTATTTAAATTACTTTGCTCTTTACGTTGTGGTTTTGGTGAAAATTCAGGACTCTTTGGTGGACTAGCAAATTTCATACGGGCTGGTCTTGGAGGTGATCCAATATTATAGTCCTCATCTTCGCCAGTTCGTGACGATGATTGCGATCTGGACTTTTTACGTTTAGTAGCAATGGGGACTGCATCATCCAGTAAATCACTGGACTGACTTCTGCTTCTGCTATCAGACGGTTGAAGAATACCTCTTTTAGGATCAGGAATAAAAATCAACTCTGTTTCTTCGCTCGGCTCACTAACCCCAAACGGGCTTTCCGCTTTAATTCTGAATTTATATTCGCTCCCTTCAATTAGATCTCCTAATATCGTGCTCAATTGTTTGGTGGTGGCTGCTTTAAGCCAAACATCCCAACCTAATCGGTAATATTCAACAATATAATTTCCAATTTTGCAACCTCCATCATCCTGTGGAGTATTCCAAGACAATGTGACTGAGCGGCCCAAGGTCATAATAACTTTAGCGCTACTTGGCGGCGATGGTTTATCTGTCACAGTAACCAAAAAAGAAGTTACGTCAGTACCTACTTTATTAACAGCACGTATTGAATATTCTCCTCTATCTGTGCGCTCTGCTTCAGTAATTCGCAAAGTTGAAGAATTCCCGTCGTTTTCGATTTCGTATCGTTCGCATTCATTTATTGATTCGCCATTGTGAGACCAAAAGATCAACGGTCGTGGCAATCCAGCAATTGAGACTTTCAATCTCAAAACTTCCCCAATTTCAAATAAGAGTCCATCTTCGTATTGCCGTGGTAATCTGATACTAGGAGGTGCTTCTATTGTGAGCCTTGCTCTTGTCGAAACATGTCCTGCTTTATTTGTTGCTGTACATTTGATTTCTCCCTCATCCGTTATAGCACTCTGATGAATTGTCAAGACGCTGCGATCATGTTCAGTAAGGATTCGAGTGCGTCTGCTGCTAAAAATCTCAAAACCATCTTTAAACCAGCATAATTTCGGCGTTGGATATCCCGAAAAATGTACCACAAATTCAATTTTAGCATTTTCCAACACAACAGCATCTTGCAACTCTCGCGTGAAAGTCGGTGGCGCAATTGTTTTCTGATGAGATAAAATAAACGGCTCTGAAAGCTCGCTTGGATCTGATAGTCCTACTATATTCTCTGCAAACACGCGAAATTGATAACGCCATCCCTGTTCCAGATTACTGATAGTTAGTTCGCAATCATGCACTTTATATGCAGAAGCCTTAGTCCAATTAGGTGAGCCCTGTCGTCTTTGTTCGACGATATATCCTGTTAATTGCACACCCCCATCGCTTTCTGGGGGATACCAGCGTATTGTAAGAACATCCGTCTTGCCATTTTGAACACCCGTAGATAAATAGGGCTTGCCTGGAGGATCTGGACGCGCTGCAAGTGATCATCGAATTATGTAGAATCAAAAACATAAGCGCAAAGCAAATACAAACGTTACAGAAATAACCGAACGCGAACGCGCACATTAGCTAAGCGGACAGTGCGCACCGTAAGCGAGCTAATACATGCTAATTATAAGAGCTACCGACTGTTTGAAGCGCGTTAGAAGTTCGATTAACGCATGCGGAGATTAGTTATGCAAGCGAAATTAATTGAATGCAAATCACGCTCATTTACCTGCCCCCTTCAATTGCAAATACTTTTTATTTCGTTCACGAGTATGGGGTTTTCCAGGCTGGTTCCCCATCTCGCACTAGACGATGCTAACTGAGACCGTCCATCCCAGTTTGTGTGCTAAATTTAGCGAATGGTTCGCCAGACGCACCAGCATAACGTACCAATACAGTGGAATTTTCAGGCGCGTCGTTTCCTTTTCAAAAATCTGTGTTTGCCGATTTCACAGAGATGTCGTACTCCTAAATGTTAACAACAACGTATTTCAATTTATTTAACTAATGCAAATTGCCAAAAAGATGTTGGATGTGCATAAAAACAAACAAGAGCTGTTTGGCAATTGGAGAACTAATTATGTTTTTGGAGTGTCTGATTAACAGGAATAAATAGGAATTTTTTAATTATTTATCATCATGTTATGTAGATATGCTCATTTGATATTAACAGGTATATAGTCTAATCAGTGTAATTGTATCTCTTGTTTTAAGAATTAAGCATGCGTCCATTTGTTGTTAATTTATCTATCAATTACAGCAATCGCATAGCATCGCATCGAATTTGCGAGTGAACAAAAACATCCGCACAATACAACCAATGTCATCGTCTTTAATAACAATAATAATCGCTGGACAACTACGTATGTGAACGTGAGCCATTTGTATATAAGTGCAAACTTCATCGTTCAATGTTTCATTAAACAACTGCACTTCATTCAACATCAAACACTAAACACAAATATGGTGAGTTTCTTAAAAATTCTAATACTTATTTGCTTTCCGTAATATTTTATCCCTTTTCAAAATACAAACAATATTTTGATTTTCAGATGTTGCGCGTAGCGTTTTTCTTATCCTGCATCCTGGCAGCGTCTGCCGCTCCACATAGCAGCACACCAGCTGAAAAACAAGCCGAACTAATGCTTGAATTTAAAGACTTTATTGCTGTAATGCCTATGCAAAGAATGTACAACACTCTTGTGGATCATTTGAATAATGATCCTGAATTGCAAGCAGCTATTCGTCACGTTCAAAGCAAAGAATTCCTGCAAATTTCATCTGCATTGACTGCGAAAGCAGTTGTTAAAGAACTGAAGACGAAATATCGCAATGCTGGACTTGATATTGAACGTTACGAACAAATGATGAATAATATTGTATCAGGACTGCAGTTTAGTGATGTTGCAGAAGACACTGAACGCAGTTTCGGAAAGTTTTTAGCTGATATTGATAAACTAATTCCATACGAAAAATTGTTGCAAGTTCTCCACAAGAAATTGGAAAAGAGTCCAGTTTTCATTCAGTTCTATAATGAGATTACTGACGATGTAATGCGTACATTATTTGATAAAATGATGCTATCGGTGGAGTTTAAACATGTGGCTCAAGAATTGGAGGACATGGATGTGCCCGTCTACCAAATCCTAGATGCGTTGTACAACATCTTTGGCTGGAATGGCAAACAATCGGCTAATGATTTGTAATAAGGTTGTGCTTGACCGGTTTACTCAATAAAATAACGCCAATTTTATATTTTGCTTGAGAAGCGCGTTTAAATGCTTTGAAAATTATTATTTAATGGTCCTTGCTTGGACCATACCTTGCTTTGTTTGAGGTAAAACAGGTTTTATGATTTGACCAACAATTATTCATATAAGTAAGTAATTGTGAACTTAAATAATTATTAAAAAATTAAATATCTGTAATTATTATAAAACTCTTAAAGCTGCAAACGATCAAACGAATGTAGTTGTAGATTTTATTTATAAATACTTATTTAATTTGAAACTAATCTAATATATTTTTGAGCATATGCAAATAATTATTAATTATTAAGTTTTCTATTTACATAAAGAGTTATTTTCTTCAAAATCAATGCCTTTATTCATTTTTCTTCTATTTTATTTTCAATAAGAAGAAAGTCATGACCGATCATAAATAGTTGAAAAGTATTTCAAAACTAAATAAGTAATGAAATATAATACTTATATACTGAAATATTAAAGTAATATTCAACTCATGTTTATTTATTTAATAGATTAACACTGTTTATTGAAACAATGACAAGCTTAATTACCTACACCAAGTTATAGGTAATGTTTGGTGTTCTTAAGTAATGTGTATGCGTGCGTGACAAATGCATGGTTTGGAATGAACATTGGTAGTTGACAAATACTTTGTAACAATGTTTCACTTGCACTTGCATCTCAAATAGCAACATTTACGAACATGTACGAATATCACACCGGGCGCATCTTCGTGTCACTCGTTTGTTATCAATTTTAGTCAAAGTAAAAGTTGAAAGTGTCGGGACGTGTTTCGTAGTTTGTGTGTGAGTGTAGTGCTAAATTATGTGAGTATTAGTGAATTTATCGCAGTGCAACATCAATAATTCATCATTTAATCGTTGGTGCTACAATTAATTAATAATTGTTTATAATTATCTAGAATCATTCAACTGAGTGAACACTGACCTGATGCAGCCACGTGGTGAGTAATTATCATTAAACCGGTTAGGGATACTAGTAACTGATTATCAATCAACGTAATACAGCATTCTGCAAGAATAATCAACGGTAATAAGGACGAATTAATAATGTATAGGTAAATTTTTCTCTCGCGTGAGCAATTGGTTATGTTACAAGCACGAACAAGTTTGTTCAGGTGAACGTATGAAGCCGCATGCAAATTTTGACATAAACAAACATCTAAGTGAATAGTTTCACAGGTAAATTTATGTTTGTTTGGTTAGAATAAATTATTAAATATTCAATCGGTATATTTTGGTTGAACATTGAAGTAAACGAAATAAATACAACTCTTGCAACCCTTTCAAAGTTTTAAAAAGTTGCAGAGATGCAAAAATGAATGTCACATTTCAACCTTAAACAAATCTATAGTGTGCTACTTTCTCTAAACGACTCCAATCAATTGAGGCTGCATGAGCATGTAGCAGGAGCCTGCCGTCGATCGGTGCCAGAGTACCGTTGGAATGTCGCCGCAGGGTCTGTAAGAAGTGGGGTCCTTGCAAACTTGGTAATAATTAAGAGATGACACGAATTTCCAAATCAATTCTTAACTTTGTCAAGTGTTTTAACTCTTGCAGTTCAACAACAAGCATCAACACTCCTTCAGTCAGTTTAAAGAAAGTGTTTCAAAATTGTGGAGGCGTTAATAAGTTAACAATCATCTGTAAATGTTGCGACGAAGAACCGATAAGGAAGGACGGCCTGCACAGCACTCTGCAGTACTCGCCAGGTAAGACCACTCGCCCGCGTGCAGTCGGCGAGAGTAGAGTAGAGTGACGTGAGGATGCTACACGTGGATGTCGAGGACGTTCGCGTGTGGCGTATATAATTTGTTTATCAATGGACACATGGACTCATCGCGAAATTACATTTAATTAAATACAATTTCATTCACGTAATTAAGGTATGTACCAAGATTTTGATTTATGAGAATTGCAGTTATTAACTAGTTTCTCTTTCAAAACTTTTCAAATTTATTGCTAATTAACTATGATTTAGTTCATAAGTAATGGTAAACTTTGATCATTATAGAATGGACGATGAAATACTTGCAAACCTACGCGGACAAATCGTATGTGTGCCAGGTGGACGAGATATTGAAGAGCGAAGTATCATTGCAGTTCAATTGTCTCTGCAATGTAATAACAACTTGAAACTCTCAGCGACTCTGCAATATGTGATCAACATATTTAGGTGTGTGCGCTTAATTCTCTAAACAATTTATTCAGTTCTTCATGCACGAACTACATTGTAAATGACCTGACAAACAAGACTGCTGCGTACTTTTTTTACAATCAAAATGTTTTGTATGCAATGCAATGCGTACGTGCATATGCGCGGTTTGCTCTGCATTCATCTCTTCGGTACTAACGGTAACACTTTGCTATCAAAAGCAACCAAGTTAAATGAGTTTGGTTAATGTTTGCCTACTCGCATACGCTGTATGAAATATTAATGCGGTTGCACTCGCATCTCCTACTAGTGCATTAAATTGTTAGCATCTGAATGCATTTCGATAAAATTTGCTGTTGCAGCGAGGAAACTCGACGTCGCGGCTTTACTGTTATCTTGGACGCGAGGAAATGCCAATGGAGGGTGGCGCGTGCCTGTATTCGTCAAGTGAATGCAACTTTCGACAATGAACTGGCGGCATTGGCGGCGTTTATCGTACTGCGACCGGATGCATTCTGGGACAAACAGCGCGTCGAAAATTGCCGCAGCGCACAGAAGGATGGACAGGTAAATTGCTCTTAACCATATCCGTTTATGCTTATCTAAAACTCTTAAAAAAGTCGCTAACGTGATTAACCAGTGATTTGTACACGTATTAACTTTCAAGCGGAAGCACGATGAACTTGACTAGATGGATGCTAATCGCCTGTACAAAAAGTTAATTGCTAAATGAGTATGTACATACTTGGCAATAATTTTACAGCGCACGTGTAATTGTGTCATCTTTTATTGCACTTGCTGTATGAACAACTATTCATTTTTTAGGTGTAAGTTCCACTGAGGTTGTTTTTACAGTTAAGCAACAGGTTTTTGGTCATATTATAAAAAACCGGCCAATGAAGATGAATGAATGAATAACAACTACAAATTAGTCGTTTAGTCAAATAGAAATAGCAAATAGATTCATAATTTATTCAGGCGATACGGTTAGTTTCGCATGAACTCGATTGAAACGGAAATGCAAACAATATTTGTGGTCAATCAGATTGAATCCACGGTGAGTATTTGCAGAATGCGCATCTAAATTTCTTTTATTTCTTACAGGTTGTGTTCATGCCGATTACGCGACTTTTAAAGTATGTCGAGCAGGCGCAGCTTCCCATTGAACTCGGCGGCAACTTTATATTCAATGCCAGCCAGTGGATTGAAAATAGAACGGTGAGAAACGAATATTTGTCCGTCGTTTATGCAGAAACGCGCGCGCGTACGTACGCATAATAATAATGCACCGCCTAACACGTGTGGCGTTCGCGCTTTTTCAAAATGCATGTGGTTATGGATGAAGTCCGTTAAACAGGTCTTAGCAAAATCAATAATGTGTACCACACCGAGCGCGTTTCGTTTCTTGTGCCTACTCATTAAACATACATGAATTTTCAATTATGCTTATGTTTATTGGTGTTTCTTTAGAAAGTTGATGAGTTCTTTGAAGAATCTACAACATGTACGAAGAACCTTCAAGAGCTCGAAGGAATCATCTCCAATATTTACACGCTTAGTGCTAGTCAAATACAAAACAACCATAAACTTGTTCTGGAACGTTTGGAAGTTTTACGAATTGCATCAAATAATTGCATTGAGGAAGGTATTAAATTGACAAATATGATTTCAATTACTATAAATATGAATGTTTTAGGTAGTAAACTAATTCAGAAAATTGAATATGAAAACCGAAATAGGAAACTTGCATCCGATTCTGAGTCGATGTCAACCCCACAAGACACTATTGATACTATCGATAAATTAGAGAATATTATTGGAAATTTGCGCAAGAAGATTATAGATTTGGAAGGGGTGAAAAAGTCGCTTGGTAAAAGTTTTATGGACACCAAAGATTTAGCATTTCTTGAGGATGGCGTTGCTAGTGTTGTAAGTTGGATACTGGGACCTGCTGAAGAAATATTCAGAAGGAATTTGAAAGTGGGTTACGACTTGGCGTCGGCTGAAGAGCTACGACGCTCACACGAACAGATCGAATTGCAATGCTGGAATGCGTATGGCGCTTATGCTGAACTTGTTTACAAAATCGACTCGTTTGCCGGACAACAACAACTTATGTCTCAGCAGCAAAAAGATTTAGTTAGCCGGAAAGACTTTATGGATTTTGTTTGTCGTAGTTTTGCCAATCGTTTAGAACGGCGCCGTAATATTTTGATTACGTCATTGCGTTTCTTCCGTTTAGTCTCGGAGTACTTTGATAAGTCTGGAGCAGTTTTTGACTTTGTAATGATAGATCAAAGCGCCACGGATTTAGCCAAAGCTGCTAGTCATCTTAAACGAATTAAGGAGAGTCAAAATGCTTTAGGTAACTTTTTAACGAATGGTTTATACAAAGTTTATTTATTTCTTGCGTGTACTGTTTAGATCTAGTTGAATTGGAGCTATTCAGAGAGGGTGAAAAACTTTCGGATATGTTATCAATGCCATTAAAAGATGCATTGGGTAGAGATATTCTCGCTGACTATTCGAACGACATTGGGAACATTAGAGATATTTTGGATGCTACTACCGCACGCAAAAATATTTTAAGCGACAGCGTTGAACTTAAAAAATTGACATTGGAGCAACGCATCTATATTCACCAATACGAATCTGACACGATTCAAGCCATTCAATGGCTTCAGGAACTCCTGCAGGTTTTCTTGAAGCATCATTCGTATGTTGGATGTACTGTGAATGAAATTCAAACTCAGAAAACGGAACATCAGGTTTATTTACAAACCGCAAAGGTATTTCTCTAAATATTTTATATTTCGTATACAATAATGCAAGTTTTTCACCTGTAGTGTGCGTATAATTATGGAGTTCAATTAATTAGCGCAGCAGCATCATTATGCGAATCTTGCAAGCATCCACAAGACAATAATTTAGAGTTAACACGAGGAATGGATCATGCCTGGGAGACGTTTCTCAATTGCAGTCAAGAACAAATGACACGTCTACGGGTTTGTGCTGTCTTTCACCGATCTGTCGAAGATCAATGCAACCAGATGCGTGATTTACGCGAAGCAATTGCTACAATTTCCTTGATGGATGCCAGCAAACGCTGCCAACAAGTGAAATATTATTCGGGAATTCGGGAGCGCTTATTGATTGATGTTGGTCGAATGGTGCGTCTTGGCAAGCTGCTTCGATCACGTCTTAAGGAGCCACTCTGCAGTTATGCGTAAGTTAGCAAAAACTTGAATTCGACATGCGTGCGCGCGCGTCCGGCTCTTGGTCCCACATATGAAACCAAGTGGTCATTGCTCCTGGAGTTATTCTCGTGTTCTTATGCATTTGCGCAATGTAATTTCTCCATGTAACAACAAGAGAGTTATCGGAAGTGTCGTCGGGTGCTTGCCCGCTGGTATTCGTCTATTTTGAGTGTTCGCCTATTTACTTCTGGAATTACAGTTCTCTCTTGATGATAGTAGTATGCATATAAGTATTTTTAATTCGTCGTGTATCGCAGTGGATCACTTGAAAGTGGCGTCGTCGTTGGCGTCGTGGTCGTCGTCAAGTACAGTTCCAAACTTAAATATTGATGTTGATTTTGAGTATGCGTCGCTCGCATAGTAGAGGGGCTTAACACATTGGATTTCAGTGGTGGACGAACAGGCACCGATTCAACATCTTAATCTCGGGTGAGGAAAGCGCTGCTCCTGGCACGAAACATACTCAAACAATGATTCTGTTTGTCGATTTTAAGCTATTCTCTCTCAAATTAACGCTTTTGCCATATGTGTAAATACACGAATTTTGTTCCTTTTCGCTCATGTTTGCATTCGAACAAATTGCGTTAAATTGGTTTTCGCAAGTTTTCTCAGCCGGCAAAGCTGCGCGTACGTTTTTTCAGTTTTATTTTTAGAATAAAGTTCACAACATTTATTCAAGTTAAATGTACGATTTCAAACGCATGTAATTGATGAGAATTTATTTAAACACATTCTATCTTTGAAAATAATTTAATATGCGCTGCTTTCGCAATTAACTTACCAATCAACATCTCAATTCATGAATATAAATTATTTTTAGAATGTCGAAGAACAGTTTGTCGGATATAGAGAAAATCGAAATTGTTGAGCCGTTGGATAATGAGACGGCAATCGAAACAATTGGTGAGAAACTGGTTGAAGTGACTGAGTTGGCTGAAGAGCTGGACAATACATTGAAGAGCGCACAGCAGGATTGTTTGGTTTCGACGGCGGCAACGTCAATTCCTATACCGATTATACGAAGTAGTGAAAATTTCCATCAGCAGGAGGTATGTAGCACAATTTAATCTAAACACACATTTTCCATTCGAGCGTTTGTCAAAAATTGGCACCAATGCGCGTTGTAGTAAAAGCCGTTTGCGTAAACCATTAAGCAATTTGAAATCTACAACACATAAAAATATAAATAAACTATAAATTTCCGACACTGGTTTTCATTTTGGTTCGACGAAGATATAAAAAAAAGATAAAAAGCAAAAGTTTATAGGAAAACCATTTATTTATGGAACAATATCATACAACAAGAACAACATAATGGAACGTTTAGTTAGAATGGATGTAATGAGAGATGATAAAATGAGAAGCGGCGTTGTTGCGAGTGACTATGTACAGAGATGCGTGGGCGCCGTGACGATGGATCTAGTGATGATGGTGGGATTCACCAGCGTAATTCGTCTTGAGGAGGTTGTACTGGTGGCTTTCGGCATGACCATGTCCATGGCCCTTATGGCCTTCCTCATGGATGGCATGACCCTCGTACTTAACATGATAGTGGATACCGTGCTTATCAGCTTCGTATTCGACAATGCGCTTCCTGCCATCGGGTTGGTGAAGGCTGTATGATCCCTTGGTTTTGTGTCCGTCACGAGTTTCCCATTGGTCATGGACATCGTGATGCTTGGGATCATGTACTCCATAATGGTAGTTGTAGTGTGGATGAGCTTGATAGTCAATGTATTCTTCTACGTGATGATGGCCATGCTGAGCACTGACCGCCACAATAATGGCAATTAAGAAGAACTGCACAGAAAACAATACACAAATATATGAAAAGTGCCCTTAAATATGAGAATATTTGAGAACTGCACTACACTTGAATACTTACAAACAATACTTTCATGTTGAACTAGCTAGTGTATTCAATTGCAGTGAACGAACTGAACTGATAACTCGACCGGCGGGTTGGCTATTTAAATGAAAAGCCCCTCTGTGAAAGGTGGCTAGTTGGATGCATTTTTGCATATTGTAGATATGTAGTAATTGTCCGGCAACGAAGGCATACATGCACATGCATCAACAAATAGCCAACATAACACCATTAATTCACGATTTCAACGAAAGTATCCAGCGCGCTATGCACATTTCCTGACCTGCCACAGACACACACGCATACCTCAAACGCACGCGAATTATCTGCAACGAAACGAAACCAAAACTAGTTCATTTCAATTTCCTTATATTAAATAATTTTACTCTAATTAAGAAAGCGACTCTTGCTGTCACCGTTGTAGATTGTGTGCAATGCTAATTTTATATCGAAGTTGTGGGCATTAAGAATTATGCATTCATGCTGGGGCGAAAAAAGCCTCCGCAGCGCGATTGTAATTTGTCGTTCGCTTTGCAGCGTACAACGTCAATAAACTCGTGCCACCCATAGGACAAACGCGTACGAGTAAAAGTGCCATATAATTTATCTATTAATCATATGCAGATATGCAATGAAAGTGATTTTGCATAACATTGCGAAGATATCTTAATTATTGCAACAATGCGAACAAACAAATAAAGTATCAATTGTTAAACATTGCATAATCTTTCAGCGTTTATTCGACGGTTCATCACCTCGGAGTCGTTATGATGAAGTAAAATCCGATGATGAATTCCTCACTGCTTCTGAATGCACCTTGCACCATTCACGCTCTTCCTCGTATAATACCGCATCGGATTCAGAGCACTTGGCACAATGGTGGGAATGCAACAAGGACGATTTGCGCGAAGAGCTTGCCAAGGAGAAGATGGTTTTGGCTGTCGGATTACCCGATCTGCCGCCGGCGAGTGAAGTCTTGAAACCCTCGGTTGAGGTTCCTCCTGGCAAAATTGCACGTGAAGTAACCGAAACGACGCATATAAAAGTGCAACACACGCATGCATTTGACGTCAAGTCTTTCGTATTGACTTCTGAGACTGTACGCAATACGAAAGAGCATGGCGAAACGAGCAATCAAGAAGTTGTCGTTAGAAGCGGAATACGAGTTGATCCTTCTGGAAGCGATGCTGGAGATGATGATTTTGAACGCAGATTGCGTGAGGTGAGTGTAGATGTGCCATGGAATTATAATTGCGTTACTAAGCAAGTTTTAAAGAGCTGTTTTTGACGTAACTCGCTTACGAATTAGGATTTGATTATGCTTTCATGTTTTCGTCTTTTGTTTGTTCTGTATTTTTTTATTTATACCTATTGTATGTATTTGTTACATTTTATTTTGTCATTTGTTTGTGTTGTATTTTCTGTTTTGAGTTTTTGCACTAATTTTATTTTTATCCCAATGTTATAGGTATTATGCAATAAATACGTACGAATTAAACGCGCCCGCATGTTTTCACCCAGACGATTTATGCGATGATATGCAAATCAACGCTTGCAGGCGTAAATGCGTTTCGACGCGAGCCAACTTGAGGTTGGCTTCCGATTTCCTTATTTCCATAACGGCATATGCGCGATACTAATTGACAATTTGCAAGTGTGATATGGAAATCGAGTCGAAATGAATGCATTTAAGTGCTGAGTGACCAATGCGCAAAGTTTAGTTGTCATTAAAATCGCCAAGAGACACTTCTAAGCAAGTTCTGCTTTCTTGATTTAACTTGAATCAAAGTGATTAATAAAAAATACAGTTTGATGCAAAGAGACACATAGGTATAACCTTGTACGCTGGATGTATTAAATCCATTTATAGACGAGACGTGTACTCACGTTTAGGTAATACAGTAACAAAAAAGGAATTTATATCAACTCTATCAATAGTCGTCTCGTCATACGTCAGTTGAGCGCCTGAACATCTGCAGTCATTGATTTTATTTGGGCCAAGACGAAAAGCTGTATGCCAAAAATAATGTTCGAGAATAAAATTTTGAAGTATGTACGTACGCTTCAAAATATGTTTTCATTCGTGCAATGAGCTGAGCGCGCTGGTTATGTAAAAACTCATTTGCATTTACAAATCAAATAGCTAGTTAGATATTACGTAATCCATAAAAAAATAGTAGGTATGTGAAACAATCCAAAGGGAAAATGTTTAATTATTCATAAAAATATATATTAAAGTTATGCAACGGGTGGAAAAAATTAGGGTCAGATGTCAAATTCCGAAAACGTTTTTCCGCAATAGTTCTCTGACGCTCAAATGCTTTGATCCTTGCGATTTGTTTATGTCTCGCCTATGCTCGTTTTTTGCCAGATTTCAAAAAAGCATGCGATCCTCCGACTTGAGCAAGGTTCAGTGCGCGATGTAGACTGAGCGGGCGCGATTCGTTGATGGTATTATGCGCGTATGTGTTACTTTTACGATTCCACTCCTTCTGTGCTGTGTGGCCCGTTCTACTTCTCTCGGAGGCACTCATTGCCGGTGTGCTCTGCTGCGAGCAGTTTTCGAACACATGCGTTCGGTTTGACCGCACATTATTATACAAAAGCGGTGTGTAACCAACACGCCGATAAGCCGCCGCCGCTGTGTACGCGTCCTTTTTAATTGTATATGTGCACGGCACTAATCTGGAGGCCTGCCCGTGGTCATCGCGGCATCCGAGCGAGAAGAGCAATTGCAGGCTCACGCGCCGTGGATCAGTGTGTTTCGCGGCTTCTTAAACAGCGGCTCTGAGCGTCGTGCGAGCGTGCATCATACGAAAAATACGCGCACTTTACATTAACACCCTAACGAATACAACCAAATAAGGAACATCCTCGCATTAGAGACTTAAGAAAACCTAAGGATTTGCGCACGCGTTCTCATCGATACCAATGTTTGACTAAAAGTGTTATCATTATCCTTGCATTAAAGAGTTGCAGTGCCATTTACCAAAAATTAAGACAACATTTTCTAATTAAATTACGATGGAGAATAATACGAAACACGATAATAGCGATGATGCGCACGGAAAAGATCAGCAAACGGCTGGCCAATCCGCCATGAAGAAAACAACTACGATTAGCACTATTGCCGTCCAGAGTGGTCGAACGCGATTAGTTATCGCCTTATTACATGTACGTTACTTGCAATCATTTGTTGCTATTATCATTGTCCTCTTTTTTCTGTTGTTGTTACGCGAGAAAAGCAGACAAAAATGTAAATGCAAATGCGCTTTTATAAATACATTCGCGATCTTGAATGATTGCATGGCACAGGATCGGTGTTAGTTAGCCAATGCGCTTGTGAATGTATGTTTTTGAAATAACACGTCAGGTTTTATTTTTAGCGCGCAAGATATAAACAGGGAGAAGTCAGTTTTCATGCGAATTTACACATTTAAAGTTGTCATCGCTACGCTTTTTCTACTGTGTTTAAAATTCAACCATGAATTAATAGCGTTTTACATAGATTCACTTACATAAAAAGCTATTTTGCCAGTGTGCCAATTGCTCAGCAATCAATTGAGCGTGATCTAAATACTTCATCCTCAACCTATTTTATTGACTGACGCCCGTTTAGTGATTCATTCATTAACGGGTGTTTCGTTCATTTAAAATCATTAAAAATGAAAAGCAAATGTGACGAAATTATTGTGGAACGTATAGATTGTTTTTATTATAAATGTAGGACACGATTTGCAACATGCATTTTATGTATGGTAGTTATCCATTATCTTGCAATCGTTAAACTGCAGCAGAATCGAATTTGAAATCTTACGTTCGATATTCGAATTGTATGCTGCGATTATAAACTCTATGAGCGCCTATTTGTGGACCCCATATGTTTACATCAAGCCATTTGCTTGCTAGCTTGTTTTAAGCAAGCAGTAAACAAGTTTCGCTTTCTGGCATCGGCCAACGATTGGCTTCTCATTTGAGCAATGTCTTATGAATTTCGTTTCATCCGGCGCAGCGTATGCATCACACTGGCAAATGTGAAATTTGATTATAGGTCAATGCATTGTTGCTTGCCTTCTAAATTCTAAATCATGTGTCGAATAATATTTATTTATGCATCGTGGAACGGAAGAGAAATTTACGCCTACCTAAAAATAATTTTACTCTGAATTTCGTTTGCAATACTCATCTGTTTAAGGTTTAGTTAGACACGCGCATTAACACATTGATCACAAATCGTATTGGTGTGTAAATGTTTGTCATGTAATTGGCGGATATGTAGGTTTAAAAGAATCTGAATGAATGAGCATTGTAACCGCATTCTTCTTAATGGCTATGATATACGCACGATAATTTAATCAAGAAGCGTAACACCAGACTGCGGGGGCAATCATTGTCTGCCCACAATTATAGTTATTCTATCGGCGCATATTAATTATCTTTTACTTATTAAATTAATACATTTAATATTATAATTATTTTCGTTATTAAACTAAGTCGTGTTATCTTTCAAAATTCTTCAATGTAAGCAATTTGATTATTTAAAGAGTTTAAAAGTTTATTTTACTTTATAATAGTAAATATGATGGATTTAGTGCATCTAAAAATATATATTTTACAGCGACGATTTTAAATTTTGCCAAATGCCAAATATTTGTAATGCATTTGTAGAATATCAAATATTTCTTCTATTAAGTGAGTTTTAGTGGCTAATGAAAATCTCATCTTGTTTTAGTGTGGAGAATGGATGCGTTTGAAAATACTTGAAATTACTCCAGAACTTACAACTCTTGGAGATACGTTAGATGAGGCTCGCAAATTACAGCAGGCGCAGAATGAAGTGTTACATCAACTACAAGTAAGTGATTCATCAATTCTTAAATTTTCATTGCAATTACCGTATCGATGTTTTCACTTAGAATAAACAAAGTCCTGTTGAGGAGTTGCTTAAGCAAGCTGACCAACTTATCGTGACGCAGAAGCCTCGAGCGGAAGTATATGCAGCAATGGCTGAAACGTTGGGCAAAGCATGGAATGATATTAATGGACTGCTGGAAACTCGCAAGATTATCCTGGATTTGAACGTTCAGTATCATACACGCGCGAATGAGTTCTTCGATACCATGAATACCCTCGAGGCTGCCTGTTCCGACACACTAGTCCCAATTGAAATTGATGCAGTCAAAAATTTACTTAGCAATATTCACGACTTGAGGCGAACAGTTTTAGAATCACTCATGGCTGCTCTGCAAATTGGGAATATGATTATAGCTCATTTACGAACATTTGAAGCCGAAGGCACACTCGACTCTCGACCCGACCGAATTCGAAAATCTGCGAAAAATGGTACGTTATATAAACTTTCAAAAGTCAGCATTTGTAAACTTTTTAATCATTTTCATTTTTACAGCTATAAACCAAGTTCAAGAATGGATGGAAAAATTACATCTTAGACGCCAAAATCTTGAAGTAATTTTCACTTCACGCAAGCAACAACTTGAACAATGTTTAGCCCTGGCAATGCTTGCTGCTGATTTAAAAGAATTGCAGAATATTGTATATAATCGACGTGAAATGTTAAATTCCAGCGACCAATTCGGTGATTCTGCAGCTAGTGCAGAGCTTTTAAGGCAAGAACTAATGAAATTAATACCTGAAGCACATGCTCTTCAAGAGAAAGCTTTGAAAATTACTAAAACAACAGAAGCTCTTCTTCAAGCGGGCTGTTTAGCTGGCAAACATGCTACTAAAAACGCGTATGATATTCTACAAGTTACTTCAGAATATCTTAACAATTTGCAACAACGTGATTCGCTATTTGAGAAAGTGATAAACTTCTTCAACAATGCGCAAAATGTAAGTGTAAATTGGTTTTGAATGTGTTATATTTCGTATTCGTATATTTATTTTTTCTAGGTGTTTAGCAAGTTGGATCAACTCGATGCGCAACTTAAGGCCAGTGAACTACCAGCTGCATCAGCTCAATTAGCACAATTGCACGCCCAGTGCATGGGCACCGTGGATCAACTAACTACGGGTTTAATCTCGGATGGCTATGCGCTTATGGAATCGATTGGCAATGCGTCAGGTATTCGCAACACGGTTGAGGAACTGGAACGCCGCAAGATTTACTTTGACGGTTTATGTATCGCGCACAAAGAAGAGACGCGTAAAATTCACCAGGCGCTCGAATCGTTTATGCAGCATCAGGAGGAATTGTTAAGCTGGCTTCAAAAAGTAGCGGAAGCATTTTTGAGTGAAAATACGAACATGGGAAGTAATTCAGCACAGGCCACTGAATTTCTGGGATTACATAATCATCTGCTTAATGATTTACAAGTAAGTTGAACACTTAAGCTAGGGAGCAATCGTTGATATTTAATTGGATTTCAGACAAAGGGCAATGAAATTAATGCTTTATTATTAACACTGCCACCTATTTTGGACTTTTTGGATGACCATCAAAGAATGCTAGTAGATCGACAGGTTGAAGCGCTTCATGAGCGTTGGATTAATATTAAAAATATTCTGGAGGCGCGATTGGATTTGATTGTACTTTATGTAAAGTTCCATAGTGATGCTGAGAAACTTCTTGGTGAAATTGATTATATCTCGAATGCAATCGGTGATACAGAAAATCTCAGCGAAGAGGCAGTCAACGCGGTAGAAGCGCGTTTGGAATCTTTACGGCCCATCTATCAAAGCGTGAAGAGCACGGCCCAGACGTTTGTTGAGGAATCCGCGAAGGTATGTTCGTTATGTAATCGAATATGCGTAAATGTCATTGCCAAGTTTGCCGCTGATCTAAAGGAATAGATGACAATGAGTTCTATTTTTGTTTGCAGATCGCCGAGATGCATCTTGACACTCCCAGCGCGCGCACTTGCGTTAATTCGGTGCTGGATAAGATCGGTGGCCGGCAGATAACACTCAATCGCAATTGGGAAACGCTATGTGTCAAAGTTGTCGAACGTAAAGAAGTGGAAGCATCAATTCGAACAAACATGACGGAAAGCACGCAGGTATGAACTTATCATTATATCAACTTTTTAGCATTAAGTGAAATACTAATTTTGTTTTTCGCATTCCTAAAGACTATTAATTGGGTGTCCAAACTCGATGAACAACTATATCCGGTAATTACTACCAGCGAAACTGAACCAAAAATAGTTGCACAGTTTGTCGAAAATAAACTCAACGATGTTTTGACACAAATTACGAAAGCGCAACAGGAAGTGGCGGAACGAGTGCAAGTGGCTGGTTCGCTTTTACAGAAACAACCGAATAATCAATTGAGGCAAATAAATGATAAGTTGAACGCAATGACAAGTAATTTGTCTTCGATTAGCACAAATTACCAGTCACTTTTACAAAAGATTATCTCATATTTTAAATTAATCGATAAAATCGACACTGACGTAGCGGAATATTTCAAGAAATTTGAAAATTTGCCAAATCAATTGCCAAATCTTGATATGTTGTTGATGGATTTTGATAGAATCAAACAAACGACAAGTCATAAATTCAATGAAGCTAATCAGCAGAAACAAAAGATAATTATGACTATTCATCAACAAGAACCTGCGAATGTTAAGCAACAAGACATTGATATGCTTCATTATTCATTGCAAATCCGAGAAGATGAATTCAATAAAACATATGCCAATGTGAAAAATAACATTGATGCACATAGAAAATTAATATTATTCGAAAATGACTTGAAACAAATTAATGCAACATTAGATGATTTAAGTTTAAAATTGGATGGCGTAAAAGGTCAATACGGTCAATCACTGGAGTCTTCAAAGGATACATCCTCATCATTTGTATATTTCGAAAATATTGTTAACGTACTACAAGATAAAATTACGCAATTCATTGAAACTGGACGTAATATGATTAAGGACCAAACACCTGATAATTCACGACATGTACAAACTGCCATACAAACTTTATTACAAAGATGGAATGACTTGAAGAAACAAATAAGTGAAACTCGCCGTTTACTTGATTTGAGTGTAACATATTTCACTTTAATTGATGAAGCAAATGACTGGTTTGAAAAAGGCAATCGTCTATTGATCGAGATTGCGGCTAAATCAGTGAATGTAAAAAGTCCGGAGGAGGCACAAACATTGCTTAATGAAATTGCCATATTTTTGAAACCTGGTGAATGCAAACAAAGTAAACGCATTGAAGAAATATCACGGATTGGTCGTGATTTGTTTGGACAACAGCCACCTCAAGTTTGTTACGATAATCGTGATATGATGGAATCTTTTAATTTAATAACAAATAAATTAAATGCTTTATCTGAGAATATTAAACAAGCCGAAGTAGACAGAGTGAAGCGTCTGCAAGAAAGAGCTGAAGCAGAAAGAAAAGCAGAGGAAGAAAGATTAAGGGCGGAAGCGGAAAGAATAAGGAAAGCAGAGGAAGAAAGATTAAGGGCGGAAGCGGAAAGAATAAGGAAAGCAGAGGAGGAGAGACTGAAGGCAGAAGCTGAAAAACTAAGAAAAGAGGAAGAGGAGAGGTTGAAGGCGGAAGCAGAAAAACTAAGAAAGGCTGAAGCGGAGAGGTTGATAGCGGAAGCGGAAAAACTAAGAAAGGCAGAGCAGGAAAGGTTACGCATTGAAGCTCAAAAAGCCAAGAAAGCTGCAGAAGAAGCACAACGACTGGAAGTAGAAAGATTAAGAATAGAAGCTGAGAAAGCAAGATTGGCTGAGGAAGAGAAGTTACGGGCAGAAATGGAAAAGATAAAAAGAGCAGAAGAAGAAAGAGTTAGAGCTGAAGCAGAAATAATAAGAATTGGAAAAGAAGTATATTCAGTTGAAATGACACACGAGCGTCAAATACCTGTGTCGATGGAGTCCAGTTATGTGGAGCCACCAATGGAACCACCTCAGTTTATTTCACCGTTAAATGATCAGCTGATTCAAGAGGGATCTAGTTTTACATTTGTCTGTCGAGTAACGGGTAACCCTGTTCCTGTCGTTACCTGGCACAAGGATGGCATTTCAATACAAAATAATCCAGATTATCAAACAACATTTGACCAAGGTCTCTGTACCTTGGTAATAGACGAAACTTTCGCTGAAGATTCCGCACGTTATATTTGTAGAGCAATAAATGCTGCGGGATCTGCGGAAACTGAAGCTAACTTGCACGTTAAAGAAAGTGAACCAGAAGAACAATTAATTCCTCCGAATTTTACTAAAGAATTACAATCTAGCACAGTAAAGGAGGGCGAGACTTGTGAATTGAATTGCAAAGTTGAAGGAAATCCTTTACCAACCGTTCAATGGTATAAAAATCTTACTTGTGTTGATAATTCATCATATTTCTGTATTACTTATAATAATGGAGATGCCCGTCTTAAGATTAGCAAGGTACAGCTTGATGATCGAGCTGACTATACTTGCAAAGCATTTAATGTTGTTGGTATTGCTCAATCAACGGCCAATTTAAATGTGATATGTAAGTGGATTATACGAAAATGATGCGCGAATGTGGAGCACTCAATATTATGATTTCAGCATTGGAACCCACAAAAACGCCTATGTTTATAACACCACTGTCAAATGTTATGGCTCGGGCCGGGCAGAAGATAAAATTGGAATGCGAGGTTTCGGGACTACCTACACCAACACTGGTTTGGTCATACAACGGGAAACCACTCACGGAGACGCGTGAATTGAAAGTAAGTTCGTATTGCATTTTCTGGGTGCGATTGCATAATTTTTATTGAATTCATTTTTATGTTATTGCGTGTACGACTTATTTTATGTTGGCAACGAGCATAACTCTATTTTAAATTGAGTTTATAATGGATTTTGGCTTCGATGCTTGAGAAAATTTTATGCGATAATATAAGCAATATTTATTTATTACAAAAAGTGCAAAATTTTAACTTATTGCAGAGGCGGGTTTTTATAACAGTTCTAAATATAATAATTTTCTAGCTACATCGCGATGGACCCAGAGCTGTTCTTTTAATACATGAAGCATTTCCCAAGGATGCCGGGACATACACAGCAACAGCATCGAATATAGTTGGTGAAGTTTCAAGTGCTTGTACAATCACTGTGAAGGGGCGACTGCCACCGGAAACTTCAGATTCCGAATTGGCGAGTGATATGGAACCGGTGAAACCATCGATTCAAGTAGCATTGAAGGATATCTCTATAAATGAAGGCAATCGTGTGCGTCTAGATTGTGTTATCGTTGGTCAACCAGAGCCTGAAGTGATCTGGTATCACGACGATAGACCAGTGCAGGAATCTTCCGACTTTCAACTTCTTTTCCAAGGTGATCGCTGTTCTCTAGTAATTAAAGAAGCGCTGATGGAAGACGCCGGAGAGTATAAAGTAGTGGCACTAAATTCAGCTGGTGAGGCGTCCAGTAAAGCCGTATTGTCCGTGACGCCAAGTGCCGAGAAATCGGCCAATGAGAAACCTGATGTTGTTGGAACGGCGCCAAAGTTCAGTAAACTTTTGTCCGATATTCTCGTCTCCGAAGGCGAGACGGTTATTTTGGAATCAAACGTTTCTGGAAATCCAAAACCCGAAATTAAGTGGTTATTGAATAACACAGTTGTAACACCAGATGATCACATTGTTATCGAGAGTGATGAGGAAGGTAACGTAAAATTAAAGATCGAAAATGTGAAACCTGAGGATCGTGGAGTTTATACGGTCAAAGCTGTAAACAGCGCTGGGGAAGCCAAATGTTTTGCACAATTGATAGTTAAAACATTGAGGAGCACCGATGTATCGAAGGTGCATGAAGATGTTAAGCAGCCGCCGTTATTTAAGGAAATGTTTACTGATAAGGTAGCGATAGAAGGAACACAAGTTAAATTTGAATGTATTGCTATTGGAAAACCGACACCTAAAATCCGATGGTTATTTAATGATGAACCTGTTTTCGGTAAGAATTTCTTGACGTCCACATCGGGCAATTGGCAAGTGTTATCAATACCGGAAACGTTGAAAGATCATTCTGGAAAGGTTACATGTATTGCAGAAAATGAAGCGGGAAAAGCAACATGCAGTGCGAATCTTCATATACAACCAGCACCTGAATCATTTGTTCATGAAAAGGTACTTTCAAACGTTGCAATTGAACCAGTACACGATTGGTCAACACAAGTACAACATCATGCTGAATCCAGTTGCACCCTTAAGAGTGAAGTGAATGTTCAATCATCTTCATCAACAACAAGCAAAATTATTTCTACAGTAACTGGCAAAGAGCCTCATATTGAAGAACATAAATATACAAGCCAAGATGAAAAAGTATATAAGCAAATCAATCAAGAAGCTCCCGTTGTTCAAGAAATGCATAAACGTGAAGAATATCATAAAGTTGGCGATACTGCTCCAGTCATTCATGAAAAAGTGGAAACCATTGATACTATGCCAGCAATCGCACCTGCTATTCCCAAATCAATATTTAAGGCCCGGCCTCCAAAGTTTATGAGTCCTGTTATTGGAAAAATTATTGATCAAGATACCAAAGTTATTCTGGAAGGAATTTTAGATGCTTGCCCATCTCCTGAAGTTACATGGACCAAAAATGGTGTTGAATTGAAGAGTAACGATGACATCAAAGTTTCGTTTAGTCATAACTGCGCTCGTGTTGAGATATTAAAAGTTGGAGTAAATGATGCTGGAAGGTACACATGCTCTGCGGTAAATGAGGCTGGAAAAGCTATAAGTACTGCGGATTTGGTAGTTCGAAGTATGTATTTAATGAAAATCAATTTCTTCTATAGTAACTTTGATTTTTTCTCGTAGAAACTATCTTCCCTCCTGTATTTGGCAGAAGGCTACAAGCTCAAGTAATTAAAAAAGGCCAACGTGCTATAATGGAGGTCGAAGTTAGTGGTACACCAGACCCGGATATTAAATGGTTCAAAGATGGAATTCCAATCAATATAGGTCCCGGAAGTGATTACAAACTAATAGCTCAAGGAAATTGTCAACGTGTTGTTATCGAGAAAGGTATTATGTTTGGCCAAGTTTCATATAATAATTCCTGATTATAATTATTGTTATTATTAGCCGAAATAAAACACACGGGAAAATACATGGTTTCCGCTACAAATCCAGGAGGTGAAGCCCAAAGTATTGCAGATATTGCCGTTTTTGAGCCAACACCGGACACAATGGTAGAAGTGGTAAAAACTGTAGTGTTTGAAGATGTGCGTAAGCATGAAACAATGGTAAGTGTGTCATAAATCATAAGGTTCATTATCATTCAACTTAATAACTAATTCTATAACAGTCTTCCGGGGAGACTAAGAAATTAGAAAAGGAATCTGGGGATAAATTCGAAACCCGTGGACCTATGACTGTTCCAGATATATTTAAACCTGCTCCCGAAACGATCGAATCCTATACAACAGAAATTTCCCGACATGTTGAAGATACTGTAACTCAAGATACTAAGACATTAACTCTTGAACGAACAACGCCGGTACCACACATTGATATGCCGAAAAAACTTGAACATAAAGAAGAGATATCATTAATTCAAACAGCACCTGAGGCGGAAGAAGGTATCCAAACTTGCTCCATTTCTAAGCAGCAATCTTTGAATTATTTTGTTCAAAAGATGAAGGAAGTAGACGAAGTTAAACCGAAAGAAATTGTTAAGCCGGGTTCTTTGAACAAAGATATGTACACTAAATTTGAGGATATATCACAGACATCTAACGCAGCATCAATATCAAACGAGTTTAAAGAATTTAAAGTTATGGAACCCGTAATGTCTAAATCAGTTGACGATCGAATGATATCAACGTTTTCTTCAGTAGACACTAGTACTGAGTTCAATTTAGCGCCTGAACCCCCACCAGAACTTTGCTATACGACTAAACCCGAGTCAATTAAATTGAAAGAAGATGTCAGTGAGAAAGTTAAAAAAATTGAAATTCTTCAACGCGATTTGCCAGAATTTGAAATTCCTCTTGGCGCAATAAAAGTATTTCCCGATATCACTAAAACCCACACAACTGTAATTGATGAAAAACAATCTAGCTCTTTTTCTAAAAGTGAAAGTAGCATGTATTACAAAGCAGAGGCTCATGGTCCTGTTTTAAGATCACTATCGCCGTTGCCGTCTTTACAGACTCAGGCTCCTAGTGGTTACACATCATATGAAAAATCTGAATATATGAAAAGTGTTTCTTCTACTTCTGGACAAACAGAACCAAGTCGAGAAGGTATTGCAATGGAGAAAGCATGGGCGCGTAAAAATTCCGACAATGGTTCTCAGAAGAATTGGCCACCTGCGCAAAACCAATCAGAAACTAAAGTTGTAGAAAAACAATGGGCTCCTTCAATGAAAATAGAAACGACCGTAATTAAAGAATCAGTATCACCGGTTGTTAGTACTTACATTAAAGATGTGTCTTCGACATCTACTAGTGAATATATTCCGCCAGTATTACCGGTACCGCACTACGTTGCTCATGTATCTCATACTTCAAATCTTAAAGAAATGGACGTAACTTCAACTTTTAAGAAACAAGAACACAAATACGAAGAAAAGAAAGATTCATATTTCGACAAAAAGCATTTTCCTGAGGTAAAACCACTAAAACCGTGGTCTCCAAAGGATCCTTTGCCCGTACGTCCGGTGTCTGTACAAGATATTACAGAAGAAATTATTATAGAACCAGGAACACCTCCGGAGATACTATTTGCTCCTGAAACTCCAACACCTACTCCTGTTTCTAGAATACAACCAACTCCAGTTAAATCGTTACTTCAAAAGAAACCAGTTGCACCGGTACCTGTACCAGCACCTGCACCAGCTCGTATCCCTGCACCTGCACTAGCACCTGCACCAGCTCGTATCCTTGCACCTGCACCAGCACCTGCACCAGCTCGTATCTCTGCACCTGCACCAGCACCCACAAGACCGGTAATGCCACCAGTAAAGTTACCAACTTACCAAAAAGCGATTGTTACTCAAAAGATAGAACCACCGAAAAAGGTTTTCGATTCTCCTGTGCAAATTGAAAGATTTCCAAAATTGGAACCTTTTCCATTCACTCCTGAGCCAGTGCGAACCCGTGTTAAATTAGAACCACCTCCGACACCTTCAAAATTTATCAAGGGCAGATTCACTGACAGTGATTATGAAAGTGATTTTGATGCTGTTCGTATTCCGCCTAAGTGGAAACCTTCCACAAGTGATACTGATGAACCAACTTATAGACGTGTGCAACCACCAAGAGCAAATCCAGTTATACGATCAAGATCAATGGAGAAAGAACCTCTTCCTCCATCACAATTTGAGCAACCACGACAAGTCGTGTTGTCTTCCCGGCCAGCTATAAATGTTGAAACATTTAAGCAAACCAAAAAGCAAACAAGTGATTCTAGAAATCAAACAAGCTATTTAAAACAGGTGCATGACGTTCAATCATCTACAATTCAGCAAGGCTCACCGCCTGAATATGCATTCGCTCCAGCTGTAAAGCCTGTCGTGCAATCACCAAAGGCGAAGCACAAATTTGTTGTTGATGGATATATGGCTGATACAGATGAACCGCGTGTCATACTTAGTAGTAGCGAATACAAATACGAGGAAAAATCCACTCAAAGCAGTCAGAGTTACAGTGAAAAGTCTTCTACAATTACAAAAACTCCTATTACTCCTAAATTCGCTCCTTATAAGAAACATACCACATCAACTGCAGCGTCGAAAAAGGTTCGAGTGTGTTTCTGCTTTACTGCATGTTCTTCTAATCTTTGACAAAATTGTTTGAACGTGTGTATATTAATATTCGCAATAACAATCACGTCGCTAATTTAGATAGTGGTTGATTACAATAGATGGTGATTTACGTACTTATTCATTATTTAGAAATTAGTTTCAACACCTATTGTGAGTGTTTCAACGGGAGAGAAACTGGAAGATTTTCCATTCAAACCGGATCCCCCCGTACATAAAGTTAAACTACCGCCACCTCCAAGTCCATCTAAATTTGTCAAAGGCGAATTTAGGGAAAGCGATTATGAGAGTGATTATGAAGGTAAGATTTCCTCGACATGGAGTAGCGAACAGAAACATTTCCGACCGGTGCGCCCAGTTCTAACACCCACTATGAGGCATCAACGTAAGGAGCGCACCCCTACACCACCCACCGAATTTGACAATCCGCAACAAGTTGAAATGCCTACGAAACCAAAATTTGAACCAATTGACAAACATCGTAAACCGGTAAAATTGGAAGAGATAATTAAACCAATCCCTAAACAAAGTTCAGCGCCCAAAAGAGTTATACAGGCACCAGAAGTTGTAATTGCCACTCCAGCAATACCCGAGAAACAAATCTATATACAGCCGGGCCCACCCCCGGAAATAGTATTTACACCAGGACCTAAAAAGACCCAATATTATCGGTCTACTACCAGCGCTCCTTATCATAATGCTGTACAAACGGAGACTTCGAATATTATGAATTTTAACGAATCGACCGAAAATAGCCATCGCACCGTTAGTTTGCAACAAACAACAAAAGTTATTAAATTTGGCGACAGTATGAAGAAAACTCAGAATATTATTGAACCAACGCTTAAAATAGAAGAAATTCGCCAATCGAGACAATCTAGTGTTCCTCCGCCACCGAAACCCAGCAAATTTATACCAGGGGAAACTAAAACTATTGATTTTAAGTCCGAAACTGATTCGATAAGGATTAAATCCAAATGGACACCATCTGGGGAAACAGATGATCTTCATTATCGTAGTGTGAGAGCCCCTACATTTGTAAGAGCGTCAAGTGTTCCTGTGTCATCTGAACGAATTCAAACACCTATGGAATTTGATACTCAACCTGTGTATACTTCTAGTCCTCTGAAAAGTTATTCCGATAATAAATCTACACAAATCGTGAGCCGAAACGCAATGAACAATGTATCTAGAACTACAGCGACTAAAATAGCATCGCAACATATGGATAACATGACTCATACATTCAAATCGAAAGCTCAACAATTTGTTTCTGATATAATGGATGATGTAAATAAAAATAATGTTCAGAAACCAATATTGAGGTCAAAGGATGAGTCAGGCTCGCAGGTATATCGCGAGGAGACACGAGCCGCACAGTACGGTACGTTATTTCATACATATCTTTTAACACGTTTTAACTTTATTGATCTAAATTTAATTTAGGAACTAAACATGTTGACCCTAACACCGGTCTTATTTATTTTAAATATGACTTCGGCTATGAGTTTGGTATTGTGTTACCTGGTGAAGGTGGTAATGGGGAAATACCTATGCCTAAAAAAACAATAATACAGGCACCTCAACGATCTGCATCGATCGAAATGCCCGTTTACCATGAAACCTCCAAACCTCAAGCGGTAACACCCCAATTTCAACCTAAGAAGTTTATTTCAAGTCATAAAAATGTAAAGTGGGAGCCTACTTCTGAGAGTGAAATGTCTGAATGTGAATCTGACCGGCACAAAAGGGGTTGGGAACCATCTGCTTATAGTCCAATCTCAATATCCCCAAGTTTACCAAGTACATCACCTGCTTTTAATGCTTATCAAGGTACCTTAAATATTCTTTCTAGTCTTTATGTTTATAATAAAAATTATTGATATAGGACAACATAAAGAAATGGAAACGCCCCCAAGTTGTGACATGAACAATTTAGGAACAGGAAAACGTGTTCCTTCATTTATCACTGTAAGTTGTAAAATATTTTGAATAAACAATATTAATCAGGGTTGATATATTACAGCCTCTACGTGATATTGCTGCTGTTGCTGGGCAAACGGCCAGATTTGAATGCATCGTTCAATCGGAGCCAGCTCCCACGATTTTATGGTCTAAAAATTCACGAATTATTCAAAATTCAAATGATTACCAAGTCTTTTATCGTAATGGTGTATGCCGTTTGACGATACCAAGATCTTTTCCAGGTAATAAATGATTAACTTTATTTATGTTTAGAACTAATTTTGTTTTCTGAAAAATGCAGAAGATGCTGGAAATTACACTTGTACTGCTTCCAATCAAATTGGATCTGCTTCAACCACTGCCACATTACAAGTGCCAGGTGAGAGACGATCATCATATATTTAACTGGTAACAGGTGATGGGGCTATCAAATCTAGCATCACGTAAAAATAAATATTTTTCTTCTTGGTCTTATTTTGTATAATAATGTGTTATTCTGTATCAATGAGGTTTGTTTTCCTGCTATCTGTATTGTCTTCTCTTACTTTACTTAATTACGTATACAATTCTATGGTTGTTGGTATTTATTTAATGTTATAACCATTCTTCTTGGTGTTCATTTATTGTCATTGTTGTTATTTATGAATTAAAAACTTTTTGGGTGGTGGATCCTTCTTTCATTTAATCTATATTATAATTTCCTTTTAGGTATAGATTAATTTAAGTGAAGGTAATAATGATTAAACGTGGAAAATAATATACAAGTCAGTGCAATTATGCATTTCCTTTCTAAATAAAGGGTAATTATTAAACATCTAGTGATTTGTTCCGTATATTTAGAGAACATTTGCTCAAGTCAATATAAATTAAGTCATAAACATTCTCTATTTATAATGATTTTCAGCAATCTATTTTTAAAATTTGGCTACTTCCGTAAAAAATAAACCATTATTTCTACACGTAAGTTGATTTTAAGCCGTATTCAAGTTCAAGTAGATTAACATGTTATACTATTTTATTCCGCGTGGCTGAAATACGATTATTTTAGCATTTCGAATCACACGTACGATTTGCAATTATTTGAAATCCACTTGCAGAATAATAGATCTATTTTAGTCAGATTTGTAATCGCTTGAAAATAGAATTATAGTGTTAGGAGTCTAGAATTTCGGGAATTCACACAAATATTTAATAATCACTACGTATTGTGTGGAAAACGCCTTAATATTAGAAATAAGGAAAGGAAGGAAGTATTCATGTATCTTATAGTCATTTTTATTTTTAGTTTGTTATTTTCTTGCCGGTTTGGGTTAAAATGATGTTTTTATTTTGGTGCGAATAACTTACGCCCATAAGACTGATGTAATAAAAAACAAGCATGAAAAACTTTTCTAAATTTACATTCAGCGCTATTTTCTACTTTTTGGCGAAAGCATTGCAATGTGGAATAAATTACTTAACAATATCTTTTTATTAGCAATTTTTACAATAGTTTACAATAAATTCTTCTTATTTTACTGTTAAAATAACGTGGGGTTTTCTAATAATTAATAATTTAACTTATATTTAGGTGATTTCTAAAATTTAACGTGGCCTTTTTATTAAAAGGTGTACCATCTCATATGTATGGTACATATCGACAATTCACAACGGGTGGACATTCCCCGGAATTGTATCAGCGCCCTTCTTCACCCAATGTAAATGCTGTGCTACCAATCACATACATTGGTAAGTGTACCTAACGGGTAAGCGGTAAGGATTAAATTAATTAATAAGTTTGACTAAATTATTGTGAATATGTCCACTAATAAATTAAGTCGCATTAATAAACCCGATTAACTTCTGTCTATTTTATACCAATACAATAACAACGAAGGAATAACAATTATGAAAAAATTGGCACAATAACTGGATGACACATAAGATGAGATTAGGGGTGATTCGGCATTTCAAGATGAAATTTGAGTAAGTGTTTATGAGTCAAATAGAAGAGCAAGCCGCACGCGCGTCGTGCATTTTTCTAGTAGGTGAGCAATCCTACTTGCTCACACATTATGTATGTGGTGCGCAGATCGTGGGTATCATATGAAGGATGCCCCAAAATAGAACTCGGTGATTCTCGTTGGTGGAACCCCACCGTAGAGCCGGTGCGCGAACGTTGCAGGAGAGCCTCATTCTTCGCTCACAATTTGCAAACGACCGACGTCTTGGTATTCAAAGTATCGGGGATGATGACTTGACTTCTGCTAATTGAAGCCGTGGATGGCAATTTCGTGGAGAGAAAAGTAAAGTAAAACGAATAAAGTATCCGAAACGTCGTGAATAGTTATTTATTTAAATTAATTGTTTTATAAACTGTTAGTTCAATCGACGAACAGACGTTATAACTGATTTGTGCTTTATCAACCGTTCTAAGTTAATTACAAGTTTTTTGCAACGCGCGCGTTCTGTGCTTTTTACGCTACGCTCAGTTTGTTAACAAATATTCTTATATATTATATTCATATAGTTGTGCGTTCGTTTAAATTTTTCGTAATACGTTTTTTTCGACTTCGACTGTGAAAATTTTGTGGGTGACAAAATGAATCGACAGCAGCAGCAACAACAAATCTCAAAGACGAGCCAACAAAGTCAAATGTCGCAACAAGTCAGCCATCAGCAGCAGACTCAAATGTCACAAGTATCCCAGCAAAGGGTCGAACAACATGTTACCAGACAAGTGACTAGTCAACAAACAGGTTAGCGTGTTTGGCTTGCTAAAAATTGGTCCAGAAGCTTAAGATATTTTATTCAAAATTTGAGTCAAAAAGTCCAAACTTTGTTTCACTTCATTATCCAAAACTTCAAAACAAGTCGATTATAGTTGCTACAGAGAAGATCTAAATATAATTAAAGTTTTCGCATAATCCAACTATGACTCCATGCAAGACCATTGCTAGGTGTATTTGCTAAGTGAAGCTTTAAGCCAAAACATTCAAATTGTCTGTTAAAAATATTTTCCGACCGGGCATTGTGCCAACTATTTTGGTTACTTTCAAGAATATATGTCATACCGTATACGAAAATAAATTGATGATGAAAACGGGGACCAAAATTTTACAAACAATTTAAAACATTACAATAATCCATTTAGATAGGATTTGCATATCAAATTTATTACTATGATTTGTAATTTTAAATTAACTTTAAATTAAGTTCTAGTCAAATATTCTGCTTTTAGTATATAATTTATATGTTGATCAAGGATAAAATTTGATGAATTAATGTGCAATATCAGTGCGTTTTCGAAAATTGCATTTTTACGTAAAGTACTTTATATAAGTCACACTAAAGCTTGATACCAAATTTCCATTGGTCGTCTAAAGATAGTTGCTCCAAAAATGGATGGCTGAAATATGATGCCGCGGTAAAAATAGACGCTCCGCGATGTGCGTACGCCGTAGCTGTTCAAATGCTGTGAAATGCGCATGTATCCATTACATTAAATGCAATTACACTGATAAAAATTAACTAATTTGGCACAACACGAATGTATTTTAATCTGTAATGATTTATTAATTGAATTTTTTTATAGTCCAAGGTGGATATGTTCAGCAAACTGGAATGCAACAACTTGGCGGCTTCGGTCCGAATGCATCACCACCCGTTTTTGAGAAAATCTTTAGCAACGCTCGATTTGCGAAAGGGGGTAATGCCTGTTTTGATGGGCGTGTAGTCGGAAAACCGCAGCCGACCGTCTCATGGACGCGAAATGGTGCACCCCTCACAGATTCGAACAAGTATCGACTCTCCTACAATAGTCAGAATGGAGAGATTGTTTTACAAATTAATAACATTGGACCCGGCGATGAAGGAGAATACGTTTGCAATGCTGTTAATCAATATGGTGAAGCAATTTGCTCTGTATACATATCTCCAGAAGGAATGCAAATTCCTCAAAGACAGGATTTCAGACAGTCGCAGACTTCACGACAAGTGACCTCTTCATATACAAATGGTCATACGGAAGAATTCAAAATTGATACTTTTGAATACCGTATTCTACGTGAAGTATCATATCGCGAATCTATTACCAGGAGATATTCACACGAGAAGGACGTTCAAATGTCCACCGTCGTTGAGCGTTCATTAGGTCCTCCATCGCCCCCGCAAATTTCACAGAAGCCTCGCAATTCGAAATTGCTTGAAGGCTCTGATGCAGTTTTCTCTGCCAAAGTTTCGGCAAATCCGAGACCGCGCCTTACTTGGTTCAAGAATGGCCAAAGATTGATCGATTCCGAAAAATATGAGACTTCATTTTCAAACAATCAAGCAGTTCTTCGCGTTAAGAAAGTATCTGCAGAAGACTCGGGACATTACAGCTTGTTAGCTGAGAATCCACAAGGTTGCGTAATTAATACGGCCTTTTTGGCTATCGAACCGGTTAATACTCAAGAGGGTCTTATTCACGAATCTCAATTCAAGTCCCAACATGTCGAAGAAGTTGAGACCACTGATACTACCAAAACGCTCGCACCGAATTTTGTGCGTGTGTGTGGCGATCGCGATGTGACTGAGGGCAAAATGACTCGTTTTGATTGTCGAGTTACTGGCCGTCCATACCCTGAGGTCACTTGGTTTATTAATGGCCGTCAAGTCACCGATGATGCTACTCATAAGATCCTGGTTAACGAATCTGGAAATCACGCGTTGATGATTACGAATGTAGGTCGGAATGATTCCGGCGTTGTGACTTGCGTGGCTCGCAATAAAACTGGAGAAGTTTCCTTCCAGTGTAATCTGAATGTAATTGAGAAAGAACAAGTTGTTGCACCAAAGTTTGTAGAACGGTTTTCGACCGTCAATGTAAAGGAGGGTGAACCAGTAGTCTTGCATGCAAGAGCTGTCGGCACCCCAACTCCACGAATCACTTGGCAGAAGGACGGTGTCCCACTTGTCAACAGTCCGAATGTGCGCATATCTATTGACGGCGGCGCTGCCACATTAGATATTCCGTGTGCCAAAGCATCAGATGCTGCCTGGTACCAATGCACTGCTCAAAACGTCGCTGGCTCCACCGCCACCAGAGCGAGACTGTTTATTGAAACACCACAAGGACCCACACCCGAACCAAGACGTCTGCATCTACCTCGACCAACTAAAATCATTGAACCAGAGTATGCATAACTTTTTATTTTAGCGACTTCTTTTATGTCATCTATTTTAATATTGCAGACCCGTTCCAGGCCCTGAAGTTATCTATTTGAAACATGTTGAACCGTCAAGACCCTATGCGGCACTGCCTGAAGAGGATCGCGTTTACCCGCCTCCTCAATTTATTATTCCACTTCGCGATGTCATGCAAGTGGAAGGTGGCAAAGTGCACTTCGAGGCCCGGATCGAACCAGTTGGTGATCCATCAATGCGCGTTGAATGGTTCCTTAATGGCAAACCATTACCAGCTTGTAAGTTAAAATAGACCGAGGTAGAATAATTTTCTGATAAATATGTTTTCCTTTAAATTAGCGTCGCGTGCAACTTATATTTTCCGATTTGGCTTCATTGCCTTCGATTTGTTGAGCATTATTATGCAGGATAACGGAGAATATGTTTGCCGCGTTACAAGCAACACCGGTAGCGTTGAGTCGAGAGCGATGTTGAAAGTTCAAACTAAAACTTCAATTGAACGTAGCAGTCAACATCCAAGTAGTTTGCAATATATTCAACAACTTGAGGACTATTCAAAGTATCAACGTCAAGATGAATTTGAGGAGAAAACTTCTCAGAAACCCCACTTCATCCGTCCACTCCAAGAGCTCGGAGATTTACAGGAGGGTCGTAATGCTCATTTTGAGGCACAATTAACTCCTGTTAGCGATCCCACTATGAAAGTGGAGTGGTACAAAGATGGCCGACCTATTACAGCCAGCTCACGAATTACAACTATCTTCAACTTCGGTTACGTCTCCCTAAACATAATGCACCTACGTGCCGAAGATGCAGGTTCGTATACTGTTCGAGCTGTAAACCATCTAGGCGAAGCAATCAGTACTTCGACCATTCGTGTCCTCTCTCGCTCAACTGTTACCGGTGACCTCGGTATACCCGAACAACAACGATACATCGAACGAGTTGAAGAATTAGAAGCTTATCAGCAGCAACAACATCAAAAGTTTGTACAAGAGATTCCAGAGTGTTTGCAAGCACCTGAATTTAAAACACCAATTAAGGATCAACTAGACGTACGCGAAGGTGGATTTGCTCATTTTGAGGCTCGCTTGGAACCCGTTGGTGATTCCACCTTGCGCGTCGAATGGCTACGCGATGGACGTCCTGTCGAAGCCAGCTCAAGAATTACGAGCTTCTTTAACTTTGGCTATGTTGCTCTAACGATTAAGGATGTCACCATCCATGATATTGGTACTTACACGTGCCATGCATACAATGCCAAAGGGCATGCAAATACTGTTGCTAAATTAACCGTTATTAGCAAGAAAGATATTCTTATGGAATCCCAACACCCTGGAGGTTTAGAGAAACTTCAACATTTGGAGGATTCAAGTCGTTACCAACGCATGGAAAAAGAAGAAGTTACTGTTAAACAAAAACCGCGATTCCTAGGACCACTCAAGGGAACTAATAAGATTGTTGAAGGACAACGTGCTCATTTCGAAGCACGCGTTGAGCCACAAAATGATTTAACAATGAAAATTGAATGGTATTTGAATGGTAAACAAATACAAACTGCTAACAGAATTCAAACATATCATGATTTTGGATATGTTGCTCTGGATATAACAAGTGTAAGGTCTGAAGATGCAGGTACTTATACAGTTGTGGCTAGAAATGCTCTTGGTGAAGAGCAAATGTCAGCATCTATGGTTATTCAGAGTAAGTTTAAATATGGTTTTCAAAAATGGTGCAGTATATTAATTATTGTTGTTTTACAGCTCGTGCTGCCATTGATACCCGATCTATGCATCGTGGCACTTTTGAAAAAACTCAACATATGGAAGAATCAAAATTTATTGAGCCCCAATATCAAATTGAAGAAATTTCTAAATCAAAACCAATCTTCGTTCAACCACTCTCCGATCCTAAACCAGTAAGCGAAGGTCGTAATATTCATTTAGAATGTCGCTTGGAACCAATGGGCGACCCGACGATGAGAGTTGAATGGTTTTGTAATGGAAGGGCTATAACTGTGGGTTCCCGATTCAGAACATACAATGATTTCGGTTTTATTGCATTAGATATCGTGTCGGCTAATGCATCTGATTCTGGAGAATATACCGTTCGTGCAACAAACCATTTAGGTTCTGCACATACATCCGCTGTTGTTAGAATTATTGGTCGCTCCGATATTATAACCGACACGCAGCATGAACAATCTTTAGAACAAATTCAAATGCTTGAAGGACGTTCTTCTAAGCAAATTGTTGAGGATGTCACTGTTCTTCAAGCTCCTCAATTTACTCGCCCTTTACATAACATCGAAACTATTGAAGGCACGAACGTTCATATGGAATGTCGTCTACAACCTGTTGGTGATCCAACAATGAGAGTAGAGTGGTTCTGCAATGGCAAACCAATTCGCGTGGGTCATAGATTCCGTCCTGCGTACGATTTTGATTACGTAGCTTTGGATCTATTGAGCGTATATCCCGTCGATTCAGGAGTGTATACCTGCCAAGCTAGAAATCAGCTTGGCGAAGCTGTAACATCATGCTCTGTTAGAGTAATTGCGAAGAAAGATTTGATGATGGAAAGTCAGCACCCAGCAGGTTTAGAAAAGATTCAATATCTTGAAGATGCTTCACGATACAAGCGTACTGAATATATGGATGAAATTATTAATGTAAAACCACGTTTCATTACCAAACCAAAGAATTCCGAAGGATTGCTTGAAGGTCAAAATGCTCACTTTGAATGCAAAGTGGAACCTGTAACTGATCCAAACTTAAAAATTGAGTGGTATAAAAATGGAAGGCCAATCACAATTGGACATAGATTCCGTCCAACCCATGATTTTGGCTACGTCGCTTTGGACATCATTGATTTGATCGCTGAAGACTCTGGCACTTACACCTGCAGAGCAGTGAATCTTATTGGTTCCGATGAAACTCATTGCGTACTCTCATGCCGTGGCACAAGACAAATTATTACACAAACTCAGAATCAACAAGGTTTGCAACAAATTCAACATTTGGAAGATCGTTCCAAATATTCACGCCATGAAGAGATGGATGAAACTACTACTCAAGCACCAATGTTTACCACCTCATTGAAGAATGTTGAAATTAAGGAAGGACAACGCGCTCATTTTGAATGTCGCTTAATACCTGTATCTGATGCAACAATGAGGGTGGAATGGTTCCATAATAACCGACCGGTAAAATCAGGCTCTCGATTTTCTGAAACCAACAATTTTGGCTTCGTTGCATTGGACATTCTATATTGCTATCCTGAAGATTCTGGAATTTACACATGCAGAGCCACAAACGCATTAGGAGAAGCTGTTACCTCTGCTCAATGTCTTGTGCATTCAAAGAAAACCATTTATAATGAAACTGTTCATGAAGGTGCTCTCGAGCGCATCAGGCAATTGGACGACTCATCAAGATATAGTCGTCAAACTATTCAAGAAGAGGTAGTAACACAAGCACCAGTTTTCACTTTGCCATTGCGCAATGTGAATGTTGCTGAAAATCAAGCTTGCCACTTTGAGGCACGATTGATTCCAGTTGGAGATCCAAAATTACGCGTGGAATGGCACAGGAACGGAGTACCGATCCAAGCCTCAAATCGCATTACTACTATGCATGACTTTGGATATGTTGCCTTAAATATGAAATACGTTAATCCAGAAGATTCTGGAACTTACACTTGTCGTGCGATTAATGAACTTGGCGAAGCTGTAACATCAGCTACTCTCGTCGTGCAATCGAAGGCTTCATTGGAATTACAATCACAACATGAAGGAGCTTTGCAAAAATTAAGACAACTTGAAGATTCATCAAAGTATCAACGTCGTGAGGAAGAAGAAGTTGTTGTTACTCAAGCACCCAGGTTCACAACACAATTAAATGGTCCTGCTGAACTTTTTGAAGGACAAAGTGCCCATTATGAATGTCGTATTGAACCATATCCAGATCCCGACTTAAGAGTTGAGTGGTATCATAATGGAAAAGCGCTAACTACTGGCCACCGCTTTAGAACTGCTTATGACTTTGGGTTTGCTAGTCTCGATGTCCTTTCTGTTTACGCCGAAGACAGCGGGGAATACACCTGCAAAGTAATCAATCGTTTAGGACAAGCTCAATCATCAGTTGTCACTAAAGTTAAATCAAAGTCATCTATTATTCGTGACACTCAACATGAAGGCGCTCTCCAGAAAATTCAATACTTGGAGGACGATTCTCGTTACAAGCGTGTAAGCGAAGAGGAAACTATCGCTTTTGAGAAACCACAATTCGGTAGAGGATTGAAAAATATTGAGAATTTACCAGAAGGACGCAGTGCACATTTAGAAGCCACCCTTACACCAGTCAATGACCCCACCATGGTTGTTGAGTGGTTCTGCAATGGAAGACCAATTCAAACAGGTCATCGTTTTAAGACCACATACGACTTTGGCTATGTGGCTTTGGATATTCTTTATGCCTATGCTGAAGATTCTGGAACTTACATGTGCAGGGCACGCAATGCTGTAGGCGAGGCAGTGACAACATCTTCAATAAATGTAGTTGCCAAATCAGGTTTAGATTTGGATACCATGGACGAACAACGTCTGAAGAAGATTCGCGATCTTGAAAACTACGAGAGACCTAAACGTGAAGAAATCGAACCTGAAGCACAGCGACCAGTGTTCTTAACACCTCTAGTGAGTCTAGAAAATCTCAGGGAAGCTGAGCATGCCCATTTGGAATGTCGCGTTGAGCCAATTAACGATCCAAATTTGAAGATCGAATGGTTTGTCAATGGTGTTAAGCTTAGGGCTGGTCACAGATTTAGAACAACCCATGATTTTGGTTACGTTGCATTGGATATCTTATACTCATATGCCGAAGACTCTGGCACATACATGTGCAAAGCTACAAACTTGGTTGGCGAGGCCGTTAACACCTGCACAATTAGGGTTGGCAGTCGTAAGAGTATTCTTTTAGATACTCATCATCCGGAGGGGTTGGAAAAAATACGAGAATTGGAAGCTCAAGGTCATCCAGCACGTCTTGAAGTTGAAGAACCAGCACCATATCCTCCAAGATTTATAACACAATTACGTGGAACACCTGAAGTAATTGAAGGACAAACTGCCCACTTTGAAGCCCAAATTGAACCAATTCATGATCCTAATTTGAGAATAGAATTTTATCATAATGGAAAACCGCTACCAAGTGCATCTCGTTTCCATATTACATTTGATTTTGGATACGTTGCTCTTGATATTGGACACGCTGTTCCTGAAGATGCTGGAGAGTATTCGGTTAAGGCTATTAATAACTTGGGTCAATGTGTCTCTTCAGCCAGCATGCGAGTTATTGCTAAGAGCAATATAGTACTTGAGTCGCAACGTCCAGAAGGTTTGGAGAAGATTCGCCAACTTGAAGAACATGCTGCCTATAAGAGACCTGAAGTTGAAGATCATGTAACTAGACAACGACCAGTCTTTACACAACCGCTTCAAAATATTGACTACATTCAGGAAGCTGAAACTGCTCACTTTGAATGTAGGCTTATTCCTGTTGGCGATCCAACTTTGAAGGTAGAATGGTTCCGCAATGAGAAGCCATTAGAAGATAGCTCACGTATTACTAAGCTGCATGACTTTGGATACGTCTCTTTGGATATTCAACACATTCGCGATGAAGACGAAGGTGTCTATATGTGCAGAGCATCTAATCCGCTTGGAGAAGCTGTCACGACTGCATCTATGAAGATTAGAAGTAAGTACAATAATAGCTCGTATATTTATTGAAATTTAATATAATGTCTTCTTTGTATAGCCAAAGCCAGCATCCAATTGGAAAGCCAACACCCAGAAGGTATGCGCAAGATTCAACAACTTGAGCAACCTCATGCACCACGTCCGGAAGAACCAGATCGTATCTTTGAGAAGCCCATCTTTACTCAAGTCCTTACTGGGCCATCAGAATTATGGGAAGGACAACATGCTCACTTTGAAGCACGTGTTGTTCCCGTAGGCGATCCAAACATGAGGTTTGAATGGTACGTTAACGGCGTGGAATTGAAATTAGGCTCTCGTATTCGTGTGACCCACGATTTCGGCTTTGTCACTCTCGATATCATGTCAACTGTCCGTGAAGATTCCGGAGTTTACATGTGCAAAGCTTTTAATAAAGCTGGAGAGGCTGTATCTTCTATTTCAATGAAAGTCAAACCAAGGTCTAGCATTTCTGGTGAACCTCTACAACCTGATGCATGGCAAAAGATCCAACTCAAGGAAGCGGAAATGAACAAAGTTCCGGAAATGTTTGTGGATACCCATCCACAACAAGCTCCTGTATTTACTACCCACTTACAGAGCTTTGATAAGTTAACAGAAGGCCAGCATGTCTACCTAGAAGCTCAAGTTGAGCCAAGAGCAGATCCTAATTTACGCGTAGAATGGTTTAAGAATGGCGTCAATTTAACAACTGGTACTCGTTTAAGAAGCACATTTGATTTCGGTCTGGTGACATTATCAATCAATGGTTTGAGAGCAGATGATTCTGCTATATACACATGCAAAGCAACCAACCTAATCGGCGAAGCGGTTTCAACCTGCACCTTGAAGATTGAAGACAAGCATTGGCTTTTAGGCCAATCGCTTCATCCCGATGCAATTCCAAAATTAGAAGCATTGGAAGCACCTAAAGAAGGCGTACCAGAACGTGCCGAACCAACATATGAAACACCAATATTTATTTCTCATTTGAATAATGTTGAATGCGCTGAAGGCGAAAATGTTCACTTTGAATGTCACGTTGAACCATCTAAAGATCCAACTATGAAAATTGAATGGTTTGTTAATGGAAAACCATTACCCAGCGGTGCTCGCTATAAGTCAACCTACGATTTCGGTTATGTAGCATTAGATATCAATCACTCATACGAAGAAGATTCTGGTATCTACACATGTAAGGCAACAAACAGCAAAGGAACAGCATCTACATCTGGTTCCTTACGTTGCACAGGCAAGCAAAATATATATTTGCAAACCCAACATCCTCAGGGAAGTGCTGGATTGGAACGCGTTCAAGAAGTTGAAGACGCGGTTGCTGGTAAATTACAGCGACAAATTTCTGGCCCAGAAAAAGAATATCCTAAGCCTGTATGGACTATACCTTTGAATCCAGAATTTAGAATAAGTGAAGGCAAACCTTTACATTTGGAAGGAACCGTTGAACCGAAAGAGGATCCTAACCTAAAGATTGAGTGGTACTTTAATGGAAAACAATTAGATCATGCATCGAGATTTAAGCTCACTAGTGATTTTGGTTTCGTTACGCTTGACCTAACTGATGTCTATGAACGTGATCAAGGAATTTACACGTGCAAAGCTTATAACAAAGCGGGTGAAGCATTCACTTCTACAACAATCTATTGCACAACTAAAGCTGGGTTGATTGAACGCACCCAACATCCTAAGGGACAAGAAGGTTTGGAAAAGATTCAAGATCTTGAAGATGCATTGAATCGCCCTGAAAGTCGTATGCTAGAGTCTGACGAAGGTCATGCACCAGTCTTTACATCCGAATTCACTGAACTTCTTAACTTATCAGAAGGAGAAATTGCTCACTTTGAAGCTGGTTTAACACCCATCGGCGATCAAACTATGAAGGTTGAATGGTTCTACAACGGCAAAGCTATTGATGCTAGTCACAGATTCCGTACAGTTCATGCGTTTGGAATGGTTGTACTTGAGGTACTAGGAACAAAGATTGAAGACTCTGGAACTTACACATGTATTGCCACTAATGCATGGGGCAAAGCTGAACAAAGCGTTAAATTGGAGTGTGTTGACAAATCTAAAGGTCAACCACCAAAGTTCACTACACATATTCAAAATATTGTGGGTCTCAAGGATGGTCAACCCGCTCACTTTGAATGCACATTGATTCCTGTCAACGATCCCAAATTAAAGGTTGAGTGGTACCACAATGGTAGACCACTTCTTCAATCAACTAGAATTAAAACCGTTTCTGACTTTGGTTTTGTGCTGATGGATATTAGTCATACAGAAAATCATGATTCAGGCGAATACGTTTGCAGAGCTTGGAATGAGTATGGTGAAGATTTCACCAAGGCAACTATTAATGCCTATGGACGAAGTGGTGTATTCACAGAGAGTTTGCAACCTGACTCTCTAGCTAAAATTAGAGAACTTGAAAGTTACCAAGGACAGCAAGTTCAAAAATCTGCCTCATACGTTGCTGAACCACCTAAATTTATTACTCATATTGCAAATATCAGCAAACTGGTTGAAGGTCAAAGTGCTCACTTTGAAGCTCGTTTAACACCTGTTAACGACCCTGATTTGGTAGTGGAGTGGTATTACAATGATAAAAAGTTACCACACGGCCACAGATATAGAACTTTCCACGATTTTGGAATTGTTATTTTGGACATTCTATATTGCTATGAAGAAAATTCTGGCACGTATAAATGTAGGGCTTATAACAAATTAGGAGAAGATTGGACCGAAGCAACATTATCATGCTCGTCAAAGACCAATTTAATCTTAGATTCTCAGCTACCAAGAGTAAGATAATGATAGAATTATTTTTGTTTTGTTGATTTAATCATACAATGTTTTACAGGGTATGGAAGGTGGACTCGAAAAATTGCAAAACCTCGAAGATTCTATGATCCGTACCAAAGATGAACGAGTTACTGAAGAACATGGTAGAGCACCAGTCTTTACAGTTCCCTTATCAAACGTTGATAATTTACGTGAAGGCGAGAGTGCTCACTTTGAAGCTCGTTTAACACCAACCGATGATCCAAAGCTCAAAGTTGAGTGGTTCTGGAATGGAAGATCATTGAAAACTGGATCAAGATTTAGAACCTTCTGCGATTTTGGATTCGTTATATTGGAAATCTCACCTGTTTATCCTGAAGATTCCGGTGAATATTCATGCAGAGCATTTAACGAATATGGAGAGGCTGTAACAACCGCAAGCATGAAGGTACAAGGAAAACGCAGCATCATTTTGGAATCTCAATTACCTAAAGGTATGGAAGGTACCATTAATAAAATCGCTGAATTGGAGGGTCTTGGTGCTGAGCCTGGACCACTCACGCCAGATGATGATACTGGTAAACCACCAGAATTCATAACAACTCCTTCTGATTTGACACTTTCGGAAAATTCATTGGCCCACTTTGAATGCAGACTCACACCAATTAATGATCCAAGTATGAGGGTTGAGTGGTATCACAATGGAAAAGCATTGTGGGCTGGATCCAGAATTAAGACAATTAACGACTTTGGATTTGTTATTTTGGAAGTTGCTGGAGTATATCAACGTGACTCGGGCTTATACACATGTAAAGCAACAAACAAACATGGCGAAGCTTCCGTTTCTTGCAAACTACAAGTTCGTGGTCGTCAAGGAATTATTATGGAACCACAACTTCCAAGCAATTTCCGTACTGGTACAGAGAGTATTCAAAAACTTGAGGAACAACTATACAAGAAAGATGAAAGAATTGATGAAGAAGAGAAACCAGATCCTCCACGATTTATCGTTGAAATTAAAGACAACGTCGATGTACCCGAAGGTGCACCAATTCATTTCGATTGTCGTGTAGAGCCTGTAAATGATCCAACGATGCGTATCGATTGGTTCCATAATGGAAGACCATTCGCAACTGGATCCAGAGTTCATCAAATCAATGACTTTGGATTTATTTCATTGGATATTGACTACTCTTATACCAGAGATGCTGGCGAATATATCTGCCGCGCTACCAACAAGTGGGGTTCTTGTACTACTAAGGCTACTGTTACAACCACATCCAAACACAACATTGACTTTGAGTCTCAATTGCCTGCTGGTATGAGTGGAGAGAAATTGAAAGAACTTGAACGTGGAAAAGTAACCGAACCACCAAAAGAAGATGCGCCAATGGGTCCTCCTAAATTCATTACTCAAATTGAATCTTGCACTGTGGAAGAATCTGAAACAGTTCGATTCCAATGCCGTGTTGAACCAAAAGAAGATCCAAAACTCAAGATAGAATGGTTCAGAAATGGAAAACCATTACCATCCGGCCATCGTTACAGAACTGTCTATGATATGGGATTTGTCTCATTAGACATTCTCTACGTTTATTCTGAAGATTCTGGAGAATATGTTTGCCGTGCTTACAATGATTACGGCGAAGATTTTACCAAAGCAAATGTCACGTGCAAGAAATTACCAAACATCATACTCCAGAATCAAGTACCAAAAGGCATGAAGAAATCCGAAACTCTTATGCAAATGGAAGCCGCTATTAAGAAATATACTTCAGAAATTCATCTTACTGAAGATGATCTATATGATGCGGATAAGAAGCAGCCTCCACGATTTGTTACACAAATTCAAGATCAAACAACGTTAGTTGAAATGCAAACAACCAAATTCGAATGCCAGTTGGCACCGGTTGGTGATCCAAATATGAAAGTTGAATGGTTCTTTAACGGAAAACCGTTACCTCATAGTAAGTTTTATTTTAACATGTTTGAAGTCATATTTAATCTGGATTAATCTTTAGAAAATCGGTTCACACCCATTTACGACTTTGGATATGTCGCAATGAATTTCGGGTGGGTATACCCAGAAGACAGTGGCGAATATCTCTGCCGTGCGACTAATTTATATGGTATGGATGAAACTAGAGCTGTTATTAAAACAGCTGGAAAGCCTGGAATTATTTATGAATCTCAATTGCCAAAGGGCATGAAGTCTATTGAAAAGATTCGTGAAATGGAAGCAGCATGGCAAGTGTAAGTTTTCTACAAAGGTTTTTAACTAAGAACATTAACTTATTTTTTACTATTATTTATAGTGCACCTGAAGAAGCAGAAGAAGAAACCAAACCTAAATCGGCACCAATTTTCGTAAGCCGACCAGAACCTTGCACTGTAGAGGAAGGTGAATGGGCACGTTTCTGCTGCCGAGTGACTGGCCATCCTAGGCCACGCGTTATGTGGCTTGTTAATGGACACACCGTCGTAAATGGATCAAGGTATAAATTGACTTACGATGGTATGTATCATATGGACATACCGAAGACACGACAATATGACACTGGCAAGGTGGAAGTCATCGCGCGTAGCTCTGTGGGCGAAGCAATTTCCGAAACAGAATTGAATGTTATCCCCCGTCATGATGACTATAGAAAAGTACTCAAGAACTCTCCAAGACGTAAGTACTATATTTATCCTCATCGCACATTAGATTCAGAATACTTAATCACTTGAAATTACACGTTAATGAAAGCACTTTAAATAATATTAGTTCTTACAAGTAAATTCTGCGCCGATACTTTACACAATGCACTGCAACCACTTTCTCGAATCAAATAACTTCACTATTAATACTTTTGACACTCAAACCTTTCCTCATTTATCCGTTCCTTATGGCAAAAGCTTGGGAAGCTATCATGGGTAGATTACTAGAGAGTTTTATGCGGCTTCAAGTAAGAATGAAGAGTCAGGTATGGCTACCTACTATGCATGTTCAAATATTCGTGCATAATGTGTATCGTATTGTGACGTCTAGAGTTTATGAGAGGATGAATAGATTATTTAGTACGCTATTCTCTTGTAGACTATATTTGTGCATATATTTGTTGAGCTTTTTTAATTGATATTGGTTGAGTTTGTGGTACTACTTATAAATGTATGTCGTAGCGTGGTATGATTTAGAACTAGCATCCTATCAGAAGGAACGTCAAGAAACGGAACTTGAAAAGTTCTTTGATGAGAGAAATGAAAGTCTAAAGGAGAGTGGACGCAGTTTCAATATTAACGTAATGCCTAAAGATTTCAAAGGCTCTGAAGCTGAATGGCAACAATTGGCCAGATCTAGAAAGGGAGAAGACTATTATCATAAATTGCAAGAACTTGAAAACGAACAAGTTACCAAAGAAATTAAGTTGCGTGAGGCTAATCACCAATTTGCCATTCCCGGAGAGAAAATTGTAAACAGCACAATGGCTAAAGGAATGGCTCAGAAGTATCAAGAAAGCTTGTAAGTAGTATAGATTATTACTTTGCTATTGAATTTTATGTTTAATTGTTATATATTTTAATTTAGGAGTCAACAACCAACTTCTCGTACATTAGGCCCGATTCCTTACTTACCAAAGTTCAGAAAGGAAGACAGAGCTGAACAAGAAGAACGAGTTCAACTAAGAAAAACCCAAAAAGGACAAACAATGAGACAAGTGGATGAAACTGATGTGGAACAGAAGAGAACAACTGGTATGCCTCCGGATCCATCCGAGTCTGGCGTGCATGGTCGTGAGATACATGTGACCAAGCAAAAGCAAGTTCAGAAAGAAACTAAAGGAGATTTAGAAATCACCCGTAATATCACCGCAACTGAAACAACGGATGTTGAACATAAAGCTAAAACTACTGAACGAGTAGTGCAGGGACAAGAATTACCATCAAATCCACCATTCTTCACGAAGAAGATACAACCATGCAGGTCATTTGAAAATGAACCTGCCAAATTTGAAGTTGAATTTGATGGAGATCCATTGCCTAAAATCACTTGGTACAGAGAAGACTTCCCTATTACCAGCTCCCCCGATTTGAAAGTATACACCTTCAGCACCAAATCAATCCTTCAACTACGCCAAGTGTTCCTTGAAGATTCTGGAACATTTAGCGTTGTTGCCGAAAATCGTGGAGGTACAGCCAAATGTAGTGCTAACTTGGTTGTAATGGAGAGAAGAAGAGCTGGACGCGGAGGACTTGTTCCTCCAAGTTTCCTTACCACAGCTCAAAGTTGTGATACCAAAACTGGGCAACTTGTAAGATTCGATGTACGTATTAATGGTACCAAACCAATGGATGTCTACTGGTTGAAGAATGGAAAGAAGATTGTTCCTGATATTCGCTTCAAAACTTTGGAGGAAGATGAAATATACACCTTATTAATTATTGAAGTTGTACCCGAAGATTCTGGAAAATACGAATGCGTTGCCATCAACAACGCTGGCGAAGCACGTTGTGAAGCAGAGTGCTTAGTTCAAGCTGCTACAAAGCTTACAAAGCAAGATAGCCAAACATCACCAGGTACCGAGAAGGCACCAGCAGTTGTTGAACCACTGAAGAATCAAACAATTCGTGAAGGTCAATCCGTCGCCTTTAAATGCACATTATCTGGCAAACCCACTCCTACTATAAAGTGGTTGAAGGGCGATAAAGTTATCAAACCATCAAAATACTTCCAAATGGTCAAAGAAGGTGACGTGTGCACTTTGAGAATTTCTGAAGCCTTCCCAGAAGATGAAGGTTTATATAAATGCGTTGCTACTAACGTTGCTGGCTCAATTACTACTCAAGCCAATTTGAAAGTTTCGGTACCAGAATCTCAGGATGTTTTGTCTACTTTAACTCCGATGAAGGATGTTATTGTACCGGAAGGCAGTCCAGCACAATTTAAAACTACGGTTACCGGAAAACCACGACCAACTATTCAATGGCTTCGTGATGGATTTTTGATTCCCGAATCACCAGATTTTCAGGTAATTATCATAATAAGATTTACATGATAAGACTTACAACAGCTTTATTAACATTATATTCATTTATTTATTATTTTTTATTATTACAGATGATACATGAAGGCAACAATGCAGTGCTTTTGATTTCATCAACCTATGAAGAGGATTCCGGAACATTCACGTGCCGTGCAACTAACTCTGCTGGCGTCGTTGAGCAGTCGGCCAAGCTTATCGTCAAAAGTAAGAATTAATCATTCTTTTTATCTTTGTTTTTCGAAATTCATCTAATCCTTTATTCCTCGAATGTAATATTTAATCAATTGAAAGTCTTCTTTGCTAATCGGTGTGATGGTATATTTATATTTTAACAAAATCACTGGACTTTGGGTTGTATGTAAACATTTCGTGTGTCATGAAAAAGAAAACAAAATACTGAACAACAAGTGAACAACCAAAATCCAAAATTAGTAATTCGGTTGATGGTCAGGTTGTAATTAAGTTCCATGTGATTTGTTTCATAATTAATTTATTTGGTGTACAAGGGAATGAATTTAGCGTTTTGCAATTTCAAAGTTGTGCTTTATATAAATATTTATAATATTTGTTATCTATTGTAAAGTTATAGTGCATTATTTACAATAAATTGCAATTATATCAGAATAACACAATTTCCTGACTTTCACGAATATTCGCTGCACCTAAATGAATTAAAATCAAGTGCTTTTAGTTTCAAAGAAACACTTGTTTCTAATTGCAAGTCGTAATATTTATACGGCGAAAATAATCTCCTGGCAGTGAACATTGAAGCTCTAGACAAGTTTTGTGTTGAGTAATTTCATTTTGCAACGTGTTTTTATCCAACGTATGTAACGTGTTTTTTAAACAGCAAATTAAGGTTTTGCACTCCGTGAATCGAACATGCAAATAGACCATGAAAACGAAAAAAGAAAAACCACGTATACTAACACAAATAATATGTAAATGCACTAGGCAAGCGACGTAATACGCATGTTTTGCGTAAAGATTAGTCGGTGTAGAGAGTTCTATTTTGAACATAAAGATTGAAATTGTACCAAACGTGCGGGACGTGTGCACCGAACACACGCAAAGACCTATTTTAAACTTTACGTGGATTACGTTACACTCTAAATTAGGAGCTAAGCGCGTATGTTTCATTTGTGTGCCTGTATCTACCTTTGCCAGATTGGCTGATTGCACCTCAAAAATGTCGCAACTTACGCGCGCGCGCTTCACTCAGATTAATCATTAAGATTGTCCTCATGTATGGCAAAATGTCAGGACCGACGACTGTTCGCGATTTATTAGTTGTTCGCGAGTTGATGATTCACTACATTACTCAGTAACAATACAAGGTTGGCTATGAATAGCCCTTTGACTAGTTAACCTTGTTAATTGTTAACGAAAAGTAGTTCAAATGTTCAAATTACATTTAAAATCATCATATTACATATTAGTAGACCCATACAATAACTTAACTATAGGTATACAATAAATTATATATATAAATAAATATAACGTAAATAAAACATAAACAAACCAACTACTCTACTTTACAATTCAATTCCCTGACTATTATTTTTTAAATTATTATAGAAAATAATACACTATGAGTTTACGCTCAAAAAGTTTATGAGCGCCTGACACAATTGCAATAATTGTATTTTAATGCACTCTGACTTTATTCAATAATTTAATGCACAACTTTGAAGCGTAACACGTTTATTTTACTATATTCAAAATGCAAAAGCTCTATTGGGTTCAAAAAAATCACACCACTTAAAAAGTTTGAAAACCTTTTTTGAACAAAAAATTTTTGCGGCTTATTGCACTTTTCTCACAGGCACTGTTTTTATATGATGTATATATCTCACAAAAATACAACTCAGCCGGTCTTTACGCCGGCAACTACTAGGCAATGAATTTAGAGTTGTTTGCTTGGCGGTGGCAACGAAGGTACTACTCACTAGTTGTAGTGCCACTAGGGAGGGAAGGAGTATGTTAATCATACTCTTGGCGGCGAGCCGCACGCATCGAATGAATGTTCGCGTGCGTATACGTATTGTTTCCAATATGAATCATAAACGCACTAATTTTAAATATAGTAATAGTTCTTAAAATAGATTGGGTCACACATGACGATACGCAAGAAGAAGCAATGTTCCGCGTGCGACTGAACTTTATTTATGTCGACGCTTTTCCTTCATTTTCCAGAGCGTCCTGGAAAAGTATACCGTGTGCCTGTTGGCGAGTATAAAGACCAATCGGGCAGTATTAGGAAAGAGAACATTAAAAATATAACACAACAAACACTTGAAGGTGACAAAATATTTGAACTCGAACCAAAAGAAAATATTCCAACAGATGCCGAGATTTTACCTGCGGGCGATGAGACATTACCATGGCGCAGAAGAAAGCCATCAATCACAAAAGCCGCGGAAGATATTCAACCTGCTTCTCAGCGAGCAGTGCCTTGGACTGAACAACAAGTTACTTTAAAGAAGGCTCCCCGTATTGTAAAAGAAACAACAAAAGAAACAGTTGAACAAGTTCAACTTAAACATGCGAAAATCGATAAGAAGGAAATTAGGCGCGAATCAATTGAAAATGTTAGTCTTAAACATGTTCAATTGGAAAAAGAAACTCAGCGATTAAAGGACTTGGAACAAACAGCCTCTTTGCAAAAATTGGAAGATTCTACAAGGCTTGATATTAGTACTGAGGAAAATGAATTTACAAGTAGAAAACACAAAAGCACTTTGGTTAAGGATAAAGCGCAATTAGAAACATCAGTGGAACATAAGCAAATGCTGGAAGATTCAACCCGTCTCCAAATTGATGAAAGGGAAGATGTAAAAACTGATAAAAGTTTGGAAACTCGTGGTTGGCGTAGGCAACGAAAAATTATTGATGAAAAGGTCAAAGATGAAGTCATTGAAGACAAATATCAAGAACTTGATAATAAATCTATTCTTAAAGTAAGCGAAAAGGAAGAAACTTTGGAAACTAAGGGCTGGAGGCGTCCAAAAACAAAAGTCGTAGAAGAAGTTACAGAAGAAACCCAAACAAAAGTACAGGAGGTACTTCCTTGGAATAAACAACCAATTCAATTGAAACAAACTGACAAATTTGTTAAAACTATCGATAAAACAGTCACGGAAACTAAACAGGAGGCACAGGCAATTAAAACCGTAAAAGCAGATGTGAAGGAAAGTCTTGTTACGGCTAAAATTTCTCAAAAGACACCATTCTCAATTCTGGAAGATACAAACATTCTAAAAGTTGATGAAAGTGAAACTACGGAAGTCGACGAAAATTTAGTTACAAGAGGATGGAGAAAACCCAGAATTCCTCAGGAGGAAACTAAGGCAATAAAAGAAGAAATTCAAGAAGAAAAACCAAAGATTCTCGATCGGCCACGACGTCCTTCTGAACCAAAGAAATTGCCAATTAACGAAGAACCAATTCCGTGGAATAAACAACCAATACAATTAAAACGTACTGAAAAAGTTTCAAAGACAACCGAACAATCAACTATTGAAAAAGTCGATTTGCAGCCAATTTCTAAGAAGGAAGTTGTTGAAGATGTGCCTAAACAAGTTCCTCTTCAATCTGTTGAAGACAAAACGATTCTCAAAATTAGCGAGAAAGAAATCGTAGACACCTCTGATACGTTAATATCGAAAGATTGGAGGCAGTCAAAAACGAAGAAAGAAGTTGAAGATGTTCCTACGCAAATTCCTCTTCAAACTGTTGAAGACAAAACCATCCTTAAAATTAGTGAGAAAGAAACCATAGATACATCTGATACGTTAGTACCAAAAGGATGGAGGCAACCAAAACCGAAGAAAGAAGTTGAAGATGTTCCTAAGCAAATTCCTCTTCAATCTGTTGAAGATAAAACTATCCATACGCTGGAAGAAACTAAAACAATAAAAGCAGAAGTTGAAGAAGATAAACCAAAACTTCTTGATCGTCCACGACGTCCTTCTGAACCAAAGAAGTTGCCAATTAAAGAGGAACCAATTCCATGGAATAAACAACCAATACAACTTAAACGTACTGAAAAAGTTATAAAGACAACTGAGCAATCAACTATTGAAAAAGTCGACTTGCAGCCAATTAGTAAGAAAGAAGTTGTTGAAGATATTCCTAAACAAGTTCCTCTTCAATCTGTTGAAGACAAAACTATTCTCAAAATTAGTGAAAAAGAGATTGTAGACACCGTTGATACGTTAGTATCAAAAGATTGGAGGCAGTCAAAAACGAAGAAAGAAGTTGAAGATGTTCCTAAGCAAATTCCTCTTCAAGCTGTTGAAGACAAAACTATCCTTAAAGTTAGTGAGAAAGAAACTGTAGATATGGCTGATACATTAGTACCAAAGGGATGGAGACAACCGAAAATGGAAAAACCTCAAGAGGTTGAGGAAAAGCCAGAAAAATCATTAGTAGAGACTTTGCCAAGCTCTGTTGAAGAAACAACTATGGAAGAAGAAAAACCTAAAGTTTTAGATAGCTCTACTCGTCGCTTTGAGCCTAAAAAGCTTCCAGTGAAGGAAGAACCAATACCATGGAACAAACAGGAGATCAAATTACGTAGATCATCTATAACAAAGAAGGAAATCCAGAAAGAAACGATTGAAGATATTCAGTTAAAACCATTCGGCAGACGAGAATCGAAGACATTGCAACAAGAAGTAGTAGAAATTAAAGAGGAAGTTTTGGAAACAGCAGAACGTGCAATTCCTGAGAAAATTACATCTGAGAAGCAACAGGTTATCACAGAACAAATACAAACAAAATCATGGCGAAGACCACAACCTGAGAAGCCAGTTAAAGTGGATAAAACTGAAGAGACTTTACCTGAGAAACCGGCTGGAATGGAAACCATTAGTGTCGATAAGAAAAGACCAGAAGTTGAGGAGTTAGAAAAACCCAAACAAGTCGCAATTCAGGACATTCCTAGCCAAAAGCAACCCGAACCAGAGCAAATTCAGACTAAGGCTTGGAGAAGAGGTAAGCCTGAGAAACCAGATAAAGTAGATAAGCCTGAAGAGGTTTTACCTGAGAAAGTTGTTGGCAAGGAAACTATTATTATTAGTAAACAAGAAACAGAAGAATATGAATTAGGAAAGCCAAAGAAAATTGTTACCACTATAACTGAACAACGAATTACAAAACCTGACGTAACAACAGAGTCATCGCTAATTCAATCAAAACATGAAATAACTCAGAAAACAACCAAAGATGTTGAAGTAATTGAAGACAAAAAGAAAGAAATAGAACAGGAACCAGCAGTACGTTCATGGAGACGGGGCAAACAGGAAACAGTTAAAGAAGAAGTACAAGAAACACGTTTGCCTGAGGTCGTTTCAGAAAAACCAGAACAACTAGAAATTATATCTAAGAAACCACGTAAATCAATTCCACAGCCTGAAGAAGTTATTCCATGGAATCAACAGGTTATTGCATTAAAGAAAACTGAAAGAAAATCTAGTATAACGGAAAAGGCAACGCTTGAAAAGATTGATTTAAAACCTGTCAAGAAGGAAGAAGTTGTTGTTCAGGAGGTGAAACAAGTTGTCGGAAAGGAAGAGATAATTGAAGAGGCTAAACCTTGGCGCAGACCGCGCAAAGTCAAGACGGAGGAAGTTACTTTAGAGAAACCAGTTGTGCCAACAGATAAAGAATATATTGTTCAAGAAACACTTGAAGAAGTAGAAGATGTAATTGTTTTGAAAGTTGATGATCAAGAAAAGAAACCGGAAAAAGAAAATATACCAGAACAACCAAAGAAACAAGTGGAAGCTCCCAAACCCATAAAAATTTCCAAAGACAGGCAACCCGTACAGAAACCCGAAGAGGTTCAAGAAGTTACGCTTAAGCCAACTAAGAAGATTCAAAGACCAATTGAAGAACAACAGTTGGAAACGGTATCATTAAAACCAGTGACGAAACCAACTATTCAAGAGAAAGAAGTCACTCCAAAGAAAAAGAAAACATCAATACCGAAGGCAGAGGAATCTATTGAATTGCCAGAAACTATTAAAACAGAAGTAGAAAAGATGCCTGAATTTGACATCGAAGAAAAGCCTAAAATTGAAGATGAGCAACAGGTTCCAGCACCGTGGCGACGTCAACCTAAAAAAGAAAAACTTCCAGTTCAAGAAGAGGAGAAGAAGTTAGTAATTGGAAAGGGTAAAATACCAGTACAGGAAGAAATTAAGGAAGAAGTCAAGTTGAAGCCAATTCCAAAACGCAAAGAAGAGTTGCCTGTAGAAGAGATAACGAAAGAACCGAGGAAAGTATCACCTACCAAACCTGAAATAATTGAAGATGTTAAGCCTGAGAAAATCACTCTTAAGCCTATTATTGAACAAACGCCAATCGATAGTGTACCAACAGAAATTGAAAAACTACCGATAGTTAAAGACACTGAACCAGTACCAGCTGATAAGGAGGCACCACAACTGCCATGGCGACGCCAACCGAAGCAAAAGGTTGAAGAACAATTGGAGGAGAAACAGTGGCCAACCGGTAAAAGACGCCCAAAGCCGGAAGAAGAAAAGGAGGAGATAAAATTAAAACCAATTCCAAAGAAAAAACCAGAAGAAATTACAAAAGTACCTGAAGATGATTTTTCAAAACCATTGAAAGATATTGCTCCAACGCCTTCACCAGAATTACCTACGTTAGAACCACTAAAACATAAAGACCGTGAGATCGAGAAAGTAAAGAAAGATTTAGTTCCGATTAAAGTCCAAGAAACCGAAATAGAAAGTGTAGATCTTCCAGAGGTTGTTAAAACTGAGAAGGAATTGAAATTATCTGAGAAGAAAGTTGTTGTATCGAAAGTTGATAAGAAACAAGTAGAAGAAGTTATTCTGGAAGAAGAAGCACCAGTAAGAAAAGAGATTAAAACAACAACTATTTCGCAAAAAATTGTCAAAGAAGAAAAGTATCAAGTGCCTGATGTTGAACACGGGCCCATACCCGAAATTGAATTAATTTCGGAGAAGGTTGTGCCTGCTATAACCGAAAAGATCACAGAGGATGTATCATCACGACAAGTTCATATTAAGAAAGCTAAGAAAGATAAGAAAGTTGAAGTTCATAAAACTGTTTCTGATATACAAATTACTGAGAAACCAAAAGCACCCAAATTTACTCAGAGGGTTGAGCCAATTGCAGCAGAGATTAACAAACCAGCACAACTTATTTGCCAAGTGGAAGGAACACCATTTCCAGATGTTAAGTGGTATAAAAATGATGAACTCTTTTTGCCTAATGAACGAGTACAAGTCAATGTTGTTGAGAACGCTGTAACACTTGTCTTTTCGAAAGTGGAACCTCAAGATGTGGCGGTGTATTCTTGTAAAGCAACAAATCTTGCAGGAGTAGCGACATCAACAGCAAATTTGATCATTTTAGGTACATATTTGTGTGAACGATTTTGTATTTGTGTGCGCATTTTATTTGTTTAATGCTATTTTATGTGTGATAACTTGTTTGATTTTTATGGTAATTTAGATATGTGAATTTGTCTTATTTTGTTTGCATGTAAATGTTATTGATTCATTGTTTAATTTGTCACTAATAGATTTATCTCTTTCTGCTGATATAGAAAAAGAAGAAAGTGGCATTGCTCCTCGCTTTACCCAACCACTCAAACCAAAATGCGTGAAGCAAGGTGAAACGCCTAAACTGGAATGTGTAGTTATTGGTAAACCAACACCAAATATTAAATGGTTCAAAGGAACTCAGGAAATTAAAATGACTAGGAAGACCAAAGTCACATTTAAACACGAAACTGGTGAAGCTAAATTAGAATTTTTGGAGCCACTGACTGAGGAAGTAATAATCAGTTGCATTGCTGAAAATAAATTTGGCAAGGCTGAATGTAGAGCGAATTTGATACCATTCAAAGAAGTGCAAGTTAGCCAACCAGTGGTTCTTATTGCGCCTAGAATTGAAAAACCAGTTGATGCAGTTGTTGACAAACCTGGTAAAGATATTACTTTAGATGTGGACTTTGAGGGAACACCGGATCTCGAAGTAAAGTGGTATAGAAACAACAAGAATTTGCAAGATAGCAACAATTACAAAATAACAACTAATGAAAAACATTCAACGATTAAAATCTCAAAAGATGCTCCACAAAAGAGTGGCAAATACGAGGTGAGAATTACAAATAAGAAAGGTGAAGCTCGATCTGGTGGATCGGTCACCGTTACTGAAGATAAAGAACTACTGGAAACAAAACCACCACGTTTCATTCAACCAATTTTACCTCAAATCGTTGCACCTGGAGAAGTTGTTATTTTAGAAGCTGAAGTCGAAGCCACTCCAACTGCCACATTCCAGTGGTACCAGGGATCGTTCCCATTGCAGACCTCTTCGGATGTTAGGATTTCCACGACAGAAAATAAGTCAATTTTATTGATTAATGATGTTGATACTGATTATACTGGATTAATAACATGTCGTGCGGAAAATACAGCTGGTTCCGTTTCTTGCACTGCCAATTTGGAAGTGACAGAGGAGATTGATTGGCAAGAAACACGGGAAATTGAATATCCAAGATTTGTTAAACAATTATCGCCAATACGCGTAATGGATGGAGAGAAGGTGAACTTTAGTTGTGTAATTACTGGAAAGCCAGTACCAAAAGTAACTTGGTATCACAACGATGAGCCAATCCACGAAGCTAAGGACGTACATATGGTACAGGACTCTGAAGGAAACTGCAATTTAGCTATTACAGAAGTATTTCCGGAAAATGCAGGCGAATATATATGTCATGCGACAAATAAAGTTGGAAAAGCTATTTGCAAGTCGAGCTTAATAGTTGAAGGTAATAATAAAACATCATAACAAAATGTAAAAGTGTAATAACACTAAATATTTTCAGCTTATGAATATGTTCCTGATTCTGAAATTGGTTTAATGACGGGTCCTAGTGAATCGGAAGAAGATCTAATTGCAGATAAAGTATATTATATTATATTTAAAATGTATTAGAAGGAAAACTAATACTTAATTTTCAGACGATAAGTGATTTGGATATTTTGTCCGATGATGAATGCGCTCCAAAAATTATCAAAAAATTACCCGAAGTTATTTCTACCAAAGATGGAGACGTTACACGCTTAGAAGTCAAGGCCGTTGGTAAACCAAAGCCTAAAGGCAAATGGATGAAAGAAAATGAAGAAATCAAGCCATCCAATGAATTTGTTATTGAGAACTTTGAAGATGGTACATCAATCCTTACAATTTCTGAAGTTTATCCAGACGATACCGGTACTATTACCTTTGAGGCATTTAATGAACTTGGAGTGGCAATCACTACTACTCAACTTATGGTTGAAGGCGTTGAAGGTAATTATTGGTACCGATGGTTTATTAACAATAATTTTTTTTCAGGATGAGCATCACAGTATTATGATCCTCTTGTCCCTCTAATTTTTAATACACACACAAGAATCATTTATCATTTCATAGTAACTATTATAAACCTCGATTTAATGTTGCATTCTGTGTTTAGGTATTGTCGGTACAAAGTTGTATCGTAAACCGGAATGGGTCACACACATGGAAGAACTGCAATCCGCTCTTAAAGGTAACAATGATTCCCAGAGCAACAGCATGTCTTGCTTGCCGAGTGACGAATTGTCCGCTTATAGCTTAAATGCATCATTTTCGTCGAATGACAATAACACATTACCCTTATCATACGATACATTCCATAATCTTAGTCCAGATAGATCTCAATCTTTATGCATGGGTAGCTTTCATGACTCCGATCCATTTCGCACTTCTTCAGATCTTTCCATTACTTCAGTTCAGAGTGATCCATTTCCAAATCGTAAAGGTACCTTTGTTAAATCAGCAATGAGTGATTACTTGAATTCACATCGCCACTCATTGTGTTCGGTAATGGAATTGTTATATGACACACCTAAATTCTCTTCTCCAACGAATCAGCATTATAAGGTTGAGCATCCTGAGGATGAACCTTATTATAATGTTGATTACGTCCCAATTGCCTCACAAGAGAGTAATAATTATTCCCAACTATCCCCGATTGAAGAGTATAGTGAACCATCTTCTGAAAGTAACCACGAAGGTAAATTTATTGATACATGTCAATTCAAATCAATTTCGTGCGATCCTATTCCTTCGCCATGCATTTATCAAGTAGACGATAAGTGTGGGACATTTCCAAGAGAAAAACTTAAAAAGAATATTATACACTACAATACAATGTATCCATTAGAACCAAGAGAATTAGATCCATGTGCTTATAGTCAGTTGCATAATATTGACAGTCAAGAGGAATTACAAGAATTTTTATTGCTTGAAAGTTCTTGTACTGCAAATTCTCATGAACGAGGTCTTGCAGCTGCGATGCTGATTAATGATGCTGATGCAATTGATTATGAATGAATAATAATTAAGGGTTTTGTTATAAAAATCTTGTTTGTTAATAAATATTAACTAGTTTGTTGCTTGTTTTGTTGTTGTTTGTGTTGTTGTTGTTGTCGTGTTATGATGACTTTTATTATTAAAATAATTAAAAATATTCTAGCCGCACATAGCGTACCAACATTTGTACAAGAAATTACTAATGTTCATGCATCTGAAGAAGAAGACATCGTATTTGAATGCGTGTTTTCTGGTACACCACAACCAGGTATGGCTTAGTGTTAATTTAAATGTCTAACAACTATAGTTTAACCTTTCATATTTAGATATTATTTGGTACCATAATGATAAAATTGTGAGAAATACCGAGCGGGTCAAGATTCGAATTGAAGATAATCGTACACTGTGCACCATTAAAGATGTTAAAATCGAAGATGTTGGTACATACGTCTGCAAGGCAGTTAGTGATATTGGTTTAGCGATTACAAAAGCCAAGCTAAACGTTCAAGAAATATCTGAAGAGAAGAAGGAGGAAATTCGTGCAAAGAAAGCTAAACAAGTGGTCGAGAAAATCAAGAAAGAAAAGGTTATTATTGAGAAAAAGCGCGATATTCGTCGAAGACAACGTGGATCAATTACGACTGAAGAAGTACAATCAGTGGACATTAAAGAAACAATTCCGTTGGAGTCCACAGCGGATATAAAAGATTCAACAATCGAATCAAAGACAGCCATACCGATTATTCCAGTTCTTCAACCGGTATCAACCGAGGCAACAGCCGCGTGTAAGAAGATTGATGATGTTGATGAAACAACTGAAGACTTTTCACATACTGCAACAACGATTGTATCTACAAAAGATTCAATTTCAATCAGTGAAACTCATCTCCAGGATGATATCACTAATTTGGAGAAGATGAAACCAAAGGCGGCTAAAGCCAAACCTGAAACTGCGAAGAGTGTTACCGATGAAGCTATCATCACAGAAGTCAATCTAGAACAAGTTATCAAGCGGGTTGAAGAGCTAATCGTTAAAGAGGAAATACGAATGGCTAAAGAAGTTACTGAAGTCTTAGATTACATCAGAATTAAGGAATTTGGACCTGGTGAACATCCATTGCGCGAATTAGCTGAAATCGGTTATTTAGTGCGAAATGGAATCAGTGTTAAAGAAGTTACTGTCTTGTACAACGAAGATAAATTCCCTCACTTGAAAACTCCAGAGTCACAATCAGCTATGGTAAATGTAGTCGAAAGAAAGGGATATGGCACACTGATTTCGGAGGTGTTGACCGAAGAAACAACAGTAGATGAAAAAGTGCTCGCCGCAACTGTTGGTTTTCGGGCATTTATGAAAATGGTTGAACTCAAACATGCATCTGTTGAGGAAGTTATTACACTGTTTAAGCCGGAAGACTTTATAAGTCATCCTTGGGAGATCACTGAAGTAATTGAGGTTAATAATAGTAAAATATACAAACAGAAGAGAAACTAATTGTTTATATCTTAGGAAACTACTAAGCATGGCGCTACTGATATTGTTCAAATTGGCGAAAAAGTTCAAGTATTAACTGGTAAGTGCGATTGTGCGAGTTTTGCGTTAAATATTTTCGTACTATTTTATTTTATCGTTTTCAGTATTTTTGCAAGTTTTGCAAAAATATTTTTTATTTATTTATTTAATTTATTTAAACATTCTTATTTTATTTTATATGTTTTATTATGCTTTATAGAAGTTAGTGGTTTAAATCTAGTGAAGTGTCATAATTTCAATTGTAAAAATCTTCAATTCCAGGCAAAAGAAAAGTGAAAAAGTTGCGCTTTAAAAATGAAGAAGACATAGTGGGTAAGCAATCAAAAGTTTTTAAAGATTTAAAGTTCAAATTATATATAATAATTAAACAAAGTGATGTACATAGTTAATTACAAATTAATTGGAAGAATGTATGTGAAGTGATATTTAAAATGAATAATTCAGCACTTTACGTTAATACATTAATTCTGCTTAAGCACGGCGTAATAATGTATAAAGGCAATTGCAATAGGAGCTTTACTAGGTGGGTGGTGAATGTTGTTTGATGTAAAATTATATCTATTGCTCTATATACTACTTACACATTTCTCTCTATTGCTTACTTCGTATATACAATCGACGAGATTCAAAATATGATATGCAAAACGTCTTATAAAATATTTCATGCACTATTCTTACAAGAACGATTACTGTCTACTTATTGCTTGACACTATAGCTAATACACTGAAAGTCGTAATATCTATATCTGTAAATACGCCGCTGTATATTATTCGCCTGTACACTAGTTTAGAATGATGTGAACAATGGTTATAAAAAGATATTTGACACAAATTCCCAATAATACACTTTCGCAGAAACCATTCGAGAGGAAGTTGAGCACAAAGATGTCCGTGTCGCCGCGTATACACCATTTACTGATGACGAAGTTCGCATTACTGAATTGTCCGATGATGAAACACTGAAACAAACTATTACTGAAGTAGCGCCAATAACAACCGAAGACACAACTATTACCACAATTAAAAAGAGCAAGAAAACGAAACTATTAAAAAAGAAAAAGCCTAGCCTTGAAGACAAATACGAAGAAGTTACTGAAGAAGAAATTATTGAAGAACGCGATGATAAAAAAGTAATTTTGCCTAAAGATGAGAAAATAGAAACTGTTCGTACTGAAATTATTGAAGAAATTGAAGAAACACCTGCTGAGAAAATAAAACCACAACAACTTGAGGAAGACACCGGCAGGAAAATTGAAAAAGTCACGGTGAAAGAAGAAATTATTAAAGAAAGAGAACGTAAAAAGAAATCAAAAAAGAAACAAAAGCAAGACGAAGAAGTTGAGGAGATTGAAATCATAGAAGAAACTAAAGGAGGTCGACATATTAAGAAAAAAGTATTAGTAAAACATCGAGAAGATGTTGAAGAGGAAGAAGTCGATGAAGATTTAACTAAACCATTGCAAACATTTGCACCAAAAGCAGAAAACCAACTTTTAGTAGAATCTTCTAATATTGTTTCGGAGACGGTGCCGACAAGACAAATTTCTCAAATTATGATTGGCAGTCACGAAAAAGCTACTGCAAATATTGATATCAGTCCGCATACGGCCCTAACCGAGGAAGAAACCTTAGCCAATGAAAATGAATTAGATACAGATGACGTAAAACCAAAAACATCGAATGCAACAGAGACAATAAGTAGCTTGCAAACACTTCAAATTACTGAAGTTGGAACTCTAAGTACGTCAAGTGAATTTGATAAACATTTTACGCCAGTTAGCAGTACAGCACAACCAAGTTTCATAACAAATGAGTCGTTAATAATTTGCGAAACTAAATCCAATGATTTACCCAACGAATATCAAGTAACTGCTGAGCAAGGAGACACAGCTAATATCAGTGTTTTACTACAAGAAGCAACACATGTATCAGAAATTGAAATTAACCAAAAGGAAAGTGAATTTGATAAAGTACCAACTTTCAAATCTTACCAAGCAGCAGCCGGCGTGGTTGCTAAAGAAGGTATTGAGGTTTACCAAGTACCTGGATTGGAAAATGAGCGTGTACTCGATATTAAAGCACCATTATCAGCAAAACCAAAAACAGATATTAGCGAAATACAATCTCTTATTGTAGAAGAAGTGGTTACTGAAAGTAAGCCAGGCAAACATATGCCGGAAGCATTTGTTGCAACAGAAGTGGCTATCAAGAATATTATTCCTCAGAGGGAATTAACAACCATGGAAACTTATATTCCGGAAAAGGAAGGTGTTTACGTAACTGGAAAATTACCACCAGTGCAACAAACACAAATAACTGTTGATACCGATGAAAGTGTTGCAATTACAGAAACACGTGCAGAAGAATCAGAAACTTCATTTGAAGGTGCACCCAAACCAATTACGTCAGTTGCTAACACAAATATAGACTTATTCGAAGGCATTCAGCATAGTACGGTTGACTCCCAAATGCCAACAGATAAAATTGACATTCAGAAGACCGATGATCAACATGCAAATGTTGATGTTATTCCGAGAGAATCAACCATAGTACAAGACGTTGTTTCGTATGATTCGAGCGATATATATGTGAAGGAAGAATTACCTGTAATTACGGTGGAAGAGAGTTTAACAAATTTCTTAGAAGCAAGTGATAAATTCACAATTATGGTACAGGAAAAGGAAGGCGATTTATCTGAAGATAAGAAACCTCTGATGGCATTAGCTAATAAAAACATCGCCGATCTGGAGAGTATAACAACAATGGAAGTTCATCCATCAGATTCTTCGGTTGAATTTACTGACAAGGTAACATTCCAAACGCAAGAAGCTGTGCCGAATTTAACAACAATTGAAGCTAAAGAAATTACAGTCACTCAAACGGCTGATAAAGAATCCGAATACCAAATTGATGCCACAAAAACTGAAACAGTTAATACGAATCTGCATTCAGTCAATGATGAGCTTATTGTTCAGCAACAAGAGAAGATGGATAGTGAGAAACCATTAGAGAAATATGAACTTCCAGATACGTACAAAGGAAAAATGGTATCAACACATTTCTTGCCGACAGGTATTTCAGAAATAACTACTGCTGAAACAGCAACTGGAACTTACAGCAAAAGTAGTGCGAATGAAGGTGTAGCTAAAGTAGCACAAGATTATCAAGAAAGTACTACTGTTACAGAAACGATTATTCATGAAGGAGTATCGCAAACTGAGTTAACAACTACGAATGAACAAACGGCTGAAAGAAATGTATCAATGTTGAGTAGTTATAATACCCAAGAAATTGATGTTCATGAAAAAGAGGGTGATTACACTTCCGAAAAAGTTTTGAATCTTCAACAACCAATTACTCAATTTGAAGGACATAAAGTAGCAAGTACAATTATCGTTCAAACTGATGATGCTCCTGATGAATTTAAGAAGGATAATATCATTCCTGCGAAGGCAGAACCAATTAGTAATTTATTATCTTCAGTTGAAATAACACAGTTCTTGACAGGTGAAAGCGAAGCTCCCAAAGAACCATTAGTGTTGCCTGAGAAACAATTAGCATCAATGCAAATAACAGATTCAAATAATCCAACATCTGTTTCACAAATATTATCAAATGAAAAAGAAAGTGACTTTGATACACCAGTAAAACCATTATCGGCTACTGCCTCAACTGGAGTTGCTAGCAGAGAAGCTTACACGCAACAAGAACATGAAGTTGTGTCTCATGCTGATGAACTGGTTGAACCCGAGGTCCTTACAGGCAAAGCAAAGAAATATGCTAGACCAAGTCAGGAAATTGTCGTTACGGAAACCAATGTAACTGAGGTGGAAAAACCGCTCGATCTACAAAAACTACCTTATGAGAAATCCGCCGGTGTAGATTTTCTACCAGGTTCCGAACTTGCGGTCACTGAAACTATGCTTCACGAGAAGGAAGGTCATCTCGAATTAGCACCTTCATTTGAACAAAAATCAGCTGTGCCTAGTGTTGTGGAACAATTAATCGCCCAAACTGAAGAAGTTACATCTCACAATCAGCTGGGATTATTAGAGCAAACTAAACCAGATGAAGATGTAGCGCATCAACAACAGGATGTAATTAGCTGCTTAATACAAAGTGAAATACTCCCCGGTGAAAAAGAAGGTGATCTGTCTGCGGAAATTAAGCCTGATTTGAAACAGTCAAACGTTATTTACACATTAGGTGAAAGCGCAGTAACAACTGATACAGCAATCTTAGAAACGGAAAAGAACTTGGATCAATTACCTAAACCAGAGACCCAATTAGCTACAACTGATATCTCTACACATCCGGTTGCATTAAAAGATCTTGTTGTAACTCATGACACCACTGACAATCTTAAACCGGAAACAGCATTTAATGAAACAACCGCAAACGTACATCAATCACTATTTGAAAGTATTCAAAGCTCACAAGCTATTGCAGATGAGAAAGAAGATATTTTAGTTAAAACGGAAACTGATTTTAAATCGGCCGAAAGAAATATCGTAACGGGTGATAGTGTGGCAGTTGTTGACGTAACAGTCTGTGAACAAGAGAAGAAAATTGCAGATTATGAAGCCCCAGAATCCCAACGTGCTGAAACCAATATTAATCCAAAGATTAGTGCGCAAATTCAAGAGATTCAAGTACAAGATAATTTGAATAAATTTGATAAACCTCAAGTACCTAAGGACATTGCAGAATTAACGCAAACTGAATTAAAACATTTAGAACAAAGCGAGGTGATAGCAACACATACAGAGCAGGATTTAAAAGCACTAGTACCCGATACTAAAACGGCATATGTTAACATAGATGAAAAGGAAACATTCTCAATCACGGAAAATATCATCGCTGATTGCGAGTCTGACTATATCACTAAGGATAAACCTGAAGGTGCAACAGCGAAACCAGAATTTACGCATAAAAATGTTGCTGAAAGTCAACAAGTTTTAGTAAATGCAACAACAGGTGAACATTTAATGGAGGAACCGTACATGACACAAGCACAAACTGAACAAACAGTACTTGAAAGTATAATACAAACGGAGCTTGTTATTGGAGAAGCGGAAAAAGATTATGAAACTACTCCCTTCACTACTGAAAACATTGATGTCAATTTCTTACCTAAAAGCACAGTCCAGATAAGTGAAATAGTAGCAGGTGATTCTGAAAATCTTTATGAAGCACACATAAAACCAAATACACAAAATGCAATTACGGAGATAGATAATTTGCAAAGTGTTGAAACTACTGATATTATCATAAATGAAGCACTTGACAAGTATACTAGAGAATCTCCAACTCGCAGTGCCGCTGAACCATCAATTTCACTACTGACTAGCGCATCAGTGCAAGAACCTTGCATTAATGAACACGAGGGTGACTTGGTAAAACCCACTCAACCAACTACGGATATTGCTAAAATGAAAATAATCGAAGATCAGAGCATAAAAGTGGAAACTGTTATGACATCAGATAGAGAATTGGATTTACCTGAACAAAAGTTGCCAAAATTGGAAAACTTATCACCTGGTCAGCCGGAATCAGTTAATGTTGCTTTAAAACAAGAAACACAATTCGATTACCATGTTACACTTCTCGAAGAAACATTGATGCCACAGAATTCTGCACAAAAGGTTACTGTGCCATATGAAACAATAGTACACACCGAAACCGTGGTAAATGAAGCTGAAAAGAACCTGCTAGTAGATGAGAAACCTGCAGCTCATAGTGCCTTTGTAAACGTAGACACTAATGAAGCCATTTTAATTGATAATGTTGTTATAGCAGAAAATGAAACCGTCTTTGAAACTCAAACAGACACAGAACGAAAAGCTAATGTAAACATTGACATATACGCTCAAGTCATGCAACAAGAAAAGCCTCAAACATCGGACTCAACTGGAATTCTAAAGATAAAACCAACTGACGAAGTACAAATTCAACCGAAAATTGATACACATTCTGGAGTAATCGTGACCGAAAAAGTGCTGGAAGATAAGGAGAAGAGCTTTGAAGGGAAATTTACGCCAGAGTTGTTCAAACCAGATATTGAGATCGAACAAGGAAAGAGTGTACAATTAGTTAGCGAGATTGTGCCGACTAATAAAGAAGGCATCCTTGAACTACCTTCAGTCCCTCAGGATAAAACAGCTATAACATCCATTAGTACTCTAGATGTTGCTGAAAACATTGAAGTACATGCCGATTCTACATTTTCTGAAGGAATTGAAAAAATAACTTCTGCCATTACAGATGCAGCAAAAGTAAACATAGTACTTTTAACAAGCGTTATTTCGGAACAAGCCAATGTTCAAGAAGTTGAAGATACGCTACAAACAACAAAGTATGATACCAAAAAAGGCAGTGTATTTATTGAAGAAAATGTCGGTGTATCTATTTCTGAAATTACAAGTCAGGAGGATGAAATTGCATTTACTGGTACACCAAAACCAACGACAAACAAAGCAGATATTGGATTTACACCCAGAAATACAATACAAAGCGAGGAAACCATTCTTGGTGATACATTGGATGATTATAAATCAACACCAACATTACAAACACAAGCTCAACCAACGCAAGGTGAACAACAATATTTAGTTTCAACACAAACATTACCAGTTGAACAAGAACAAGATTTGATACATGCTGCACCAAGTTCAACAGTTGCTGATACAGGAGTTAATGCATTACACAGTTTAACGGTTGTAGAAATATTACCGATTGGCACTGAAGAAGATCTACAGAGTGCGTTCACAAAAGAAGAAAAACATGCTACTTCTGAGATCGATATTTTAAATTCTTTGCTTCAAGTGCAGACGAGTACATTGGAAACTATAAAACCATTTAGCAAAGACGATGTAGCTTTAACAAATGCTAATGTTACACTAGACCTTCAAGATAGCGTTCTTTCGAATGAAATCACTGTTCATGAACAAGAAAAATCATTTACCTCAAAACCACAATTTGATGTCTCCACAGCTCATGAAAGTATCGATGAAAAGAAATCTCTAAAAATAACGGAAAACTTAGTTGTCGAGAAAGAAGATGACTTATTTGTTGAACCACTGCATACGCACAAAGCTGAAAAAACGTTTATTGAAAATATCTCAGTTATTCAAACTGATGTGAAAACAGAATCAAATATTGTGGAAACTGATAGTATAGTAAAACCACATATGGACAAAGCAATAACCGGTCATCAAGTCGTAGAAGGTATTATAACAGAACAAAATACTGTTCAAGAAAAGGAAGTTGATTTCAATGTATCAGAACATATTACAAAGACCGCCGAACCACTAATGCAACCGCATGATTATCTTATTATAAGTGATGTGGTAGTCGAAAGCAATGAACAAGATTTCTCACCTTTAGTGCAAAAGACGACTCAAGCAACAACCATCTTCAATACCCAAGAGGTTATTACGACAGGTGAAGTAGTTCCACAAGATACATGCACTAATTTGGAAGTAGCTGAACCAAAACCCGCCAAGGCAGACAAATATCAATCTCTTTTTGAATCAGTCGGTGTTGATATATTGCAAATATCTGAAAAGGAAAACGTTTTTTCACCGCAACTATTACCAAATTTAGAAACTGCTGATGTTAGTCATGCGGCAACATTCCCACTTAAAATCGAAGAGATTCATGCTGAAGAAAAGGAAGAACTTTATAAAGAACAGCAAGAAACTCCTTCAAAGGCTAAGAGTATCATTTCAGATATCCCATATATAGAACAATCAGAAATAATGACAATATCAACTGTTGATGAAATTACGCCGGCTCCGTCTCCATCCAAACGAACAGCTATTAAAAAACAATCCACTTTTGAAGGTTTAACTAACGTAATTACTTCAACCGTCGAAACAGAAGGTATTATTACATCAGATGTTCCAATTTCACAAGTGGCACAATTTACGATTGATACACAACAAGGTGTTGAAGTATCTCTAATACAAAGCGAGGAAACGCAAGGAGAAGATGTCATTGTTAGAAAAGCAGGAACGAATATTGTAGAGCCAACTGTAATTGCAAGACAAGTTGCATTAAAAGAAGAAATTGATGTTCTTCAGGCTTCTCAAACATACACGGATAAAGTTAAAATTGTCACAGAAAAGGCTAAACCACAGGCATCGGAACAACACAGTTTAATAGTTTCATGTGTTGATTCGACGGGAAATTTAGAAACACTAAAACAGCCAGAAAAAAGCCATCGTAAAGCAATAAGTCTAACTGTTTATGATAAAGCGGCTGGATTAACCATAGAGGAAGTTCAACTTCAAGAAAGCGAGGGTAAGTACTTCTACACGCATTTCAAAAAAATTGGAATAGGAGTAGGGTTTAGCAGTAAGACAGGTGTACATGAGGCGCGCGCGTACAAACAAATTTACACAACAAAACCACACAATTATTCCAACCAAAAACAGTATCACAAATTTACATGCATTGATAATTACAGGTAAAATGGATGAATTTATGTCACACAGCACACGAGCAAAAATCACACAAAGCACCAAAGAAAATTATCTAACTCCACAAGAACAAATTCCAGATGTTCAAATTGACACAACCAAAGAAACACATGACACTGACGTAGTTCATACAGAAGCCATTGATTATGTAAAAAATGTAGAGGAATCTCGCAGGCAAGTAAAACCTATAGAACAACTAGAAGAACTTCCGGAACAAATACAGGTCATTGAAACTATAAGTAAAGATGGTAAGAAACACAAACAAATTATAAAGAAACGTGTTATAAGAAAGCGTAAAGGTGGAAAACACGAAGCTACCGAAATCATTACAGTCGAAGAAGAAGGAAAACAACCTGAAACTACAGTCACGGTGCAAGAACTTCCCGAAGAAGAAATTTACTTCCCAGAACAACCGGTGTTTAAGAAACCAACAGAGCAAGTTGAGGAACTACCAGAGCAAGTTCAAGTTACAGAAATTGTTACAAAAGATGGAAGAAGCAAGAAACAAGTAGTCAAGAAACGTGTTATCAAAAAGCGTAAAGGTGGAAAACAGGAAACTACCGAAATTGTGACGGTCGAAGAAGAAGGAAAACAACCCGAAACTACAGTCACCGTGCAAGAACTTCCCGAAGAAGAAGTTTACTTCCAAGAAGAACCTGTCTTTAAGAAACCAACAGAGCAAGTTGAGGAATTACCGGAGCAGATTCAGGTTACAGAAATTGTTACAAAAGATGGTAAGACAAAGAAGCAGGTTATCAAGAAACGTGTTATCAAAAAGCGTAAAGGTGGAAAACAGGAAACTACCGAAATTGTGACGGTCGAAGAAGAAGGAAAACAACCCGAAACTACAGTCACCGTGCAAGAACTTCCCGAAGAAGAAGTTTACTTCCAAGAAGAACCTGTCTTTAAGAAACCAACAGAGCAAGTTGAGGAATTACCAGAGCAGATTCAGGTTACAGAAATTGTTACAAACGATGGTAAGACAAAGAAGCAGGTCATCAAGAAACGTGTTATCAAAAAGCGTAAAGATGGAAAACAGGAAACTACCGAAATTGTGACGGTCGAAGAAGAAGGAAAACAACCCGAAACTACAGTCACCGTGCAAGAACTTCCCGAAGAAGAAGTTTACTTCCAAGAAGAATCGGTCTTTAAGAAACCAACAGCGCAAATTGAGGAATTACCAGAGCAGATTCAGGTTACAGAAGTTGTTACAAAAGATGGTAAGACAAAGAAGCAGGTTATCAAGAAACGTGTTATCAAAAAGCGTAAAGGTGGAAAACAGGAAACTACAGAAATTGTGACGGTCGAAGAAGAAGGAAAACAACCCGAAACTACAGTCACCGTGCAAGAACTTCCCGAAGAAGAAATTTACTTCCAAGAACAACCGGTCTTTAAGAAACCAACTGAGCATGTTGAGGAACTTCCAGAGCAGATTCAAGTTACAGAAGTTGTTACAAAAGATGGTAAGACGAAGAAGCAGGTTATCAAGAAACGTGTTATCAAAAAGCGTAAAGGTGGAAAACAGGAAACTACAGAAATTGTAACGGTCGAAGAAGAAGGAAAACAACCCGAAACTACAGTCACCGTGCAAGAACTTCCCGAACAAGAAGTTTACTTCCAAGAAGAACCGGTCTTTAACAAACCAACAGAGCAAGTTGAGGAATTACCGGAGCAGATTCAGGTTACAGAAGTTGTTACAAAAGATGGTAAGACAAAGAAGCAGGTTATCAAGAAACGTGTTATCAAAAAGCGTAAAGGTGGAAAACAGGAAACTACCGAAATTGTGACGGTCGAAGAAGAAGGAAAACAACCCGAAACTACAGTCACCGTGCAAGAACTTCCCGAAGAAGAAATTTACTTCCAAGAACAACCGGTCTTTAAGAAACCAACAGAGCAAGTTGAGGAATTACCAGAGCAGATTCAGGTTACAGAAGTTGTTACAAAAGATGGTAAGACAAAGAAGCAGGTTATCAAGAAACGTGTTATCAAAAAGCGTAAAGGTGGAAAACAGGAAACTACCGAAATTGTGACGGTCGAAGAAGAAGGAAAACAACCCGAAACTACAGTCACCGTGCAAGAACTTCCCGAAGAAGAAGTTTACTTCCAAGAAGAACCTGTCTTTAAGAAACCAACAGAGCAAGTTGAGGAATTACCGGAGCAGATTCAGGTTACAGAAATTGTTACAAAAGATGGTAAGACAAAGAAGCAGGTTATCAAGAAACGTGTTATCAAAAAGCGTAAAGGTGGAAAACAGGAAACTACCGAAATTGTGACGGTCGAAGAAGAAGGAAAACAACCCGAAACTACAGTCACCGTGCAAGAACTTCCCGAAGAAGAAATTTACTTCCAAGAACAACCGGTCTTTAAGAAACCAACTGAGCATGTTGAGGAACTTCCAGAGCAGATTCAAGTTACAGAAGTTGTTACAAAAGATGGTAAGACGAAGAAGCAGGTTATCAAGAAACGTGTTATCAAAAAGCGTAAAGGTGAAAAACAGGAAACTACCGAAATTGTAACGGTCGAAGAAGAAGGAAAACAACCCGAAACTACAGTCACCGTGCAAGAACTTCCCGAACAAGAAGTTTACTTCCAAGAAGAACCGGTCTTTAACAAACCAACAGAGCAAGTTGAGGAATTACCAGAGCAGATTCAGGTTACAGAAGTTGTTACAAAAGATGGTAAGACAAAGAAGCAGGTTATCAAGAAACGTGTTATCAAAAAGCATAAAGGTGGAAAACAGGAAACTACCGAAATTGTGACGGTCGAAGAAGAAGGAAAACAACCCGAAACTACAGTCACCGTGCAAGAACTTCCCGAAGAAGAAGTTTACTTCCAAGAAGAACCGGTTTTTAAGAAACCAACAGAGGAAGTTGAGGAATTACCAGAGCAGATTCAGGTTACAGAAGTTGTTACAAAAGATGGTAAGACAAAGAAGCAGGTTATCAAGAAACGTGTTATCAAAAAGCGTAAAGGTGGAAAACAGGAAACTACCGAAATTGTGACGGTCGAAGAAGAAGGAAAACAACCCGAAACTACAGTCACCGTGCAAGAACTTCCCGAAGAAGAAATTTACTTCCAAGAACAACCGGTCTTTAAGAAACCAACTGAGCATGTTGAGGAACTTCCAGAGCAGATTCAAGTTACAGAAGTTGTTACAAAAGATGGTAAGACGAAGAAGCAGGTTATCAAGAAACGTGTTATCAAAAAGCGTAAAGGTGGAAAACAGGAAACTACCGAAATTGTGACGGTCGAAGAAGAAGGAAAACAACCCGAAACTACAATCACCGTGCAAGAACTTCCCGAAGAAGAAGTTTACTTCCAAAAAGAACCGGTCTTTAAGAAACCAACAGAGCAAGTTGAGGAATTACCAGAGCAGATTCAGGTTACAGAAGTTGTTACAAAAGATGGTAAGACAAAGAAGCAGGTTATCAAGAAACGTGTTATCAAAAAGCGTAAAGGTGGAAAACAGGAAACTACCGAAATTGTGACGGTCGAAGAAGAAGGAAAACAACCCGAAACTACAGTCACCGTGCAAGAACTTCCCGAAGAAGAAGTTTACTTCCAAGAAGAACCTGTTTTTAAGAAACCAACAGAGGAAGTTGAGGAATTACCAGAGCAGATTCAGGTTACAGAAGTTGTTACAAAAGATGGTAAGACAAAGAAGCAGGTTATCAAGAAACGTGTTATCAAAAAGCGTAAAGGTGGAAAACAGGAAACTACCGAAATTGTGACGGTCGAAGAAGAAGGAAAACAACCCGAAACTACAGTCACCGTGCAAGAACTTCCCGAAGAAGAAATTTACTTCCAAGAACAACCGGTCTTTAAGAAACCAACTGAGCATGTTGAGGAACTTCCAGAGCAGATTCAAGTTACAGAAGTTGTTACAAAAGATGGTAAGACGAAGAAGCAGGTTATCAAGAAACGTGTTATCAAAAAGCGTAAAGGTGGAAAACAGGAAACTACAGAAATTGTAACGGTCGAAGAAGAAGGAAAACAACCCGAAACTACAGTCACCGTGCAAGAACTTCCCGAACAAGAAGTTTACTTCCAAGAAGAACCGGTCTTTAACAAACCAACAGAGCAAGTTGAGGAATTACCGGAGCAGATTCAGGTTACAGAAGTTGTTACAAAAGATGGTAAGACAAAGAAGCAGGTTATCAAGAAACGTGTTATCAAAAAGCGTAAAGGTGGAAAACAGGAAACTACAGAAATTGTGACGGTCGAAGAAGAAGGAAAACAACCCGAAACTACAGTCACCGTGCAAGAACTTCCCGAAGAAGAAATTTACTTCCAAGAACAACCGGTCTTTAAGAAACCAACTGAGCATGTTGAGGAACTTCCAGAGCAGATTCAAGTTACAGAAGTTGTTACAAAAGATGGTAAGACGAAGAAGCAGGTTATCAAGAAACGTGTTATCAAAAAGCGTAAAGGTGAAAAACAGGAAACTACCGAAATTGTAACGGTCGAAGAAGAAGGAAAACAACCCGAAACTACAGTCACCGTGCAAGAACTTCCCGAACAAGAAGTTTACTTCCAAGAAGAACCGGTCTTTAACAAACCAACAGAGCAAGTTGAGGAATTACCAGAGCAGATTCAGGTTACAGAAGTTGTTACAAAAGATGGTAAGACAAAGAAGCAGGTTATCAAGAAACGTGTTATCAAAAAGCATAAAGGTGGAAAACAGGAAACTACCGAAATTGTGACGGTCGAAGAAGAAGGAAAACAACCCGAAACTACAGTCACCGTGCAAGAACTTCCCGAAGAAGAAGTTTACTTCCAAGAAGAACCGGTTTTTAAGAAACCAACAGAGGAAGTTGAGGAATTACCAGAGCAGATTCAGGTTACAGAAGTTGTTACAAAAGATGGTAAGACAAAGAAGCAGGTTATCAAGAAACGTGTTATCAAAAAGCGTAAAGGTGGAAAACAGGAAACTACCGAAATTGTGACGGTCGAAGAAGAAGGAAAACAACCCGAAACTACAGTCACCGTGCAAGAACTTCCCGAAGAAGAAGTTTACTTCCAAAAAGAACCGGTCTTTAAGAAACCAACAGAGCAAGTTGAGGAATTACCAGAGCAGATTCAGGTTACAGAAGTTGTTACAAAAGATGGTAAGACAAAGAAGCAGGTTATCAAGAAACGTGTTATCAAAAAGCGTAAAGGTGGAAAACAGGAAACTACCGAAATTGTGACGGTCGAAGAAGAAGGAAAACAACCCGAAACTACAGTCACCGTGCAAGAACTTCCCGAAGAAGAAGTTTACTTCCAAGAAGAACCTGTTTTTAAGAAACCAACAGAGGAAGTTGAGGAATTACCAGAGCAGATTCAGGTTACAGAAGTTGTTACAAAAGATGGTAAGACAAAGAAGCAGGTTATCAAGAAACGTGTTATCAAAAAGCGTAAAGGTGGAAAACAGGAAACTACCGAAATTGTGACGGTCGAAGAAGAAGGAAAACAACCCGAAACTACAGTCACCGTGCAAGAACTTCCCGAAGAAGAAATTTACTTCCAAGAACAACCGGTCTTTAAGAAACCAACTGAGCATGTTGAGGAACTTCCAGAGCAGATTCAAGTTACAGAAGTTGTTACAAAAGATGGTAAGACGAAGAAGCAGGTTATCAAGAAACGTGTTATCAAAAAGCGTAAAGGTGGAAAACAGGAAACTACCGAAATTGTGACGGTCGAAGAAGAAGGAAAACAACCCGAAACTACAGTCACCGTGCAAGAACTTCCCGAAGAAGAAGTTTACTTCCAAAAAGAACCGGTCTTTAAGAAACCAACAGAACAAGTTGAGGAATTACCAGAGCAGATTCAGGTTACAGAAGTTGTTACAAAAGATGGTAAGACAAAGAAGCAGGTTATCAAGAAACGTGTTATCAAAAAGCGTAAAGGTGGAAAACAGGAAACTACCGAAATTGTGACGGTCGAAGAAGAAGGAAAACAACCCGAAACTACAGTCACCGTGCAAGAACTTCCCGAAGAAGAAGTTTACTTCCAAGAAGAACCTGTTTTTAAGAAACCAACAGAGGAAGTTGAGGAATTACCAGAGCAGATTCAGGTTACAGAAGTTGTTACAAAAGATGGTAAGACAAAGAAGCAGGTTATCAAGAAACGTGTTATCAAAAAGCGTAAAGGTGGAAAACAGGAAACTACCGAAATTGTGACGGTCGAAGAAGAAGGAAAACAACCCGAAACTACAGTCACCGTGCAAGAACTTCCCGAAGAAGAAATTTACTTCCAAGAACAACCGGTCTTTAAGAAACCAACTGAGCATGTTGAGGAACTTCCAGAGCAGATTCAAGTTACAGAAGTTGTTACAAAAGATGGTAAGACGAAGAAGCAGGTTATCAAGAAACGTGTTATCAAAAAGCGTAAAGGTGGAAAACAGGAAACTACCGAAATTGTGACGGTCGAAGAAGAAGGAAAACAACCCGAAACTACAGTCACCGTGCAAGAACTTCCCGAAGAAGAAGTTTACTTCCAAAAAGAACCGGTCTTTAAGAAACCAACAGAGCAAGTTGAGGAATTACCAGAGCAGATTCAGGTTACAGAAGTTGTTACAAAAGATGGTAAGACAAAGAAGCAGGTTATCAAGAAACGTGTTATCAAAAAGCGTAAAGGTGGAAAACAGGAAACTACCGAAATTGTGACGGTCGAAGAAGAAGGAAAACAACCCGAAACTACAGTCACCGTGCAAGAACTTCCCGAAGAAGAAATTCATTTCCAAGAAAAACCAATCTTTAAGAAACCATCAGAGCAAGTTGAGGAACTACCAGAGCAGATTCAGGTTACAGAAGTTGTTACAAAAGATGGTAAGACAAAGAAGCAGGTTATCAAGAAACGTGTTATCAAAAAGCGTAAAGGTGGAAAACAGGAAACTACAGAAATTGTGACGGTCGAAGAAGAAGGAAAACAACCCGAAACTACAGTCACCGTGCAAGAACTTCCCGAAGAAGAAATTCATTTCCAAGAAAAACCGATCTTTAAGAAACCATCAGAGCAAGTTGAGGAACTACCAGAGCAGACTCAAGTTACAGAAATTGTTACAGAAGATGGTAAGACTGTCAGGCGAGTGGTTAAGAAACGCGTGATTAAGAAGCGAAAGGGTGACAAACAAGAAAGTACAGAAATTGTGACTGTTGAAGAAGAAGGTAAGAAACCTGAGACCACTGTAACTGTTGAGGAACTTCCAGAGGAAGATGTATATTTCCGGGAAAGACCAGAACTCAAGAAACCGGAATACATTGAAGAATTTCCGGAACAAGTGCAGGTAACTGAAATTGTTACACGGGATGGCAAGACTAAAAAACAAGTTGTCAAGAAACGAGTTATCAAGAAACGAAAGGGTGACAAACAAGAAAGAACAGAAATTGTCACTGTTGAAGAAGAAGGCAAGAAACCTGAGACCACTGTAACTGTTGAGGAACTTCCTGAAGATGCAGTACATTTCCTGGAAAGACCAGAATTTGAGAAACCGGAATATATTGAAGAGCTCCCGGAGCAGGTACAGGTAACTGAAATTGTTACACGGGATGGCAAGACCAAAAAGCAAGTTGTCAAAAAGAGGATTATCAAGAAACGAAAGGGTGACAAACAAGAGAGAACAGAAATTGTTACTGTTGAAGAAGAAGGCAAGAAACCTGAGACCACTGTAACTGTTGAGGAACTTCCTGAAGATGAAGTACATTTCCTGGAAAGACCAGAATTCAAGAAACCGGAATACATTGAGGAGCTTCCGGAGCAGGTGCAGGTAACTGAAATTGTTACACGGGATGGCAAGACCAAAAAGCAAGTTGTCAAAAAGAGGATTATCAAGAAACGAAAGGGTGACAAACAAGAGAGAATAGAAATTGTTACTGTTGAAGAAGAAGGCAAGGCACCTGAGACCACTGTAACTGTTGAGGAACTTCCTGAAGATGAAGTACATTTCCTGGAAAGACCAGAATTCAAGAAACCGGAATATATTGAAGAACTTCCCGAACAAGTGCAGGTAACTGAAATTGTTACAAAGGATGGCAAGACTAAGAAACAAGTTGTCAAAAAGAGGATTATTAAGAAACGAAAGGGTGACAAACAAGAAAGAACACAAATTGTCACTGTTGAAGAAGAAGGCAAGGCACCTGAGACCACTGTAACTGTTGAGGAACTTCCTGAAGATGAAGTACATTTCCTGGAAAGACCAGAATTCAAGAAACCGGAATACATTGAAGAACTTCCCGAACAAGTGCAGGTGACTGAAATTGTTACAAAGGATGGCAAGACTAAGAAACAAGTTGTCAAAAAGAGGATTATAAAGAAACGAAAGGGTGACAAACAAGAAAGAACAGAAATTGTGACTGTTGAAGAAGAAGGCAAGGCACCTGAGGCCACTGTAACTGTTGAGGAACTTCCTGAAGATGAAGTACATTTCCTGGAAAGACCAGAATTCAAGAAACCGGAATACATTGAAGAGCTTCCGGAGCAGGTACAGGTAACTGAAATTGTTACACGGGATGGCAAGACCAAAAAACAAGTTGTCAAAAAGAGGATTATTAAGAAACGAAAGGGTGACAAACAAGAAAGAACAGAAATTGTCACTGTTGAAGAAGAAGGCAAGAAACCTGAGACCACTGTAACTGTTGAGGAACTTCCTGAAGATGAAGTACATTTCCTGGAAAGACCAGAATTTAAGAAACCGGAATACATTGAAGAACTTCCCGAACAAGTGCAGGTAACTGAAATTGTTACAAAGGATGGCAAGACTAAGAAACAAGTTGTCAAAAAGAGGATTATAAAGAAACGAAAGGGTGACAAACAAGAAAGAACAGAAATTGTGACTGTTGAAGAAGAAGGCAAGGCACCTGAGACCACTGTAACTGTTGAGGAACTTCCAGAGGAAGATGTACATTTCCTGGAAAGACCAGAATTCAAGCAACCGGAATACATTGAAGAACTTCCCGAACAAGTGCAGGTAACTGAAATTGTTACAAAGGATGGCAAGACCATGAAACAAGTTGTCAAAAAGAGGATTATCAAGAAACGAAAGGGTGACAAACAAGAAAGAACAGAAATTTTGACTGTTGAAGAAGAAGGCAAGAAACCTGAGACCACTGTAACTGTTGAGGAACTTCCTGAAGATGAAGTACATTTCCTGGAAAGACCAGAATTCAAGAAACCGGAATACATTGAAGAGCTTCCGGAGCAGGTACAGGTAACTGAAATTGTTACACGGGATGGCAAGACCAAAAAACAAGTTGTCAAAAAGAGGATTATTAAGAAACGAAAGGGTGACAAACAAGAAAGAACAGAAATTGTCACTGTTGAAGAAGAAGGCAAGAAACCTGAGACCACTGTAACTGTTGAGGAACTTCCTGAAGATGAAGTACATTTCCTGGAAAGACCAGAATTTAAGAAACCGGAATACATTGAAGAACTTCCCGAACAAGTGCAGGTAACTGAAATTGTTACAAAGGATGGCAAGACTAAGAAACAAGTTGTCAAAAAGAGGATTATAAAGAAACGAAAGGGTGACAAACAAGAAAGAACAGAAATTGTGACTGTTGAAGAAGAAGGCAAGGCACCTGAGACCACTGTAACTGTTGAGGAACTTCCAGAGGAAGATGTACATTTCCTGGAAAAACCAGAATTCAAGAAACCGGAATACATTGAAGAACTTCCCGAGCAAGTGCAGGTAACTGAAATTGTTACAAGAGATGGCAAGACTAAGAAACAAGTTGTCAAAAAGAGGATTATCAAGAAACGAAAAGGTGACAAACAAGAAAGAACAGAAATTGTGACTGTTGAAGAAGAAGGCAAGGCACCTGAGACCACTGTAACTGTTGAGGAACTTCCTGAAGATGAAGTACATTTCCTGGAAAGACCAGAATTTAAGAAACCGGAATACATTGAAGAACTTCCCGAACAAGTGCAGGTAACTGAAATTGTTACAAAGGATGGCAAGACTAAGAAACAAGTTGTCAAAAAGAGGATTATAAAGAAACGAAAGGGTGACAAACAAGAAAGAACAGAAATTGTGACTGTTGAAGAAGAAGGCAAGGCACCTGAGACCACTGTAACTGTTGAGGAACTTCCAGAGGAAGATGTACATTTCCTGGAAAGACCAGAATTCAAGAAACCGGAATACATTGAAGAACTTCCCGAACAAGTGCAGATAACTGAAATTGTTACAAGGGATGGCAAGACTAAGAAACAAGTTGTCAAAAAGAGGGTTATCAAGAGACGAAAGGGTGACAAACAAGAAAGAACAGAAATTGTCACTGTTGAAGAAGAAGGCAAGAAACCTGAGACCACTGTAACTGTTGAGGAACTCCCTGAAGATGAAGTACATTTCCTGGAAAGACCAGAATTTAAGAAACCGGAATACATTGAAGAGCTTCCGGAGCAGGTGCAGGTAGCTGAAATTGTTACAAGGGATGGCAAGACTAAGAAACAAGTTGTCAAGAAACGAGTTATCAAGAAACGAAAGGGTGACAAACAAGAAAGAACAGAAATTGTCACTGTTGAAGAAGAAGGCAAGAAACCTGAGACCACTGTAACTGTTGAGGAACTCCCTGAAGATGAAGTACATTTCCTGGAAAGACCAGAATTCAAGAAACCAGAATACATTGAAGAACTTCCCGAACAAGTGCAGGTAACTGAAATTGTTACACGGGATGGTAAGACTCAGAAACAAGTTGTCAAAAAGAGGGTTATCAAGAAACGAAAGGGTGACAAACAAGAAAGAACGGAAATTGTGACTGTAGAAGAAGAAGGCAAGAAACCTGAGACCACTGTAACTGTTGAGGTACTTCCTGAAATTGAAGTACATTTCTTAGGAAGACCAGAATTTAAGAAACCGGAATACATTGAAGAACTTCCCGAACAAGTTCAGGTAACTGAAATTGTTACAAGGGATGGCAGGACTAAGAAACAAGTTGTCAAGAAGCGAGTTATCAAGAAACGAAAGGGTGACAAACAAGAAAGAACAGAAATTGTGACTGTTGAAGAAGAAGGCAAGGCACCTGAGACCACTGTAACTGTTGAGGAACTTCCAGAGGAAGATGTACATTTCCTGGAAAGACCAGAATTCAAAAGACCGGAATACATTGAAGAACTTCCCGAACAAGTGCAGGTAACTGAAATTGTTACAAGGGATGGCAAGACTAAGAAACAAGTTGTCAAAAAGAGGGTTATTAAGAAACGAAAGGGTGACAAACAAGAAAGAACAGAAATTGTGACTGTAGAAGAAGAAGGCAAGAAACCTGAGACCACTGTAACTGTTGAGGAACTCCCTGAAGATGAAGTACATTTCCTGGAAAGACCAGAATTCAAGAAACCAGAATACATTGAAGAACTTCCCGAACAAGTGCAGGTAACTGAAATTGTTACACGGGATGGTAAGACTCAGAAACAAGTTGTCAAAAAGAGGGTTATCAAGAAACGAAAGGGTGACAAACAAGAAAGAACGGAAATTGTGACTGTAGAAGAAGAAGGCAAGAAACCTGAGACCACTGTAACTGTTGAGGTACTTCCTGAAATTGAAGTACATTTCTTAGGAAGACCAGAATTTAAGAAACCGGAATACATTGAAGAACTTCCCGAACAAGTTCAGGTAACTGAAATTGTTACAAGGGATGGCAGGACTAAGAAACAAGTTGTCAAGAAGCGAGTTATCAAGAAACGAAAGGGTGACAAACAAGAAAGAACAGAAATTGTGACTGTTGAAGAAGAAGGCAAGGCACCTGAGACCACTGTAACTGTTGAGGAACTTCCAGAGGAAGATGTACATTTCCTGGAAAGACCAGAATTCAAAAGACCGGAATACATTGAAGAACTTCCCGAACAAGTGCAGGTAACTGAAATTGTTACAAGGGATGGCAAGACTAAGAAACAAGTTGTCAAAAAGAGGGTTATTAAGAAACGAAAGGGTGACAAACAAGAAAGAACAGAAATTGTGACTGTAGAAGAAGAAGGCAAGAAACCTGAGACCACTGTAACTGTTGAGGAATTCACTGAAGATGAAGTACATTTCCTAGAAAGACCAGAATTTAAGAAACCGGAATACATTGAAGAACTTCCCGAACAAGTGCAGGTAACTGAAATTGTTACAAGGGATGGCAGGACTAAGAAACAAGTTGTCAAGAAGCGAGTTATCAAGAAACGAAAAGGTGACAAACAAGAAAGAACAGAAATTGTGACTGTAGAAGAAGAAGGCAAGAAACCTGAGACCACTGTAACTGTCGAAGAACTTCCTGAAGATGAAGTATATTTCCTGGAAAGACCAGAATTCAAGAAACCGGAATGCATTGAAGAGCTTCCGGAGCAGGTACAGGTAACTGAAATTGTTACACGGGATGGCAAGACCAAAAAACAAGTTGTCAAAAAGAGGATTATCAAGAAACGAAAGGGGGACAAACAAGAAAGAACCGAAATTGTCACTGTTGAAGAAGAAGGCAAGGCACCTGAGACCACTGTAACTGTTGAGGAACTTCCAGAGGAAGATGTACATTTCCTGGAAAGACCAGAATTCAAGAAACTGGAATACATTGAAGAACTTCCCGAACAAGTGCAGGTAACTGAAATTGTTACAAGAGATGGCAAGACTAAGAAACAAGTTGTCAAAAAGAGGGTTATTAGGAAACGAAAGGGTGACAAACAAGAGAGAACAGAAATTGTGACTGTTGAAGAAGAAGGCAAGAAACCTGAGACCACTGTAACTGTTGAGGAACTTCCTGAAGATGAAGTATATTTCCTAGAAAGACCAGAATTTAAGAAACCGGAATACATTGAAGAACTTCCCGAACAAGTGCAGGTAACTGAAATTGTTACAAGGGATGGCAGGACTAAGAAACAAGTTGTCAAGAAGCGAGTTATCAAGAAACGAAAGGGTGACAAACAAGAAAGAACAGAAATTGTGACTGTTGAAGAAGAAGGCAAGGCACCTGAGACCACTGTAACTGTTAAGGAACTTCCAGAGGAAGATGTACATTTCCTGGAAAGACCAGAATTCAAAAGACCGGAATACATTGAAGAACTTCCCGAACAAGTGCAGGTAACTGAAATTGTTACAAGGGATGGCAAGACTAAGAAACAAGTTGTCAAAAAGAGGGTTATTAAGAAACGAAAGGGTGACAAACAAGAAAGAACAGAAATTGTGACTGTAGAAGAAGAAGGCAAGAAACCTGAGACCACTGTAACTGTTGAGGAACTCCCTGAAGATGAAGTACATTTCCTAGAAAGACCAGAATTTAAGAAACCGGAATACATTGAAGAACTTCCCGAACAAGTGCAGGTAACTGAAATTGTTACAAGGGATGGCAGGACTAAGAAACAAGTTGTCAAGAAGCGAGTTATCAAGAAACGAAAAGGTGACAAACAAGAAAGAACAGAAATTGTGACTGTAGAAGAAGAAGGCAAGATACCTGAGACCACTGTAACTGTCGAAGAACTTCCTGAAGATGAAGTATATTTCCTGGAAAGACCAGAATTCAAGAAACCGGAATGCATTGAAGAGCTTCCGGAGCAGGTACAGGTAACTGAAATTGTTACACGGGATGGCAAGACCAAAAAACAAGTTGTCAAAAAGAGGATTATCAAGAAACGAAAGGGGGACAAACAAGAAAGAACCGAAATTGTCACTGTTGAAGAAGAAGGCAAGGCACCTGAGACCACTGTAACTGTTGAGGAACTTCCAGAGGAAGATGTACATTTCCTGGAAAGACCAGAATTCAAGAAACTGGAATACATTGAAGAACTTCCCGAACAAGTGCAGGTAACTGAAATTGTTACAAGAGATGGCAAGACTAAGAAACAAGTTGTCAAAAAGAGGGTTATTAGGAAACGAAAGGGTGACAAACAAGAGAGAACAGAAATTGTGACTGTTGAAGAAGAAGGCAAGAAACCTGAGACCACTGTAACTGTTGAGGAACTTCCTGAAGATGAAGTATATTTCCTAGAAAGACCAGAATTTAAGAAACCGGAATACATTGAAGAACTTCCCGAACAAGTGCAGGTAACTGAAATTGTTACAAGGGATGGCAGGACTAAGAAACAAGTTGTCAAGAAGCGAGTTATCAAGAAACGAAAGGGTGACAAACAAGAAAGAACAGAAATTGTGACGGTTGAAGAAGAAGGCAAGAAACCTGAGACCACTGTAACTGTTGAGGAACTTCCTGAAGATGAAGTATATTTCCTAGAAAGACCAGAATTTAAGAAACCGGAATACATTGAAGAACTTCCCGAACAAGTGCAGGTAACTGAAATTGTTACAAGGGATGGCAGGACTAAGAAACAAGTTGTCAAGAAGCGAGTTATCAAGAAACGAAAGGGTGACAAACAAGAAAGAACAGAAATTGTGACTGTTGAAGAAGAAGGCAAGGCACCTGAGACCACTGTAACTGTTAAGGAACTTCCAGAGGAAGATGTACATTTCCTGGAAAGACCAGAATTCAAAAGACCGGAATACATTGAAGAACTTCCCGAACAAGTGCAGGTAACTGAAATTGTTACAAGGGATGGCAAGACTAAGAAACAAGTTGTCAAAAAGAGGGTTATTAAGAAACGAAAGGGTGACAAACAAGAAAGAACAGAAATTGTGACTGTAGAAGAAGAAGGCAAGAAACCTGAGACCACTGTAACTGTTGAGGAACTCCCTGAAGATGAAGTACATTTCCTAGAAAGACCAGAATTTAAGAAACCGGAATACATTGAAGAACTTCCCGAACAAGTGCAGGTAACTGAAATTGTTACAAGGGATGGCAGGACTAAGAAACAAGTTGTCAAGAAGCGAGTTATCAAGAAACGAAAAGGTGACAAACAAGAAAGAACAGAAATTGTGACTGTAGAAGAAGAAGGCAAGAAACCTGAGACCACTGTAACTGTCGAAGAACTTCCTGAAGATGAAGTATATTTCCTGGAAAGACCAGAATTCAAGAAACCGGAATGCATTGAAGAGCTTCCGGAGCAGGTACAGGTAACTGAAATTGTTACACGGGATGGCAAGACCAAAAAACAAGTTGTCAAAAAGAGGATTATCAAGAAACGAAAGGGGGACAAACAAGAAAGAACCGAAATTGTCACTGTTGAAGAAGAAGGCAAGGCACCTGAGACCACTGTAACTGTTGAGGAACTTCCAGAGGAAGATGTACATTTCCTGGAAAGACCAGAATTCAAGAAACTGGAATACATTGAAGAACTTCCCGAACAAGTGCAGGTAACTGAAATTGTTACAAGAGATGGCAAGACTAAGAAACAAGTTGTCAAAAAGAGGGTTATTAGGAAACGAAAGGGTGACAAACAAGAGAGAACAGAAATTGTGACTGTTGAAGAAGAAGGCAAGAAACCTGAGACCACTGTAACTGTTGAGGAACTTCCTGAAGATGAAGTATATTTCCTAGAAAGACCAGAATTTAAGAAACCGGAATACATTGAAGAACTTCCCGAACAAGTGCAGGTAACTGAAATTGTTACAAGGGATGGCAGGACTAAGAAACAAGTTGTCAAGAAGCGAGTTATCAAGAAACGAAAGGGTGACAAACAAGAAAGAACAGAAATTGTGACTGTTGAAGAAGAAGGCAAGGCACCTGAGACCACTGTAACTGTTGAGGAACTTCCAGAGGAAGATGTACATTTCCTGGAAAGACCAGAATTCAAGAAACCGGAATACATTGAAGAACTTCCCGAGCAAGTGCAGGTAACTGAAATTGTTACAAGAGATGGCAAGACTAAGAAACAAGTTGTCAAAAAGAGGGTTATCAAGAAACGAATGGGTGACAAACAAGAAAGAACAGAAATTGTGACTGTTGAAGAAGATGGCAAGGAACCTGTGACCACCGTCACAGTTCAGGAACTTCCTGAAGATAAGGTACATTTCTTGGAGGGACCAGAGTATAAGGAAGAAATTCCGGAAGAAGTAACTGAAACCATCACACAAGATGGTAAAGTTAGAAAAATCGTGAAGAAGTCTCTATCGAAGCGTAAAGGAAAGAAGGACGAATCAACTGCGAACGAGACGGCTTTACCACTAGAAGAAGAATGTAAAGATGAGCTTAAGTATTTGTTTGTTCCAACTTTAGCTGCTAAAAGTGCTACTGAGGAGGAGTTAATAATGGCTGGTCAAATTGAAGTATTGCGCAAACATATATATCATGATGAACCACATGTAGTTTCGGAGGAAATAACACAACCTAAACCGGATACTAAACTTAAGAGAAAGGGAAAGAAGGTTAAGCCCTCGTCCATTGTATCTGATGTAACTGAACAAATGGTTAAAACAGAGATTGTTGAAAGACCAATGTTTGAGCCGACAGTAATTGAAGAATTACCTTTAACTATTAGCGTATCTGAAACTACTGCCCCCGATGGTAAACTAAGTAGAAAAGTTATCAAAAAACGAGTTATTCGTAAACACAAAGATAATGCTACAGAAGATACAGAAATCGTTTCCATTGAAGAAAACGGTATTGTTTTAGATACTGCCATTACTGTCATCGAAAATGCTCCTTCGGAGGTAACAGTTGGGTCAATTCCCTTGTTAGAGGAATTACCGGAAGTTAATCAAATAATCGAAATTGATACCTCGAGTGAAACACCAAAGAAGAAATTAACTGAAAAGAAGATTTACCATAAGAAAGTGGGCCCAGAGATTGAAACAACTGAAATCATAAGTATAACTGAAGATAACAAAGAGCCGATTTTAATTGTTAATGTTGAAAAGGTGGATGAAAAGGTGTTTAAACAAAAACAAAAGAAAAAGGTTAAAAAACCAAAAGAAAAATATTTGATAGTTCCCACATTGACAAATAAGGAGGAGGATACTGAGGACATAGTAATTGATCAATTACGTTTAGAAGTTATCAAGAAAGCAGTTTCATTGCCTCAATATGAAAATCTTCCTGAGGAAGAACTACAAGCTTTCAATGTCAGCCGGCCTGAAAGTGCGCATGCTACTCTAGAAGAATATCCTGAGCTGGTTCGTGTTGTTGAAACGATAACACCAACCGGTATCGTACAAACAAAGACGATTAAAAAGAAACGCATAAGGAAGATTGAAGGCGACAAGGAAGATGTGACCAGTATTGTTGCTGTTGTTGAAGATAATAAGCCTACCGAAGTGTATATTCTTGAACATGACGAAGAACCTATTTTGGATAGTGAAACACCACTCTCAGTGACGGCTATAACCGAAGATTTTACGGTTGAAGAAATTGGTGATAGTAAGAAACCCAAGAAGAAAATATCTCGAAGACGCCGTATCGAAAAACCTTTAGGGGAGGAACAAGAAGTAACTGAAATTATCACTACAAAGGAAGATGGAAAAGAACCCGAGGTTAAAACGCGTACATATCAAAAACCAAAGAAGGACTCACCTAAAGAAATGGAACCAATTGTAATTGAAAATATTAGGAGATCCAAACCAAAGAAGGTCGAAGTCTGTGATGTACAAAATTTGCCAGCACTTTTGAAAAAGCCAAAAGCACCTAAAATTATTAAGAAGGAACAAAAACTTGGCAAAATTAGACTTAAGAGTCGCATTCGTGATATTACATTCCCATCAAAAACTGAAGAATTTCAGCTACCTGTTATAAAACAACTTCCGAAATCCATTCGTGATAACGGTATACTATCAAGGAATATGAAAGAAGCTGAAAAAGTTCGTAAGCACAGAAAAGTTGCCAAACCTCGTCCAGATGAATTCGAGGACTTGGAGAAACTTGATATGGAATTTGATGAATTGAAACAAAAAGAGCCGGAACAAGTTGATGAGGCATTCAAGTATCAGAGACAACCAAAGAAACCAGCTGAATTAGAACCTGAAGAACGAAAACTAATCATGGGCAAAGGTAAACTAAAAGACCAACCAGATGATAAAGAAGTGGTTGAGTTGAAGCCAATTCCAGCAAAGAAGAAAGAAAAACCAACTAAAGAACCCAAAAAACCCAAAGTAGGTAAACCCGAAACTATTGACCCAGGATTCTCCAAATTCAGGCAACCAGAACTACAACCCACTATTGATGTATTTGAACTGCCACAAGAGGAAACCACAATTGAAGATGTTGATGAGAAAGGAAAACCTAAAATCAAGAAAATAAAGAAGAGAACCATTAAGAAGGTTACTGCTCCTGTTGAAGAAATTACAGAGATCAAATCGGTTCAATATGGCGATGAAGCACCAGAGGTAACAGTTACTATTCAAGAATTACCTGTTTTTGAGGAATTACCTCACACAGCAGAAGTCGTAGAAGAACTGCCTGAAGAAACCAAAGTTGAGTTAGTAACGCAAGATACAACAACAAAAAAGCGAACTGTTCGTAAGAGAATTATTAAGAAGCCAAAGGATGGATTAGTTGAAGAAACCCAGATTATCACAGTTGAAGAAGAAGGAAAAGAACCTGAATCATTTGTGACTACTAATTTGATCCCTGAAGATATAACAGTTGAACAATTAACACCAAGTATTGTAAAACATGAGTTACCTGAAGAAGTTAAGGTGACGGAAGTTATAACACACCAGGGTAAACGAGTGAAGAAAACTGAAAAGAAACGTATAATCAAAAAGCAACGACCAGCACAGGAAGAAATCGTAGAAATAGAAACAATTGATGATGAACAGCCAACTGTGACAGTTACCATACAAGATGTAACAGAACCAGATTATGAGACACCTGAAAAAGTTGAAATTATAAGCGAAACACCCGAAAAGGTTGAAGTGACTCAGGTTATCGATGAAACTGGAAAAACTACTAAGAAGACAGTTCGCAAGAGAGTTTTACGAAAACCAACAGCTAAAGGCGTGGAAACAACTGAAATTATCACAACTCAAGAAGACGATCAGCCTGAACAAGTTTTTGTAAAAACATCGACTACTACAGATGCCGGTGATTATGATGAAGAAGCTGATATTTTCGAACCACTTTTAATTAAAAAGGCTAAAGCTGTTCCTACAATGCATGAGTTACCTGAGGAAATAAAGATGACCGAAACAAAATCTCGCTGGGGACAACCAATTCAAGTGACCACCAAGAAACGAACAATTAAGAAAACACATAAGCCAAAGGAAGAAATTACAGAAATTAAGACTATACAAGAGCCTGGTAAGGAGCCTCAAACATTTGTCACGGTCACCACCGAAGACATAGAAATATCTGAAAAGGATGACATACCTACAGATGCTGTAATTGTCGAAGAGCTTCCAGAACAAACCACTGTTGATGAAACTACACAAAAGGTCGTAAGAAAGAGGCTAATTAAGAAACCAAAAGGAAAACAAAATGAAATCATTGAAATTGAAACTATTACTGAACCAAACAAGAAACCCGAAATAATTGTGAGAAAATCAAACATAATGAAAACTGAAGTTTTAGAAGATACAATAACTGAATTGGATAAACCCAAGAAACAAAAAACACGCGCAAAATCTGTATCATATGAACTACCTGAAAGAGTTACAATAACCCAAACAGTATCTCGTGAAAATAAACCAATTCAAAAGGTGGAAACAACCCGTGTAATAAAACGCATAATTCCTGCTAAAGAGGAAATCACTGTCATCGAGACAGTTCAACAAGGTAACAAGGAACCTACATCTAAAGTGACAACTGATGAACAAGATATTGATGAATTTGTTGAAATGCCAGAAGATGCTATGCCAATTCAAGAAATGCCTGTACAAATTCAAGTTAGCGAAGATACATCCACTGGACAAGTTCATAAGAAGATAATCAAGAAACGTATCTTTAAGAAGCCTAAAGACAAAGAAGTTGAAACTACGGAAATAACAACAATTTTAGAAGATAACAAACAACCTGTTGTAACAATTGAAGTAAGGGAAGATCTTGATGATGTGGAGGAATTACAGCCCTTCGTTGTCACACCCAAGAAAGCTAAGGTTAAAATACAAGAATTACCTACAGTTACAACAACTGTCGTTACAAGTGAACAAGGTATTCCAAAACAAAAAACAGTTAAAAAACGTACTATCCGAAAACAGAGTGTTCCGGTTGAAGAAGTCACAGAAATTGTAACATTGGAAGAACCCGGTAAAGAACCTGTTACGTCGATTGTAACATACATAAATGAAGAACCCGTTGAATTTACCGAACCAACAGAAGAAATATTTGAAGAACCACGTAGAATTGAAATAACTGAGGTCACAGATGACCTAGGTGTCAAGAAGACAATTGTTAAGAAGAAACGAGTTATTAAGAAACCAAAGGGACGTGAAACTGAAATAACTGAGGTTGTCACAACCCAGGAAAATGATGATTTACCTGAAACTACCATAAAAACATATGTAGTCGAAGAACTAAGCCCAGATGACCAAGTGAATAAATTGGACGAATTGAAATATTCCAAACCTCAAGTTACAATTGAGGAACTACCTGAAGAAGTATCGGTTATTAAGACTTGCACTCCTGAAGGAAAAATTGTAGAACAAGTCGTTAAGAAGCGAACAATTAAGAAACGTCAGAAACCTGTAGAAGAAGTGACCAAAATTGAATTAATCGAACATGATGACGAAGAGCCTGTTGAAACAACGAGAATTACAGAACAAGATGTTCAGTTTGAAAGCCCGGATAAATATGAAATGGCCATTGAACTACCAGAAAAGATAAGTGTCATAGAAGAAACAATTGGAGATAAAAAGAAGAAGAAAATCATTAAGAAACGCGTTGTACTTAAACCAAAAGACGGCGATAATGTGGATACAACGGAATTTATTTCTGTTCAAGAAGATGAACAGGAACCTGTCTTGTCTATTAAACAATACATTAATAGCGCTGATTTTGAAGAAGATGTTTTCGAAGACATTAAGCCCATGCACACACACAAAATACGACCCAAAGTTACACAAGTGGAGGACGAGGTAAACCAAACATCCACTGCTACTATCACGGATACACATAAACAACCGAAAACGAAAAAGGTTAAACATAAAAAGACGGTACAAGAAGATGAACAAATACCAAATACACACACTGTATGCGAAACACCACAGAGTGATGAAACACTAGGTAAGAAAGCACACAATTTGACATATCATAACTACTTAAATATTGATTCGTACTTAAAGATTTATTATATTTTTCAGGTGATATTACAGAAACTATTGTATTTGATAAAGCAACACCAATCACTGAAACAGCGGATCATGTTTCTGTTTCAACTGTTGAAACACAAAAGGCCATTGATGTCTTAGAAACTACAACTCCAGAGGAAGGTATGGAGCCAACGGTTAAAGGTAAAACAATCAAGAAGATCAAGAAACCTAAAGGTAAGGGTGAACCAGTGGAAGAGGTTGAAAAAGAGGTAGAAATTCCAGAAGAAAAAGCACCAAAGCCTAAACCTAAATTAGAAAAAATTGTGCCGACAACTATTGAAGAGAAACAAGTTAAGCCTCAGAAATTAGTTATAACTAAGGTAGAAGAAAAGCCTGTTAATTTAGCGGACATCAAATTGAAGAAACCAAAGATTCCACAGAAAAGAGATCGCAAAGATTCTAAACTACCAAGATTTTTGCTCAAGAGTAGAATCAAATTTATTGATTTCCCACCTCTGAAAGAAGGACAACAAGTTCCAAAAGTCACTCAAATGGCTCCTGTTGTTCGAGATAATGGCATCTTATCACGAAATGTTAAAGAAGCTGAAAAGATTCCCAAAAAGAAAATACGCAAACCGAAAGATGTCGACAAAGATTTAACAGATTTAGAAAAACTAGATCTGGAGTTTGAAGAACTCAAAAAACCAGAACTTGAAAAAGTTGATGACGCGTATAAATACATGAAACCTGAAAAGAAACCAAAAGAAATCGAAGAAGCGGAACCTGTTAAGCTTAAACTTGGCAAAGGTAAAATGCCTCCAAAGGAAGAAGAACCCGAACAAGTAAAACTTAAGAAAATACCCAAGAAAGACCAGAAAGAAGTGGAAGAAGAAGAAAAGAAACCCACTCCTGAAAAACCAAAGGAAAAGAAAGTTCCTGAGAAAATTGAAGAAGGTGAACGTGATAAGATTAAATTTGAGCCATTTGATATTGATAGAGATGAATTAGAAAAGGAGACTTATGAGCGACCTGATATAGAGAAGCCTGAAGAAGAAGAACCACAAAAAGAACCTAGTAAACCAAAGAAACCTAAGAAAGTCAAACCAACTCCTGAAGTTGAACAAATTCCTCTTAAACCAGGCGTTCCTAAGCCTCAAGAAATCGAACCTGAACCCGAAATTAATTTGAAATACAAACAGAAACCTCCTCCAGAACAAGAACCTGAAAAAATTAAACTAAAACCATTTAGCAAACCTAAACCGGAAGAAGAGAAAGAACCAAAAGAACCTACAGTAGGTAAGCCAATTCAACATGACACTGAAAGAGATGATATTCCTCTTGACATTAAACAATTCGAAATTCCTGATTCTACACCTAAAAAGAAGAAGGCAAAGAAAGTTAAACAAATTGAAGAAACAGTTACACATGAAGATGCGGAACGCAAATTTGAAGTGGAATTTGAAGAGCCACAAGTACCGGAAATGATTGAAGAAGGTATCTTTGTGGATGCACCAGAAGAATTAATAGAAGAAAAGGTTAAATACAAGAAAACAAAGAAAACAAAACCTGTTGTTGAACAACCAGAAAAGCCGGAAAAGGTAGAGGTTGTCGAAGATATCGTTAAGGAAATTGTTGAACCTCAAACCGAAGAAATAGTATCCGAAGTCATTACAAAGATCAAGAAGAAGAAGAAAAAGATTCCACTGACGAAAGAAGAGAAAGCACTATTTCCGGTTCATCTTAAACCTATTACAATTGAGAGAAAGGAAATCAAACCCACGAAATTAATTATATCCAGAGTTGAAGATAAGCCTATAAACTTAGCAGATTTGAAACTGAAGAAGGCCAAAATTCCACAACAAAAAGAAAGGAAACAAAGTAAATTGCCCAAATTCCTTCTTAAAAGTAGAATCATTCACATTGAATTCCCTCCTTTATCAGAGAGTGAAAGGAAACCAAATATTGCAATTCTCGAACCTGTTCATCGGGATGCTGGAGTTTTATCTCGAAATATTGGCGATGCTGAAAAAGTATTGAAAACAAGGCGTAGAAAGCTTAAAGATATCGATACTGCAAAGGATGTATTAGAAAAGTTGGATTTGGAATTTGAAGAATTAAAGAAAACTGAATTGGAACACGTCGATGATGAGTATAAGCAAATAGCACCAGAAAAGAAGAAGCCACAACAACAAGAGGAGGAACCAAAGAAATTGAAGATTGGCAAGGGTAAAATGCCACCACCGGAGGAGGAGCTAGAAAAGGTAACACTTAAGAAAATTCCTGAAGTTAAAAAGGATGTTGAAGAAGAGGTGAAAAAGAAACCTATTAAGGATAAACCAGAAAAACCTGAAGAAATTGTAGATAAGGTTCATGATAAACCCGAAAGGGTACCATTTGAACCATATGACATAGATAGAACTTCTCCGGAAAAGGAAGAATTAGACATTCCAAAGATAGAAGATGATAAAGAAAAGCCACGAAAGGAAAAGAAAGAAAAAGTTCCAAAGCCAAAAAAACCTCAACCAGAACCGGAAGTGGTAAGTATTCCATTGAAGAAAGGAACGCCGAAGCAACCAGAGCCTGAAGAAGAACCTGAAATTAAACTACGGTATAAACAAAAAGAACTTCCTGAACCTGAGAAGGAAGAAATTGTTCTGAAGCCGTTTAAACGACCTTCAGAACCAACTGAAATTCCAGAAGAAATAAAACCAGAAGAAGAAACTGAAGTGGTACCAAAGAGAAAGGAAGAAATTGAAACTGAAACCATTACTACCAGGAAAACGATTAAAAAGCCAAAGAAACCTAAAGAAAAGAAGGAAGATATCGAACAGCAACCGGAAGAGGAGTTACCAGAAGAAATAATTGAAGAAAAACCAACGCCGGAAGGAACCGAGATTACAAAAGTAGAAACAACGATTGTAAAGAAAATAACCAAACGCAAAAAGCCAAAAGAAACGTCAGTTGAAGAAATTCCAGTAGAAGAAGAAACACCAATTGAAGAAATTCCAATAGAAGAGACTCCAATAGAAGAAGAAATTCCGCAGAAAGAAGAAATTGAAGAAATTGTTGAAATTACTAAGATAACCAAGAAGAAGAAGAAGCCAGTTAAACGTGTATCATTTAGTGAACTGCCTGAGGAACGACCGATATTAAAACCAATCAAAATTATCCGGGAAACACAAGAACCACAAAAGTTGATCGTCACGAAACCGGAAGATGCACCAATTAACTTTGCCGAAATAAAATTAAAGAAACCAAAAACAGTTACAAAGAAAGAACCAAAGCCGACCAAACTACCAAAGTTCTTACTGAAGAGTCGCATCGTTCATATTGTATTTCCACCTGTCGATGAAATATATACGTTACCTATCATAACGGAATTAGAGCCAGTTTATAGAGAAACTGGTGAATTATCTCGTAATGTTAGTGATGCTGAAATTGTACTCAAGACCAAACGAAGGAAGATTAAGGTAACCAATGAAAAGATTGATAAATTAGATGCGGAATTCGAAGAAATTAAAAAGCAAGAATTGGAAATGGTCGATGATGAATACCGCAAGGCCAAACCAAAGAAATTTAAGGAAGAAAAACCAGAGGAAAAACAACCTTATGAGAAGAAACTTAAGCCGAAGAAACCAGCAGAAGTTGAAGAAATTCCAGAAACAGTTACTCTTAAGAAGGTACCCAAACAAGCTGAACCAGAAATTTTAGCAACTGTAGAGTTCGAAAAGGCACCAGTATTACAGAAAACAGAAGTTATTGAACCAAGCAAACCAGAAAAAGTGCAAGAACCATTGAAACTTCCCGATACAATCGAATCAAAGAAGCCGGCGAAAATGCCGAAACCAAAGAAACTCAAAGAACCTAGGGATGAATTAATTACGGATGAAACTGTGCCGGAAGAAAAAGTTGATCAAATAGAAGAGGCAATAGAAACAGAAGAAGTTAAATTAAAGCCAACGGAAGTACAAGAACTTCCGGAGGAAATAATACCCGAGGAAGTAATACAAAAACCAGAAGAAAAGATAACTGTTGTGGAAGAAATCATCACCAAGAAGGTCAAAAAGATTAAAAAACCTAAACAAAAAGAACCTAGCAAGGAAACGCCAGAAGAAATAGTTCCTGAGGAAGAAACGAAAGAGGAAGAAGATGAAAGAGAAGAAGAGACCGAGAAAACTATTCAGATTGAAGAAGTGGTTCATATTAAGAAGAAGAAGAAACCGAAATTCCAAAAACCAGAAGAAATTGAATTATTGAAACCAATCAAAATAATTCGCAAAGAAATCAAGGCCCAGAAATTAATTATAACAAAACCAGAAGACGCACCAATTAACTTTGCTGAAATTAAATTAAAGAAACCAAAGACTACGGAAAAGAAGAAGGAAAAACCAGTAACGCTTCCCAAATTCTTACTGAAAAGCAGAATCAAATACGTTGACTTTCCACCTCTCTCAGAAATCTTACAGAAACCGAAGATATCTGAATTGGAACCGGTTGTTAAAGACAATGGCATTCTTTCAAGAACCATGGCAGAAGCTGAAAAGATTATTAAAACAAAGCGTAGGAAACTAAAGGATATTGAGGGTGATACGGAGGCTTTGGAAAAACTGGATTTGGAAATGGACGAATTGAAGAAACGCGAAAAGGAAACTGTAGATGAAGAATACAAATATAAAAAACCTAAGAAGAAACCAGAAGAAGAGGAAAAACCAGAAGAAAAGACCATAAAATTAGGAAAAGGCAAAGTGCCAAAGGAAGAAGAAGCGCCAGAAGAAACTATTAAACTGAAGAAGATACCTCAAAAGGTTGAACCAGCCGAGGTGGAGGAGAAGAAAAAGGTTAAGAAAGACGTTCCAGAGGAGAAACCAGTTAAAGAAAAGGAAGAAAAGAAATATCCTGCAATGGAACCATTTGAGCCATTTGATTCAGAACGTGAACCAATTGAGCGTGATGTATTAGAACTTCCAGAAATGGAGAAGGAGGAGCCTGAAAAGAAACCTACTCCTGAAACCAAACCAAAACGTGAAAAGAAACCAAAACCAGAACCTGAAATTATTGAAATACCTCTTGAAAAGGGAGTGCCTAAACCAAAGGAAGAATCGCCAGAACCGGAAGTCAAATTTAAGATTAAGCAGAAACCAAAGCCTGAAGAACCGGTAGAAGAGATTAAATTGAAACCGTTCAAGAAACCAGAACCAGAATTAGAAAATGTTGAATTTACAATAATAAAGAAGGAAGTTGTACAGCCAACAGAAGAGATTGACACTCATATTACGAAGGAGAGCGTGGTAATTACAGAAATCAAAAAACCAAAGAAACCTAAAAAGAAGAAGGAGGATGTTGAACATGATATACCAGCTCCAGAAGAACCAGTTGAAGAACCAATAATTGAAGAACCTGTTGAAGAACATATTATTAAAATAACAATGGAAGATGCACCCACAATTGAAGAGGTTCCTGAAGATACAGAAGTACCGAAGGAAGAACCTGTTATTGAAGAACCCGTGGAAGAATTCGTAATTAAACCAAAACAAGAACAAGTTACTGAAGAAGTTGTTGAAGAAGTTGTTGAAGAAATTGTCGTCAAGAAAAAGAAACCAAAACCAGTAAAGCCGGAAGAAGAAGAAGCGGAAAAAGTAACAATTACTAAGAAGAAGCCTAAGACAAAGGAAACGGAAACAGTTGAAGAGGAGCAACAGGAAGTTGTGATTACAAAGAAAAAGAAGAGACCTACAGTTGTTGAAGAAGTTGAAGCTGAGGTTACTCTCAAACCAAAAGAAATGGTGGAAACTACAACTGTCGAGGAAGTAATAATTCCAAAGCGTAAACCAATTGAACCAGTAGTGGAAGAAGCTGTCGAAGAACTTACCATCAAGAAAGAGGAACCTATTGAAACAATTGTGGAAGAAAAGAAAATTATCAAAAAGAAGAGGAAATCAATTCCAAAAGCGCCCGAGGAAGTTAAGGAAGAGATTGTACCGGAAGAGCAAAAGGAAATAGTTGAAGAACCTGTTGAGAAACCGGAAGAAATACCCGAACAACCAATTGAACCAAAAGAAGAGACAGTCATTGTTAAGAAGAAAAAGAAATCTATTCCAAAACTTCCTGAAGAAGCACCGGAAGAAGTTGTTCTAAAACCTAAAGTTCCAGAGGAGGCACCCAAACCTGAAGAAATTCCAGAAGAAGTCACTTTCAAGGTACAAGAGAAAACTGAAAAGATTGAGGAGGCTAAGGTTACAATTAAGAAACGTAAACCCAGCAAACCTAAGATTGAAGAAGTTGCTGAAGAAATTGTAATCAAAAAGCCAGAGGAGATAGTAACAGAAGAAATTGAGGAAAAGATTACTATCAAAAAGAAAACTAGAAAGTCTATTCCAAAGGACGTTGAAGAAGTGGCGGAAGAATTTACAATCAAACCAGTAACAAAACCGGAAGAACCCGAGGTTGAAGAAAAACTAATAAAGAAGCGTAAACCTTCGAAACCAGTTGTCACCGAAGTCGCTGAAGAAGTAACGATAACTAAAATTGAGCCGCAAATTGAACAACCTGAGGAAGTTCAAGAAGAAGTTATTATAAAGAAGAAACCTGAGCGGAAACCTAAAATTACCGAAGAACCAGCTGAAGAAATTACCATTAAACCAAAGGAACCAGTCGAAGAGGTAAAAGAGGAAATAGTCATTAAGAAACGGAAATCAATTAAACCTCAACCTGAAGAAGCAGCTGTCGAGGAGACAATTAAAAAGCCAGTGCCAGTTGAACAACCAGAAGAAATTACAGAAGAGTTTGTCATCAAACCAAAGAAGAAGCCAAAGGAAGAAATTGTCACCGAAGAAAAAGAACAAGAAGCAGAATTCACAATCAAACCAGCCAAGAAAAGACCAGAAGAAGCTCCTGAACCAGAAACGGTTGCTGAAGAATTAAAAATCAAGAAGAAGAAACCTAGGAAGCCTGTAACAGAAGAAGCTGCTGATGAAATAACCATAAAGAAAACTGAGGAAGTTATTGCAGAAGAGAAAGAAGAAGTGGTAATTAAAAAACGTAAATCAATTAAGCCTAAACATGAAGAGGATGCTGTAGAGGAAATAATTAAGAAACCTACACCAATTGAAGAACCAGAAGAAATTACAGAAGAGTTTGTCATCAAACCAAAGAAGAAGCCAAAGGAAGAAATTGTCACCGAAGAAGAAGAACAAGAAGCAGAATTCACAATCAAACCAGCCAAGAAAAGACCAGAAGAAGCTCCTGAACCAGAAACGGTTGCTGAAGAAATAAAAATCAAGAAGAAGAAACCTAGGAAGCCTGTAACAGAAGAAGCTGCTGATGAAATAACCATAAAGAAAACTGAGGAAGTTATTGCAGAAGAGAAAGAAGAAGTGGTAATTAAAAAACGTAAATCAATTAAGCCTAAACCTGAAGAGGATGCTGTAGAGGAAATAATTAAGAAACCTACACCAATTGAAGAACCAGAAGAAATTACGGAAGAGTTCGTTATAAAACCAAAGAAAAAGCCAAAGGAAGAAATTGTCACCGAGGAAGAAGATCAAGAAGCAGAATTCACAATCAAACCTGCCAAGAAAGAACCAGAAGAAGTTCCTGAACCAGAAACGGTTGCTGAAGAAATAAAGATTAAGAAGAAGAAACCAAAGAAACCTGTAACTGAAGAAGCTGCTGATGAAATAACCATCAAGAAAGCTGAAGAAGTTGTTGCGGAAGAGAAAGAAGAAGTGGTTGTTAAAAAACGAAAATCAATTAAACCTAAACCTGATGAACAGCCAGAAGATGTTGCAGAAGAGTTTGTTATAAAACCAAAGAAAGCACCAAAAGAACCAATTGTCACTGAAGAAGAAGATCAAGAAGCAGAATTCACAATCAAACCTGCTAGAAAAGAACCTGAACAAGTTCCTGAACCAGAAACGGTTGATGAAGAGATAAAGCTTAAGAAGAAGAAACCTAAGAAACCAACAACTGAAGAAGCAGCCGATGAAATAACTATTAAGAAGATAGTTATTGATGATGAAGTTCAAGAGTTTACCATCAAAAAGAAACCACCACCATTCAAACCAGCATTGGAGGAGATCTCTCAAGAAGTGACAATTAAAAAATTACGTAAGGTTAAGAAACGTCCAGAAATTCCTGAATACACAGATGTAGAAAATGTAACATTCCGTCCAAAGACAACTAAGACTAAAGAAGATGTTGAGCAAGAATTCAAAATCTCATTGGATTCGTATGCGGAAGAAGAAATATCGATGTCTGGAAAAGTTAAACTGAAGAAAGTAAGACCACTAACATATTCGGAAGAAGCTGGTCAGGAAACAATCAGGATTCGCAAGGAATACGATGACGAAGGACCTGCTATTGAAGAAATTATTGATGACGGCAGTGATGCAGAAGAATTACCATATGATGAAGAAGACATTTCAGAAAGTTTCCATGTACCATTCCGACGAAGAATTAAACCACGTTACTCGATACAAGAAGAAGATGAAATATCAATTGACTTAAGTCTTACTAAATCTAAACCAAAACCAGTTGATTACGAAGAACAATCACTCACATTGAAACGTAAACTACGCAAACAATCGCAGCCATCATTTGACGAAGGTTACTATTTCACACATTCTTACGCTTACTGCTTCTATATATTCAGCTACTGCACAATATTTTCAGTAATTTATACTATAATAATACACACTTTAATCTCTAGAAGAAGCATCCCTCAGTATTAAACGAACCCATGATGTCTACCGCGAAGGAGAAGAAATTATTGAAGTCAACGAAGGTGATATTTTGTATTCAATATGCACATATATTGCCGAAGCAGATCAAGCAATCGACTTAGTCGAAGGAGAGAAAGTATATGTTATTGATAATGATAACACAGACTGGTGGTATGTCAAGAAAACGTTAACTGAGGAAAAGGGTTGGGTGCCAGCTCAAGTTTTAATGGATGAACATAATTACACAATTTACTTACAAAAGAAATTGAATGAAAAGATTGATAGATTACCAGTATTTGAAAGTACGTATTTTTTTATACTAATTGTATAATATTTACTAAATAATTGATTCCAGAACCGAAACCCAAAGAGACATCTAGTGCACCGCGGTTTATTGAAAAACTTCAACCTCAAACAATTCAGGATGGTCATACTGTTCAATTTGAATGCCAAGTTGAGGGCAACCCTCGACCACAAATAACTTGGTTTAGGCAAACGGCTATTATTAAACATTCAAGGGAATTTGAAATGTATTATGATGATGATAATGTTGCCACTTTAATTATAAGGGAAGTTTTCCCGGAAGATGCAGGAACGTTTACGTGCGTAGCTAAAAATTCGGCTGGTTTCGCTTCAAGTACAACAGAACTGATTGTGGAAGGGCCGCTTTCAGACCACGGCTCTGATTTTACCTCGCTCTCAAGACGCAGTTTATCACGAGAATCTTCATTGGCAGATATATTGGAAGGCATTCCACCAACATTTGCAAGAAAACCAAAACCGCAATGTGTTAATGAAAATACGGACGTTGAGATTGAATGTCACTTAGTGGCTGTCCCAGAACCAGATATAACATGGTTGTTCAATGGTAAACCAATAACTAGTAAGAACATTACCGTTAAAAACGATTCCGACGTACATATGTACTCGACTATTCTAAAGATAAAGGATATTCAGAAAAATCAAGAAGGCACTTATGAAATTATCGCCAAGAATCGTGAAGGTGAATCCCGACTTAAAACTGTTGTCAAAGTTAAGACAACCAAGAAGGAACCTCCACAAATTGTCGAAAATCTTAAAAATACGCATGTTAAGGAAGGTGACACTGTTATTCTGAGTACAACAATTGTTGGTAATCCAACTCCGAAAATCACGTGGCTCAAGAATGGAAAGCCTGTTACTTCAGGCATCACAAAGAAGGATAATGATGAATACACGCTAACAATTCGCAAAACCACAAAAGATGATGAAGCTCAATACACAGTTAAAGCTGAAAACAATTTGGGTGAAACTGAAACAAAGGCATTCTTGACAGTTGAAGGTTCGAAAGAAGAATTAATTATTCATTTACTAATCAAAATTATTTTTTTAGTTTGCGTATCTCTGCAAAATAATAAAAAACTGATTTTATTTTCTTTTACTTTTCCCATGCTTCTTAACTTAAGAATTATATTAGAACAAAATATTAATATTGTTTTATGTTTAGATACATCCAATTTTGAAGCGCCAATATTCGTGGAACGATTTGAGGAAATGACTATTCCAGAAAAAGGAACTATAACACTACGCGCCAAAGTTGTTGGTACACCAACCCCAGAAGTGACTTGGCTTCGGAATAATGTTACTATCAAGAAGACTTCACGAGTTAAAACCACATACAGTAATGGTATTATTGAACTAATTATTACAGAAGCAGATTCCGAAAAAGACACTGGTGATTATAAATGCATTGCCACAAATACTAAGGGTAAAGCATCCCATGGAGCTAGAATAACTGTTGACGTTGACGCCAAGTTTACCAAGAAATTGAATACATCATACGAAACTATTGAATATGACACTTTAGTATTACAATGCGAAACTTCTCATACTGTATCAACAAAATGGTTCTACGAAGATGTTGAACTGACTGGTATGGATAACAGAGTTATAATCGAAGATGGACGTTCTCATAAATTGGTTATTAAGAACATAACGCACAAAGATATTGGTAAATACAAATGTACAGTGAAGAAAGAATATACCGAAACGACCGTACACATTACTGATACAAAACCAACATTTATTAAACGACTTCATGATATTGAAGTCACAGAGAAAGAGTGCGCCATATTGGAAGTGGAAATTTCTTCAGACTCTGCAACTGTTTCATGGAAAAAGGAGGGTGTACCAATAGATGAGACTGACGCACATTATGATATTCAACAACAAGGAAACGTTAGACGATTATTTATACGTAATGTGACCATTCACGATGAATCAGAATATTCGTGCTGTTTAATTGACGAAGAGTGTTCCGCTGAAGTAACTATTATTGAACTACCGCCAGAAATAATTAAGACCCTTGAAGATCAGACCGTTAAAAAGGGTGACAAAGCTGTATTTGAAATTGAGCTTACTAAAGGAGACGCCTTGGTATCATGGCTCAAAGATGAGGTTGAAATTCAATTCTCTGAACACATCCAGCTCTCCATTGATGGCAAGACCCAAAAATTAAAGATTTACAACTGCGAAATTACTGACCAATCTACATATTGTTGCCAAGTTGGTAAACAAGTATCATCAGCACGACTGACAGTTTATGAACCAACACTATCATTCATTCGCAAACTACCAGAAGTTACAAGAACCGTAGTTCGTAAAAATGTTGAGTTAGAAGTAGAACTATCCGAACCCGTAGAAGTAGTCTGGCTGAGAAATGGCAAGCGCATTGAACGCAACGAAAAATTCGAATTTTATTCAGAAAAGAACGTGCGCAGACTCATAATCAAAAATGCCATTCAAGAAGATGAATATGAATACACATGTGTGGCTGATGATATCTCAACAAGTACCAAACTTGTTGTTGAAGCTGTACCCTCACCTCCTCGTGGACCCATAGAAGTATCGGGTATGTCAGATACTTCGTTCACACTTAGCTGGCAGCCTTCCCTTCATGATGGAGGCAATCCAATAACAGAATACGTTGTGGAAATTAGGGAAAGTAAACAAAAAGAATTTAAAAAGTTGGGCAGCACAAAGGGAACCACGAACATTTCTGTCAACTATTTAGAAAGAGGCCACATTTATTACTTTAAAATTACTGCGGTAAATATAATTGGTAGCAGCGATCCTTACCTACCGGAAGAACCAATTACTGCCGGTGCTAGACTAAGTAAGTATATAAATTTTTATCGATTAATGCTTTAATATACTTTATTGTGCGCTTCTTAACATTCCGCTGCTATTTAGGAATTGAATATCATTTTGCAAAAACTGATGAAACGCTTTATTGCTTGCTTGGAATATTTCCGCCTGCTAAAATTGATTATATGAGTGAGTTCTAGCAAGTTCAATAATTAGTTACTCGATAATTAATGATATATTTTAAATAGCTCCTCCATCACCACCAATCAACTTAGTAGTCAAAGAAGCAGGAAGCAGAAGTGCAACCATTGCTTGGGAACCACCAGAAAATGACGGTGGAAGTGAAGTCATCAGTTATTTCATTGAGAAGAAATTAGAGTTTATGCCTAAATGGGAAAAAGTCATTACCATCGAATCTACTACAACAGAATATACCCTTCAAAATCTAAAGGACAAGAATGATTACTTATTCAGGGTATCTGCAGAAAATGCAATCGGTTTGAGTATTCCAGCAACGACTGAAGTGGTTAAACTGAAATCATTTGCAAGTAAGTTAAATTTCAAATTCATGGCTTATACATTTATTTGGACAAATTAGCAGATAATGTAACTGTTAACTTAATAGCTGTACCAACACCTCCAACGGCACCATTGGAAATGAGAACCATTGGTCCTAATGCCTTGATCATTGAATGGGGTGCGCCTGAAAGCGATGGCGGAGCGCCACTTCAAGGATACAATATTGCAATTCGTGATACCAAAAAGACAATGTGGATGGAAATTGGTAGAGTTTCTAAAGGAGTACAGAAATTCACAATTAAGGATCTCCAAGAAGGCCACGACTACCTAATTAGAATATTTGCGAGAAATGAAATAGGATTAAGTGACCCTCTTGAGTCTGACGAACCATTCAAAGTTCTTCCTGGTGGAGGTAAGCTAATTATTATTATTGTAGTGCTAAATTCAATCGAATATATTTTCAGATGCAGACCAAGAAGAATTTAGAGAGGTCACAAATGAACCAACTTCGTATAGTATCTCGGAGAATACAACCTCTTGGTTGCGAGAGCACAATATGGATGCAGATATTAGCTCGTATGCAAGGGGAACCTTGCTAAGACGAGATGAGTACTTCTTCAAAATCTGGTACTATGCCAAGCAATTATTTAAGTAAATTATTATGAAATGCGTTTCTAAGATGTAAATAATCCTCAAAAACAGTAGTGAGTAGTTTATTTATAGGTTTAAAGGGTGATTTGTTGCGAAACTAAATTATTCAACGTAATGAAGTAAAAATTGATAAGTGTTGTAAATTGTTGAGCGAAGATCGATTACAACATCAATATTTACTTCTATATTATTTAAAAATTGACAATTGTCATTATTCCTGTGATATCTGATATTGCAGTTACAAGTTATAATCATTTTACTATCAAATTCATTATTACCGTGGTAAGTTCAGGTACATTAAAAACGAAAAATAATGACAATATTTACGATTGAATATTTTTTTGTGATTTTCGAAGGAATTAATTACAATCATCCTTATTGTTATGTTATGCATGCTTCAATATTATGTTATATTTACAATTGTCATTACTCGAATTTTTAGTCTACACCATTTCACCTGTTTTACTATTAGGGAGAAAATATAGGTGCAAAAAAACATCTTTGCAAAAACTTGGGAATTGGTCGTACGCTAAAATTTTTATATTGATTCGAATAAATAAACGACATATATCCATTACATTGCATTTGATATTTTCAGGACAGTAAGATAATACAAACATACGAAAAATACAAATATATTCCACTTATTTGGAAATGGTAAAGATAACAATCTAAGAAAGTAAAACAAAAGGCAAAACGAAAAGTAAATTGTGCAAAGGAGAATTAAGTTTTCTTAATAGAATCTGTGAGGAACAGTTCAACATTCATGATAGTCTCATCGATGTATTCGAAAAATTCATTCGTAATCGGCATAGAGTATTTCTTTTGGCAACATTCTATATAATTTTTGGCATCTAGTGCCTCCGCAAGCGCACTGTCAACCTTCCCCAAACTAAAGGAAATATTTGATTATTAACATTTAAATCCGTATAACGTTATACAAAGAATAACAACTTACCAATATAGTAGAATTAAAGCTATAACATTCCATTGTTCAGGTTTGAAGACAACGTTATGAGCTTCCAATTTGAAAGTTGCAATAAATTCAAATACTTTCACATCAGCACTTTCATCAAATTCTAAATCTCTGAGGTGATCTTTAATACTAAAAAATATTTGGCATTAATTCAGACAATTTCAATCTAAACAAGACTCACTTACAATTTATGTACAGCCTTGTTGAAAATACATCTCCTTAATGCATTATGTGATGTAGCATCAGCCAAAGGCAGAACAGCTAAACTATCGTCGTTCTCTGTGTCATTTTCCGGTAGAGTCGTTGTCTTACTTAGTGATTTAACAATAATTTCTCCAGAGAAAAAAGCTTTTACATTTTTATCACTTTCCTTGACTTCCTGTTTTAATTCATGATAATCTGGCACTGGCCTCAAGGCTGCTTTACTTAATTGGCTTGAGCTTAACTTCTCTTCAGCGATTTCCTTCAAATTAAGCTTTTTACAAATTTCTAGATACCTTGCCTGTTGCCATCGTTCTTTCTCTTGTAATTTTAATTCATCAATGCATTGAGCAAGTTTCTCTCTATTTAGTGTGGCTTTAACTTCATCTTCTCCCAAAATATACATATATGACTCCAACGACAACCAATTTTTAAAGCAGGACTTAATCATTGCTCCATCTTCTTCTGCTAATTTGGATTTAAACAGTACAGTTTTGTCATATTGCATTACATTTACTTTCTGTTCTGGATTTGGCATCGCCTCAATTAACTTAATGCCTTTCTTGAAATTAGCATCCTTGTCTTTAAGTTTTAGTAAAACTTGATTTAAATTATCATTTTTAGGTATCCTTTTAGTATTAATTTTCATATGTTTCATTTTCTCATTTATAGCGTGGATATCGTGAGTCGTTTTGTTCGCGCTTTTATCAAGAATTCCTTTAATGCGCTGGGCATATTTTGGCAGTGGTATTTCTTCTAATTTGTTACATTTTCCCGCAGAATTAATATACTTCTGAGTTTCCAGTGCATCTGAATTCTTATTTTTTTCTGAAATATGTGTTTTCTTCATTGCTAGATTCATTCTGTCCATGTCAATTCTTACATCCTTCTTTTTAATATTCTTTGAGGATCCTGCTGATAATTTAAGTTCAGAATTCATATCAATGTTCATTGTCTTGCAAACATTTTTAATGCTTTCATTTAGTTCTCTTTGTTGATTCTCTAAATCACCATGAGGAGTGTGGGTAACATCCAACTTAGTGTTATGCATGTCATCATGTCCATTACTTTGAGCTGAAACTTTTTCTATTTCATGAACATTGTCTAATGATGCTTCGGCAAAATCTGACACAGATGTAAATTTTGTTGCTTCATTCTTAGGTATCCCATATACAATTTCTTCACCAGGTGTGAGATTAGTATCTGTTTCCTCCAGCAATTTGAAGCTTGCTATATTATTTGATTTTCTAAGCCATAAAGGTGATTCATCAATCTGGCTCTTTATATGTTTACTTGCTTTAAAACAGAAATTTGAACAATAATGCTAAAAAAACATTAATATTTCATGATGACATATTTCACATATTTACTTTAATGTTGAATATATCTTACTTTTCTCTCAGTTATATCAAAAACTTTATTAACATTTGTCAAGATGATATACTGTTTTGCTGGCATATCAGGCAAAGAATTGCCACATATAGGATATCCACATATCTTTGAAACAGATCGCTCCTCTATCACATCATCATACAAAATATTGTTAATGAAATGTAACTAAAAAAATATTAAATAATATACTAGTTAGCCCCTACATATAGTACATACACATCTTAAAAATATTTTAGGCTTGATTTTTCCATCAATTAGAAATTCAACCACTTTTTGTGCATAAGCTTCACATTGCTTCTTGTGTTCAGCTGTTCTCAGGATATTTTGAAATGTCTCATGACTTAAATATTATTCATGTTAATCCAAATGTATTTATAATATGCAATACATTCTTACCCCAGAGTGCCTTCATTTCCTTCCTGATTCCTTGCTATTTTGATATAATCATCCAGCGAGTCTTGCATGATGATTAAAAATTAATATGAATAAATAAATTCAAAATTTTCAAATTTATTGTTAGATCTAAATAGATTCATATAAATTAACAATATTTTTCCAAATAGCATTCACCAAAAATATAAACCAATTCACATACAGCCCGACACAGCTGATTCGTTTGAATCTGTCAAATTCACATTGAAACTTCCATAAATTCAATATGATTTTCCACGCCATCTATGTATAACCTCATTTTAGAATCTATATTATGAAATAAACAAGTTTACCAGAAACAGCCAGAAATCTCAAAGTTAATAAGGTTAATAGGTGGTAAAATGGACACGAATCGACGAATTGCCGTTGCGAAAAGAAGGTGTGTTAAAAATGAAGTGGAAGTATCAGAATGGCATATGAAAACACAAAAGTGTGAAAAAAATTACAGATGCAATAGTACAAAAAATATTGCAAATGAACGTATGAAACGACTACGGGTAGCTCTTAGCAAGGACTTGGTAAATTCTCAGCACTGTAATATAGGTGAACCAATTACAAAGAAGTGTACAAGCTCTAATATCTGTGAGAATTCTTCAAAGAAAGCATCAGCAAATGATAGATTAAAGATGTGTAAAGCCAAGCCAGCAACTGCCATTTATAGTACAACCCCTGGTGTAGGATTGCCGACTGATAAAGGATTGCAAAATCACATGAATGAAGTGACTCTCAGTGCACTTTCTTCACAACCTTTTACAATACAACAATCAGGGTCTGGTAATATGTATTTAAATGAAAATGTGGCAACAAGTTTTCAGGATGACTTAGATGATAGCATGGATTGGTCTCCCATATCTGAAGAATTGATTATCAGTAATGTATTGTTTTTGCTACATAATTTGGTAAACAAGTTCATAGCTGTTTCTTTCCAGATTAATGAAGCAAGAGAAATGTTATTTGGTCAACAGGTCAACAATTTAAATATGAATGGAGTCCAATCCTTGCCATCAAATTATGAGTTGGACACAAGAAATGTTTATGTCATAGTTGATACAAACATTTTTATAGATAAACTTCAAACAATTATTAATATTATGAGTATTATGTATTCAGGTGAGATTATAACATAAAGTTTTGCAATTTTTAATGCTTCACTTAACTTTTAGATAATACCTACCCTGTTATATATGTGCCTTGGATGGTTATACAGGAGTTGGATTATTTTAAGGATGGATACAGCATTTCAGCAAATCATCCCATTTCAAAACAAATTCAAATAAGATCTAGAAAGGCCGTTCACTTCATTAATGATTGTTTAAAGGCAGGAAAATCCAATCTCTTAGGTCAACCAGTACAAAAAGCTGCACAATTTAACATAAGGGGCAGTAATGGTGATGATTCCATTCTAAATTGTTGCATTCAAAAGCAAACAGAGGGATGTGAAGTGGTAATTAACATTTCGCAAAATTTCTCTTAAAATTTCTAATGTATCAAAATTATAGGTTCTCCTCTCCTGTGATATTAATTTAAGAAACAAAGCAATGATTAGTCACATAAGTGCATTACCAGCATTAGAAATCATACCAGAGTTGAAAAGGTATAAACCTACAAGATTGCGACAAAATTTGGTTGAGAAATTATCTAAAGAACTGGGTAACATTTGTTCTTTTATATTACTTTGTAAACTAAAAGAGTATGATAACAAGAGACTCAAGTTTGAAGAGCCGTGGTCCTTTCCAGAGTGTATTAAATATTTCAAGGCGAATTATGATCGTCTGTTTTATAATACACTCCAAAAGCAATGCCGCAAAGTTATTGATGATATTCATGAATTACTTTTTCAAACTGATGGTAAATATGGCGAGAAATCTCCATTTATGTGTTTAAATAATTTATTTGTTTACAGTTATTATTAGCGATAAGAAATTTCATGATTTATGTATTTCGCTTTTAATTTATCTACAAACTGGGTTACCTGAATATGCTTCCAATATTCAGGGTGTTATTGATCATATCAACCATTTGAACATTGACAGATAGTATAGAATTGTATCAACAGTGTTGCAATGCAATTTAATTTTCAATAGATTTTCAATAGTGTTTTAGGATATTAAAAATATATATTTATAAACTGTATATTTATTGTACTCCTGGTCCGTATAACTCCTGCCTGACTGCATAGTTTTCTTGTGAACCAAATGAATGTTGCATCTTGCAATTTATCAGTAATAATTATTATAAATTCCAGTTGTGTTTACCTAAAGTTCAGAAAGACAACACCTCTAACATAAGACCTTTGTTAGCTTAATACATCCGACCAATGCTCCTCGTATTTGCTATTAGGCAATTTAATTTGAACAATTCATTTAATCAAATTGGCCAATATATGCTAGATCAAATTCATCTGTAACTACAGCGCACCGTATCTAGTGAGAAAGGCTACGGAAGTAATCTGGTTCTCTCGTGTTCGAATCACGATAACTTTAATTTTTTTTTTTTGCCTTTATGGCAGGCAATAAAATTTTAAATTTAAACTATAGAGCCTATATAAACAAGGTAAATTTAGCAACAGCAATAACACTCAATAGCCTGGGGGTATAGTATGTAAGTGTGATCTGAGCGTCTCGGGTTCGATCCCAAAGCCCAGTTGCTCTTTATTTAAGTTTAAATTCTCAATTTGAGACTATAAGAGGTAGATCAAATTTAGCAATAGCAATAACACTCCATAGCCTAGTGGTGTAAGTCTATGGATGTGATCTGGGTGTCGCGGGTTCAATCCCGGGGTGCTGCGAATTGATTTTTACAAAATTAAATCCACTCGTGGTGGCGCTCAGAGCTGCTCCCCCCTGTTAAATGACGTCAGAATACGCAGTCTGTTGGTAACGAAAATCGGGAATGGGGAGGCAGTTGCTGGTCGGACAGCGACCGAGCTGGTCGACAAGCAACCTGCCGGGGAGCGGAGCCGGGGTGGGCTTACTTGGAACGATCTCACTAACACGTACGGGCTTCAAAAATTAAAAATGGTGCTCCTTGTACGCCCCATTGGACATACAGTCAAGTCCATTCTGGGCCCTAGAGTATACAAGTAATTTAAAACTTAGAAATTAAAGTCGCCGTTCTCAGGATTCGAACCTGAGACACACAGATGACTATCGCAGCCGCAACCACTAGGCTATGAAGCGTTATTACATTTGGAAAATTTGATCTTCCCGTTATAGACTCAAACTGAGAATTTAAACTTAAATAAAGAACAACCGGTCTCGGGGATCGAACTCGAGACACTCAGGTTACATCCATAGACTATGCCACTAGGCCATGAAGCGCTGTTGGTATTGAAAAATTTGATCTTCCCCTTATACACTCAAACTGAGAATTTAAACTTAAATAAAGAACAACCGGTCTCGGGGATCGAACTCGAGACACTCAGACCACTTCCACAGACTCTACCGCTAGACTATGGAGCGCTGTTGTTAGTGATAAATTTGATCTTGCCTTTATAATCCAATTAAATTTTCTAAAAATTGTTAGACGACCCTGGGATTCGAACCCGCGGCACCTTAGTTGCTAGGCAAGTGCTTCACCACTATGTTAACGACTGACGTGGGCTAAAATATTTAAAACAAATACTTTATTATTTCCACTTGCCACACTACTAGCTCCAAATCGCTGGCATACTTATTAGCTAAATTACCAATGAACGGACAGAGATAAGACGATGGGATACGACTTATCACAAGTGGTAGCGCCGTTTGAATGTGCATCTTACACAAGCTATACAAGATTCAGTTATTATTGTGCTCAATTATTTATTTAAAAAGGCGAAGCTTGCGCTGGAGTTTGAGTGTACCCAACTAAGCTACTAACTGTCCTACTTATGGTATTGAAATTTATACTAAAGTGCAAATAGCGAGTATAACGTTAATAACAATTTAAAGTTTATAGCAAATTCTGAAATTTAATCGCAGTACTCCGATTAATTGTATGGAAACTTAATAACTTAACAGCTATTATATGTTCTTTTATCAATTACAAACTCCACCTACAATATACAAAAGGATTGAACAATTAAAAATGATTAAATATTATATTATTATATTTACGAATGCAATAAGCAAAATTATATACATAATCAGTTCGACATAAAGTTGAGAAATAAAATTTATACAATAGGTATATAAATACTATATGAGCAGGTACGTCAATACAAAATCAGACTTGAATGAAATTATACATTTTGATAAGGATACGATTTGATACTCTATTTTAATTTTTCTCCTCATCATCAGGGTCTGTGCGTTTGATGCCTTTCAACGCATCTTGTATTTCCTCCAAGGTTTTACCCTTAGTTTCCGGTAAGCTGATAATAACAAATAGTATTCCAAGCAGACAGCAAACCGTAAAACAGAAGAACGGCACGTACATGCCAAAGTTATCTTTCATAATTTGGAAAAACTTTGAGACTACTGCTGCAATTATGCTGAAATAAACATCGGCTAGGCAAATTGCAAATGCTTTGACATTAGTTGGAAATAATTCGCCCAACATTAGTACTGGAATCGTTCCCATTCCAACGCTGTATGAGACAATAAATCCAATCAAAGCAATAATTGGAATATAACTTAAACTACCAGTGATATCACCATTTTGTTGCTCCCAGTAAAAGTAGATTCCTTCAGCCATTAGTGCCAAAGTAGTACCCACAGTTGAAATGGTCATTAATGGACGTCTCCCCGCTTTATCCAATACCAATGAGGATAAGCAAGTCATTATGAGTTGCACCACATAATAGCAAACTGTTGTTAATTCTGAAGGAATAGCTTGACCGCTTTCATTAAAAATGGTTTGGGTGTAGAATGTAATGGCGGTGATTCCACTCAATTGCTGGACTGTACGAAGACCGATCATAATGAGCACAGCTTTACGATTGCTAGCCACTGTAAAGAGATCCCAAAAGGTTCCTGTTGCTGCAGTATCCTCTTTGACTGAATTCATCAAACGATTGAATTCCCAATCGACATCCTTAACGCCTTTAAGTATTTTCAAACTCTCCTTGGCGTCCTCGTACCGGTCCTTAATGATGTAGTAATAAGGACTCTCCGGCATAAACCAGAATGTAATCATGAGTAAAATGGGCAAAATTGTCGATATCAATGCAGTGGTCATGATTGATAAGTAGAGACCAAGTCCATTAATGACAAGAATACCAACAATCATCGATACTGAGCAGCTGGATCCTAATAAACCACGAATACTTGGATCTGCAATTTCTCCTAAATACATTGGAACCGCGGTGAACGCAAAACCGTCAGCGAGTCCAGCGAGAAAACGTGCCGCGTACATAATCTCCACCATATTGCCAAACGCAATCATCAGCCATGATGCAATATAGGGTACACCTGTCAATAGAATCGTGTTTTTCCGCCCTATAGTATCCAATAGTGTACCAGCAAACACCGCTCCAAAAACAGCTGCTATCAGGGGCATTACAGCAATCCATGAGCTTTCCTCGTTGGTAACTTGAAGATGTGATCCATTTAAAAGTTTTGGAATTGATGGTGATGGCCACCCGTAATGCATTGCACTGGTCATTATACATAATGTTGCTGCAAAAACATATTACATAAGATATTTTAGCAATATTCGCGATTGCATGTTAAAAATAAGGTCAATCACTGCAAGATTTATTTTATCAAATGTCACTTAAAATTGAATATCATTGAGAGCACTTTAATTGCACAAATCTCTAACTGAGTGTGTATAAATTTACAAGTGTCTGACTGTGATTAATAAAATGTATTTTTAATTCAAGTACTACGCATGTCAGTACTTAATAAAACTTATCTTAAAATTACGATAGACACTAAAGAAGACGAAAATAAATTTTGAATTCATCTTAATTTAAGCAATGTCAAATAAAATGTATGTATTAAAAGTATTAGTACATCATGAATAATAGAACAGTCAGAATTCTCAAATAATTTTAATTAAAAAAGATTTAAATAAAACTCGGTAACCGTTAATGTGTTAAATATCACAATAAGTTTGGCCAAATTAATTCTGTAATAATTTTTATAGAAAATGTAAATTCTTATTGCCTATTGCATTGAAAATTAGATCGTAAAGTTAACTATTATCATTTTAAAGTAAATGTTAAAATTTGCAGTGATTTAGTTATTTAAATGTCGTTAAAGTTAAGTAATTGGTTTTATTATAGTTTACCTGTGATAGTAGCAAGATATTGATACTTTGGATTGGTCACTGGTAGTTTGGTGTTAAGACTTGTTCGGATCTTCATGGCGGTTGATGTGTTACGTGGATGCTACTAACTGTATAATCGCAGAGCAATGAATGAACGAGGAACGGCTCCCTTTTTTTCGACGTCCACACTTATATATGCGACGAGACCGCGGTGCGCAAAATTTTCATATAAACTAAAACAACAGAGGCGCTCTTCCTCATTGAATATAACTTTCTCATTCTTTTCAGTCGCCAGCGCGAGATGATAAGGGAATTTCCGAGTTGTACGTATTCTCACGTCAACTTGGTAACTAAGCCCATCTAGGGATTGCTCGATTTATTTAAATCCCCCGAAAAAATCGGCTACCTTATCAAAAAAACGTCCAATTAAACTATAAGCCGTCTGAAACTCGAACACCAAACAGCTTCTGGCTCGGAAGGAAGTAAGATGAATGCGTGGTGATTTTCCAAGCCTGACGTACTATATTTTAATCAGAACGTGTAATCACATGATCTGACTTGTTGTGTAATGTTAATATTTTATTAAACATTTTAATACAGGAATGAGTGAGTAGTCTCTCAAATTTATGGCTTTGTTAATAATAAATTAAATGATAAAATTTTTGCGTCGCAAAAATGCTAAAGATGCCATCGTCCATCACCATTGTTTTTTATTATTGTGTTCATAATATATTCTAATTCACCATTTCATTCTGACACGATGCCTTTGCACGATGTACAAACAAAATGAGCAATTGCAGAACAAAAAAATGTTTTGACCGATTAATTCCTACGTTCATTTACGCGTTGAGGCTTAATATTAAGTGCAATATAAATAATGGTAAATACAAATTAAGTACGCGGAGGCATCATACAGAAATTAAATGTTATATGCAGTTAAGGTTAAGGTCACACACATATTTCAAATATTTGATTACACACATAATTAATCCGCTAAACAATCAGAAACGCCTCAAATTCAGTACTAAAAATGTAAAAGTTCGTCAACACATAATCGCTTGTTGTTCACCGTGTAGTTAGTGATGCAGTTGGATCGTAGGTACTTGTTTTCAACAAGTACAATTTCAAACCATAAGTCAATAAACAATTAGAACACATATGTAAATATTTAAATAATGCATGTTTCAGTTATGTTCTCGATTCAATTTGAAATATTATAAACAGTTTTCTCATAGAATGACCGTTTGCAGCGCGTAAAATGAAAACAATCCAATTCATTTGCATCATAATAAAATGCGGAATGGAGGGTGAAATAAACAGTGAGAAGTTTAATGAGGTGGTTACTTCAGAAGCGTGCAAAAAAACTACGAAAAACCAGCTTCTGAACAACGAAACTAAATTAACATCACGAAGTCACGTAGACTTTTTGTTCCTTAAACAAATAACGCGATTGTTAAGCAATGAGAGAAGTATTTATACCTGTGCTGTTGCTTAATATATGTAATTAATGAATAAAAGTAATTAATAATTAAACATTTGATCAACATGCAAGATTTCAATTAAATCATACCATTACCTACCTATTTCATTAGCAATTTACAATTTCACTTTACTACCAACATTTTTGAACCTATCGTAAATCAAATTTAAACACATTACGTGCTTAAATTCTATACTTAAGTCAAACTTTGTTGCGATATTTACTGCAATTTCTTAGATAGTGACGTTTAATTGGAAAATGTACATCCCCAATACTAGAGCAAATTGTTCAATTTTGCTTTACGTAGAACACATAAAAGTTTGTTAACGTGTTGAGTCGCACAGAAATAAAATCATAAATTACTCTTATAGCAACAACAAAAATTTTTGGAATGAGTTCTATATGCGAGCGAAGATAAGAAGCGATATAACAATATAATGCTTGTGGTATTTCTAGAAATAAACGAGCCGATTTACATGTTAATGCAACATAGTGAATCACTGAGAAAAACAAAAATTTACGCTGGAAATTAATGAAAGTAATTAGAATTGTTTTAATTTCTTAAATTAGATATCTATTTAATTCCAACAATTCTTAGAATTCCATTTAATTGCTCCGTAGATATTTGAATTAATATTATTCCATTCGATTACAAATTTAATATTTTTGTTTTGAATTAATAAGCGAATAAATAAATATAAATATTTTGTATGTATTTTAGGCATTGTCCATTATTTTTTAAAAATAAAACGTTTCAAATCGTATAATTAAATGTACAAATATATCGAAGGTTTTAGAATAATTAATGTAAATTAAGAACCAGCGAAATAAATGTAGGAACTAGGAAGTAAATAGTGACAATTTTCAATCATTTTTCAAAGAGACAACAAACACATTTAAGGTTCGTCTCGAGCGTAAGGCAAAATGCGCATGCAATTAGAGTTTAAATATAACTTGCGTTGTTTGTGCGTGTGACTGCAATTTGTTTAATTTTCATATGACGCCTGGTTCTTTCACGGCTAAGTTGTAATAATCGGTCAGAACGCAGCACAACAAGCAAAAGAGAGGAAAAACGCAACGGCGCTGATGCGTTGTTGATACGAGCAAATGAGTATATTCTAACGGCCGCAAACCGGTTATTGGCTAACAACAATAATAATAATTTTTGGTGATGCTCACGATGGGCCCACGATTGCAGTGATAAACAAATTCATTATATGTGTGCGTCCGCGTTTTCAGTGTGTACTTTGGAATAACCAGCCAGCCGTCTTCAGCGCGCTTAATTCTGGTGACTGAGTGCGATTAGCCGGGCATGGATTTGTGAATACCTAACTAAATTCTAAATAGCGGCACCTGTTCGATAGGCCGCATTGACGCATTTCGTGTGTGCAACACAAGTGAAGAACTTCTTTGTGCCCCAGTCAAGTTTTCCGCGTATATAAACTGGCCTGATCAGATGCGTGCCTTACTTGAACGCTAACGCATCTTGCACGAATTCAATACCTTCCAAATTTTATTCTATTTCCGGTTTAATTTATAGTTTATAGTTAAAATAAAGTTGTCGTGTTTGTTCTTAAAAGGTAGTGAGTTAAATTCACCGTTTAACTTTAAACACTTCCAGTGGTTGTTAAAATGAAGTTTATATGTCGAAGTGAATATAAAGTGAATCAAGATGATGATCGTCATATTCCTTATCAATATATTGCAACATTTACAGGTAATATTTTGAATATTTTAAAATACCTTCTTATTAATAAGTTGAACAAATAAAATAAGTCGAGTTTTTCAAATTATTTCCTTATTGGTTGAGCTTAGTGTTAATTTCAATAACTTCTAGAAGTCTCTTAGAAAACAGTTACAAATTAGTCATAAAATTAACTTAGTAATAAAAGATTCGTCTAACAAGTTATTGTAATGTATTATTTAGTCATTAATTCATTAGTAGAAAATTTTCTAATTAAAAATTTACATAAAAGTGTTTTTTTAAATTAAAATTATTTACAATTTAATTACTATGAATGAATTCTTTAAAAATATATCAGTTTTGACAATACTTTGAAAATTAATTAATAAAGTAGCCATGCCTTCTACTCATTTTGAATTATTATCACTGAATGATTAAATATCAGTCACTAATAGCCATAGAATCACTTACGCACAAGGAAATCACCAAATTCGGTGACTTGAGCAGAATGTTTAACCAAATTAATTAATCAGGCCATGATAGAAAATGTTGTTTAATTGTGTTGAATTAAAGGTTACCACTAATCAATCAAACGCGTTGATTGCTTTTAGGTTCGATTGTGATAGTGGCAACTGGTATGCTTTTCGGATGGGCAACACCTTCATTGCCAAAGTTATTAGACCCAAATTCGGAGATAAAAATCACTACTTCTGATGGTTCTTGGATGGCTGTTATGCCATGCATTGGCGCTGTTATCGGATGTCTTCTCGCTGCAAAAATTGTCGACGTAATCGGCCGCAAACTTTCAATGCTCATAGTGTCACCACTTTACTTCATTGCATGGATGATGATTGCATTTGCGAATAGCAAATATATTTTTCATGCAGCAAGAATACTTTCTGGAATCTCAGATGGCATTGCCTTTACCACGTTCCCAATGTACCTGGGGGAGATTGCAGATTCAAAAATTCGTGGACTTCTTTGCTCCTCAATTCCCACAACAACAGTGCTTGGATTCATGTTGATTGCAATTGTTGGTTCAATGTTTAGCATCCAGCAAGCAGCACTGATATCATCTATACTTCCAATAGTGCACTTTGTCCTCTTTAGTTTCATGCCTGAAAGTCCTTATTGGCTGTTGATGAGAAATGAGCGAGAAAAGGCAAAGAAAGCTCTTGCAAAACTGCGAGGTTATCAGAATGTTGATCAAGAACTAGACAGATTTGCTGCAAGTGTGAAGGAGGATAATGAAAATAAAGGAAGCATTTGGGATTTGTTTATGATCGAAAGTAATCGAAAAGGAGTTTACATAGTTGTTGGTCTTCGAGGACTTCAACAATTTTGCGGTACTATGGTAATCACCTTTTATGCAACCATTATTTTCAATGAATCAGGCTCCGAATTATCCTCCGAAGTCTGTACGAGTGTCTATTTTGGCATTCAGGTAATTTGTTCAATTATTTGTTCATGTCTTGTCGATCGTATTGGTCGAAGACCATTACTACTTTTATCTACGGTAGGTTCATGTTTTGCACTTGCTGTACAAGGTGCTTACTTTTACTTGAAAGATGTCACTAATGTTAATTTAACGGGATATACGTGGGTTCCGGTTGTTGCTTTATTAGTTTATGATATCATATTCAATTTGGGGATTGGCACAATACCGGTAATGATGTTAAGCGAATTATTTCCAACGTCAGTTAAAGCATTCGCACTTGGTTTGGCCGATATTTATTTTGGCGTTGTGGTTATAATTGCAACCAAGTTTTTCCAAATAATGAATGATAATTTAGGAATGTCCATACCATTCTTGGTATTTTCCGCCTGTAGTGCGTTGGCATTTGTCTATATCCTGTTTTGCATACCGGAAACAAAAGGGAAAACTTTGGAGGAAATCCAGGATCTGTTTAAGGGTATTAATAGAGCACAAGAAAATATTGAAACTGAAAAACAGAGGGAAGCTGAAAGTATACAAAGTAATTTTACTGAAAGAACTAAAGTATAGTTGACTGAAAAGGCAATTAATTTAATGATTGTTGATTTTTATGGAAATATTTGTAAATAAATTTAAATTGCCATTTTCTAAAAATGAAATGATTATCGTTCAGATTATTTTGTATTTTTTATAATGTAACATTTTTATTTTTTAGAAGGCACTAGTTTATTATATCGCATTCATTATCACCTAGTTTTGTAAACTTGTAAATATTTAGTAAAAATACATTTTGTAAATTCATTTGCATTACTATCATTACGACGATATCCGTATTGTTTGTTTGTAATTATTGCTAAACAATTTGCGCACACATTTTGTACCATTAAAATGTTTCACTGAGTTAGAAGTTAGTAGTAACTAGCACAGATATAATTCTGAAAAATCTATGGTCTACATTCACCTATGGTTCTATTACCCAATGGCAAAGTGGGTCTGTAATTTGCCTTGACAAAACCACCGTACTGGTCGGTTGGCGTCTCTTCCGGCGTGATGGATTTCAAACTCCGGAAGGCGCGTAACTGCTCGCTTGAGATTTCAAGCGGCTTTTTGAAAATTATCCATGTTACGCATTCGGAGCAGGGTGGTGTAGTTAAGGAACCTAAATACGTCCAGTATGAACTATCATTTGGAATTAAGTTGGATGGGTCAAGCGGACTTGAAATCTTTGCAGTTTCACCACGATGTTGAATTTGTTTGAATTTTGCAATTACTTTGCCAAGTTCATGGTTTGATCTACCAGGCTAAAAATTGCAAAAAAAAGTATTAAAATCGACGGATTAGTTAAAGTTTGGTTTCATACAGTGGTTGCAAAAGGATAATAAATTATTTTAGGTATTTTAACTATTTACGGATGACTGCCAAGAAATTATCTCACAAAAAATTTCCAATACTAATAATAGAAAATTTTCTGGATTTAGAACCAATATATCGTTCCCAAATTATCATGATCACCGCTAAAGGTCTTTGAAATTCAAGATTCATCAATTTCTGCGTTTTTTAAATATTTTATGATGTTTAAAACACTTTCGAAATAAATATTAATTATGGCGTCGTTAAACCGTTTGCAACTGTATGTTTACACTTTTAATTACCTTGAGAAAAACGCCAAGTACACATAATCCATCAGGATGTTTTGCAGCTTCTAAGAAGTTGGAATATTTCGTGTTCCAATGAACTAAATGCAACTGCAAAAATACTTTTCGCTATAGTACACATTAATTAATAATTTTAGTTTTGCGATACCTCTGCAGCAAATTTGCTACCTTCAACCGTATGTTCGGAACCTTCATTGTCATTAGCTCCCCAATGACAATGGAATTGTTCCAATTTGTAGCGAGAATCTAATGGACCTCCACGCAATTCTACAATTGTTAAGAATGTTTAACAGTGCGCTCTTAATAAATTCGACGATAATGGAGTTTTATGCTGTAAATATTTACCTGAGCCATTACCATCCACATGCACAACCCACGAGTAGCCGGAGTTTGTGACGGCCTTATCATTTTCCGGAATGTACCGCCATGTCAACTTCTTCACGTGCAGCGTTTGCATATCGACGGATGGACAGATGTCGACCGGACTTTGTCTTGTGCCACCGGCAGCTGGAAAACTTCTGATCCAAGTATCTGGACCTGCATTTATTCATTACGTCATGAGCACACATTTAATGACATTTGTCGACTTATAAGTACACACAAGTATCAAATACTTACGCCTACGTACTAAACGCCTATTCCGATTGATAAACATTATACTGAATGTTCATAAACATCACAAATAATTCTCTAAATTTTGGAACTTATTGCATTTTTTTCTAAATTTAAATTTTAGCTAATTTTACTTCGTTTAATTAAATAGTATTTAAATTATTCACTTTAATTCAATGAATTTATTATTTTGTTTCGTGTAGTATTTTGCAATACATTACAACAAATTTTAAATCATAGTTAATGACGCAATCAATGCTTTAGAATAGATCCGAGCCAAATATAGACTTTTCATTGCCTCGAACATACTAATTTGTTAATAATAATAACATAGCAAATGTAAACAATCGAGATTGCAATTTATAAGTATTGAGTTGATGATATCATCTAAATATTATACGGTTCAAGACAATTTAACATTTCATTATCTCAAATGATATAATTTGTTAATAATTCATAGTTAATTTACCATTAATGTACAGGGTGCGGCAAACCTTCATGTGACCTTTTGAAGGTGAATAAACATAAAAGTAGGGGAAAAACATCTTACATTTCACATCTTAAATTCATCATTAATTTAGTATCATCGTATAATATCATACTTCATGTGTCCCTTTGAATCTAGAGATAGAAGAAAATATATATCATCTCCTAAAGTGTCATCAGTCACGTAGTTTTCACCATTTACTGGAAGTCAACTGAAATGGTGCACTTCCACGTTTTTGGCAGTGTAAATTAACAGAACTTGCGTAATTGGAGTTTCAAGAGATCACCAAAAGCATTTGAATAGTAATATCATTATAATTTTGGGCACGCTATCATCAACGAAAATTATCCACCCTTATTTCTTTAAAAAGGCGGTTCAATGGGGCATTTTGTAACATCTTGCATGAATTTTTTTGTCTTTTTGAAGAATATACCCGCTAAAACGATTTCTTACAGTAGAACTGAGCCACGGTCGACACACCATGGACCTTAATGCAAGTTCATGCTAAAGCAATTTCTTTCCTGATCATTCTTGAATGGTGACGATTGGTGGTAAGCTTGCTAGATTTGACCTCATGAAACTTTTTCGTTTGGTTATCTCATATCCGCGGATTACAAACATTGCCTAAACAATGAGGAAATTCTAAAGGAGGTAAAAAAGTTATGCACAACGTTGGTTTCGGCAGTATTTGGACAACAATTTTTACACAATAATGAAAATAAGTTGCATTATTCTCAATTAACATGTAAAAAAAGAGCTATACGTTTGAATACTTTTCTTTAAATCCACCAGTAAATAAAAAATAATTAAATTTGGACAGATGTAGTTGAAAAATCGTATATGGTTTCTAGTTGATGTTGAGGCGTGAAGGTGAAATGCATTCTAACTGTTTACATATTTATTAATAAATATATTATTAATATTTAAATAAAATGGCCGCGCATTATCTCTTCTAATAAGGCAAAATTCAATATTTCAAACATAAAACAATTTCTAATGTCTTTATAGAAATTCAGTAAGAAAAAGTCATGTATATAAATATTTTAAATAAGGTTTTACAGCTCAATTTTACTACCAAATTGAAATATTTGGAAGTGTAATTTAATTTAATTATCCTTTCACAAATTAATTAAGTTTAATTAAACCTATGAATAAAATAATCACGCATAATAGCTACTGTATAATTGATTGCTTAATGTGAGTATAAAAACAGAGCAGATAAAAAAAAACATTTGCACAAAAGGCGCAAGCGTTTCGCAAAAGTGTGCTGAAAGGATGCTAATAAAAGAAAAGCCAATAGCGCAACATCAAAGTCATGCACGAGTAGGCATGATTTGAAACACACAGATTAGGTATGTGTATGCGGTGTAAACATGCTTAAAGTATTGATTGAATCAAATTAGATTACGAGTGCTACAACCGGGAGGAGATGTTAAAATACCTAACTAGTTGGGCAACTCTTCCGAATAATTAATCACGAAAGCGTAACAGGTAGATTTGTGCGTTCGCGCTCGCGCGCACGCGTTTGTAAGAAATATGCCTTTGATTCTAAAGCGCACGCACACGAAATGCGCACTTGCGTTTGCCATCCGTATAAATATTAGCAATAAATTCAATCAGAAGCCGTTAGGTAATAAATTACAATTTGTTGTCGCATTCTTTTAGGTTTGGGATTTATTGTCGTTTTGCACTTGCTGTGTGATTAAATACGATGAACAAATTTATCATGAAAATATTCGAAAAAATGATAAATTCCTTGCCTTTTAAATATTTTGTTAGTCAAACACGTTTTTTACACTGTTTTTTTAACGAATTCTTTGTTCTTTCATGACATTGTTCCAGAATAATTCGGAAAATACCAGAAGTTTAGTAATTATTAGTTTTTTAGTCCAACTTGACTACAAGATTGTTTATTGAGCATATACTTTTATTGTAGATAGTCATAAATAATCTCAATAAAGTTATAAAAGTTGATGTTCAAATATTAATTTCTTTACACCATTGTTTAGGAAGTTTAAATTAATTATTTAATGCTTTGAAAGATATTTCAGAAAAAAATTTTAAATGGAAAACTAATTCTTGAATCAGTATTTATTTTCTATTGTATTCACTCAATCTTTTTCGCGATTTTTAAAGGAAACGGATTTCCTAAATTTTTGGGAAATCTTTGAATATTCCTAAAAAATACGATAATTTGCATGTTGTATTTAGATTATCATTTTGCACGATTTTCTAATGCATGTATTTAGCATATAAAAAGGTGAGTTTGGCGTATTTGCGAAATATTTATGGTAGAGGTAATAATTATTTGTCAGTATTGCGAATGGAAAAATATTTAGCTCATTATAAAAACTATTTGAATATTTCACAGTCATGCCAAGCATGGAATTTCATTATACGAATGCAAGTCTCCTTGCGTAAGTCCTTACAATAGATAATTTTAATTTTGTGTTTTTATCAGCATTGTTGGGCGAAATATTATGCGCATATTTCTCGTCATCGTCGTCATCGTCTACGTCGACGAAATGCACTACTTACTGTAAAATGTATTAAGTAAGTAAGTGTCTCTGTGAATTTTCTGGTTTGTTTAAAGTTTTGTTTGTAATTCTAATAACTTACGACGTGTATTTAGAAGATGGAAAATTTCAAAGTCCAATATGTGTTTATTTTATTAACTATTTTTGCGTCTGTTATTCCTATTAACGATTATAAATCATGCAAAAACCGCAGATAAAAGATGCATACGAGCATTCGTAAATAATAAATATTATTGTTGGATAAGTGTTATTATTCTAATAACATTTGCACTCTATATTAATTTTCAGCATCTGTGAAAACAAATCCTAGTTTTTCGTGGAAAATATTCATAGAGAAAAGAAATCCATTTCTATTCCGAAAGTGGTAAACAAAAAGTGCAATTATTCCATACATAATCGAAGAGTAAATGAATACATGCACTCGACTAATTCAAATTCGAAACTGTACGGCAATAAGTTTGTAATAATAGTCAACTCGTGAGCTAACTGCCAATAAACTTAGGTACTACTCACTGCAAATGGCAATTGAATTCTGTTTTCGCGCACGGCAATAAATAATTCAATCAATCTCAGCCCAGTGTTTCATTGATTTTCACTAAAATACAGCGATACGTATAAAAATATCTAAAGCAAATTTAAATAGGTATTTAGCGTGGGTAACTAATCACATTATCATATTAATAGATTAAGCAACTAAGTAAACAAATGATCGAGAAGTCAATTAAAAGTCAATTTAATTAATTCACTTAAGCAGCAAGCAATTACTTGACAGTGCAGACGTAATTAATTCTTCGGCTAATGAATACATCGCATTAATTCAAACTATTAATGGTGCTATTGCAATGCATCGCTCATCTATTTATTCTCCAGAAGTCAGCTAATGAATTTTTACGGATATTGTTATTACGCTCAATAATAGTTATACTACTCGGGATGCAAGGGCACGCACATGCAACGAGAGAGAGAGATAATAGCAATTCGTTTTGCATTCGTGACTCAGCAGCTGAGCCAATTTATAATAACAATATTGCTCCAACGGATGAAACAAAAACAAACACATTCGGGACGGATGCGAGTCATTTGTATTCTATGTTCGTTAATTAAAAACTCATTTACGCGCAAATACATTTAAAGCCAGCGTTTAAACTCCACTACTTTCCTCTGCACTTTTCATGTAATTGTCACGTCATTTTCGTGTTTTGTTCATGGTTTAACTCACTCACCATTATCCAAGTTGTAACCCCAGCTCGACATTCTGTAAAGATAATAACTATTTGTAATTTTACTATTTTAATATGTAATTTGATAATGAAATGTTATTTATAGTCCTGTGATAATTATTTATAGTACAATAATGAATTACTTGGAATTCCTAGATTCTAATTAGTCCTGCAATAACCCATATAATACCCATTGGTTATTTTTGAATTTATAAGGATAATGATGGATAATAACAGATGTTTAGCTGGATTATCTAACAAAGTGAACATTTTCCATTTTCCGTTGGTGCATAGAACGTATCATTTATCAGAAAAGGAAATTGATCAGTACAAGGATACGAGGGATATAATTTAATGCGTAAACATTGAGAAAATACTCACGCGCTACGAAGATATTTAAAAGCAGTGTATATTTGTCAGCCACGTTGTTGTGCTACTGTTTACGGAAACCAAATGCACTTATTGTTCAATCAGCGCGTAGAAAAATGCAGTTTGAAACGCGGCCGCGACGGTCACCGTTTGAGTGCAGTGCTGATAGCGGCAGGACGAGAAATATATATGCGACATCTGAAACTATCATCTATTGGCGTTAAACTGGCGCTCGGCGGCGAAAGGAAGAGACGGGCGAGCGCTCACCGCCACTTTATTTATGCACCCGAAAGTGCGGAGTGTCGTGTGCGGCGTGCGCGATGTCGATGTCGATGTCGGCGCATTTCAAATGAACCAGAAACGATGTAGCAACGATTATTGCCTAGTTCCACTCTACCTGTCTGCCTATCTGAGTTGACTATAAAAAGTAAAATAATGGATAAATATGTATAACATTTATTGACTGTATTGACCGCTTCAACGAACTATTATACTAATTTCCCGTTTTACAGTGCTCCTTGATTACGTTTCTTAAAAATCTGGGAGGTCGTTTACTGTTCTAGATTGCAACCAATTACGGAATACATTTTCATGTATTTTAACTGACGTGCTTGCTAAACTAAAAAAGTGCACTAAAATCAATATCTGTGTTCCATTAATAGGTACCTACTACCGATGTGATTTTATCATCTGCCTGTATTTAATAGCAATTCATATTGTTCTTCTCCATAATGGTATTTCTAAAATGTTGTAATGTTGTTGTTTTTTTAAGAATTATAAAGTTCGCAGCTTGAATTGTCAAGTTAAATTTTGAGGCCACTTACATAATAGGAATTCATACATTTAATTTGAATAAATGTATGCTAAATTATTTGTGTTCAACAATACACTTATACCATCGTCTATTATGTTATTCAATCTCTCAAGGTGGCAACACCTCCACGTTTATTTAAGAAGTGTGCGTAGAAAACATTTCACAAATTTATGAAGTAGATTAAATTCATAACGAATGAAACACATGTGCAAACTTAATTATATTGTTTTAATCACATGTTTAACATTATCCGACAGTTCAATCGCATTAAATAATTTATGTTTGAATTGTTGTCTTGTTGTCGTGAGCCTCATTTCTATAAGCTCGCAAGTAAAGTGAAATTTCTTTCAGATACGCGAAAATTATCAGTAATAGACCGAAAATTTATTTTTTATTGCTTTTGATTCTCACCAAAAACAAAAAAAGGATTACGATAACTAAAATCTGCAATCAATGTTTTACTTTTCACCAAATTAAAATACCTAATGGAAATAATAATCATGTTTTAATAATTAATTTCATCATTATTAAAAGTAATGTGAGTAAATTTTAAGAGCTGTTGTTATCACGTGCTCTGCTTTAATACACTTATTCTATTGTAAACGTGAAATAGTAAAAGGTAAACAGATGTCAGCTTAAATTTGGTTAACTAAAATCAAATCCTGACGCACCGCTGTTTGAGGATAGGCCTTACGGCCTGCTAAAATGAAGTGTGCAAATTAAATGTGCTCTAATTTTACATCTAAGTAGCATAACGCTTTAGGTGTAACATGTTTTAAACAGATAACTGCGCTAAAACAATTTCACATAAAAAATAGTTCATGAATTTACCCTTATTATATTTTGACAATCTTAAAAATTTTAAAAGTGAAACAAATATTGGACCAAATTTAAATTGTTAATTTGGTTAAATAATTTTAATACCTTTCAAATTATAAGTAATATCCTTCCTCTAAGCAGGAACATCTGTTAGGCAAAGTGATGATCCTTTTAAATAAAAATGGAGATTTACTACTCCAATGCGAAAGAAGAAGCTTTTGAAACTGTAACTGTAACTCTAGAACAAGTTTAAAATGTATGCGTACGTACGTTTGTTTTAATTATTTGTTTTAATGAAGTCCTGAAAGGACCAGCGATCATCTTTTCTAGGACAAACACCATATAATTATTAGTACAACAAAATCATATATACATATTATTTTTGCATGTTTGTTGCTATGTGTAATAAATGACGTTATACATATTTCAATAATTTGTTGGCAAGTTTAGGAATGCATAAAACATAAATTAGATACGGACAATACGCTTATTATTTGAAAATTATCCATGTTCAGCTATTTGTAAATTTTCCACGAGTTATTTGACTTTTAGGTATACATGCAATTATTATGAATTATTTAACAAGTATATCATGTATTAATGTGCATCAGATATATTTTTACAACCTTTGGTACTTTTAGTTAGAATAATAAAGTCATTTCAACCCATTTCAAGCCTTGTACAACTCCTTATTGATTATCATTTAGATATGTGAAAAATAAAGAATAAAATTTGTTGGAGTTAATAAAACCAATTGCATGAAACCAAACCACTAAGTGGAAATTCATTCTTTTCATTTCCTTATATTGATTAGTTTAATGCATTTGACATTGTCTTGCTGACATGAAAGCAGTGGAAACAAACACGCTAAGCAAGAAAATTGCCCGACATGTAATGAAAAATGAAAAATTATGTTAAATATTTCTAGGGAATTGGCCACGAACTAGCTGCTTACGAGTGAAAAGTAGGTATATTCTCATTCCTGAGCTGACATTAGTAATGAAACGTAATGCTTTGCAATTGCAATACCACATGTGGTTTACCATTAGCTACTTATAAGTAAAGTAAGAAGCATGATTTGGACTGTAATTATTGTTCATTTTTTATATGAAACGCTCAATTATTCACTCAATCTCAACCATACAAAAACAAACATTTCTTAATAAGCAACCAGATTTAAAAGTATGTTGTAGTTAACATTAAGAAATCAAATTATAAGGTGGAAAAGCTAATTAATCTGATTAGCACATTAAAATGAATTTCACTATTACTTTTTCACGTGGCAAAACAATATTAGTAATTATCGGAAAAGTAGTAATTATTAGTATTGCTACTTTTTCGATAGATTTCAGGTGTAATTAGTTGTTACAGCACCAATTGAATTACTGAAGTGGTTAAAAGATGTATAAATATAAATATAAGTAAAAATATAAAAAGAATATTTTATAAAGAGGGATTAAATGTGTACTGTGCATGCATACGATACGACAATCCTACAGGAAAAGTCTCGCCTCCAAGTGATGAAGTCTGGGCTTACAATCAGAAATACAGTCAGAAATGCGGTAACGAACCCGTCTCGAAGACAGGATAATGACTAAGGAAAATGAATCTCCAAAAAGATTCTTGGGCGTAAAGACTGGCCAAACTTACTGCGCAGACCAAAATGAGCCAGATGTGTGGTAAGACAATCGTGTGTAGTAGATGCATAACAATCCTACAGGAAGAAACCGTCGGATAGCAACTTCTATCCAATTAGGACTCTCGCTTCCAAGTTATGAACTCTCAACTTACAGTCAGAAATGGAGTAACCAACCCGTCTCGATGGCAGGATAATGACTTACGACGAGGAAAAATTTACCCCGGAAAGGATTCTTGTACGTTAGACTTTCCAACGCAAAACTCGGACTGGACAAAACTTACTGCGCAAACAACAATAATGTATACAGGATATGAGCAACGACCAAAATGAGTCAGATGTGTGGTGGAACTGATAAAGAACAAAATTTGCGGAGGAGGACGATGAACGTAGCGTTTACAGAAACGCGGAAGAGAGTATAATAGCAAACCTGTTGTTATTTTTAAAATTTTTGTAGATCCAGTAACTGTATTTGAAATTACACCGCGCAGGTGTAAAATCAAATAATTTAATTATTTTTATTAAATAAATCATCAGACCATTTTTGGTGTTATTTAATTTTACATCAGGTTAAAACAAAGTGTCATGCAGTTCTCACGCAAAGAACTTTAATATGCATAAAATTAGCATATGAAAATGTTTAAACAATTAGATTATAAAATAAAGTTTCAAGCTGAATTTCTACATTTGTATGGCTTCGTAACTTTGAGAAAATACGAGAATCACATGTCTTACGCTCATAACACATCGCATTTGCAATATTCATTTGAAATCTAATAGCAGTTAAAGCACAAACAGTGTGAAGGCAATGCAAATCGTGGCGCATGCGGAGCGAATGTGCATGCGCCTCTCTGAATTGATGAGTGTTGGAAGGAAATTAACATCAGCGGGAGTTTCAAGTTCAATGCGATTGCCAAGTCGCTCATCAATGCGTCGTTAGTTTGTTTATTTATAATAACACCTCGGAAGCGTGCGCGATGCGTGCACGATTATGATACAGACATTATCATTATCAATTCAATATTCGTAGCGTGCAACCGATCATGTCAATAACTTCTGGAATGATTTTCCGATTAATTCTAATGGATGCTTGCCATAAAGCGACAGCAATACTAATTTTTGATATCCAAGTTATATTCAATTATCGTATTAATTTGATTTATTCGTAAGCTATTGAAAATACCTATGCCAATTTATTTGCCAAATTACTAAATCTAATGAAATTTTGGTTTTGCAAAATTTCATGATTTCTTATCATGATAGACTATAATCGATTGATTTGTTTTCCATAATTAGCAAATAGCTCTTAATTGAGCAAGAATTACGTTCAAGTTATACGTTTTACTTCCTTAATTAAATAGATATTTATCAATTGTTTCACGTTCTTGAAAAACTCATTTTAAAAACAACTGAAATTGCTATAATTTAAAAATACTGGTACAGGGTGAGGCAAATCAGTATGCGTATTTTTAAAGATTTCTTAAACTTTGACATAATATGAGTATGAGTAGAAGAAAATGAAATATTGTTCGTCATTTATAAATCATGTCAATATATTTACAATTTACACACACAACGAAGGAAAAGTAGGCCCTTATTGGGAACTTACCTTGATTAACCATTCGTTATGGATCGGAAGTAAACGATGATGCACGAAAACACTTCGACAAGCTAAAGAACTGAATTAACCATTATAACTTTTTTAGTTATGGAAGCGCAACGGGTGTACCCACCTGTCTTCCCGACCTGTTATATACGAACTACCTATTCCGGTTAGGGGGAACTCTGCAATCACAATCATTATCGAAAAATTAAATAAATTTTTTATTACATACCAATACCTCTAGTAGGTACCTACGATAAGTCAAAATTGTTATCAATAAATAACTAATGATGAACGAAAATTATTTATTGCTCACTCTTTACCTATAATAAGTGCTGAACTTGAAACTTTAAACACGATATCCCAATTCTTTTTTTGAGTATGAAATTTTTGGTAAATCCTTCAATGAATAATACGATACACAACTATACTAACAAACAATTGTTTAAATTCTGATACACGATGAACTATTTTACTATTTTGACTACTTCAAAGCGTGATTTAAAAAATGCCCCTTTGACAAATGACGTGTAGTGTAACTATCTTTAAAAAAAGACCTGACAATTAGCAATTTCATTTGGTTTAATAAAAGTATTCAAATTACTGGCCAAATGAAATAATTTGTTATACGATGCTGTTATAGTTTTGAAAAAATTCATACCTATTGCAATCAGGAAAGTTTATTGAATTTTCACAAGTGCAACAATTTCTCAACAAAATTAATATTTTAATGGTAAATTTATGAACGAGTAGTTATTATTATTTTTTGTGTTCAATTTTTCATGCATCTTCTTCCTTCAACCATCAAAGAAGCAAATAAAAATTTTATTTCAAGTTTAAACTTTCTACGTATAAACCTCTACTAAAATATTTTCTTTCATGGTGCTTAACACTTGTAGCTTTTACTATAAATGATTGAGGATTTTCTAGTTGATGAAATCTTAAGATATTTATCGACTTGCAGTACAAAAGTTTATTGCGTGCAGTTTTTTCTGAACGAGTGAATGAAGCCGATTGAATGAAAAAACCGTACGACAAATCATTGCCTTTTGTTATGTTTTATTGAGCGCTTTTCGAATACCGAACAAATTCTTATTCCTTGCCAAGTGGAATTCTTGTTCAGTTCTTCTGGGAACTAAAATCTCAGCGATCACTTTTTTATGTGACGAACGCAACCAACATTGTTACTGCGCTCTTCTTGATCGATAAAATTTTTAATAAACTCCAATGCAGAATACGACTTCATTTAAATCAGCAAAACCTATAAAGCAATCACGGGTCAAAGGAAAGTAGTGAAGAAGTAAGAAGTAAGAACAGTGGAGGAAGAAGTAAAGAAAATCAAAAGTTGTTTGGCGTGTGCATGTAAGACGAACAATAAGTGTTGTTCCCGGTGATTTGCACAAGATGCGCGGGCATCAAAGAGGAGCTTCTTCAGTAGTTCACAAGCGGCGACTAATAACGTCGCGCGCTGCTGGACGGTGCTCATCATCATGATCATCATCATCATCAAACCGCGACTTCTTCGGCCGTCGTCGAACAAGACGATAGAACAAGCGCGGCAATCGGCGCGCATTGCAAATGCTGCGCGTTTCGCATTTTCGTTGAATTACTCTGGAATCTTAATTACTCATCGAAATCCGCTTGACGCAACGGGATCTGCGCTCAACAATAAACTTCGATTATCACTGCCAGCAGTCGAATGCGTTCGCCGCAGTGTATAATATCGCACCATGTGTTGCATTTGCGCCGTTCTGCCATGTAAATCTCTTCGCGCTCAATAGATTTCCATGCGTCCGGAATGCCCGTCGTGCGTCGCGTCGTCCTTCTCGGCCGCTAATGGCAAGCTGTTGTTTCTCTTTGCGAATACGCTCGCCTTTCGATTTTCGAAAACTAAGTTATTCATTACTCGAAGCAATTTGCATTTTTCCATTATAATTTCATAAAAAAGCATGGGAACAAAACATATCACCATTATCCTTTGCGTAAAATGTAGTAAACCAAATCGTTTCCTCGCTATTAACGAAAATCGGTTAAATTAACTCATTATAAATAAACTAACGTTAATTAAACTTAGAATTTGCATAAAAAAATTTCACTTATCATGACTTTGTCCTTGTTAAACATAATTCGGAGGTAAGAAATAAAATCAGTGTTGTTATTACCAACCTTAGTGTGTATTGGGTTTTAAAGGATTACATACTAATTTCTTGATTAGACATTCTAGATAGAGTTCAGATATTTGTATAACCTACCTACAAAAAGCACTTTTGCAAATCTTTTAACGATGTAAACAAAAGATAAGTAAATTCTATGACATGATAATGTTGATGTCTAAGATATTTAAATTCGTTTCATCTTGGAGAAAAACAGGGAAATTGGTGTCAGCGCAATGGGAATTACCTTCAGTGCAAAGGGAGTCAAAAAATGACATCCATTGAAGACCTAAATAATTAAAAGTGATTTCAATTCATAAATAGATAAGTAAAGTTTCCTTATAAAGAGTTTTCAAAAAGATGCTGTTATTTGAAATCTTGCTTAGATGACTCCCATTACCCCTATTTTCCTTAATCCATCATTTTATTAACGGAATTTATTGATTGTAAACCTAGAAATATCCTTAAAAATCAATTTTCTAAGCAAATAGAATATATTCACCAAAAATTGCGTAATTTACCGACATAAACTAATTTGGAATTTTCTAATCTTTTATTTATGTACAAGAATCTTAATCCTTCTCCTGCATAACTAATCAAGACCTCACAATTTGATCAAATAATTAAATACGTTTTACTCCTTGAAGACGCGTACTAATTAGAAATAGAGAAAATAAAGTAATTTGTGACCGCCTAATCACTTTCCTTAAAAGAAATATTCCGTCTAAAACGCCACCAAGTTCTACTGATTGAAAATAGAGTCGTCAAACTGATAAGAATGAGTTGGATTTGGTCAGAGCTCTTAAAAAGACATCCAAAGTCGAATTAGATGTGTATAATTTTAACATTAATAACATTGTTAATGAAGAATAACACTTGAACCACATTAGAAGTTTGTGTGTTTTTCGTGCTTTGCGTGGTCTTCATCGCTGAGGGGCTTTCAAGCATACAGTTAGCTATCTGACTAATTCCAGCAGTTAATTACGTTTTAAATGCTTCTTATTAAGTTGAATTAATATAATAAATTGAGCGATAGTGTTAATGGTCGGCTCGGTGCTCTATGACATGTATATGGTGCAGATACGTTACGTGCACGCAGAGTGCGGTGGTCTTCTTCACTTCTTGAGACAAATGTCATTCGAAATGTAGGTAGTAAGTAAGGTAGCTAGCTGCTGCTCTATCACCGATACGCATAGCGCCAAAGCATTATCAAAAGATAGGCAAAACTATGAAGAAGTAGTAAGAAGAAGTAAGAAGGAAGCAATTCCACCTATTCGATCTACACTTGTGTCTTTGCGGCACGCTTTGCCCAATGCGCGGAATAAGGCACCGGCCACACTCTTCCTCATCAAGCCTCGAGAAAGAAGACGAGAGCGCGATTGATAGCGGACGACCGCGGCCAGCTTCTTCTTCTTCTTCTTCTTCTTCGCGGTCTGCCACTTCTTAACATTCAGCACACGCCGGTCATCTTCAGTAGGCCTCAGCATCTCTCGCCGGACGAAACAAGCAAACTGCTCTTTTGCAAAACGGTGTTCGCGTGCCGCGCGCACTCGTTTTTCATTCAATTCGTGCTGCGCCGCGTGTGTGCTTCAAACTACGTTTACTCGAATGGAAATTAACGATTAAACACATCAAGTTTACCACGACCACGACCGGCACAAAGGTGTGCAAAAAGTTGCGAAAATACACATCGTAAATCTCGAGGAAATTCTTCAGTGAAAACATTGTTTACATCGCAAAACCACCGTAAAAACGAACGCAGCACTTGGGAAAATGAGGACATTCGCAAATCTTTGCGTTTAATTCATACGAAGAAGGAAGACTGCGTGACGTTTTGCAACAAGTTAAAGAGCAGTAATAAATGCCTCTAATTCTTCCGCGCATATCTAGGTTTACGATAATCGTAAAACGGCGCACGCGTGATGTAGACAACAACAACATTAAACCACATCAAACGACAACCTGCGGAGGACTTGGGCGGCAAAACACCGCATGCAAATGCGAATTCGAATCGACGGCGCGCAATGTGTTCGAAGCTGATCACAGCTATTAAGCTGCTCGTGATGAATTAATTAAGCGATTAATATGCACGCGACGTGCCAAAAAGTAACGTGAATGCCGAAAAAATGAGACTTTCACAAAGATAACCTCTACACGAATTCGCAAAACAATCATTACGATTATGGTTTCATTGCGTAGAAAATAAGGAAACTACAACTTGACATTTTAATTTTCCAACGCAATGGTTTAATGTGAATTTTCAAAGACTTGAGAAGAAGTGAAAACGCGTACCTGAAATTTGTGCAATATTTTACAAATCCTTGTTTAGTTGTTTAGAATTAGATTAGATTACATTTTAAGGTTATGTTAGAGTCGCTTGTATTATGTTCCTTCCCCATCAACTAAGCCACACAAGCCAAATGAGCCAGGAAGCATCCTCTGATGGTTATTTATCGCCACGTGTATCTTCACCGGATAGCATCTACACAACGTTTGTGCACCACCAGCATCATCATTCCAGCCCGAGCAATTCCGAATCGGGCATGTCCTCGCAACCCTACATCCCCAACGGCTACAACACCAAAGCGTCAACGGATTACTGGTCCCAGCAGCGAGGTTCCTGCTACGGGGAGAACAATAACATTTACGATTACAATCCGTCAAATTCCAACCCGAAATACAAGGGTAGCACAAATATGAACTACCGCCAACAGGATTACTACAAGGGTTATGACAATTCCGCAAAGTACAAGAAGGATCCGAAGAAATCGCCGAGTAATGCAGCTCCTCAACCGGACGTGGTCAAGAAGCGTCGCTTGGCGGCGAATGCGCGTGAACGACGACGCATGAATAGTCTGAATGATGCTTTCGATCGCCTGAGGGACGTGGTGCCGTCCTTGGGGAACGATCGCAAGCTGTCCAAGTTCGAGACGTTGCAAATGGCCCAGACGTACATTTCGGCACTGCACGAGTTGCTCAATCGCGATTAATTACGCGCGCACCGCCGACTTTCACATGCACTTGAAGTGCATGAGAAGAAGATGTTGACGGCCGTACAAGGCAGGCGCAGGCAAGAAGAGACGTTGGAAATTTTGTAAGTGTGCCACCTTGCTGGTTTGACTGCGATTCTCTCGCGTGAGAGAAGTAACCAAATCACGACCGCAGAGGCCACCCATGCCAATTGATATGAAGACATAATTGCTTATTATACTTGTAATATTCCGTTGGTGTCCACCGAGCATGCGCAACTGCATCTAGAAAATTGTAAGTAGTAATTACGTATACTTTAATCAGCGAAAACAAGCAGAAGCGCAACTTTTTTCGTACCTTATGTGCAATGTAAAAATGTGATTTCTCTTTTCGAGAACTAAGCAAATTCCAAGTGCAATAATTATATTAATGTTATAGTTAGTAACTAGTTCATTTCTCCATTCCGTTTACTTAAAACACAACAAAATATTAATAATACTTCACTTAACATAAGCGTCAATAATATACATCAAACTTTACGTCACTGTGAAACATCTAAAACTTTTCAAAAATCAAATTTTCTTTGAAAATATCATATTTAAACAAATACTCTTATACCATCATAAAGTTTATTAAATGCAGTTTATTTGCAGTTAAAAAAAATTCGAAAAAACTCGAAGGAACATGAAAAATGCCAGGAATGAAATAAATGTTTAAATTTGGCGTTAAATTGTCATAGAATTATTTATGCAATTTAAATTATATTTGCAGATACGGAAACCTCAACTAATTATATCTTTCTTTCGGCTAAAATTGCTATTATTTAATTTAAAGCCAATTAGTGAAATTCAATTTATAAAATGTTTACTTAGTTAAACCATTATTAATTTGAAAAATTCCTACAAATAAATTCACAAACTGTTTCAGTAGATCTAAAGCAGATAATAAGAAAACTGCTAGAAAATATTACACTTGAAATGGGTAATAATTCATCATAGCTTTCTATGAAGTTAATTTTCGTGAAATAAATCACAGACGTATTTTTCGTAATGCAAATGAAGCTATTATAACAGTGCTCAGATTTGCGCACATTTCGCAAAACGGGCTGTAAAATGATATTTATGTTTGAAACAAATATAAACACATCCACATCAATGAAACCATCATCAATGGACGGCTTAATATCTTAAGCTCGTGCTCGCGCGCGCGCGCGCGCAAGAAGTGATAGGAACAGTTACAGTTGAACGTGCCTAAGCACACCGCGTGTTTATCTCTGTAAAATAAGTTACTTTATTGAAATAACTATCTATCCACTTTGCTATACGCATGCCGAAACCAATACACAAAAAATGTGAAGGAAAAATGTAAAAATGTAAAAATGCTCATTACTTATTACTATTTCTGCAACGATTACTGATTACTCACTCATTAAACGCTTTTTACGATTTCGTTAAATACAAACACATTTGTTGCGGCTGCTCATTAATTAAAAAGCTCGCAGCTCGCAGCAAAATTCAGTCAAAAATTGATGACTTTACTTGTCATTTCACGCGGCGGCATTTTGCTTCATTCCATCACATTAAGCAGACTTAACTGTTCAACTCTGCATTGCTTAGCGCCCAAGACATTTTGTAATTCTAATTTAACGCCTTTTAAGTCATCCTCTAGTCTTTTACGACACTCTATGATAAATATATGAACAACTGTGCAATTCGGGAGTATGTGCAATAATTTCTTTAGTTTTTTTTTTTTGATTTGTAAGAAATCAAATCCTTCATCAAAATAGCAAATTCATTCGCATTGATGATTAGAATTATACATATAGACTGGTTTGATTAACGATTAACTAATTTTTTTTTGTGTGTGCAATAATTCTCAACTTAATTAATATTATTTGATCGATAGATGACTGAATTAAAAATAGTTTTTCAACAACTAAGTAGTTTAATTTAAGTAATATTTTACGTGGACAGTTAATGAATAGTCATAAATATTGTTTTGTTGACTAGGAATGTAAAGTGAGGTTATGTTCATAATTCATAGTTAATTACGCATTTCAAAATATTAAATAATCTAATGAATTTTCGTTGGGAACATGAAAAACATGTGTAACTTGCATAATAATCCGATTTACACAGTGATAAAATAACATTTATTAATTATAGTCCTTTGAATTGCTTGAATATTTGGAAGTTTGTTCAAGACGGTAAAGCGGCTTGGCTTGTAAGTTATGAAAAGAATGAAAATATCTCGAATGCCACTAATGTGTTAGCGAGTTAGCACATTGCTTCGCATCTAGAAATACAGCGAAGAGATATTTAATCGGAACGACCGTTATAATTATACAAATAAATACGAATTTCCTAGCGAGAGATTTCGAACGCATAGGTTCGCGTGTGATGAATGCTCAGCGCCTCACTGTGTTTACCAATCGTCTTTGATTAATTATGCGCATGTTAATTGAGTATCATTTCATTCCGTGTCGCGTTCGCGCTCGCGCTCGTGCTCGAATCGACAAAGTGTTGCAGACTGAGGCATTAACTGATTTAACACACGCTCAATAATTGATTCAATAAATAAATAAATTTTCGTGATTCGTTCACACTCGTCGTTCAAAAACCTTATGAAAAATGATGCTGACGAAAAATATTAAATTGTTACGTTTCAAAATGTGTTATCTAATTGTGTATACCTAAATGTTTAGAAATTTAAGGAATTCTCAAACAATTTATTATATATCTTGTTGTATATTGTGTATATTTTCTCGTACCTATAAACATATTTGACATGTTAATTAATTAATTCAAATCAATATTTATTTTGCCTAAAATATGTGAACAACTGATTATGAATGATATCTAACTTACGAATGTATCATTAAGAATTATTTATTGCTATTCATGTGTAATTTTTAACGACAAAAAGACCTAGAACTAAGTTACTTGTTGCAATATTTATTATTATTTTATGATTGATCATATATGTGTGCAATATTTTATTTTGTGAATTTTAGTATCTAATACTTGTTAGAAATATGTGAGAAAAAAAAAGAAAAAATAATTTTGTAGTGATAAGAAGTAAACTATTTAGGTTTAAGTTTTTTCTGTTATTGTTATAACTTGAATAAAACTTATGTATCTCAATTTTGTGCAATATTTACTATGAATAAATATTTTTTATAAAAATTAATATTTGAATGCAGCTTTGACTATAATTTTTCCATTTTTAGTTTTTTAGGTTTTAGTTTTGTCTGATGAATCTTGTTCCCAATTAAACTAGACCGAATGAATCGGATCGAAGAGAGAATCACGTTAAGGAAAAATGATTTTTTAATCTACGATTTACATTTGTTGATGTAAACCAAATCTAATATTTCTAGGCACAGTCCCTGGTCCCAGTTTTTATCCATAAATGTTGATTTCGTGGTGATGACGTTTTACAAGTGACATCACAATAGCAGTTTGTTTGAAATTTGCGCTAATCTTAGATGATCATGCGTTTGCTGTTAAATCAAGGAATTACTTAGAAATTTCAAATTTCATCATTAATTTCAGTAAATATTAATCTTTTTTCTAAAATCAATAAAAATTTTTATTATTAAATAAATTTAAAAATCACTTAAATATGTGGCTATTTGGATGCTTCTAAAGAGTAGAATCGAATATTTTCAATTTCTTCGTTTTTAGGCTATATACCAAAGGGCTTTAGCTAAAATTGTATGAAAAATTGCTTACTTGAAACCTGAATAACTACTATTTGGATTATTAACAAGAAAAATAGTTTTTACAAAACATTAGTGCCATTTTTTAAGCGTCAAACTTTTTGTTATCCGACCTGTCCCGTTGCGAATAACAACGTACCTATTTATTGTTAGGTTAATTCAGTTTTCACACGATAGATACTTTTGATCATATAAATAATTCATCCATACTCTCAACTTCAGATTATACCCAAAATGTAGAGCACAGCCAATAAAAATAAATAATTTATAAAAAAATCCCACGACCATTTGCTTCATAAAAACAAGAACAGATAGTTTAAAGAGAATTCGGTCCTTATATTCTTCTTAAATTAACAAAACTCGAACAAAATTGTTAGAATAAATATTTTTGCAAGATTATTAGTGTTGTAATTTAAAATACGCAGCTACTACTGACTTGTTGTATTTCTTTTTGTCCATTATTGTCCATTATTAATATATCTGATTGTAGTAGAATTTAATTTAGATGGAAATGAATAGTAATTGTTCTCTTCCTTCCTCAAATAGTATTTTATTATAAACAAGCAGATATGAGTCTTGCCGCGTTGAACGCGCACGTGTAAAAGGTGTTTTCCTACGAATTCACCTGCTAATGAATGTATCTCGTCTTGGGTCATTATTACCGACTGGGAGGACAGCAGGTGCGCATGTATGCGTTCATCTTCTTCTTCTTCTTCTTCGTCTTCTCCTTGGTCGTGAGCGTGTTTGGCGTTAACGCGCTTTTGTTGCAATACAAGTGGCGACGAATGAATCTCCCTTTACAAATGCGTATGCTTCGTTTACTTTTACGACGTGTAATGCGTTCCTCCGATCATTTTTTACTTATTTCCTATCACCTTTTTCCTCCATACTTTGCGAATCTATTCAATGATTTCATTGTGACGCGCAGGTATTGACACTCGACAAACTCAGCGCGAGAGAGAAAAGTGAAAGAATTTTATGATCCTTTTACTGAACGCAGGAATCGAACGAAACGTAATTCAATTGAATTGTTCAAGACAAACAACTGCTTGTATTAATAACTTATTATCAGGTGTGCTGCAAGTGCGCACTCACTGATAATGGTTAAATGCGCATGATGAATGTTTCTAAGACAAATGACCATTCGCGTCTAAGAAGAAGAAGAAGAAGAAGAAGACGCATTATCAATGCTACATACGCAGAGCGTGCGCACCACTCGCACTTTAATTACATTTTCATTTATGCCGTGGAAAAAGAACGAGGAATCAATTATTGTAATTGGCGTTACTCATTAGTCTCAAATAACATCATAATTGGGCAAAAATTCGTGTTGACTAATTAATACGCCAACGACACAAAGATACGCGGCGCATGCGCAGAAAAGAAACAAAACGCATTAGCCATTTGAAATAACATTTGCCGTTTGCCTTTTGATGCGCATGCGCGTTTCATAAACATTAAATCATAGTGTGCTTTCTCAACATATAAAGAAATTCCTCCCTTTGTGTCATTTTATGTCGTCGCATTCAAAGTCTATATAAAGCGTACATAATCGTACGGTTTGACATCAAGCCAATGTGATTTCAATTACGCGAACTTGAACGCACGTACGAACGAAATCAATTTTCGAAAAGCTTTGGTGGTCCGAAGCTTTGCTGATTATTTAGCGATCACGCGTCTTTACACAGCACACTGGCACCGGTGAACAAGCATTTGACATTTAATTAAATTGAAATTCTTGCGGCGCGTTTTCCTACCTTGGTCTTCGTTTAATTTGTGAGCGCGCATATTTTTGCAAGGTGAAAGGAATGCGTGTTACGATTTCGCGTTCGCATAGTGAAAATTGCATGTGCATTATGCACTTGGCAATTTATCGCAGAAAATGTTTCACGTCTCATTACAGTGGATGAAATCACGCGGTAGCTCCCATCGTTAATACTCGCGTTCGCTGAGGAGAAGAAGCGCAGATAAGCGCTCGTTGGAGCGCGATGACGATGACGTGAAGAATGGCGGTAGCGTTCGCTATGCTCTTCAGCGCGCAAAGAGATGCTTTATTGTGCCATTTTATTGGCAAACGCCGGCAATCGATAAATGAAAACAAGTTAACAAGTATTACTATGGAAATTAATTTGCAACGCATTATTAATTTTCATTGCGGCGTGACTGAATGACTGAAAGGCTCAATGTGCGCCTCAAAGGGAAGCTGCGCGTTTCAGCGTTCTTATTTCATGAAGAACGAGTGGGAATCTTTTTCTTGCATGCGCGGAAAAATTTGCAAGTCTTTTAACCAGGTTTGATAAGTTTATTGTTCTAATAATAATAATAATAAAGTAATGTGGGGCCGTAGAAAAAAATACTAAAACCAAATAATCTTACTGTTTTAATTAAGCGTATTGTTTATTCTTTGTTGTTGTTGAATTTGGTTGCTCTCGCACATTTAGGCCGCCATGAGCTCATAGTGATAGCACGGAGTTACTACCCCAAAAACAACTAAGCTTTTTCACTGTTAATTATGATTGAAAGCAAATATAACTATTGAAAAATCTACAACAGTAATCTCCAGCTCTGGCACTTGAACCAGCGCACTGCAGTGGCTTTGAGCTCACAATTGAAGTATTAACCATCTTAACCACCAAGCCGTTATTGTTAATTATTTAATTATTTTTGAAAACGCCAATCATCTACTAAGTAAAATTAATTAATAAATTGTTAAACAAAATATTAAACTAAATTTTTATTCATTTTAAATCATAACTTTATTGAGACTGATGTATAAGCAATTAATAAACCAAAAGAAAATAATCAAATGAAATGGTACTAGTGATTGAAATATTTGTAAGAAGCCATAAAGTTTGGAACATTCTTGAATTATTCCACTCTGTAATTTTCATTACTAACATTGGATCGTCTGCTTTTAATTGAAGAATCTCTAATTACCAATTTGAATGGCTATTTTCAATGGTCATTTGAAAGTTTAATTATACCCACAATTAGCTGCCTTTCCATATTTTTAAATTTGCTTGCCAAAACAAAGTTAAACGTTAATTTATTTAGCTTTTAATGAATGATAACATTTACCCACATAACTAAGCTAAATCTCAATGTAAAGATAAACAAAATTTGTCACAATTGTCACAAGTAATCCATATTTAGGTAAAGCTTAAAATTATATCACACGTGAACGTATAATTTGTTGTAAGCCGAGGAAAATATATTTTCTTGAAAATTTTATTTTATTAATAGAAATTTCGTATTAATTTAGTTCATAAGTTAGTTTACATGAATATGAATGAAGATTTGAATTTTATAGCATTTTTATTGCATTGTAAGAAAATTTATTATACGAATGCTAAATTAAAATAAGAGAAAATCATGATGATTGCATTCCAATCGAGTAATGATAACGTTAGAGACGTTGTTATCTAGTTCACAACTCACGATACGGTAGTTCATTAGGTAGGAAGCATTGAGAAGTTCAAACAAGTCGCATTCATGGGAACGCAGGTTGGGATTATTAAATATTATTTCAGTGAGCAATCGTAAATTGCGGCCGCGCACTGATAATAATCATTTGGATGAATGCATTTTATTGTGCATTCAGCGCCATTCGATTATCTATTATTGCATGCGACTACCGCGCATGTGTATTAAGTTGTTACGGGCATGCGTTCGACTACCTCCAATTGATTGATAGATTATATTCAAATTGAGTTCTACATTCTTACGTCGTGTGCAGTTGTACTCCATTGTTGCCGATCGGCATCGGCATCTTATTATCGACCGCCTAAATTTGTTACTGAATAAACCTGCGCTCAAGTGTGCTCGTTAATTAGAGATGAGTAATAATTATATTGGCCACACTCGAGCTAATGAGACGAGACGAGTTTGCATTGCATAAATCAAAGTCGCTCCATATTAACAAATTTTGAGTAGCTGATTGTATAGCATAAAATAGAGACGTCCAAATATTTCGGCACGTTTCTTTACGGTTTGACTCAGTTTGGCTTAATCTTATTTGATGTAAATTAAATGCATGATTAATGAGCTGCGAAGCGAGAATGTGATAATTGGTTTGATAAATTGGAAGCAATTCCGAAAACCAGTTAAGGAAATGAAATTATTTCAAGTCGTCAAATGCAAATGGATTTCTATTTTGTGCGATTTGTCCAAATAGCGTGATAAATATAGCTCAATTTTATGTTTATTTATGGCGTTCAAGTTTTATTGATATTTTAATGTGGGAATTTGTTTTTTACGCTCCTTTTCATTGTGGACTATATTTTTTAATACCTTACTTGAATATATCACTTTCATATTTGCCTAATAAATTCAAATTTAAAGTGCACAATAGTCAGAAAAGCAAATAAGTGAGACATAATTACTTAAATAAAATATAATTGAGATATTGCCAAAAATCTTTTTATTTGATCTATCAGTTGTTAGCATATCATTTTTGCATATCAAAACAATGAGGCAGATAGTTTGACCAAAATATCTTTTATTATGAGTAAGTCAACTTTCGCAGATGCTACTTATCGTATCACAAAGAACTTTAAAATAAATCGCAAAAAGAATTTTTCTTACAATTAATCTAATTACTAATTATTCCAGTTTAAATGACACAGTAGTTCAAATATATTAAACATATGCTCTATTTCTTTGCTAAAATTAAGTAAGAATTATCATCTTTGCATTTTTAATTCGATTTAAGTCAGCAGGCAATATTAACTTTTAAAATTTAAGTAAACATTAAGTTTAGTTCTCCTAAGTAATATTCTAAAAAATTGGTTATGTTAACATGCATGCTAAAAGCATTAAAAATATTGAAATGGTCCATCACACATTATTTATAAATAACATAAACAATTAGCACATGCCAAATGGACCGTATAATATCATGATCCTATTAGCCCCATTCAAGATGATCCAAATATCTCCATATCGTGACTGATAACACATCATCACCATGAAACTATCATCACTCATATACCAAGTACGACACCACGTGCAGGGATTGTGCTTGGAAAGAATAGATCTTTTTTAAATTAATTCCTCTCTTCACGTGATCTGATTCACCTCAGTTCTTCCTGCATTGCTTATATTTGCTTACGAGGTTAAGCATTGCTATAGTGTCTGTTCTTGCGCTTGATGATCCCAACTGTAAACAAAGGTAATTCAGAGAATGTCACGCTTTATAGTTGTTTAATCTGCGGTAGTAGATAATTTCATCATTGCAATAAGAAGTTGACTTATACTTAGATATCGTATACAATTTTGCTACAAACTGCAATACATTTAGCTAGTTTGCTTTCATGATTGAAAGCCACATACAATATAACCAAATATGAACAAATTTAATTGCCAGCTTTTTGTCTGCATGATGTTTGACTAAGTGTACTACTGTAAAATTAAAGTGGAAAATACCAAATAACAACAATGATTATATTAGACCATAAATTTCAGGTTATAAACTAAGACTCACCTTTATTACATGCATATTTTCCACTTAGAAATAAACCCTTTCATCACACTTGGCACTTTGTTCACTACACTTCACACTACATTATATATAATAATAGAATTATTTATCTAGCGAAATAATTACTTATTTTGTTCCGCTTAAATCACTATGTAACACCCAACTAGACGTGGTCAAGACTAGACTGGTTCTATTTGAGCAATGCAAATTGTTATCAGCGAAACGTCATACCCTTGCGTGCACCGTGGTCAAAACGTGGTTTCTGTTTACATCCTGTTCTAACACGGTTATAAACAAACGCACTTTAACCTATCAGCTGATTTAACTAGGAAGTGTAGTAGAAAACCAGGCAATGCACACTGGGCCCAGACCGGAAAATGTTGGAAAAACGAAATATCAACTATTTCAAAATTTTTTTCGGGGAATCGGTAAAGGATTAGCTGAATTTTATGAATCTGCAAATTTTATTTCAATCGGGCAATTAGTTTAGCAACAATTTGGTTCCAAAGTCAAACAAATTTTAAGTCAAACTGTGTCTCCAGTTTGAAATTCATTATCTCAAGACTGGGAAAACATTAAAGAAAACCAATTATACCAATGGAAAGGGTGTCTAAAACAGAATAATAATATATAAAATTGAGTACATTTAGATAAATAATTATTGTCGTAATTTCTGTTTAAAAAATGGCAAATTTTGCAAGAGAAAAAAACTTTGAATAAAGTTTTAGAAACTTTTAACCAACCGATTTTCAATATTCGAATTGTGATTTGTACGGCCAAATAAATTATACAGTTTTAGTACTAAGACGTTAAGACGTTAAAGACGTTTTTTAATATCAACAAGATTCTATTGCAAAATAAATAGGACTTTTGTTGAATTTACGCAATTTGAATAAATACAATCGCTTGGGTAGTTACTGAGATATTAAGTATTGTCCGAAAATTGGTCTTTCTGGCCCAGTGTGCAATGGTAGTCAGCTGTAATTTTACGCCATAAGATCTTAAGCGAGAAGTACACAATTTTTAAATGAACCTAAATTATTTTCTAATTAATTTGTAATCATGATATTCAAAAATATGATGAGTACCTTTCATTACGAGTACCTATTTCAAAAGTTATCAGTAAGATTTCATTTTTAAAAAGGCTGTTATTTGAAATCTTCTATAGGTGATCCGTATTACCCTCAAATCTAACACAACTAGGGAATTCTTCTGTTTAAAATTAGAATATCCTTGTATTCCTCGTCACTATTTTCCATCTCTCGCTTTAAGCATTATTCTCCTATTCCTAATTTATGAACAATAAGTCCTGAATGATCATTACCTACCTCACAAAATTTCACTGAGTCCACTGTAAATCAACGAAACAGGTTCGGACTTCTTTTTCATCAAAGTTACAACCATTACCGGCATTTTCCAACTTTTATAATTCATCCCAACCCATCAAATATTTCATTAATACTAAATAACTGTAAACGACTGATGACTTTATTCATTCCTTTAATTTCTATAACTAATACCATTACTTACTATTGTATTATATTACAGCATCTTAATGCCACTTCAAGTAGTAAGAATTGATTGTGAAGCGAAGAGGTGCTCAGAACATGAAATCTTCGATTGAACAAATACAAAAGCGCGATTGTGCGACAACAACAACGCATCATTGTTACCCACATTGGCATTGTACTCGGATCTCCTCTGAGGACTTGAATCGACGACTACAAACTATAAGAAGTTGAGGTCTTGATGTCAAGTGCCCCCCTGTCGCTTAATAAATAGCGTACGCGGCGTTAATGATCGATTCCTTGTGGCTACTTAAATTATCTTCATCGCTTTAAGTTAAGTGATTAATAAGCACGTCGCGCGCAGAGAAATCTTCAATATTTGCTTGCAGCGCGCACACTTCACGTGAAGAAACAGTTAAATCATCAAAAAAACTCGAAAAAACCAACAGGTATTTCACATTCTATCGTTCGATAAGCAGGCATTAATTTAGTGATTAATTAGGTATGCGCGCATTATACATCAATTAGCTGGCAATTATGAGCTAATAAATTTTTAAGCCGGCCAATGTGTGAACGAATATTCAATTACAATTTATTGCACCGACTGCTTAGAACGAGCAATAAAACTAATAAATGAAAATCTTTAATAACTTGCGCGCGCGATGTGTTCCTCAACGGCGCGAATGCAAATGAATCGATGTAGCAATTGCTTGTTAATTCCGGGTTCTTCGTATCATCAAGCTATTCGTGCACGATTTGTCGCCGCAGCTATAATAACTCAACATAATAATTCAGCAACGATGACAAACAATATACCGACGAATGACGTGCTAGATGTCTGATAAGCCGCCAATTAAAATCCGTCTACGATTGCATTCAAAACACGAATAATATATTGATTCAAACTCGTACTTAAAGAATCTATGTGACTTTTTGATTTGACATTTTACCACGCGTGAATTCCAATATCTGAACGAATAATTAAGTACAGTAGAACCTCGCATAACGAACACCTCACACAACGTATGTTTCGCTTAACGAACTACATAAATCGTAAAAGAATGACTGACTTAACCAACGTTGTTTTGCATTACGAACAAATTCGGTGAATTGGGTGGACGCATCAATGTATTTCACATGGATTTATATGGTAAAAATTGTTTCGCTTAACGAACATTTGCTAGATTCTTTATGCGAGGTTCCACTGTACAATAAAACAATTTCTTACACCTGAATTCTTGCACTAAGCTAACCTTAAACTTGGTAGCAATTTGTCGAATGTGTAAGTATTGAGATTTAGTGATAAAATGCCGATTGAATTGTAATTTTAACAAAATTAGCCCACCGTTTGTTTCCCATCAACATTTTATCCTTTCACTCATGCTAATGCGCATTCTCATTCTCACGCTTGATCGCATGATGTTGGAAACATTTTTAAAATGGCAATTTCAGATTTGACGAGAGCTAATGTTTCAGGTAATTAGTGAATGTATTAGAATACTTTCGCATTTGTTTCAGTGTTGTCTAAACTAAACGATTGTTAAGTAGATGCGCTTTTTACGTACTTGGGTAAGTACAAAAGTGTGCTGCATTGTTGGCCATTATTTGTGATGCACGCGTCGATACGCATCGGTGCTCGTCAACGGTTAAACGCAAAAGTCCTCAAACGAGTAATCAAGGACGTGGAATTCGTATGCTTAGTGTTTGGTGAATTTGGAGGCGTACTGTTGATGAAACACTGGAATGGTGCGTGCCACTCGAATGCTATTTTGTTCGGCATGCTGCGTTATTTACCTTGTTTGACCATATGACATCTTCGTCGCATGTTCGGACAAAACACGCATAATTAAACTGGTATCAGGTATCAATAACACTCTAATAAGCATGCTCGCCTGTTGTTACCCTCTTTGAGTGAAATGAACTAGTAAAAGTAAGTACTTTCAAATCAACAAATGTTCTTCAAGCTAAAATGAGCTGAATATTTATTATTTCTTTTTTTTTGTCCATTGGTACGTGAAGCTTGTAAATTTCGTAATGAAATTTTTATTAAAAATGAAAATGAATTTATCTATTAAAGGTCTCAATATGGTAAATAATTTGCATACCCATTATTCTTACGTTTATTACCAAAACATTAAAATTTTATTTAACACTTAAGTCAACCTTACTTAACATACATACCATTTAAATACGTAATTTCTAATTAAAATAATTTTTACGTTGCTTAAACTGTACATTTTAGAAATTAATTCAATTTTGCATATTTAACAACTTTTCCGTTAAAATTTCTTTTTCTTGATAAATATGTTTTCATTGTTCATTTTTGGATTCAAACCTTTTTTAGCCAGATATTTGTAAAATATGACGCGCAAAATGTGTGATTAAAGCGGAATTGATTTAATTAGAACAGCGAATATACTCGTAAACTTGTCCACATTATAATTAATATTGATAAAATTAAAGATGAAAATTTTTCCAATTTCTGGCTTTAGTTTCCTGTAACTCGTGGTGTATAAATCCGATTGATTTCCACTTAATGGCGTTAAAAGATGACATTTTGTACTACAAAAAGTATTTGTACTGTCTTGTGATTGCTTGATTCAGTTTTTAGACTGTTAATTTCATGCAAAAATTGTGTCGTTGCAACCACATTAAACAAATGAATTAATTCAAACTACAACATTAGCGCCTCTAAGGATAAACTTTCTTGCTAGGTATTTCATTTAATTTACACACGCAAATGCTAGTAATGAATTTACAATAATAACAGTCACACTTCTTATAACGAATACTTCACATAACGTGTGTTTCGCTTAACGAACAACATAAATCTACCCGAAATTCCTGAACTCTGCGATAGAACTTTTTCTACGTTATTAATATCGTATTTAATACAAACATAGCTAATAAAAACTAATAAAAACCATATAATTTTTAGTAACAATAAGCAACCATTATTTGTTTGCATTATTTTGTTACTGCTATTTAAAAACTATTTAAAAACTCGCATACTTAACAGAAAATATCGTTTATGTCCTTACCTAAAGTTTGTCAAATAAACATTAAAATTTTATTTAACAGTTAATAAATAATTACATTTTCTTAATGCATAAATATACCTACGTTTCGGTTGACAAACGGTAGCTTTCATTAGGTAAGTTTTTTTATTAATAATTTGTTTTAAACATTCAAAAAATATGGTTTAGGACCAGCAGGAAAAACATAATGACTTCGAAAAACACTTCGCACCTCGAGGAGGAAGAAACGTATTTAAAGCTAATACCAATTAGTTTCGTGATACAAGCACATAGTGAATAATAAGCAAGACGCATAGATGTAGATAGATTTCTGTAATTTGCTCGGTGCGCGCACGCGGCACACGCTACTTGTTGCGATCGAACGCGCCTGAAAGACGACACATCAAATAAGCGCTAATAATTATACTTAAACAGGGCTTTCTGCTCAATAGCACTCGACAAAACGCGATGGCACGATAGTAATCACGTCTAACGGAACAGAACAGATCTGCTAGCGAAGAAAGAACGAAGCAACGAATGAACGAACGAACAAGCGAACGAGCGAAGCCTTCTTTAGCTTGCATTTCTATACAATTTCTCGATCATTCTGCCAAATCGTCATGCACGTTGTATTATTTCATAATCCCGTACAGTATGTTCTTCCCCGTTGAAAAGTCGTCAAGAAAAAGTGGCAATTTGCCAACACCAAATAAGCATAAATATTTTTGTTGATTGTTTTGATGATTTCCTCATTTTGTTACACACAGCAAGCACACCATCATTATCCACGCACACCACCTTACCGCATACAGCAAAAGTTTAAATTAATCACGAGCACAATAACTTGTAGTGCTTTTCACTCGAATGCAAGACAACGTAAACTGTCGAATGAACTACTTCAAGAAGAAGTATGAGCCGCTCATCTTTGTCATACGTATTCGACCTTAATGCGTGTATCTCTTCAATTTGCAATTTATAGCCGAGTGTGAAATCGGGGTAAATAAGTTATTGGGTCAGAATTACACGTATACATACATAAAAAACAATGAGTACGCATCGATATTTTAATTAAGCTTAAACAAAAAGTTTTTCGCAACTTTTTAATTGAGTTTGCATATACGCAGGTGCATTATTATGCAGTGATGTACTGTTTGCTGACGCTCGTTTGTAGAGCTTACAAGCAACAGCAATGTAATTAACTGTAATTAGAATTGACCTTAGCTAATGACCGTCATCAAGCGACGATCTCTACGGTGATGATCGAATCGATTCGTTGGGTCTTGCTATAATTCGAATGCGCACGACGTAATTTGTTACATATTATTATTACCTACACGCCGCAAATGAATCGTTGTTTATCACGTGCACGTTGGCGCATCGAATTGCACTTTTTATTGTTTCTTGCCATTTGTTACAATTTCTTAATGCGAAAATAGGTTTATGCCATAAATGTGCTTTCATTATTAAAGTCTATTTAAGTCAACCAAAAAGTGATTAAGAAACTTCTTAAGCTGCTATAATTCCAAACAGGTGCATTTATTATTGGTATTATATTTGTGCATTATTTTACTCGTACCTAATTGATACGACAAAATGCTACAAACTGCATTACATTGACGGAGCACACGATTTAATTAGGTACATATGGCATCTTCAGCGAGAAAGCAATTAATTTATTATCAGTGGTCCCAAAACAACCTTAAATTACTTATATGAAATGTCGCTTTAATGTGCAAAACAATTGAATGTGGGCATAATAATAGGAAATATTTAATAATGCTCAACTTTATGGTCAATTACTATCAATCAATGCTCAAAAATTGTTTAAACTGATAAAAAAATAACTCAACCACATAAGCCGCAAGAGAAATAAAAGTTTTTTTATATTCGTAAAAATTATCGCTAATATTCCGAAAACTTTATCTTTTATTTGCTTTTGTTCGATGATAATACCAGTAATACTTCTAAAAATATTATCATAACATTATGAGACTAAAACGAGATACATTAATTAATGTATTAATGTCTACTTTATCCAAATCTCCTGTAAAAATTACAAAATTAATTTCATTATTGTTACGTGCAATATGAGCAAATTTAAAGGACTGTTGTCATCACGTGGTCTGCTTTAACACGCTCAGTGTATTATAAGAGTGATAAAAAGTAAACATTCATGACTGCTTAATATCTGATAACGCAAATGTGCCTTGATTTTACACCTAGCGTAGAGCTAAGCGTACTTCAATAATAAGGCCTCGTCTTAGACTTAAAACTTAACTGATTATAATTGAATCTGAATTCAGCTATTATGTTCGACCATCCTGTATTAATTTATGATTCTACCCAACTTTTTACATATAGTCGTTTTGTGGCACATTTCGTTTATCTAAATCATAACAATCAATGCTCAACTATCCCCATTGATTCTGCATAGCATTGAATGCAACTATTACACTAAAATAATAAAAAATAAAATGATAACATTTTAAAAATCATTTTATGATCACTCACCAGTACATATATAACATTTCCGATTCAAACGGTCATTAATTTATTGAACTGCAACAATTCGTTAGAAAAGCGAATGAATTGTCTCGACTTTGCTTTGATTTGACGTTTTTACGAGGTATTTATAATAATGTTTTATTATCACTCATCGTGAACGAACGACTTTTTAGCGACAACAGCTATAATCTTTCAATTTGCGAATCGCTGAATTGCCGGTGCGCGTTTTTTAATGATCCGTGAAAAAGGAAAACGCGCACATCGTAATGCGACAAATATAAATTACCGGACGCTGGACAGTAATTGCTTTTTCACTCTGATAGAGAAACTTATTGCCTACAATTGTGAATAATGCATTGCAGTGATCATGCATTTATGGATTGATTATTGCAGTTATTATTAGTAAGTATATAAAACTTGTGAAAAACTATGTTTCAATTGAAATCTTCATCATCATTAAACTGACATTAGCTACTAATTAGCAAATCACGAAAACTTGCTACTGTTTTTTTTAGCAATACAGTGGAACCTCACATAACGAATCTAATTCGTTCCGAGTCTTACCCGTTACAGGAAACATTCGTTAAGCGAATCAATTTTTAGCATATAAATCCATGTGAAATACATTAATGCGTTCCTTGCTGAAAAAGTACATTGTGCTAAATTAGCTCTTTACAATAATGTCTGATTAAATTTGGGCATTTTTAGTCTCTTCGAGCTGCCTTCTTGCAGATTCTTCTTCGGTGACATTTTTAGAACACTTATAAAAATTTGAAAAGGAGCGCGCGGCAGGTCGTTTAAACTTAAAATTTGATCCTTACTGAACTTGAACGTCTTTGTTTACTAAGACAAAGATAGTTAGTGTTAGCTATGTTTATATTAAATACGATAATAACAACGTAGAATAAGTTCTATCGCAGAGTTCGGGGATTCCGCGAAGATTTATATTGTTCGTTAAGCGAAACACACGTTACGTAAGGTATTCGTTATAAGAGGTTTGACTGTAATTATTATTGTAAATTCATTACTAGCATTTGGGTGTGTAAATTAAATGAAATAAGTAGCAAGAAAGTTTATCCTTAGAGGCGCTAATGTTGTAGTTTGAATTAATTTATTTGTTTAATGTGGTTGCAACGACACAATCGCAATGATAACGGCGCAATAAGTGTTTAGTTAATTTAATGTGACGTGTTCTCAATGTATATTCAATGTTTTCAAGCGTCTTTAATGCACTTGTATACAAAAAGGTGTCGTTTAACGCTTCTGTATAAGGGTATTTTAAATGTAACCCACCTCTATCAGTCTTGGCGCTAGTGATACTCTTGTTCTTCTTGTACACTTACAACAAGCTACCAAGAAGTAAGCGAGACGCATCATTAGTAAATTAATTAAGTTGTTAGCTTTTTTCACACTCTCGTAGTCGTATCCAGCATCGTAAAGTTTATGTTGACAATTAAGGTAAGTAAATGAAATTAATTTAAGATGCATTAACTTCCATTTCCTTTTTTATTCACAGGCACTGACAAAAACATCATAAATTAATTACTATTTTGTTTGTTTTTCCTTGACTTGTAATTGAGTTTGCGTTAGAAGTAGCAGCGACTTATAAGTAACATTTGAAGTTTTTTGAATTTAATTAGTTATTTAAAATTATTATTTTATGAACAAACAGTTAACTTTCCAAATAAAAGGAAGAAATGTGAGAAATTTTTGAAAGAAAGATAATTAGTCGATGGCAATTTCTTATATTTATTGCTAAATTTATTGGTTAGTTATTAGTATTAAATTAGTTTTAGATTAGTAATTACTCGTTTAAATTACTTTATCTTATTGCAATTTGATATGGAGACGTGCCCCTTTAAATTTTCGTTAACATTCTAAAATGTTTAAAATTATGACGAAAACGAGTAATCAAGTAGTTTTAAATAATTTTTTAAATTTCTTCGTATCGTTAACGAACTTAACTATAATAAAGTAAAGTAATATTGTTTATAATTTCATAAACAAGAATAAATTATTTTAATAAATTCATAAAAACTTAAAACTTCAATGTATTATTGCTACTAACTTATATTCAATCTCAATATGTATTAGCAAGAGGTAAACCGATGATAAGAAGAATTATTTGTTGTTATTTGAATCGCACCAAATGAAGAAAATCATAACTATCCTTAGTCGTATAGTTATTGTTAAATACAATTACAGTGGAATCTCGCATCACGAATCTAATTCGTTCCGAGCCTTACTCGTACATGGAAACGTTCGTTAAGCGAAACAATTTTTACCATATAAATCCATGCGAAATACATTAATGCGTTCCATGCTGAAAAAAAAACATTGTGCTAAATTAGCTTTTTGCAATAATATCTGATTCAATTTGTCAGGACAAATTTAGAGCACTTATAAACATTTAGAAAAAAACGTGCGGCAAGTCGTTTAACCTTGAAATCTAGTTCTTACTGAACTTGAACCACTTTGTATTTTAACGCGTCCTTACATTACTTACTATAATAAAATTAGTATATGCTAGGTTTGTATTAAATACGATAATAACGACATTCGTTAAGTGAGTCATTCTTTTACGATTTATGTTGTTCGTTAAGCGAAACTTTCAGGTGTGCGTTATGCGAAATTCCAAAATTTACATTATTATAATAATACTTTTAGAAGAGAATCATAACAGATCAATTATTTACTTTCAATCAAAAACCGACGAAGTCAATTACTCATTTAGCTAAATTGTTATGCAGATAAAAATAGAAATATTTGAAATTCTAATACGTACTTACCTAATTGTAATTGCATTATGAAAGAACCGCCGTTACAGTGAGTAATAGCAGCTTAATGAGCTGTATATCAAATAATTCCTTATTGAAATATTCGCCGCCTTTGCGCGGTTCGTAGGAAGTAAACGGGCGCACATGATGAACGAAAATCCACGCGTAAAACACAAAACGCGTGCGTAAAACATGCTCGATGCATTTATACCGCGCATATATTCAAATCCGCTGATTGTCGGTATTTAATAGAAGCGCTAAGTGGACGCCGATTGAAAAGCGCAAAGCTCTCTTTGAGAGATTTTACTGCTTGATTGCATATGGTAAATTCCAATCATTTCACCTGCTTCATCTCACCAATTATTTGCATTTGCAGCGAGTCACACCGACTCGAAAAAATAATGTAATCCAACCTGAAACTACATAATCTATTACGGAAGCGTTTCAAATTTATGTCACTCTTCAAATATTTGTATTAAAAATTCCTCAGCGTAAAACACATGAATATTTTCCGTATCGAACGGAATTTTGTATATAAAATGATGTCCGCCTGTGCAACTACATGTTTAATGCGCATGTTCTACGAGCGCTCAGTTAGAAATTAATTAGATATTAATTATAAGTGGGCAATATAAACATTTTACAACGTTTGATGCATTCAGAGTGGGCATTGTTGATGCGCGCGCGCGCTTATTTACGATTCACTTCCAGTGGCAATCGCGCGCGATCGCGGTTCATTATACGCTCTCTCGAAATCTGTATGTGCTATAATTACGCCGCAAAATACCATTATAAAATCTAGAATTCAAAGCCACTCTCAGCACCACTCATCATCATGGGTATTCTTTCGTTTCATAAATATTAATGAATAGGACGACTTTTTCGATTATCATCGTCGCATGCGCGGCGTAAAACTTATTAATTTATGTATTTTGATTACTAATTAATAGATTGCTGTTTTCAATTTTTATTATTAACTTTTATGATTAGTTATTAGCACTCTAACACTATAATTTTCGTCATAAATTGAACATTTTATTAAGCAATTAAATTTGATTATTAATACTAGGAAATATTAATCATTCTTCTCTTTAACAGCACTTATTATCTTTCAAGTGGATAAATTTTATTATTTTAGCAAAGTTTTGTTTACTTATATAATTATGTATAAATATTTTGGAAATTTCACACATTTTGCGACATTCATCGAATTAATTAAATTACGACATTTTTCATTAAAATTTGTATCAAATTTTAATTTTCCCGAGCCAGCTAACTTCAAATACTTAACTGGAAAATCAGTATATGTAGTTTACCAGATGTTATCCCGCAATTTATAATATTATTAAAGAATCATGGCGTTAAGAATAACAATAATAATTCCAGAATAATTTGAAATAGAATATTCTGGAATGTCTCAAATAGACGAATCAATTTTCGGTTTAAGTAGGAAATACAAGTTCTAAACAAAATAAAATACCTAGAAACGTATTTATATATTTAGCAACAAAATACAATTGGGCCCTTCGAAATTATTGTTCATATTTAATTTGTACACTGCATTTTGTTACAATAAATAATTTTATTACTCTAACAATTGTTGACTAATAATTCCCTGATAGTTCTTCAACAAGGAAATTCGAAATCATTTCCCTGGTTTAATTTCATAATTTACATTATTTAAACGTAATTTCAAATATTTAAATTATTTTGTCATACAAATATAGGTACTTAGCATAATTTTGTAATCAATTCCTAATAACTAAAAATGAAAATGCATTTTGTTTTTTAATCTAGAAATATACGTTAATTACAAACTGTTAATTACAAATAATCAACAACAAGCGCGTCGTTCTAAGCAAACTTTTTCGTATGTTCAGTTTTTCAACAGAAATCTGTTACTTTACTAAACCAATTCGACATTTAACAAATATATCCCGTTCGATTAGGTACATTTCCTATCAACACATTCGAAAAACGGCATACGAATGGTACACATAATGCTGAAGAAGACGAGCGAATGATAATTATTAATGATTTGAAGCATCGAACAGATCACGCACCATATGTCGACGGACGAATGTTGTTTGTTGGTACGGTAACGATTCGGGCACACGCCATTTCTTTAAATTATCATTAGACCGCTCTCGGACGCATCATGTGCTGCTCACTTACAATTGGGGCGTTGCGGTTGAGAAGCTACCAACAGCTCGGACTGCTGCTGTGTTTTTATCAAATTTAAAGCCGGCGTGTGCCATTCGCGCCCAGTAAACCAGACGCACGTTTCCCGCATTTCACGCAAGATTGCCTCGCGTAATTACGCACCCGCAAACGTCAACAATACGCCTCTAATGTAACGTACACCGAGCCGACCCAACATGCAGCCAATTCGAATCAATTACTTCATGGCATATCGATCAACGCTGATGTTTCATTCGCGCGTAAACGTCTTTTCTATTATTGCAAATTGCTTTGCGCAGTGCGCGCTTAATATTAATTACGCGCGTAAAAATCGACGACGAAGCGCAGCTAACTGTATTCCAAAGCTTATGTTCGTCCGCATGAACAATTCGATTAATCACAAATATGAAATTGAATACGGCGCATGCGCATCTCGCGCATTATGTTCAACGTTTGAGGTTATCACTTTACAGATGTACAGCCTGTGCGTATTGCAAGATTACCACGAGAACGAATGCGAGAAATGTTGCTTAAACTGTTGCGCATTCACAATTTATTCACATTTAATAACGGATAAATATTGTCAAATGTTGACTCTCACTAATTTCAAACAACATTTCTTCTTCATAATCAGTAATTTATTAGCTTACCTCACCAAGAAAGGATTTTATTAATTAATTTAAACTCAAATTACATGCTTTCGTTTGCTAATTAATTCTTGATTAAAATTTTACAAAATGCACCAAATACTTGTGCAACATGTACGTACGTACGTACGTACTAAGTATCGAGTTAATTGAAAATTAGTTCAATATTTTCGAATTACACTCGTAAATTATGCACTTTGATTGTGGTATTTCGTGCTTCTTATGATGAGAAAAATTCTTTCACCGAAACTTTCTTGAGATAATAACATAAAAAGCAGAGGTAGAGAAAAAAATTGAAATTCTTGCTTGTCCACTCAATAAGACCTTGACAAATTGAGGTTTAAATGCGCAGAGCTATTTGTCTACGAAGAGGTCAAGCAATTGTTGTCTTGCAAGATGACCCATCGTGCTTTCCCTCCACGATCAATTCCCGAGAAAGTATTAAGTATTCGCGTTGCAAATGCTAAAAATAAAATTTAAAAAAGATGAAGACGAAGAAGAAGAAATGAAAAATTTGAGCGAGAAGAGAAATGCATGTGTCAGCGATGAGATATGCGAAATATTTCATCGTTCACTTGAATGCACTTTGCATATTCTTCGGCGCTTTGTTGTTAATGTACCTGACGCGCATTGAGCAGAAGAATTGAGCTGAAGAGCAAGCAGAGCACATATTTATCCAACGCGCGGCAGCAGTACAATTATAATCGGCATAATAGTAATGGAGATGTATGTAAATTTTTGTGCATTCATCACCAGCACGCCGAATGCAAGATCATGAACGCAACGCAAAAATTCCTGCTGAATGTAATGAAGCATTGCGCATTTGTAATGCAAGAGGCGCTTTTGTTCCGTGCGCAATAATGGGCAGAGACGAAGAACCGAAGAGTTGTACAACATTGTTGATGCTTATTTTAATTTAGCACCTTTGCATCTCTTATGCAACAGTAGGAGAACTCATTAGTGCTGCTGAAAAGTAAAATATTTCATACAAAACGATTTGCGTCTTTTTTTCTTCTCCTAGAATTATACTCGATACTTTTTATACACGGTTCTCATAAATAATAGCTATGTTTTTTTACTCGTTTCTTTTCAGTGTTTTTCAAAGTCCAATTGGGGGAATAATCGAAGTTGTTCTTTTCCTTCTAGAATTATACCCAATACTTTTTATACAAGGTTCAAAAATAATATTCGTAGGTGCTTTTTATCATCTACTGTGTTTATTAAACTTATATGTATATAGCAACAAAATACAAGTCGGGGAATACCCAAAATTGAACCTTTCCTTCTAGAATTATAATCCTTACTTTTTTTACACGAATAATTAATATCAATAAATAATTTCAATAGAAGTTTTAAAATTGATGTTAATTTTGAGACTTAATTACCTTTTTCATCAGGTTTTTCAAAATAACTTTTTGTAAATAACCAAATGGTAAATTGGGTAACATAACTCCTATTTTACATGTTCTTAAATATTTTCTGAAGCACATATTTACCATGTGAAACAAGAATGGAACATAAACAATAATCTCTAGGAAATTGTAATTGAAAATATTATTTTATTATCAATTACTTCATTAAACTTCAAAATTTCAATGAGAACTTTTTGTCGCAGTTTTTCGTGAAAATCAAGTGTTTTCTATTATTTTTCCAGAAAGTTCTGGAACATATCGGAATAGTGTATAAATCTACCGTGCAAAGAAAGAATTGAATATATAGAAAGTGATCAAACAAGATGTACGAGTAATTGTACTCTACAAATGATACATTTTCACGTATTATCTCACGAACGAATGGGATGATGATGCATAATTAGTAAACGAGTAAATTGTGCAGCACTGCGCATACCTTACTTCCCTATAGAATTGCGCATAATGCGTGCTTGTTTTGCATTCCGCACTAGCTGCCGAAGAATACGAAAATATGCATTTAGCAAATTGCGAATGGTTGATTTGTTTCGATTCTCTTCGTGCCTCCGCTTCGTAGTCTTGGCGCGCACGCGAAGAGTGCAAGTGCTCCGGCTGATCAAACAAAGCGCGCTGGAATATCATCAAAGAGGTGGCTTACAATGCGCGACACTTTGCATGCGAATTTCAATGGCGAGGATGACACCGCGCATCGGCTTGTCTCATGCGGATTAAGTGAATAAACAACGCGGCGTAGAGAGATATTCCGTTGACGACATTTACCTACCGTTTATGTCGCGTTTTGATGCTGTGTTTGCTATTACTTTACTACTGTTAAGGCTGAGAAATTACGGTGCACACTCGATGGAGACGTTTCTTTTATTTCCCTTTTGCGGAGTGCTTTGACATCAAATATGCAATTAGTTCGTACGCATCAAAACTAGCCAATGAAAAACGACATGGAAAATTAACCAATCAATTAAAACATCATCCACAGAACGGAAATTTAATTGAAATGTTATGCGTGTTTGGCAGGGTGATGATGAGTGATCTTGACATGCTTATAATTACAATCGTAAACATTTCACTAACGTAAATAACATAATTCTTGATTGATATGCGCATGGGACTATTATTAACACATCATGATGATGAGAGGATGCACGTCTCGATATGAATTCAATAAGCGCGACTAAATTGAGCAATTAAACTGCCTGGAATAACAGCGAGCAAAGTTGAAATGCGTGGAAAAAAGACAAGAGAAGTAGTGGAAAATGATTTCGTTGAAAAGTCGAATGTTTTACATTAATCATTAGTGATCTTCATTGCTTCGAGCTTACTCAGCCAGCAAAACAACTAATACGGCAAACGCAATGTCCATAACTTTGACGTATGTGCGTGGCGTGCCGTATTTGGGCATTTGATATGTGAACGTACGAAGAAGCGCGCAAACGTTAATGATTCATCGTCGTCAATTTATGAACGCTTGGGAAAAGTTTATGTACTTGCCAACTCGTTATAGTTCACTTCAGCTACCTTCGATGATATAGAAAAAACTGATTGCACTAACTTAGATAGTTAACTTAATTATGCTACTATCCTAATATCTAATCAATTTCTTATAGGTAGATAGGTATATAGAATTTATTTTTCTTTTATTTCTTATATTTTATGCATATTTTAAATAAATGAGCTTATTTTTAATGTGAGTTGAAACTAACATATCGCAAACTCAAATATTTGTTAATACTGTTGAATTGATAATGAGATATGAATGTGAAGTTACTATTATTATGTTCTATGAAATTTACCTACCTGTAATTTATGTTCTACGAAAATTTGAAAAATATTTTTCAAATAATAAATTATTTCATTGTATTCTATATAGGACATTCACATTCAAATAATCTGCCTCTTTTTATACGGAATTTACAAATAGAATTATTTATATAAATGTATTATATTTTTGATATTATTATTCTGCTTTAGGTATGCTTATCCTTGATATAATAAGTTTTCTATAATCTGTTTGCAGTTTTCAGATGAAGAAGTTTAAACTTGAGACTGTACTTGTTGGTAACCTGTGGTTCGATTGATATTATATTGTGCAATAGTAAATAATTAACCATAAACTGCATTGCTCTCTAGTATAATTACACAAGTACGCTATCCATCAAGAAATCATGGAAACTATGAGTTAATATTAATCATAGTAAAACTTTAACAAGAAATGTTTAGCTAAGCAATTAAAGATATTGAAGATTTTTACATTAATAAGTACGTACCTATCAATTGGCAATATTATTTGAGTTTACAAAGAAATGTTGAACTTCTACTCGCCAGGAGAGTGAAACTTTTGTTAAAATCGCTAATACTATCTGCAATATTCAAAAAAATTAGCTTTTGTAAGCTTTAATTCTCTTCTAAAAATATTATCATTAACTTATGAAAAGTTAAATGAGACATGAATGTTTTAGTGTCAAATATCTCGTAAAAATAGAAATTGTATTTTGATGTTTAATTTCATCATTGTTACAGGTATTGTGAAAAATTCAAATAACATTTGTTATCACGAGACCTGTGAATACTCACAGTTCATTGTGCGAGTGAAATAATAAAAAATAAACATACATTAAAATAAGATAACTAAAATCAAATCAACTTGTGTCGCGTCCAGAGTAAATTTATTAACTCTAGTTTTATCACCAGAGGAAAAACAAACTACTCTGCAATTTTTTATTCTATCCCAGAATTTAAAAAAATATTATTAATTGGTATAATAATAAATTCAATTAGCTACCGTGCCCTATAAATTTCTTACGACTTTGTATCGAAGATTAATTGAATGCACTTGTAAATACGTAGTAAATATCTCGAACCAGAAATGAGTTTTCAACTCATAACTTGTGTCATCTGATCAACGATAGATAAACCTATAAAACTGATTCATAGATACACAGCATCAGAATTTACATGGAAATTGCATTGAAATTATACAAATGAACTAACAAACTAAATATTTCAAATGCTCCATTTATCAATCGTTAAATATTTATCATTTCTCACTGGATGCATTAATCATAACCAACTCGGTAAATATTTATTTCTTCATCTGTTTTAATGAACGTGTTAATAAAATGTATAAATTCTTTGTACGTACCTACATTCAATCGCATTTTAAAACTGTTTAAATTGTATACGTAGAATAAATTGTTTAATCATTCTCATAGCTTGCGGTCATGATTTTAAAGTAAGAAGAGAACTGCAAAGTTTTAATGAAGTGGAAACGACATTAACTGTACTTCCATGCATTACCCACCTAAGGCGTTTATTATTATTGATAATTTACTTTAACAACTTTAATATATTCACCAACATTCGCGAATTAATATAGTCAATTGCAATAATAATAAAAATGCTTACCTGCCAGCTATTTGAGAACAATAATATGTGAGTGTAATTAATGTGTGCCTAAGTATATTTACTTGATATTCATTGTAAGTATTTTATTCAAAGTAAGAAAAGTCGTCTTTTGATTGGATTAACTTAAGCTTACTTGGCAAATATTGAATCAAAAACGTAATACAACAACGTCAACGTGCATTGTTGATCATGTTAATCCATCCATCCAGTGATATTCATCCGCATTTTACGATTTATTTGATCAGATTTTCAACGCTACCACCAGCAAGTTGAATAACAACTCGACATCCAAGTTCTAACAAATTGTTTGTGCGCTTACGACAAACTGTGCGATTCACCCAAGTGACATCTTAACATAAAATCATCAACGTGACAACACAGCTTTTTGACATGGCAGCAGCAACAGGGGAAAAACAGGAATTGCGTACGTTCTTCTTTTTGTTCCCGTGCACCACACGCGAAATGCAAGGAGACTCATCGGAAATGCCCGATCGGTCTTGGACAAGCAAACATAATTTCGAATGGTGATGTTTACGGTTAATCCGCATTGGCGAGACAAGGTATAATTATTGAATAGAATGCATTGCGAGATGGCGCGCGCGTGCGCAAGGAGAAGAGAAGGACATCGTCTGTTCCAAGAGGAAGAAGCACTAAACGCGCGCGTCGGTCGCGCATGCGCTTAGCACTATGATTTATTGCTGTTTAATTTGTCGCGGAAGTTTTTAACTTTAGATCGCCTTTTCCGATTCAATGCTAATGCCTTAGCAGCGCGTTGTTTGGATTTTCCACTCGACTCAATCCGTATGCGTTGGCCGCTTTTGCGATTTTTGCATTGCGACGCGACGCGACGCGCACAACGTTTAACTGTATAAGAATATGCACATCTTAAAAATGTATAATTAAAATGTTCATTAGGATACGGTGTACAGTTAGCAGCGAAGCGGAGTGCAGCTCAGCAACAAGTGTGACTTGAAATCGGCGCGCGACTATAAAAACTTTCTACGACTTTTACGCGCGTTCATTTTTCGTGCGTGCTCATAAAATATGGATTTTCACAGGCGACTCTTCGATAATTTTAATTAGCAATCACGTCATATAGGAAAACGAGTACCGGTGCGAATGATTAAGTTAATTTTAGGTAATATTCCTTTAACAAACTAAAGCCCCCAACAACGCAATATTCGTTCCTTTGCCATTTTTGTCATGCGCGCGCGCGCAAATACTTAAAGCGTGCGTTGAACATTTATCAAAAAAATATACTTATATGCGAATGCACTACGTGGCTTGTGACTCGCATACGTTTATCTCTTTAAAGACGCATGCATTTGCATTAATCACTAAACTAATTAACATACTAAAGACGTTCACGCATTAGCGCTAAATGCGTTTGCGTTCGCGTTTGGGAGGCATAAGCCACCAATGCGCCGCGTATGAATGGCGCATGTTAAATTTTAATTGCGCGCGCTGCGTTTGTTTCTGTCGATATCAATTCGCTCGTACTGGCGAGAAATGGTTTCCTCGAACGTTTGCGACCCTACTGCTTCGCTGTGCATTTGCGTACTCATTCCAGCCGCGTCATCGTCGCTAAATGATAATAACTATAAAATGTGTAGCATTAACGGTCGTCGTCTTAGATTATTTCAATTTGACTCGACGCGTTGTACGCGACTTGTACGCGAGTCGTCGATGCGTGTTCGCCGCGTGGAAATTGTAGAAATTGCCTCGTGTTTTCGTATTGGAGAATACATATTCATGTTTAATCAGCGGTCGTGATCTAATCACACATAAAGCATCGCTTGCTTAATTACTGCATCTGTCCGCCGGCTCATTACTATGCGCGCGAGCGGCGGAAAAAAGGGGCGAAGCAAAGAGGTGAAGAAGAAGTCGAATGTGGCGCGTGGCGTCTACGTCTTCTTCAAAGGGTGGCCTGCAATGCGCATTCCTCCTCTCTAAGCCACACTTTAGTTAACTTAGATGTTCTGTTACGTTTATGTATGGTCGCTCGAAAAAGTTTTTAGGTTATACAGGTTCTTGGGCATTGTTGAAATGCGAACGACAATACGAAAGGGCTTCTGGTGGATGCGTCTGCGCTGTATAAGAATGTCGGAATGATCGCGTGCCGACAGATGCTTCATTGCAGTACAGGATTCTAGACATTTTGAAATTATACATAACCTCCTAGATTTAAAAGTTCCTCCTTAGTTGTACTATGATCAATAGTTCAAGAACACAGTTGATTTCGTTTGTTTGGTCGTATATGTTTTGCAATGTATGAAGACTTGACTTAAGTCAAATACGTCTCTGTTCTATTATCTTTGTGGCATCAACCGGCACGCGACAATGGACTAGAGCAGGTCAGTATCTGTATACGAAGCGATCAGTTAACTCACTTCCGTACTTCCGTGTACGTTCGATGGCGCAACATCACATTCATTGGCGCGCTTCTGCTCCCGCTTAACTTAGTTGGCACAGTTCAACTTGTAGAGCCAGTTGGGAAAAATCATCCCTCAGTGTTAGTGTGAAATCGTGCTATATTGGAAACAAACTTCTAGAAAAGTTGGGAACTAAACAGTGGTTTAAATAAAGAATTATTGATAGGGACTTATTGATATAACGATGGATGGTTTAAGTAATAATTAGTACATAAAATGATTTGTTTGAAACTTTCGATAATATGAGTGTTAAAAGACCACTGAGTGCGCATGACATCAGCAAATTCTGTTCGCCGACAATGTACCAGCCGAACTTTATTAATTTAGCCGACTTAAGTTACGGCAATCAAATAAAGCTCGAAAGAGATTTCAACATCCGCATAAGTGAGCAACCCGACAGCTATGACGGGTACGATCATTACATTTCATCATCAAGTTACGAAGTGTTTGATGAGCGCTGCACATCTTATTATGATATCACGACGACAGCGCACAGTGACGAGAATGATGGGACACCCAGGTCGACGACGAGCATCAACGGCGAGAAGAAGAAGCGCGGCAGGAAGCGCACGGTAATCGAGAATCGTTCCCCGTCACCGACCGTGGTCCGCAAGAGGCGGCTGGCCGCTAATGCGCGTGAACGCCGCCGCATGAACGGCTTGAATGAAGCGTTTGATCGTTTGCGCGAAGTCGTGCCGACTTTGGAGACTGACCACAAACTCAGCAAGTTTGAGACGCTGCAAATGGCCCAGAATTACATCTCCGCTTTGGTCGATCTCTTGCACGGTAGATAATGAAACATCATTAGTGCTTTGATTATCTGTATACGATCTCGGATATCTTCTTCCTCGCTGCGAAAGGAAATTTTATCAATATTCCCAATAATTAGCAAATTCCATCAATTTCCTTCATATTATATGACGGGTCATAAAAGCGTAATCCGCTTTAAGATGGTTTAATCATGCCATAAAATCTATTGTAGGATGGTAGCTTGTGTGACTTTGTAAGCTTTCAGGATGACATGTTTTGCTTCGTATTTTGTAGATTTGCACATAAAATGTAGGAAGCGGCTTGTTGTTTGCGTGTAATAAAAATAAACGAATGTATGTGGTGCATGCTCCGGGAACAGATGGCAACGCAATTAAATTGTACGTTAATGCTGTTTCTTCTATAAAAGAAATTTGTGAGAATGATAGGCGATACTGTAGAATGATATCAAATATATATGCCATAAAAATGTCCAAAGAAACGTATTATATATAAAGAAAAAAATGAAAAACAAAACAAACATAACTTCTAGTCGACAACCAAATGTAATCTCTCTAACATGTGCCTATTTTGGGTATCTTATTATAATTTAAGCCATTTTTATATACTTTTACTTCTTTATAATTGGTTTGAAAGTACTGTGAATTTAAATGCCATGTTATTATAGTATTAATTTGTAGCTTTTTCGATCTCACACTATACAAATTACGATTTACTGTCCACATAACTTATCTAATTCACTTACTTTTAGCACGTTTTGACAAAGTACTATGATTTATTGCAATGACAATAAAAATTAGATTAAACATTTACCTAGATATTTATATGTGCTTCATACGTGTATGAAATACTCGCAATGTAAATAAACATGAATTAAAGCAATGAGATATTCTAGAAAGGAATCTAGAAAGGAGTCTTATGCTGTTTTGACAGAATTACTAACATTTTTTTATTTATCAAATCATCTTATCATGTTATTTTGCTGTAACTTGTTTGACTGGTTTTTCTGAAGCTGGCATAGCACCTACTTCCTGTAACAATTTCTTCTTGTGATCAAAATATGTTTCAAACCATTTCAAATGCTCCCTTTTGTCCTTAACGCTCATGTAAGGATTCTTGGACAAACCTACACAAACTAGCTCCATAAAGTGCCTTACAGGTCCTTTTGGTGGACACCACGGTTCTAAATGCTCTTCAAGAAAAACATGGTCAGCAAAATACACACTCTGCTCATCATCCATTCCTGTTCAAATAAATGTGGGATGAAGTAGACAAAATTAGCACACAATACAATTCAAAGTTAAATATTTACCTTGCTCATTGTCAATTGGAAATTTCCACAGTTTTCCTTGCTCAGTCCACAAAATCTGCTCCTGAAAATAATTTGCTGGTGGATGTGTGACAGCTAATTTCAATTCCCTTTCATATAACTTGTTCCAAGTATCATTCATTGCCTTGTCTACTGACGTAAAATCTTTTGCATTGAAGATTCCCAATGGCTCAGCACCAAAAATGTCAATAGGTTCATAAGATGCAGCTTCAGATGGTTCAGATTGTCTGGCTTGCCATCGTTGAAATCTTTGAGGTTTTTCTCTTGGCTCATTGGCTTGCATTTTTTGTTGTTTATTTTCCTGTAATTTTCTGACTTGTTGAGCCCTGGAGACAGTATGTTCTTGTTTACTTTCTCTGTCTATTTTCATTCCCTTAACAATCTCACTGAAATAATATTGTCATGCAAGATAAAGCAATAATATTTTAACTATTTCTACCTTAAATTAACTGCAGGTACCTCTTTCGGCTGTATAACTTTACTTAATAATTCACTTTCAGTTTGTGCTGTATTTTCTCCCAAAGAAGATGCTACATCTTTAACAGCATTTACTATTTTTTGTTCTACTGTTTCAACTTTGCTTGATTTTATGCCTGGCTCAGTTTTGGCATTTCTGCCTCTTGGTTTAGCCAGATTTAGTTTTTTAGTACTATCATTACCAGCCTATAAATGTGCTAAATTAAATTTACATATTACAAATTACACACACATACCGTTGTAATTTGTTGCAGCAACTGGTTTAATTTATTGATAGCTACTTCATTAGATTTCTTATCAGTTGCGGGTGCTTTTAATGTCTTTTTCCCTTTTTCATCATCAGATGAACTTGAAGAAAATGTCCTGTTTAAAATGAATAGTTGCCGCGACTTGCTGTAAGTGCCAGGCCAAATTGTTCTGCAAAATGATTATAAAGTTTCTTTAATTTAATCTTAAATATTAACATACCTTAATAATATTTTAGACATAATTGAATAGCAATGAGAAGAACCACAACACCACACAACACTATACACTACAAATCTAAGGTTATGAAAATTTAATACTATTTTTCGAAGTCAACTATATGCAACTTAAAATGCAATTCTAACTCGAAATAACCTAAAGAGTATTGCACATGTTATACCGAAAATATTAGCGCTGTGCTCAGCATACTGAGTAAGTAATTATAGTGTGTGCTTCCACGGCATCATCTTACGGCATTAGTTGCATCCTAGAATAAAAAAAGGTAACAGCTGTTGTTCTTCCACTTTTGTCTACAATGACTGAAAGTAAGGAGATTATTAAAAAGTTTATAGCCCTTGGTTTAAGTGAGCAAAAAGCCAAAGAAACATTGAAAAATGCGAACGTAACTAATAATCTAATAGCTATATTAAACCAGGTAAGTGATTGGAATGAATTTATAAGTGAAAACTGTCTTATGGGATATTTATTAGACTAGAGGCAAACAACTTGGTGATGGCGTTGGTATTCTTTTATATCACTTGGCCACAAAAACAAAGCCACAAATTGAAAAACAACTAGGTTTTATTGCCACAAATATTGTTGACAAAAAGTTGGATAACTCACTTAGAGTTGACAAAGCAATTGAGTACTGTTTAAATCATGTTAACAAAGTGGATGCAAAAGAATTTGAAAGCTATTGTGGTGTTGGAGTTATTGTTACTCCAGAGCAAGTTGAGAAAGCTGTTGAAGAACAACTTACATCTGTTAAAGCTGAATTACTTGAAAAACGTTACAAGTTTAATGTTGGTCTACTTCTCCAAAAAGTGAGAAATGAATTACCATGGGCTGATGGTAAAGCAGTTAAAAATGAAATGGATGTCCAAGTTTTAGACCTCTTGGGGCCTAAAACGGCAGCAGATTTAGAGCCAGCTGTAAAAGGGAAAAAACAACCTAAAGCTTCAAAAGCTACTCAACCACAAACCAAGCAAGAAGTCAAAGAAGTTACTTATGATGGCCTAAGCATAGTTGATGTAATGAAAAAGTTAAATTTTCACAAACCAGGTGAAAATTATAAAACTGATGGGTATGTTGTTACTGAGAATACCCAGGAACTGTTGAAAAAGCATTTGGAAATTACTAAAGGAAGAGTTTGTACAAGATTTCCTCCTGAACCTAATGGCATTCTACATATTGGTCATGCTAAAGCAATCAATATTAATTTTGGATATGCCGCCGCTCATAATGGAACATGTTACCTACGTTATGATGATACCAACCCAGAGAAAGAGGAAGAAAAGTTCTTTATTGGCATACGCGATATGGTTGAATGGTTGGGCTATAAACCATCAAAGGTTACTCATTCATCAGATAATTTTGATCAACTATATGAATGGGCAATTCAATTAATTAAGAATGGCCTTGCTTATGTCTGTCATCAACGTCCTGAAGAAATGAAGGGTTTTAACCCGCAACCATCTCCTTGGAGGGAGCGTCCCATTGAAGAAAGTTTGCAATTGTTCCAAGTAAGTTAACTAAAGTTGTGATAAGATTAAAATGGTCCACTATGTAAAATTGTAGGATATGAAAAATGGAAAGATTGATGAAGGAGCTGCAACGCTTCGTATGAAAATTACTCTTGAAGAGGGTAAATTAGACCCTGTAGCGTATCGTGTTCGATTTACGCCTCATCATCGCACGGGAAATAAATGGTGCATTTATCCGACCTATGATTACACCCACTGTTTATGTGACAGCATTGAAAATATCACTCATTCGCTGTGCACGAAAGAATTCCAATCGAGGCGTTCCAGTTATTATTGGCTTTGCAATGCATTAAACATTTACTGTCCGGTGCAATGGGAGTATGGTCGCTTAAATGTCAACTATACGGTGGTGTCGAAAAGAAAAATAGCGAAACTAATAGAAGAAAATATCGTAAAAGGTATGAATAAATTACTATAAAATTGTTACGTTTATGGTGTTGACTATTTATTTCAGATTGGGATGATCCAAGGTTATTCACGTTAACAGCACTTCGTCGTAGAGGATTTCCTGCAGAAGCTATAAACAATTTCTGCGCTCAATTAGGCGTTACAGGTGCGCAGAGTACAGTGGATCCTTCGATGCTAGAGGCTTTTGTTCGGGACTATTTAAATATTCACGCACCTAGGTAATTAGTGATAACATAAATAACATCGTGCCCGACGTGAACTCATTTTATTATTCTTAATTTTAGAGTAATGGTGGTGGAGGAGCCATTGAAAGTTGTCATTATGAATTTTCCTCATAAAAATGCCCTGCAAATAGAAGTTCCCAATTTCCCACATAAATCAGAATTGGGAAGTCACGCTGTAGCATTTACTAAAACACTCTTTATAGAGAAATCTGATTTCATGGAAAATGAGCAAAAGGGTTATCGTCGTCTAACACCAAAGCAAAGCGTAGGTTTGCGGCATGCTGGATATGTTTTAGAAGTCATCAACGTAGTCAAAGATCAATCAACTATTACGGAAATTCAATGTAATTGCATTGAGGTAGATAAAGTGGCTACAAAACCAAAGGCGTTTATTCACTGGGTTAGTGAGCCAGTAAGAGTTGAGATTCGTATTTACGAGACATTGTAAGGATCGAGATTATTATTGATTTCTAGTCATACTATTGTGATGTTTTAGATTCAAACATAAAAATCCTGAGGATGTAAATGAAGTACCTGGAGGATTTGTAAGTGATTGCAACTTGAACTCTTTGAAAATTGTTGAAGGTTTAGCAGATGCCAGTATAACAAATGTGAAAGCTCTGGATAAATTCCAATTTGAAAGGTTGGGTTTCTTTTCTGTTGACCCAGATACAACAAAACAAAAGGTATTATTAATACCATTATTTTATATGGCAATAATAATTATTTTTCAACAGATTGTCTTCAACAAAACCGTGGGCCTCAAAGAAGATTCTGGAAAATAGTAAATCGGTGAAATTATTTGCAAATAAATTCATTAAATATTATAGAAATACAATTTTCTTAATTAATTATAAATTGTTTGAATTTAATTTTTGTATTGGGTTTCCAATATCTGTTCGAGCTTCTTCGCTTTAAAAACCAGTGCACTGATGCATCAGCCTATAGTGCTCCATCTCGCTCTTACGTATGACTAGGCTGGTAAGCGTTCGCTTGGCCCACGCGGTTGACGCACGATAGCTTGTCAATAATTCAACTTTGAATGACTGAGCGCGTAAAGTGCAAATGGTTCACCGAAAAAACACCCAAAAATATCCGGCATTGTTGTGCGATTTTAAGCGATGATTTATGGTTTTTCGGATCAAGTAGGGGAGAAAACAATAGAACTCGGTTTTCTATTGTGTCGAACTGATGCAGGGGTTCGGTTGCAAATCCCGCTCGAAGAATCCAGCGGACCAATCTGTTTATGCAAATGTTTCCTAATTTAATATTAAATTTTTATATTAAAGTCACGGGTTGTATAATACATCATTGACAAAATTTGTTTAAATAATTGTCCGGGGTTACTTAACCATTCTTAACGAATTGCTAAAGGAAAAAGATTTTTAAATTCAATTCACTTTACATAAAAGTTGCTTTTCTATTTTTCATCTAACGCACTCACACCACGCAAAGACTCTCCCTATCTAACCGGGGCCAAGCGTTCTATTAAAATCGTTCTATTATTAGAGGATTTTTAAAAACAATACGTTTTAAAGCAAATTTTATCTTCTCTTAACACACGATGAAGTGGTGCGTTCAATAAATGTTTGGACCACTACTTTCAGTGACCGTGATCTGCTGGTGTGCGGAACACCTGCATCGTTTGAGCGAAATGGGGGAGCGAACAATAGACGCTCCCCCAATTTTTATTCGCAACAATAGACTTCGACGACGATATTCAAATCTTTCGTTGACCTGTCAAAAATTAATTTTGGTTGTTTTTTCTGACCACCGTGCAAATATGTGCAACATTTTTTTTTACTATCTGATAGCTGAGAATCTCCTCTATCCATTGGTATAACTCTCCAAGAGTCACTTTTGGTCGCTCACAAACTTATTGCTAGTTTTATATAAAACGTCCATGTATAATTTGGTACTAGAAAAAGTTAAATTATCTCAGAGTATTTTAATTTGTTTATCATGAAATTTGTACCAAAATAATCTTTGTTAAATTGTTAATAATACAGGGAAAAAAATTGGACGAATTTTAAATCACGCACTATCAAATATGCGATTAAAGTTGGAGTATGAATGAAGTGATTTGTAGTAGAGTAGCAATAGAGAATCGATTTGCAAAAAAAATTGAAAATCTAAAATTTTGGAAAAGGTCTTTTTTTTTCGTTCATTTATTTTTCGATAGCTGGACCGGATTGGTCATCCTACCATTCTTGCTATGTTAGTCGCTCCTTGGAGTGACTATTTTGGTGCGAGCATCTTACTCAGAGCTTGAAGCTCTTTGTGATTGCTGGCTCTCAGCTTTTCTGCTATCGCTTGGAGGCTTTCTGCTGCTTCTTCTTGCACCTCAGGAATACCGAGGTCTCTGTATATATCCCTGTTTGGTATATACCAAGGGATATTTAGCGTTTTCCTTATAAGCCCATTTGCTGTGCTTTGCCATCTTGCCTTTTGGGTACTCGAGATCTCAGCGTACACGACTTCTTTTCCGTACAGTAGTATGGGTCTGATGTACTGTTGGTACAACATAAGTCTGTTTTTTAGATTGATACCAGCGTTGCTGCTTAGGAAGAACCTAATCTTGCTGAAAGCTTTGTTGGCAAGGGCTGTTCGCGTCTTGATGTGCTGTGCGAATTTGAGCTGATTGTCAAACTGGATCCCTAGGTAGGTGCAGTACCTTTTTGTTGTGATGTTGTGTCCGTTAAATTGGATGGCATGCCCGTCTATTCCATGTTTGCCTATTCGCATGATCTCGGTCTTTTTTTCATTTATTTTAATTCTCCACTTTTGGCAGAATTCATCGATGGATCTCAGTGCCTCTTCAGTGTATGCCTTACTTTTGCTCTTGGTTTTAGCGGCCGTAATTAGGGCGACATCATCCGCAAATTGTAAGACTTTGCCTGTTATTGTCTTGTGCTTATTGAAGGTCGGATGGCGGACCTTTTCAAACGCTTGTATTAAGCTTGTCGTACTTAACCGACGACGCCCGAAGAAGCACCACGATAAATGAGGGAAGTACCCAGAATTTATTCGAGAACGCAATACATTCATTCTTTCAAGAATCTATTTTACAAGTAGTGAAATCAAGTGAAATAGTGGAAGTAAAAAAATTCTACTTGTGCCACTTGGTTACCATTTCTTACTGAGTTTGTGTTCTACTATATTAAAATCTAGTTAAACATGGCTAATGAAACGGAATACTATAATATTTTGCTTCTGGGCCCAACTGGCGTCGGTAAATCAACATTTATCAATTCTTTTGCAAATTATGTAAGTTATCCAACTTTGGAGGATGCGCAACAAGGGAAATTGGCATGCATAATACCTGCAAAATTTGCCATTACAAACAACCAAAATGAACCAATTACCATTGTATTTGGTGTTGACACAAATGAGGATAATAAATTCGGAAATTCGTCCACACAAGGTAATAGTTATTTCATTAAAGTTGAATTTTGTAACATTAGTTAACTTTAAATAGAGACAAAATCTTATCAATTTCCTTTGGATGAACAAAAATGGATTCGTTTAATTGACACACCAGGAATGGGGGACTCCCGCGGCGCTGACAAAGACAGAGCAAATCTTGAAAACATTTTGGATTATATTGGTAGAACTGTTGAGCATCTTCATGCAATTTGCTTTTTGTTTAAACCAAATATTACTGTGATTGATCCATATTTCAAGTTTTGTGTTATGGAGTTACTTTCACGTTTGGATAGGTCGGCCTGTAACAATATTATGTTCCTATTTACCAACACACGTGGTACTGACTATAAAGCTGTTGATACTTTGTTGAACATTAGGACCATACTTGATGAGATTAAGCAGCAAACAAATGTGGACATTCCCTTAAAGTACACAAGTGACATTGAAAAAAAAAATGTCTTCTGTTTTGATAATGAAGGATTTAAATATTTGGTTGCTCATGAACAGGGATTGACGTTTAGTAATAAAGCAACTATGAATGGAAGTTGGAAAACTTCTTGGAAAGCCAGTTGGCAATTTGTCAGTTATATTACTGGCAATGAGGAGCAGCAGTCAATAAAACCACATTTGGTGCAAAAAACGGTGTCATTAAATAATGCAAGAAAGCATATAATTAACTTATCTAAGCCATTGGCAGATTGCGCTGAATTAATTCAAGATAATCTAGATGCGTTACGTATACATAAAAAAAAAGTATTAGAGAGTAACATCAGTGTGGAGGACCTAACAAATAATTTGTATATCCCAATTATTGACATTAAGGAAAAAGTGCTCTCCAGACCAGTAACAGTTTGCACATCAAACAAATGCTCTGAAGTTGTAACTGTAAGTGAAATAATGAATCTAAGTTGAAAAGATAACATATCAATTAATTATTTATACTTCTAGGTGCTTGGAGTTATGAAGCATCATTATAAACAAAGATGCCATGATCCATGTGGTTTGTCTAATGTACCTAAACAGATAGTTGGATCACCAGAATTATTGTCTTGTTGGGCAATGAATGGAACAAGCAAATGTTCTGTTTGTCAATGTGATTTTTCAACCCATATGCACATCTATTATGAAACTGAAATCACACAAACTAAAGTAGAAGATGAGTCTATAAAAATACTTTTAGCTTCAAACAAAGATACATTGGAAGCTCAATTTGAGTTAATCAAAAAAATGGAAGAGAGTGCTGAAAGCTATAAGAATGAACATGCCATCATATCAAAAGTTATGGCAAAGTTTGCATATTTCTTAAACACTAATTCCATGTGCCCCATCAACGACGCGTATGGAGAATATTTGGAGTACCTAATTCAACGGTATGATTGAATAAATATCATTTTTAATATACATATTTTTTCAATATTACAGTGCACGAAATGTTGGAGGTAATGCAGATCACCTCAACCGATACACACAACTTAAAAATGAACATATTGAACAGAAAAGAGTTATCGAAAATGCAGCAAAGAACGCATCAGAGTGTGGACCGGTGGACATCAATGCGGAAGATGTAAATACCTTGATTGAGACGTTGTACAATCTACCATTAATGGGGAAAAAAATTCAAACATTGCACGCTCGTGTTGAAACAGCTACAGGTAAAGAATGTATTCACGGGGAATATGTTCACAGTGCTGCTGTTAGAAAACCCTGGTTTCGTGCTAAAAATGGCCAAATGGCTACTGTTGATTATGCGATATACTCCTTAATCACCGGCAGCCGTAATATGTTCTACAACGGTCGCAATATGTTCCACTACGGTCGCAACGTGATCAATCGAGGAGTCGATGTAATCAACCGCAAGTTCGATAGAAATCAGGCTAGCCTTGTCGCAACAACGCCTGAGCAAACGGAAAGTACCGATAAAAGTGGCTAAATATTGAACAAGCTGTGGATGTTCTTATTACACTAAGATGATGATATATTCTTGGGAGGATGCTATATTCTTATCATTTATAATATGATTACAGTTTATCCACATTATAATCTTTATATTTACATAAATTACACGTAAAAATAACTTAACATTTAAAATTATTCGCTATTCTGTCGATTAATTGCCGCGGTAGATTGCTTCGTTTATTTAAATAAAATTAAAATTCATATCTCGCCAACCAGGCGTGCTTAAGAGACAAGACCACGGTCAGCCGAATCGGCACATCCTGTTTTAGCTGTGTACTTAAATTTCAGCTCGTTAGGACGATTGGTTTGGGCGCTAGAACGTTTTGTATTTAAAGATTTAAACATTCATATTGCGGCAACCAAGCGTGCTGAAGAGATAATACGGCGGTCAGCCGAATCGGCATCTACTGTTTTACCTGTGTACCAAATTTTACCGCTTTCGGTCACTTAATTACGGCGTTATGGCGTATTTTGCTAGCCAGTTAATGTCATTGAATAGTTTCAATATTATCAGCACTGATAAGTGCAAAACTTTTTCGCAAAGAATTGCAAACTTCTCAAATTGAGTAACTTTGTTACCAGACGTGTTAGAGGGGTGAGATATACCTCATTTTGATCAGCTTGATCTGCAGTACACTTACACCAAATTTCACCTGAATCGGCATAAAATTTTTTGGTAAAGTAATATCTTGGCAACAAGACGTGCTGAAGAGATAAAACGAGTGTCGTCTAAATCGGCATATCTTGTTTTACCTGTGTACCAAATTTCAGCCCATTAGGACGATTAGTTTCAGCGCTAGATCGTTTTCTATTTGAAGTTTTAAACATTTATATCGCGGCAACCAGGCGTGCTGAAGAAAAAAGACTGCGGTCAGCCGAATTACCACATCCTGTTTTACCTGTGCACCAAATTTCAGCCCATTAGCACGATTAGCTTCGATGTTAGAGCTCTTTTTATTTAAATATTTAATAATGCATATCTCCGCAACCAGGCGTGCTGAAGAGATAAGACGGAGGTCAGCCGAATCAGCATATCCTGTTTTATCTGTGTACCAAATTTCACCGCATTCGGTCAATTAATTACGGCGTTATGGCGTATGTTGCTATCCAGTTAATGTCATTGAAAAGTTTCAATGTTATCAGCACTGATAAGTGCAAAACTTTTTTGCAAAGTATTGCAAACTTCTCAAAACTTCTCAAATTAACTTTGTTACCAGACGTGTTAGAGGGGTGAGATATACGTCATTTTGATCAGCTTGATCTTCAGTACACTTATACCAGATTTCACCTGAATCGGCATAAAAATGTTTGGTAAAGTAATATTTTGGCAACAAGACGTGCTGAAGAGATAAAACGAGTGTCGTTTAAATCGGCATATCTTGTTTTATCTGTGTACCAAGTTTCAGCCCATTCGCATGATTAGTTTCGGCGCTAGAGCGTTTTTTATGTCAACATCTAAAAATTTATATCTCGGCAACCAAGCGTGCTGAAGAGATAATACGGCGGTCAGCCGAATCGGCATGTACTGTTTTACCTGTGTACCAAATTTCACCGCTTTCGGTCAATTAATTACGGCATTATGGCGTATTTTGCTAGCCAGTTAATATTATTGAAAAGTTTCAATGTTATCAGCACTGATAAGTGCAAAACTTTTTTGCAAAGAATTGCAAATTCTCGAATTGAATAAGTTTGTTAGGAGACGTGTTAGAGGGGCGAGATACACCTTATTTTAATCAGCTTGATCTGCAGTACACGTCTATCAAATTTTACCTGATTCGTCATGAACATTTTTAGTTAATTAATATCTTGGCAACCAGGTGTGCTGAAGGGATAAAACAGCTTGTTTTATCTGTGTACCAAATTTCAGCCCATTAGGACGATTGATTACGGCGTTATGGCGTATTTTGCTACCCAGTTAATGTTATTGAAAAGTTTCAATGTTATCAGCACTGATAAGTGCAAAACATTTTCGCAAGAAATTGCAAACTTCTCAAATTGAATAACTTTGTTACCAGATATGTTAGAGAGGTGAGATATATCTCATTTTATTCAGCTTGATCTGCAGTACGCATATACCAAATTTCACCTGAATCGCATAAAATTTTTTGGTAGATTAATATCTTGGCAACCAGACGTGCTGAAGAGATAAAACGAATGTCGTATAAATCGGCATATTTTGTTTTACCTGTGTACCAAATTTCAGCCCATTAGGACGATTAGCTTTGATGTTAGAACTCTTTTTATTTAAATATTTTATAATTCATATCTCCGCAACCAGGCGTGCTGAAGAGATGAGACAGCGGTGAGCCGAATCAGCATATCCTGTTTTATCTGTGTACCAAATTTCACCGCATTCGGTCAATTAATTAGGGCGTTATGGCGTATGTTGCTATCCAGTTAATGTCATTGAAAAGTTTCAATGTTATCAGCACTGATAAGTGCAAAACTTTTTCGCAAAGAATTGCAAACTTCTCAAATTGAATAACTTTGCTACCAGACGTGTTAGAGGGGTGAGATATACCTCATTTTAATCAGCTTGATCTGCAGTACACGTTTACCAAATTCCACCCGAATCGGCTTAAAAAATTTTGGTAAATTAATATCTTGGCAACCAGACGTGCTGAAGGGATAAAACGAGTGTCGTCTAAATCGGCATATCTTGTTTTACCTGTGTACCAAATTTCAGCCCATTAGGACGATTAGTTTCAGCGCTAGATCGTTTTATATTTGAAGTTATAAACATTTATATTGCGGCAACCAGGCGTGCTAAAGAGATAAGACCGCGGCCAGCCTAATTGCCACATCCTGTTTTACCTGTGCACCAAATTTCAGCCCATTAGGACGATTAGCTTTGATGTTAGAACTCTTTTTATTTAAATATTTTATAATTCATATCTCCGCAACCAGGCGTGCTGAAGAGATGAGACAGCGGTGAGCCAAATCAGCATATCCTGTTTTATCTGTGTACCAAATTTCACCGCATTCGGTCAATTAATTAGGGCGTTATGGCGTATGTTGCTATCCAGTTAATGTCATTGAAAAGTTTCAATGTTATCAGCACTGATAAGTGCAAAACTTTTTCGCAAAGAATTGCAAACTTCTCAAATTGAATAACTTTGCTACCAGACGTGTTAGAGGGGTGAGATATACCTCATTTTAATCAGCTTGATCTGCAGTACACGTTTACCAAATTCCACCCGAATCGGCTTAAAAAATTTTGGTAAATTAATATCTTGGCAACCAGACGTGCTGAAGGGATAAAACGAGTGTCGTCTAAATCGGCATATCTTGTTTTACCTGTGTACCAAATTTCAGCCCATTAGGACGATTAGTTTCAGCGCTAGATCGTTTTCTATTTGAAGTTATAAACATTTATATCGCGGCAACCAGGCGTGCTGAAGAAAAAAGACTGCGGTCAGCCGAATTGCCACATCCTGTTTTACCTGTGCACCAAATTTCAGCCCATTAGCACGATTAGCTTCGATGTTAGAGCTCTTTTTATTTAAATATTTAATAATGCATATCTCCGCAACCAAGCGTGCTGAAGAGATAAGGCGGAGGTCAGCCGAATCAGCATATCCTGTTTTATCTGTGTACCAAATTTCACCGCATTCGGTCAATTAATTACGGCGTTATGGCGTATGTTGCTATCCAGTTAATGTCATTGAAAAGTTTCAATGTTATCAGCACTGATAAGTGCAAAACTTTTTCGCAAAGAATTGCAAACTTCTCAAATTGAATAACTTTGCTACCAGACGTGTTAGAGGGGCGAGATACACCTTATTTTAATCAGGTTGATCTGCAGTGATCTGCAGTACACGTCTATCAAATTTTACCTGATTCGCCATGAAAATTTTTAGTAAATTAATATCTTGGCAACCAGGCGTGCTGAAGAGATAGAACAAGTGTCGTATAAATCGGCACAGCCTGTTTTATCTGTGTAACAAATTTCAGCCCATTAGCATGATTAGTTTCGGCGCTAGAGCGTTTAAACATTTAAAATTTCATATCTCGGCAACCAGGCGTGCTGACGAGACAAGACCGTGGTCAGCCGAATCGGCACATCCTGTTTTACCTGTGCATCAAATTTCAACCCATTTGGACAATTAGCTTCGGCGCAAATTTTTTTGAAAATTAATAACTCGGCAAACAGGTATGTGCCTGAAGAGCTAAAATGTGTCTGAAGCTGCACGGTCTCTTCCAGTCTCTACTATCTGCGTGATAAATTCCAGCACATTAGGACGATTAGTTTCAGCGCTAGAGCGTTTGTTTTTAAATATTTTAAAATTATATCTCGGCAAGCAGTTGTGATGAAATATTCAAATGGTAAACACAAAAATAATCATTCATGAATGTAGAATTCTTATAGCCCGAAATGTAAATAAATATTGTTTCCTATAATTACTTTATAAGCAATTGTTTTTTCTTATTAATTTTTGTTTCCTTTAAATATAATTTATTTCTATATTTCAAATTTATTAAGGTAGAAACCCGGATTGCCCTTCCTTTGTTGCATAAACTATAAGAAACCTGACTTACATGTACATATAAATAAAAATATGCTAATAGTTAAAATTAGGCGAATGAAATAAATACATATTGATTTCTTCACAAATATATTGCAGAGACCGATGTTGTTTTACTTTGACGTTTTGCAGCGCCACCTCGATTTAATGAAATTACTTAACATTGTTGTGCCGCGCTAAGCATTTATTAGATCTGCATGCAGTTTTTATCATAAATAATTAGCGATTAAGTGCTGAAATTGAAATTGTGGTGTAACGTCGTATGATTACCAGAAATACCATCTAGAAAATCTAAGTAAGTATAAAGACATTTCTTAAAACTTCTGCAATGGCCAGATGAGTGTAGGTTAAATGAGATTGATACTATGATACAATAATATGTCTCTTTCTTATATCTATTGTTATGGCTGATTAAAATACTAATAGTTTCATATTTCTATTAATTAGACACGATGAATCATTCGGACAGTGAAGACGAACCACGCAACTCGTCTGATGAGGAATGGACACCTGAAAGGGTATTATTATGTCTCAATGTTTTATCTCAATGCTAAGTGCACAGTCTTATTGCAGCAAAGAAAGAAAATCAATGTTCTACGCAAATCAGTCAGATTGATAAAGAAAGCAAGAACTTATGCAAGTTCTGAGGATGATGCATCTACACATGTGCCCAAAGCTCAGAGAAATGGAGTTAAGAAAAAACGAGGATACAACCGAAGGTCAATCCCTGAGACAACAAGACCACCAATTCAAGCACCTATAACCTTCACTGTAGGAGATTTATTCATTTAAGTTGATATTTGTTATTACCTCATTATATCGTTTTCAGTCTGGGGCATTTGTTGTGGCAAAAAATGATGCACAATGTTATGATTCTGGTGTCCCTCCACACATTTGGCGAATTGATGGAAAGGCTTTGCTTCAAAAGTTTGAGCCAATCACAGAGGATAATATTTTAAAATATAAAAACACATCTGTGGTAAGACAATTGATATGATCTAATATATTTACCTGACAATTTTTTTTAAGTACACTGGATGGTCAGAAATTGAAACTGATAACTATGCAGTTTTGAAAAATATTACATTTATATACAACACACCACAGCGTGTAGAAATCACGTTGAGTATTGAAGAATTTAAAAATATATTGATGGAGAGTGAATGAATCTAAGTTTATAACACAATCTTGGCTAATATCTGTTATAAGCCCAATGATGTAATATTTTATTGATCAATCGTAACGCAAAATGAAGTTTGTCTTGATTAATTTATATATTAACTTTATATTAAATATCTAACTTAACCATAAAGTTTAACGATCACTTCTATCAATGAATAAATGTGTTTTAATCTTAACATATTTGTTGTGAGATATCTTTATGTGCTCTAAACGGTTACGGCACTCAGGCTTTCCTTAGTCATTCTGATTTGCCATTGAATAATCTCCCGCGTAGGTTTCGCCTCTATCCAAAATGCGTTTCTTCATTATTAAAAATATTATTCCACCAAGAAGCAATTCACCAATGCCAACCAACAAAACCACAGCCCACGATGGCAAAGCTGGCTCGGCTTGAACATAAATAATATATTGTTATAAAATTCAACATGAAATTCTAACTATTTACTTACTATAGTATGTACGAGTGATCGTTTTCCTTCCCTTAAGAATCTTACGACGCGCTTCTACTTCACCTGTGAGTAAAGTGAATAGCACTACAAGAAAATACAATTTACTTTAAATTATTAAATCATATGTATAATGCAAAATTACCTGCTACTACGACTACGGAAATTAAAAACTTATTTCCCTTCATATTTACTGTTTTTAGTTACCTGCTTTTAAAGCAATGAAAGTGTTGCACTAAACTCATCCAATAATGCTTGTGCACAACGCCCGAAACGGTTTATCTTATCTGCTAAACATTATCATGATTTCAGAATGACTAACTATTTAGACCTGCGTATTAGTAAGCGTTGAGGTGTAATGTTTGTCTGTAAGGAATATGTAAGCTGATAAGAAAAAACATCAATTTAGAAAATTTTCGATCAGTGATTAATTATATCTATCACATGTAAACGAATATTACAAATAAATAAAGAATAATTGTTTACGCCATAGACATCGCAATTCAAAAGTATATCAAGAAAAATAATAACTGTAAAAGTTGCAAAGAAAACAAAATGCTTCATATGTAAATATTTGTACAAAAATTTAAATATTCCATCCCATCGCACGTTCAATGGCCATTTTCCATTGATTATAGCAGATATCACGTTCATTTTCATCCAGTCTCGGTGACCATACTGTGACTGGAATCTCCATATCATTATAAATATCCCAAACGCCGACCGCATTTCCAGCAACCATTGCAGCCCCTAGAGCTGTACTTTCAGCCATGTTTGGCTTTATAATATTTACTCCTGTCAAGTCCGCTTGCAATTGCATCAAAAGGGAATTGGCAGTCATACCACCATCAACTTGTAAATTCTTCAATTTGTTTCCGTAATCCTTATTCATCGAATCAAGTACATCACGCGTTTGAAAGCAAACAGCCTCTAAAGCCGCTTTAACAATATGACTACTGTTAGTATCTTCAGTTATACCACATATAACTCTAAAACATGATTGACATTTAAAGTTTTAATGTAATTTGTTATCATATTACCCGCGCGCATCTTGCTGCCAATACGGCGCATATAAACCACTGAAAGCTGGAACAAATACAACATCACCGCCTCCAACAAGATCTGCCTCTTTCGCTATGCTTTGCGCGCGGCCAAAATGGGGCAAAATATCCATATTATCGCGAAGCCAAGAAAGGGCGGCTCCAGCAACGGCTATTGAGCCCTCCAACGCATAAACTGGATTTTGCTCGGGGCCTAATTGATAAGCAACTGTAGTTAATAAACCATGTTTGCTATCAACACGGACATTCCCTGTATTATACAACAAAAAGCACCCTGTTCCATATGTAGATTTCGCCTGAAATGTACACATATGTTGGTAATACAATTTAAATTTGCATACATTCGTACTTGTCCACTTTGTAAGCACTGCTGTCCGAGCAACGCAGACTGCTGATCGCCCAAACATCCAGCAATTGGAATGCCATTCAGCGGACCGCATTTAATATGCCCATAGACTTCTGAACAGGATTTAATATCGGGCAGCACGCGCTTAGCAATATTGAAAAAGTTCAGCAGTTTATTGTCCCACTTTAGCGTTTCAATGTTCATGAGCATAGTGCGCGATGCGTTCGTTGCATCTGTAATATGAATCCCGCCATCCTTTCCGCCAGTTAAATTCCACATGATCCATGTGTCAACATTTCCAAACAGGCAATTATCTTCTGCAATAGCTTTTGTAACTCTCGGTACATTATCTTGCAACCAGCGCATTTTCAACGCGCTAAAATAAGGAGAAAATGGCAAACCGCATAATGGCTTCAAATAATTCTGATTGCGCGTCCTGTTTGGCACAGTGTCCAGCAACTGGTCTACAGTTGAGCTCGTTCGCATATCCTGCCAAACAATTGAGTTGTGTAGTGGTTCACCTGTTGTCTTATTCCAGACAATTGTAGATTCCCGCTGGTTCGTAATGCCAATAACAACGATTTCGTCGATATTGCGACCCAATTCACGCAGCTTGTGTACAACATTTTCAATGCACGTATTAACGGCATTTAGAATTTCCATGGGATCTTGCTCAACCCATCCTTCTTGAGGATAAATCTTTTTTAATTCAACTTGGTGTTGAGCTACAACGGTTGTAGTACCCGCTTCGAAAAGTATAAAACGCGCACTTGACGTTCCTTCGTCGATGGCGCCAACAAGTGGCTCCAAAACCGTAGACTTCCGACGCGCACTACTCATCTTTCTCAAATATGCGCTTAACATGTTGATTTACTGGTGGAACGCTCCGATTTTCGTGAAAGTTGTCACAGTATGTGTTATCTAACATTGTTGACCTTCGATCGATGTATATAGATTTAACTTAATGGCACCCACTATTTAATTACAATTGCAGTGCAATTAACGAAATATCACAAATTGCAAAGGAAAATGTATGGCATATAACAGATTGTAAATTCCTCAAGTTGTAATTTAACGAACAACTACAAAGTCACTTAATGCAATGCAACATATAACTTAAAAACTTGCGCTTAATTTCATAATAATCAAATGTAACATCACACATATAAAATATTTTAAGAATGAAAGGTTTTAAACAAATGTTTTATGCAAGTCTGCTTTTTATAATTATTTTCATTTAAAAAATTAAACTTCTTAAAGCGCTAATATTAATCATTATCTACTTACTCATAACTTTCATAAACTGCCTCAATTGTATCTTCAATTTTACTTTGCTCTGCAAAACCTTTGCCTTCTTGATAGGATAAATAAAACGCATCAGTTTCTTCAATGGTATCAAACTTTAACTGTAAATGCCGCCATTCATATCGTTCATCCGCGTATTCAACGGCACGCCAATGCAACTCGCAACCATTTTCCTATAAAATATATAATGTCGCAATCAATTTATGTTATTTCAATTAACGCCGCTCTTATACTTACATCGGGTTTGCGTTCCATATCTGTATTGACCGCAACAAGAGTGTTACTCACAGCAATACCAGCATCATTTGAAATTATAATTCTTGATGCATCAATAGATCGATCAAATATGATTTCGGCAAGACCCGGGACAACAACGCCAATCCATTTTCCATTTACTTGTTCATAGAGTTTGCATTCAGCAGAATACATAACAAATCTAGAAACAATTTCACATAAGCTTTTGAAATTAAAACAGTAAGAGCTGCGTATGATAATAAAAAAAATCAAACGTCTACTATGTATCTTGATGTATTTATCTCAAATATATAACAATAAACGGTTGTAATTTAAATATTACAAAAAATTACAACAGGTTGCCTTACCGCTGATCTTCATCTTCGTCTTCCTCATCATATTCATCATCATCTTCTTCCTCTGAAACTTGTTCATGGGCTGAAAGCGTAGTTGAAGCGCTTGCTGTCGTTGCCATAAGTTTTATCGAACTAATTGCTTTCTGAACAGCGTCATAGAAATTTTTCGAAAGGTCTTCATTTTTGAAGCGAACAGCAAGTTTCTCGAGGCTATGTCCTTCCTCACTGTAGTTCATTCCAGCCCACATCCACGCATTAGAAGATAATGTAAAACCTATTAGTTCCATATCGGTTGTTATACGCTGATTTAACACAATCTTATGAACTTGCTCACGCCGTAAGAGTAAACGGTACGTTTCTAAAATGTATATTACAATAAATACCATAATTATGACTACAAATAGTCCAACATACTATTATTGGGATGGAAAAGAACTTTAATATTTCCAACACCGCGTTCTTTCCACTCCTTATCATTGTAACGGTACAACTTTCCGCGTTCAGAAAACAGCACTTCTTCATCCTCTTCTCCCGTTCTCACCTCAACTTCATCTGGTAATGGAACAATTGGTTCATAATGAGGGTCATGTTCATTTTCAACTACTCCCTCTCCATCCTCATCGTCACCATCATTTCCCGATGAGGGAGCATTACTATTTTTTGATGCTCCAAATACTGGAGCGCCAGCACCCAAACTTGCCAACATATTTTCATTGCTCTCTGAAAAGGTAAGCGGTACAGAAAAAAAAAAACGTTAACGTGATAAACTAATACACTACCTTTTGGTTTTCCAAATGGCATGCTCTCAGCGGTTGCGGCCAAAGAACTAAAACTTACTTCTGGCGCATTCTGGCCCAATACTTTATCTCCAACAGAACCAAATGCACCCCCCGTTGAGGTAGTCTTATCAAAGTCAGCAAACGAAAATGGCTTCGGTTGATCTTGCTGCTTCTCAGTCTTATTTTGGGTAGTTAAATCTAAACCGGTTGTTTTCGGCGCTCCGCCAAAAATGTTCCCACTGCTATTAAATATACTTGTTGTCGAGGACGGAGGTGGTGTTGGTGTTCCAAACAAATTGCCACCGGAAAAAGATGTTACCTGTGCTCCTACACCAAAGATTGATCCTGTTTGCGCGGTGTTTGATGGTGCGGCAAACCCACCAAATATTGGCTTAGAATTGCTACCAAATATACTGGAAGCCGCAGTTACAGGTTGTTTTGTGGTTTCCGCCGTTGCAGTATTACCAAAGACAGATTTGGTTGTTAGAAGAGATTTCAACGTATCTTTCTGTGTATCAGATGGCAAAGAAACGGAATCATTTGAAATAGGTTTAAGATTAAAAATTGACGGTGTCACTTTTCCACTAGTTTCAGAAAAGACAGAAATAGGTGCTTTGAATAATGAAGTAACCGGAGCAGGAGATGGCAATGTATTGTTGTAGTATGCCTCATCTTTCACACATTGAGCGCATGTACAATCTGGTAATTGTTTATATGCCAGAAATTTTGGTGGCAACATCAACTTCAGCGCTATGTCAATGTCTTCTTTAGGAACAACAGTTTCAGTGATAAATTCTACATCAGAATCACTTTCTGCTATACATGGATCCCCAGAACCTGGAAGGAAGAAAAGATCCCAAATGAATAAGCAAAGTAAATGCAATAAATTAAATCATTAATTTGAGTGAAATGGCTTGAGCAGCTAATAGGGAGCGTATTAATACTAAATTTTGTTCAGCAAAACTTTTTGTTAATTTATTATTCTAAAACATTTATATCACATAATAATTGAACACCTATATGTAATGTTTCACGTCATCAAATTTAAGTACAAAATTTGAATACGTTAATACTGAATTATTTACGACTCCAATATGTAAATGCCAAAACAGCACAAAATGCAAAACAGGTGCCGACAAGTAATGTACGTGAATCAATAGTAGATAAAATAGTAATCTTACCATCGACAATACGTTTGAGTGCGTCGTTTACAGCCTTTAGGAAGTCATCAGCCAATTCACATGTCTTGAATCGTAAACAGAAGCTGGAATGTTCGATTTCACCCTCCGAATAATCAGGAGCGTGGAATAACCAAGATTTGTCGTCCTTTTTTAAGTAGTTTATATCTCTCGTCAACACATGATTCAAACAAATTTTATGTACTTGTTCGCGTCTCATTAACACCCTGAAATCAATTGTATTAATTAGTAGTCCATAAGTATCGTTTTGTCCAATTACAGTACCTCAGCTTCGATTGTTCCGTTTGCAACAATATCTTCAAATCCCCAATTCCCCGTTCCTTCCATTCGCCATTCGTATGTCTATATAATTTGGCACGGTGACAGTACAAAACATCTTCTGTTTCTTCGCCAGTGATAACGGCAACCTTATCAGGCAAAGGAATAACGGGTTTAAAGTAAACATTTGCCTCCTCTTCTTCGTAGTACGAATTATCAGCCTCATCTTCATGGTGTTGACCACTGCTTTGACGCCTTGGCGAACGTGGTGTAAATTCAAAGCCCACTTTATGAGGCGAGCCAAATACAGTTTCTTCCTCAGCTTCTTTTGTTTCCTTCTTTTCCGGATTTAAGGTAAAAGAAAATCCAGTATCCTTACTTAATGGAGTTTGAGATTTTACACCAAATATGGTTGGTGGTGTTGTGGGTGCATCCGTTTGAGCTGGCATACCGAATGAGAATTTGACCCCACCGGTTGATAAATCCACTCCTTTGAGTTGGTTAGACGTAGTTTTTGGTGCGACAGTTTCATCTCTTGGCGCCTCACAGGACAAGCAATGATCACCTGAATCATTTCGCGTATAACAAGATTTACACTCCCAGGAGCCAGCCTTGGGCTTAAATTGATCACCAAATCCACCAGACGTTGAAGTCGATTTAATAATCGGAGTTGGCACAATACTTGGTGCACTTGCTTTATCAGGTTGGGCACCAAAACTGAATGTTAAACCACCTGTACTTAAATCAACGCCCTTTATAGTACTTTCACTTGCTTTGGGAGCATCTCCAGTCTTTGATACTTCACAGGAAACGCATTTAGACTTATCAGCATCGTTACGTGTATAGCATCCCTTGCACTCCCAGGATCCCATCTTCGGTTTGAATAAATCTCCAAAACCACTAGGCGCAGTTGCTGAAGTCGTAGTACTGATAATATTCGATGTACCAAACATAAAACCTCCAGGTGCTTGACCTTTGCTAACGCCAAAACTAAATTTGTTTTCCGTTACGGCTTTAGCCACTGCCTCATTCTTAGGCGTCTCGCAAGCAACACAACGTGATACTTTGGGTTCATTCATAATTAAACAATTCTTGCACTCCCAATCACCGGGCTTCGGTTTGAAAATGTCACCAAATCCACTCGTTACTTTGTTGTCAAGTTTTTTATGTGGCGAATTCTTACCCTCCTCGCCAACGATATAATTATCAGAATTCATTTGTTCTTGAGCCTTTTTGATCGCCGTGGTAAACGCTTTCAATATGTCCTCCGTTTTGAATTTGACAGTAAAAACTTCTGAAACAAAGTTTCCCTCTGAAAAGTCCTTAGCTCCCCATGACACAGCATTTGGAGCCATATTCGTGAATACCATAGATTTCAATAATTGGTGATTACAGCATACTTTGTGGACTTGTTCACGTCTCATGACGAGTCTAACAATGTTCGCTTCCTTAAGAATTTTCATCTGTCCAATTCCTCGTTCTTTCCACTCCTTTGTCGTTTGATCGTGACGCAAAAGTTTTGCTTTAGCTTCGAACAAAACTTCGGCTGATTCTTCACCGGTTTTTACTTCAACTAACTCTGGCAGAGGAACGACCGGTTTAAATTCTGCAGTTGGTACAAATTCATCAGCTACATCATCCTTTTCGGGGGTTTTTACTGCTGATGAGGTATTCAAAACAGAAATATTCGAGGTCGTTGGCGTATTGGACGATGCAAGTAAATTGTTAAATGATGCAAATGGTTTGACAGGGGTTGTTATCGCCGACGGCGTGGTTCCAAATGCAAATGTCGCAAATGGACTGGCACCAGATTTAGGAGGTTCCGGCAACGAGGCGACCGGTGTAACTTGAACTTTCTCTTCGGTCTTTGGAATAAAACTGGGCGTTGACATGAATTTAAATCCACCCAGGCTCGAAGCAACGGATGGTGTGATTGTTGAAGTTAATAGAGGCGAACTAGATAAAGTTGAAGCAGTGTTCCTCAATGGTGTTGAGCTCGATGTTATTGTCGACGACGATACATTTGAAAAACTCAACTCAGATCCAAGACGCTTGCATCTTTCAAACTCATCAGAGAATTTCTTTGCAATTTCAACAGTCTTAAATTGGGCACATAATGTTTCTGCAACGACTTCACCTTCGGAGAAATCATTGCAGCCCCAAATATAAGCTCTTGGTTGTTTATCTTTTGGATTAAGTTCCAAATCTGATGTAATATAATGATTCGCGCAAATTTTGTGCACTTGATCGCGTCGCATCAAAAGACGCACTTTCTTTGTATCTTTGTCTTGTAAAATTTTCAATTCACCGACTCCGCGATCTTTCCATTCCTTGTTAACATACCTAAACAATTTCGCGCGCTCTTTAAATAAGACAATTTCATTCTCTTCTCCAGTATGCACAGGTACCTCTTCAGGAAGTGGTATAATAGCTTTAAAGTCTGGAATGGGATCGTGTTCTTCATCTTTAGAAGTATCATACTCAGAAACATTATTGCCTGACTTGTTAAAGCTGTTATTTAATGACCTTTCTATCTGCAATCCTAATGCGCTGCTCTTGCTGGGCGATTGATCGCTTAATGATGAATAAACTGGCGCAGAAACATTCGACAACATACTTTGCGTTGAAACAATTAGTGGCGCCTGGCTAAGTACCGATGGTGTTGAGGTCGAAGTCAAGTTTGATGGAAGAGATATCTGGTAATTATGCACTTTGTTACCTTTGATATGTTGTGGTGGAATTGTCACTGATAACACCGGTTGTTGGGCAGGTGTTGTCTTTGGCAGAGGATCGGATGATGTTATAACGACATTTACTGGTGGTGGTCGCGAACTTGTAGTGGCAGACGGTAACGAGATAGCCGGTAAGGAATTGACTACAGTTTGTTGCGCGATTCCACCGAAGTTTAATGCAGATGTTATTGGAGGCATCACTAGATTTGCAGCTGGTTGAGTAGCAAAAGATGTCGGTTGATACTGTTGTTGCATGAAGCTCGGTTGCGGAAGTGCAGCTTGTGGTTGTTGAAGCGTTGGGTGTGGAAATTGAGAATATCCTTGAAGCAAATTCATCGTACGGTAGTCAGCAGCCAATTGTGGGTCAACTGAATGCGGCATCCCTACAGGTGCTGAAATTTCAGAAAAATTATATAAGACTGTTAATAACTCAATGATTATTTATACATACCTGTGGGAGGTGTTAAACCAACAGCCCCATATGGATACATAGGATATCCATATATAGGACTACTTGGATATGCCAACGGATTCTGAACGTTGTTCAGGCGTCCCGTTACATTTGGATACAGAGATGTTGACAGAGAAGATACTGAATGAGCGTTCGTAAAATCAGTTGTATATTCGTCGTCTAATACATAAAGATCTTCTTCGCTCAGTTGCTGCGGCTTTGACTTGCTTGTGCTTGCTTGTTGGTCTTTCTTTAATTCAGCCACCTCTTTCTTTAATTCATGAACCATATCTTGAACAGTTCGCAAACTTTCAAGTTCTTCAACGGTTTTCTTAATCTCTTTGACATCATCAACAACAAATTTTAAAGATTTCAAATCATTAATGGTGGCGGCAAGATCACCAACAGTTTCCCGGAAAGACTTCAGCTCTTCGGTGAGAGTTTTTTGCGAGTCTATCATGAATTTATTTTGCTCAAGCACGCGATGTAAAACAATATCCTTCGATGCAGCCAACTGTCGAATTTGTGCGTCCAGGCGTTCCGGACTTGGACGTGTTTCACGCCGAGAGGTTTCCAGGCGGAAGGGCGTTGAATGAATATGACTTGAATCAAGCCGCGTGTAGTTACAATTTTCACTTTCAATCGACGAAACATTATCATCAGATATACATTCGCAGTCGTTGCGGTTGCTATCAGGATCAATGCGTGACAGGAGTCGCTCGATTTTTTCTATTTCAGTGCCAAGTATTCCATTCAATTGATGCTTAGGATCTACTCCAGGCATGCCCAAGCGATCCAATGTTAAATACAAACAGTCGCGCGATTTCGTTAAGAGAATAATATTTTGACTACGCATTTCAGACGTGACATCCTCCTGTTTCACATTTGTCTCCTTATCGGCCATGATTTTATAAATTTGCGCTTGATGGAATGACGCATACGGATCTTTAACATTATTAAACAAATTAATTGCTTTTTCGAAATCTTTCTTCTTCATTGCTTGCACGCCGAGGAAAAGTTTTCCATCATTGATCGCTTTCTGTATCTCCTCATGGCTGTACTCTTTGCCCTTGTATTCAAACAATCTATTATTCGAATAAGAAACCATCTCATTTCGTTCCATTTTCTCTAGTAAATGCATTGCGCCTTTCCAAAAAATTTCAGCACGTACATCATTTGCTTCAATTTCTGATTGTTTATTAGCTTTCGTTGCTCGTGCACTGAAGAGGCGTGCCAATTGTACCAATAATCTCGCATCCATGCCATGATTACCAACACATCGCACCGTTTCAATCCCGTTCGTAATAGTCATACGGCTATCGCTAAATTCCGAGCTTCGTTGATTTGTGAATAATTGGTAAGCGCAACGAAGCCATTTTTCCTGATTTGTAGTACCTAATAACTCGGTGCACGCAATTGGTAAAATTGCAGGCTTGTCTGTGTTGTAATAAATGCTTTGTTTTTGATCATCCACCGTAATACGGCAACAAATGATGGCAGCGTATATAAACGATTGGACATCAAGTACATTTAGAGTCTCTGCTGCACAGTTTGAAAGAGATTTTACGGTGTATTGCAACCCAGGGAATACTGTGCAATTGAAGTCCATCAATTGCATGTGAAGACCAAGCCAGATATGATGATGTAATGAATCGGGATGCACTAATTGTGCTATCAAAGTGTAATTCAGTAAGTCTTGGCCATCGGCCATTCTAATTTGAATGTCAAGTAGATGTTTAGTAAGAACGAAGTATGACGTTTTTATCTTATTTTGCTGTTCACGTCGAATAAATAGGAACTTGAACGTTTTCTCTCTCCACATGCCAGTAATTCCCTGTGAGGCGCGTTCTACAAGTGTTTTTCTATCTTTTGATAAATGTTTTAACATATTTCCCGCTTGAGTGCACCGGTAAGCGCCCTCACGGTTCCAACGTCGCATTAACTGCTTAACATTCGGCATTGTATGCTCAATCCAGAGCGCATTTAAATCCACAGGCTTGAAATTGTAAGCGGCAAACAATAACGGAATGCTAAACTGGAGTGCTTCACGGTACTTGATCAATTCTTTGCGAGCTTGTTTGTAGAGAAGCGTAACTAAATGCCAGCAAAGTTGGCCGGTGTAATGACGCCAAAACTCCTGAATCATTGCCATCTGATTCTGAGGGCATGATGACAACTTATCTACAGCCAGTTGTAGACCTTGATCGAACGTTAGGCATAAGCTTATGCAATCCACTGGCTTGGCTCGTTCATTGAGACTCAGCGATACGAGTTTATCCCATACAGAGACATACATCATCCAGAATTCCCATGTTATAGCGTTGTTTGAGCTGCGATATATGCCTATCACGTCGGCAACAGTCTCGTACCACTGAAGATTGTTAAGGAACACATCAATATTCTTTTGCTCAACGTCATAAGCGTGCGTGTACGCTTCACGTGCCCTATTGTTTTGTATTAAATGTCGCAAAAGGCGAATTCTTAGATTTACATCAAGAGGTTGCCCTTCCAATTCTTTCAATAGTAGGTTAGTGACATCATTTGGATCTTTACTGGATGCGGCAACCAGTCGCTCTTTTAACTGTGAGATGATAGGGTTGTTGGGATCCAAATTTTGCGCTTTTTCACAATAGTATCGCGCACTAGCATGGTCAAAGTTGCTCTGTTCATGCGCCATTAGTTCGCAGACTGCAACATTAAAAAATAGATAATTTTAATTTAAATGATTGTATTCTTGTATTTAACTTACTTTTAAGAACAAGAGTGTTTTGTTTTGGGTCCAAGTCTAGGCTAAGTCTGTATGCCTCCAAAGCTTGAGAGAATTTCCCAAGACGTTCAAGCGTTTTTCCATACAGGTTCTGGGCTTCTGCTGATGATGGTTTTGCATTGAGATAGATTTTAATATAACGAAGGGCTTGTTCGAATTCGCCCACTTTGTAATAGAGTTTTGAGAATGCGAGAGACCGCAGATTGCGCTGAAACGGTCAGGAAATAAAAATCAATAACAGGCAAGCAATATGATCATCCGCAGCGGAATTGAGGTTATATAAAATCAGATAATGATTGCATACATATCGCAAAATATCTACTTGATGAGGTGTACATATAATTAAGCTCGATGTTTTGACCTGACGCATGAATTTAAGCAGACTATTAATAGTTTACAAAATCAAGGTGGTCATCAAGATGCATGTGTATGTGAATAAGGTTATATAGATTTAACATTAATTTTAAGGCGTAATTAGATATATCGCTTTCCAAATACAACAAAGACTATACAAACGGATACGATATAACGTATTGTAAATAAGCAAAGTCAAGTTTAACACGTACATTTTTCACAATACAATATCTTGCATGCTTATGAAACAAGATGGATGGCGGTATTTTAGGCGCCAAGTTATCGCTTGGAAGAACAGAATCAATATAGTTATCGAAATTCCAAATTAATCGCGAGAAATATCATTAATTTGCAAGTATTTGTATAGGCAAGTAAGATAAGTAGGCTCTGTACGACGTCAATAAAAATATGAAAGCGTGGAAATCACACAAACCTCCAACTCGCTGTTTATCTTTCGCAGGCAGTTTTCCACATGTTTATCCACTTCTATTTTAGTGTTAAACATATTGTTTGATTATTAACTTATCCACTGCACATAAACACTTCTTTTTTCGCACAATTTAACAATTAACAACGAACATCTACCGTGAACTGATATAACCGTTACAGAGGCAGGAGAACATTAAAAGCATGCGCCGGGTCGAGTTGAGATGCAATTGGGAGTCCACAGACCAAGCATTTACAGCGCCCTCATTCTTCTGCGCTAAAATCAAACACCCCATACCAAACCAAAGCTTCTAATACATACTTCAAATTGCTTATTATCGTTTACACATTTATGCCTTACTAGCTGTCTCGGCGAACTTCGTATCGCCAAAAGGTGTTTCGTATGGATATAGCTGTCCGGGCGATCTCTGATCTCCTTGTCATTTACGTAGATATTTGTTTATATGCTGTTTATAAGATTCGGGCTCCCATTTTCTTGTGCTTATATTATGTTTTACCAATTTCTTTCAAGCCTTTCTGCCCGCTGTTTGTCGGTTTTATTAATTGTCTCTTTCCAATGTGCTGCTAGTTGAAATCTTTGTTCGTTATATTGTTCAATTTTTCTATCACAGTAGTTAACATTGCTGTTTTAAAACAATACCAATTAATATTTTACTGTATGATTGATACAATTTAAACCTTCCCTATCCCGTTGTCTAACTGAATAAACCCAATTATATTGTTAAATCATTTAATATACGTCAAATTTCCCAGCAAACGTATCGCCCTTGGATTGAACATTAATTTTTTTATAACCAACCCGCGTTCCATTATATAGTTTCAGTTGATTTGTAAGCGTGGTAGCTACCAAATGAATTTAAACCGCAATATTTCAAAAATTTGGAAAACAGCGTAATGATACTGGTTAGAAATTAGTTTTGTTAATGAAATTTAGTCTCATATCTTTCTACGAAAATACCAATAAAAGTCGCTATAAAAGCCGTCCAGTAGTTTTCATGAATTTCTTAAACTTTAATATAGGAATTTGCTTTATACATATATAGATTAACAATTTCACTCAATTTCTAACATTTTCTACAAATGAAAACAATTTGCACTCAGTGTTCATATTATCCTTAGTCTTACTTGCTAGCTTTGTAAATCTTAAAATGTAAACGTAGTATTTAACTGATGAAATTATGACTAACATTTCCCGACCCTGTTGTCATTCTCTTTCTTTAATTTGGTAAAAATAACTTCCTTAGTTTGCTTATTCAAGTTATATCATTCAGACAGTGCTACACTATATTAAGTTAAGCGTGTTATATGCTTTCAAATATCGACATGCACACATGCCAAGCAGGTAAAACTATTATGAACTCGGGTGGTCGCTTTGGGTCGCTTTGAGAAAGGAAAACGTGGTGAATGAAGGAGTTGCTTTAAAATTTCGCATCTGTGGAATCACACCACTTTGAGCGTTATGTCTTCGTCATCAGAGTGCGCCAGGGGTATTAGTGGCGACAAACACAAACATCGCAGCATTTTTATATATATAGATAGATATAAATCTGAGTTTTATTATATAGATAATATATTTTGTAATATATTCTTCCACCCAAATATACAAATTTGCGATTAATATAATCAGTATATTAGTTATTTGAATCAATATAATCATTTATATGCATTTTCCTTATTTTTGTTGTTGCATTTTTCAAATAGCTGCATTTACATTTAATATAATACACATTATCTTATCAGTGTCGTTAAGAATAACTTTGATTTCGAATCATTTTGCTAAAAACCATTAAACGGCCAAATAATCAAAACATCTGCCACATGCATTATGATGCTTGAACTCTTAAAATAGGTTTTGATTTAGTCATAATTTAAAACGTCGCTGATATAGTAAATATCAATAAACACGGTTTTAACAAGTAAGTATAAACGGTTAAATTATGATATAATAGAAATGATTAACTGATAGTAATATTTTGTTAGTATAATAGTTTTTTGCATGTTTATAACTTGCGATCAACTGATAACATTGATATACCCCATCACACACAGTATGATTAATATTTCATAATAGAATAGATATAATATTATTAAATATATATATATATATATAGATAGTCATAATTAACACATATTCATTCGTAAGAATTGGTGAATAATTTAATTGCATAGGCTTTAATTATTTTTAAACTTTTTCATTTTAGTAAGTAAATATTCTTTTGTAAGGCCCTTGTTTTATGAATATCTTTCTATTATCTCCTCTATAATTTATATTTGATGCATGTACATAATATATATATTTATATATAAATATTCATTGTGACTCTTATAATTCGCAAACCAACCAACGCAAACTAATTACATATTATCGTTTTGCATACTTTCCAATAAAACTGGAAATCATGATTATTGTTGCTGTTTGCTTTGCACCTAGGTCCACCACAACATATTATATATTTACTCGTATAATGAATTATATCGTAAAATATGTAGTAAGAATTAGGAAAACGTAATAATCAAATTGTTGTAGTTTTTTATACGTAAAAACTGCAAACGTAGGTAAATTAGCACCATCAGTTAACATTATCTGTCGCCAGCGAGTCAATTTCTAAACATTTACAAAGAATTAAAACATCTTACCCTTTCTTGCAATCATTGGTTAAAACAAACCCATTGGATTTAAAACATACATGATTTGCACCTCAGCTCTATATTATTTTTTGGATTATTTCTTTGCTAGGCTAAATCAATCTACGCATCATTTAACATCTATATCACTCCATGTTTCCTTCTATCTAGTTTATCACTTATAGTTAAAGCAAACCTGCGCGACTGCACATACCTGCTTTTAACGGTCCTCTTCATTACTCCAGCGCTTCTCTTGTTCTTGGAGCTCCTCTTGAAGTCGCCGCTCCAACGCGAGCATATCGTTAGCTATGTCCAATTCAAACATGGCATTTTCATTCAAGCTTGTCATGTTTGGATTTAACGAAGATACAATGCGATTCTAAACAATAAAGGTGAGATAAATTGATGATTCATAATTTGAAACAAACGTGCAACTCACTATTCTGGCCTCCTTTTGACGCTCTTGAATGCCTTGTTCAATCAACTGCAATTCTTGCGTGAGTCGTTCGCCCTCCGTTAACGCTGGAACACCCCCAGCATTCGTTACCATCTTCAAGTCGTTCAATTGCTTTTCTAAATTAAGCAGCTGCATTTTCACGCGCTGCGATTCAGCCAGAAGATCTTGGTGATCTTGCATTCGCTGATAATAAGCAGACTGGCCAATTACAATATACTCTCGATTAGGCATCTGACTATTAGAATAAACTGGCGGGTAACACCATGAAGAAACTGGCGACGCCGAAGACACAGGTCTGCGAACCTAGTCAAATACATAGATATAAAATGTGAAAACTAGTTATAAAAATACGTTCAAGTACCATTGAATTGCCATCCCTGTAACCACCTTGTACCGACGTTGATAAGCCCAGATTTTCCTTTGGCATTCGCGATATTGGCCCATATTTGCCCACAACATGCGTTCCATCATAAGGAACATAATCATCATCAGTAAGAATGGAATCAGAGCGAACAAACGTGGGTCCAGACTGGTTAATGCTGGTGATCAACTTGAATGGACTAATTGGTGATTCCATCTCAATTTGTTCCTGTCTTGCATTATTTGAAGCTGTATTTGAAATCGCCGTAGCCTTATTTTTGCCAACCACTTTCTCCAACTGGGTGAGAACTTCCTGTTTACGTTGATGTAATTCCGCTAGACTTTTAATTGTTCCGCGGTTGACTTTGTTGCCCTTTTCTAGTGCCTTCTTAGTTTCGTTTGCCGTTCGAATATCAGTCGTCTGTGGAAAAAATTGGCTGGGATTTGCAAGAACAACATTGTGTGGCGGTGAGTACATTTCGGGCGTTGGATACACTGGATTAGCAGTATACACTGGTTGCGTTACGGGAACCGCAAAGTTCCCATTTGGTTGATAATAAACGTTGTTATCAAATGGTGGTATTGGTGTAGGCACCGCATAACGTATAGGCATGGGTGATAAACTATTAGGACCCAGTGGATAAAAACCATCATCACCAGCAGGCACCGGTATCGTACTTGCAACAGAGTGAGGATTTGGAGAATGACTATCACGATCAGCACGTCGACCGCTTGATATTCGTTGACGGTTTTTTGCGCGATACTTTTCCAATTCCTCATTAGAATGCGCAAACGTGCAATTCGAACCCCGCGGACAATTACCACGCAACGTTAGATCTCTGCACATGCTGATTTTATATTTAGAGTATGGTGAATGTCCAGTATCTTGCAATTTTCTATTGCCATGTTGGTGAATAAAGTCAATAAGCCCAGTGACCACATGATGAGCTGCTTCGAGTACGTTACTGCACTCTTTCCAAGATGAACTTGATGTTTCTGAAACAATTTCACTTGTAATTTCATATTAACTCGTAGTTAATTAGCTACCTGTAGAAAAATCTATAGCCGCTAACAAGTCCAAACGTGGTCTGAGTATAGTCAGTTTGCCTGGATCTCCAGTTCTCTGTAACGCTATTACTAATTCCTGAACGCTTTGGGCAAAGCTCTGAGGCGTTTGCAATTTATCAATAATGCTCTGCATGTGACTTTTATGAGTAGTATCACCATAAAGTAAAGCTGACCACTGATCCGGGGCAATTCGCAAGCCGGCTTCAGTTGCAATCTGGACAATTTGTGCATCATGCTCCCGACGCAGCGCCTCATACGTTCTAAACTCGTCCTTCAATTGCATTAGCGACGAATCTCCTTCACGCTTCGAGACTTTGAAACAAGATGCTCGATACAATAACTGAACGACGTGACCAATGCTTGTTTTCGACGCTTGCGGGAAATGTGGCTCCAATCTTTGAACGACAAACATAACTAAGACTTTCCTGGAGAGTGCGGAACCATCTTCGAGCGCAAGCAGAACCAACTTGAGCACCTCTTCCTGCATGGCAGGACCTAGAAATTGACAACCTCGCGCTCTCACGGCTGCCCATAGATTTGCAGATAGTTGCTGAGGATTTTGGTGTTGGAGTATCAGCTCTGTAACACTTCGTTCGCCGATAGAACGTGCTGCTCGTATCGCACGTGTCCTGCCTTCTTCTTCGACCAATTGGCAATTGACCAAGGTGACCAATTTCCGTTGCATCGGCCGCGAAAGTAAATTACTGCAATTGTTTCCATTGCAATTGGCGCTCGCATTGTTCGTGCATGAACTGCTTGCAAGAGGTTTCAAGTACAATGCCAATTCTTCAATGCACTTCTTACATGATTCATAGTGTATCAGATTTTCCCTGGGTATTACTTTATTGTCAATTGTTTGTGGATCCTCACTAATTGTGTTTGGGGCAACCAGTTGGAGAAGGGCGGTGTTCACAGGCAATAATTCAATGTCAATGTTAATATTTGTCTGGTCAAATGGGCATTGCTTGCGATGAAGGTTGGTGAGGCAAGCCCGACATACTGTATGGCTGCAACCAAGACTGATGGGAGCTCGCAACGCGCCGTCGAATTCATTGCCACAGACAGGACACGATAAAAATTCTGTCCACTGAGGAGCCTGTATTGGCATTCTACAATCACAGAAAGCAACAAATTCAGTTTAACTTGTCCATAGCAATACTAAATAGATCAAAACATTTCAACATATTGCATAACAACAATGTCATATGTAATCGCGTAGCAATTGAATTTCGTTTGTGAAAACCGCTAACAAGGAACTGATAATATATCGGGATGATTCGTCTGGAATTCCCAATAGGGTTAAAAAGAACGCCTTAATTGCACGAATATGACCTTTAACCTTCAAATCATTGTCGATTTCGCTTCTACGTGGAAAAGTTATTTTTCGTCGCAATAACCACCGACCGATAGATTAATATTCTCACTGATTTATATATATGTTTTCGTTGCGCGACAACTAAGTAAACTTTGAAATCATCGTCAAAAAGCGATGATGATGACGACATCGCAAACTATTTTGCCACCTGGGCAAACGCAATTAGTAACTAATAATATGTCATATGTGAATTGAACAGATCTTAATTTCTTATAACTCTAGTTGGAAACGTACCTTGGAGTCTTAATCACATTATGCACACGTCAAAGAAACTTAAACTTGCATAAAGCTTCGCAACATTGTTATCAATGTTTCCTGAGACTGCCTCAGCTCGCTCTTGCTACGCTTGTTGTGAAATTGTTCGAGAACTGTCAAGGAAATATTTTCGAGGTGACTGACTCGCACGAACGTCACCCATTATTATCAGTTGCAGAAATGGATTAAGTCATGTTTGTTCGTTTTAAAATGTAAATAAACACTCAATAATAATAAATTCAATGTGGCGTTCATTAATATTTACTATGTAGAATATTTATTATCGTTGTTTCAATATTGATGTTTTACTAAAATATTTAAAATTGTAAACATTATAATATTTGATACGGCGCTGCATAGTTTTAGTGAGTGCTGCCCTCAGTGAAGATATATTGCACGAAGCCATAACCTATAATCGGCATGTATTTGTAAACAACGTAGTTGCCAGATATATTTTAATAAATTAAAATATAATAATGCAACGTTCCGAATTAAATGCTAAAGTGGAGAGCTATCATAGTTTCATCGAAGATAAACTGAAGCAAGACTTATTAGGTACTGAAAAAGCAGTGCAAAGGTGCCAAGAAGAAAAACAACATTGGCAAGATGCAAAGTTGAATATTAAAATACTGCGTTTATTTCGTGAAAAATGTCCTACTGAAGATTTAACGATTGATGTACCGCTTGCAGAATGGAATCATAATGCCGTTATAGCTTCAGGAGAAGTGATAAATTATAATCAAATTCATGTTAATATTGGCTGTGGTATTCGATTAGCTATGTACTTGGATGAGGCTGATAAGTACACTGATATGAGAATAAGAGCAATTGAAAGACAAATTAAGCATTATATGGATTTGGCTACAGATATCAAAACACATATAAAGATAACACTGCTAGCAATTAATGAACTAATTGAAAAACCAACTTCATAGTACTTATGCTGTTAAAAGACATTTTATATTATAAATGTTTATTTTATGTATCTTATGTACACTCATTGCAAACACATTGAACTTGTATAGAAATATTGACTACGTCTTAAATTTTATTATAAGTTTAACAACAATTTCAGCTGGCATTTGATGAAGGTCTCTTCTCACCCATATCTTATGTCACATTTTCATCCTTAATTGATGTATTTATATCCTAACATATTATTACTAAATTTGTACAATAAAAAATTAATTTTACGTAACTTATTTAAATGCAGTATACAATAAATCTTTGGATGCAACAATTCTGTGATAAACACATTAAATAAATGGATACTACATGAAGTAAGACTGAGAATCACTATGATAGTTGGTATTCTTTCAACTCCTATAGTGTTGAAATTTGTTACAATATTTTACATCTTGCTCTAGTTCTGTAGCGGTTATGTACATAACAACCTTACTTAGTTTAACCGTTAAATGGTATTATTATATCAGAAGTACTACAATTAACCAACTGAAACACTATGAAGGGTCTCAATAATTAGATTATTGTACCAATTTCTGAGTATATTAGAAAAGTTGATATGATTGACTATGTGTGGTGCGCGCGAGCGAACACCGTGTGCAAAGTGAATCGTTCTTTCAATGTGTTCACAGAATCGTTGACCATGCTCTTCGTTCGTGATTAATTCCTCATCGTTGTTCTTGTCGTGTCGTCGTTGTGGCCTGCAATGTGGGAGTTCAAATTTGCGAATAATTGGTGCAATGCGGCAGCGCAGAGGACCATTCGCCATCCGGCAGGCATTTCGGTCGCGCTGCTTCCAAAGGCGCTTCGTAGCCGGGATTGCACGTGATTTGCAATTCGTCGCCGGGTTCGTAGGCAAATTTCGTGGGTGCCATTACGCCGTTATCCGGCTCTCCCAAGTATGGGCAGCGAGGCTTACCTGTAACGAAGCCATTAACATTTCGAATCGTGTCTTATCAATTCGCATTCAAGGCACTCGCATCGTATGTGAATCACGTTACGTGCTGCTTTAGTTTTGCGTAATTGGAAAGTTGTTGCACTAGATCTAATGCATGTTAACGTTTCCTTTGCTTAAAGTAAAGGCGAATAATTCGTACTGAAAGTTTAGAAAAGCAATTTGATTTTTGTTGAGTTGCAAGTGAAATATGATTTGAGCAGAAGGCAGTAGAGAATCGTTAGTTGAAATAGACGTACTTATTTCGCCTTTACTTATAGAAGGGTGGTATATACTTACAAAAGGGAGGCGGATGTGACCAGTAACCGGATTCGGTGCAAATAATGCTTGCTTCACCTTCGAGACTGTGCGCGCCCCGACAGGCAAACTGCACCAAACTGCCGACGGCATAGCGGCCCCCATCCATTCCCGCCGATTCAGATTGTATCAGATGACCGTTGACGGGCACTATCGGTGGCGGACATTGTATTGCTGGAAGAACGAAAACGACGCTTATCAGTGTACGGCCAAAGTTAGTATAACAAGTCTATTGTATGAATATTGGGCACTTATTGTTATGTGCGTCGAATTCGAGGGGTTGTTTGGTTTTCGTCAAAATTAAATCAAATCCCCATTCGAATTGTGTTGTAGTAATTGCGGGTTTGTAATGGTCTAAGGCGAAGGATACGTACGAACGCATTTGGGCAGCGGTCCGGACCATTTCCCATCGAGCTCGCACTCAAGCCCCGGCGGGCCCATTAGGCGATAGCCCCACGCGCAACTGAAGACCGCACGTCCGCCGTAAGTGGCGTTGTGCTCTTCAAGCTGCAGGTGCGGCTCGGAGAGGCCGTCAATGCCGTCCAAGGGTGTGCAGATGACCACCTCGCAGGTCGGCACGCTGTCGGACCACTTGCCTGCAAACCCACACAAAAGAACAACAATTTCATTTGCACGTGACCCAATCAGGTTATTTATTTTAATTCCCCACGCGAATCGAGCGCGGCGTCGGCGGAGAGGACTTTCGTGAATCAATAGATGATTGAAGAGCAGGTTTACTTGCGGAAGGAGATGAAGGAGAAGCAGGAGGAGATGTGCTCACCAGACGCTTGGCACGTTATGTTCGCCGTGCCTTTGATGTAAAATCCGATGGGACACTGGAAAACAGCCGTGTGCCCCAATCTGGTTCCTTCGATCCGCACAGTCAAATGCATGCCGGAGACGGATATTGGCTCGCAGTGCACGGCTGCAATAACACAAGAAAAAAATACAGTCAGATAAAAAGCGAACTTGGAATATTACGAATGGGAAAGTTTGTTTTGCACAAGACGTTTCGCCGGATCGTTTAAACTCCGAAAGCGTCGCATTGGTCTGCAATCCTAGATTGTGGCTGTAAACACAAGGGAGATGATTAACAACTTGGAACTGGCAAACAAGTCGAAGGCGGCGGTGGCAGCGGGACCGATATGCAGACTGTTGCCATGTCTTTGCAAAACAGTTTGACCCGGGGTGCTCTGGGGGTGATGCCGGTGTATGGAAATTGGACAAACTCGACGCGACCGCATTGGAGTAACAAGCCAACACACTTCGCATGTGTGCGTTGCAGGAGCAGCAGCAGCACATCCAGTGAAACTTGTTGTGGATGAATTTGAGTAGAACGCTTGTCGTTTCGATAATAATAGATTGTGAGCGATGCTAGCTAAAATTGTTCACAATGCGGCATTCCTGATACCGGATATATGAAGCGAGGACGCGCTTTCACGTATAGATGATGATAATGCGCACAAGTTGTCGCTTTCTGCAAGCGCACATTCATTGCAATGGTTTGCTTGCGGTTGGTTCTTGTTTGCGCTCGCTGTATTTGCATCCTTCATACGCGCACTTTGAATTCCCGACAACATTAAGTTCTCGCGCGAAAATTCATACTTGGCCATCCAATCCGGCAATGCTCTACGTGTGGGAAAGTTGAACATTGTTTAATTTTATTACAGTTTAGTTCACTTAATGCGTTCATCTTCAGTTCTAATTTGCGTATCGCATTTGCAAACACTGTTTGCTCATTGTTTGCAATTGCTGAATATAGCAATTTCGCATTGAAATTCTTCAGGTAGGTAGGTATTTATTTGCGAGTTAAAGTCTTTGCCGCGGTGAGAATTAATTGTGTGGTGCCTGACCGATTACCCGAGTCCCAAATGACCCATTATGCAACTAAATGGAAGGAATATCGTCGAAACTTTGCACGAAATGGCGCGCCAGTTTGCTAAAAACGCAAACCCTGAATGTAGTTGATATTAGCATGGAAGAAGGGACACGATTATTTATCATCGTATTTACCTGCGACGTGCAGAGTGATGCTATTCGTTATGCCTCGCGGCGTCGCACATGTAAATGTGCCCGAATCCTGCGGCTTCGCATAGTAGATGGATAGACGATACTTCCAGTCACGCTCTTCAGCAGCAATCGCCCATCCTGCAACACACACACGCACACACAATGAATGAACGAGTGTAAAACGAGGAGGAAAGCGAGGACTAAAAAGAGTACAACAAAACACGGCGATGAAAAGCGCACGATATTTATCACGGTAAAATTGGATGTGATCGCACTATGCTCGCGATGAAATTCATATTGTCGTTGTTCGGTGCATAACTAACGGATTCTTTGTTTCGTTTGCATGACGTCAGGGTTGTCGTCGCAATGTGGCGGCGATTAAACGAATAGATAATCATAATCAAACATGGCAGCGGCACGCGAATTGTACAAAGTGCAATAATTCATTTCGTTAAAGAAAAACGCTGTATACTGCCGGATGGGGGCACAAATCCGATGTTATTGTTAGTGACAGTAGGCAGCATGTAGTAGGTGGTTTCCGCTGTTTGTGCGAGCGCAGCGCACATCCGAAACTTACATATTCACCCCCTACGTACATGCAACTTCCACCATGACCAGATAGCGAAGCAATACAGAAAGCAAGCAGCGCACACTGAATGGTTGTCACATTTCATGCGATGCGCGTACGAGCGAACAAGTACAATGCCGGCCGCGTTTGCATGTGTCAGCTTCAAACACACGAGGCGCGTGCATGTCGCGCATCTTGCTCTGTACGCCGAATTTACACACTCGCCGCCGCCGCCGCCAAACGGAGCGGAGCCGAGCGGCAAAGCAAAAGACATTATTATTATTGCAGTGACACGCGAAACGCGAATTATGCAAATCGCCCGTCCGTTCGTCTGCAAGAGCCGCGCGCGCGCGCACTCGCGTCCAAAAAGCATGCAACAAAGTCCCAACAAAACAATACGGCTGCTTCCAGTGGCAGAGCAGACTTTATTCAATTATGCTTATGTCACTTTTCTATTAGTTTATTCAATTTTCCCATGCTTTTTCATGTTTGCAACACATTTCATGTTAATACTTTTCTCAGAAATGGGTGTTGCATAAATCATGCATTCCAGAATTAAATTGTTTTGACTAAATGAATGATTTTCAAAATTCCTGGTCTGCTAGATGGTTATTTGATATCAAGATTTTGCGTTTACCAAATTGAAATTCTATCCGACATTTGGAATAGTAGTTTCCAAAGTGGGCAGTAGCGACCCCTGGTGGGTACTCCAGGAGGGCGGTGATCGCCACTAATTTCAAAGTTCAACGTGTCTAATTTACACCTTATCCTATTAATTGCTATTAAAAGTAAAGAAATAATAATTTCGAAGAGTAGCTGAGTAATAAGTTTTCTGAAAAAGGGGCGGAAGGTCTAAAAATTTTGGGTTGAACGCAGTTGAAGGAAAATATGAATTACTAAAACACTCAGTAACATGTACTGTCAAGTTATATAATATTTTATCAGATTATCCCTGTGCCACTTTTCTATTAGTTAGCAAATTTCTGATTCTATGCTACTTGGATGGAATTTTATTTTCAATTTCTTAATGCAATGACTGAAACGCGTGCTGCATGAATGCATTGTCCAGCTCAGCGTCGTAACGCTAAACGATCACAATTTAAACTATAAACGCATTAGGAAACATTTCGAAGCATTTTTCGTAGATCGCGCATCGACGCGAATGGACGCGACGTTCAGCGCGATCGCTTTTCGAAATTAGATCGGACGTTTCGCGCGCGCTTGAATTTCTGAGTTTTCGCGACGACGCTTTTCTCATTGTTGGCCACTCGGAGTGCATTCGGATGCACGACGCGCATTTATACTTTGAGCACTTCCGCTGCATTTTCCGCTCGTACTATCCCAAGCGCCGCGCGCACTTTTCTATTCTTGCTCGTGCCCTGAATTCGCGTATTCTATTTATCCGCGAGCGTGAGCTGGGGGCTGGGTGGCGGTTAAATTATATTTGCACGCAGTTTTCAAGTGGCATTAACGGTTATTATAGAGAGCGCACGGCACTTCGTAATAATAATAATAATAAAATTTATAATAACGCAAATGTTTTTGCGTACTCGCACAGTACGCAGTGAGCGTACAAAGCACCGGAAACTCCTCGAGCTGGTGGCGGCGTCGGCGGCGTTCGCGTATGAATAATAGTTGCGCCTTTCTCCACGTCATAGAAGCATGGGAATGTTGTAACACTAAGACGATGAGTGCTTTTAAATCTGCAAAAAACGAGGAGCATGCAAATCCGAAAATGAAACGAAAGCTCGACGCGCACTTTCAGCATAAATTCTTATATGGTGCGAGAGCGAGCACCCCGTTACACGAAAACGTCTCGTGTTCTGCAACATTTTCAGACATTTACGCTCCGTATCAGGCAAATGCCATGAGACAGCTTGTCACCTTTAGTTTATGTTGTGTCTGCTCAGTTTGGTTCCTAAAAGTATTGATATTTTAACGTTTCATCCTTCTTTTTGTTTGTTATAAAATACCAAAACTATACATGTTTCTTAGTAGCGTGATAAGGGTATCTGGGTCTTGTACAGCCGCATGTTTAATCAATAATACTCCATAATTCTAAACGTATTGGACATGCAATTGATTATTCCTTCGACTTTTAAAAGGGATGTTTCAAAATGTGAGATATATTCAGGTTATCAATGTCCCTCATTTACGGGGTAAATTGACAAACATTATTGAACCCCGTATTTAAATAATCACCTATATGCTCAATAAGGTCACCCTTATAATTGGGGAAAATCGAGTTATGAGTCAGCGGGTATTGGGAATCACCCTCATAAAATTAAGAAAATGCCTTCTCCACCCCTTCTGCACCCACATCGTCTTGTAGGAACATCATATGTGGATAGGTGAGATACTGCAGATGACATCAGTGATATCTGTTAAATTCTTGTGATTACCAAGAGTCTGTTTCCCATTGTCCTTACCTCATTGGAATAGAGCTCAGAATTAGACAATTATTTGAAATCTCGTTTAGGTGACTGTTGCACTTTAAGTTCAAATGCCTGGGGAAATATTTTTTAATATAACATTTTTTTCTGGTCACATTTTCTTCTTTATGGTGTGTTTTTATTCAAAATGCAAAGTAACGAAATAATTTCAACGCGCGCATTTGTACGGTTTGTTTAATTTACATACATCATGATAACAGCGCGGCGTGTGTGACGGGGACATGGGCGTACAAAATATTAAATAAATTACTTCAAAAGTATATTCAAGAGTGTGCGAAACGCGGCATGCACAGAAGGTGATTTATATTTCCCATGTTGACACTTTTTTTGAATGCGATCGCGTTTGTTGCGCACAAGGGTAGGAAGCGCCCCCTCGGTGAGTGTGTCTCTGCTGGCGGGCGGGGGCGGCTGGCCGGCGAAAAACGGCCGGATTCATTGGAGCGCGCGCCGGGTGTGCATTCAGCGAGGCAATTCCCACGGCGCGGCGGCGGCGTCGGCATGCACGACGTTGTTATCCGCGTTTACTGCGCGGCACGCCGCCGCCGCTGAACGTGCGATTTATATGCACAATGATTATTAATCTGAATTTTTTCGTGTCTCACCGTTACGCTGCCCGCCATGTCGTTACTGCAGCCGTTGTATTACAATGCAGCACGCGCGCTTCTTGAATTAAGCCGCCGCACAGAAGAAGCGCGTTCATGATTAATCATTAATCATCGCAGCGACGGTGGCGGCGTGAGCGTAATCGCTCCTTTTGCTCCTCGTGTCTTGCGTCGTTAAATTATATTATGCATAAAAAGCGGCGGCGGCGGCTGCCTGATCCACCAGCACCACCAACACCTGACTTGCCGCCGCCCGAAAAAGGGGTGCGCATTTTAAAGCAGCACGCTTTTATTTTCATTTCATTTTATCTTAATTAACTCTAAGTGTATAAATATGTTTCACGTTACACGCGCACGCCCTCCCGTTTTTGTGCATCCGCTTAATTGCGCATAACTCTTACAATGGGGTTGTCTTTTAACTTCAGCCTTAACAGTTGTAGCGATAAAAAGCGGAATTTTTCGAATTACGAGCAAAAACACTGGCGAACGTGTGTGCGAATGATAAAAAACTTTACGATTTCGCGCTGATATAAAACGTCAGTGCACGTGATTGCGATGGGGCTGGACATGGACGTAGGTTAAATGAAAATTTATTACTTTGTCCGTTTTACGTCTATGCAAAGCGAAACTTTCATCGCAATTTTAGGCTTGCGCTTTCGGGAAACAAAAGCCATCATCGCGCACATCCAGAGCGCGCGAAGTGAAATCCCAAGCACAATTTACTGACTGGCGGGCGCCATATATGAAGTAATAGATCAGCGCGCATACGGCGCCGAAATGGAGCATCAAATGAGGATGAAGACGAAATTCCCCGACAGCAAGCACACAAAGCCGCCGCGCCGGAGAGATAATGAAAGCAATGCCCGGTGACAAATGGCATACAAATTTAATATAATCTTCAAGCCATCGAGCGCGTCGGCATTCCAGTATTATCTCGCATTTTGGACGCGCCGCCGCTAAGTGTATTCGAGTACATTTGTTTTCGGTTGATCGGTCGACGGCGGCAACGGCGGCGGCGTCGGTTCATTCTTCTTCGTTTCTTTTTCGCGTTTGAGCCTTTTTGTTCTTCGGGATTGCGCACACGCGTGCTGCCGCCTGCTATTTATTCCCATTCTGATTCCCTTGGGACGCGCAACCTAGAGGGCTTGATGGCTTGATGAATACCCCTAATAGATTTTGTGCGTGAGGATGCTGCACTGGCAGTTCATTTCCCGGTGCCTGAAGACGCGCACCGCGTTCGCGTGGAACGAGCGCAAGATGAACGATGGAACGAGGATGTCGATATCGCACCCTCGGTGCCGTTAGCAATGCATTGCGTTTTCCCCGAAATTGAACGCAACGTGCGTTTGGATGTCCGACAACGGTGACTACAACGGAAAGTACAAGCGAATTTATATGCATTGAGGGGTGGCTGCGTTCCACGTGTATTCCAGCTAGCACCAATTGATTGCTATTTATTTGTTTCACTATAGATCTGTACAGTGAGTTGTACACTTCCGCTTTGGAATGGAATTTAATATATCCTTATTTTCCTGCTGGTCATGTCATTTCCTCACTATATTCATTTATCTCTATTTTTCTTTATTACCAAAGCCTAAAATATAAAATAATTGTAACAATAAATTAGTATTTAACTCATATTCACACAAATTAAAGCCCAGGGGGCTGCATTACCGAGCAATTCCGAAAAGTCCTTAAGAGTAAACTCAATTAATAGATAAATAAGTAAAGTTTTGTTATAAATAGTTTTCAAAGAGACTTGAAATACGTTGTTATCTGAAATTTTGCAATGATGACTCCCATTACCCTTTTCTCCTCTAAGTATCGGTTTCTAAAAAATAAAAAATAAATGGGCATAGTGAAAAAATATATGCAAAACCTCCTTTTAAAAAGAATGATGATAATACGAATAGGGGTAAAGAATCGATCAACTGCCAGACAAACAAACCCAATCCATATATTCACGCGCAAAAAGCATTCGTACGATTCCAAGTTGTTCGCGTAGGTGGAGTTGAAAGTTTGATATCGAGTTGAGTGTGTGGAGATTGTGTGATTGGGCTGATGTTAGACGTTATGCGGCGTCGTTAGAATACCGACGAGTTTAACAGCAGCACACATGCTACATCCACAGCAACCGAAGAAGAAGAAGAAGTAGTAGGTACTACAGATCCAGCCACTTTCGTTCGCGATTTGCGCGGAGTTCCTCGCGATCGCATTCCCATCGGGAGGCGCGTATGCGAAGAGCGGAAAACGAAACGCGCAATATAGGTATACATACACGTGCCGCATTTATTCCTGCGTCGGGATTTCCCGAACGCCGAAGATTTGTTATCGAAAAGCGCAGAAACCAAGCGGAAGGCCACGCAAAGAGCACCGCTGCTGCTGCTGCTGCGTGTAAGGTGCGCGACGTGGATTGATTGTAATAATTCATGAGCAATGCCGAAAAATACGTTTCCGGCTTGTTTCGCCATTTCCAGCCGCCGTTTCCACCACTTATTTATTCCGTGTTTGTTCCGCTCTGAAAACGCCAAAGTAACACATCGTGTATTAAATGACTATTTCATAAACTTCCCTCTTCAAGTAACTCGAACGCAACAACGCGCTAAAGAATGGAGATGAAATGAATTAATTTATATTTACAGTTTGGTTCGGTTCGGTTCGGTTCTAGTTTAGCGTCCTGCTGAGATAAGCAACTTTCGGCAAACATCGGTGGCAACACGTGCGTGTGAAATCCCTTTCCGGAAAGTTTTTCTTGGCTCCTCAGCTGCTGGTGGAATCCGGTGAAATTTTGCTGTGCGCACGAGAGCCAGCAAAATCAGTGCTTTGAAGGCAAAAATTTCAAACTCGAAATGAAACTCGCAACGTTGGTCAAACTAAAACAGGACGCGTGGACCTTTTCAGGCCGGTGCGTCGCAGTCCCTTTATTTCGAAACTTTTCTTTGGCCGCGTCCCACCGAATCGGGGAAAAATCCAAATTATCAATTCAAATTCAAGTTTACGTATCTCCCACGCGTTTCATCTCGTTTGTAAGAAGGGAGCGAGCGTTTTTCCCTCGACCAGCATGTGGTCCGAGTTCCTCCTTTCATTGAAATTGCACGTCGAGTGTGTTTGTGCAAGTCCGGTCATCTGTTCATCCCTTGCGCTGCCGCTGTCCGCGTGGGATGTTTGAAAATACGCGACGACACGTCTCAATGTCTGCGGACGCAATTTTTGTTCGGCGCGCCTCGAGGACAAGCCACATAGTGAGCCGCAACCGTCATCAGCGGAAACGTGCCAGTCGTGAGTGGATAAAGCTGGGGGGATCAATAAGATTAGATAAGAGCTGTTTGAGAGTGTTTAGTGTGTTGCCTTCTGCTCTTTTACCAGTTTTGCACCACAGCCCAAAAAAACTTGCAAGATATACCCAGATGTTTCGTCCTCATTTTACTCGTACTTTTGGTTTTGCGTTTTGAACCCTGTGAAACCTCGAAAGATCCCTGTGAAGCAAGGAACGATCTCAAATAGTGTGTGCGTTCGTCGGCAAATGACTAGGGAACCTGTTACGGCGGTTGCCAGTTAATCTCATAGATTTCCGTCCATGTTGAGGTGGAAGGAACACCTCCACAACGCCCTCCTATCTCCATCTACCATCCTGTACATACATCCCCGTAGGTGTGTGCGTTTATGTGCGGGTCTCCTCGAGATCACGACATTAATTTTGACGTGAATGCTCCTGGCTTCTGACTCGGGTGCGATTCGGGGGGCGCCTCCCGCAAACCGAACGGGACACCCAACCCTATGAAAATTGATTCTAATTCGATACGACTACGCATCCCTTGCCTTTATTATCTTTATTATCCTTTCTATAATACGCCACAGTAACGAGCGAAGCAACTTGACTCATACGAGCATGATAAGTCCGTTTTGCATTGAAATTTTCAATTGGATTATGTCGTAAAAGGATTGCAGCTTCTTGATTAGATTTATTGACGCTTTTCATTAGCAACAACTTCACAATCTAATCTCACATGTCATTATTTTTGCGCTGCTGGCTTTAATTAAAAATATTTCGGCACGAAATGTTTATCTGCTGTGCGACGCGTTTTACAACTGGCGCACGAAATCCGTGCAATGACGAAAGTTGTGCACGAAACAAAGAAAATTGATGCCGCACGAAAACGGGCAAATAGAAATAAACGCGTTGTGCAAAGCTTTAAAGACGAACAGAGATATGCGAATGCATGGCGGCGGCGGCAGCAACAACATGGGATATGTGTGCACATAAACCTACTTTGCACATAGCCGCCTCCCGCAAGTTTACGCCGAAAATCGCGGAGCGTATTCTCCCTTCATGCAAACGTGCGCTGACTGCTCGAGCAACAGCAGCAGCAGCAGCAACAACAACAACGGCATCAACGACAATGTGAACGCGAACACGAAGACTGCAATCATATGCAGTGTGCATGCATCTGCTCATTCGCCTTTTTACCGCGATATCATGATAAAAGCGCGCATTCATGGAGAAACGCGCTATGCTTGACTTGCTCTCCGCATGCAGCTATTGTGCCGCCATTGAAAAACGACTTTTTATTCCAGCATCCTAGTACATTACATCACTGAGAGGATGCTTATTACTCAAATCTTTGTTGAACTTTATAATAAATTCCCTTTGTTTTTAGTTGCTATAATATTTAATACGCCTCATGTCTTTTTTTTTTCGTTAAAAACTTGAGAATTGAATGAGATACTGAAAATATCTGAGAAGATTTAAGACATTAAAATCTCATTGCACACGAAGCAATTAATTTAATTATGCGTAATGTTGCGGAGTGCGCGCAGCATCTTGGGAGATAAAACTAAATCAGTTCAATTAAAAATGCGTTAGATTTAATTGCATTTAAAACGCGACGGCAATTAAAATGGAATGCGAAAAAAGCGTCTTGGGAAAGTTGGTGAAACGAGGTCGCCTTTCATTCATTTATTCATTCATTAGACGCGCGCGCTCCTGATGCCTTCGAACTTAAAATAAAATCGCGACGAAACTAGAAAATCCGAGTTACTCGTACAGATGTTCGAAAGTAGCAAAGCGAAAAAGAAAGGAAATCCACCACACGGCCAGCTCCGCCGCCACCGACGGAGGATGAGCGGCAATGAAGTGAAATGAGATGAGCTGCAAACACAGAGACGTAAGAAAGAAGCAGCGCGCAGTTGAATGCCAAAGCATCGGGAGAGCGCTTGATGAGAAACGCGCGATCAGGATTGCGGGGAAAAAATCGCAACCCGATTTCCGCAATCGCAATCATCGCATTTTTTCTCGCCTGTGTCGGCGCACAACGTTCGAGGAGCGTTAGTGCGAGGGCGTAATAGGTGAAGAAGTGTTAATTTATTTCCAAGCAAATTCGCATTAAGATGCCCCTCAGTCATCCCGCAAGTGTTTCTTCCGCTCTCGACGGTGATGTATTGGAAGTTAAATAGAAATTGAGACGTGTGCCACCGCCGTGGCGGTCGTCGCCGCCGTCGAAGGATGGGTAGTTAAATTGTCGGTGGTCCCCAGCGTGTCGCTCTTAATTGCCAGCGCAATTTGTATGCCATTTTCAATGCGGATTTTGATGTTTTCGTTACCATTCGAAATGTTTTTCTTGCATTTTACTCATCATCATTTATTTTCTGTTTTTCATTTTCTTTTCATCAAAAATGTTATCAATATTTCCGGTTGCCGTTTTTACTCAATTTCACTTATAACGACAAGGAAGTCGTCGTTACAGAGAGAGTAATAACAATTATAAATTAAAAATTTGCTTAAACATCTTTTGTCCTAATTAATATATAATTACGCCACTATAAACCAAAGGCCCTTTGACGATGATTTCACAAATCTAGAAAATGCATGGAACGCATTAATGTATTATACATGGATTTATATGGTAACAATTGTTTCGCTTAACGAACGTTTCCACTAACAAGTCAAGCTCGGAACGAAGTTGATTTGTTATGCAAGGTTCCACTGTGTTTTAATTTTTTTTAAATTTTAATTCGTATTCTATATTGATTAAGCCATTAATTAGCTATGTACTGTTAATTAATGAAATTTAATACAATTACCCTAAATAATATTTAATTCATGTATTAATAATATTCTGCCTCATATTTTGCATTTTTTTCTATCAGGGATGATAAATAATTAGCACACGATAATTAACATGCATTCGATAATTAAAATTTATTCATTAGCTACTACTATTGAATGAGGCTTATTGAATTGTGAACCTAGCGATGTATAAAATTAATTATTATCAATAACTGCTAGAAATGTTCAAAACAAAAACTCATCCTCCATCTACCAACAAGTAAATTAAAACATATTATATTGTTGTTTATTACGGCATGTTTGGTGCGCGTGCAAATAGTTTTGCGCATTGATATTCATCGCGAATAATTCGGGCAGCATGAATTTTAATCGAACAATAAATAACTTTCCAGCCAGAATGAATTTGAATTGCATTCAGAATCAATCACATCGTTGCACTCATAAAATCGTTACTGTGCGAAAATTAATAGCCATCGAATTGAATTTGGCAAGTTTGCAACTTATACTAATTGATATTTTAATTTAATGCGGCTGCCAATTAATACATTGATTTATACGCTCGTTGCGAAAATCATAATCCCTGCATGTGTTTGCACGTGGATTTTATTTAATCATTTAATTTATGACACAATTCCGTTTCATAATATCCGTGTAAACACAACGTGCGATTATTTATTTGTTGAATTCAATTATTGTCGATGGTAATTCGTTTTAATTTGCGAGCCGAGTTTTAATGCTGCATTAATATTGTATTTAATGCTGTTTACATTTTCGGCGGCGGCGGCGGCGGCGCCACTGTTCGTAAATTAAAACGTTATCAGTTTTGCATTAATGTATTAGCATAATTTATACCCTTAATTAATCAGTGTTGTTCGCACTCGAAATTTATTATTTGATGGCGATTACTTTGATTTATTGCCGGTTGCGTGCGTTCTTTACGCGCGCGCGAGCAACGCGAAGAAAATCCATAATTTCTCATTAATTCCACGCATTCAGCGTAAATTTTCATTAAACGCGTTTAATTTCTGCCTTTCGTGCGCGGATCAGCGCGTGCATATTTTTCAAGTAACTCTTTAAGTACGCGCTGGCGCCGCCGCCACCGTCGTTTTCGGGTCAAACGCGCAGAGTGGATGACTGCTGATGGTTGCTCGCTGTGCTGGATTGCGCTAGATTGAAGCAATAAACGTAAATTTTGCAAAGTAACGACACGAGCGCCGCTGTGGTTGCCGAAGTGGATGCGCTGCACACGAAAAATAAAGGGATTTTTATACGTGCACGCTCTTTATTGCCCATAAATAAACGACAATTTTTAATTAGGCTTCCTCATTATATGTCCCAGGATAACGCAGAGAATTTTAGTCTAAATGTCACCAATTCCTCCGACTTAATCAATTTCCGCCGCTGAAAGGCGGTAATAAAGTGAAATTAAACTTGGTCTTAAGTTCTCTTTTCTTCTTTTTTTAGCTTGATAACAAGAAATGCCAGATTAAATTGGCAATTATTATTTGTCATCGCGATAATTGGATTGCAATTAGCGCTTCTTCTTTTAGCCTGCTCGTTTTATGTAGCAAACATGAATTTTAGAATCATGCGAGCGCGCGCGCGGGCGTAGAAAAAGTTTGCGAATGGCTTTTTCCAACTTTCAAACGGTTTTTTAATAAGTTTAATAGAGTTTTAAAAACTTGAACGACTTCCACGCATAATTTTCCTTTCAATACGCTTCTAGCTTTTGCCTACCTTGCGCACTAAGTGGAAGCGCAAATTTTCCCCTTGACGTTTGTCGACCACGAAGGAAATTTACGGCGTTTGCACGTCTCGCTTTTAAATTAAATTTTTATATACAGCGTTTCACAAAAGGTTTTTACATGTATTTTTTTGGCAACATGAGATCAATTTCAAAATGGATAAAATACGTACCAGTGAGATATTGGCCAAGAGGAGATGTCCATGTCCAATCGGGAGATCCTAAACGTCGTGAGAATAAGCATTCTAGATGCAGTGTAGATCCAGGAAATACAGCTAATTCTCCTCCGGGTTCCACCGATGCGGATCCGGAAGGTATTCTGATCAAAAGTGTCGGCGGTGCATCTTCTGCAAAATTCTTAGTCAATTAGTCCTTGCCAAGTTTGGTAATAAATAAGTTAAGGGGTTGTAAGTTTCTAGTTTTGTTCTTTGTTTCTTGGGTAAAGTAGAAGTGGCACTTAACACGCAAATTTAAAAGACATAAATGCAGCAACCAAGTCTTTTTATACGTGCCGTGAAAAGTTTCAATAGTAAAATGAAACGAAATTAAACGAAAGCAAAAAAAAGAAGAGAAATTGCCAACAGCAAGTGGATATTGTCGCGGAGTTGAAAGGGCTCACCCTTCAAGTGCTTCAAGTTAGACCTAGGTAATTGACCTAAATTCGCAACTGTCGTCCGGATACAATGCGGACGTCGGATTATTATTAGTATTTTTATTATTCACCAAATTGGCGTGCTTTATGCCTAAGTATTTCGTCTTCTTTTTTATCGCTTTCCTCAATTTTTTCTTGCGCTACTTGCCACTCTCGCCAAATGAATGAAAACTTCAAAATTACTTTATTCACAACAGTAGCTTAATGTTTGTTATATTGTTAGAGTTTTTCCTTCCCATTCTTTCTAGTGTCTTTGCCGTGTATTTTATTATCGTCATTGCTCAAATAATGGTTTGTGCGTTTCTAAGTTGTTTAACTTTTACACTCATATTTTACTTTTTAAATAAGAAATTATGCAAACACTTTCCTTTTTTGTTAAAACTTTTTAAGTAAGTTGGAGTGAAGTAAAGTGCACATTAGTTTTTCGTAAGTTTGATTTGTAACCCATGTATTTTTAATTTGTTTCATAATGGTTAGCATTTATTAATACCAACGAATACTTGAGTGCAAGTCGCAATTACTCTTAATTATTTTAATATACACCAAATATTTTAAGCTAATCCAATTAGTATGCACTTTTCCCGAAAATCCAGCAAGTGTACAAAGGATAATTAAAAAATATGACTTTATTCGTTTATGAGTAACACAAATCACTATAATAAATTGAAAAAGTAAAATAATAACTGCACTTGCGCCGTGTCCGCATATTTTGGGAGGCTTCATTATTTAAGCGAAATTAATACAGTGGAACCTCGCGTAAGGAATCTAATTCGTTCCGAGCCTCACTTGTTAAAGGAAACGTTCGTTAAGCGACGCAATTTTTAGCTTATAAATCCATGTAAAATGTATTAATACGTTCCATGCTGAAGAAAAGTACATTGCGCGCAGATATAGGGCTCGCTGAATTCGTTCGTAATGCGAAACGACGTTCGTTAAGTGAGTCATTATTTTACCATTTATGTTGTTCGTTAAGCGAATCACACGTTATGTGGGGCGTTCATTATGTGAGGTTACACTGTAATTTGCATTGAAATATAAACAATTTTTATAGCAGTTCATAAAGTTCCCTAAAAACCACAACACATTTGTCATAACCACAAACTCGACATGGTCTTTACATGTGGTACTTTCGAACTAATTGGTATAAATCGGGGATTCCCCTCTTTGATTGAGCCAAAAACTACGTATATTACCTTCCATATTACTGGATATTAAATATTTTCTCAAGTCCACTTCACCAAAATTCAAGATTTTTTACTTTGTTTGAAATTGAAGTTAAAACTAGGCGGAAAGTAATAAATATGTGGGGTATAAAATTGCTAACATATTGTGCCAAGAAAAAGCCATGTGTGGAATTCATGCGCACATAAATGTTATGAAGAATATAATAAAATTACACTTTATTTGACTTTTTTATTTATTCGCATGCGGATATACCACCGCAGGTATTTGGGTGGTTGATGAAAACTTGAAAATTCTTTGGCTGTCTACGCCGTTTTGCCCTCTTTGCGCCTGTCTGCGCCGCGGCCGCCGCCACCAGAGCGATCCCGACCGATGCTGGGTTTTGATATTTTGTCATATTTGAACTTTTTCCGGCTTTGTTATATTCCGCTGCGGCTGGTGCGCGCGAACCGTACTTGTTTTACTCGTCTCCCTCGTTTTTTTGTCTGCCTTTTTATTAAGTATCCACCTCATATTTTCCGACTTCTAAGTATACCGTTTAGTCGGGAGGAAAGCTCAACGCGAAACAAGCTGGCAAACTCTTGGGTTTTATACATTTTGTATATGAGCGCCCGCGTCGTTCATTGTGTAAGTTGGAAGTTTTAATAATAAAATATTTTGTGCAAAAGTTGCCTTCGTTTATTCTTTTCTTTTGCATGCTCCTGTTTTTTCATTTCATTCCTCGTGGATGCCAGATTTTGATCAACATTCCCGTTTCAAGCCAAGTTTAAAACACAAAATGTGACATTAAAAAACATACCTACTTAATAACGGCGAAAAGCTGATAATGAGAGTCAGCGAATAGTGGGAATTACCTGCATACTTACAAAACTAACTTTCGAAAAATAAGAAAATGTCTTCTCCGCCCTTACTGGGTGTGGCGGGTAATCAGAATCGGGTGATTCTTTTACCTTTCCAAGGGAGAAATGGAAAGGCTAGGTCCGAGATAATAGGACTGAAGTAAGTGCAATGGGAATCAATGTTGTTTTTAAAACTTGATTAGTCGCTAAAGTTGATTTCCTAAATAATTAAAAGTGAAGTTTAGTTATAAATTGTTTCCAGTAATATTTCAATTTAAAATATGCGGTAATTTGAAATGTCGATTTGGCGAGTCCCATTACCCCTCTCTCGTTTAATATCAATGATTGAAATTATAATCATAAAACTTGGTTGCAGTGCAAATAATGAGTACTATTTGGTTAATCTCCAGTTGGATAGATTTATATCGAATAAATGTAGCAAACAGCATGCTCGAGTAAGCAGGAGTTATTGTTGCAGTCCAGGACATGTTCATTATATTTGCGATTGGTCGATATAGTTAATATTAGTAGTCATAATATGATCGCCGTTGAGCCTAGCTTGGTGTAGCGAATGCAGCAGGACATTCGATGTATTAACATATCAGAGAGAGAGTGTCTCTTATCCGTATTTCGAATTATACATCCTCTTTATCACTCTCTTCATAGTAGGTAGCTATGTGCCAATGCGTTCATCTATTATCAGGAGCGATGCATTCATCTGGATATGCTTGTATATGTATGTATATGTGTTTAATTCTTGATGGTCAATATGGCCCACACCATGCCGCAAAGCCCTAGGACTGTACACATTTGCGCAGGGCTAACCAACTGAAATTAATTGAAATACGCGGTCGACATGCACGAATTATTTGCCATCCGCAAATAGATGAAATCCTTTCACGCGAATACCGGGCATAATTATGAGCAAGCTTATACTAATAAGACGACGTCAGACTGATTTTAATTTTCCCAATATGTATTTGTTTGCAAAGAGAAAAATACTAGTAACCGACCACTTAAGCCAAAATTGAGATGTTTTAGCTTAAGTAGACTTATTTTGAAAAGTTTTCTCAAAATTGCAATTTCGGCGGTTAATTACTCAAGAACTAAGAAACTGACCAATACCAAATTATCATCAGTTATTTATAATCAGACGAGCCAATACATATGCGAAGAATTTGAAATTTGAATGGAAAATATTAATTAAAACAAAAACGTAAAAAAACTAGTAAAAAACTTACTATTTCGTCTGCACAACTGCATATAAACCCTTCAACGCTATAAAGTATTAACGAGAAACTCAATGATTGCAAGTGCTTGAAATAAATTCTCCCATCAGAGCTAAACGCAAATAAAATTAACTCAAAGTTCGATAAAGTCTTTTAGCATTAGTTAGGCCGTAGTTGCAAGTCCGGAGGTAAGTTGTGTGCTTAGTGAATAGTGAATTAAGTGTCGTCTCCCAGGTAGGGAACAAGAAAAAAGTAAAACACGAATTGCTCAGTTGGTTCAAGGAAGGAGAAAGTTACCTGTGAAATTCGTTAATAGCGTCGTCGGCACGCAGGAGGGCAGCTTCGAGGACCAGACGCCGTTCTGGCATTGGGGGCTGGATGCGCCGAGCAGCTTGTAGAGGCCCATCTCTCGACAGCGTATCTGAAGTTTGGCCCCGTGGGGAAGTATCCAGCCGGCCGTCTTTAACAGAATTATACAAGTACTACACGCACGCATGCAATGTCTGCCTGTATAGTTGGCGACTTGTCGGAGTCCCAGGACTCCTTTGGCTTACTCTCCAAGACATGAAACTGCTCTCTAACGCTCAGCTACGCGCTGCTCCATGCAGGACGGACGTGCAAGACTACAACTGAAACTACAAGCAACTTGTATGCACCTTCTTTACCGAAGACGGGACTTCCACAACGGGGGCGGCAGCGGCGGTTGTTTCAATACCCTAAATTTAGTTGCAAGTTTCGCCATGCAAACGCCAGCGTGTTACAACACGTGCAAACGCGCCACGTTGATAGTACATGTTGTACTAACTCTACAAACATGGACAGTTGAGCGGATTTATTGTGTTCTATCTAAATTTTACGAATCCAATTTCGTTTTATCGGATATTCCATCTCTATCCACCATTCACTATCTCTATTCAAATATAATTAAATTAATTATTTAAATATATTGTGCAGGATCATTTCAAATTTGGCATTTTATCAATTTTTTTTCGATTGCAAGTTCATTTTTCATCAACTTTTAAAGCTTGCGCCAATGCAACAGCAAAATTTAATCCTCTTACATCCCATTTATGAACTATTTTTAGAGACCCAGTTTTAGTGGGAAATCCCGGATTTAAAAAACTAAAACTACTGCCCTAATTTTAGATTGTGTTTTGCATAAAGCTATTGCAAAAGGTCAAATTGATTATTTATGTAAATATTCACGAAAGAAATTTGCTTGCTTGAATATTTCAGCTCGGCTGGCAAATTACACGGCTAATTCGTAGTCAACGGGGCATGCAGAAGACATTGATGACCCTCGGTAACCGATAAATCATTAACAGATATAAAATACACGCGACCCTCATCAGTCGGCCGTACAGCCATAGGTTATTTCCATATTTCCCAGTCCGCTATCACGCGATGGAAATTTGCCAAAACGCCCAAAGCCGTTCCCGCCCCGGAACAAAGCTTCTTACCTCGTGAACGGTGCAGGGAGTCCTCTTAATAATCGCACTTCTTACGCGCGCTAATCGCTGATACTCGCGCCACTGACGAGACAATGCGGCAAACGTATTGCCGTTATTAAAATGACATACGAAGGGTAATCAAGAAGACGGATGATGGCCGAAAGCGTACGAAGGGTGCGACAAGCTTACTCGTTGCTTGGTCCTCGTACGAGTCAACTAATTTCTAAATAACAACGCATTCTTCCCAAGATGTAGTGCGCGTGCGGCCGGATAGTTTAAAGCATGCTTTTAAACTACACACATATTGTGCTAAACACCAACTCCTTGCGGTGAAGAGGCATCAACCACATCAGCACCATAGTAATATACGCATACGTGTAACATCCTTGCAGCAGATTATTGCAGGGATAATACACGCCGAGTGCGCCAACTCAAGGGTTTGATAATGAATGAGCACTCACGTGTATTGTTACATTCCTGAAGGTAACCAGCAGATGCGGACTGATGTAGTCGAGTTTGCAGCTGCGGAAAAGCGGATGGAAGCGTCCATTATCTATTCAAAACGAGCGAAACTATTAATAATGCTGATGCTTGTTACGCATATTCATATTTTTCAAGTAATTACATCACGTGCTCCTGTCCTAGATAAGATAGTGAGTGTCCCATAATCAAGACATAAAGTACAATTAGCTTAAATTATAAATTGAACCATTAATAACATTTTTCAAAGCGCCAACAGTCTGACGTTTTCTTTTTATTCAGAACAATTGTACGTTTAAGTGGATAATTTATGGGACACTCTTTACACAAACATATGAAAATATATGAGCGTTTCACAAATGTAGGTTAGTCAAGCATTGTATTCTTGCTGGCATCCAAACAGTTAATGAATTATTTAGCTGGTTTTGCGCATGTTTGGATATTGGGTTTTCTTCTTTGCATCCTTCATGCATTTGTTCATTGTCTTCATTGTTTCGACGGCGGCGTGAGGGCGGCACAAATAAATTGCCATACATATGAGTCTCGCAGGTGGTTCTCGGTGGCGGCAGCGGTGATGGCGGTTGTGTGCGTAAAGAGATCATAAATTTGTGAGTGCGTCACGCGTTCGCCCAAAAGAAAAACAAAGAAGTCGAGGTGGCGAAAAACGTCCACGCAACACGAATTTACGGTTTAATTATCCCATAGCCTATTGTGCTTGTTTATTACCTCGAGCGTATGCGGGGGGTGCACGTACACACATATTGGCGCAGCCGCATACCACCCCCGAAACTGTTGTTATTGTTATTGCTATATAACAAAACGCTTACGCGCACGGACAATAAATAAACTCGGGTTGCCTGGAGGCATACTGAATGTTCCCAGATGGCCAGCGCTAAAACAAAAAAGAATGAACGAAAATAATCAACGAAAAAACGGAAAAGCATTATAATTAATTTCACATAGCAAGCGTCAAGAAAATAAGGCGATAAGGTTTATGGAGTATTTGCGATTTAGTTGGGGATAACGTGGATTAGAAGTGGCTGTTCAAGACACTCTTTAACACAAAAGTGGTTGGAGTACTCATGTCCTTGGTTCCTGCGGGAGGCGCCATGCGGAAGTACTGGATGAAGGTTAGGTCCATATGCGGATATGCTCATATTTGTAGAGCGGAGAGGAAGGTGGCTGCCGGACGGAGAAGGCGAGCAAAAGGAAAAGCAGTTTCCGGTTTGTTGTTGACCAACAACGCGCGCTCCAGCCTCGTCCTTTCACTTTGTCCCATTATCCGGCGGCGGCACTACTTACCGCCGCCGCGGCTGTTCTCGACGGCTTGCGTTGACACCGCTATTACATGAAGAATGATATAATACCACCACTTGCTAGTGGCCTGCAACGAAAAACAACAACAACAACAACAACCAGGACCATAATGATAACGTGTAATAAGTGTGCTAACACTCGCGAATGTCACTACGTTTAATAAGATTACTCTTTTTTCAGAAAAAAGCAAGTAAGTAGGTAATTTTCTCGAATCCTTAAGATTTTCCTTCATACAAGAAAATTACAAAAACTTAAAACATATTTTAAAATTTACTTCTAATGTTAAAATGTAATATTTGACCATCAATTCTAGCTGTTATTATCTTTCTACCCCCGAATTTTATCTACCCCCAAAATAGATAAAATTAATGAATTTCTAATTTAGAAATAACTAAATTATTTCGTTTTTTATAAACGGATTTGATGAGAAAAGGAATGTAATTTTGTTAAATCCTTAAGATTTTCTAAGACCTAGAAAGAAAATTGCATTCTAGAAGTTACCTTGTTTATCCACACAAAGTGGACCAACCCATTGACCGGCAATGCACTTAATTTTACACAGCCGCCGCTCGCCGACAGGCCCAATCGATCCCAGAAATTTTACTTCACGAACGTGCGTGTAATCGTCCTTCAATTGCGGATCGGAGGCGGCTGCGCTCGCTCCATTCTTGATCAGATTCGGAGGCGGGCAATTGTCCGTCGTCAATTCTGTAACACACAAAAAGGACAAACGTTAAACTTGCCAATGATTTATTGATAAGTCACTCAAATAATTAATCAAAAATTAATTAAATCCTTCCAACAATTTATCAATTTCGGCCCAGCTCCAATGACGGAAGTGGGCCACGATGGAAATTTTAATACGCGAATTGTCCAGACATCTTAAAATTTCCAAGGAGGCGAATTTAATTAACAATCAGCGACGAATTTCGATATTGCATCCGAAAAATGTCCACGCACAAAGGCGAAGGACGTGAAAATGACGTATAATGAAAAAGTTTCGGAACTTTTTTACGCTCTTAATTACGTTCGTAATAATTATCAGCTACAGACGGTCTCGCCACGTCTTTGCTCGCTTGGCCGATTGAAACGAATGAAGTTGGAACGCCGAGGACGAAGAAACGGGTGGAGAATGTGAAAGCGTTCTACGAGCGTTTGTGTGCAAAACTCATAATCCGCAGTTTTAATGAGCATGGCATGAAAACCCTTTCAACTTCCAGGATCATAATCATCAAGCGTTCGTTTGGTGCATGGAATGCGTATATACCTGCTGCAGTGCTCGCTCGCCCTTTCGCATTGTGACTTTTTCTTCTCGCACATTTTACTCTTTTTCGCGCGTTTCTTTGCAAACGTGTGCCGCCTCCCTGTATCCGTTTTAATTTTGCTAACTTTTATTAGTTCCTCGCGTTTGCACTTTGTGCTGCTCCTCGGGTATTTTCTAATTTGATCCAATAATAAATGCTGAATAATTTTAAATTAATTTTTTAATACCAGCTACCTTGAATCCTTTTTCGCTGCAAAATTAATAATATTTTTATTAAATTTTTAATTAGATCGAAATGCACTTTTTAATTGGTTATTTCAAAATCCGTTCAGTAGGCACATATTTGTTTTGTTTAGAATCTGACTCGGTTACAAGCCGTGCAGTGCGCACGGTGATGTTTAAAATAAATAGATTGTCGAGGCAAAGTAACTTTTATTTAATTTATTTATATATTGCATCCGCAGGCAGCTAGTCTAGCGGGTGTAATTTTTAATTAAGTTTTGAACTATTTAGTGCGCAACACGTAGCACGGTTCGCATTTATAGATAGTTTTATTCGGCGTTCAGCTGCGAATATTTTGAAAGCAATTTGCGCAATTTTGCCTTCCGGAAAAGCGGAAATCCACCGCCGCGTCGGTGCCCGTATGTGTGTGCGTGCTGATCTCCTCTACCTTGCTACATACGACGAACATTTCCCATTCGCAATGGCTGCACAATATTTTCCCATTAAAAAACAATCGGAAAGTGTGGGAAAAGCTTGCGCGTGAAAATATGGACTCGAATCTTCTTGTTTTCTCACATTGTTTTCAACCATTCAGCCATGTTTTCATATTTTCTCATACTGGATATTGTTATTACATATTACAATATTTATATAATATCTTCACCGATACATAATATTCCAACAAGGAAAATTTAAATATTAAAAATGGGAAATATTATTAAATATAATATTTCCTTTCCAAAGGTAAGAAGAACCTACTGGATGAATTCAATATATGAAGGGTAATATGAATTTTTACGTGAAACATGAAACACCCTGTATAATGATAGGATAAGTTGGTAGCATAAGTATGGTAGGTAATTGCATATACATATATGGGTCATGTTCGTGTATAAGCCGAATGAAACGGGGACTATATTCGTGCTTTGCGCAATTTTCGTTCAACGCACATTTGATATTCCAGTCGGTGCGCTCGTGGAGTCGATGCGAATCGATTTCATTCGATTCGATTCAATTGGCAGCCTGCATATTGCAGATATTATGAAAGGAGCAACGTTTTCACGTTCGTTGCTTTTTCTCCTTCCTGCACACATGCGTTTATCCGTTCGCACATCGTCTCGTCATCATCATCATCACTGAGATATTCAGCATGCGAGACGACTTGGGCCGATTGCGAGAGCGTTTTTATATCACATAAAAATTAAAATGCATTTTCAATGTTGCTGCTTCAATTTCCCGACTGTGAGAAAAATATTGATGATGCGCACAATAGCTGCGCAATAAGAATGAAATCCCATAAGCTGGATTTTCCAATACTTCCAATAATTCCTCGCCAATAAAACTCTTATTGCCGTATGCATTCAATGTGCTTATAGAAAGCTCATTTTCCATGCAATATTAATAATACATCGATCCCCGATTTACACAGTTGACAAGTTTTCCAGCGTAAAACAATATGGTATTCGAAATTGTGGCTTTATAAATGTAAAAACTATTTGAATATAACGAATCATGGATTCCTTCAGAATTTAATCATTTCTGTTAACTTAAAATGAGGAATCATGATAAAAAAGAACAAAAATTGTTCTTTCCCAAGGACAAAAATTGGTTATATTGATAAAATTCCAGTTTTTTTAATTTTCAAACTGAGAAAAATTAAAATTCTTCTAATATTTTTGTAATATTCCAATAACTTACAATAAACAATCCTTGAAGCAATTGGTCAATTTCAGGAAAATTCTATGCGAACAAGACTACTTTTTTTAGATTATTAAGTTTTTGAATGTAAATCTGGAAAGGGCTAATTCCCTTCTTAAAAATAAATTTCAACGAATGTAGATAGAAATTCCCTAAATATCGTACATTACTTCATGTCTCCTATGTAGAAATGCCGTAAAATAAAGCATATTTTAGTTTAAAAAAAACTACAGAAAAACAACCGGAAAACGTACAGGTAAAATGCAGAGACATGCTGACATAGACAGTTTTCTATTCTCTCAATGCAACACATTCTTTTCCGGGACGTGCACGCGTCTGGATGGCTGATCATTTCACAGCACGTTCACCATACATCTCATCGTTTTACCCTTCGTTCCCTCTTTACACATACGTCGCAACTTTTTTCGCTCGTTTTATTCCGGAGCACGTTGCCCAAGGAAAAAAAATGGATTCAACTCCATACATTGTAGAATCGCTTCATAAGTGCGCATGAATACTCATTTAATTAGTGCACTCTTCTCCTAATCCGCTTTTTTGCGCATTCTCGCAAGACTTACAGCGCAATTACAGGTCGCACACGAGTTATATCCTCAGCATATAGTCGTCATATGGTATTGAATTCGTTTATTTTTCATGCATTTGTTTCCATGTTTTACTTGGTGTGTCCGCACACGCTGATGCAATTAAAAAGTTTGCTGCATTGCAATGGTGCACGCGGCATTCGGCACGTACATTCGTTGTGTGCGCATCGCAATGTAAGTACAAGGATAAACGAGCGCAGGATGCGCATTATTATTTAGTATTTGTTGCTGCTTTTATGAGCGTTGCACTTGCGCGCCGTTCTGCTCTGTTTGTGTTCGGTGTTGCCAATTCGAATGCGATTGCAATTTTGCTCCCATTATATCTTCATTTAAAGGAATACATAAATTACAAATGTGATAACGTTTATATTTGTTTTATGTCTCATTCCTTCCATGACTTTCATTCCAATTGAATTTCATTCAACCTTAATTGCACTTAATTAAATAAATTTGAATAAACATTAGTATTATATCTAAACAATTGAACCAGAATTAAATAAATGCATAATATTTTTTATTTAACCGCGTAAAGTTTAATTAAACTTTAATTCAATTTAAAAATGCTTGCTGTTACAAAATTTTAATTTTCAGAAGTATCAACTTGTTAAATTAATTTTTATATAATTAATTCCGGTTAGCTACTTAACTAAATAGGATACTTTTGTTATTTTTTGTGTATTTTAAAATTTTCTTAGTTGTTTTATAATTTCTCGTTTAGAATTCCCTAAATTACGTCATTTGTATTAAGATCATTAGATATTAAAAAAGTAGTAGTGACATAAGTGCAATAGAAGTCAAACTTGATATTAGAAAAATTTGATTTGTACGCCAGATTAATTATTCAAATAATTAAAAATTCTCTCAATTAATAGATAAGTAAGTAATGTTTTGTTATCAACAGTTTCGCGAAAGATATTATTTTGAAATAGGCGGTTATTTGAAATGTCGCTTAAGTGACTCCCATTACCCTATTGTTTGGTATAAAATCACCAAATTATAATTTTTTGCAATTTACTGAGGAATAAATGTATTTTGTATCAAAAACATTCGTATTTTATTGAAATTTTGCGTATCTTGAATGTATGCAAATCTAATCATTTCGTGCTGATAACATCAATATTTACAATGCAGGAGGAGCACGAGAATTGAGATAAGTATGAATGATGGAAACTGCAACAATCGACAGATTATCTGCGGGCATCATCAGTTTCGCCGCTTGCGTTTGAAATTCGGCGCGCGCAATCAATAACAATATGCATGCGCCGCCAAACGCAACAATGCCAACAGACAGCCGCAGTTGTTGCAAAACCGCAAATATGTCAATGAATACCGATGTCATTTTTAATCATACCAAACACCATTGGTTTTGTGCTTGCTTCCTCAATTTGTTCAACTTTAAATTTTACTCTGTGTACGATGATTCTGCGTTTTTTCTCTCTCTCTCTTGTTTCTTCTAGTTTTTCGTTGCTCAAATAGATGAAACTATTGGCTGTATCTGAAGCAATCGATCAAGTCGAGAAGATGGGGCAGCAACATAAGTTAAACCCAGATTTGCCAACCAGTCGAGCGAGCGAGTGCCGCGGCGGCGATGAAAAAGCGCGCGTTGCAAGTTTCAGGATTAGTCAAAACTTGCGCCAGTTTACAGCTTGCGGACAGGTGACATCCGCAATTTCAGCGGCTCATCGCGTAAAACGAAAAACTCGTCCAACTTTCCATTCATCGCATAGTGGCGCAGCGCAAACTATAAAATATTAGTTTAAATTAATTTCAAACTATTTACTCTTTCAGCACTGACACGTAAATTACTTTTTCATTCGAGTTTCACTTGCAGCTGTCGAGCGCAAAACTAAAAATGGCAAGTGCGCGCCGAGAATTGATAATTTGATATAAATACAAATAATGGTATCACGTTTAAACATCATCTACCACGCTAATGGAATATCGGCATAGTTGAGTAATCATGGCATTTCCAATCAGATTATAGCGGATGCTGTTGCGAATTGTATTTTCTCAGCATAGGTACATGCGGCAGAAGTGAATTTCCGTCGTCGTTCGTTCGGTTCGTTCGTTCTTCGTTCACCCCGTTGTTGCGAAATTGCTACTTGTCTACTCGCTATCTATATTTATTGACTAATGGCAGGTATTAAGCTCCGAACGTATTTACGTACCGATTGAGTGACTTTAATTAAAATTGCTCTTCCTTCTCGCACTCGGAAGAGTTATAAAACCAAACAGAAATAGAGTGTTCAAAGTTTTTACTTAGTATCGTTATAGCCATTTTCATTCAGGACAAGTGGAAAATTTATTTTAACTCTACATTAATTTTAATAAAAGTCTTTCATACAAACATGCTAACTTTAAATGTTTCAATTTTACAATAAATAGGAAATTATTATTTTCTTTATTGACTTAGAATTTAGATTCATAATTGCATTCAATTATAAAATTATTTTATTTTACTTGAATCTATTGAAATTTATTATTTGACATTATTCACATTATTTTCAATCAATTTTTATTTATGGTCATGAATTAAAAAATTAATTATAAATTTTATAGCAATTCTTCTGCCAAAAAAGTAGTAAGTAGACCGTTTGAACAAAAATTTCTTCAACACTGAAAATTTAGTTTCTAAGCAATGCATTTTTTAAAATTTTGAATAATTGGGTATAAAAATTTACAATTGTTTAATTAATAATTGTAAAGTAATAATCTTAAAAGCATTCTGCTAAAAAGCAAATCAAAATATTTTTCATTACTAAATGCTTTGAATCAGAATGCAATCTCGAAATGCTCCCTTCTCAATTCATCTGCATGCATACATTCGACAATAAATTTTGAGTGAAATCTAAAAAGTTTTCCAACAATTCCATCCCCAAACGAACCCCCCAGCCGGTATGCACGCATTGCAGCAAATTTTTAATATTGCAAATACTCGTCGTCGTTGCACGACTATCATCAAGTTGTGTTCTTAAAGTAATTTGTAATATTTCAAATTTAAAGTTTGCAATGCATATCTCTTGGCAAACAAACAACAAACACATACAGCGCACCGTGCGCTCGCTCGCTGCCGAGTAAAACACAACGATTGAATGGCGAAGTGACTTTGAGTTTCCGCTCTTGTTTTTCCGCATTCCGGTCCTTCTTTTATTGCGTTTTTCTGTAATACTTTTTTATTCGGTTTCCGTCGACAAGTCTCGCATTTTTTCCAAGCACTCTCACGTTTTAATACCTTTTCATACTTGTGACTGTTATTACATTCATGCCATTTTCAGTCATCGTCGCCGTGCTACCACCCCCGCACGAATACACGAAGCGCGGAAGAAGAAGACGAAAGCGAGGACAACACTTACTTATGCTGCTGCGTTGTTGGTGGCAGCAAATTAAAAAGTATGAAAAACGGAACGCGAAAAACAAACCAAACAGATGCAAGGCGCAAAACAAAGCGCGAAGAAGTGCGCACCGGAAATAAATGGGCGTAATATGAAGACGAGCAAAAAAGCGAGTACGAAATGCATAGAGCAATGCAGTGCTGCTAGCTAGTGAGGTATCATCATTAAGAACGCACTCGAAGAATGGAGGCTGCGCTGCATTAAGCCGCTTAGTTTTCTCCCGCTTTGCCGCAAAACTTTAACGCACTCGTGCAAAATGCAGCGAGCGAGCAAGCGAGCACTCATTTTCTAGTTGGTATCATTTCAAATCCTCCCGAGGCACTCAGCAACCTCATAATTATTGCAATATTTTCACCTTAGTCACGAAAAAATTAAAATATTTTTTACTCTAATCCGGGCCGCGAATAAAAATCACACTTGCCGAGTGAGAAATGCGCACAAACAACGAAATTGTTTTTATGCACTGCGGAAGTTTATAAAGCGTGAAAAATATAATAAAATTTTACTCTTGCATGCGAAATATTTTTTTCTGTCGTATTCCCGACTTGCTTTGTTCTTTCCTCGTTTCCGGTAGCTCTTTTTGTCGTACTGTTTCAAAGACTGCGGGCTGTTTTCAATTTTGTTTCGCACTTTCGAATAGTTGGCGGCGAGACGGCAAAGAAAATGCCTGCCCCGTTATAGCATTTGTTATGCGCGCTTTACGCTCTTCACACACTCAACACCATTTGGTTATGCTTTTCCGGGACGTCGGTACCGAATCGAAAAATACGTGTTATCACTATGCGTGTTCGTATTGAATATGAAGAAGGTGTTTGTCGTCTCTAAGATGGTTTTCATGTTACGAAATAAAATTGGGCGCGACGTCGATGAAAGTGTCATAAGTATGCTGATGTAGTTTTACGATGCCATTTCGTACATTTTTATATATTTAAACATATTTTCATTTCATAACCAAAGATCCGTGATGCGCCTCCTTCTTTGCATTCGCCGCGAAACTATCAGTTATTAGATAGATAGTAAAATGCTTTAGAGCATAAAATTTACTTTTTCGCCGCCGTGATTTCTTTGCGTGCTTCAAACGAATACGAGTCTAACTGCCGTCAAAGTTTGACTGTAAAATCACCCCGCATGAATGCTTGAATAATACATGTTTACATCATGTTCGAATCGCGTTTCAGTCAAAGCATCAAAAGTTTCTTTACGCCCCGCAAAGCGAAATTCACTTGCGAAATGCAGACTTCTTCTAATTCAGTTAACAATCACTTTTATGATGGAAATTTAATGTCTCTTTTTCTGTAACGAATCTAAACCTAAAAAGTTTTTATTTCTTCTTGATAATGACTAGGTACTCTACGTTGTTCGTCCCCGGCAGGGTTTGTTTTTTTGAGGATAGTGTATCAACTGTTAAAAACCAGAGTATTTCAAACTTTAAACAATTGGCACAAATATATAAACAAATTAAGCAGATTAATGAGAGAAATCCAGGTAATGGGAGTCACCCAAGCAAGAGTTCATATAACAGTTTCAAAATTTCATTTCAAAATGAAATTTCTTCTTCGGAAAAGTACAAAAAATTACCTGACTCTTATTACCAGCGACAATACTGCAGGTAGATTTCATAATATCTCTGTAATTTAAATCGTAATGCAAAGTGTTTATCATGTTTTTTCAGAAGGTGCCGAGAAGGCATTATTTAATTTTAAGGAGCCTAGTTTTGCAGATACCTATGATTCCCATTGCCTGCTGACTCCCATTACCTGGATTTCTCTCATTAATCTGCTTAACTTGTTTATATAGCAGATTTCACTATTATTGTATGGAATTTGCTACTATTGCGGTATGGCTTACCCAGCGTTTGTTAATTTAAACTTTCATGAGATTAATTAATTTGGTCATAGCAATTAAAATTCTAGTGATAACAACAATTTCAGACCTAACAATGGTTTATAAACTAATCTCAATGATAAATTCATTGTGAGCGCAACACCAATTGTAAAACATGGTAAAAAATTAATGTTTAAATAATTCATTGATTTTAGTTTTACTTAAAGATTTGTAGTTAGTTATAAATGATAATTTCTTGTTAACTTTCTAAAATAAATTTTGATATTTCCGTCGAAGAGAATTTATAATTAAGTCACGCTGAGTCTGCGATCGTGGATGGCGAAAGGGAAGCAAATCCTGATCATTAGTACGAAGACAAATTCGACATCATAGCGAACGTCTTAAGATGCAAGTCGAATTAATAAATAATTCATAATTTCATTAAAATGCTGTCGTCGGACGTCGGTTCACTCACACCCGATGAGTCGACACATTCGCCGTATCCGAAAGCCGGCCGCAATGCTTTTTGCTCACTGTTTGAACGTCTATCGCATCCGCGTTGCTGCTCCTGCTCCTGCTCCTGCTCCTGCTAGCTTGGTAAACGAATTCCGAATACAGGATTCAAGCGAATGCGCCTTTATTATACAATTGCCAAACACACGCGATGGCCACGCGCGCAGTCGAGACTACATTCATCATTAGTTTGAACGCTTGCATTCGCCGCCGCCCAAACCTCTCCAGACTTGCTTGTTCTTGTATTTGCTTTAGCGCGCGAGCGTAACTTGCAATGGTGATTATAACTTATTCCGTCTCGACCACCACCATTGCTGTTGCCGCCCCTTGTTACAGCCGCATGTTATACCTATGTTTGCCGTCCCCAAGCAAGAAGTGTTAATGTAAATGCGCAATGGACTAGGTACGCGCGAATATCTTGCGAACATCTTCGACACAAAAACATGAATTCATCAAGTCACGCCGCCCGCGACGTGCCGGCTTTTCCTGCGAAATATTATTAATATTAATGTCCCACCCGGATTATCATTCGATTATATTGGGTGTTCCCTCGTAGCGTAGACGCGGGGGCGGCGCATAAATAACTTGCTGCCTTTACCATCTTTGCGCCCGCATGAATTTGAATCGTATTTACAGGTTATTAATATAAATAAGTTTTTGGGGTTGGTGGCGTGTCAGAGACACAAGAAATAACTTTAATTATAATCCGGCAGCGTTGTGCGAAGGGAGGAAACGCATCCGCGGAAATGATGATTGTCCTTGACGCTCTGAAGAGGGTGCTGGCTTTAATGAAGGTTCACGATCCCTTCACTACGGGTGCCAAAACAAGAGAAATTACATTTTCCACATAATTACAAAAAAGAACGGATAAGAACTTTGGAAAATCCAATTATTGAATAGTACGTTGAAAGCAGAAAAATATAATCCCATTAAATTTGCATTAATTCCCGAACGGCGTGCGTGATTTTCACACCCAAACGGAAATAATAAAATGAATTTAATTTTGAACAGTTTTTCATTCACTTCCCTTAAGCGACGCGTCGCATTGGCCAATAAAACGCGCGCGCGAATAAAGTGCGAACGCGAATAAAACCAAGTTTTTTATTACTAAACCACTCGACTTTGTCGCCTCGATGTGCGAGCGGTGTGAAGATTGTCGTCACATGCGTATTTTATTTGCGCCTCCGTCGTCGTGGCTGCCACTGCCACTGCCGCCTCGCTGACTCCGCAATGCCCGGCGGTGGCGTTGCGAGGGCGGCCGTGCACCTTGGGGGTGCTCTTCCCTTTTTCGTCAAGCATTAATTGCATATCTGGGCGCGCGAATCTACAAAGTTGAAAGGGCGCAGGCACATTGAGACAAAGGCGCACACGCGTTTTTGCATCACCGTCGTCTGCCGCCCGGAGGCGGCGTACTAAAGTCAAAGCATCTTGTAGACATTGCACTCGACGACAAATATAACGTGAAAAATAACGCGTTTCGCGCGAAAGAGCAAACAACATCATTTGAGTGCGGAAATAAAATGCGAATGCCGTGCGCGCAATATAAACGCAATGAATTATTCAATTAAATGAAGCGCAAAGTAAAAATGCTGTTTTGACATCATCATACAATGATGTAAAAATTGTCCCCTCGGCCTTCCGCCCTCTTGCCGCCTCCGCAAATGCAATATGCAAATGTATTCATTAATGCGCTTGCTTTTCTATCTCGATGTCAATCTGCAAATGCCCGACGATAATTTCCAAAAAGCATAAACAAGTATTGCGGGCGGCGAGAGCAATTTGGGAAAATTGTTCGCGGACGGAATGAGGACGGCATGACATTACACACGCAAGTCTGTCGGATGCACTATGCGAGTTGCATATTTGAATAAATTCTATTTGAGTCTAGCGCAATCGTTCATTCATCATCATACGTATACGGCTGCTCGCGATGCGGGGGATGCCCTCCCTCGACAAATTGATGGAAATTTGCAAAATTGTCCAATTGCCATCCGCAATCAGTCGCTGATTATTTTAGGTAAATACGCTGACTTTTGTTTGTTCAATGCATCCGTTCTGCGGCTTTCCACGTTCAATTAAATTTTATATGAACGCAATTATGTTTTTTGATTTGTTGTTTGTCCGATTCACTCACATAATATAGCTGTGTGAGCCTACATCACATAAAAAAAGCTATTAAAATCTTTTCAAAACATAAATTGCTTTCATTGTAACAATTTCATAAACTCGAGTGACAAATAATAAAACACAATTGAATTCATTATAAAGTCTTTTTAAAATGTACCATTCTAATAGCTTTTTGTTATATATTGACTTTTTTCATGGAATTTGTTTATAACGACTAATTGTTTATACGATCCTATCCGGATATAGCGACCATGAATGTCAACCTTCCTAATGGGACTATTGGGGTGGAAAAAATCTCCCTCCATAGGGTTGAAAATGAAATTAAAGAAAAGTAAATTGATCAGAATTTGTTAATTATTATTAACCACAAATATGTAATTAATTTCAAAAATCCGAGTTAATTATTAATTAATTAATTAATTAAGAAATCGTATAGAATGCAATTTTAGATGAAAATTCTTTGATTATTTGCAAAAATTGATAGAAATAGTTAATGAGATAATTAAAGAATTATTTTAATTATTCGTAAGTATAAAACAACGGCCATTTGTCACTGATTTTGGCAATGATATTAAATACCATTGACAATTACACTCACTTAGGTATTTTTGGACATGGTGAACAAATATTTGATTCATATTACATTCATTGGCTGAAGAGCGAGCTTAAATGCGTTGTTATGAAAAGCAATAACTGCATTGCCGCATTACAATGCAACAACGCTCATTAATTATGCTAATGACGAATGATGAGTTATTGCCGCAATCAATTACATTGTTACGTCGCACAAATATCTTCACAAGCAGGCGGATGGCATTGGTTCGTTGTGTTATTGCCAATTTGTGTTTTGCAAGTGCGACTCGCACAAGCAACAATCATTTCGCAATGATTTAATTACTGTCAGATGCAATCAATGCTATGCACTAAGTGCACTCGTATCGCGACAGTTGCGTAATTGTTACAAATTTACTACTTGTATTCATCAACAATAATTCGTCCAATATTCATTCAACTATGTCAGATGATTAACGATATACTTATCTTTGTAGTCATCAAACTCTATATCGAAAGAGGATGATGATTACAATTTCATACTTACGAGATAATAATAAAAATCAAACGAAAATTATTACTCAATATAAAGATGATTTGACACTATTAAAAGTGCTCTGGATATATATTTCACACTACCTAATAAAAAAGTAATAGAAACTCATAGCATCAAAATGGAAAAGAATAAAAACTGATAATAATCCAGCTTTAACTAACGTTAATAAACTTCTACCCTTTTAGGGTGTCGCGTCTTATTTCTCTATTTATTTTCAAATTCTTTCCTTCTCTCCCTGTTCATCGTTATTACGTTTGCTTCCTTTATGGCCGTTTAATAAGGGGGTTAATTATTTAAATAGGGTAAGAAAAACAACAATATGATAAAAATTGCATTATCTCAATTCCCTAATTACCTAACTGTTAGATTTTCTAATATATATTATTTTTTCTAAAAGCTATTATGAAATATGTCAATCTGCTTTAAAGTTAAACTTAACAAAATAATCCGTGAAAAGGTGTATTAAGTACAAACCCTTATAAATCAGCAAGGAAGACTTTAAAAAATCGCACGTTGAAAAGCCAACAACCTCAGCCGTCAAAGCAACGACATTGTATAAGTTTACATCCCCCCTATGAAGCGAGTCTTATTGCGCAAGTGCGGTAAATAAAAACATGGAAGATTATATACAAAATGTTGACGCGAAAATGCGTAAACCGCTTTCTATTCGCCATTGAACGCACACTTAATTAAAAATGTATGCGGCAACATTGTAAACGTCAAAATTACCGCCCCTTATTGAAATTTTTAATTAGTTTCGACGCGAGGGTGCATTAAACACAACACTTAATAACGAAAGCGTCGCGTTTTTGGGCGAACGTGTAACATTCGGTAGTCAGTAAGTAAGTAAGTCGACGCTCGCGCGCATATAGAAATTTCCATATTAATTTCCCAAGTTGTCCTTTATTCTTAACGACAGCAAATGCGAGGACGAAGATGAACATGTATGCTGTTGACGAGCGGACGCGTTGTCTCCTCATTCTTCGTCAGAACTTGCTGGAAATTAGTGCCGAGCGGCGGTAACGAGCGACGGCGACGGGGGCTGACAGGGAGAAGAGGGATGCTAAAGTACTTGCACCTTAAAGGAATCGGATAGCTATTATGCGACGTTAACGCAATTATTGACTCGGATGTGTTATCAAAAGAGTTTCCTTGCAGAAGCGCTTGTTTGCATCCATCCCTCCGCACCGCGAATTGCGCGATTGGGATAAGGGGGACGGCTGTCAGCGCACGCATATAATGACGAATTTACCACCCATTTGTCTGAGGTCTTAACCGCGCGATGCTGCTACTGCTGCTGCCGCCGCCGCCAGCGATCGCTGCTTGACTGCACCTTCGAAATACGTCTTGGAAATTCATTCATTCCACTCAGTCAAACGCCCGCATTCATCTATCTTTTTCAGCGTGCTTGTCATTTCCGCAACGTGAACACGTGCATCCGCCGGCATTCTTTGCGCACGCGCACTATATAAAGATATCTTCACATTCATAAATTTACTTTATCAACATGTTACATTTTCATTAATGATCCGCCATTGTCAGTCACTTATTATTCTAACGTTTTCAACGTGCCTATCTCAGTAATGACTTTAAATTCTTGGTTTCTTATCAATTAATTTTTGTTTTCTTTTTGCATATTATGGCCAATTGAATCTCAGGTAATTCCCCTAGTTATACGATTGTAAATTATTCGCAGAATAGTTAAAATTATTATCCTTTGTTTCAGTTAATTAATTATTTGTAATATTAAGCCAAAAATGAGAGAGAAATGTAAAAAATTAAAGCAAGATGATTTAAAGTCGCTATATCTGGATTCTCATTAAATTTGCTTACGTCTAACGAAATTTTCAGTTTGCCTAACTTTGAAATAACTCAAAATTCTTTTAAATGTTACTTGTCTATTTCCGTTTCAATTTTTGGCAGTAAAATATTAAATATTTTAAATTTTAAGCAAATAAAATAAACATTATTTATTGCTTCACAATTGTACTTAACTGAAAATTGCTATAAACAAAATTCATTGTTTGTATTTTTAATTACCAAATATATTTTTCAAGCAATAGTTGATACTAACTGCCAAACAATTCTGTAATTCACGAATGTTTAACAATAGTATAGAAAAATTGTAGTTTTAATTAATCAAACTAACTTATCAGTACAGCGGTTATTAATTGTTCTAGTTGCTCAAAAAGTAATTGCAATTAAACTTTCGCATCAGCGATGCGTGCTTTAAAGCGCAATGATTAATGAAAATATTGATTAATTACACGTATAAGTTTCGTCCCCGAAGCAAATAACATAAATGTTCTTAATGAATTTTCATTAATTAATGAATTAACATTGCGTTTGGCGCATGACGCAAGTCTGCTAATTTTCACTTAAAAAACAACAAGTTTAGAACGCAAAATAATACTGCGTAACAATATCTCAGCTGTTTACAGAAATTCTCATTCCTCATTTACGTTACGAATCCTTTGAACGTCCATCCGTCCGTTGGGTGTGAAGCCTCTTAAAAACTTAATTTTCATCATGATGCTTCTGCGAATTGGAAACGTACACAACACACGCGTCGAAATTATTGCGTACATTTGTGCTTCGCTCCATAACAGCAGCAGCAGCTTAACTTGGGTATTGTTGTTTTGTTGTTTCCGACACGAGCGCGAATTAAATTAATAATACTCGCGAGACTCGTAAAAATCATTTACATACGCGCCCCGTCAAATACCCCCAAGAATGGAAGTATTTTGTTGATATTATTCGCTAAATTTCATGCACCGCTTTGTATACGAATACACGCTTTACGCGTATTAAAATTCATGAAGATCTGCACGCAGGTTAATTTACATTTCTGACCCAAATTAAATTAACACATTCAAAATTCCAAAAGTATTACACAATATACTGTGACAACTGTTTTGAATCCTTGTTAATACATAAATATTTATATTCATGTCATAAAAGTTCCTGTTGACGTAATTTTACTGCCTAAACTGCTGATTTTTAATGTTATATTTTTAATATAAGTACTTATTGTGTAATTTTATAAATCGAAACGTTTGATCCAGTTAGTAATTCGTATAATAGCTAATAGAAAATTTATAAAGTTCCATGACGGATTTATGCAATATTTGTTAAATTATTATTTCATTTTATTATCCTCTCTGTTATGTATTTCGCTGAAGCAAAATAACATTAAACGGATTTCTATGCTTATTGGTGGTGGCAATAACAGAAAAGTTGTTTGTTATACACGTCTAAATAAATTTCGGTATTTAATTAAAATTTTGGCTGTTCATCACAACAAATAAATGATAAAATATTGATATGTTTTGAACGAATCGCAGTACAAAATCATCAACGAGAAATATGTATTAAAAATGTTACTCCGGAAGTAACAAATAAACATATTTGATTTTAGTTATCAGATATTAAGCTGTCATCTTGGTTTAAATTTCACTATGTCACTCTTACAATAGTGTGAATGTACAGTGTAACCTCATATAACAAATCTAATTCGTCCCTAAATTTAGTCGTTCGTTAACTGAAACAATTTTCGTCGTTTAAATCCATGTAAAATGCGATTAATGCGTTCCATGCTGAAAAAAATACATTGTCCTGAACCAGCCACTCTCACTCCTCGTTCCCTCTTTGCAACAATTTCTGATTAAATTTATAAGGATATTTTTAGTCTTTTCGAGCTGCTTCCTTGCAGATTCTTCCTCGGCGATATTTTTAGAACACTTATAAACACTAAGAAAAGAGCACGCGGCACGTCGTTCAAACTTATTCACTTGAAAACTCTGGTTCTTACTAAACTTAGATTGATTTATATACTAAGAGGTTCCAACATTACTATAATAAAATTAGTATAAGCTAGGTACATATCATCAATGTGTATAATTATGTTAATTTTGATAATAACATTCCGCGCTATTACAAGAACCGCCGAATTCGTTTGTAAGTCAAAATTTCGTTCGTTAAGCGAGTCATTTTTACATTATATGTTGTTCGTTAAGCGAAACATTCGTTTTGCGAAGATCCATTATAGGAAATCAGGTCATGTAATAAAAATAGCTCTTTGAATTTGTCCATATTACCCGTAATAACGATGAAATTAAATATTAAAACATGATTGTAATTTTTACGACATATTTGAATACGGTCGATACTAAAACATTAATATCTCATATCATAAGTCGATGATAATACTTGATAATGCAAAAGAGAATCAAAACTACTAAAAGATGAACTTTTCAGAATATTACCCATAACTTTTACGAATATAAAACACATTGCATTTCCCTTATAAACCGATGCGTACGATGCTTCCAATATTTTTATTCCTCTGTCACTAACATTAATTTTCAAGAACTTATTATAAATACATATCTACTTTCAAATCGTCGCTATACTCGAAAGAACATTAAATTTCCCGTGAAACAATACTGAAAAACGCAATATTATAGCACTTATAATCAAAAACTCATTAAGGTGCCAATATCCATCAATTTATTAATTTTCCAATTTATTTTAAATTGGCTAACATATTCAAACTTTTATCTTCCCTAAATGGCAAGAATAATTTAGTTTATGAGATGAAATGAAAATTGTATCGTAAAAAAATATGACAACAAACCACAAAATCAAGTGTTTCTTAAGGAACGTAGCAAAACGTATTTAGGAAATTTATTTTCTTTACTTAATTTTATTTGCTTCGTAAAATTATTTTTATCGCGAGGAACATGCATACAACAAATACAATAAATCTAACAAGAGAAGCGACATAAAATGAATATAAAAATATCCACGCGCGCAGCGACATTAAACGAAAGTAATTCCTTCCATTCGGGCAACTCCCTTACGTTTATTATTATGATATTTTTATTATTTATTTGCGAGCGAATTGCCAGCGTGCGAATGTATTTATTTATATACAATTTTTTTTTGTTCTTCTCACTTGCGTGCGCTTAGATAGCATTATACGTGCGCATTCATTTGGCTTGTCGCGCCTGGCCAATTTTTTCATTTTTCCGCGGCTTCCAGGCACATAAATGAAGTGTTTATGTTTGTTGCGTTTATTGCTAGATTCAATCGCCCAGTGATAAAAGATTCGCTACTGAATACAAAAAACATAATAGAATACATAAAATGTTAGACGTGTTTTAATAGCCACGATTCCCTTCTTTCTTCATCGTTTTCACCATGTAAAATGTGAAGAAAATTAAAATAGAAAACTAGCTTGCTGTTAAGACGAAATTTATTATATTATTAATTATTTTCTCTGTTTAATTTACTAATAATTTACCAAGGGTTAATTATTATTCCTTTGCAAATTAACAGGATGCACACTGGTCCCGAAGGGGAAATTGTCGTGAAATTAAATAATGACATTTTTGGAAAAAAATACCAGCAGATAAAGGAATAACTGAATATTACGAAAGTGAAGATATGATTCAAATCGGGTAGATAGTTTAGCAATAATTTAGCGACAAAGTCGAACAATTCTTGGGTCGAGATTTGCTTCTTATGTAAACGTCATATTCAAAACTTATTTTCCAAGCTCGTAGTTGTCCTACATCAACATACTTTGGATGTGTATAAAATATAACTAATAATCTTTCGAATAGTTTTAACATCGTCTTTTAGATATTATATTTTCAATTAGAAACTAATTTCTGAAAATTTTCAAAACCACTGGCAGATAGATAAATAAATGAAGAATCACCTCTGCTATGTCCACTCGCGCCCAAGTCCGCCCATAAGAAAGATATCATAGTTTGAAGATGAAATTTTTAATTTTCTGAACGAAATTTTGCTGATTTTATAGTCAATGTAATCAATGTAATTTAACGGGGTCTTATGATGCAAACTTTAAAATGTGCGAGAGACACGTATTAAAATATTAGAAGTTATCCAGTTAGATTGCGCCAAAACCTTGGATAATACGCAGCAAGTCGTTTTAAAGATTATTTATGAAAAGAAATGTCATCAGTTTCCCATCAATTTTCATTAAAATCTTATGGATTTATTGAAAGTTATATATATTTTTTTTTATCAAATTCCGATTGGCTGTGCTTTTACTATCATGAAAAATAAGGCATTTTTCAAAAATACTGTGCTTTGGACCAGAGTGGGATGTATAGAAATTTTAGAGGGTTGTTTACTCTTGTTACTAATATTTGTTAGTTATATTTTTCATTTTTTTATGAAATTTGATGATGTGTTTGTTATTCATTCATGTATACCTTTGTGGTATATTGGAAAATTAAAAAACAAACATTTTTGCATATTCAGGGTTTTGTTGGTTTTTCACTTTAATTCTGGCTAAAAAAAACCTTCAATCATTAATACCAAATTAAATAATTTTATCATTTGAAATAGTACGGTGAACAATTTCCTTGTATTTTTTACTAATTTAGTCGATTTTCCACATGAAAGCGCTAAAGTTGGCAAAAAAAGTTAATTGCATGTAAAATTGAAAGCTTGCATAAATTCATAACCTCAGCGTCAATAAATACGTCAATCGTCAATATATTTTACGCAATATTCATGCAGAAATTGCAACGATTTTCATCACAAATTGTTGTGTCTTTCGTTTTTCCCGATTAAATTTATTTGATCGAGTAATATGCAAATCAAATTCAAACACATTTCACCTTTACTACGCTTATAATAAACAAATAAAATGAGGAAAACGTATTTGAATTGCAGTAAACGATTTTTAAAAAGAAGATGAAGAAATTTAATCGTTGTATGCGTGGCAATTAACCTCTATAATGTAATATCAATCTGACTTAACTAGCTGTCAACTTAATTATAAGAAATAAAATGTATAAAAACTTTTACAGATAATTAATGCAAATATAACGTCTTTATAGCCAGTAATCCGTATTTCTATAGAGGTAATCGTTTAATAGTTTGATGCAAAAATCGAAAATTCCCACTCACCCTTCCATCTTATCTTTAACTATCCCTCATTTCACCACCTAGTTTCAATATTACTTGCACCGCAAGAATAAACTTTTTAATTATCAATTACTTTTACTGTTAAGAAACACTTCAGTTATTGTTAATTTATATTTATAAAGATTTTCAACCCATATGATTGGTTCACGGCAAAATGAATGAAATATTTTTTTTACTGTGACTATTTTTTCTATTTTTTTCTATGATAATTGCAAACGATTGAAATTATATAATTAAAATCCACCGAACTCTACTGTTAAATTTTCATTGAATGTTTTGCGAAAATGTTAATACCGGAGTTATCCGTCCTAATTATGTATTTGCTGTTAATCGGCATTCAGAGAGGTCAAATGGAAATGTGTATTAACCCGAAATATCGTGGCAACAGGAATCCTTCTAAATAAAACCCCATTGTTCTTTTTTACACATTGTCGTCCATTATTAATTCGAAGCGGAAATACGCGAAGCGTGGCCGTGCATGAATTTATAATACGTACATTTTTCAATATTCATATGGACAACATCGGTCCGTATCAAAATGTACGACGGATTACAATGCTGAACACGAAAAAAACAAGGCACATCGTAACGAACAAAGTGTTCGCACGACTGTAATCCCATTTTCAATAAACAAATGTAGCCGTTTGTGTTTTCTCATTTCCAGAACCCATGCGCCGCGAATGTTTTGTGTTCGACGTGCTTTCGAGTGCATTGAAAGGGTTGTTGTGCGTATCGCCACCCTTTCAACCGCCCCCCATGCGTGGTATTTTATATTTTTTTCGGCGAGTTCACTTTTATTGTTTTGTATTCGTCAATAGCGCGACATGCGATTGCATTTCCATATTTTTTCATATTTTTCAATATTGTCCGGGACGGCGGAGAGTTAGAGTGAGTCCTGTAATTGATTTTTTAATGAATTTCCACGTGTTTCAATCAACGTGAAATTATATTTTCCATTAATCCGCCGGAATGTGATTAATCGAGCAAAATAGCACTTTTTGAAAACACGCGGATATTTATTTGGGTTCAAAAATAATCGCAGCAGCAAGTTTGTGACTTTGTAAGCGCAGGGTGGATAAAGAGGTGAAAGGAGAAGTTCTATTCGCGTCGCTCATCCCGTTTGCTCCGAAGAACTAGTTTCCTTATTTTATAGCCGACTGGACGGGAACAAAGCTGCAAACGTTAAAGCGCACGTCTTGTCGTTGTCGCCGCCGCCACCGCCAATAATGCCGTCGACGTCGATGCAAGTATAGATTCAAGGCGCGATTAGAGCTTGTGCTCGTCTTTTGATTCAGCTCGCTGAAGAAAAGATGAAAGATTAAAGATGATTGCACTGATCATCGTCATTATCCGAACGCATTTCGTATTCTGTTCAATGATTCTTCGCAGGAGCAGGATAACTCAACGTTTTATCAAAATTGCAAATACCTATTTTTCACAAAATTTCTATAATCATCTATTTTCCAGTATGTATTATTGATGAATAATTAAAAATATAACAATTACGTATTATTTATAATAATTATTGAACATTAGAAGAAATAAGTGGTGCAAATTCCAATACGGGGCAAATACGACCTACGCTTTATTTATTCGAATATCCGTTACTTTCTGCCAAATTTTTCACTTACTGTAAGGTAGAAATCTTCCTTTAATCACTAATCAATAATCAACATAGATTGCTGACATTTATTCTGTGATTTCCGTAATTCATTCATTCGAGAAAATGCAAGGTCTTTTTAAGTGCTTATCAATGTTTTATTCATTCATTTATGATAGAAATAAATATTTGTCTAGTAAAGTTTGGTAGAATTTTGGTAGTTTTGTTTTATCCAAGTATTTGATATAAAACAAACAACAGAATTACAAATTGTCTGGTTGTTAACTTTTGTCAAAGTGTATGTAAAATTGCATGTCATTGTAAATGCAGTTGCATAACATTTTGATCTATGCATTTCCATCGGTCGCGCAACGCGGTGAAAATTTCAAATATTCATAGTCATGTCGCCCGCATTTCTTGTCAGCTTGCATATGCGCGAAAGCGTTCCCTTTGACGTTTTTCATCGCGAGTCACAGTTCATATATTTACATGCCACGGGCGCAGCACATGTGTGCTCGTCGTTGTCGGTTTTTCGGCAGCGCGATAGTTTTCCTCGTTTTTCCGTTGTGTCCGCACGCGCGCGCGTCCCGTGCAATAAAGCACCCCGGCGCATTCCATCATCGCGTCGCGTTGTGCGCCGAGAGTTGATACTTGGCGCGTGGTTTTCGCGGCGCGACGTGAATTGGGTCACAACTTCATGAAGTTTCCAAACACCAGCAACCCTCTCGAGAGGACAAGCACGATAACCGCACGCGCGTTTGCGTCGACCGATAGCTGCAGATGCATTATGATCGAAGGGGCGCGCGCCAGGATTTATCTCGACTATTGCTGCATTTCAAGCAGTTGCTGCATCACTATGCTGTTACCCGCATCCACCCCCCGGACAAATCAATCAACTGAATGTTTATTTATGATAATTTTACCGCCCCATGCACCGAATAGAAAATGATACGTACGTACGTTGCACACGAAAACTAAGCGATGCTTAATTAAAAACAAACTTATATATATATATATACTAAAGGGGTGAGAAACTTTGTGCTGACACCCCCCGAAAAACCGCCGCCTCCATCTGCTAGCCGCACCATATCCGCATGAATATCAAGCGTGTTCAACTCGACGATTCCGGCGAGCGGAAAGTACAAGTACACGCGGCACTCGCGCATAAGTTTAATTAGATTTCTAATTTCTGCTGCGTGGCGGCGCGACGGGTGGGCGGCAACGGGCGCCATGTTCAATTTGCGCGATTCGCACAAAACACAAGCACGCTGCTCATCGCGTGCTCGCACACAGTCTTTTAATGCGTTTTACATTTCATGTGCATGCGCAAGAATTTCGCTCGGTGTGTTCATCAAAACGTCGCCGCAAATTTTGCATTAGCCGCCTCCATGTGCACCGCACACATAATTAAACATGATTAAATATTATGAATGCGAACTGCGTGTTCCCGAAACGCATGTGCAACATTATTATTATAATTTTGCTCCAAATTCGCAAATAAAAATCTTCAACCCACGCGAAATATTATACCACTGACGTCGCTGCCGCCTCCTCCTATTGGTGGCCTTTGTGTAATTAATATTTCAGTCGTGCAGTTGCGACTCATCCCCCGCATAAATTAACTTTAAATACGTTATGCGAATCTAATTTGTATTAGCAGCGTTTATTCGCCGCCCTCACCGCCCCCGAAACGCACACATATGAATGCTGTGCGGCCAGTTAATCTAATTGCTTACTAATTGTAACATTGACGTATCCGAATACAAATTCGTGCGCGGAGGTGAGTTGCGGATATGAAATTAGATTTGAACGTAAATATAAACTTCCGACTTTCATGGCATTGCGTAAAACGGAAATAAAAATTGCAAATTCACCTAAATATCCACTCGCTCGCCGCCACAGCCGCCACGCTCGCGCTCCACGCACAAAGTTTACGCGAGAGAGGAGTATAACGCCTGAGTAAAGTAATTAAACTTTCACAACTTTTAGTTTAAATCCAATTAGAATACATTTTCCTAAGTATATTTCAATTCAATGTAATTATCTCTACTTCTTCATGTTCGCCGGCTCTCGCAAACGTTGCCTACTAATGACTTCACATTTTCGTGAACGTGACTACATCATAATGATAATTTTATGTCAACATATTTTAATTTAACTTTTAATGATAATTTGTAAATATTTATTCGAGAAAACCGGAAATCTCGTTATACACACTCCGTTTGTATGATAGGAAGTTGATATATAATTTCTGTTATTCTCGAATGTTCCACATATTGAAAATTAATTGGGATACGTTAGAATTACAGAATGGAATTAAATTAACAATAATTTGTAAATTGTACTAAATAATTAGAATTACGCTGACGTTTGTTTAATGAGTTATTGTAAGTTCAAAATGTACTAGCACAATTTACATGCCAGTTTTGTTACACAAGCATGTAAATCAAGAATAACTAATTATTTTAATAATAATTATTCGAGTAATATCAGGGGTTACCAAAGGAATTATCACCTTTTTTAACCTTTCCGATCTCATTTTAATCAAATGTTTAAAAATTATATTTTTCAGAAGACGATAAATAATATTTTTTTCAAAAAATGTTCGGTTAAAATGGACCAATTGTTCTGGTAAAAATTCGTCAAATTTTATCAATTTTGCGTGACTGCACTATAACTTTTTTAAAAGCTTTAACATTAACAGTGTTAAAATGCTTTAACAACCTAGGTCATATAATTTTTTTATATAAAAATGGTAAAAATGGCGGAACGTTATTTTCTGGAACGAGTTTTTTAAAACACATTTTACGATGTAAATCCAAATTTCAAAAAATAAACTAACATTAGATTATTTAGTTCTTGAGGATTTGCTAAAACTCCCGTGAAAAAGTTATGATAAATTCTATTTTTTACCTTTTCTTGTTTAATTTGTTGTTTTAAATAAACAGTCAAAAATTCATAATGTTAAGAGGAAAAAATTCTAAGTTGGTATGAATCGAATTCATTGTTGTTAAGTAATTCGGACCACCGAAATTGCAAATTCAAAAATACAGTTTTCGAAATAATCGCGTTTAAAATTGCAAGTTTAGTGCTATTCGTAAGCAAAGAATGCACTTTAAATAATAATAACTATAGCTCTATTGCATCATTGGAATTTTGTTTTCCTATGTCATTTATGACAGCGAGAGTGCACTAGAAGAATATGTAATAAAAATTTCATATACCCTCTTAATACCTAAAAACTATTTCCTGAAATAACTACCTATAATTTCATGTTTTTAATATTTGTTTATTTTTAGCTTAATCATTAAATTTAATGACGATGTTAATAAAAATTTAATAATTATGAACATGACGCTTTCAATAAATAAATATCGATCGAACAAGTCGTGCAAATGAATAAAAAACAAATTGGAAAATTGTGTTCTGTCTGAATACACAAAACAATATTGACTCGCGCGAGGACAAATAAAGATTACAGCGCGTAATTGAATGCGCACATTCGCCGAGTCAAATATTGAGTTAATTGTAAATATTCGCGTCGCATTCGCAGCACAAGCGTGTAAGTAGCTATCATTAATTGGCAGTTTGTATCGCGAGCGCGCTGAAAATAGCCGTCGAGCGTGAAGCAATGTAATGAAAATCGTGAATGCCAAAGATTCGCCCCGGAGCGCGCGCAGAGCGCTAAAGTTGCGAAACTCGTTAAAACTAAATACAATACACACAATATAAATGCTTCATAGAGTTGTGCACTAAGTAACTATGCTGCTGCTACACAATTCGACGAATTCAAGGGAGAACGCGGCGCACGCGGGTGCACAGCAGCGAGCGGCGATGGGCGCCATCATCACGATCCAGTTGCACCATCAGCTCCCGTTCGGCGAGCGCCCGAGAGAGTGTCGTCTTTGTCATCGTTCCGGTGCGTTGGAGCATATTACACTTAGATTTTCTACTACTTGTTTTCTTGCGAAAAGCGCACTTCTTGCTGTAAACGCGCACCGCCTAACTTTTCAATACGACACGATTGGGGCCAAACGTGCGCGCTTGCTAACTCCAATGCTAGCGCGAAATGATCATGGAAATCGTCTTATTCAAAGCACAGGACCGCGGCAGGCAACTAAGCTAAAACACGATAGGAAATTGTGCGAATTGCAAGTGTTAAATTCAAACACATTTAAGCATTTTGTAATACTTTTACACTCGCCATTTTCTATTCAACACTAGTTCCCAACACATTTTCTTCTTGTTATTTAAATTACCTATGCCTAAAAAAGTATCAATGCCTACTTTTTCTCAGTTTTAAAAGGGGGTGGTATTTTAAACAAATTTTACAACTACTTCAACCATTAGTCCTGAACCCATAAAATTGATTCTCAAATTTGTCGTTTCCCATTCAAAAATTAATTTTTCTTTTTGATAACTTTATTCCAGGATTACAATCAGGATCAATTGGCTCAATATATAACAAACCCCAAAAAATTAAATTTAGTATATGAATGTCTTTCATGAAATTAAATTTTAAGTATATTTCCAGGAAAAGCAAAAATAATTTTCAAATTAACTGTTTTTTGAAACCACCTGAAATATTTACGAAGAAAATACAACGAGAACACTTAAAAGTTTTCAAACAAGAAATTAGGGAAGTGAGCGCACGAAAGTTGAACGTTTGTATTTTTCATGCGCTTGATTGAAATTTGTGATTTCCACTCGATTTGTTTGCGCTGTATTAACACATAATAAATTGATACGAGTAGTAGCGCACAAGTTGCGCGTAATTAAAGTTGCGAGCGGTTGGATAAATATTTATGACAGGCTTTCAGCGCGCAACTTTTCGCCGCCGCGGCGCAGCATATGCAATGCGTTCTTCAAAAGGCTTTCTTTCATCTTTGCGCACGGTTTATTGTTGCTACTTTCGTTTTGTTGCTTGCGTTTGTTGATGGGCTTTGTGTGGTTTGTTCTATGGAGATAACACGCGCTGTTAATGAAATTTAATTAGACGTTGCCATTATTTTCGTTTTAAACTTGAAATAAAACTGTTTTTATATCAACATAGCGCAACCTTAATAAAATTTGTTTTATGAAAATATGATATTTTTATACGCTATTTTTATATATTTCAAAACTTCATTTAATAAAAATTAATAAGACCCGGTACCATGTTACAAATTTTTTTATTGTTAACAAAAACTAATAATTTATTAAAAAAATTAATTAACATTACATTGTTAATTAAAATATGATAAAACCTTGCCACGTAATCAAATTTTTTATGAAAAAAGCGTGTAAAACTAATGTTGCTACCCTTATTCTCCATGCAACTATGCCTTGCCTTTGATATAACTTTATCCCTGGATTTTATATGTAAAAAAAAAGTATTTTCCAAGCAGAATCCTTAAATATCATAAATGTACTCCAAGGATAAATAATAATTTTAACCGTTTTTCGATTATCGGAATTTACTTTAAAATGCGATTAATTAATATTATAAAGTAAAAAGATGATAAATTATAACTCAACTTTATATAATTCAGGGAATCCCCTTTGTAAAGATGTAACCTTATGTTAAACGATAAAAAAACACCCATCTATAGGTATAAATAATTTAACCTACTTTTAAGCAAAGTAATTTTACACCATTAACCAGGCGTGTAAAAAACGAGGGTGTAATCAATGAGATCAATAAAATTAAGAAAACAAATTACATTCAGAGTTTAATTTCATTGCGGAGCAGCAAGCAAGTAGCAGCAAGCAGCATTTACGAGTCGTCGATTTAATGGCGCATTTATTCAACGCGTGTGTGCGCATGGTTTTAGTATTTTTTTTGCGCGCGCTCTTCTTTATTGCGACTCCGATTCTATTTCGCCCGAATGAGTCTACGAGTTTCTTCATTAGAGAAACGACGTGTTCATGCATTTCGCATGTTCCAGAGAGTATGCGCACACGCAAAAAGCAAAATACTGTTCGACATCGCATCGCGTTGGCGGTGGGACGCGGTGGCAGTGGCAGTGGCGGTTTCCACTCGCCTGCCTTCCGCAGGAGTGCAGCCAGAGAGCCACTCTTCACCGTTGATTTTTATTGCTATTTGTGGCGGTTTGCAGTTTTAAATTGGCACCACTTACTTACGTACGAACCGTATACATACACCACATCTATCTTGAGCGAATCGACCTACTTAGCTTTATCCGCGTCTCACAATGGTCGTCGGTTGGCGGTGGTGGTGACGCTGGCGGTGGCTAGTGCCCCAACCAATACGCGTTCGCACACGGCAGGCAGCAATGTTTACACTCCACGGATTTATTTTATTCCTTTTCACTTTAAACTATTTACAGAAAGGCACCCTCGGCATGCAATGTATTATTTATCTTATTTACGGTCCTTATGTGGTTAGCTTTTTTCTTTCAGCTCTCGCAGCTTTCAATACTGAAGTAAATGCTGACTGAAAAGATTATTTTAAATATTTTAAATTACTGCCCTGCTTTCCACGTTTTAATATTTTCCCTTCAATTCTAATAAAATTACATTTCTCATGTCAAGATTCCTTTGAATTTAAATTAGTGGAATTTCTCATTTGATAAATTATACGGCAATAAAACCATCTACTCGCATTTTTGTAATCTTCTTAAGTGAATACCTCTTTTACCAAGATGTAGGTGAATATTATAAATAATACCTGATTATTTCAAAAATTTGCACATTTTTTTGTTACGCATTGTTCTTCGTTATGAACTAATTAGTTCACTTTAACCTCTAATTTTATGTATAAAACGGATAACGCATATCTTTTGAAGTAATTAATTCATTTCCTTCGGCCGTTTGGTGCAATTAGTGATTGATAATTAACTTACTAATATAAATTTTCATTTTTGTAATAGATAGTGAACTTACAAAGGATTCTGCCTTGAATTTTTTGAAATTCAAATTAGTCGGTAATTTGAAGCAATTTTTTTTGCAAGTAGTTCAATCACTGATTAAAAAAAGAGGCCACTTCAAAGGCAATTTAGCGCACATGTGAAGATTGGTGGGAAATAATTTGAGCGGCTGATACGAATTGATTGATTGGCGTAATTGGCGATCGCGCATCAAGTAAATTTCGTTGAAAGTTTCGGCACCGAAGCGTGCGCGCGCTCGCTCGCATGCTTTTGACGACGCAACTGTTTGCGGGGCGGTCAGCATTTAATTTATAATTGAAAGTAGCGCGCTCGGTGGGCGGCGGAGACTTTTCGCTTCGGCGGCGCATCAGTGCGCGTCTATAAAGAGGCGGCAGCGATGTCGAATTTCACGCCTGAATAAATACGTCGTGTACAATTTTCAACGACGTGCGCGCTCGCCCGCCTCATACAATGTGTTCATAAAATGATTTGCACTTGTTATGCTAAAATTCCAAGTAGCATTTTCATACACATCTCACCCACCCAACTCGAAGACGATAAAAAATATCTTTCAATAAAGTACGTCCAACGCAATATAGATTTTTAATAAAAACCTTTCACAAGTAACAAAACTTTCAGCCTATGCCCCTCAAAAAAATATCAACTTTATGAAAATGAATAAATAAATAAGAAAAACGTCTATGAAGTACCAACAAAAAAATTCTAATCTACGTATGTACTGTATGCATTGGAAAAAAGCTCGGGTTAAACGCGATTTGAAGAATGGAATTGACAATTTGCTCAATGACCTGTCTGTATTCGGCACGCTTCTTTACTACCTCATCATGTGTCCCGAGCTGCCCTTCCTATTTTCACTCGTTTCACCGCCGTCGTCGCCGCCACCACTTCCACCCCCCCAGCCGCCCTTTGTGCCTTTGCCGGCGCTTCGACGAGTCATACATTGTCCTCCAATTGGGTTTTCGCCGTATCATTCCGCGTCGCATTCGCACTTCGTTCATGCCACGCGCGTTTGTACTTCGCTTAAGAACTTTACGATCTGCATACTTTGCCATCGTGTTTGAGAAAAGAACGACGAACGAAAGGAGAGAATCACCAATACAAAGCAATTCCATTCGATTCTATTTCGTATGTAGTTTCTATTTGAAAATCGTTTGTCCTCTTCGCATGCATATACAGGCAGACACTTGAACAATTTCGGTTATGTCCCTATTCGTTTTCGTTTCCCACAAGCGTTTGAGCAGATTTTACGAGCGCTGAATGAGGAGCGTTTATAACATCCATCCACTCGTACGACACGAATATTCCCAAGGATAGTACACATATGAGACTGAAATATTCCAATTCCACCCCCCAGCCCTCTTGCTCGCGAGCGCCGAGTTTCAACAAGCAAAGTAAATCTGTATTCGTCGTTCAATCCGGCGCGTTCATACGTGGCCATCAATGTCAATGCATGTTATAAACTATGCGCGAGTCCTGACGAAGGACAAAGGGACAAAGACAAAGAAGAATGGCGGCGACTGATATCACTTCCTTCCGAGGGTGCTAAACGAATCCGAGACGAATCTCGGATGTGTTATGACTTATAAGTGCTCGTAAAATGTCGAGTGAACTGCTCTCTGCGGCTAAAATTTTATCAAAACTTATAACGCAATGTCACAATTTATTTCTCATCCACCCTCCCTCATCCCTCGTGAAAAGGCATACTTAGGAAGATTATTTTTTCGCATTGGTCTGCTCGTCATTAATTAGCACTTTGTTCATTAGCGAATAAAATGTTTATGTTTACGCGCACTTTTATCATCAGTCGGTTTGTGCGCGCATCTTATCATTGCCGCCGCCGCTTTCCGGTAGTTATTCTTGATTAAAAGCACATAACGAGCACTTTGCAGTTAATTAAACTTATGTAATTTAATAAAATCGATCGCTCGTGTACGCCCGCCGGCGCCGCACACCGCCGCTCCACGTATTATTGAATGCTGTAATTTCGGCAAGAATTTTACGAGTGCTGCTTGGAGAAGTGCGGCCCTGTATTCGGCAGCGCAGCCGTAATTGTCTCTTATCATCGGCGGATTAATGACTGCCATTTATACGAGTTGCGCGCGTGTATCGCTTTCATTAAATTCAATCCAGCTAAAAGCATTGCCGCCCGCCCGCCAACAAGCAATAATTTCGCTCCTAAATATTTTTAAACGTAAAACACCAAATAAAATTCTTACATAAACGCAAATCCACTAATGTGATATTTTACTACAAACGAGTTGGTTTGCGTTGAAATATGTTATCAACTTAAAAGTGCTCGTAAAATGCAGATAAATTTCAAAATGACGACGATAATGATTCGTCGTTATATACAGAAATCGTGACTAAGCAGATAATTTCAAAATTTATGTAAATTTATTTCAAAATACAATTCAAACGTCGCCCATTGGTCCAGAAGCGGAAGCTTTTACTGGGAGATAAAGGAATAATTGAATTTTATGAATGTGAAAAAATTATTCAAATTTGATGGATAGTTTAGCAACAATTTACCGACAAAGTGGAGCAATTTCTTGGGCGAGATTTAATTCGTAAATGTCATATTCAAAATCAACTTTCCAAGCTTGTAGTTGTCATATATTGAAATTCTTTGGATGAACACAAACTACAACTAATGATCTTTCGAATAGTTTCGAAATCGTTTTTTAAATAGTATATTTTCAATTAGAAATTAATTTTTGAAAAATTTTCGAGTTTTGATGGACGGAAAATTTTCAAATCGACTTTTACTGATGTATGTCAAGTTGTGTCAAGGCGATATTACATTTTTATGGATTTTTTGAAAGTACCACCTCAACAGAATTTGAATTTCAAAATTGGATTTTCCAGAAAAATAAGTTTTGAACCACTGTACGTCATTACAAACAAAGTCATTGATGTTACAAAGCCCGAACCACGAATTTAATTTAGTAAATGGAGATTTATATTAATTTTATCCCTCTTTTATCCCTCTTTTTTAAAAAATTAGTTCTCTTTTCTGTCTAAGATCTATAAATTATATAGCAATTTCTTTAAACATTTGAATTTGGCCATTAGGAAATTTTTAATTTCAGAATTTCTGCTGATTTATCCTTTGTTATTTTACGGGTGTTCCGTATTCCTTCATAGCAAGTTCAATCCGCCATATCGCACTAATAACATCAGGTTGGCAATGAAGTGAATGTTTTCGGCAATTGGGCGGCGGCGGGAGCAGCGGAAACGAAGGCGAACGGAAAGAAAACCGAACAAAACGAGGCACGCGAACGCCGAAAAGGATAACCGAAGTGGAGGAAGGCGCCTTCGTTCTTTGATTTAATTAAGAAGTGCGCGTACTTTACTCAAGGCTCCCGCTAATACCACGCGATGACCGCACCAACACGCGCCGCGTTCCGCTTTGAGAACTCTCCACTCGCCGCCGCCGCCCCCCTTGCGCTCATGCTCCTCTTGCAGCCACATGCTACGCGAGCCATTCGCCAGGGGCTCTTATCATGAAGTGGCCGAATTTTACGACTCTGATACACATCGAGCCGCGTACAATAAATGCACACACACACACACACCCACATCCGCGTACACGCCGCCTCCAAATAAAGAAATTGCCAGCAAATCTAGCATGAGCACACGCGTTCTATATTACGAGCAGCTGCTCTTACGATGGCAATTAATGCATTTCATCCAGATAATTAACCTTTGTGGAAATTGGTGCAATTTCATGTACTTCATACACGCTTCACTGCCATTTCACTCGGCTAGCTCTCGCTCATTACGTGTGCGTTCGCATATAAGTAATATTCACTCGTACGTGAAATGTTCGAGCAAATAATAAAAAAAATTATAAAAATTTTACAACGTTGCCAAGTCTTACCGAACCATTAACCAAGTTATAACTTTCTGGAAATTTAAATTTATTACTAATTGAATTCCAACATAATTTTCGAATAATGATAAAAGGCGGCATTGCATTCATGGAAATTGTGTTTATGCATTTTCTCTCGTAAATTGATTTAAACGCAGCAGCGTCAATAAAAATTTAATATTCAGTAGCTCGGCTCTCGACGAAGAAGACAACTAGCAATTCCCTGACAAACGCAAAGTTAATGAACTAATCTAACTTGGCTACCACCACCAGCACCACCACACCAACGACCTCATTGAGTTGTCGTCCTTTTTTGCATCACTCTCCCAGTTTTCTTACAATGCACTTGTTCCGCTCGCATCCGTGCCTTTCGTTTGTGTTTTGTTGTTGTCTACTGTGTTACACCCGTATTCTTCTGCATCGTTATGGACGGGCGTTGCACTTAAATTACTTACATAGATCCCAACTCAATCAAGAAATAATTTGTTGTCGTCCTCGCAGGACACCTGCGCGCAGTTTTTCCGCAACGCGCTCGCGAAGGAAAATAATTAATGATTCTACAGTGACGTCTCGCTAATGGCCGTAATACTTTTCGGAATACTTACAAATTTCGACATATTTGTTATTCGAGACGTGTTTTAACGCAATCCTTTGCATTCGCGAGCATTTCGGAAGTGAGGGTGTTACAAACGGCAACATGGTGCGCATACACAGCGTGCCTCGCCTCGCACCGTATTATAATTCTGTTATGGCACACTTCTATGCATATAAAGCACTTTAATCTACCTGAGCGCCACGGCTTTAACGACTCGGGATGCCAGGCGTCTCGCTATCCTGTGACGAGAGCGCGCGCGCGCCCGTGCTCCCTCGCTCGCTTGCTCGTTCCGCCAAGTCATACTCAACTCGCAATCGCAATTGCGTTCGCGTGCTGGTTACCTGCTCCTTGATTAATTACCAAAAATTTATAGATATTCCAAGCACTGTGCATGCACCTGCACGCAAATTAAACCGGAAATAAAGACATTAGTAACGCGTATGAATATGCAAACTACCAATACACAAATAGTATTGCGGTTTGTCAATTTAAATGCAAGCTAGTAACGAAAAATAACTAGTTTAGATACTTCATCTATCGTTTTTATACAATTTATGTATTAATTAAGGTTTAATCCCTTGTAAGTTAGTACTTAACTCTATGCTAATATTTGTATCCCTTAAAATTTTAATTACCAGATTAGTAAAAGCAATTATTTTAAAAAAATTCAATTGTTTCAGCTGTTTTACATGTGCTATTTACGTAAATTAATTTTGTAAATAATCTTTATTTGTAGATAAGTAATCACGAAGGAAGAAAAGATTTTCCATGTTTTTCAAACAATATTAGAAGGAATATTTCTTTCCAGTCGCAAATCAAAGGACACAGTTGTCGAATATTTTTGTATTTCCGGAATCCTCCTAGTTTCAAATAAAATATTTGCCTATAAAATATCAATTTTCGCATACTTTTCCTCTTACTACCATGTAGGTAATACAACCATAGAATTATTTCCGAAATCCACGTATTTTCATACATTTTCTAAAGCTTTTTCCAACGCTTGCAATTAAATATTTCCTGTTTGAACAAAGTATTTCTGCGAGAATTGATATCTTAATAAATTTCAAAATATTCTTATTGGTAATTAACAAATATTTAGGAAAAGTTATGGGAAACAATTAGTGAACTTTGGCTTCGTATGGAAGAGCAAAAGTTGAGGATCTGATAAGCTACAAAGCAAACGCAAGGAAATGAAAGGAACAAACAGAAATTAATTACGATAATAATTTCGACCAATGAATATCATCAGCACACGCGCCCTAACAAGCAGGGGGGTGCGACGAAAATGCTAATGCGTTCCTGAACTAATTTTCGCAAAAGTTGCCACCGCCCGCGCCCCCACGGTTTCCTTCCTGCATCGGCACCCCGACTCTTTAAGCGTTCCGCTGTTTGTGCGTGCTCGCGCCAAAGATTTATAGATTTCTATCTCGTACTTCATTTGCCTTTTGTGTTTTCGAATCCGGCACTAGTGAGCACCGCCAGAGAGAGAGTTAGTTCGCCATTAATATGAACGGACTATAATTACCAATTAGGAAATTAACCCGTTTAATCCCATCGTATTTCACGCTGCGCCGAGATTTCCACTAACAATAAACTCGTGTTCATATTTTCGTATATAAATTTCAAGTGTAATTTACGACACACGCACGCTGCCTTCAAACATTTATAGATTTGCAATAAAATTTTAAAAACTAAGTCACATGTGCCCTTCACGTTTATGACACCTTAATCGTTCGAATAACCAATAAATCTGGTCCTCTTACCTTTGGAGATCAGTTTACTGCCGTGCGCCAGCTCCGTAATCAGCGTCGACGGAATAAAAAACAATAGGAAAAGTGCACTGAACGGCCGCCTCCGATGCACGCTGTTTGCGGCACGCCGCAATCGTGCTTTCCACATGGTTGTCTCGTGCGTGCAAAACGCGACTATTTCGTCATCGTTCAAAACACCGCTTTTGTTCAATAATTGATTAATTGAATTTGCAAATATTATTGTTGCATTCGTTGCACTTATGAACACCGCTCTCACTTCAAGCTCGATTAGTGTTGTGCGCCAAACGCGATCTCGTATGCTTCAGACGCGAAGTGCTTGCTCTGCCGCCGACATCGCCGCCCCAACTGAATGTAAACATGTACCGGCGGCGGTTAAATACACACCGTTACGGCTGCCGTCGCTGCTGCGCATGCGTACTCTCCGTACGCATGCATTCTAAATTCTCATGCAGTTCAAATGCATAATGCACGTTCTCTCTTCATTTAAATACAGTAGATATCGCTTATTGCAACCATTAAAGAAAATAACCTCATAGGTGCGTCGTTATATACGAATATCGTTTCAAATAAGTAGAAACTTTTGAATGGCTAATTATCAAAAACAATTTCATATTTTTATTGTGACCTATTTGGTTGTTTCATACGATATTTGCATTAATTTCACAAAATTCTGTCGCTAAGTAGATAAGAAATTTAATTTGACTAACTAGTGTTCAAGTAAACGAAGGGTAAATAGTCTATTTGTTTAAGCATAAGTGGACTTCGTTTTCGTCGCTAAATAAAAAGGATCATGAATAAACTATGTTAAATGTATAATGAGTAACAAACCGCATAATGAGTAACAGCAGATAATGGAAATCACCCTCAAATCTACAAAACCACACTCACGAAAATTAAGAAAATGCTTTCTCCAACCCTGTGCACCCACCCCACCTTGTATAAACGCCTCGTGTCTGGTGCCGCCACGTGTTTGTGTTTGACATTAGTTTTTGTTTTCGCACTTGGTGGACGTGATTTAACGTCAATGGAACTTAAACGATAAATACCGGACTTTTAAGTGAACCTGAATTATTATATTATTCATTTGTACTCATTTGCCGTGCAGTTTGTTGACAGGTAATAAGAATCGGTAATTCTTTTACCTTCCCAAGGGAGAAATAGAAGCGTAAATGGCTGAAACTGAAAAGTTCAAACGATATTTCGATTTCAAACGCTAATAATACTAATGAGTTGTGCCTGATTGCACGGTACTGCCGAAGGTTACATACATCTATGATATATGTTAAATTGTTGGATGCAGATTAATTGTTTGATGCTGATAACATATGTTAAATTGAGTCCCAATGTAGTGAGGTAAGTGCAATGGGAGTCAAACTTCGTTCTTTTAAAACTCAATTTCTACCCAATGTTGGTTGTCTAAATTAAGAGTCAACTCAATTAATCGATAAATAAATAAATATCTATCATAAATAGGTTCCAGATAGATTTTATTTTTAAATAAGCTGTTAGTTAAAATCTCGCATAGGTGACTCCCATTACCATTTTCTCTCCTCTTTATGAAATTGTCACAAATATCTGATTAAGATTCGCCGTTATATCTGAAATGAACGTTCTGGACAAAACTCAATTATTGCATTTGATGAAGCGTAAATCGATAATTAACAATCAAATGTTTAATTCGCCTATAGGTACCTACTATCTTGAAAATCTCTATTAAGAAAATAGGTCGCTATAACGGAAAGTGCCCTCAAAATGAAACTCAGTATTAAGATTTTATATTCTCAATAATAATCTTTGAATTGGTTAGATATAATATTTTATATTTGGTAAAAATTTAGTGATGAAATTTGGCAAATAGTTTCGGTTATGCTGGGTATTTGTATATTCGAGTGTTTTTACTCAACGTTAACGTCGAGTGAACGCAGGAAAAAGCAGGAGAATGCATTTGAGTAAATTGGAGTGGATCTCTTCCCGATCAGCTCCTCGAATTTCGTAGCCGCCGCCGCGCACCGCCGTCGCTGCGAGCGAAACAGAGCACAGATAGATTATTGGAAGATTGGAATATCTTAAAAACAACGACGGCGGGGCGCACCGAAGGGGCATCTTTATTTCATCCGGCTGCCGTCCTCGCGCAAAACCGTAGCGCACTCACTGTCATCCTCATCCCTTCGCATATATAACGCGAATTCGCAAAATGCGGCACACTTTTCAATGCGCCGAACGACGAACGCGAGCGCGCACGCCAGACAAACACATTATACCTAAGAAATGTTTGGCTTTGTTGTCGTTTCGTTTCGATTTTAATATATTTACATTTCGCCCGTATAAAAGATTTTTTCATCTTGTGTTCTACTTGATCCTCCTTCATATTCATAATTCAACTTTTCCTTCTCCTAAAAATGATCCTTCTCCATTAAAATGATTCTCATATTTGTTTTTAATCAATTCAATATCTTTTTAGACATTTGTTACCACTTCTAATCATAAATTTTAATAACTTTCCAAAATGTAATACACAAAACTTATCATCTTAAAGATATAATTCAAGTTATTCTTCAATAAATGCCTAGTTAAATAAATCAATATGTCGTTAATTTGCTTCGACCTGCCTCGCTAATTACTGCATTTAGATAGATTTAACAAACTTGATAATTTTTTGAATGCTTCTTCTTCAGACACTTTCGCTAAATTAGATTAGAACTTCCACAATTATCGCAAAAGAGAAGTCTGCCTAAAACTAGGATAATTTGAAAATTTCACCAGATTTTCAAGAGTAATTTAGGTAAATCCTGTATTTTGAAAATTCAAAATTATTCTCCTCCATTAATTATTACCAAATTATTGCGCAATTCTTAAAAATGTTCATCTCGCGCAGCCAAAGATGAATCAAGAATAAAATGTGCCCCATTTTTGTCTTGGTTATACCTATTAAGAAAATGATTAAGAAATTGTGCTATAAGGTGCATAAAACGCAAATGTCAAATGGAGTAAAGCATATATAAAATTAATGCAATGAAGTGGAATGTATGATGCAATTTATTTGCGCGCAAAGCGAAAACGCGAGGGCAGCGATGCAAATATGTTGATACACAAATTGTAATCATATCAAAAAATGATTTGTTTTCGTTCGTAGCCAATTTCACTTCAATTTCGCCGAGAATATCGCGCCGCAAATTCGCATTTTATTCGCGTGGCTTTATCAATATCTCCGCTCCACCGATACGTAATCCATACACCGATGCGCGGCGCGGCGCATACGTGCATTTCCACTTACAGCGCGAGCCCGCGCGGCCCTTATACAACATTAGTATGTATGAGTATATCACGTAAGTGAAGTCATGTGTATATACGAGTGCATCCAGAGTATGCATAACTATGCATGCATGCATAAATTCACCGAGGCTTATACAACATAAATTGCATAATAAACCGTGAAATTTCGCTCATACTCAATATGTATGCGACGATATTGTACACTTAAATATATAGGGTGTTTATTACACTTGACAGCAACAAAAAATCGCGCGGATATATTATGGATATTGATGATCATATTTACGACCACATCAAAATATTTTCCCGTTTGCTTCTTTCATTTTTAAACAGTGCATTTATTATGTCATCATAAAATATGCTCTTTAGATTATGTATACATAAACATGATCAAATGAATATTGATGATTTAGATGTACAACGAAAATACGTGTGATAAAATTGATTTCATGTTATGATTAAAAAATATAGCAAAATCCACCACATGCCATGTTTTCACTAATGAATACAAATAGCAAATAATTTAACGAGTATTTGAACAATACTTTTTGTTACACTCTAAATAAATTCAAATCAACAAAATTAGACGTCTGTTTGCACCCGCAAAAATAATACGCGTGAAAGTAAATAGATGGTGAGCAGCAAAACTTCCCCTTGGAAAAAAATCATCCCTTCTTTCGGCATCAGCATAATACGATCATAAGATAAAAAATTGGAGAAATAAAAAGTACGCACGTGGTGAAAGAAGGGGACGCATCTCAAGTTCGCACATGCACATCCAATTTGCAAGAAAATTGCCATTCAGCTAACGCGTATGCTTCCACTATTGTTGCATAAAGAAAATTCTTACTTTGCCTACTCTGCGAATGCAGCCACCCCTTAGTAGCCCTTAGTAGTCTGCATGGTAAAACAGCAACCCTCTGTTCAATAATAATCCACTTTAATCATTAGATTTGTTTGGCTCCCCTTCGTTGTAAACGCGCATGCCCCCCGGAGGTGCTTCAATAATTGGCTAATCATCTTCATATTCAATTAAAACATAAACATGAGCCGCGCGGAAAATGGCGAGTAAACAACTGCCGTGCGCCTTTTTTAAAGCCACCTTTATGCTCGGCAGCCTTTGTTACATCCGCATAAAGTCAACAGATTTCTCATTAGATTTCGGCAAACAGGCATTAATGAAAAATTGTTTGCTTGCCGCTCAGGAAGTTTGCGAAACCTTTAATACCATCTCACTCGTGATATTAGTACTCAGCGATACGCAGAACTTCCATTTGTAAGATGATGCCGAAGCATCAAAGATACCAAAGTTTTTAGCGTTCGACGGTAATATGAAATCTTCATTTCAATTAAACTTGAATTACATGCAATATGCTGTGAGGTTATGCGTATTGTACATTCTTGAAGAGTTTGCACAAAATGCTCTGCCAAGTTATACGCTCCAGCGCTTGTTTCACGGCGAAAGTAAGTAATTGTTGTACCTTATTTTTAATATGTGAAATCCCTTGTTGTGTCGACGCATAATTGTTAGTAAACAGCCATAGAAAATAATTCACATACCTGTGACAATTTATTTGTTTCACATTCCTTCATCGTCCTTGAAATCATTGTTGGAATTCCGAGTATTCATTGTAAGCTCTCTGTGTTATTCCTTAATTCCATTCTTGACTTGTTTATTTAGGTCACCAGTCAGCTGTTGAATAAAGATGATGATAGTACAATGAGTTCTAGGAGTTAAATACTAATAGTGACGCCTACGCTTATAGTCAACTACACAAATAGAACGTATAACTCACCGTTTTAATATCAGTAGGCATATTTAGTTTTATATTCCTTGCTCAATATAAAACCACATCCAAAACACCTGTTTGCTCGAAGTTAGGTTAGTACGTATACCGCTGGACATTTAATTTGGACTAACTTTAACCTGTTATTCAGAATAAACGATGAAATTGTTAGTGTTCGAACTGAAACATTGCAACATTCACACCTTATACTAGCTTACCTTACCTTTGAGAAGAGGAATGTTGATACACACTACTTTCCATTGGAGCACTATTATGTGTTGTTGAAGAAAATCTACACGCGGCACGTTTGTTCACAGATTAATTAACCGGTTGAGATGGTATTAAATCGCGGTTATTAGCACTGAAACACATTATTTGATCTTGTAACCCGAAATCAACACTACCAAACACTACCGAAGCACACTAACTGGCGGAATAACGTCTCTTAACCTCACAATGCTAAACCTATTCGACACCAGCCAGATATTGTTATAGGCAACCCATCACATAAGAGACCAGACTTTACATTATAATATGTATAACAATAAGATAAATTATTTTATTGAATTAAAACACAAATACGTTTTCTGCAATTTGTTGATGTAACAAATATTAAATAGTTACTAAATATCAGCAATCTTCAATACATTTAAATGTAACTATCATACACTATACTAAGTTGTTTCAACGTTATTTTTGGGTGTTTAACAATTTCACAGGATATAAACAACATTGACTATTAACTAAGTTAGGTATACGATTGTTTATTGTCATTTACGTATATTATCCAGAATCCATTTAACATAGTGAGCTGTCCTTGTATAAATCCCTGGCCGGTTATCATACCCACAATATTTAGGACCATAGGATACAATTCCATGCTGTATATATCGCGGAGTGGTGTTTTCCATTAGATGCTCCATGACAAGAGGACCACCACTATCTCCACTGCAAGAATCCCGTCCATGTGTTCCACCAGCACATAACTGATTTGCAGTTACATTAAGGTACCTTTTCGAAATACGGGCACATTCACTGTTTTCTATTACTGGTATGTTAACTTTAAGAAGTTCTGCGCTTCTATATCCTAAAACATGATTAAGCGTTAAACGTATACATTTAATAATTAGTTATATCATACCAGTTTCAGTTACACCCCATCCAGAGACTACTGCGTTTTTGGAAGTTAAATTAAACTGAGACAAATGGCCTAGCGGTAAGCATATTGGCTGAATAAATGCTAAAATTAAAATTAAGAAATTAACACCAAAATGATTAAGTTTTAAAGTTACTTACAGTTTGAGAAATTGACTGGTCGGGATAGGCGAATTAGGGCAACATCATTCACCAAATTTTGCCTCTCATATGCAGGATGTAAGATAAAATCTTCAATATAAAAGTCTTGTGCATCTGATGCACATCGTCCAGTATCATCATCACAATCAGGATTTGTGTTGATATTATGCTCGCCCAAACGAACTCCAACCACTTCAGTCATTACATTTCTAAAACAACAATATTTTGTTTATCAAATGTTGTCACTTCTTGCAGCAAAATCATACTTTCTTGTCCGGAGTAAGCAATGTGCAGCAGTTAACACATATCTCTCATTAATCAAGGATCCACCACATCGGAAATCCAATCCCGTTCCTATAAAACAAAACACGTTATAGAGATTCATAAGGAAATTAAACACAAGAAACATACGTGTTTGATAAGCAATCAAAGCCATCCAAGGGAATTCACCAAGCGCGCTTCTTCGCCCTCGAAATATTCGGTGTTCATGTTGTACATGTCCACACTGATCTGGCAACAATTTTTTGTTTGGATGATCGTCAATGGCCTGTGTACTTGTTGATTCTTCATGTCCTTCTTGTTCATCACTGTCAAAGTAAACTGGATATGATGGCTTGTTGTAAGTGCAACAAACTTTAGGTGCATTATTTTGAAATCCACATTGATTCCGGGTGATATCTCGGATGACATATGCCGGTCTTGGTATTACTGTTTCCTCAAGTAATTGGACATAATAGGGACACTTTTTAATTTCAACACAAACTTCATTAGCTGCTAGCGAACATCGTCCTATAATTCAAATCAGTTTAATTAATGTAATTGCCTCAATTAAATCAATTAATAATACTCACGAATATAGATGAAAGACGAAGTATAAGTTAATTTAAGTGTAAATAAAAAAATTAACACCTTTAGTACGTACATGATGTATGAGTAAAATATTTGACTAGATCTTGTTGGTGGTTGCAAAGTAAATGTTGGAATCTCCTGGCTTGAATTACCCCCCTTCAACAGCTGGACAACCCCTGGGAAATCCCTGCTGTTTGGGAAACCATTAATTTCAGTATAAGGCGGTTAAGCAATTATACCTCAATAGCGTATAAACCCAAAGTGTCTTTATCTCCGCCTTGTATTACTATGACAAATTCCGCCACCTAATAAACCCAAAGTGTCTTTATCACCTGCTTGTATTACTATGGTAAAATCTCATCATTATATTCTTTAACTTAATTATATAGTACACAGGTTTTGCTAACTATAAATTATAAAAAAATAAAATTTGCAAACTACACATACTATAGTACATATTTACTACAGTCAATAAAATACCTATTATAGAACACCTGTTAACAAAACAAAACCTTATTTGTTTACAAACTACATATACTAGCAATAACACTATCTTAAGACTTGATTTAATTACCTTAATTTTATGCCAACGCATATTTTTTTATGAAACAACGTAATGTGTAGATTCGTTAAACTTTATATTTCATGATCTAGCTTTAACGATAGTAATAATTATATTCACAAACTAATAATATGTACTTACTCAAAAATATGCATTCTTTTAATACTACTAGCGCTACCTATGCGGAAGACCACAAACGTTTCCAATGTCATACAGAGGGATTCCACGAGATGTCGTCCAATAACTGCTGCCGCACAATTTTCGTTCAAACTGGTTACCGCCTCTGGTTAATTCAACTCTTCACAGAGTTCCATCGTGTGACGGACTGCACGCGTGCACACTAACTGTATGCCGCTCAGTAAGTTAGCAGGAGCGCAAAGCTGGTGCAATCGTTGCAGGGGAAAGCAGCAGCAGCATCAGCAGCAAAGTGTGCACGAAGAAGTGCGCGTTTGAAAACCGGGTGAAGCGCAGCGCGCATATTCTATGGATTATCGCAAAAATGTGTGGATGCATACAACGCGCGTATAAAATGTAAATTGTTGAAAACAAAACCGCAGTGTTTGTGAATTGTTAAACTCGCAGGCGGCCTGCTGCATTTTAATGTGAAACTTTGAACGACGCCACCGTTGCGCGCTTCCCTCGAATGCAGCTGGCAAAGATGTGCGACCGGGATCGCGAGCGCGACTCGCGAATCATTCCCGATGATAATCGACGCCTTGTTTGTGTTAAGAACAACGTGGAAACAGCGGATACACCACATGTCATGGATAATTGCGAGGACGAGGAGCAGTGCACCGACAGTGAGATGGATAGCTGGGAGAAGTTCTTCGGTAAGTTTTCCACAAATCTTTCTTTACTATTCGAAACGCGCAGGGCGGCCGAGTGCGGGTTTCTAGGTCAGTACGGTTTTATCGATACTGTCACTGCCGCCCCCAATTGCGGCAGGGCGGATGCTGGATTCGCAAGGAAACGTGCCGCATTCTCAAGGTCAAGAAGCACCCGCCACCTAAGAAACTGCGCAATTACAAAAAAAAAGAAAAATGCTTCTTCAGCATAATATTCATAAATGTGCATATAACATAAATACTTTTGTTTTGAATTTGCTATGCATATTGGAACGGGGGGATGTTTGTTTATATTAATGTCGTGATTAATGTGCAAATTCGCACTGGCAGAATTCGATGGACTTTGACGCCATGCGGAATACATTTTTTCAACGCATGCTTATTGTAATGTATCACACTGATATGCATTAATTGAAATAAGAGTTTATTGTCGTTTTACGCACGTTTTGTTTATTAAATTCGCGAATGAGCGCGAAATGACCCTGATTAAAATTGCATTTTGTTTAAAAAATGTGTAATTACAATTTGCAAGACAGGGATCATAAAGTATGTAGATATCACTTGCACATTTCAAAATTGTTACAACGTTTATACATTTTAGGGAGAAAACTAAATAGTTTACAACGTATATTTTCTAGATTACAAAATCTGTCATAATATTAAAATTAATTGGTTAATCAATTAGAGTCTCAGCTTCTTCGTTGATCAATGTCTAGTCGGAAATAAGTTTTCCATTATTGGCTATTTAAAAAGTTCATTAATCTTCGCAATAATTTTCCGCTAATATTTTTCATGTTTTTTTTTTCTATTTTTGACAATTTGATTTTTCCAATCACGCAAATAAAATATGAGCAAAAAAATCTAAATTATCTAATATATTTTAATCATTTTTAATTTTAATTATATTCATTAAATTAGAGCACTTTATAAAATTTTACAATTGCTGAAATTGTTTGTAATGATTTAAAATTTAATCTTTTTGAAAAAAATTACACAATTTGGAAGGTAACATTGTTGCATGAGAAGAAAACCGGGAGCAATGTTGCACACGGTTAATTCGATGTCGTGCTTATTGTTTTCGAACGTATCACATGAATTGTTTATTATTATGAGTTAGGAAGCTGCGCGGCGTGCACGAAGCGGCGCGCACGTGAGTTACCTTTGCGCTTCTGGTGATGGTTGCGCCTTGGTGCACACGGAGCGAAGTTCAAGCGCATTTCAAAATGTTCAATCGAATGGAACTGAAACAGTAGACGACAAACACTGTTGTACATGAATCCATTATGTTCCTCTTCTTGTCCGTCCAAACAATGAGAGGAAGCCGCTCGGTTTTTAAGGAAATGCCCATCGACGAGGGTTGATTCCTTAATTTGTTCATTAGCATTCTCAATTCCTCCTCATAACTCTTGCGTAGCACTTAACTAGAGGAAAATAAAAGTATGCAGCGATGAACAAGCGAATCAGCGCAAACAGGTGCAAAACTGAAAGTCTTGAAATGACATGCAGATTTTTGCAGATTGCACAAAATGGTCGAGCATCCGCCGCACACGCGCGGACGAACGCTTTTTAAATGCATAATGAAATATCATTTTGTTGAATTACGCGGCAAGCGTGCCTTGTTCGTATGCATGCATGCAGTAGGTATACCGGTTTTTCTTTTTATTATACTCTCCATCGTATTTTGGCTTGGGCGCTTTCGGCGCTCCTGAGGCACGTTCTGCATATTTGATGTGTGTATATTTTGATTTTTAAAAGGCGCGCAAACCACGCACCTGACACATTACCCAAATCATTACCAAAAACAGAACGACACTTGCTTGATGAACTCGACGAGACTTCCAAAAATTCAATTCTCAATCAGAGAGTTACGGCATTTTATTTGTACCTACGTTTTTATTAGCGCGCGCACTTTTATGAGCGTTCGTTCAGCTGCAATGTAATTGCATCTCATGACGTTGGTTGTTGTTGATCTCAAACATTTCTCCCTTGCTATTCGTCGACATGCGTTGAGTGAAATTTGCCGTTGCAATCCGTCGTCTCATTGTTGCGGTCACGTTTCACTACACATATTTCCACCGAAATATGTAAGGAATGTGTCGCTTCCATTACTGCTTATCGCATTAATATGTAATTGATTTTGTGCCAGTATTGAGCATTACTTTCTTTCTTCACGTTCTCACGTAATTGTAATAGGCTCCGAGTACTTTGTATCTTCTCCCAGATTACATCGCACATATTCGGCAACAGCTGTGCCAATTTGGCATTATCCTAAAACGTTTGAACTCTGTTCTGTGACTGACATTTACAAAAGCACCGAGCAATATTTACTTGGTGGTTAAAGGCATTGAAATGGCTGGTTGAGTTTGCATTTTTGCTACATTAATGCACTTATGCTTTTATTGTTTTGCAAATGAATTGCATGTTTATGCGGTGGGCCTCGTCGCCATAATTCGACGATAAAGGCTCATCGTTTTATGTTCTCGCGTCTGATTCATATTGTTTTTATAGTGTGTTAATTGTTCAATGCGATTCCAGTGCACTAAACTCTAAATTGGTTAAGTTAACAAACGGTACATTAACGGATTATGCTCGTAAACTCATCAAAAAATTCTTAACAATGAGACAAAACCTACTTAGAAAATTATTAAATTTCAAATTAACTGTACGTTAAAATCCTTCAAAACGTGTCAATTAAAAATAATTTATATTTAAGATTTCGAGCTAATTATTAATTTAAAAATAAACTACTTAGTTACTAATAAATCATTAATCAAAAATAATTACTTATCTTAATGTTTCAATCTAGAATTAATATTCAACACGTATTGTCTTAAAATAGAAAAAATGAATTATATCTTCATAAATTCCAACGAAAAATAAATAAAACTGGTTTAGGAATTGACTTATCTTTACACGCGATGAAATAATTGCCTAAAAATTTATTATTATTGAATGTTTGTTAACAAATAACCTTCATCATCATTTTTTAGGCAATTGCAAAAAGAAAACAAATCACAATAGATCAGTTATTACATGATGTCAATATTAATTAAGTGCGTGTGTTAGATGACTTGAGTAACAATTGACATGTTGTTCTATAATTGGCTAATAAGTCGCGAGTACAATTTTGTAATGTTATAGGCAGACCTTGAATTTATTACAATTTTTCCAAGTAAATTGCGTCTGATGTGTATAATATGCCTTTGTAAATAATGATTAAATAATATCGCGAGTTATTTCTTGGCAAAATAATAACAATAATTAACTAATTGATAAGTGTTCAATGTATTAAAGTAATCGATTATAAATAACATCGACAAGGAAGTGATCTATAAATCAATATGATATAAATTATAAAACGTGATTATCATTAGGAACTACCTGCTTAAACATAGTAATTTGCTATTGATTATCCAGAAATTAAGTAAGAAAAATTAAGTACAAGAAATTACTTAGAACAAGTCAGGGTTAACTTATATTTTTAACTTTTCTAGAAGTTTCTCTCAGGAAAAGCAAGTAACATTATTAGCTTCTGATATGTAGTAAGGATACCCAAGGATACCCAAAATCCAGAAAACTGTAAAGAAATCTGGAGAGGTTTTTATTTAATTGCACTTAATTTCACTTAATATGAAGTAAGTCTTAAAATTACTTAGTTCCTATCAAATATCCTGGCATCATTAAGCACAACTTAAGAAGTTGTTAATTCCCTAAGAAGGACATAATCCTTTTATGTTCTGTTTCGTCCTGTCGAACTTTTTCTCTGTTTCGTTATTAAAATAATACTTAATTTTTCTAGAACAAAATTCATATTCTGTCAGAAAAAGTTCATTAATAAACAATTCAATAATAATAATACAATTTAAAAGCAATAAAATGAAACAATATGTCTTTTTAATGAATCCTCAACTGCATACACCCATTAGCAAGTCAGACATGCGTCGTTTAAATAACTTTGCGCATTCTAAAAAGTCGACATGATTTAACCAAACAATCGCCATTCGCATACCAATTTGACATTGTACATTCTAATGCTGGTACATAAGCATAATAAGGCAGCAGGCACGAAATGATGGCAGCACCAAATTTGGCATTCGATATTTAATAAATCCAAGCATCATCATGCATCGCATACCGCAACACAATGCGACAATACATATTAGTTTCACTTAATATTCGTGCATGCTCCGCGCTCCTCGTTCGACCTGCATTATGTGATGTCGTTCACATTCACATTCACGTGCAGTGTTATATTTCCTTATGTCTCCTCCTTTCTCCCCCTATTGTAATGCCAATGTTATAACAACAATAATGATGATAATAACTGCAATATAAGCGAATAACTCGCGATACATATATGGCCGTATTCGATCCACAGATAAAATTTTATTCGCATTTACATGCATTTCGTATTTATTTATATTCCTGTTTAAATCTGTATGTACGCCAATGTTGTTGTTTTATTTACTTACAATATATGGATGAATGTCAAGTCGAAAGCTCCTCTTACTCAACGTCTCGTTACACTCGGCATTAAGATAACCAGACGCATTACGCAAGATCAAAAGTTGAAAGCTGTTGAAGTTCAATCAATAATAATACTCATTCAAGTTTCAATTCAACGCTACCACATACATTATCATTGCATGTATGCAACAATTATTCACGCCAGATTATTATTGCATGATTTATGTGTTTAGAAATTTGTCAGAAAGTTTGTGACTAATGAATGAAATGGATATGAATGATCATCATTTCAATAGATGGAAATATGTCCAGACTTTTTAATTGTGCCATCGCTACGCCTCATGTTTGTTTGATAATGTGCATGTGCATCATGTGCTGTTGCTTTATAATCTTTAAATATTTAGTTTTTTATTGCTCGATTGTCTATTGGATTAACCTCATTGATAACACAGATTTACTATTAATATTTTACGGTTCTCATATAGTTTCACATTCATAAATTAATATTTAATTTATCAACAATAAATAGGCAATAAAAATGTTAAATTTTGAAAGGTGACACAAATTTTATGGAAAATTTAAGAAAATTATCAAAACCTTTTTTCTTAACATCGAATTAATGTTTTAATGTATTTTTCGGAAGTTTCAAAAAATATTTTGATAGCTATTTTATCCGAGAATTTAATTTAATTTTTGATTGTTTTTATGGGTAAAAAAACGGGAATCCCAAAGAAAGAATTTTAGATTTATATTCAAAAATTTTAACAGTAAGTTTTCTAATCTAAAAGTATTGCAATTAATCTCAATGATAACAACAATAATAATGATAATAACTGAAGATACGTAACTGCTAAGGGGATTTCCCTAACCTACAAATTTATTTAAAACTTATACGTTGTTTAAATTGAAATTTTTGTGGTATTGAAAAAGAAAGGGTTTTTAATTTTGCAATTATTTTTTATGTAGCTAGGTATTTGAGAAGTAAAAGTAATTTACGTCTTCATTAAGAATGAAGTCATGCAAGTGCTCTCATAAACATGAATTTCTTATGCCATATGAGGACTTCTTGTTGAATGCACAACAATTATTCGATGAAAAAGTTGAAGACACAACATATTTGCATTTCACGTTATAAATTCGTATGGGACATGTGGGTATTTAACCAGACGAACGCACTTATGACTAAATCCACTCAACAGTTCGGCCACTTAAACGTAATCCAGCATTTCGTCACGTTTCGAATTACGTTTTCTCGCGTATCGCATCAACTGCAACTTCTTGCGTTTCGTGCACCGGGACGTGCCTTGCATATTCGGAGAAGCGATAAATCGGTTATCGTTGCATTCTTATCACATAAGCATTCGTGTACGTATTAATCATAATCCAATTGGCGGTGCATTTTTCCGCGTTCTCTTATTATGCGAACGGTTTGTTTAAAGATTAAACCTTCTATGTCTTCGACTTTGTTCATAACGGTTCTCCGTCATCAATCGACAAAACATAGAAAAGAATCGGGTAATGAGGATCACCTATGCAAAATTTAAAATAACAGCGTATTTTAAAATAATTTCTTTCTGGAAACTTCTTAAAACTAAACTGTCGCTATTTATGTATGAATTGAGATCAGTTGTAATTATTTAGGCAATCAACTTTGGGTAGAATTCCTGTTAAAAAAATGTTGAATCCCTTTGCACTGACGTAAGGGCAGTAAACTAGTTGGTAATCAGAGTTTCCAAATTAACATAAAACACAAATTCGTAGTGACAGAAGCCTTGAGGCGTTCACAGAAAACGAGGAGGGTGTAGAGGGGGTGGAGAAGATATTTTCTTAATTTTCAGGACTATAGTTTAATAGATATGGGGGTGTTCACCATTGCCCACTGACCCTTATTGCCTGATTTTCCGCTAACTTATTAACAAATTGTATGAAAGTTTACTTTTTAACAACATTTTAAGGAATTATTTAATTAAAATTGTACTTTAAACTTTGCTCTTTGAAACTATAAACTCAATCTAATTAAACATTTATGCACATGAAAGAGCAATAAATTGTAAACTAACAGTTAATTTACTGAACCTATAATTTAAGCATAATGAGAAATTACAAACATATCCAGAGCGTAATTTAATTTAAAGTTTAATTACAAACCACTTTCATGCTTTTCTTGCAATTACATAACCGAATTAAAATTTGCCGTTTCGAAGAATGCGCAAAATATGCAAATTTTTTAACGAAATGCGACTCTTGTTTATCGCACGCTTTACTTGCGCCAGTTAGCTAAGGTAAAGTTTCACGAAACTTGTAACTTTTCTTTCCAACAATTCTGCCAAACAAAGCAGAAAGTAGTGTTATGCGATCTTGAATTCAGCACATGAAGCCTGACTTCTTCTACTATTATGGCAAAGCATTATTTATAATGGTTAACTACGTAGCCAAGTACTACTCTACGTACGTAATTGCGTGTTGCGTATGCGTACTGCATATTTGTTCGCGTATTAAAAGAATTGTGCTCTAACAAGAACAAAAAAAAACTTGTAGAAAACCTTGTAGAAAACCTTGATAATGCACTCTACCGTTGCAATAATTATGAAGACATCACATGTCTCATTATTCGTATGGTTGTTCCTGTTTGTTTTTATTTTAATTGTGGTTTTCTTTATTTAAATTACTAATTAATTTAATCAGCAATTCCTTATATTGATTGGTCTTATATTAGAAATGCAAATGACAATAGCAATTGTTATTTTATAACTTCATTCATTATGCTTTTAGTCACTTGTTAAATATATAAAATTTATTTGACTGAAAATCTGTTGATTAATTTAAGTCAAACCACTTAATTTTCTGAAATTTAAAATTGTTTAAAATGTTATTAAATTAAAACACAAAACATTAACTATTTGGAAATTTACTAATAATTCTTACTAATATAAAATAAATTTCATCATCTTTTGCGAGGTTATGTTTTATGGAAGTTTATTAATTAATTAAAATAATAGTGAAGTATATTCCTGATAAGAATATGTAAATTGTATTTTCAATCGTTAGAATGATAATGAGAAAAAAGAACAAGTTACTTAACATCCTCATCTAATAAATCATCCAATAAAAAGCAAATTTACTCATCGCCTATGCGCCAAACAACAATATAGTAAATTAATTGAGATGTTGATGGGTACATCCACCCTGCGCGCACGCACTATAAATCTTGCGCGAAACAAGACGCGTGGTGAATAAAATTATCGGACGATTTATTATTTCGCTCTCTACTAAATTTATTTATTGCGTTTTAAACTCATCCGCTGCGCGCCTTCAGTGTTTTAATTCACACAATTATGCGTCGAGATTTACGCTGCTGCTGTTGCTAGCTGAGCGGCAGCAGTATAAGATCGAGATGTTCATGGCGTATGCAAAGTGCATGGCATGCGCGTCGAAGAAAGAAAGAAAAGTTGATGCTCAAATTAGTAATTTATTTACGGCGTGGTTGCGCACATGATCATCGTTGTTTCTTCCCCCTTTGCATTGCATTGCGTTGTGTTCGCTCTGTACAACACGCAATTCGTCTTCGTGGAAAGCACAGAAGGCACCGACAAATTAAGTGCTCCGCGCGCACTCGCACCAAATGAACTTATTTAATGAATGCGCGTGCGCGCGGTATTGAATAATAATAATAACTGCTCTGTTTGCGCTATGAGCGAACGCGCGCGCACATGTGCTGGAATAATTGATGGATTTTTTCTCGAGTTCATTTCAAGGAACGCCGACTGTTTTCACGTTGTGCTTCATAAATCGTAAATTAAACTAGCTTAATGCACTTAATGAATTTAACAAACGTGATGTAATTATTTTGTTCACACGCTATACTTTAACGTTGTACTTCATTTTATACTTCTTTTAAGATAATCTGAAAAAGGAGAACGAGACAAATTTCAACCAAAACTACTTTTAGAAAACGAACATTAAGAATTTATTACTAATCGTTTAAAATCACCAGCAAATAATAACATTCACTCAAGGCAATTATGATCATTTGTTTAAGGTTTTATTGTTGTCTTAGTTTGGGCTTTATGTTGATAATTATAACACATTACATTTATGATTTTCACATGAATATTTCCATTAAATAATTAAAATATTTATGGATTATCATAATGCGAAAACGGTTCCTTGTAATTCGAACTTTCAAAAAGATTTTGTTTACCGATTAATTAATTTCATCGTTGAACAAAGAACTTGTCAAAACTCGCGTTCTAAAAGAACTGGCAAAGCTTTAAACCCAAAACTTCAAATTTTCATACCGTTCTTTCGTCTATTTTATTTTTTTAAGTGATAAATTTTCAAGTAAATTTAAAATCCTTCAGTGATCTACTAGCTCAATTCATTCTAGATAATTAGTGAAAATTTGAATATGATAGGATTAATAGTTTTTGAGTAATCTTGATCACCGCAATTGCAAATCTGAAAAAAAAGTTCTCGAGATAATCACGTTTAAAGTTTCAAATTTAGCACTAGCACCATACAAATTCTGCGCGATAAATAGCAATAACTTTGGTACTATTGTATTATTTACTCTCAAATTTCTTGATAAGCTTCTTGATGAATTGTACTATGAAAATATGTAATAAGAAAATTTTCAATTTTTTCAAAATATCTAACTGCAAATAACTCTTGACACAGCTTTCAAATGAATTATTATTATTCATTAAAGTTTGGCATTGCAATGTCGCTTGACCAATGCAATAATTGAATTCAATTTCAAGCAAGAAAGTATGATAAATTTCGTTACAGCTAAATTTAAAGATTCATTAACATAAACGAATAAATAAACACTTGTCAAAAATGCGCAGAAATGACAGAATTTATGTTCTGGCGCGAATTGCATACACATGTTGTTTTTATAGCGCATCTGTACATTATTTGCTTTTTGCTAAGCCATTGCACTCAATCTGTTTGAACGAGTACACAATGCAAGTTCAAAGACACAGTTCAGTTTGATATTCGACATTGAACTTTTTAATGCGCGACAAACAGTGCTTGCTGCTGCTGCTGCTGCGCTAAATTCGTTCAAGGCGTCATCATCATGACCATCATGATCATGATGATCGTCACCGCCTTTCCGACTGACATCCAATTGATCAGCTGTCAAACGCGAATGGAAATAGATTGGCGCATGTTCAATGCTACGAGAGTAAGCTGCTTACTCTACTTACGCACAATTAGAGCTAGAGAATTCCGAAATGCAAATTGCGCGCCAAAGCGCCATGCGCAATGCGTCTAGACGCAAGACGCCAACTTTACATAAAGCGCTTTTTTTCTCGTTCGACAGCGATGCGATGCGCGATGCACGAAGGAGAGGAGAGAATTTGTTATGCTCGGAATTAATTCATCAAAGCGCACAGTTTGCGATTAGCATACGCGCATTATGCATTAGATGCGCATATAATAGTGGACACCGCTTTTTATTCATACGAAAAGTATGCGCGTGCATCGCCCACGAACGCATGCAGTGCTCCGGGCTGCCAAAGCGGTGTAAGAATAATGAAGAATGAAGCAAAACGCCGAATTATGCAACAATGTCAATGTCACCAGCGTGCGCGTTTAAGGATTGAGAATTAATTTCGGTCCATTGCAGTTAACGCTTAATTCAATTGAGAGTTCAAGACTTGTGGGTTGCGCGGCTATTTTTAGAACAAACTTCAAACTTGTTGTTAATAATGTGAAGAATTTCGAAAAGTCCATCTGTTTGAATTTTTGCTGTTTTAGGAATGAATCTATTACTGAATGCATGTTTAACTGTAAATTGTCGTTAATTTAGTTGCATTTTATGTTAATTCCAATGCAGTTTCAAAATTTATGTGCATTGCCCAACTTCTAATTAGTTAATTGGTTAATTAACTGTTCTTTGCAATTTAACCTCATATTCGAGCAGTTTTAAATTTTTAGGGATGAAGAATAATTTAATATAATCTCACGTTATAATTATTATTAAAAAAATTAACTTACTACAATCAGTTGATTGGTTATTTATTATAATTTAACTTCGTATTACTTAAATTTAAGGGATGATATTTAAATTAACATAACCTCACTTTAATGAACTTGCTGAATTTCACGTTTGTTTCACTCAGGCTCATCTAACGTCATTTTAATTTATTCTTAAATTTAAGGGATGAAACGCTGATTAACATAACCTCATTTTAGTTAACCAACTAAACCTTTCCCCTCTTTTTTGCTATGGTAAAAATTAACTGGTTTTTTCATTTAATTTACTGTTAAATTTAAGGGATGATAAATAAATGATTCTTAGCCTTACTTTTTTAAACTTAATTCTTTGATGATGTTTTCTAATTTCATTACTAAAGTTTTAATCAATTAATTGGATAATTACGTAGTTCACTTATTAAGTGGTCTACTAGAAGAGAGATGAAATGAAACACACCCTAAATTAAATATTTAAGTCAATTATTGAGGTTATCTAATTATATTTAACTGTTTGTTCACAATTGTTTGTTTAATCAGTAATAATACGAAACTTTCTAGTTGATAGTCTAAGAAGTTAGTGAGTGCTCTTATCTAATTACATTGCACTTCCGGAAATTATATTGCGGATCGATTGTTAGAGCATATCAAATATCATGCGATAATTTCGCCGAGCACGAATTTCGCTGAATAATCCTGGCGATCAAGCAGCAGCAGCAATGCGACTTCCTTTTCTGATGAATGCATTCGCATTAAATATCGTTTGGGCATGCAAAATGTACGCGCACGCCTTTCTACCGTTTTATGTTACGAATCTGTTCGCCTCCAACTCCGACTCCAACTCCAAGTACCTTCGCATGCGTATAACATTATAGCGCATTGGGTTCTGGTCTTTTCACGTGGCAATTTTCATATCACATCCATTCAATTCCAACTACCATTTCTATCCCGCTTGATACTCAATCATTTCGCGTCGCCGCATTCGACGCGAATATCGTATTACATCAATTTCCATTTAGCGTGCGCGGAACAAACGGCCGAACACAGTGTGCAATTTGTATTTGTTTGCGTTTTGTGTTCGGCCTGCCAGCGCATTGCTGCTCAATCAGATACGACTGCAACTGCGACCGCTCGCTGTCAGCTCGGATGGCGAGCCAATCGTAAAGATAAAGGATGCATACAAATTAGTTGATTCATTTATCATCCTATTGATATTTAAAAGGTGCTTATTTGTTGATTACTTTTAATCAACTCTATTTACTTATTATAATTCTGATTCATGAGATAAATTAGGCAATTGATGTCTGAATAATACACGTTTTCGCAATAATTTTCAGCCTTAAACAAATTTAATTAATTTAATACTAATTTACATTTGATCTAGAATTTGTGCAATTTACCAAATTATTTAATTATAAATTGAATATTTGATTTAATTATTAATTATTTTACTTTCTAAAGCCAGCATAGCAATCAATTATTTAATAAATTAACGTTAAACAATTTATTTTCTAATGCAATTGAAAAACCCTTGATTAACATTTTTTTAAACAAACAAAATTAATTACTAACTTCTCTTTTCACTCAAATATTCAAATAATGCTAATAATTAGGATAAAATGATATAAAACAAGTAATATAATTTTACTAATTAAAGGATGTAATGTCTTTTTATCTCATAATTAATTACTTTCATTTAAGAATTAATTAAATACTCAAAAAATGTTGAATTTAAAAAGTAAACGTTATTTCTATTTCACAAACGAAAAATTATAACTAGTTATTACTTAATTATTTAAATGATTATTTACCATATGTCAGTTTTCATAAAACACTTGGTAAAACTAGGAAGATTGTACCAGGATTATAATCCTTTCAATACAATAGATTCTTTATACGGTTTAAAGCATGTGGAAATAAATTAGCATTTTAATAGCATTATTAATACCACCATAATTTAATAAATACGTGCACTCAATACAAGCGAAAAATATCAAATTACATTAACATTAGCATAGAATACGCAGGAGAACCCCAACCAACTACTGTATAATAATACATGATTGTTGCGTAATAACGCCAGAAGACGCACGCGCAATACGCATTCAATAAATGCATACGTGCGCGCCTTCTGTGCGCATCCCGTTGAGAAACAAACGTCATAAATTTTTTCCTCAACGCACACGCACCACACAGAAAAGAGGAGCCACCAAACGACGAAATTCATACACAGCAATATAAAGTTACACACGCATTAACCGTTTATCCATCCGTTATTATTCATACATTTTATACCTTTTTTCTTCATTCTTCATCTTCTCTACGCGCGTTCATCATTCGATACATTCAAAAGTGCACACTTCAATCAAGCCATTTTATTATCTTTTATTGACAATAACTTTACTTATAAAACAATATTTATAACTTGATTAGGATATGGTTATGTTGAATAATAAAATATAATTGAATAGCCATAATGCATTTACCTCGTTGGAATGGAAATACGTATCAAATGACAAAATTATGTGGTAGTAATTCGTGAACAGTTAAAACACACTTAAAATTATTTGCAATCGAATATATGTTAGTGGAACTCTTCACAGCGCATGCGCGTACAATGCCGGAAACACGCACAGACGCCATTTGTGATGAACTTATCACGTCGCGATCGCCATGTTTAATGATATGATACCAATCATGATACGGGTGATATGTAAATGTAAGCTTCAACGTCAAGTCGTTTAGATTACTTTAATTCATTTCATACACTTGGTTTCCAAGTTATTTGAGGTTATTATTGACATGTATTCGAATGTTATGATGTCTGCGCCTCTATAATGAGCATGCGCATAGTGTTACTATCTAAATATGTGCATAATTTAATTAATTAAAATTTATCTCAATGCACTTATATGAAACGTAATTTAGATACGTAAAGTTGTTGCAAATGAATACTAAAGTATTGAACTTAGTACACAGTATTGACTCGACGCAAAATGTTATCATGTATTTGCAAACAATGTTATTTACGATCATTTATTATTAGAAAATGTCAGATACGTCTAATAATTAGCTAAAAAATGTGTGGATTTGTTCGATTCGCAATTGCTGGATTTTTTGCTTAATTATAATTGCATTTAATTGGTTCGTAATTAACCGGTGTACAGCGTGATGCTCTTGGTGCACTTGCGCTAATAAGCTTTCGGTGTTGCTCGCATGCTCTTTGACTCTTTGGTGTGCAACCGGCAAAGAAGTGATCTTCTTCTTCTTCAGCGTGTTCATCTCCTCCTTGCAAAGAAGAAGAAGAAGCAGAAGTGTTGTGCGTGCTTTTGCTTCCTTTACTCGTGGTACTCTGGCATTCAGTTCTATAAATAAACCGGGCGTGCGTACAGTTCCTTCATCCAGCTTAGACCATTCCAGTGCAATGCAGTAATGAACTTCTTCGGTATTACATGCCGCGGAGAGGGCAGGACTATAAATATAAATTTTCGATGAGTTAACACCGCATACGTAACTCTTTACTAAATATTTCCTATCGCTTTAATCTCTTCATAAATTCTAATTAGTTATTGTTTAAAACTTTTAATTAGCTTTTGCATTCATTAATAGAGGTGGGTCTGGATAGTTAAGCCACCTTTTTACATAAACTCCATACAGGTGAATTCAGTTTCATTTTCCTTTTATGCTTTAATTAGAAAAACAATTAGTAATTAATTGTGGGCATATTTCAATCATTTTTAATGCAACATGGTACCGTGTAATAAGTGTCAGCGGGCAATGGGAATCACCATTCCCATTCCCAAGAACCTTAATTACTAGGTCTTTAATTAATTTGTAGTCTTGATATTTAAAAACACGATGAGCACCTTGCATTATGACTTAAATTCCTGAGTTATTCTAAATTTTTACCTGTAATTTGCCTGCAATAAGCCTGATTTGCCTGTAATAAAGTGGCGGGTAATAAGAATCGAATCTTGTAATTTTCCATGGAGAAAATGGTAATAATACTAATGAGTTGTGTCTCAGAATGATAATGCGGAAGATAAATGTATAATATCCCATGAAATCGAAAGAAATAATGAGATATGCAGTTTTATGTGTGGATGAGGAGTCATACTGCTGGTTACACCTGTGATACTTAAATTGTCTCTGATTAGCAGTGGACTTATTCCCATTGCCTTCAGGCAAGTGCAATTTCTTTTTTTTAAACTTGAGATATACCCAAAATTCATAGATAAATAAGTAAAGGTTTGTTTTAAATAGTTTCCAGAAAGATATTTTAAAATAGGCTGAAATTTCGCTAAGGTGACTCCCATGACTATTTTCTGTCCTTAAATCGATATTTACGTAGTTATCATAATAACATCTGATATGACTGCTGCAATTAAATTGATTAAATTTGGATTTATGTAGGTACTCAATAGTTTATCAACCAGTTCTGCAAAAATAGTAAATTTCTGGAAAATTTATTAACACGAATTCAAATACATTTTAAATAACTGATCGTTTCAAGTGTAATATAAACAAGCCATTACTTATCATATTTATTCAAGTTCTTATCAATTGCAATATTGCAAAAACACGTGCATGGCAATATTCGCAAGTGAATTAAGAGCTTACTTAAGTATTTCATGGCAAAAAATGGTTTACCACAACTTGGTTTATTGATTCTTAATACAACCATCTTTTAAGTTCATTTAAACTTTCATTAATGATATTTAAAAAGTTGTTTAGTTATTCATAATTATTTTAACTCATTACTTAATCCTTTATTAGGTATTATTTTAATAGCTAATTAAGCCACTTTTGGTTTATTTATAATGTTCTAGATTAGTGACTTATTCAGTATTATTTAACGTTTGCCATAAACTATTATACCTTCATTTCATTATCCATAAAACAAAATCAAAAATCTATTGTACTAAAAAATTGTAAAATTAAGTAGGTAGTAAGAAAGATGATGAATAAAGGTTAAGTAGTTTATACATTTAAATAAGTTAACTAAGTACTTGAGTTTTTGATTTTGATAAGCTATTTATAGCTTAATCAACTAAAGTATATGACTTACTCAAATCACGAAGATATTCAAAAATTCTATTAAATTTAAAGTTTACTTATTCAATGTTTTAACATAAAATTTCATCACCTTAATTGAAAACGTGCTCAAACAAAATTGAATTTCTTTTCCCAATTTTACCAGAAAATTGTAAACTTTTCAAGTAGGTGTTAATTTTATATAAAAGAATAATTTGTACATAAAATTCCAATTTATTTTTACTTTCACGTTGTTTGATAAGTTTATACGAATGCATAATTTTCGAATATTTCATGTTACAATTCAATAAAGTTTCCTACACGATCGTAATCTGTATTTTTAGCATCAAGTTTACACAGCTTATTCGTGTATGATTTAGTCACGCTGATCGGTGATAAGAAAAAAGCGCATGGTGAAACGGTTGATGATTTATTTACATTACATAAATGCACATTCGTAACTGTAAATGATGATGCATACAGCCAAATGAAAATGTAAAACGACATGCACGCGTTTTTGATGCATTTATTGTTCCATCTCATGGCGCGCCACTCAGTAGATCGTTGTTCGTTTGTCTTTTTTACATATTCTTCTCCTTCGGCGCGAAGCAATTGACAATATCGAGTGAAGTGAAGACGCCAGCCACACAGTGCGCGTGGAGACACACTCACTACCCACATGCATTCACCATGAAAGCTGAATTTATATATTGTTATTTATAATGCAAGTGTGGCTGGCGTCTCATTGCATTTCCGTTTCATTCTCTTCTTTCTCATTGGCTCTCGTTCATTGATCATAATTGTATCGCATCTCGCATTCGAAAGTATGTGAGAGGTGTTGGAATCTAACCTGAAAATTATACATCGCTAAGACGACCAACAAGTATTGTAATAATAATACCTTCAGAAGTGATATTGTATAATGTAATGATCACGTGCATTGCACGATATGAGATGACAATATTTAGGTTATAAAATGTTAGGTTTTATGATGTTTAAACGCGCGTTATTTGCTTATGCATTTCCATACTTTTTTTACGTGCATGATAAACCTATAAAAAGTGGATTATAAAGTGCGTTCTATCAAAATACACTTTTTATGTATTGAACTAAAATGCACTTGGAGACTTGATTTGTTTGCTTAATTTTTATTAAGTTAATTTTATATGTACTTACCTACTTGCCGCACATTCTTGTTAGGCTATAAAATTATAATTTATTTACGTATTTTTTAATGTTTTTTTAATCAAAACATTTCGTTAAGGAATCATTAATTTGATGTGTGAATTAATAAGTGCTTTAATTTATGTCAATTTTGCTTTATGTTGTGTAATGCGGTTTCTGTTTAAAGTTTAATGACTTTTTATCAATTAATTTCTAATTGATGATTTAGGTAATCACTGATTACTTATCAATTAATTTGTTTCCAAGTCAGTAAATTTAAAATTTCTAGCTCGCAATTTGCTTCACTTGCTTTACAATTCGAAGTAAATTCAAAATTGCATGAAAATAAACACTTTGCATTAGATTTTAGAGATTCTTCAATTTCTCAAAAATTTTATGAAATTTCACTCTACAATTTAATGAGATTTGAAACAAAGTTTAATTTAATGCCTTTTAACAATTAATTATTAGATTATAAATTAATTAATAATTGGATTGTTTGTGCTTAAATTATAAATCTAATCTGCATTGAAAGCATGCAAGTAAAATAATTTATATTTTGCTTTACAAAAAATAGTAAATTATAAAAAGTCCAGAAATTAGAAAAAACCAAAAATAATTCTATATCTTGATAGTTTAGGTATTCAAAAATGGCTCCATAATAGTATTATTTGAAAAAGTTATAGCCATTTTAGTGCGTTTTTCCCGAAACTATTTTTTTCGCAAAATTTGTCATAAAATCTCACGTTCTAATCGGCCGATTTTCTTGAAATTTGGCCTGAATATTTTTTATATATCTCCGTATTGTAGGAACCAACAAAATCTAAAAATTTCCAATGTTTACTACGTGTTAAAAAGTCTGGAAAATTACAAAATATGTGAAAAAATGAACTTTTTATTTGAGTAGCTGCCATTTTGCAACAAAATTGTTTATTGCGGGTTTTCTTGGCTCCTACCATAATGACATTTGTACTAAACAAGAATCTACCCGGTTTTATTTTTTTGATGACCAGAAGGGCCGGAATCGTGACAAGATGAATGTGGTGATTTTTTTAATCCTCTATTTCAACAATGCATAATTTCCAGCAATTTAATTTTTTGTAATGAAATTTTTGTTATGTATTCTTCAATTATGAACAAACAAGTGATAAAAAGTATGGAAAGTAGACACCCTTAACCATGTACTTACTTTATTACTATAATTCAATATTTTAATTAATTAGGCATAATTACGTAAATTTTATTAAGTAAAAGTAAAATCACATAATTTATTCACGGACGAGTATAAAAAATTTCTAATTAACATTTTAATGTTTATATTTGCGAATTTTCAAGTATGTAGTGGCAAGAGTTTTACTTTTGCTCTGTAATGAGAGTTAAGTTTAAAGTTTAACGATGCGACGTATTGATAGGATTGATGATGGTCGATGGCCTCCTTCAGCTCATTACTTTTCTTTTACGTTTGTTTGCTTTTCTTCGATTTTCTTTCGACCGATGCTGATGCACTATTATGCACTTGGGCCGTCGATGCGCGATGATGACGATCGCATGCTCATTTGCCCATTCGTGGCCCTCTTCGCTCGCTGATAAAAGCGCAGCAAACGCAGTCGCGTCTTCGCCTCATTTAGTCATTCGCTCAACATGGTCTTCGTCTTCGTTCCTCTCTTCTCTTCGCTGTGCCGAAGAGGAGTCGCGTTTGCCACCAAATATGGTCTAACGTAACATTGTTTCAAGCTTTGGACATTTCTTTTTCATCGTCTACCATATGGTTCTCCTCAAGCACGCTCAAATTTTGAAGGTAAATATTTAAATAGAAAATTCATAAAGATGTAATAAATTGTCTTCAAATATGTGTACACCATGTTTATTTTTCATTTTTACTCATAAAAATAGCCATTAAATTACTCAAAAGAAATGTCTCATCCAAAAACAAATTTATTGCCTATTATTCTAAAAATGATAAATTATTATTGTTATAAACAAATTGACAAGATACCAAGGCATTATTAAGCTATAAATAGATATTGAAGAATTTGCAACACATTGTATAAAACACCTTTTGGTTCACTTGAGAAAAAAAAATACTATGGAGAAGCTTGTTACCACAAGCACACACACTCGTTAGATAATAGTTGACTATCTATACGTAACAGTCAAGTTCGAACAGCAACGAGAGTTTGCCTTCGAAGCACATACTTCCACTCTTCTTGCACTTAAACAGTCTACATACTGGGGTTAAAAACAAAAAAAAGCTGCTGGCTGCCTCTTCGAGTGCCTTCTTCACTCACTCATAACCAAGCACAGCAAACACACTCTTATCACGTTTTGTTCTTGTTTCGAATCATGCACTAATATTTTTCCTTGTCGATTACATCTGAAAAGTGACATTAGCACTTTATTCGTGTGCGTAAAATTCGATAGCATAATTCGTGCATCGTTTCTGAAAGACTTTCTTTGAACGCGCTGCGGAACAAGATTAATTAAAACCTACGTGAAGGAAAGATGTGACACTAGGCAAAGATATTTTTTATTTGTTGCGAGTTGACACAACAACAGAACAGCTCTTGTTGTGTGTGCGGGGCGTAGACGGCAATGAATGGAAAATAAAATCAACGGAATAAATAAAGGCCGAAAGCACACACATTCGAATGCGATAAAGGCCCAAAACGACGTCGTCGAATGCGCTCGCAATGCGGTGAAAATGCGTGAGTGTCACAAATTGCCCCATGAATACGTGTATGACCGTACGAACAGACCACAAATGTTTTATATTTCCACCCATCTGGTGTTAAAATAATTAATTAATGCGGTTACAACCAACATGCATTAATATATTCCAAGAAATTTATTGCATTTTAAACTACTTACTATCAATTTATCATGGAAAGTTGTTATTTCATTTTTCCAATCAAGTCACTTAAATATTATGAGCTAATTTTCAATCCAAAGTACATAGTTCCTTAATTTTGAAATCTCTGTAAATCTTCCTGTATTTTCCAGAAAAATTATGAATTAAGGTTTATGAGTTTATGAAAACTTTCTCCGATAATCTTTTTTATTAATACTTTCCACCCAAATGCAAAAACAAATTTTGTTTATAATTTTGTTTAAATATAAAGAAACGAATAGTTTCACCCCTTTTTGATCATTTTGAATAATAAGTACGTTAAATATGTTAAACTAGATTTAAGAAATGAACCAATTTGGGCTTGGTTTGCCTTGGTCTAAATATAAAAACGGAAATTAACAATCGATAAACCGGAAACAGCAACTAAACAATCACTGAAACGCGTACGTAATTAATGTGCACATGATGCACAGACTGCCGAAAGCTAAAGAGTTCATTGACTGTCAGTCGCAAGTCCGAAAAACATTCGGTGATGACTGAGTGAGCGACTGAGTAAGCTAATTTGTTGTTTGAGTGCCATAAATGCGTTCACGATTGTGTATACAAATGCAACAACGCGTAGACAACACGAAAATTGAACGATATCTTGGTCCGTCCAACAATTCCATCGGTGATTTCCGTGTGTGGATTATTTTTGAGCGAAATACCTCCACGTGCTGCAATGCCCTATCAAGCAGTCAATTGATATGTTCGTGCTATTGGGCTTTTATCATTATGTAGTTTGTCCTAATAACTTGAACGTTGCATCGCATCACGAACGAGGAACACACACGCATTAAGTTATCGTTTTCTTCGCTTCTTTTTCTATTTTTATTTGTGCCATATGCGTCGAGGAGACCCATGTGTTCTGCCATGTGCGCTTCGTATCTACGAAAAGCGTCCGTTTCCTTTAATTTTATCTCGCCTTATTGCCTAAACTTGGAATATTTCCATTGTTAAGTTACTAATTTATAATGCAAATGCAAAGTTCTTGTTTCTTATTCAAAACTCATGAATTTTGAATTAGGACTAATTCTTAACCTCAAATTGAGAAAATCTATTCAGCAATCCACTTTTTTGGAATTATTCAATGTAATGTGAAGCACAGGACTGAAGTTTACAATAATCTGCGGGTATTTCTTAAAATTAAATAGATTTTTCATCCTTTGGCTAAATTTATTTTGGTTTGGTTTTTAACTAGCTTCAACTTTTAGCCTCAAATCTAATTAAAATATTCAACTACATATAATATTTCTAATTATTAATCAATTTTTATCAAATTCCTACAACTAAAACCAGACCAAACTTGAAACTTTATTTAAAATTTGTTTTTGCATACTAAATTCAACTCCTTTTTCGACATTTGTTTACGCGAAATGTTTAATTAAGATTGAGTCATCAATTGAATCATTGATGCATTTAAATTTATGATTAATTACCTCGTATTGATGTCTTCATTAGGATTTCTTAACTTAAAGTTTATATTTCTACCGAGCGTCAGCTCGTTGTATTCGTTCATTGGAATTAGAAGAAATCTTGAAAGTATGTTGAAAAATTGCATTAGGAAAGTAAATTTTTGCATCATTTGAAATACAAATATGTACGTAATGAAATCACGCGGGGGATTTTTCATTTTTCGCAAAATTGCGGAGATTTATATGCGCGTAGGACGGCATCATGTCGGTAATAAGCAGTTTAAGTAGGCGCTTAACATTTCGTCTTGGCGTGCGCGTCCCGTATACGCGCATGCAATCGCGCGATTTCTTGCGATCTCTTGCACACGCCGCGTAATTGCGTTATGCGTTATGTGTGTTACGTTTACCTGCACGAAAATGAGCCACGATTCTATTAATAACAAACGCAGCACACGCTCAGCTTAATTTTCTATGGAAATGCGCATTTCCTCATCATCGACACGCTGATAACGATCAGGTTGTAATTGACCCGTGCGAGCGCGCTTGATTTTTCGACAATTTATGCGCATGTGTTGGACCTGAATATTGAGCAGCTCATTGTAGCCCACAAACTGATCCAACACTAAACCTACGCACTGCAGCTCGTTTTAAAAGAAATACGTACGTCTCACTCATAAATTCAACGTTTTAGCGCCGCGCATGTCTCACTTATCTCAAGATTAGACTACTTGCGCATTAAATATTGATTACAATTTTTGATTTTTACTTCATTAAATCATTGTAATTATATCCTAAAAAGGCATTAAACACGTTTGTCTAGATACCGGTAAATTAATTATTCATTTATTGAAGATCCTTTAAAAATGTTACAAACGAACAACACTTTACTCATCAGACATTAAGCAGTCAACTCTCTTTACTTCTCACTATTTCACTCTTGCAATCGACTCAGAGTATTAAAGCAGGTCATGTGATAACAAGTATAAATAAAAATCTTTGAATTTGTTCACATTACCTTTATTCATGCTTTAAAACATTAATATCTCATTTTAGTTATCATAAGACATACATTGATCATCTTTTTAAGAGGGAATGAAATGTAATAAACAAGCTTTGATGATTTTACTGATGATTTTTCCAAATAAAACACTTAAAACTTAAACGTGATTTTAAGCATCTATATTTCGGAACTCCAAGCACAGAAAATTATGAAATTATCAGGAAGGATACAAGAACTATCTAGTATTATAGTCAGACAATTTGGTTAAAATCCCTCCTTTAGTTTTCCCACAATATAAATTTTAACCAAGAATGTCCAAAAATCTGTCACAATTTCGCACCCAGCAATATCGAAGCGAAGTAATTAAGTCATGAATAAGTCTTTGATTCATTCAGAGATTTAACCAATTAATTTTGAAATCTTTAATACTTAAATGTTATATTCAAAATTATTGCAAATAATCCTCATAAACTTTTCTCAAATTTATTTCAATAGAGAAATATTTTGCACAGTTATACCACGCTATCAATTTCTATTGTAATAGTAATGCAATTTAAATCATTTAAATTGAATAATTAACACGTACTCTCTCATAAAAATTCTTTGGAAAGGTAGATAAACTCATAAATTAAATTTTGCAGTCGCATGTATAATGCTATCCTTTCAAAAATGTAAAATTTACAACAAGGTGAAGCTATAATCGCTGAACTCAAAATGCGAGATTAGTGAGTGTCAAATAATTCTCGTTAAGAGCATTAGTACAATGCTGCTGCTGTTTGTTGCTGCAGTCTTCTTCTTTATCATCACGATCCTGCTTGCTTTGCTCGTGTAGTTGCGAAAGAAAGGATAACACTTCTGAGAACAACACGACGACAATTTCAGTTTCTATGAAGTGCACATTTTCAAAAGCAAAAGTGCTTCGTGTTTAAGGTCAAAACACAACGATACTCTCAGTTTTTTTTCGCGCTACAGAATTTATTATGTGGTAGCAATAAGGCTGATGGCAAAGATAACAATTATACGCGTTGCATGGCATGCAGCTAGCATATTTTGTACCAAACGTCAAGTATGCAGATGCGATGCAATAATGGCTTGCAGCACTGTATTATCATCGCTCGTTTCGCACTTTGCTCAAGTTGTTAGCACACACACCTTACGCAAATGTCAATGCATTGCGTCTAGACTTCTTGTGCTATGCACAAAACAAATAAGAATCATTTTTCCCGTACGTGTTCGTCAAGAATGTAAGAATTTGGTGCTTACTTGAAGCACGCATGTCTGTAAAAATGCATTTCTAGCAATTTGCACTTCACTTGCTGTAATGAGTTTATTAAATTAACAGCAGCATTCTACTGGCCAGTTTGTATTCAAGGCATTTTCAAAACGTGTACGTACTCAAGTACCTCATGTTTGAACGATAAGATAAATACTCGAAAAAAATTAAAACAATTATTTGTTATCATATTCATTATTACAAATTAATTATTGTTACTAAATATGTCTCAAAATAAACCAAGGCAAGAAAATTAACATTACAAAAAGTACATTCTTACCTCCTTGATCTATTATTTGATGATACGAATATTGCATAGATTAGATAAGAATTCCGCGTGTAATATCATAAAATACAATCAGTTTTATCACCAGTTATTTTGAGTCATCCGGTGACATACTTTCTCACAATTTACTTTCATTGCGAACATTTGTTAATCATTTATTGCTAAAAAGTGTGAAGTAATTAGTGAGTGACTAATATTTGTAATATAGTGAATACATTTTGATAAATCCTGTGAAAATGTAAGTGGAAAATTTATCTATTTCCTTTATTTACACAAACCACCCCTAACATATTGATAAAAACAGATGACTTTCATGATACTGACCCCTAAAAGCATTAACTGCAATACACTTGTGTATTTTTGATATTTTCCTATACTTCCTAGTGGAGATGATAGTAAAGTAGGGAAACTGCGTCGTGTATGAGAACAATAGAGTTGATTGTAACATTTATCCTATGACTAACACACATAATTTATTTATTTATGCTCCATCGGAGCAATCGATACGAAGTGCGTATATAATTCACCCTTGTGAGACTTGAGCAATAATACAAACCACCCCTTCTTATTGGATGTCAAACTTCACAAACTGTTTGCCGTCCTACCCCAAGTTATTCCACTTTTGCGCTACTTCTCTTCACATTGTATTTCCACTTTTCATATTGTGGAAGGAAAAGGAAAAGTTGTTTACTGATATTGATTTTCCAATGAGTGCGAGTGGTTTACGTAGTCATAGAGTGGAAAATCGAGTTGAATACAAACAATCGTAACCTACAAGTGTTGTGGGTGATCTACATACCAAGTAGTAAAGCATCTTCAGTAAACCTATTCTTCCTTTTATTGCATAAATAACCTCTAAATATTTTCACTACTAATCAAATATCAATAATAACATGTTATAAATAAATTCATAGATATTTCTCTATTGATCTACTTTTAACTAGTGCTTAAAATATTATGAAAGTATTTATTATAAATGGGAATTTGAAAAACAAAAATTTCACTTTTTATTAATAACCAATAATTACGAATCAATTAATAACTTCATTAATATTAATAGTTTCACTACTAGTCCACTTAATAAATAATGCAATTTTGACATTTTAAATACCAAACGCTACATTAATATTTTACATCTAATAAAATTGTGAAAGTAAAACATCATTACCGTTTCACAAACATTTGAAAATTGATTACAACAAAGAATTGATAACATCTTCATTATGAACATTCTGGACAATTTAATTCCATGCGCAATTAATTCGCAGCATGTAATTATTAAAAATTATGCATTTTTATAGGTTATTTACGCTTATTTATTACTATGTTGCAAATAATCAAATGGATAACGAACCAAGTTTAATAGAAAATGTCTAGGCATTAGCAGGTAGTGCAGATTCGAATATTATAATTGCTTTCATAAATAAATGGGCGAATAAAATCACTTTCGTTTCAATTTCAATTTAGCAAGCCGATAAGTTTCCGTCATTTGCGCGCTTGAATAAATAAAGGCAACAGCAACAATTAAAGCAACAGTTTTGCATTTTTAACGCAGCCATCAAGCAGCCACTCACTCACTAAGGCCATGTATGGCTTTCCTTATGCAATTAATAATTAACGCAATTAATCGAATATTGTTGATTAGCGTGCGCGCACGAAGAGAAAATAGCATGCGGTGGTGCCAGTCGAGTCGCCAGGTTGTATAAACAATTTCTCTCTCTAGGTGCGCGATGCTTTTATTTCTTCTTCTTGTGTACGGCGCTGCTGCTGATAGTGTTGCAAAGTGCTTGCGCTTCGCGTCGCGACCAGACGGCGTCAAGCTCACCGCATTTTCCAGCGAGCGCGCGCGTTTGTTGTTCGTTCGTTCGTTGATTCGCTCGCTCGCGCCTCTTTTCTTCGCTATATTCTCTAATCATTTATTTGCGTTTATGCTCCTCGAGCGCCAGCGAGCTTCGCGCGCAGACAGAAAGCGGACGCGTTTCTCACAGCAGTTCTAATATTATCTGTCATTTTTCTCGAATGCATTTCTCCACATTTGTGCTAATTATAAACACGCCGCAGACCCGGCTGCGATCGCCAACCGTTTTATACGAGACGTTGGACTACATAGTTTTACTTCATCAAGCTCATTCAAATTCTTTAAATATCTATGAATTTTAATTACATTTTAATTATTCACTTTATATTTTATAATTGCATGTCATAACGTTTTATTATTTCTTTATTAAATCAGCAAAATTATTATAATTTTATTGTCTTTTAAACACTAATAAGATGAATCAAATTTTACTAAAAAAATAATTTTTAAAACCGTCCAAAAATAAATTGCCTGTTAATTAATTTAATTTCCACCTAATATTATTAGTGTTTTTCTTAATTTTCTTTGGAAAATATTCTACTTTAGAAATCCCGCTGTTTGATAAAGCTGAAATTTATTATAAACTCAGAAATTCTCAAATCTTTCTAGAATATGAATTATTAATATAATGGTTATTTATGTAAATATTCATCAAGTTTTAAAGTCAATTATAAGTTGTTTAATTAATTGAACAAAAGATAATCAGAATCTGATTAAATAATAATCACATTAATCAACAATCTCACCGTCTCTCATTAAACCATTGTGCGCAGTAATTGTAAGCTTGTGCATCAATAATTATGATGCACATTCTGCCATACTGTGCAAGGCTACTCCTTCTCTCAACGACAACAAACACCCCCAAAGCGTACAACTCGCGTCCCATAAAACAATTCCCATATGTCACACAATCGCCCCCCTTTTGGTCTCCTGCATTACATTTAGCTTCATCTAACTTACTTTTACTATGGAGCACAAATCATTAATTCGTTTTGAATTCATTGTCATGTCAGCGAGATGCACGCGCGCGCACATTCATTAATTTTCCGGTGTGCGCGTGAACGCACAATTCGATTATTTACATTTTCAAGTAGATTCATTCACAACAGCAGCCGTATGATGTAATTTCCATGTATCAACTCGAGACGCGCGAGAAAAAAACAGCTGTTTTGTTCCATCTTTCTTTTCGTCTCCTATTGTATTCGCATTAAACTAACTGAGATGCAATAAAGGAGGGCGCCACACCCTTTGACATAAACATCAACAATGGATTCATTTCTTATTATGCTCAAGTGGTATAAAAACCAACCAACCAACCAACCAACCTATTTATAAAGATACAAAATAAGCTCAGGTTATGTTTTGCTTGAAGTGTTTTGTTTATTCGTTATAATTTAATACGACAATGTTTTTCCTTTGTGCCTTAACGCATTTTTATTAATAATTTGTGCTGTAATTGTATCCTACTAGTAGACAATACATTATTGTAGGACGAATAAATACACCACGTGTGTGTGCACGTGTCGCATAATTTTATTACATACGATTTGCCCATATAAAGCGAAGAAAAACATAAGTTACGTCGAGTTTCATGCTTGAATCACCATTAAATGTTGTAATCGTTGATTTACACGGCTCCAGCACCTTTATTGAATTATTACTGAATTACACATGGGCTGAACAAGATGGCGTCACTTGAACAATAGCGCTAGCAATTAGAATGACAATAATCAAAAGCACTTAAACTCTTTACAAACTCCTTGGGTGGACAACAAGAACAAAAGGCACAAAACACGGGTGGATGCTTGATTTATAACCTAAAATTCAATGAATAAATTGGCTCTTGCTATATTCAACTTGCATGTTCATATTTTACAAGTATCCATTATTATTTTTTCATTTTGTTTTGATTTCGTTTCGCGTCTTTATCTTCAGACTCGACGAACGAACGCCATGTTTGGAAAGCTGTCCAACAAGTTGCTGATATTAATAAAATAATAATCGTATTATAAGTGCATCTATAATTTCCATATGAAAACGAATTAATTTATCAATTCGAAAAAGCTCATTTACGATTCGACAATGAATAAATATATGTGTAGGCGTGAATTAGATGCCGATATCTCCATCGGCAGTCAGTGTCTCTTCATTAGTGGTGCGCATTCCAAGCACATTTTAGTGCGCTTTACGTCTTCGCTGCGTCTGCGCACTTTGAAGGCTTCTCTGCCAGCGGCCACGATCGCGGATTAGTTGACAAGCGGCGTCTGCTCGTTTTGTCGTCGTAAATAAACAAATAAATAAATGTTTCATCGCCAGCGACCGTTATACATTTTATAGGTGCTATTAATATGATAGGATTCGCCGATTGTGAAAGACATTCGATCGTCGTTGATCCTGATATACGAGCGCATACATCTTGTTATAGATTATAACGATATCAAATTAATGTCGAGATTATTTTCTATAAATATCAACTTAATGTTCTTCAAGTGTCTCCAGGGAAATTCCTTGTAGTATTCAATCATACGCAAAATAAAAAGAATACGCAACAATATTTAAGCCGCCAAGTTGAATTTCCCGCTCTTTTTCTACTCACAGCAACTTCCAAACGTCAACACCAGAGCACACTACTTGATTTACTATTTATGTATTTCCTTCTTTACTTTAACATCATTATTAAATAATTTAAAGCAATTGCTTTATTTCAACACCATAATAATATGTTCTAATATATTATTAATGCGCTCGTAATAATGGATTTGTAACGATAGCAGCGAGAAATTAGTCATAATAAAATTCTTATTAAACTTAACGCGTGTCAGTCATTGGGAAATCGTGCGTATTTTTCCAATTACAAAACACAATAGTATAATTGTATCTGTTATTAGTTATCCATTTTCGGACACAATTAATATTATGCAACATTATTGAGTGCGTTCATTCAAGAGTGTTACAAGTGTTGCCTATATAGGTATAGGCGTCGATAATTAACACTAATTAATTTTAATTTAAACAAACATTGAATGACCGACTTTTTAACATATGTTTGCCTTTAAGTATTGCTAAACCATTAATAAAAATGGACTTGACTCTGTAATTTGTGGTGTTGCTCCCATAATGCGTACTGAACTGACCACAGTAAATAAATAAAGTGTGACAGCAACATTTATATAACGACAATTCGCTCAAAAGTTACATAAAAGTTTGCACATGATTTTCTGCTCAACGCGATGAGATATAAGCATGAGTGGTATAATGAGTCGGCTTGATATTGATCATGTTTGTTGTCCTAGTAGCAATGTCGATGAAAAATGTGTGTAAAAAGGCACTTTATAACGTGCTTAATTATACAACCATATGGTCGATCACACATACCGTTGGTTCAGCTCTTGGTTGGTTCTTTCGATGTTGGTCAAGTTCTTTTTTACGTCCATTACAGCCGCTCGCTCGCGGGAGCACGTAGCGCACAAGAAGTTGTTTCACTGGCACTGCCAGTGCAATATTGCTTACTGCAACATTCCATCCAACTTGCTAACTTACGTAATTCCTTCTTGTTATTTAAATATGTTATATTTCAATCAGTTTCAATTTACAACCTCTTAAAGTAGCTTGTGATTTTTGGAATTGGGAATATTTGGTGGTAACACCCATCATAACAAAGTACAATGTCTAAGGTCGTTCGATCATCAATGCATCACATAACTCGTCGATTACTCAGTCCACTCAATGCATGGCACGTTTCAGTTTCGGCATCCTCTATTTTTTTCAATGCATTGCATTTCATGTAGTGGAATGCAACGCAATGCAGAGTGGTATGAATTGAGAAGTAACATTACACAGAAGTGAACTGTTACTTTGATGAAGTGACTTACCATCCGAAAGCCGCCTGAGATGACTAAGTCATAGCGCAGAGCTGGATTTGAATTCGGCGGACGAGATGCCAAGGAGGCGAACAAAAGTTGACCCATTGCTACACTTCTTGGAAGTGAATCCGAGTGCATATCTGTGCGCATGGGAGTAGCATGCATAGTTAAAAGTCAGATTACTAGTTAGTAGTCATGCTGGCAGGCGCAATGGAACAACACGATCATGTACAGAGAGAGAACCGGAGTCATTTCTAGCTTTGGTCCGTGAGTGCCGCGCTCAGTCATGTTGTGTACGAGCGCTGAGTAGCGCGCGCGCGTGCAATTCCTCGAATAGCGAACGCTCCTCTCAGCAAGAGATTCATTCACATTCAGCGAACGCATTTCGCGATTTGCGGGGCAACAAGTGTAAAGGATGCGCGTTTGACTAACACGCGCGCGCACACACAAAGCTCGCTTAAGTCACTAAAAGCGCATACCAAGAGCGTTCGCGCCCGTGCGCTTGTGTGTTGTGGTAGTGCGGTGAGTGTTGCCTGGAATTGTTGGTGGCCCGACCTGCGCAGTCGGCGTCTATGACTCAGTCGCTCAGCAATTCGATAAACAATTCTCGGACATACGCGTGCGTGCTGTGTCAGTCAGTCCAGCGTAAGCGCGCATTCAATTGTATTATTGTGTTATCGGCGCCGCGAACAAATCGCGCTTTTATTAATTGTTCGCAAACGTAACATGTGTTTCGTTTTATCATCTACGACAAGCGCAGTGCGTGCCTTACACCAACATCAACAACAACCACAACAAATGTTTGCTGGTGTTCTCAACGCGCCACATTGTTCTGTGTTATGCACTTGTTCATCGGATGCAACTTTACACAGATAGCTTCCAGGTGTGTTTAATTAATCAACACATACGCCTACCTAATCACTCTATACACATTCACGCATGTGCAATGCTACGTCTTATTAAATCGTCGCTTAATTCGCTTTGTGCTCGTTAATTAGCCAATTACTTAACGAGCGCATGCGCTTGACGCATACACATAGTGAATGTGTCATGACAAGTGGTTTTATTATATTTCTTGCTTTTTCTTGGATTGTTTTTTATCGATTGTTCTGTCATTTCCACGCCGCAGAGTGACACATTCACTCTTGCATTACACTCATTGTTTATTTCAAAGAATTGAATAAATATTGTTATTGTTTGTTCCATTCGTCTCTCCAGATGAAAGCGAAATATAGGAATTGTTGCGTATGTAATAATTGAAATCAATCGCAATTCAAATTAATATTCCGATACGATGGACGGAAGGTCATTGGTTTTACGGCCAAATATCAAACGCATACTGTGTCAGCATTGTTTAACCATCATCTGGCCTCACACGTATTATCATCCGTTGTGGTTGTTGTTGATGTTGATGTTGCTTCATTCAGATGTTTGCAAGAAACAAACGCAACGAATTAAATGCGCTTTAATGAACGAACGAGTATTCGAATGAACAAGTCGGTACATTAAACGCGCTTAAGTGCGTTTGCATGACGTCATAGACTGCGTTTCCTTGAAATCATTACCTGCACGAACATTTAGATATTCATAATCGCCTGATTTCCATCTGTAAAATGTCATTATAACTACACCAAGAATTATGCAAACCATCGAATCATAGTGTTCAATGATGTTTAATAATCACAACGCGCATCATTGTGCGTTTATCTTGAACGCAATTGACCGAGCGTGCGCAGTTTGCAACTTCCGGTCGTTTGTTTGGTTGCATCTCTGGGCATGCGCGTGATATGTATTATAGCAGCACCGGAAATGCACATTGTGCAGTGGTATGCTTACCACTCATCGAGTGCAGTGCAAATGTTTAATCAACATTTGGTCGTTGACTGTCTAAACATTTCGCGCCATTAATATGCTGCCGGCGGCGTTGAAAAGTTGGTCAAGTTTGTCTGCGGCAGGCTTGATTCACATGTCACTCACTGGAGAGATCAAAGCGCAACGCGTTGATTGAATCGACAACAAAAACAATGAATAATTGGTGATTCCCGACTTGTGTCATTCAATCAAATAATCATTTGTTATTTCTCCATTGTATAAATTTGCGCAAGACAAACTATAATGTGACGTTTTGTTTATTGTTTTTAGGGACGAGCACAGATCTCATGCCGTTCATCATGGACACGATGGACGCGCTGCTGGTTCACGGGAATGCTAAGGACACCGTCAAGCGTTCGTATCAGGTGGAGAACTTTCCGAATCTATCCGCAAACGTGCAGAAGTTGTTGGCGCACTTGCCTCCCGCCGACGACGACGACGACGTCGACGACGCTTGCCAAACGGATATGACATCATCAACTGAATGTGAACCAGCCAGCACAATGTTGAAGCACAAGAGTTTTCACAGCATGCGTCAATCAGTCTTTTACGCGTCGCTCGCGCCGTCGAGACAGAAACTCCACGCGCAGCAGCAATGCGCGAAGAGCAACGAATCGTTGGACATCATCTCGCCGAACGTCCAGAAAATGATTGCCAACCTGCAGGACAATGAGTTGGTGTTTGTGCCACATGCGGAAAAACTAGACACGAAACGGTTCTCGGAACTTGTAGAAAAGTGCGCCGGTGGCAATGATGATAACGATGACAACGATGAGAGTAAAACTAGTGAAATGTGTGATGAGTTTGGCAATGGCAATAAGCCATTGGGCAATTATATGCAGAAAGCCAGTGGAATTGCATCGAGAACACCAGTAGGACGTAAAAACATGGGGAAATATCTTCAGGTATTTTATAGCCTATATTCCTAACCTCAATAACTACGTCTTGACTGACAAGTGGTTCGTTCGTATTTCTTCTGATTAGATTGTTTGTTTATTCTTGGTTTAATAGTTATTTATGTATATCATTCTTTAGATTCCTAGTGAAAGCACGAATAGCACACTCAGCTCGGAAGTGTCCCGGCCAGTGTCACTCACGAGCTTGGGCTCTTCTTCGTCATCGTCGTCGAGCAGCGGTCTTCACCAGCAGGGCTCGGCGTATCTGGCGTCCGCTGAAAGCCTGGACAGTGACAACGAGCCGACTGGAAGTCAAGGTAGTAATTGCTATTCAACAACTACTCTCAACGCGGCATGCTTTGCACGAAAGCAAAGAAACGTTATTTCAATTGAAAGCAAACACGCCATTATCACAAGAAGTCATCGTGTGGACACGTTGTACGCTGTCGCCTATCTAAGCACGACATTCTTCTTCTTCTTCTTCGACTTCTTATGAAAGCGTTCATCGTCTATGAATAGGAAATAGATAAATGCATTTGCATATTTATGGAAAAACCACCTAAGCCTTCTTCAGCTTCATCTTCTTCTCAGCTTTAAATTGTTTGTCATCAGCGCTGTCTAGCGAGTTAAGCCAAAAATGGCCAAAACGGTTCAAGCGATTACAATCACAACAGTTGCAGTTGCATCTGTTTATGGGCTTTTCAAACGCCTTATCAATAATTTATTACGTAACCGTCGTTTGGCTTCTCCTTCGTATACCGTTGTAGAATAAGTGGGCATGTGAGTATTTCGAGCAACTTTCTTTCCGAAAAGCAATTTCTACACAATTTACACACTCATAATTTCAAGTTATTTTTGACAACAACCACAACTTGGTTACGCATTTGCATTTATGTTACTTACATCTCTAAACATTTTCAATATTTTGCATAATGTTCAACGCGTATTTCAATTTTTACTTTCATTCCAACATGGTGTAGGTATGTACTCTATGGATGTGTAATATTTTTATAGATTAGAGAGAAACTACTTTCATTTTTTTCATCATATTTTCGTTATAATCTCGCGCGTGTAATCCACAAGAAAAATCTTGAGTGCGCCTCCAGGTCTGATGCAATGCACTTCATCAAATTCATCACAATTTCGTATTCATTCCGCTAAAGGCAGATGAAATGCAACAACAGCATCGCATCGGCAGCAGTCGTACTTGAAGGATTGTGAGAATGCTTGCTTTCTTAGACAACAATGCACCAGCAATATCAGCAAGAAACAAAAGCGAAAAAGTAGAAATCGCTATCACCTCAATCAGTACACACACTATGGCGAGGAGAAAAGATCTCCTGCCCCTTTTTGCAGGCGGCGTGTTTCTTTACTTATTCTTTTCCTTCGCTGTACAATTTCACTGCTGCTCGCTGCAGATAACCGTAAAGAATCGAAATCCTGCGGACAAATTGCTGCACACCTCCTTCTTCTTCATCATCATCATCTTCATCTTCTTCTGCGTTTCGCAGCATTGCGATTAAACACCATGATGCAGGGCGTAATTGTGAAGACATTCTCTCTTTGTGTCTATTGATAGAAGTTATAAATATTTATGCGCATAAATATTTTGCCAGAGCTAATAAACGTTTAATACCAACTACGACAAACATGGACGGCCTTCGTCTTTATACGAATTCACCCTTGGGGCATTTTGCGTTTTCGAATTTTGTTTTTTGCTCAGCACACAAGATGCTTGATTGCATACTGTCAATAAAACGTAATTTATTCATCTTGATCTAATATATTTCATGTAATAATAATGTTTATCTGTTCAAATGGTGTTAGGTTAGGTTATGTTGGATTAAAAGACATAATCTTTGCAATCAACCTGCACTAGGTTGTTTACTACGCTGAATATTAATAGCTCTCTTATTATTGGCGTCGTGGTCCATAGAAGTGATTTCTTCCGCAATCCGATTTAGCAGTTAACGCTAATTAAACTCACATTATTACGATGTCAACTCGTTATTGTGCTTTAATGCTCTTAATTTTGTTTATAGGCTCGGCTGATAGTGGAATTGCAGAATCAACGACAATGGGCGCTGATATGCGCGTATTGCAAGAAGTTCTTGATACGGAGGCCATCTACGTAGATGATTTGCACCACGTGATAAAGGTAGACTATTTTTACCAAATTTCCAAGCTTTAAGGGGGTAAAGAATTGAGCAAAATACGTCAATTAGCGTATATACTCCGCTGCGCCTCTTGGCGTTCCGACTAAACTCTAAAAATAAGTGAACGCGTTGGAGATGCTTACAACTGCACGTGCATTTCTTGCATACGCTTTTTATGTGCATTTCCTGTCTGCTGGTGCCGAACAACACTCTCGCATTTATTCTAAGCCTAGTTTGCGCGCTGCGAATGTTACTCGGATGAAATAAATAAGGAGCGCACGTAATGCACAATCGAAACCGAACAAATGTTTGAATCTAATAGACGCGTAAACATGTGTTTCGTATTGCCCAAGAAGTATTGCTCAAGAGCAAATGTAATGTCAATTTCGTTGGCTCTTTCACATTACTCTTACTCATTGATGTACTCCGCTTAAGTCATGTGCGCGCGCGTGTTGTGCAATGCGCCACGTACAGTTAGCAACCCGTTTAGTTCGTCTTCGGCAGTCGGCAAAAATAAACAGGATGTTTAGAGTTTTGTCGCCGGCGTCGCCATGACCAATAAAGCAAATGCTTATTTGCTATTCGCGTTCGGCGAATGCATTCAATTTGCTCGACTACCGTGTATATTTCTGCGTGCACGCATAGAACTATGGATTAATGGAAAGCAGAACATGGAGTGCGCACATATAAAGCGACGTTTAGGACGCACAACTCGTAAACATTATCTGGTTCTCATCGATCCGTGCGAATCGACCAAGACTCCGTTTGGTAAGCTATCGCTAATAAATGCGAATTAAAGCGCAGAAAGAATGGTTTGGTGGTTTTGAAAATAATGCTTTATGTGATAACAAAACGGTTGTTGTACGCACGAGTTTGTGACTCATGAAGCAAGCGTTCACATATAGCTGTTCACATTCGGAGAATGTTGGGACAGGTAGAGAGAGCACATTCACGTGCGATAAATTTCGCTCCTATTCTTTGCGAACGCGACGGGTCTATGCCCTTTAGGGTTACGCCTTTGCCAATTAATACCGCAGAAGCGCGACGAAAGAATGCGCATGAATCACAGTCGCCTGGTGATGGTTGATCTTGATGAAGAGTTTTATGTGGTGTTATGTAAGTCTTACATTGTGGTTATGTTGTAGGGATACCTGGAGCCATGGAGAAGCGATCCAAGTTGCACGCTGCTGGAGCATTTGGCCGATCTATTCAGTAACTTGGAAGCGATCTATGAATTCAACAATAAGTTTTTGAACGATCTGCGAACAGTCAACCTCGATGCGACGCAGATTGCGAATGTGTTTCTGCATCATGACTCTGGTTTCTCCATTTACACCGAGTACTGTACGAATTATCCTAGGACAATGAACATTCTCACGACGCTGACCCGCCATGACGACACGGCGAAATTGTTCAGGGAGCGCCAACAAGCGTTGAATCACGCGCTGCCGTTGGGCTCGTATTTGCTGAAACCAGTGCAGCGCATATTGAAATATCATCTATTTCTGCAGGTAATGTGCGCTGCTTGAATTGAATTGTAATTGGATGCTAATGCTGTTGTTTGTTTATACGTTTGTTTAGAGGTTGTCCAAGCACTGCGACGAGCATCATAAATCTGTGGTCGACCTGGCGTTGGCGACGATGACAGCGGTCGCGACGCATATCAACACGATGAAACGCAAGCACGAGCACGCTGTGCGCGTCCAAGAGATTCAAGCACAACTCTACGGCTGGCATGGTAATGCGTTGACGGCGCTGGGCGAGTTGATCGCCGAGGGCACGTTCCGAGTCGGCGGCGCCAGGGGACGGCGACACGTCTTCTTGTTCGACAAGCTGTTGATGATGGCCAAGAGCAAGCCGGACGGCGCGCTCGGCTATAAAACGCATATTATGGTAAGCATACGCGATTTGCATGCGGCATGCAGCACATCGACAGCGATCGTCATATTATTATCATTGAACGAAAACTTGTTTGCAGTGCTCCAACCTGATGCTCGTCGAGCAGGTCCGTGGGGAGCCGCTCAGCTTCCACATACTGCCCTTCGACAATCCGCGCAATCAGTACACGCTGCGGGCGCGCAGCGCTCAGCATAAGCGCGAATGGACGCTGCAGATCAAGCGAGTCATCTTGGAGAACTACAACGCTGTGATACCGAACCACGCTCGGCAGCTGGTGATGCAACTGGGTCAAGATGTACAAGAATATACTGGTATGCTGCTTTCATATTTCACATCATAGCCAATTTGTCAAATGCATGTTCGCAATGTAACTTGCGTCATTTTTTAGACGATACGTGTGATAAATCATCGCCGGTGAAGCAGCATACAACGCCGCAGTACTTGGAGCGGCGTGGGCGGCTGCGGAAAACGCGAGATTTCTCTTCAACGCGACGCGCCGCCTCCCACGACCGCGCTTTCCCGTCCTTGGGCAGGTGGCGTCGGCAGTCGGATCCGAGCGGCTGCCAGCAATACAAAGGAAAATCACCCAAGGCGAAGAAATCCCCGGATAACAGTGTCTTCTACACCGACCTCAGTGACTCGGAAAACTGTGATGCGCTAATTGGCGCGTCCACAGACAGCTTGAACATTATCCAAGAGCATGGACCGATGAAGGAGCGTTATAATGACAATTGCGCGGTGGAGAAGCATGAATTAACGAACACTATCGCACAAGTGGTCTCCGACCTGCTGATGCAGGACTTCCATAAAGTGCTCAACCGGCAGAGACGCAATCTGAAGGGGAGTCACAGCTGCTATGCAAATAAAGAAGAGTGGCGGAAAGACGACGAGTGTTTAAACAAGTCTGACAGTTTGCCACGCTCATTTCAACTGAAGGAATCCAAGTCGGTCGACTGCGAATCGTCGCCGGCACTCACAATCTGCGAATCGTCTGCGTCGCTCCAAGAGTGTTCCGAGGCAGGAAGTGTACCTGAAAAGTAAATATACATTAGCTAATGGTTAATGCGTTTATTAATATATTTGTTTGCAGTGACTGTGATGTTGAAGATGATGAGGATTATCCCGAGCACAAAATCTACCGCAAGTCAACAATGCGTTTTAGTCTGTTGCAACGCTTCCGTGCCATATTGACCGAAGACGGCAAGTCCAAGCTACCGACGTACAAGCAGGGATCCAAATCGATGGGTGCGAAAATTGCACATCCAGATTACGCGGATCCACAAAGAATTGTTACTATCACATGCCCTTCAGCTGCTAGTTCTAAGAAGGAACTACGACAAGATGAAACTGATTTCGACATATTTGAATTACCACATAGCAATAGCGAAATGACAATAAACGAAGTGGATGTACTCAGCGAGCTCGATCGACGACTCAAAGAGCGCGCACCACTTTCGCCTCCAGCAACTGGACCACCTCAAGCTAATCATGTTAAATCTAGTTATTCTGCGGATGCAATAATAGTCTCTAGTCAAAATTTGCATAATGGTAGCAGCTATTATGAGAGTTTGTTAGATAAGCGTTTGACTGAGGAGGAGTGCAAAATGGAAAAGAGCGATAGTTTTCGATCCACAAGCAACGAAGACAGCAAGCCGCAAATCATGAAAAAGCCCGAAATTCGCAGGCCGAATCGAGCACCTCCTCCTGTTCCCGCCAAGCCCAAGTTTTTAGAATCCAAACGGCCGCAGCAACCTTATTTAAATCAACATCAGAATGTCCCCGTTATTAATAACTGCGGTTCGGACACCGGCCAGAAAGGCTGGGTGAAGACAATAATTCATCGATTTGAATGACAGTTAAAGAATTCCTAATCCATTTCATTGAGAACAATGTTTCATTCTTAATTATATTAATTTAGATGTGCCAAATATGAATAACTAAGAATCAAATGAATTTTTAGCTATTTTAACTTATTGTTGAATTAATAAAAATTTATCTATTTTATTCATTCAATTGCTTTATTACTACATTCAATGTGTTTACCTTAAATTAAAATATATGTGAATAAGAGTATTAGAACGTCTTAACTAAAGGGCCAAATATGAAAAACTAAGAATCAAACGAATTTTAACTTTTTAATTTATTGTTGAATTAATAAAAATTTATATATTTTATTCATTCAATTGCTTTATTATTACATTCAATGCTTTTTACCTCAAATTACTATATACCTGAAAGGTTATTATAACGTATTAAATAAATTTTAATTTCTCATAGTACTATGAACTTTATTTTACTATTCAAAAACTTTCTAAAAGTTTTGAATTTATTGCGACGTTGCCAATTTATAGTAGTAGTGGCAACAACTGCACACCGACAACTCCCGAAAGCCGACCTCGCTGTACAGCAGATGCGCAGTTGAATATAGAGTCATTACCGTCAGCGGTTCTCTCTTCTCCATCGACCATCGAAGGGGTACGTTGTGCTTTTAAACGTTTATTGGTTTGCAAACTGTTTCTTTGTTAACTGCACGTGTAAATTTGTGTTCAAGTGATATATTATCTCAACGACACATCGTGACAGTTTTGAGTTCAATTGCTAACCAGAATAAACGAATTTCAGGACGTTGCCTTCAACGCCATTTCACAAGCTACAACCAGTTTCAAGTTACTGCACAAATCAGAAGATATTTAGCTAGTTACAAGCCATCCATTCAAATTAAACATGTAAGTAGCATTTTTATTCACATGATCATCGTTTCCTAGTATTATTTGCTGAAATAGAGTCTCGGATGAAAATTTTATCACGTATTGATTTTGCGATTGATGTATGTAGAATGGCAGCCATGTTTTGATGGCTGCTTTTTTGCCCATAGGCTATTGTGTTTTGTTCATTTTACGAAACGTAGCTTTGCCCAATTAGACATAATTACATCATTCTTTAGCCTCTAGAGATTAACAATGACTAGCATGTGGTAATATTAACGTTCTACATAGGTCTTTCGGAAGAAGCAACACTAATGGCGGAGGCAGTTCCTTCCGTGGCCGTGGTGGGCCAAGCAACGGAAGCAGCGGAGGAGGTTTTAGAAGTGGAGCAGGTGGTGGCGGCAGTGGTGGTCCACGTTTTGGTGGCCGGTCAGGCGGAGGCGGTCGGTTTGGAGGCCAAAGTAACGGTGCTCCAGGCGGTAGATTGCGCAAACCAAACTGGGAAACTCAGACACTACGCCCATTCAAGAAGGACTTTTATGTCCCACATCCAAATGTGGCTAATCGTTCAGCTTATGAAGTGGAGCAGTTTCGTCGTAGCAAACAGATCACCGTTGATGGCGAAATCGTTCCAAATCCAATCCAACATTTTGAGGAAGCTAACTTCCCAGACTATGTGATGACTAGTATTCGTAAACAGGGTTATGACCAACCAACTGCTATTCAGGCACAGGGCTGGCCCATTGCCATGAGTGGTAAGGACATGGTTGGCATTGCACAGACTGGCTCTGGCAAGACATTAGCATACATTCTACCAGCTATTGTACACATTAACAATCAGCAACCTATTTCACGCAACGATGGCCCCATCGCGTTGGTACTTGCACCAACACGTGAATTAGCACAACAGATTCAGCAAGTTGCAAACGATTTCGGTAGCAATTCATACGTTCGTAACACATGCATCTTTGGCGGTGCACCAAAAGGACCCCAGGCGCGTGACTTGGAACGTGGTGTTGAAATTGTAATTGCTACACCTGGACGTTTGATTGACTTCTTAGAAAAAGGGACCACAAATCTTCAGCGTTGCACCTATTTGGTGCTTGATGAAGCTGACCGTATGTTGGACATGGGCTTCGAGCCACAAATTCGTAAAATCATTGAGCAGATTCGTCCAGATAGGCAGACTCTCATGTGGAGTGCCACATGGCCGAAAGAAGTTCGCAAATTAGCATCTGATTTTTTGAAGGAGTACGTTCAGATCAACATTGGCTCTTTGCAATTATCCGCTAATCACAATATTCTTCAAATCGTTGATGTATGCCAAGAACATGAGAAGGAACTTAAGTAAGTTATATTGAAATTGTTTATAATTGATATATTTTGCATTAATTTATCTGATGAGCTGCTTCAATGAAATACTATGATTATTATTCATACACACCGATAATCCTCTAAGAAGAACTGATTTAAAAGATAAAAGTCAGCTTTATTGTTGAATCATTGCGAGACGGATGTTTTAATTTCTTTTATATTTACAGATTGAGCACTTTGTTGCAAGAAATTGGTAACAATGGTGAGCCAGGCGCAAAGACAATCATTTTCGTCGAAACAAAAAAGAAAGTCGAGACAATTACCCGTAACATTCGTCGTCATGGCTGGCCAGCGGTGTGCATGCATGGCGATAAGAGCCAACAGGAGCGTGACTACGTTTTGCGTGAATTCCGTAATGGCAAATCATCGATTCTTGTTGCCACCGATGTTGCAGCGCGTGGTCTTGGTAAGTGCGCAGTTTTTATTATTGTAACGTTCATTCGCGTGCTCGAAAAGAAATTGTCACTTGAATGTTTCGCAAGATATTTGGTACATAGTGATTTTTAGTTTTTTGGGTACGGCATAATAGTAGCATAAAATGAGAAAATTGGGATGTTCCAGACTGGTTTTTGCTCACTTTTTCATACTTTCATTTCAATAATGGTAACTTAGGCTGACTTACTAGAAACATAACGTACGTTACATTCGACATGGACACACGTTAATTTTGCCAGCTTAACGTTATTCTAGTCAATAAGTTACAGCTAACTCATTTTCAATAACAGCAATATTGTTTATCAGTCTGGTTGTCCTTTTATGTTTCAGAGGCACATGCAGGATGAGCGTAGAAAAGTTAGCACAGTTGAAAATTGGCTAATGATTAAATACGCCTTTGTTGCGCACTCGACTCACATAAATTGCAAATCATTCAAAATATGTGACTTGTGATAAGTAGTAGGGGCGCAATTCTGTGTCTTGCGGTGCCTCTGGCTGGCTGCTCCGCTTCGGCGTGTGCTTAAGTCAGCTGCTGAGGTAGAAGACCGATTACTGGAAGATTCGCTGATACATAGACGTCGGGCGAGGCTATGTATGATGGCAGATGTTTGTTTTTGTTTTCAAATCCTATTCGTCACACCCATTCTTGCCACTTTTATTATGATAAATAAGTCCATGTCCTGACTTATCTATTCCATGGTAATCTCCTCAGTCCCGAGACTTACACGAAAACATGCAAAGTACTTCGTGGGAATAGATATTATTGAAAACAAAGAATGAAACTTGCCGTCTTCCGTGTTCGGTCCTGCAGTGGATTGACCAATGTGTAAAACACGATAAAGAATGCGTTACTATTGGGATCTGCTGCAGAAAGTTAATTGCTACTATGCCGGCGATACCCCGGTATTCACTCGTACATACAAATCGTCTTGTGGATACTTAAATGTTCTCTCAATCGCACTGGTTAGTATCTTAGATTATTTTTTTTTACTTTAATTCATTGTGCTCTATTATTATTTCAATTTATGATTTTATCTTTACTAGTAACATCAAATTGTACATAATCAATAGATTAACCATTCATATACATTATCTATTAGGCGAACAGGTTGATTTCATTTTAAGTGACAAGTAAAAAATAATAGCAATCATTTATGAATTTATACGTGTATGTGTTCATACTTGAGCAAGAAGTGTGGGAATGTGTTTAACATATTTCTGTTCTGATGTAGATGTGGAAGGCATTAAGTACGTAATTAACTTTGACTATCCCAACTCGTCCGAGGATTACATTCATCGTATTGGCCGTACCGGAAGATCCGATACGACCGGAACATCGTATGCTTTCTTCACACCAAACAATTTCAGACAAGCGAAAGACTTGGTATCGGTTCTCAAGGAAGCAAACCAGGTATGTTTACGCTAATTATTACTGTTGTATAACGAACGTATCTCCTCACTTTTGGCATGCCTCCGCCTAGTTGCATCAGCGGAGCATGAATGCTTATGTGAGGTATATTAATTATAATGAGAAAAATGCCTTCGGTGCTCACGCCTTTCGCTGCCTGAGTTCCATCCTCTTTTTTTCTCTACACTATTTTCATCATTAAAATATAATAGAATTTTTATAATGGTGATGTTGTGCTAATATTTTTTGGTATCACTATAGGTGGTGAATCCTAAACTCTCTGAGATGGCCAGCCGAGGTGGTGGTTATAGTGGTAAACAAAGCGGTGGACGTTGGGGTTACGGTAACGGTGGTTTCCGTGGTCGAGAAAACAATGGTCCACGCGCACATGTTCGATTCGGCGGAAACGGCGGAGGCGGAAAGTCTAACGGTTACAGCAACGGTTCATGTAAGTAAAATTAACAAAGGCTTCACAAGTGGAAAATTAATTTATAATTTTGTTGCAGCGTATTAAACATCTCATTGATCTACTTATATTTATCCAGATGGATGCAGCACTACATTGTTCTGTCTTATCTAACGGGAATGTAGAAAACTGAATGTTCTACGTTCTTCAATTTGTTTTCCAAGCATTCCCCGAGAATTTTAATTAAATTGTGGATCGTAATGTTCTTAGTTGCGTCCGTGTGATGTTCGTTAAACTCTTCTAGATTCCAATTTAATTTATTTACTTATATTAACCAGTCATGCATTTGACTTGCGATTCGTGTGGATTCAATTACATGGTACATATAGAAATACTATAGTATTTATTAAGAAATAGTAAACTCAGTTCAATACGAATTTGAATTATATGAATCTTTCTTTAAGTATTGACAAAAGAATATAATTATAATACAATATATACGGAAGTCGAACGAGTGGCTTTGAGGGATAAATAGTTGAAATTTGAGTGAGTGTTCAAAGGCAAGGTTTGCACTATGTTACTGAACAACTTCTCTTGAACTTACGGATTAACCTGTGATTAGACTGGATTTGTTTAAAGAACTTGTCGTTTATTAATAGAAATAACGTTTTATTTGTATATCTCACAATATTAATAAGTTCCCAACGATTATCAAGCATTAGACAAAACTGTTCATACACAGCCAGGTGTGAATTAAAATAAATCGGATGTTTTCTATAATTATTCTTAATGAATCCTGAAATTGATTAAACATTTGTTGCCATGGGAACCTTTTTGAGTGTTGAGCGACGACGTTTGCCATTTAGTTTTCCATCATGCCTCTTCCCTCGCGTTTCGCCAAGAAGAAAAAGAAGGCTGAGTTTGTGTGCGTTGAACCTGTGAGAAGATCCTTGTACGATGTGATGATCGAAAATATGAACTATTTGAGCCGCGTACGTCATTGTTTCAAACCACGTATTACTTGTAACCATCTGTATTTTTAGAACGTATTTATAAACCGTTTGATTTACCTTGGCAGCCACACGTTCCCAGCGGGCGAGAAGGATAATATTGGGTCACGTTTTAAAACAAATATTGAACAAGTCAATTCTACTTACTGTGAAGAATATCTCACTGGCTATTTATTACATTATAAGAGGCACTTTATACATGTTCTTGATGTATGCTGCCGTAGTTATTTGTTTAATGAAACTAATATGTAAATACTTTAGGGTTCTGAAGATAGTGTGTTCAAGCATTTAAATCTTCTCTATCAAAATGAATCAACTAAAGATTTCTTGGGTGATGTGAAGGTACTTGTCTGTTACCATAATATTAATCAGGTATAAACCATATCATAGCTGAAATCAAGCATTATAATTAAACCTTTTATTATTTAAAGAGATTTTTGCGTTCTTGGATTGAAGTTACTGCAAGACCTCCTCATTTGGTGCATAAAATAAATTTCGATCTTGATGCCAATGAAACGCAAAATAAAATCACGATTTGTTTAAAGAAATTGTACACATTTGGTATACTACTTCGTAGCAACGAAGATGATAATCATGAGAGCGAATTAGAAGTAGGTAATAGAAAATTGCATTCTGCATTTTTTGAGACCGAGGACGAAGGAAGAGGCCATCGAATAACTTCTTTTGCTGCCCCTGTGAGCACAGTGGGAATCAGTAGAATGGATATAAGTACAATAAATGCCATGAGTCAAACAATTCCAGGAATGTATACTATTCCTGAGCAACAACTTACTGAGTTTTTGGTACAAACACCCTACTTGATGACTCTTGATGACTATATAAAGGCTTATACATCTTTGCCTCGTTTACCAAGTTTCAGCGGTAATTGAATAACTATACTAACGTAAAGTAATGATATCATTTCATTATTTTTAGAAAAAAGCTGGCCCGTTGAAACTGATTACATACCTCGCAATATATTTGATACCGAATATGATCCAGTGGTAGATATTGCACCACAACATACCGACGAGATTGGAACTCTTTAGAGGGATAATGAATGAACTAATATGTTCTCTTTTATAATTCTATAGCTTTATTTACACTCCCATAAATTGGCATATGTTATAATATTTTTTCTTGAGTTTTGGGTTATCCAGACACCCGTACAAGTCGTTCAGTTTTAAGCAGTCGCCCTTAGACATTGCTTTCCGTTGGCCTAGTTTTGTAACGTGTGGCATTTTCAATGTGATTGTTGGTTTGCCCCTTGCTTTACTGAAGTAGTATCGACCGTAGTGCATAATCGAATTGTAATCGTATTCGAAGCTATATGAAGTGTTCTCCAGACTTTGCTTATCAAAGTTTGATTTATACCCTAAACAAGAAAATGTGCAATTAATATTAAATCAAGTCCTGATTGACAAGGAGAAGAAAATGCCTGTTAATTGTATACAGCCTTGAACTAGATGATAGCGTAAGACTATATATCCATCTAATAATTCAAAAGTAAGAAATTGAAAGCTGTCAGAGAAAAAAGCTTCGGTATGAATATATTACAAGAACAAGGTCGCGCATAAATTTGCGTGCTTAAATCAAGTTTATGATCGTCATAAAAGGTACGTTACTTACGTGGTATTATATTCTCATAATGAATTTTAACGAATTTATCTCGATCCCAGCGTGACTGTTCGTGGAACATACCAAGCGCATGCATCAGTTCGTGGATTGCTCGTCCTTCCGTACCCAGACAGTTTGGTCCATTTTCATCGGGTGGCTGCAAACTTACAACTTGCGTTCCGCCGTAACGACCCACAAACGACCAACAACCTTTGGGATGCTGGATGGGCCAAATCAAGAGGTAATCTTTTGTTTTACCGTTCCAAGGAACAAATTTAACACATGTCATAAAATTAAGGGTGCGTATTGCTTTGTAGATAGTTACATGATCCAATGGATCTATCAAAAGTAAAGGTTGATCATGGATTATGAATTGTAGATAAAAGTTTTACAACTTTACCGTATAGAGGACTTATGGCATATGGCACAATGCCATTCTTCCACAATTTTTCCGGAAACACGTCCCAGCGTAAACCAACACGCCAATAGTTGTATACCTCATTGGTCATGGCCATGTCGCCTTGGAAAAGACCTGGCGCGACTTCAGGATCAAGCTCGCCGGGCAGTTCATCGGTCGCCGTATCATTTTCGAGGCGCACTGAAAATGCACTAGGTCATTGACTAGAACGCCTAATTTGTTATTGACGATGCAATCAATGAGCAACGGTGGCCGAACTTGTATTTGGCGCAACTTACTAACGTCTGGTATCGGCGGATGCATTACTTCAGGTACTTCGGGTAAAATGTAGCGCGTCTCGCAAACGAACCGTGCGAGCAGCAGCCAGCTCCAGATGCACACGAATCGGTGACTTGCAATCGTCCACATTGTTGTTGTCTTTTGTTTATTTTGCATACGCTGAAGAAACTTATAGAAACTTAACACACTTAGCTGGTACTTGATCGCGCGCGCGCGGATCACATTCAGCAAGCACCAAACATTGCAGCCTACTCGTCGTAGGCAGGCCAGCAACTTAGTGAACTGATGGCAGATGCTCACATCACGTTTGGCGTGTGCCTCGAAAGAAAGTTATTGGCGCGATTTCCTTCTCTATATTAATGTGGACACTGCGTGCACGAGTCCGTGTTTATGTACGTGCCTCGCATAGTCACCACTTCCAAGTGAGTTATCACAAGAAATCAAAAGCACACTGCCCAAGAATGCGCTAGTGGTAGCGCGCGTGCCGCACAAATTGCGCGAACTGCATTTATTGCATACGTAACTTTGACAAGGAAATCGGCAAGAAAAATGTGAATTATTTATATGAATGCGTTCGTTGATCGTGACTTAAATGTGTTAATTGTAATTTAACGTTATACGCACATGGCGCACTCGCGCGCACAGCAAGATCTTAGCACTTTCTAATCAGCAAACCCGGTGCGATCCTCATTCTCTTGGCTGCGGTGGAAGCGCTTGTAATGTCTCGTTACGCATAAAATATTACATTTGCGTGTCGTGCCTTCCTCATTGTGCATTATAGATAATTAAGTTACCATTTCGTACGCTTCTGCATTCTCAATCGAGACAAATCGTACAAGTCGGGCGAATCAGGAAACTTTCATTTTTATTGCTTTGCGCGAATCTATTTAGGGCTCGGCGCTGAGAACGAGAAGAAGATGAAGGCGTGCTGTGAATGATATCGGTGAATCGCTGATTATGGCTGCTAATAATACAGTTATAGGCGATGAACTCAATGACTGGCTTGACGACGAAGCGGACTAGGCAAGAACTCGGTTCACATTCTTAAATTACTCTAATAAATAATCTTGAATGGCACTATTATATTTCAATATATTCAATCCCGGCTGGTTTTCAACTAGAAGTAAGCCAAGATATGAATCAACATAAACCAGGAATGCCTACATGTCTTTTGAAAAAAATGACGGACGAGTGGACTTTCGATCGAACGAATGGTATAAAACAAGAAACAAGTTTCCTGCGATTTTTAGATTAGCACTATTCCGTGTGCTACATTTGCAAGAAAAGTGCGGTGTACATGGAATAATTTATCGATTTCAAATAACACACTTCCCTGATTCCTTAATAAAATACTAGGAAATTGTTGCTCATTTAAGTGATTCAGCCTAGTCGAAACTCTTTACATGTACTTCATATTAGATACATGTTTCGTTAGGTAATTAGAACATAGTTGCCGCAGTGCTTAGCATATCCTCCACACGCGACGTGCATGCGTCTAGACATACTGGGTATGTGTGTCGCCCTTATCCTTGCGCTTTGCGAAATGAGCTGCAATAAGCAGCAATCGAAATGTGGGCCGTTCACCCTTTTGCGCATTGTTTGTATTCGGTTCGTTATGACGACGGCAATTGATCAAACGCTTTGCACTCGCATAATCCACGAATGTGTTGCCTTCGGCCACAAAATCAACACCGCCACTGCCGCCACCGCAATAGTTTCGGCACGCAGTTGACTGCAGACGGTCAAGCGACACGCAAACTCTGAATATACTAAAACAAAGAATTTTTGCATCGAGGTAACAACATTTTGATTCAATCGTACAGTAGCGCCCATCCTTTTAGTATTTTTCTTTTTCGTTTGTAAATTGGTGGCCTTTTAGTTGAATTTGTTTTGTACTTATTTAAAAATTGGTGTATTCGTGCATGGTAAATATTTGCGTATAACGATCAAGTATACCTAAATGTCTACAATTTACTATCAACCAAAAACATCGATATCAGCACAAAGTCTCATCGAACGCAAAAAGCAACAGTGGGCGCGCGAAAGAGGCAACTATTTCTGCGACTAGCCGCAATGGACTTTTACTAATTACGTTGTTTCTTTGCAGAAGAGTTGGCAGGCCTTAGTGAAAATGCTCCTTGGGGATCGCGTGATTCCCTTCAGCTCTATGATCGACCCTATATAAAGTAAGTAACACTATTTATTTTTATGCTTAAATTACTTTTAAAGCTGCCAGCATATAATATAAAGTTAAATAAAAAAAGTATAAAATGTTGAGTCACGTAATGTCGATGAAGTAATATTAAAAGCCCGAGGAATAATGAACCATGTACAAGTTATTCATAGCAATCTTGATTAATTTGTTGATAGAAAAAAACGAGTTCATTATCATTTGCTTCTTTTGATGTTTTGTTTTTTGTTATATACAACGATTACGCTGTATTAAGTGACATTAAACGTATTATAAGCAGAGTTAATACATTATCCTTTAATAAACTATTATTGTTTATCGATTTTACTTTTAATGTGCACTTTGGAAACACGTTCAATAGTCGCTCATTGAAATGCGTTCACCTGCATATCAAGTGTGCACAGGCTGATTATTTTGACTGTGTTGACTCTTAGGTCATTGGACCTTTCCGACAGGAAAGTTCATCGTCTTCCGGTTACGAGCGCCCCACGCGCGCCAACACAAACATACGGAAGAAGGAAAAACGCAACATTTATTATTCATATTATCAATCACCGATGTGATAGACAACGCATGCTTGCAGCCACTTATTGATTTCCGCTAAACGCTTATTGAGTGTAATTGGTTTGTGTATTTTGCAGAACACGTTATGTTACGAAATACCAAAAAGAGTCTGAATACTTGCGACGCGACTCATCCTTCTCCACATCGTCCAGCGCCGCCTCAGGCACACCGCGAAGAGCACTTGCCGGAGGCGCCAACAGCCTGCCGCCGCTGCATAAGAACCAGCACTTTACTTACTCGCCAGACGAGAAATCTGATAAAGAGATGGGCGGCGAGACGTCAGGATATGGTAGTGACAACGCGCACCACTCTCCGATCCATGCTCCGCACGCTCACCAAAGCGGTAACGTTTGGGACGCGACCGCCAAGACGCAAAGCCAGCTCGTCGTCGGTGCTAATCACGCCAACGGATACGAATCGTCCTCTAGTGGACGAGAAGATCGGCTCAAATGGGGACGCTACTGGGAGGGCGGCAAGGAGCTGGTGCATTCAGCAAGCGACCCGACGCCCGGATGGGTCAAGAGAGGTCTAGAGCGTGACACTGAGCTGGTGGTCAATAATAGTTCGCCGGCAGAATCACCCGAGCAGAATTACGGCGATAGACCTTGTACAAGTTCAAGTACAACAACTAATAAGTAATAATTCATTTTCATGTTCTAGAATAATTTATTAAATTGATTTATGCAAATTAGGTGCTTTATTCGAGGACAAAACGTACCAGTTGAGCCAACCGAATTGGCCGAACGAGAACGTAAGCGGCAAATTGCATTGGCTCATCAGGAGGCAATAAGACAACAATTGGCGGAGCGCGAAAAACGTCGGGAAGAGGAACGTATGCGACGCATTCGGGAAGAATATGAAGAAGAGCGTCGCATTGCACATGAACAGGAAATCCTTCGCCAACGCAAGGAAGAGGAAGAACAAATGCGTCGCGAAAAGGAAGAACGAGAATTTAAGCGCAAAGAAGCATTGCGAGAAGCAATTGAAATTGCAGAAAAGGAAGCAAAGGAGGAGAAATATAAACAACGATTAATGCGCCAAAATCAACTAAGTTTAATACAGGAGAAAACTATTGATAAGGATATGAAAACCAAGCAAAATGAAATGCTGCAGGAAGATCGCCGGGACAACTCTGAAAAAGTTGATACTCCAAAGGAAGAAGTGCGCACGAATGTGGAAATATCACCAACTGTTGAAAATAAAGAATTGATGCCAGTCGTTTCGTCAATACAAGAAGTCAAATTACCTTCTAGTTGCGACAGCGATAATTCCATTCCTTCTTCAACAATGCATTCGTTTCAGTCATTACCAATAATGCCAGCGCAGGAAAATGTCGGATTTATAATGCAAACGCCACTTAATGAAGGACTACAAAATGTTCAATTTGTGTTAATACCAGCCTTGAGTTCCTTGCCAATGTCGATGACTAGTTCAGTACAAACGTCAATGCCGCACGTGACAAGCAGTAGAACAGAAAATCGCCTTTTAACTCCCACACAGTATCGAAACAAGAGGCAAATGTGTGATAGTAGTACTCAAACTGAGTTCTATGATTGCCGTAGAGACTTGTGCGATCGCTTTGCAAGCATAGAAATTTACGAAGCTTCTAGAAGTCGTAAAGGACGACGTTCACGAAGCGAAGTTCGAGAACTCAGTGAGACGCAAGAACGCCCTAAATGGGGTGTTAATCGTCCACCAACGAGGTACTTGAAACAGAGTGAAAAGGATCCTTTGTATCAACGAAGGAAGCGACAGAAGATGCGCCAAGTTAAAACATATGATGATAAACGCTATTCAAGTGATGATAGTATTTGTAGTCCGCGAACATACCGGAAGAGGCAAACGGTTTGGAAGAGAGATGGTACAATTTACGGGGATAACATCAAAGTTTACCAAACGGAAATCGTTCCTTTAGACTCAGATAAAGATCGAATTTATCTACGAGCTAAGCAACCTTATCAGCAATGCTGCTGTAAATGTACAAATTGTGGGTCATTAACTGATAACTATCGAGAGCCCAGCCGCGATCGAGTGGACATTATGAGAGTTGAAACTCCTCTTGAATTGCGTGACAGGCTTCCGAATTGTAACAATACTCAAGGCGCGATTATGCACGAGAATGGAATTCTAGATAAGACGAGCTCAATACATAACGATTTGATGCTCAAGGATAATTGGGAAGAACGCAATCAATTACTCTGTTCCCCTAGTAGAAATCCTTGATTGAACTTTTGTACTTAAATTTATGGGCGCTACTGCAATATCAACTTTTACATCTATGCAAATGAAAACTTTTTTGAATATTTTATAGTTATCGAACAAAACATGGACGACTTTCTGACGAAGAAGCGGGACTCTGGTCCACTTTTGGATTTTAGCAGGGTGCAAGTGAATAGCAAGGAGGAGTTTCGACAGATCTTGGACCGTGTACCCGATTTTAAAATGAAACCGGAAAAAGTACGACCGGAAGAAGCTAAAGTAAAGGACAACGTGAAGAAAATGAAGTTTAAGACGGGCAAAGCTGACTTTAAAGCAAAACGCGACAACTATGCATTTAAAGATCCAACCCCCGAAGAAATGAAAGGGTTGAAGATGGATGATTTGGCAAAAGTGCCCATTGATTGGAAAATGCTTACGAGCATTCGCCCAAAGAACAAGTTGGATGAAGATTTCTACTCGAGGTAATTAAGTAGTAACTAAGGTGCAATGCATGATATAGAAATTGATATAAAAACTATGATTTTAGAATGGTGGAATTGAGAAAAGCCGAGCTGAAGACGCTAGCGTATGACAAACGGTCGATGATACGCGACCCGCTAGTCAAACGTGTTAAGAGTAAATCTGGAGCAATTGAATATCGACCAGTCAATTGCCATGAATGCATGGACGACTTTTGCAATGGTAACATACATGTAACAACAACAATTATTGCACTTAATATCTCTCATTACTTAGGCAAAACTTGTATGCAATTGATTTACGATTGCTTTACAAGAATACAAGAGGAACCCGTTGAACCAACTGGCAAGGTGATCTCCATCGATTTGGGCAATATGAAGGGCAAGAAAGGCAAACGAAAGAAGGCTCATTCCAAAAGCAAGAAGAAGGGTAAGCACAAAGATCAAAAATCTATTTCTACTAATAAAAAACGGTCAAAATCTCCGCGTAAACGTTCGCCAAAAACCAAAAAATAACAGGGATGTGTGGCCGTTAATTTGGCTAGGATGTATGTAAATAAACAAGTTGTTTTTAAAATATATTTTTATAAATGGTCCCCAAAATGATAATTATAACAATCCACAGACCTTATTTACATGCATTGCATAAAACGTCTTCGTTCTTTAATGTACTAATATTATGCTTATTTCGTGTTTGTTGATTTGCCTTGGTTTGTATTCTTTTCTGTTTGTATTTACGTGCAAATATTTTTTAGTTTTGCTTTTTTGTATGCGTCACAAAGACCCAGAGAAGTTTACAGCTAATTTATCAATGGTGTTTTTCATTTCACTTCGCTTATTTACATTTAAACAAACTCACACCGTTTGCTAAACAAACGTACATTCACAACACTCACGCATTTGCGATTAATCGTAATATATATCATTATAGTACTTTCCTAATATTATCTATATATTTAAAAAAATTCTTCTTAGAATTAATCTAGTAAACGGTTTTCGTTTCAAACACACAAACAATTAATTACAGTAGCCTAGCGTATGCTAAGTGGGCAACGGTGAATTAAACGTATACAATGAAAACAAATAAATCAAAAAAATACAAATAAAATAATTAAAATAAAAAAACGTAATAAATGCTTACAGGTAGACAATTAGGTAATTGCAATCATGCGTATTTTTGTGATTTCACAATTCTGAGTTCAATTTGATTGAATTTTAAAAAAAATACATAGCTCAATCTGTATTCGCCTTATATGTAATCGCGCATTGAATAATTATTCATGTTTAATTATTTAGTACGCTAACAATAGATCTCATTTATCAGCCATTTAGCACGTTGCTGTTACATTGTTTTTATTGAGCTCTACGCATGCAAACAGAATGTGCGTTCATCAACAAAACAAGTATTGAATGAAAGTTCAGCGCACTTTAGGATTGCAATCGTAAAAAATAAAAGTAGGAGAAGATTCACAGCATAGCCGTTATGGTTACATCTAATAAGTGCCGTTTTTCTTAACTTCGTTCTTGCTATTACATGGTAATTGGAAAATTATCAATATATTTGTTTGCGTTTTTGGAAGACACTATCTCATCTCTTCGTTAGTCTGTCATCGTCTATCAACAGTGTTAATTTCGGATTATCACTATGAATAGTCCATATATTAACTATCGCCTACTAATCGTTATTGAATTAATAAAAGATTAGAAATCTCTATTATGAATTGTTTGACTTTGTAAATTATTTAAGGCCATGGTACAATCATTTGAAACGTGGTATAATTATTTGTGGCGCTGTTATGAGCAGCACTATTTTTGATATTTATTGGCACAAAGAAGTGTTTTTTGCATGATTCATGTTTATCGCAGAGAAATGTTATAAAATTTCATTTCAGTAACTAAGGCGTCGTCGTTCGCAATATGTATGCACTCGGTTACGTAAGCGCCTCGCGACTTCTTCATGTTTTTGCTTAAACTCGTATCGATAATAAATTTATAGTTAGTTATCAGTTGAATTATTAAACATTACATTGTAATTCATAATGGAATGCAGTTATTTTTAGCACTTTGATCATTGCTTAAAATTTCTCAATTTGTGTAAGGCTTATCTGTATCCACGATATACACTTAGTTATCGTGCCCCTTTTGTTACATAAATTGATGATAACATTGAAACATATTCAGCGATTTTGTAGTCTTTTTTCGTACGCCAGGCGCGGACTTTGTTGCCTCGATTATTTTCCTATTAGATTCGTAATAACTATGCGTTAGGAAGAAGTTTGAAATCTCATTATACAATATAAGTTGTCACATCTTCAGCATTGATGAGCAACTAATGATTGTTTCACGTAACTATGCGACTTTAAATTAACCTGAAATATGTCGTCATTAATTATCTCGCCTCACTTTCTTCTTGCTGTTCTTTTTCGCTTTGGGCTCCGTCCATGTATCTGCGAGTGTAAAATAACAATAAGAATATTAATAATGTGTATGTTTAAATGAAATTTAGGTTAATTACCTCCTAACTCGTCGAATACGGCCGCATTAGCATTTTGTTTAGCAGCTGGAGCAGCCTCCTTGATGATCTCAGCTTCCTTAACAGCTGGCTTCTTCTCTTTCTCTTCCGCTTCCTTCTTCGGCTTTTTCTCCTTCTTCTTCTCGTCTTTCGTTTCCTCGATTATCGGTGTAACTTCAATGGGTTTCTTCTCGGCAACGACTTCGGCATCCTTATTGTCCTTCTGCTTGTTCTTCTCGCGCAATTCCTTGTTAACAACATCTTTGACCTCCTTATTGATTTCGGCAACTTTTTCCGGTTTCTTATCCTTGGGCTTTTCCTCCTTCTTCTTATCCTTCTTAGCAGGACTGTCTAACTTCTTCTTCTTGTCGGCTTTGGTGGGCACTTTTTCCCAATCGCCGTCATCAAAGTCGAGGGGTTTCTCGTTGACGGGTTTCTTATTCTTTTTATTCTTGATCTCCTCAACGGTTTCGGTCTTCTTCTTAATCACTTCATTCTTCTTATTTTTATCGGCCTGTTGTTGTTTATTGTTTGGTTCTTGTTTCTTATTCTTCTGATCCTGTTTCTTGCTGGGTGTCTCAGCGGCCGCCTCCTTTGTCGGAGACTTTTTCTGCTCCTTTACTGGAGTTTTATCGCCTTTCGATTCAGTCACCGCATTGCCGTTTGGCGTGCTTTTCTAAAAGTACAGGTAAAGTTTAATTAGAATGGACGCATTCGAATGTTGCGTGTTAATTAGCAGCGCGCCTGGGAATTGTCGCAACTGGGTAGAATGTCGCTTGTATACAAAAATAATTGTCGGATTGCAACTATACGCGCCGAGTTATTTATAAAGGATACCGTGGTGAAAAATCGGAAGAAACATATGGTGGACCTGACACTGAACGCACTCCGCACGTTAACCCACTTTTCTAACAATAGGCATATTGCGAAGTGCATTCGGAAAGTCTGCGTCTGCACCAGGATAGCTCACCTTATCCTTAGGCTTCTTTTTCTTGCTGGACTTGCGGTCGTCGCTCACAGAGACGGCGGCGATCTTCTCAAACGGTGGTTGTTTGGCGGTCTTGAAGCCAAACGTGAACAATAATCCGGCGAGAACGATCACAAGCACGGGCACCACCAAAATTGCCAACTTGTTATTTATCAACTCTGCAACCAACTCCATTGTTGCTTTGCGATGCCAAATTAATCAAATACCGGAGCAACTTTGTCGAACGCGATTGCAAGACGGATCTCTAAACACACCGCGACAACGAGTACTTGGAGTCGTTGGACGAATTTTGGTGACGCGGCCGTGACGTAAACATACAACAGAACACGCAAACAAATACGTTTCTAGCTGCGCTCACTACAATTCATGGACGGATTGCAAGGACTATAGTTGGAGGATGGCGCGACACTACCGCCCTCCACGAGTAGTGACCGAAAAAGGTCCGTTAAAGAATTTGCGCACTAATGGCACCGCAGTTCATACCGCGTTCCCTTTCAGCTAACATTAACTCGCGAATATTAGTTTTAAAAAGTCGGTAATTGTTAGTGTCAAGTGATAAAACTATTACTAATTAGCATGCAGTAATTAATTGGGTGGATGGATATAAAATCAATGGACGATTGGATACAGATAGACGACAGAGTTGGATAATTACTATTTCGCGGTGAGTACAACTTCATTTCTATGCGACCGCCATATTTGAATTTGCAAAATTTAATCATGTTTTGGCACATTCTTATACGATATGACTAGATACAATTACCTAATAGTAAGTCGAATAATGATGATACGCGCTAGGATTAGGCGAAGTAACATGCGGCCGCGGTGGTAGTGCTGTAGGGTGATAAGCACTTGGCGATACAGAATACCCCGTATACGATACAGGCGATAAACTTCCATTGCCCAGCAATCGCGTCTCGTCCTGAAGAATTCTTTGATCGTTGCCCAGCAATCGATTGCTACCGATTTGATCATTACTCAATAGCCGATTTGTCGTATGATCAGAAAGAATTCGATTGCTCATATCTGAAATCAATCGATCCGAGGCAATATGGCGCGGCGTCAGTTCACTTGGCAGCAGACGTGTTTGATCCAGTCCTAGACGCGTTGTCTGCAGGCTGTGTTCAGTAAGCAAGCGCGAATTGGCAATCTGTGACCGTAAACTCAGGTCAACACTGTGTCTTCCAGGCGGTGCCAAGTCCAACGAAACTCGTAAAATGTCTGGATGCGTATAAGTAGGTGGAGGCGGACTGTAATTTAAGCGCAAATCAACACTTGGTCTGTCCACTTCTGTGTACAAATGATGATATCTATTCAAGTTAGGATAATTATGATATCCACGCGCAGACATATCCAAACCTTGCAGCTCCGAGGGATTTATTATTAACGGCTCAAAGTTTCGATCCGTGCGAAAATCTTCGATTAAAGTTTCGTATGTTTTGCGTTCAATATTACTGCGTAGAGCGTCTAAATTATCAAGATCATAATTCTTTACACGGAAATCATCTTCATACACATTGCGGCGTATGTCTAAATCGAGATCAAATTTACTTCGGAGATCGGTTGCGTTCTGACGCATTGAAAGATCCATATCGTCATCTTTAACACTCTTGTCATCCATCTCATCAAAATCTTTCAGTTCATTTTCGAGATTATCGTTGTCCACATTGCCATTCAAACTGAATTTATTCGTATCATCTTCATTATCAATCAAATAATTCTTCCGCGAATCGATCTGAGCATCACCTACATCCAGCTCGGATAATTTCGGACGAACCGATTCCTTACGCAAAAAGTTACTCGAGTCGAAAGTATAATGAGATTTGTATATTGAAAGATCCAATTGTATGCCATCTCTATCTGTGAATTTCTCACCATGCAATGACAAATTCTGCACCCCAATACCATTACTGTCGTCTGATTCGTTAACATTATTGCCGAAATCATAACGTGGTGGGCTTGGCGAGGGTGCTTTTTGGTGATAGACTTGTGGATTTTGCGGAGACGTTGTGATATAATCCCTGAAATTGTTGCGTGGTGAAGTAGCAGGTGTAAACGCCTCTTGATGAAAGGTGGAGTAATCAATCGTTTGCGAATGGCGTAGTTCATCATTCATATCATCTGTGACGGAAATTTGCTCATTAACCGAAGGGCTGATTAAATTAATATCTCGCGATTCCACGACATCGACTGCTTGGTTATAGGTGACATCAACAAGCGTATCAGTATCATGCACAGTTGACAAGTTATACAGGTTGTTAACGAGTGAATCAGGGCAAGTAGGGGTTGTGCTAACATCGATATCAATGTTTGGCTCACTGCAAACCGAATCCAAAGCAGCTTCAACCAAAAGACTCGCATTCGTTGCTTCCTGTCGATTATACGTCAAGCTCATCTTGGACACATCTTCAAATTGTTGATCACCAATCCACTTTTTACTACCCTTTGTAAGAATCTTCATTTGTGGTGCATACGTCTCCAATACACTTGGAGATTCAGACGAAATTTCACTTTTTGGTTCTGGTGATGGAATATGCTCCACAATAAGCTTATCATCACTCTCATCAATACTATCACTATGCACACTCTCCGATTTGTGTTCTGACTTATGCTCAATTGGTGGGCTTGATTCCCGATCTAGCAATCCTGGGGGTTCATTCGATTCATCATCAGCACCACTATAAGCCTCAAATGTATAATCAACACTTCGTTCAATTTTAGGCATCATTTTATCGCTAAAGTTGTGGACTTTCTTATAATGAAATTGCAAACACTGTTTCGTAGTGAATGCTGCATTGCACTTTTCCTGATTACATCTGAAATTTTAGGAAAATTCATTAGTAATTGCGTTTAATAGGAACAAATTGAGATCTTTTACCTAAAAGGTTTAATACCACTATGAGTTAACATGTGAATCTTTAAATTGGACTTGTTTTGAAATGATTTCCCGCATTTGCTACAAGCACAAGCACCAACTACTTGCTTCTGATGCACTTCTTTGCAATGTCTTTGCAAAGCAGCTCGCGAACCAAGAATTTTCATACAATTTTTGCATTGGAATTCTTTTAAAACATCTGCCATATCTAAAATAATTTAATCTTTGATTAAGGATGTTTCTCTTGAGGAGATTTAATCGAGGATTACTTACCACTGTGCATTCGTTTGATGTGCACTTTTAACTTTTGCGGTTGACAAAACTTTTTACCGCAGAAATCACAAAGAGGTCTTGCTCGATGTGGATTCGCTGAACAGCCATAAGTGCGATGCATTTCAAGATAATTAAGCCGAAGAAAAAACTAAAATTCGAATTACATTTATTGATAAACTAGTGATAATTGATTCGGTATACCTTTTTACAAAATTGACATTGATATGCGCCTTGACCATTATGCAATTCGCTAGCGTGCTTCATAATATTTTCTTTGCCCAACACAGCGGCACCGCAAATTTTACAATGATATTTCCTGATGGTCAAACTAAATCGCACATCGTGAAATACAGAGCAATGAATGCGATAATAAAGGGGATGTTGGAATGTCATATTGCAACCTCCACATGCTAAAAACAAATCAAATTCGATAAGATTCATGATAAGATTAATTGATGAAAATTCATACTTGTCTTATCCATTTTCTTCTTAAAAACACTAACGTCTTCTTGCCAATAGAGCAATTCTTCACCTCTCTTTACATTGCGTGTGGTTACAAACACCAAAGATTTCTCTTTATTCATAGCTAAAATATTGCGCGCATCTCGCGTTGGCGCAGGTTTTAAAAATCTCAACCAATTGCTTATCTTCTCATTCTCTGTACTGAAAAAAATGTGCACATCTTCACTCTCCACCAGTTCATACATGAAACGCATATTGCAATCTTCAGGTACATCAACTTCTTTTATACATGGAGCAACCAAAGGTCCAAATTGTGTGTAAGGTCCTAAATCAACATCTGCAAACACTGATAAGCCATGCTCAGTGTTTGTTGGCACCAGCTTAAGCCAGATTGGCAATGATAATTTAGCATATGATTGGTCTTTTGCTATATAAACTTGTTCAAAAGCATCCTTAACTATCGTCATGGGATTCTTCAGGAAACAAACTTCTTGATGTTCGCCTTCACATAAGGTGCATTGTACATTTTTATTCTGCTCTTGTAATGGGACTTGCAATTCTTCTTCTTTCTTTGCCGCCTCTGGTGGTTTCTTTAAGTCTTCTTTAAGTTTAACCTTTTTCAATTTCTCATTTGTCTTTTCAGCAGGCTTTTCAATTTGTGGTTGTAAAATGGCCACAGGCTGAGATGATTCTGGACATGGTTTATTCTTATTAGCATCTTCAGGCTCAAGTTCCTTTTCTTCTTCAGGAACAGGCTTGGATTTTGATTCATTGGAACATTCAGTTAATTTAGATACAGGAGTTTCTTCATTGAGATCTTTTTCCTCATTAGCCTCAACCTCTTTTGGTAAGGCTTCTGGCCTCTTTGCTTTCTTCTTGACAATCTTTTCTCTATCTTTGTTTTTAATTTTTTTCTTGGATATTTGTGGTGATGGTTTTGATTTAGTATTATTATGGTCATCTTCATCATTGGTGTTTTCTTTGTCAAGATTAGTATTAGTCCTAAAACAAAGGACTTGGTTAGGAAGTGTAAACTTAAGAATGAGCTTAGGACTTACTTGATTAGATATTTCGTAGCCAAGTCGAGTAATATCTTGACGAATTCTTCATCTGTGCAATCAGCAGCAACTGTTCTTTTAACTCGCGACCAACGAGCTACATTCGACGCACCTATCACAGCACTGAGAGATACTTGTGAATTACATTCAGCTTCTTCATTTGCGCCTTCTGGTTTGGAAGTTTTCGACATACTGGCAGAGATTTTACAATCTTTGAGTGGTTTAAGGCAATTCGCATTGTTTATTTCGGTGCATTTTCACACAAGCACTCGAAAATTATTTATCACAAACACTTCCAATACAGGAATAAGGCATCACTGCGACAAGTATACAAGCAAGCCAGTAGTTCACCATCTTACTTATTTTGAGAACAGGTTAGCAGCAATACGCCCTCGGTGGTAAATGCCACATGAAGTTAACTTGTTTGACTCTTACTTCTTTCGGAGGATAAGGGAACAGCAGGAATTATTGATTTTATGAATGAGAATTAATCAATAATCTGGCTGTTGAAAGAAATAGGTCATGAAACAAATATAACACTTAGTTAGATTCTATTAGGTTCGTCAAAAAGTATACAATAAAATGTCATACTGTCTTGTATGTAAAATTGAAGAAAAATAAATTTAGGATCTCCTATCACCTTTGGGGCGATTTTTCTTGTACTTCTATGATCGACTATGTTTGTTGCGGTGCTGACCGCCACGTGAACCTCGATTTCTGGACTTTTGACTATCATTTGTTGAGGAAGGTTGTGATGAGGATTTGGCAACAGGAACACCAGGCAGTCGAATGGTTGGAGGTTGAGGTTTATGGATGGATATTGGGGCAGTATTCATAAGTGATGACGGCAGTTGCTGTTGCTGAACCGGCGTTGGCGGTGGATTTGCACGTCCAGCACCATTGTTTGTGCCATTATTTAACATTGGTGCATTGTTTGGTGGTCCTCCACCAAGAGTTTGCACTTGCATCACACAATTTGGATCACTCATATTTAAATGTTCATTGAATACCATACAGAATTCTCCAACTTTTTGGAGATCCCCATTCTTGCCAGCATATAATGTCAGACAATTTCGCCAAGGGTTTACATTACCTCTGGTCAATCGAACAATATCACCAGGCATTAGAATTTGTCCAGGTTCATCCCATACACTCGCGTTGATACATGCTGTCTGATCAGCCACTTTAAATGTCCTCACTTCCCTGTTTTCTTTCGTAAGCGTTGGTGGACCAGATTCAAGCACAATAAACATTACATTAATGTTCTTCATACCTGCACGCAAGTCTTTAATCTGCACGTAATTCTCCAAATTCATCATAATTGTTTAATTCGAGTCCAATGAATAAAATAATGAGGCAAATTGTTAGTGCATTGCCACTTAATCAATAAACAATTAGGGCTTAATGCACTATTTTGGGTAATACACCCTTTGGCTGAAATCCCTGCACGCAATTAAACTAGATATATAACAAATGATTCGTACGAAATCGCTGTCTAAGGTGATATTCTTATTTTTCGCTTGACAAACTTCTACGAATAGTTGTTGAGAATTGAAGTTGTAGTGTGCATGTAAACATACTATGAGGACTTGCCATATTGCTTAAATTACAGTGTTGCACTAGTGATTAAAATAATTTGGTTAATGCATCAATATTGCTTAATTTACTAACGAAATTTATTTATTTGGCTTATTATTTCGATTTGAAGCACAATAATATTTTAATTCATAAAATATGAATTATTACATCAAGTTGTTGATTTGTGATAACATGTTGGGTATATTTGTCTCTCTTGTTGTGAGTTATTACTGTTTTGCACAGTGTTTTGGCAATGGCGAGAAAGCATAACAATAATAGTGATATTAGTACAATTCTAAGTAATTGTTCAACAAAAGTTGAGAGTGATAATTGCAGTAATGTTCATAGAGCAGTTGACCCTTTGATTTTATTTATTGAACCGTTTTATTCTGGCTCACACAAACAACTTATTGACCTTCTTCACAAAAGTATGTTTACTTAGATAATTTTCACTCCTGTAAACATTACTTAAATTGTTATAGATTTTCAACCAAGTACACTTGTAACACTATCAGGAAAGAAATGGCCATGGAGAGCTAGATGCTCAGCATTGATAATTTCCACTTTAATTCCGCCCTTAACCACAGAGCAAGTGTTGTTTTGCAGTTCAGTTTTGTCACTTGCTGAGCTTCTTGGCCTTAGACCTGATTTGCAAGGCTTAAAAAAGATTGTGTATTTCCATGAAAACCAATTTATTTACCCAGTGAGAATAATTAAGGACAGGGACATTCAGTATGCTTACAATCAAATAACAACTTGGTAGTTATGTCATTCACACTTTACACAAAGTTTAACAAGTCTTTTTTAGCTTAGCAGCTGATGAAATCCTATTCAATTCTGAATTCAATTATTCTAGTCTTCTAGATAATTTTAATAAAGTTATTAAGCTATTGCCTGACAACAGACCAAAAGGGTTACTTGAGCAGATTAAACCAAAATGCAATGTTTTATATTATCCAATTGAATTTCCAATTTTAAGTCAAAAAACTAATGTGGATAATGACTGTTTACAAATTGTGTGGCCTCATAGATGGGAATTTGACAAATGCCCAGAAGTTTTTATTCAGATTTTAATCAAACTTAAAAATGCTGGATGCAATTTTAAGGTTCATATGTTAGGTGCTGGATTCAATGATATTCCAGACACAATCAATGATGCACAAGAAAAGCTACAAGACAATTTTGTATCTATTGGATACATTGAGGACAAAAATCTTTATTATAAGATTTTAGAAAAGTGTGATGTAGTTGTTTCAACTGCAATTCATGAATTTTTTGGGGTTTCAATGTCCGTTTATCAAATAATTTGAGGTCGATTTCTGATGTTGGGTTGTTTTAGGCTTGAAGCTACTTACTGCGGTTGTCTTCCCATTGCTCCCGATAGATTAGCGTATAAAGAAATCTATCCAAAAAATTGTTTATATAAAGATGACGATGAATGTTTTGAGATGTTGAAAAAGTATTGCGTGGCTCCAAATTTAGCACGCACATGTCGCAAAGATCTTAATTTAGATTTCTCAAAATACTCATCTGCCAATCTCATAGAAAAATACAGGGAATACTTGCAAAACTAAAAAAAAATGCAACAAAGTAATGTTTCTATTTTTCTTTTATTATTGCCGATCTTAGTGGCAAACCAAACTCTCGACAGTGATTTTAATACAGTAACAGAGTTTTTGTACATCAAACTTCATATGAAGTTCAATATATTTACAGTACTAAGTGTTTCACAAATAATAGTTGTAGAAGGGAGAAAAAAAAAAGAAAAACGATGTTCGCACGATCTGAATTTGGAAAATCAATTTCTTGGGCACAATTCTCGGAGAAATAATCATAATATTACATAATTTGTTTTCACATCACGGCTGTGAAATCGCAGGTGGAATAATACGAACGCGGAGAGGGGTAATAAAAATAAATAATGCATCTATACCATATTTTTTCTATCGGCGCCGCGCGAATGTAGCGCACTCGAATTGCTTATCAGCGGAACGACGCTTGTTTAAGACAGCGAATGGGTGATTCGACAGCTATAATTATCACGCATCCGGAATGTTAGACACAGCCGCCGCCCGCGCGTAGTTCGTATTCTCGATCGCTTCTTACAAGTAAAATATCGATTGCTAACGTGTGGGGGTTGTTGATATTCAGAGGACAATTCTAATACGATAGATTCGCGCTGTTGTTACCAATTGCTTTCATATTTTGCTCGTTTTTTATTTTGCTTTTGGTTTTTAATTAATTTATTAAATATACACTAATACGACGACTGCCACTGACCGGTACCGGCACGGAAACTTGCAGTGACGCGATGTAAATAGTTCGCTTTTCTTTAGGTTGTTGTGAGTGTTTTTGAATTGCTTTTCTTGATGCTTTATGATTTGTTGTTGTAATACGACAATTATGTTGTCTGTAGATGTTTAAAATTGGACTAAATTAGAAAAGTGCCTTGATTTCGTCGTACATGACAAGCACGATAGCGCCACCAGTACCACGCAGGATGTTGGAGAACGCACCCTTGAAGAAGGCGCCTGTACCCTCAGTCTTGGCAATCGTTGCCCAGCAGTGAGCGGTGCTCTTGTACAAGATTTCGCTCTTGGCACGGCCAGACTGCATCATCATGCGTCTACGTACTGTGTCGAATGGATAAGAAATAATACCAGAGATGGTTGTTACGGTCTGTAAAATAAGAGAAAAAGTATAACGTTAAAATCGCTCCGCTTTGAATCTCGTTGAATTGTAATCCGTGATGAATAGAGCTTGATAACGGTTACTTACTTGAGCAATGGCCCATGAAATGACAAGTGGAGTGTTCTTTGGATCAGGCAAAAGACCCTTGGCAGTATCGTAGATACCGAAGAAGGCAGCACGGTAGATGATGATGCCTTGAACGGACACACCGAAACCACGGTACAAACCAACCAAACCGTCAGCCTTGAAGATCTTAGTCAAGCAGTTGCCAAGACCGCTGAATTCACGTGCCTCAGCACCTTTGCCGACATCAGCGGCCAACCTGCAAACATATTGGTGAATCAATCCGTAATTTACAAAAACGTGGAGATAATGACGTACCTGGTTCTGGCGAAGTCAAGTGGGTAGACGAAGCACAGGGAGGTGGCACCGGCCATACCGCCGGAAGCCAAGTTGCCAACGAAGTAACGCCAGAATTGCGTACGCTTGTCGACACCGCTCAAGAAGATTTGCTTGTACTTGTCTTTGAAGGCGAAGTTGAGGGCTTGGGTCGGGAAGTAACGGATGACGTTGGCGGTATTACCACGCCAGTATGCAAGAACACCCTGTTCCTTGGGGATACGCACGAAACAATCTATCATACCTAAAATACGCAGAAAAACACATGATTAGATTTTGTTTGAGCGCATTTGACCTATGACGAATTGACGAAGGCTTGAGCGCATAGAAAGTAAAATTACTACCAATGAGAGCATAACTGATAAGAACGAACGTTCGTTAAACTACACATACGTAATGAATCGCGAGATAATAGTTGAGAAATAGTTACGTATTAATTGCTCGCCATGCAGCGTACGCGAAAATATTTCGCACACGCGTTGTGGACAGTTGTAAATAGCTACGTGTTATATTGGACGCCATACAGTAGTTTATTTTCTATTCAATGCCGTCTTCCTTTCATCAATATTGCGGAAATTTGAAATTTTTGTAGGTTAAACGACGGATAATTTGTCGTGTTTTTATCCAATCTGGAACTGCTCAACTCTATTTTAGCGGGTCAATTTGAGAAACTCAATAGATTGCTAAAGATCGATGGCATAATGCCTGAGCAGATAGTTTTAGCTTGAATTAGGAAACTAAAAACTATTTGACAAGAGCAGAGATTACAAATCTAAACTTTTTTGAAATGAGAAAATGTAAAGTCAAATTGTTTCTTAGAACTTGGCAGCGATTTTTCACTACTTGACCACTGAACGTCGTTCAACCTTCACCAACGCGGCAAACGCATGACGTATTTATTAAATAATTAGAATGGCTTATATAATACTTTTTGGCACTCGCTCCTCATTCATATAACAGGCACATATTCGCCCTGCATTCGCGATTTGTGCTGAAGTTAACACTAAATGGTTGTCCAAACCATGCGGGCAACGCGGTAAATTTCTGCATCTCATATCCGGTTAATGGTGCAGCTATTCCATCGTCGCCATTTTGTCGAATGCCGACACCATGTGGTTGCTTTTTTCCAACGCAACCAACACGCGTTGAATTTACGTTATTATCTCGAATTCGCTCGTTGATTTCGAAACATGTCACGAGGCACATATGCATTGCGAGTTCCGCCCGTCCCGAATTCAAAAATGTGTCACAGTGTCACAAGGTGGCCGGAATTATATAACCAACGAGAAGAAGCGCGTGCGCTTCCATCGCGGCAATCAATACCATTGCAATAATGCCGGATTTCACAGAATTTACGAAAATTAACCACAATTAAACGCAATTTTCATGTACTATATGCGTGCGGTAATCTCATGACACGTTCTGGCCTAATTACCTACATGAAATGAAGGTCTGACCATGCAAAAATGCGAAGGTAAAGGTCGATTGGCTGCAATTTTCCGTCCTGTGTAAATTGCGAAAAGATAAAGCATTTTTTCATGGGTATTTCCCCAAGTATAAAAGTTTGAAATTTTTGGCTACAGTTAGCTTATGTAACCGCAGACATAAGCTAACTGCGACAAGCGTTCAATGATAGATAGCCACGTGGATGATGGTGCTGAGAGCGCGGCGCGTTTTAATTTAGTGAGACACTTACCCTTGTACCGTTGTTCTTCAGAAATTTGCTTGGAGATGTGTTGTACCTGAAGCAAGAGCTTGACACGCTCGATCGGGGCGACGGCGGTCTTTGAGATGGCAGCGGAGATACCTCCGGCCAAGAAATCCTTAGCGAAGCTCATAACATCCATGTTGACTGTGGTTTAGTTTGTACGACGGTGGTAATGAAACAAAATTCTATGTAGGGTATGGATAGACAGTGTACGTCCTTTCAGATCGCGCACCGAACTGCAAGTGAGAACTGGGAGTGGAAAGTTGCCGCGTAGTCCGTATAAAGAGGATTGAGCAAGCGCACAGTTGCGCCGGTCACATGGTGCAGGCCTATTTCGTCCACGATGGGACGCGTGGCGGGTGCGCGAGAGAGATAGCGCGCCTGGCGGCAGCAAATTCTCCGTGCTGCCGCTGCGAGGCAGGCACCCAGGAATAGCTTTTACGTCACAGACGCGCGCAATGCCACCGGCGGCCGCCATCCATTAGGTAATCAACGGTCAAATAATTGAATCGATCGATCGCATGCGGCTTAAGTTATGCGCCATACGCATTGACTTAAGTTCATGCTGCATGAGAATCCCAGCGTAATGTTAATCAAGGTCAGCTTTATCACATTACGCAAAAATGATTAGAGCAAATGTGAACGAACGCCACTTGCCGCTTAGCGTAGCAAAACGTTTGAAAAATGTGGCAACACGCGTTTGTACCACATATAAATCATTCAAACTCCAGCAGAGATAAAAAACAACGAATTGCAACTGGTAGCAACAATTTAGCAATTATCACATTAGCGAGTAGCGTAGAAATCACTACGCGATAAATTGCCTGCGACATTTGAAAACTGCTAAAACTTTGCATGTCAATCATAATTCTTCAATTTTTTTCACGTAATTAATCGTTGCTGACGCCTCGAGTCTGCTAGATAGAATTTCGCAATGGCGATAGCGTTTAAACAACGATTATTATTCTTCTTATCATTTATCAGTTTTTATCTTTGTTAGTTTATGCAAGTCTATCGAGTCACTTGATATCCAGATTATAGTCCACGTAGCCTTGAAATTGATGGGTAAAGTGCGGGAAAATTTGCGAGAAAGTTGAACAGGTAAAATTGGTCCATGATGGCTCAGGTCCATTTAAGATCCAGTTCCTTTGCGATTTAATGCGCAGGTAGTCGTGTTTACAAATAGACAATATGCTAAAACTTTGCGAATGCCCTTGGTGTTCGACGGACGCATGAGCGGCGGCTATTTTGGCACTGTGTTACTCGTAATCATTTGCAAGGTTATTGTTCGCACACTCGAACTTTAGCCGCTCGTGGTCAGCTGTCTCATCGTGCATAGAAGGCACACACATTGGCGCGCCTCGTTTCAAACAAATTCACGTGCGTGCGTCCACACGCAATTGAACTACTGCAAAATTAGCATTAAGGGCACTGGGACGTTTCAGCAAGAGGACACGCGCGCCCGACCATTTGATTGATTTTGGCTCTACAGCCAATGGCGTTGCCAATTTGCAAACATGTACTTTAACATCTATTCTACAATTATCATATTGATATGCAATTTAAATATGCATTTGCGGATCAGAATTTCTTGAAAGTGGATAAAAGTTATTGAATCATATCTTCTTCATAAGTAACACCAATTAGCATTCTCCACGTATCCATTAGCTCAGCAAGTTGCAATGAATCATCATGTGTTAGAGTTGGACATTGTTTAAGTTTATCATTGAGGCAATTTCGACATTCGGCGGCTTCGTACGAGAGGCCAACGCTATTTATGAAATTGAATTCCCTTCTAGTCTCTGGCAAGTCATACTTGATATGCTGACCATTGATGATAATTTCGTTCGGTGCCCAAAAGTTGGGCATTCGAATCATCCCCTTTGTTCCTACTATAACCGCTTCATTCGGCAACTCTACAGTGGTGTTTATTGTTAAGTTTGCTATCTTTTCCTCGGGATATTGCAGAATGCAAGTGGCATAATAATCGACCTTATGGTTATTCAATAAACCGCTTGCCGATACCATGCTTGGTTGTCCTTTGAAAACAAACTGAGCGAGTTGCAATGCGTAGATGCCAATATCCAAAATACCGCCGCCTCCAAGCATTTTAACACTAAAACGAAACAATGTTAGTTTGAAATTAACATAAAATTTGAATTCATAAGCGTTATACTTGACTCGTTCGATGTGGGTTAAGGGAAAACCAAACATTACATTCAAGTGCTTAATCACACCTATTTCCTCAGTGTCAATTGCTTTTCGTAATCTAGAATATACGGGGAAGAATCGACTCCAAATGGCTTCCATTAAAAATACGCCAAATTGTTGCGCACCATCAATTATTTCCCTAGCTTGGTTCAAATTAATCGCCAAGGGCTTCTCGCAAAGGACGTGCTTTCTAGCATGTAACATCATCATGCATAGTTTATAATGGTGCGTATTAATAACGCCAATGTAAATGATATCTAAAATATGCATAATTTATATGTGATTATCGCACTGTTTGTTTACGTACCAACGTCGGGATCTTGTGACAACTCCGAATAGCTTCCATATGCTTTGGGTATTTCATGTTTCTCAGCAAAACGTAATGCACTTTCTAAATCTCTTCCTGCAACTGCGACAATAAAATGGTTGTTAAGCACCCCTAATGCGGATACGAAATCACTGGAAATGCGTCCGGTGCTCACAATTCCCCACCTAGTTACTGGCATTTTGCGATATGAATGCAAACTGTTCTTGATGTGATAAAAAGCTGAAGGCCATTATGGTGTTAACTTGCTAGTCCCACATTCTGCGCGTTGAGAGGGGATCAATTATGAATTTCGCATTTAATTTAGCAGTTGCATTTTGATTGATACAATTGAAATCATTAAACAAATTTTATTTTGGTATGTAGTACATCACCTACAGTAGTTTCTCATCTTAAATTAATACAATCATTTGTCATACAAATTTAAACTGATATAGTAATCTCTCTTTTTTACATAATATATATATATATATGGAATGAAGTGCTAACAATAATTAAAATACATATACTATGTATAAATACTTTTTCTGTCATTAAATGCAACTTATTATCATTTCGCTAAATGTTGTTTTTGACAACTGGTCCAATTCAATAATTATTCTCTCTCTAACAAAATAAATTCATTTATAATTTACTACACATTCGAGCCACGTTAATAGAGCTATTTATATACACATTTATATGTTTATAACATTTGTTTAAAAGTCAAAATGAAGACCTGAGGTGGTGGATTCGCCAGAGAGATAATAGGGAGCGGCGGTTTGTACGTGAGACGGTCTCACGAGTTTGAGATATAGACATATTCGAGTAGTTATTGAATGATGTAATATAGCGAATTGCAATTAAAGATTGCGACATATTCGTAAACGTCTGACTAGTAGACAGCTTGATGTTAGGCCAGAGGACACCTTCGCTAATTCGGTGAATTCGAGCGAACGGCGAACGTCGATTTTATCGCACAAAATCTAATGATGATATAGAGACATAAATAGAAGCAAGTGCGTAAATAAAAGGTACAAACCTCAAATGATTTTGGAATCTCTTTATCGGAACGATGAATTAGCGTGCCGTTTATGCACAAAACATTTGCAGCATCGTCTTCCGGTAATGTGATTGTTTGATAACTGAAAGTAGCTTCGCGTTCCATTCGCTTGAGTACTTCTTGCGATTCTTTGCCAGCACCAACGCATAGCAACCCTGGCCCACCAACTGACACAAACGATTTAAGCTTTCTTGGTCCAGGAACCTAAAAGAAAACCAAATGAGTTCTACGGTAATGAATAATTGGTGTTTAATGCAAACAAACAATAATAATTATAATAATGGTGGGTGGAGAATATTTAAATTGGTGATTTAAAGCCATTGCTGATTTTGTGCAAGCGACCAAGCAATTCTTATACTGCTCACCTCCACCAACCACTCGCATTTACTAATTGATGTGGTGATCAACATCTCTGGTTTTACCTTTATCGGTGTGCATGGGTATTCAGGAAAAGCGGAGGCTACTGCCCGAGCACCAGCTTCATTCGTCCATTGAGAAATACCAACAAAAAATTCTTGGCCTAAAATATAATTTCATATAATAAAAATTTTCGATTTCAATTATAATATTTTCGTGTGACGTACCGGTGAAGAGAACATCACCCCCATCTAATTTGGCATTGGTGTCTTCAATCTCTAATATGGGAAGATCCAATTCTTTCTTGAGCACCACCCGTATAATGTCGACCTGAAAACATTGTTGTTAACTTTCAAAATTGTTTAACATTTCGTAGAAAGCTTGTTATTTTCGGCGTCACGTACAAATGATAAGTGCATTAGTTATTTTATTATAATGACCCCATTTATATACATGAATCATTTTCACTAATCTATGAATTTATTGTATTATAGTCACAGTAGCATCGACTAACAAATTATTCATGCTACTGGTTGAAGTCAGTCTATTGAACTTGATTCGGATTAAATTGTCCTAGAATTTTGATAAGCAAGATGTGCAGCAGCACTGTTGATGTTGATTGTATAAGCAAATAGTTTTTGATGGCTCACAATGAACTTTATTATTATGCCGCCTTCCCACGCAAATATTGACAACAATACAGTTTTATGATACGACCTTCGCGGTAAATAGGAACACGGTAAAAAAGCCTCGACGCAATTTTGCAATGGGTTTGCATTTAATGCTCTATCGATTTTGGCATATTTTTAGCCCAAACTTGATTGCAAATTTGCATCTCATTAAAGTTTAGCGCTAAACATGCTTATGACTGATTAAAAAACACGTATGAGTCAAGAAATGAATGAAAACTATTAAGGAACTTAATTCGTTGGACTATTTGTAATTTAGTATTTGACTTTACCTCTTTTTCTCTATTCCGAGCACCCGGTCGCGTTATCAGTGCAATTCCATTGCAAATAACAGCGGTGTCTTCTACAAACACACACTGAGGTAGAGATTCATCTGGCGGTAACTCGATCACGTCAAGACCCAATTCACGCAGCAAACGAACATATGCTTCGTGTTGTTTTTTTGCGAGTTCCAGATCAATTTCCCCGCGGGTTCGCAGGGACAATGGCAAGCGACTTACAATCGCGTGCGTATAGCGACCAGTCGCCATATTTGCCGAAAGCACACTGCCCGCTCCGAAGCTGGTTTCGCCGAAAGCGACGCGAACGCAACGAGTCCGATGATATGACCCAACTGCTGCTCCATCGACTGCACGCTGCGCGAAGTCAATTTGACTTCGGTAACTGGAGCAATTGCTGACGTGCGGCTAAAGCTCATGAATGAGCATACTCGCTAAATTCAGTGTGAAGATTTTAGGTCATGCTCATCGCAATATTTGTTGTTTTTTCGCTAACAATAGGCAACCATAATATCAATTGATAATAGTGTATGAAGAAATTTTATTCGCATATTATTTACGTTCACGTTATAATTCAAGTATGAGTTTAAAATCTCTCGTTTATCGGCTTCAGTGTGAGTTCTTTGACCTAGAATTAAATCAGATATCATGAATGGGAGGGAGTCTTGTACATGAACACAATACCAGTAAATTGGGCTTGGTGCCTAAAATGTAAAGAACACCATCTGCTACATCTTCTGCGTCTAAGCCGTTTGGATTGTTTACGTCTCCGCCATTTTTATGAATATCGGTGTAAACGTATCCTGGACTCAAACTCTAAAATGTTTCATTCATGAAACGACTTTGGAGATTAGATAAAAACGTTGTAGTAATACGTACAGTTATTTTGATTCCCGTATTCAAATAGGCCATTTCTTGTCGTAAAGTTTCAGTGACTGCAGTCACCGCATATTTACTTGCAGGATAAATACCCCCAATTGGTTTAGTGAAACATGGTATGCGATGACCAGCAACACTATTAATATTAATGATTTGACCTGCAATTTTCTGCTCTCTCATATAAGTGATAACTTCTTTTGAAGCAAAACACAAAGCCATAAGATTGGTATCGATCAGTTTTTTCCAGTTTTCAGTACTTTGTTCTGAAGATAGTAACATTTAGACTCTTCACAAAAGTGATAAACATTTACTTTACACACCTGTCATTAATCCAAAGTCAACAATACCAGCGTTGTTAATCAGAATATGAATGGGGCCCACATTGCTATTTATATCAAGTAGACATTCTTTTAGTAAAGTTTCATCTGTGATGTCACATTTTTTTGTGATGATGTTCAACTCTTTTCCGATTTCCTCCAAAAGTTTTTCATCTCTGCCTATGCCGACCGTCTGTAATTAACTCTTAATAAATGCAGTTACATATACGATATTTAACTTGTTAAATTACTTTAATGCCTGCGGCAGTTAATTTAACTGCAATTGCACGGCCAATTCCACGACTTGCACCAGTTACAACTGCAACTTTATCACGCCAACGCTCCATTTCAACTGAGTACATTAATAGCACCAGACCCGAGTGTTAGCTCAGTCAATCGACACTACATATGAGCGATAGTGTTATATGAAGGATTTGTAAATATTTACGAAGATAGTACAACGTAATGCACCGGAGTGTACGATAAAACTATATTTAATTTAATTATGATAGGCAACTAGATAAACGGGTTATAATTACATTGCGCGGTTTTGAGTTAACAGGTCTTTAGTTCCAAGACATTCCTGTACATACGTAGTCAGTCGCAACGTTAAAAATTAACTTCGAATCATTTAAAATTACAGTTAATCAGTTGGATTTCTGTGTGCTATGTGGTGCTATGCAATTCCGTTGACAGAAAATACGAATCTAACCTATAAAATTCACGTTGCTAGCAGTTGCTAGTATCAGCTGGTGTTTAGTGTGGTTAGTGTTTACTGTGTATGTGATTTACACGTGGTGAAGTTCTAGTTCTTTAAAAACAAGTGAAAACAAGTTCTGAAAATGTCTCGTGTTATTGTTAAGAATTTACCAAAGAATGTAAGTATTACGGGAGAGTATTATATGGGATTTCTAATACCTGTTGTGTCTTATAGAGCACTGAGGCTCAATTACGTTCACTGTTTGGCACCAAAGGACACATCACAGATTTACAGTTGAAATACACTAAGGATGGTGAATTTAGAAGATTTGGTTTCATTGGCTATGAAAGTGAAGAAGCTGCTGATGCTGCAATTGAATATTTTAATGAGAGCAGGATAAATACAACCAAAATTACAGTGCAAAAATGTGCAAGTTTAGGTGATGAGAGTAAACCCCAATCATGGAGTAAATATTCTACTGATAGTTCTTCCTTTAAAAAGCTCCATAAAACAGAAACGCAACCAGATGAAGAAGATACTATGAAAAAGAAAAAGAAAGAGAAGGATAAGCCAAAAACAAATGAGGCAACCAAGGAGTTGGTGTTAAAATATAAAGATGATCCAATGTTTGATCAGTTCTTGGATGTTCATTCGGCAACTAAAGTTAAGGAAATTCTTCAAGAAGACAATGAGGATTCTGACTCTGGAAAAGCTGAGTCTTGCCCTGGTGAGGGTGATGATATGCAGGATACAGATAAACTTCTTCAGAAACTGGCCAATAAGGAAATATCTGATGATGAGGTAAAGTAATTGTCTTGTTAAATTGAAAACATATAATTGTGGATTCTTGTATTTTAGTATCTTAAACTGCTTAAAGCAAAAATGCCAAGGAAGAAAACAGAGAAGAAAACTAAGGTTAAGGTTGATTTGTATACAGTAAAGTTAACAAATTTGCCATATGGAACTAAAAAGAAAGATATAAAAGACTTTCTTCGACCAACAACTGCGTTTTCCATACGTATTCCGCGACAAATAAAAGGCATTGCATTTGTAGGATTTAAAGATGAGAAAAAGTACAATAATGCACTCCATAAAAACAAAAGTATATTGAATGGCAAACAGATATATGTTAACAAATATGAGAAAAAAGCAACTGAAGATCAAGCTAATGAAACTAATCCAAGATGGAAGTTGCAAGAAGATGCGTTGAAATATGAGGAAGATATTGCAGAATCAGGACGTATATTTGTGAGAAATTTAGCATATACTACGACAGAAGATGATATTCAAAAACATTTTGAAGGATATGGTCCAGTTGCTGAAATTAGTCTTCCAGTTGATCCATTAACCCGTCAAATGAAAGGATTTGGTGTTGTTACATTTTTAATGCCAGAACATGCAGTACGTGCTTATTCTGAATTGGACGGTAAAATTTTACATGGACGTATGTTGCATTTGCTTCCGGGTAAACAGAAAGATAATGCAGATGATGGGGACGACGACAACACAACTGATTTCAAGAAAAAGAAAGAGAAACAGAAGAAAGCCCAAGCTGGAAGTTCTCATAATTGGAATTCATTATTTTTGGGCCACGACGCTGTTGCTGAGGTTGTTGCAAACACTTATAATACTACAAAAGAAGCTGTGTTGGACCCACATGGTTCTGGGAGTGCTGCAGTACGTTTGGCACTTGGAGAAACACAAATTGTTGCAACAACACGAAAATATTTGGAGGAACATGGTGTTTATTTAGATGCATTTAGTAGCACTGATGTGAAACGTTCTAAAACGATCATATTAGTTAAAAATTTACCTGCTAATACAAAATATTCAGAGATTAGAGATGTTTTTCAAGAACATGGTGTTATTGGAAGAATAATATTTCCACCTAGTGGAATCACTGCAATTGTAGAATACGTGGAGCCATCAGAAGCAAAGAAAGCATTTTCCAAATTGGCATATAAACGGTTTAAACATTTACCTTTATATTTGGAATGGGCGCCTGAGAATGTAATAAATAAGGATGCACCAAAACAAAAAGAAATTAATGAAGAGCCTTCTACTAAAGAGGAAAATGTAGCTTCTGCTGCAAAGAAGGAAGCCACTCCTATTGTAAATAAAGTACCTGAGGTCCAGCTACAAGAGCAAGTTGTGGAGGAAGAAGAAAATGATGAACCAGAGCCTGAAGCGGATACAACACTTTTCGTCAAAAACCTGGACTTTAGTGTCACTGATAAGCAGTTGCACAAACATTTTGTGCGATGTGGTCAAATAAATTATGCGACTGTCGCGACAAAGAAAGATCCATATGACCCTAAAAATAGGATTTCAATGGGTTACGGTTTTGTGCGATTTGTTTTTAAATCAGATGCTGATAAAGCTTTGAAAGAGCTGCAATTTAGTAGTTTATCAGGCAAATCGTTGGAATTGAAACGGTCAGAACGAACATTAGGGTATGTACTCATATAATTTAGATTACTTGTATCATTAATTTGAAAACAATTTTCAGAAATGAAGTGAAAACGTCAAAGAAGAAGTCTAAGCTTACAAAACAAACTGGAACTAAAATTTTAGTGAAGAATATTCCTTTCCAGGCAAATCAAAGAGAAGTTACTGAATTATTTAAGTAAGTTTAAACGATTGTCTTTCACGAATATTTCAATGCTAATAATGGATTTTTAGAACCTTTGGTGAAATTAAATCGGTACGTTTACCCAAGAAAATGACACCTGGAATTGACTCACATCGTGGCTTTGGATTTGTTGATTTTACTACGGCTAGTGATGCTAAGGTAATAATTATTTAATATTAATCTCAATGATTCATAATTAATTAATATTAAATTCCAGAAATGCTTTGAAGCATTGTCTCAAAGCACGCATTTGTACGGTAGACGTCTCATTCTGGAATGGGCTCAACCAGACAGCGATATTAGCGAAATACGGAAGCGTACTGCTGATCACTTTCACGAAGAGGATGCTGTTAAGTCGAAGAAAAGTGTTTTTGAAATGGAAGCTACTATATGAATTTAAGAATGGTGTTTAATTACCCCCAGACGTAATCTGCGCGTCTATATTATCCTGCTTTCCTGATCACGATGAGTAGGCGTTAATTAGCTGCGCGCCTTGCAAAATCACTCCCCGACGCATAGCTAAATATAAATCGGCTAATTGTTAGGAAGTATTTACGTAAGCAGAAAGTATTTTAATCGAAGAATTATATTAAAAATATGTTCAACACGTACGATAATGAAGGTAGAGCGGCTAAAATTTGTTCTGACGCTCTGCGTCCGTAAGCCGGCTGACGTTGCTCCTGTTTTAGCACAAGCTCGACGCGTAGTATGTTCGGTGCAGCCAGTCTAATGGGAACCTATAAGTTTAATTAACAAACATGCGAATTGTATCAGGTCAGTGGATATTCCAAAATAAGTCCATTTGTACGTCGGTCACGCGCGTATAAGAACAATTAGCGCGCTGCGAATGAGTAAAAAATTCTATTCTTGCAAGCGAGTGACTAAGCCCCTGTTTAAACGTTGGGCAAATTACGAGTTATTAATATATGTCGTGGATTTTGTTTAAGTTTTTTTTTACCTGCGCTCCGCCAAATTCAGTGCAGTGTCAAGTGTGCACGGTTATTTACGCTGATTCGAATTAACTACTCCGACACGCATCTTCTGTCAGCTCGTACATAATATTATTACATGTATACAAACTACAATGTCTCGTAAGCATTGTCATTAATTTGATTACTTTCACTAATGGCTGAGCCAAATTTATAATGCACATAGGCATAGAGTTATTTTTAAAGCTTTGGCGTTTATTTTTTTATGCACTGTATTTACATTTGAATTTTTTATAGTTGGCGCACAGCGTCTTTGAAGTTATGCGAAACAAGTACATCGAGTCACTCTCGTAATTCAATATGTGATCATGATGTACGGATTGATTGCACAAGAGGAGCGTGTGGTGTAAAATCAATGCGGAAATGCACGGAATCCCTTTAAAATGCGATTAAACATTTGCGCATACCCACATTGCTAACACAACAACTGTTCGCTCAAATCTAATCTTGTTTTTTACTTGTTTCTTCACTCGACGTTGTTCTAATTTTAGGCTTTTCACTTGCAGAAACAAATCATATGCGGCAGAACATGCATATGCTTTGAGTTTTCTATCCCCCTATGCGCGCATAGTTGTGATTAGTTCTTTAATCGTAGTCTAATTATAGTGTCGTATAAAAGCTTGTTAAAACGTTATCCGTTTACAATTTGCCGATGAAATAACGTATGAACACATTATTTAGAGCTGCTAAAATGTGCGCGTAAACAAGACATTTCTTGACGTGCTAGGAATCTCGAATATGCTATTCTTAGCTAAGTACAATAATTTCTATTATTCATAGCGCAAGACCAAAACGATATTAGGGATATACAGAAATAGCGCAGAATTGTGCTGCGTTTACTATCATGGGGCAATTAGCGTGCATGCAAGACACATAAACAGTCCAGAAATATTTGTTTGGATAATGCGGATTTTCTACGCACTTTAAACGAATATATTTTCGAATTGTGTAATCGCGCACATTGCATGAGCGTCTTACGCTTGCGGATGCTAATGACACAGCCGCGTGCGCAGACAAAGATGCAATCGAATTCCGTTTGAATTCATTCGGCGATATTTCTGTCTGCCCAACAATATTGCGCGAAAACTATTAATTTGTAATAAAATTGGAGCACAATATTCTATAAATACCGTTCAGTTTCGTACTTTTAACTTGTAGATGTCGTATGATTTGGCATTTCGTATTTATTTCGCAAGCCTCGCGCCTGACCATTCTTTTTTTGCCTTGGCTTGCGCGTCTGTGCTGAAAGAAAACAAACATTGTATGCATACGGGTTTTTTATCCTTTGAATGAATACAACGAATATTAGCGTAAATGATTTCACAATGAATGAATGGATACATATTAAACAAGATGTTTCAGAGCTTTTGATTACAAAATTCGAATTTTTCAATTTCAGGAGGATTGGAGAAGGTCCCTCCTAGATTTAAGGACGACGGATTGCAATGCCTCTCCACGACAGAAGGAAACTCGATAACGCTTCAGGCAGAACTGGTGGACCAGCATAAAGAAGTCCCAACAGAAATATCCTGGTGAGTGGAATTGAAAATTGAATTGTAGCTGGGGATAAACGCTTTCAACAAGTTAGCCGGTTAGAGTGAAATCATCGATTGACATGATTTGGTTTGGGCTTGAGCTATATAGTGCATTGCCAGCGATGACGTTTTTCGCTAACTCGGTCCGTTCGTGTTTGCGTTTGTCTGCTAAGTCCAAGTAAAAATAATTTTGGGACGGCGAATGCGTCGCGATGCCATAGTTTTGCAAAACTCCGTGTAGTGTGCTTGAGGTGGTCCACGGGCGCTCGCACTTTCCGCGCACTTCCGGTGCTACCATCAATTGTGCTTCATATATTTATTGTTTTCATTTGGTACCTTGGTACAACTGAACAAGATAGTTATTTTTAAGTCGCGTTTAATTTAATCCTGGAACAGTTTGTGTTTGTTTAGTTTAGTGAGTGCGTTGGGAAATACAATGAATTACAACGTGTGCGGATTGATTAAAATAATTTCAGCGCGAATTAAGTAAATCATGGGGACAAAAGTGAGTAAATGCTGTAAATGCTCCAATAATAAAGCTGAGCAGTATGCGAACGCTGCGAATTCATCGTGGACCACTGATGATGGGTATGGATGATTAAGTAATATTTTATAAAGTTAAGCAACATTTTTGCGCGTGGTATTTCATGGCTCTGTAACACTTTTTTATAATTGCATTCAACCTACGAACAAACAACTCTTAGTTGTACGATTTGGCAATGAAAACAACGCGGTGTGCGCTTTTGGAAAATAGAATGCCAACGCTATCGGTCAGAACATTATTTAAAATTAGCTTAGTGATACATGACTTCATTCATATTATGCGATCTTTTCTATTGTTATTATTCGATAGCGCCACGCTGAGTTTGTTTGTAACTAATTTTATACGGGATAAAACTTGCATAGATTTGTTCAGTTTAACGTAACCGCGTTTCGTGTGCTCGTGTTATAATTGTGTGATTATCTCATTGGATCTCGGCCATCAGGTAATAAGACTTATTTAAATCACGGTGCATTATCCAAACGTAAATTCTTGTGTTGTTATTCATTGCTATTTAAACGCCATCATATTGTGTTTGTGTAATAATTGTGTTCGCGAGCTGCACGCATTAAGAGAAAGCACGTTGATGGGTTTTCGTGGTGAACGGGTTAAATCCAAGATTTGTGCCATGTTTAAGTGAACACATAAAGATATTATTAGCAAGGTAATGATTTTACTTATATCGTATGAATTTCAAGTCTCTCTCTTGTGGGCTACTTGTTTATAATTTAGACGTGGAGCAATTTTATTTTCGTACATTGCCTTGCATATAAAAGTCGATTTGGGTAACCCAAACAACTTTAAGGACGACGATTACATAGTCGAATATTTGTGTGTGTATTTTCGTTTTTATTTATTATAGGTACAAAGATGGTGAACTTTTGGTACCCGAGCCAGCTGTACGTCATAAACATAAGCAAATTGGCAACGTGCTACAACTGGCTCTAGACGATGTTCAGAAGAAGGATGCTGGAATTTATACCGTCAGCGCAAAATCACCGATTGGTTCTGCAAGTAGAGATATTGAGTTAAGGGTTAATTCGTTACTCAATAATGAAGCTGAACCACCGGCGTTTCTTCGCCGTATGAACGACCTCTCTGTTAAAGTTGGGACGCGAACACGTTTCTTGGTAGAACTTCGAAGTCATACAGAATTAACGGTTGTATTTAGGTTTATTGCTGTTCTTGTTACTAATAGTATGAATGATTGTTTACGTAGATTGACTGGTACCAGAACGATGTGCTTGTCAAAGAAGGAGAGAGATTTCGATTCGTCAACGAGGGAGGTTTTCATTGCATTGATGTTGCACCAGTGATTGCTCAGGATAATGGTAAATGGACCTGCAAGGCTACAAACGATGCCGGAAGTGTGCATAGTTCAGCGTTTCTCAACGTTCTGGGTAAGTGAAACTAAAGGTTAACTCGTTGATCAAATGCTGATATTTTGTTTGGTGATGATTGTGTAGTACCTAAAACATACAAAGCACCTGAATTCCTTGAAGAGCTACGTGCTCTTCTGACGGAAACAGGCACAGTATCGTTGGAATGTAAGGTTGTCGGCATTCCTACGCCCTTGTTGCGCTGGTTTAAAGACGGAAGAGAAATTAAAGCTGGAGATGTATTTGCTCTTACGGCGAATCCAGACGACCATACCACATTGGGCACATATACTTGCGAAGCAGTTAATTGCATGGGCAAAGCATACTCCAGTTCAAAAGTTCATGTTGGTGGTAGCAGTCGCGAGGGAAGTCTGCAGCCCATTTCCAGTACGCCAACTGGAAGTCCACCGAAATTTTCACGCGAATTACAAGACGAATTTATTAAGATTGGAGACAATCTCTTATTGTCATGCAATGGTAGGTGCTTTGTAAATTTAATTTCGCGTTGAAGTAATTTGGATGTTATATAGTGGCGGTACCTCCCTGGCCAAGATCCATTGCCTGGTACAATTCGGCAGGGAAAATCGAGGAAGACACGGAAAATTCCAATTATCATCAAATGGCTGACGGCTTGGGAGGATACATGCTACAGATTAAGGCAACACAAGCAGCGGACGCTGGAGAATGGAAATGTGTGGCGATGAACGATGGCGGTGCATCTGCAGTGTCAACTTGCCAAATTAAAATGGCCAGTAAGAGATAATTTTTTTTTTGAATGTAGGTAATAGATTTTCTAATGGTTTTTTGTAAAGTTCCAAAACACTATAGAAAGCCACGGTTTATGGAAAGTTTGAAGGCAATCCTTACAGACGAAGGATTAGTTTCCTTCGAGTGTAAGGTGGTGGGATCTCCAACTCCATCGTTGCGCTGGTTCAAAGACGGACATGAACTAAAACCTGGAGACGTTTATCAACTCAGCGGCACGAATTCCTTAGGTTCTTACTGCTGCATCGCCACCAACTGCATGGGGGTGGCGAACAGTTCTGCCGAACTGACAATCGAAGACATACAGAATCAACTGAACGACGAAGAACGACAGCAGCTAATCCTGAAGAGTCAAGCGCCCAAATTCATTCAGGGATTGAAGAGCTGCGAGGGAAGGATCAACGAGAACTTCAAGTTCGTGGTCCAAGGTAATATGCACAAATCATTTCTATTTTTTATTTGTAATTGCGTATCTCCATTAAGTGAGTATTGTGCCGATGCCAACACTCGCATGGTATCGAGATGATCATCCAGTGGAAATCGACGCTGATCGCTTTGCTATGAAAAACGAACCATTAGGTATATGTCATTTGGACATTAGCAGACTCGAATTTAGCGACCAGGCCGAATGGAAATGTATCGCGTCTAACGAATTTGGCCATTCGGTTACCTCTTGTTTTCTTAAGTTAATTATTCCGAAACATTTCAAGAAACCGCGCTTCCTAGAATGTCTCCGCGCGGTATTATCTGAAGAAGGCGCAGTTAATCTCGAATGCAAAGTAATCGGTGTACCACAGCCCATTTTAAAGTGGTATAAAGATGGGGAAGAGTTAAAACCGGGCGATATTCATAAAATAACATCAGGAGCAGACGGTATGTGCTGTTTGGGTACTTATACGTGTGAGGCACGTAATTGCATGGGTACTGTTGCGTCTTCGGCATCACTTCTTGGCTTTGAGGAGGAATCCAAGACAAGAGCTGAGCAACAACGTATGGAACTTTCACGAGTTCCCTCGTTGTCAACAATTCATGAAGAGAGAACATCACAAATGTATGATACACCACCACAAGGGGATACTTCAATGACATTAAATGATCACGGTGAGATTTCATTCTCGCTTGACGGTAAAGATATTTCAGTATCTTTGTATGAAACGCCTGATATCACTGAAGACGAAGCAGTGCAAATTATTGAAATGTATGCTGATCAGCTTTCGGAACATGTTACTTCGCAAAATATTGTTGAACTACCACCAATGCGTTTCGTTAAAGAAACGTCCAATTCGGGTAATCTAATAATGGAGGCAGTTCTCGTTGACGTCTCTGAAGATTACTTCACTTCTGCCGAAGAAGATCAAGATTTACGTACTGAAGCGGATGTTGATGAAATATTCTCAATTTCTGACGAATCCAGACCATTTAGTCCTGAGCGAAATGGTGGTGACGTACAACCGAAACGACCACCAAGAAAGAAAACTGATTCACAAAAGAGCACGTATTACAGCCTTACGAAAAATCAGTCAGAGAATGGCGAGGAGAGTGTGGCAAATGCTGCAGAATTAGACAGTGAAAGTAATGAATTTGTAAGTGCAGTTGGTTCTGCTAAAGCTCAAGATGCTTTTCAAGTACTTGCTATTACTGAAACTACATCACTACCTGGCGATGATTTAGCTAATCGTCAATCGATATCACCTCAAAATACACATGAAATCGGTTCAGATCTTAGAGTTGATAGAGCTGGCGATGATAAGAAGAGACGTATGCGACGTAGACGTACAAGTCGGAACTCTTCGCATAGTTCTGATGATTCTAAAGAATTAGAACGCTATAGAGGCAAGGGTGGGGAAGTATTTATTCGGGATTTACAGGGTGAAGAGGGAGATGGATTAGTTATTGATCCAGCCGAACAAAAAGCCAAAATTCTTGAGATTAAAGCTGTTGAAAAAGAGATTTGTGAAAAATTGCGCAATACGATATTTGATATTCAAGGTGGTCTTCTTAAAGTGGAAGAAGATTTATTGATACAGTCTTCATTGAAAACGACAGCGGCTGCAGCTAATAAGAGTTTAGAAGTTCTCACCAGTGTAGTTCAACCTATAAAAGACATCCAAATGTTTTTAATAACATTGGAACAACACAAAGATATTCCAATTGCCGAAATGATTGCCCCACCAATATTTGACTTGCAGAAAAGTTTGAATGTTGTTCAGAAGTGCGTTGAAGTTCAAGGAAGAGATCATACGCTTATACAACGTACGTGCTTTAATATTCTGAATACGACAACTGAAAAGCTACAAGACGGATTGAAATTGATTGATAAGATTGTTCTTCTCGAAAAGGAAATGATACCTGTTAAAGCACCTGGCAGACAGACACCTTCCAAAATTATTCAGGAAGTTTTATTCACTCTGCAAGAAATGCAAAGTGGTTTGACGAAATCACATTTTATAATTGAAGCAAAGCAAGGCATTCAACAAAAGTCTAAAGACGTTGAAACTGCAATTAAGAAAGATATGGGTATTTTATTGAAATTTGCTGAACCAACCATGGAAATGCAGTCGATAATAAGTAATGTAAGGGAAGAAATTATACAAAAAGAGTCACTGGACGATGAATTTAAACAAGTTGTATTGAATAAGTTACAAACTCCTTTACAAGCAATGTGCAAAGAAATTGAACAAGTTGAAAATCAAGCGATTAAATTTACAGGACCCAAATCATTTTATAAAGAGTTACATTACGCACTTTTAGATCAAATTGGTGCTCCGATTCACGAGTTAAAGAGATTGTTGGAGCAAGCAAAGACAGAAACTCTTGATGAACGCATTGAAGAAATTGAATATTTGAGTATGTTTGAAAATCAATTAGAAGATGTAATGGATTCTCTTTCAAAATTGAGCAAAAGCATTCCATCAGATGTTAAAATCGAACCAATATTCGCAAGCACCTCACAACAAGAAGTTGTCAAAGAAGTTATTGATCAAGTTACGCAATTGGTGGTTGAACATTTAAATCAATCCGTACATGACTTATTGTTCAATATTGAAACAGCGCAAAAGTCTGTAAAAGATACGAAATTATTAGAAGCATTGAGACAATTATCCAGTTTACAAAAGGATTTCTCAAGTACTGTACGAAAAGCAACTGAAAGTGAATCTGAAAGTGTTGTCATGGCTTTGGAACAATTAGCACAACCAATTGAAATGCTTAATAATCAAATCGTGGAAGTTACTGGAGCAGTTCCGGCTGATGTACTCGATGATTTTGTAGCATGTTTGAGTATTTTGGAAGATTGTATTCCTATTAATGAAAAGTTAGACCAACCACAATCTCGACAAGTGTTTGAGGTTTTGAAGAAACGCACGCACGAAGTGAAAAACAATGTTCTAGTTTTAACTGACCAGTCGAAACCATCATTTGACGAACATGTTAGTGTTTGTACTAGTCCTGTTGTTGAAGAAGGTGAAGCGATTGCAACTTTAGTTGGGTTGAAGCAATGTATTGCTACTATTCAGGCAATGCCCATTACGCAACAGTTGGATATTCGAAGAGTTACACCAGAAGCTATTACGGCATTGGTGGAAAATGTACAAAGAATTGAAGCTACTTTATCAACATTACAAGATCCTGGCGAGAAATCTAGTGAGAGTTTAGAGAATTTAGAGTTGGAACTTTATGAGAAAGCAAACAGTGTGGTTGAATGTCTTAAGGATATTAAACAAGCAACGAGCGTCTTGACGAAAGCTGAAGCTCCTGTAACGGCACAAGATTTATCAAAAGTTATGACTGTAATGGCACCATTATCTGAATTGAAAGCAACAATACAAAAAGTTGAGAATCAAGATCCAATGAGTGCAATAGAATTTTCTGTTTTGGAATTGCAGAATTTGATTCCTAGCGAAGATGTTAAAGTTACCAATGTAATTGAGTCATTGCAAAATGTAGCGGAAATTATAAATATCGAAAGGAATAGCATTCAACCAGCGGACGTTGAACAGTTATTGTCTGTTTCGAATGCATTAGCTGAAGTAAAGAACGATATTGCTAAAAATCCAAACAAGTTAAGAGAAGACTTGAAACAACTGAAACAAAGCATAGAATTAATAACTCCGGATTCATCTGCTAAGTATGTGCTTGGTGCACTTGTTGATATGTCTAAGAAAATGTCACAAGCAGTTGAAAGTATTGCACCACCAATGGTGCTTCCTGAAACTGATGAAAGAATTGCCAAAATAGAAAAAGGATTAATTAAACTGGAAGGTAGTCCTTCATTTGAAACTAAACAGAGTCATATCGAAACTCTTAAGACTGCTGTTCAAGGATTACGAACTCTTGCAGATGTTGATTCCGAAGTGAAAACATCGCTTGAAGATTTGGCCAAGTTTGCAGATCAAGTAATTAATAAACCTTTAGTTTTTGAAGAAGTCAGCGAAAAAGCAACAACTCTAGCTTCTAATTTGCAAAGAGCAGCTAGTACTTCATCATCAAATGAAGAATTGAACAAAGTACATGAAGCATTACTTAAAGTATTTGAAGTACCAGCTGAACAACATGATGTATTGAATCCAGTTTACGAAATGGTTGGGAAAATATCAATTATGCCTGTTGAAGGTGTACGAAAATCATTGATTGCAAACATTAAAGATGCTGCGCAACCATTGAAAGCGGCAATTGATAAATGCAGACGCAAATCATTATCGAAGAAAGATTTGACGCTAGTCGAAGATGTCTCAAATGTATTACAAACTATTAATGATTACTTGGTTAATGAGACTGCAAGTACCGAAAGTTTGAAAGTTGTTTTGAATGATTTTAATGGTAAATTGCAGCAGGCAGATATCGATACAATTGGAGAATTTATTTATCCGGTTCAAAATTTAACAATTCAATGTCAGAGTGACCTTAATGATCTGATAATAGTCGAAAAGGCACTTAAAGCGGAGAGAGCTAAGGCAATTTGCGCATTGTCAGACGTAGCGCAATCAGTCGGGCAACAAGTGGCAGCAATGAAATATTCCGCTGAAGAACGCGCAAATATTGTGGAATTGCAAAAGGCATTAAATGCATTGCAAATGTCATCTAATGATTTAATTGATGCTAATATCACGGAGCAAGATAAATCGATTCTTGAATCGTCGAGTAAGATGCTAAGTCAACTTCAGCGTGAAATGCAAGAGATGCAGATGAATGAAACAACGCAGGCGTTGATCGTTAAATCAATCGATAATACGAAAGCCTCATTGAAAAATGTGTCACAGGGCTCGCCAGCGATGCCCGTGGTCGAAGCAATAAATGCGGTGCTTGTTTTTGCGCCAGTAATAATTGAGCAAATCGGCCAAGGCCAGCGAACGGCTGCCAAATCGTCTCTCGTTGAAACTAACTTTACTATGCCAATACAGAAATTGGAAGCCGCCCAAAATCAAACCGATATTATTAATGACTACCTGACGAATATGAAGGCGAATGCCGAGCATTTGATTAAAACTGCGCAGGAGAATTATCTGAATACCGAGGAGGCCGAATACATGCATCAAATCGAACACTATGCCGAAAATGTTGGAACGATTGTAATGACCACCGAACCAAATCAATTTCAAGATGCCGTACGTAAAATTGAAGAAGTCACGCAGGAAGTCGTCGAAGCAGGTACTAATTTACGTGAGTCTCCCTTGAGAAACATTGCACCAAGTATTAAAAAAATGTGCAAGATTGTTATTAAAATCCTGCAGCCATCTGTAGAAACCTTGCAAGAAATCGAGAAAGCTGCCTTAGCTCAACAAGTAGCTCAAGAACCGCAACAAGTGCAAATTCCACCGGAAGAGGAGAGAGAAGTGTTGTATTATATTGATGATGAGCCACAAGTGAGTCAACAAAATAATCAGGTGCCGGTTGAGGTGGAACCTAGTCTATTCGAACCTATTTTATCCCTGGTTGAATGCATTAAAAAGTCTATGATTTCTATCATACCGGTTAATGAAACTCAACAAGGTGTTATTGATGATATCGGAAGCAAGATTGAAACAGTTAAAGCCATTGCAACATCTGAAAGTCACCCGGAAAAATTAACAATTCAAGAACAAAATGTGATTAATTTGTCGGAAAAAATTGTTGCTGAAATTAATAATACTCTCCCAACAAAACAAGCATCAGAAGTACTTCAAGCTGATGTTAAAGAACTACAACATGCGCTTGAGACTTTAAGTGATAGTTCAAAGATAAAGGAAATTGCATATCCAATTTCTGAAGCTGCCGAGTTGTGTTTAGTAACAGCTCAACTTAATGAACCACCTCCAATTATTGAAACGTTGAAGGAGTTGCAAGTCAACGTGCAGAAAATTCAAGTTCAAGAATGGTCTGCTCCTAACCAAGCTGCACTGACCGAATTGGAAAAGTCAATTCTAACATTAGAAAATAATATACTCAAAGAAAATATCCATACGGAACAATTGACAACTGAAGAACAAAGCGCCATGGAACATGCCAAGAAAACTTTAAATACGCTGAGCGCTTGCATTAATACGTCGGACATTTTGGAAACGACTACTGAATTGAAAGCTGAATTAGTTAATAAAGCTAAAGCAACGATTGATGAATTGCGACTAGCTGTACTGGCAGTCGCCCAAACATCAAGCGTCAAAAATATTATGGAACCACTTGAAGAAACTGCAAAGAATGTGGTGAATTTAATTGAGAATATTCCAGAGATTTCAGGATTTACGGAAGAAGTTAGTCCTTTAGCCACACTCACTGCTACAATCCATGAAACTGCACAGGTTATTAGCCATGTTAAAGTTGCAGATTTGCCTGTTAGTAAGCAACAGAGTATACGCGAAATTACGTCTGAATTGCCAAATATTGAGAAGGCAGTTGAAAAGTTGAAAATTCTTGTACCTGAAGATTCTGAGCTCGTAAAGCGCGAAGAGGAACTGTTGGGTCAATTGAAAAGCTATTTAGAAAATACTCCAGTGAGTGCTATTGCAAATCCGAATGATGAGAAAGTTAAGGAATTGGTACAATCTGTAACTACATCACGAATTATTGTTGAGACAATGTCACCAAGTGAAAATACCAAGGAGATTTGCTCGGAATTGAACAAATTGAATGTTAGCATTTTGAAACTTGTTGAGAAACCTCCACCGCCAGTTCCAGAAAGAATTGTGCAACAGTCTGTTAAGGATGTTCAAGGTGGAATTCTCAATCTTCAAGAGAGTGTTGCGAATTTGGAAATTCGAGCTAATAATAAAATTCAGAGAATTTTATCAAATGAATTACCACGACCTCTTACTGCTTTGCAGTTTATTTCTGAAAATGTTATTGCGATAAAAGGCGATAAATTATCTGCTGATGATAGTCACGTATTGGATATAACAACTGACTGCCTGAACTTGTTTGATTTACTTATCAATCATATTAGCACGGATAATATTCCAGAATTTCAGCATCTCGCTGAAAAATTAAAGGTTGTAATTGAGAGTATTAATCAAGATTCACAAATTAAGGATTTACAAGAGCCTTTGCAAGATATTTCGAAAACTGTGGATAAAGTTCTAGAACGTGAAAAACATCTAGCCCGAGATGATTCCGTAAAGAAGGAAGGAATCACAAAATTGAAATCTTCTTTAATAAATCTTGATAAAGTGATTGCGAAAGTTGTGGAACAACCTGATGTTGAATCTAAATTGTTAGTTCTTGAAGAATTACAACGGCCTTTAAGAGCAATTATTTCTTGTGCTATGCAACAAGTAACGCAAGAAGAACTGGAAAGTGTTAATAAACTCATTGATGATGTTGAGGTAGTGTCGAAAGCTATAACATCAACTGCTGAAGCTGATTTAATTGACAAACCTTTGCAAATTTTATACGAAACTGTTAATACGTTGTCGATTGAGTCTGTTTATAATTTACCGCATGAAGAAAATTCGTTTGTGAATGCAATTAGCAGCGATTTGGATGATTTGAAACGTGCCATTGAACTTACACATTTAGTACTTGAGAAGCCGAAATCAATTGAAGATATACATGAAGTGCAAATAATACATGCGCCGTTGAAGAGTTTATTGAAGTTCGTACTCACGATTAAACATCAGCGTGCAGGAGATTTGGACTTGTTTAACGAAATTCAAGAATATTTGCACATTTTGCAAAATAAATTAATGGATTGCATATCTGCCAAATTGGTTGATGCGGAAATACCTTATTTAGAAACAATTGGAGATGCCTTTAACGATATTACTGCGATAGCTAATGAAACTGATGAAAAGAATTTGAATATTGAAATGTTTGCTAAGCCATTGGAATCTTTACATACTAATATTATTACAATTTGTACTAAAATTGTGTTCACTGATATTCCCGAGGAGTCAATTATTCAAAAAATTGTCGAGCCTTTGGAAAAGATAACTGTTGGTATTATAAATATCAACAGTTCGATACAGGAACGTAAGTCAATTCGTAAAATTTGTGGAGAAATGCGAGGAAATATTAGTAATATTCACAATATTGCTGAACATAATAATAACTTTGCAAGATTAATTGAACCACTGGAGGCAATATCTCAGAATATAGAAAATGATAATAATTTATTGAAACTTGAGGCGCCTGTTTTGAATAAAATAATTATGAATTTGAAGGAGATGGATAAACTTAATACTTTTGATAAGAGTATTAAGGACAGTATTAATGTGCTTCAGATGAATGCACAGATGATTAAAGAAAAATCTGAAGAAATAGAACAATTGGATAAGGTGATTTTACTTGCTGATCCGATCAAACAAATATTAAAAGCACTCCAACAAGGTGCGGGTGTTACTGAAGTTCTCGGGGAAGCACCTTCTGAAATCAAACAACCTATTAGTGCGCTTTCAGCGGCGGTGGAAGAATTGAAAGAAAATGCTGAAAAATTAAAAGAAATTCCGTCAGAAGCAGTAACAGAAGTTAACTCGGCTGTTGAAAGTTTCATAGAACCTCTTAAACAATTGAAAGTTGGTCTAGAAAGTATTACTGCAGAACAAGCAACTGAAATAAAAATTCTGGAAGAACCATTTAAGCAATTGGCCCAAGTTACTGTTGATCTAATGGAAGGAAAATTGGATTCCCTTGCAAGCTTAACGCCAATTAATGAATGTATTCAGCAACAAATTGAGAAATCACCAATTGCTAGTGTGAAAGAACTTGAGGCACCTCTCAAAGCATTAGTATCTGAAATTAAAAAGGCTTCAGATGCGTTTGATAAACAAGTTGTAGAGAAAGTAACTGTTCCAATCGAAGCTATTAAGGCAAGTGTTCAAAATGTAGCACAATTAGATAAACCATCTCAGGGCATATTAAGCATTGCAGAAATTACCGCGCCTATTTCAGAATTGCAAAGTAGTATTGAAGAGTTGAAATCATTAGATGCGCAATCTGTGGAAGTGCTTAATGAAATAAATGAACCCTTGGCTGAATTTGCAATTGCTGTTGAAAATATTGCGAATGTACAAGAAGCAGAATTATTAAAATGCGTTAAATTGTTGAAGGAGAAGTTGAATGTTGAATCACATGAATTGAAGATACAAGAACCTTTAGCAGCTGTTTGTGGTAAACTGGAAGAAATTGAACAGAAGCTGGAAGAACAAATTGCTAAATCAGTTGAAGAAATTATCGAAGTAGAAAAGCTTCCAGAAGATGCTGGGATTGCTTTACCGGTAGAAGAAGTCAAAACTGACGTTGTTGAACAAGTTGAAGAAATTAAAGAAACAATTAAACCTGAAGCAAAACAAGAGGTTGTTCAAGTTGCGGAAGTACCAGAAGAAGAGAAAGCTTTAGCTAAGGAGATATCAAAGGTTGAAGAAAGCCAGATATCTCATGACGAACCATTGACAACAGTTAAACAGGACAATGAAATTACATCCCAAGCGGAAGATGCAGTTAAACCTCTTGAACAACAGAAGAGTGAAATTGCAGAAGTTCCGGTTGAAGAATCTAAATTGGAAGTCAGCGCTGCCGATAAAAAGGACGATAAATCAGAGAAAGATAAAGCTAAGGAAGAAATTGCCCAATATAAGAAGTCAATTAAAAATGTTAAATTTCCATTATATGAAATGCATTCACAAATTTTGAATATCAAAGAAAAAGTAGGTGATATCAATACAGCATCGAAAAGTATTCAATCAATTGTTCAGCTTATGCCAAAACTTGAGGCCTTGTGTAATCAAATTGATTCCGAAACAATTCCAAATGAGTTAATTGAAGCTTTTAAAGAAATTCAAATGCCCTGTCTTGAAGTGGCTGCATCACTAGGAATGCTGCAGAATATTTTCAAAAATGAGAGGGCATTCAACCAACAGAAACCTATGCTTATTGAGAATTTCAAAGAATTATTAAAGTCGTTAGAGACCTTGTCTAGTAAAATTAAAATGCCAAAATTAACAGAAAAACATTGTGAAATAATAGAACAAGTTAAAGAAATTATTAAAAACTTGGAAGATACAGGAGCAGCTGCAGCGAGTCCTTCAGATGCGGCTGCTGAAACTGCTCCTGAAAAACCAAAGACTAAGTTGGAGAAAACAAAAGGAACATTAGTTGAACTTCAAGAACATTTACACGGTTTAACGGTCAAACAAGATGATTCTAAAAATGAAGCACAAAAAGCAATTATTTCAGTTGTAGAACTTGAATCGCCGATAAATAATTTAATAGAAACTTTATCTGCCCAAGAGTCTGTTCTAAATGAAGATCAACTTGAAGAATTAAGTGAACCGCTTCAAGCTTTAAGTGATGCCATAAGTAAAGTGGATGCTGTTGTTGTTCCTGAAGAAGTTGCCAAAGCTAAGCAAGAAGTTTGCGAAGTTTTAGCTGAAATTAAATCCGTGATTGAAAAACCAGAGAAACAGGCAAAGAGAGAAATTGTACAAGAACCATTAAAAGCACTTAGTGCGAAAATATCGGAAGTTGCCAAATCCTTAATGCAAACTGCGGTTAAAGTAGAAGAAGATGCTGGAACGTCCGAAACACCAAAAGCAAAGAAGTTAGTAAAAGCTAAAGCTGATTTTGTTGAATTAAAAGACAATATAGCAAAATTACAAGCTGAACCAGAAGCCATCAAGAAGGACGCGCAACAGGCAGTTTTATCTGTTGTACAATTAGAAGCACCAGTTGCTGATTTAATTGAATGCATTGCTTCCCAAGAAGAAAATGTAATTAATATTGAACAATTGGAAGAATTAGGAGAATCAGTACAACAGTTAAATGCAGCAATTACTAGTCAAGATCAATTGGCAGTATGTGAAGCAATGGCGGAAATTAAAAAGCGTATTGATGTACCGGAAAAACTGATGAAGGAAGTAATTACTCAGAAACCGTTAGAAGCTCTTTCCGCAAAAATATCAGAAATTCAAAAAAGTCAAGCACAAAATGCAGTTCAAAAAGAAAAGTTGGAGAGAACTAAAGGTGCTCTCATAGAACTTCAAGGACAAATTCAAGAAATCAAGACGCAATCAGCAGTTTTCCAAAGTGAAGCTCAGCAAGCTGTACTTGGAGTTATTGAATTGCAAACTCCTCTTGCTAATTTGGTAGAATGTGTTGCTTCACACCAAGAAAGTGAAATAAATGTGGACGAACTTGAAGAATTAGCGCAGCCAATACAACAACTTAAAACTGCTATTAGCAATGTTGATGAATTGACTTCACCAGAAAAAGTTACCAAGGCGAAGCAAGCAGTGTGCGAAGCTTTAGCTGAAATCAAACAAGTTATTGATGCACCACACAAATTAGAGAAATTAGTTATTATACAACAGCCACTAGAAGCTGTTTTAGCAACAATAACTGATATCGAAAACACGTTAGCACAAGTCGCAGAGGGAAAACTGGAAGAAACATTAACTTCTGAAACTGTTAAGCAAGAAGTTAAAAAAGCCGAGAAGCTTGAGAAAACTAAAGTCGCTTTAGTGCAATTGCAAGAGCAAGTACAAGAAATTAAGCTGCAATCTGCAAGTCCTAAGAGTGATGTTCAGCAGGCTGTACTCTCAATCGCAGATCTGCAAACACCATTGAGTAATTTAGTTGAATGTATTGCTTCACAGGAAGAAAGTAAAATTAATGCAGAGGAGTTTGAGGTATTAGCACAGCCAATACAAGAACTTAAAAGTGCAATTACTAATGTTGACGATTTGAATACGCCGGAAAAAGTTACTAAGGCTAAGCAAGCCGTTTGCGAAGCATTGGCTGAAATAAAACATGTAATTGATGCGCCAGAAAAATTAGAGAAATTAGTTATCATGCAACAACCAGTAGATGCGGTTTTAGTAACAATAACTGAAATAGAAAAAGCGCTAGCTCAAGTTGCAGTAGAGCAGCAAGAAGAAATCTTCACTCCTGAAACGGTCAAGCAAGAAGTTAAAAAGGCAGAAAAGCTTGAAAAGACTAAAGTCGCGTTAGTGGAACTTCAAGGACAAATACAAGAAATAAAGACAAAAGCTGCAACTTCTAAGAATGAGGCTCAACAAGCTGTACTCTCAGTTGCAGAGCTGGAAACACCATTGAGTAATTTAATTGAATGCATTGCTTCGCAGGAAGAAAGTAAAATCAATGCGGAGGAGTTTGAGGAATTAGCTCACCCAATACAAGAACTTAAAAGTGCAATTACTAATGTTGACGATTTGAATACGCCGGAAAAAGTTACTAAGGCTAAACAAGCCGTTTGCGAAGCATTGGCTGAAATAAAACATGTAATTGAAGCCCCTGAAAAACTAGAGAAATTAGTTATCATGCAACAACCAGTAGATGCTGTTTTAGCAACAATAACTGAAATTGAAACAGCGCTTGCTGAAGTTGCAAAAGAAAAGCAAGAAGAAGTGTTAACTCCTGAAACTGTGAAACAAGAAGTTAAACAAGTTGAGAAACTTCAGAAAACTAAAGTTGCTTTAGTAGAGTTTCAAGGACAAATACAAGAAGTTAAGACGCAATCCGCGACTTCTAAGAGTGAGGCTCAACAAGCTGTACTTTCAGTTGCAGAGCTGGAAACACCATTGAGTAATTTAGTTGAAAGTATTGCTTCTCAGGAAGAAAGTAAAATAAATGTCGAAGAATTCGAGGAATTAGCACAACCAATACAGCAACTCAAAGCAGCAATTAGTAATGTTGATGATTTGAGTACTCCTGAAAAAGTTATCAAGACTAAGCAAGCAGTATGTGAAGCATTAGCTGAAATTAAACACGTTATTAAAGCACCGGAGAAATTAGAGAAATTGATGATCTTGCAACAACCAGTAGATGCTGTTCTGGCAACAATAACTGAAATCGAGAAAATATTTGCTCAAGTTGCGGAACAAAAACAACAGGAAGTATCAACATCTGAAACAGTCGAACAAAAAATTACACCAGAAACACCTGAAAATAAAGAAGTGCAAGACAAAAAGACGGAGAAACTTGAGAAGACGAAAGTCGCTTTAATTGAACTTAAATCCCAAATTCAGGAAGTGAAGACGCAATCTGCAGCTTCCAAAAGTGATGCGCAACAAGCTGTACTTAGCGTTGCTGAGTTAGAAACACCCTTGACTAATTTAATTGAGTGTATTGCTTTTCAAGAACAAAGTAAGATGAATGTGGAGGAGTTTGAAGTATTAGCTCAACCAATTCAACAACTTAAAGCAGCAATTAGTCATGTGGATGATTTGACATCTCCAGAAAAAGTTGCGATGACTAAGCATGCAGTTTGCGAGGCTTTGGCTGAAATAAAACATGTAATTGAAGCACCTGAAAAATTAGAAAAATTAGTTGTTATGCTACAACCGCAAGAGGCTGTTTTGGCAACAATAAGTGAAATTGAAAAAACTTTTGCTCAAGTTGCGGAACATGGGCCAGACGAAATAACTCCAGAATCAGTCAAGCAAGAAGTTCCACCAGCGTCTTCTGTAAAAGAAAGGGTTGAAAAGACTAAAATCGCGTTAGTTGAACTTAAAGAACAAATTCATGAATTGAAGACTCAATCTGCAGCTCCTAAGAATGAAGCTCAGCAAGCTGTGATTTCAGTTACCGAGCTGGAAACGCCATTGAATAATTTAGTTGAATCAATTGCTTCTCAAGAACAAAGCCAGATTAACGCTGAGGAGTTTGAAGAATTGGCGCAACCCATTCAGGACTTAAAAACAGTTATTACAAATATTGATAACTTGACTTCTCCTGAAGAAGTAAGTAAGAAGAAACACGAGGTATATGAAGCATTAGAACAGATAAAACGAGTTATTGAAAAGCCTGAAAAACTTGCCAAATTAATTGTGATTCAACAACCTTTAGAAGCCCTTTCTGCTAAAATTACTGAAATTGAAGAAGTTGTGGCTCAAGTTCCTATTGAAGAGACTACAGCACAATCGGAAGAAGTAAATAAAAGAAAAGACAAAGTTGCGAAGGCTACAGCTAAAATTATTGAACTCCATGGAGAAATTCAAGGATTAAAGAGTACATCTGTAATACTTAAGAATGAAGCACAACAAGCTGTTCTTTCAGTTGCCGAATTAGAAGCTTCACTTGCTGATTTAGTTGAATGTATTGCTGCGCAGGAAGAAAGTATAATTAACGTTGATGCGTTTGAAGAATTAGCTGAACCGATGCAACAACTTAAATCAGTGATTAGTAATGTTCAAGAATTGTCTTCACCTGAAGAAGTGGTCAAGCAGAAACAAAAAGTATGCGAAACTTTGGCTCAAATGAAACGTGTGATTGATGCACCGGAAAAGCTGGAGAAATTGAATATAATGAAACAACCTTTACAAACTCTGTCTGCTAAAATACGCGATGTTGAAAAATCTATCGCACTAATTGCAACTGTACAAGAAGAAACTCCTAAAATAACAAATCCTATTAAAGAACCACTAGATACTATACAGGAAACGCTAATAAAACTTAAGTCAAAAATAAATACCAAATCAAAACCTGCTATAATTCTTTCTTTGCAAAAACCGCTTGCAGACTTTCTCCAGAGTTTATCTACTTTAGAAAATGAACAGGATGTTTGTCTAAAATCCTTTGAAATATTATCAAAGCCTATGGAAAAATTAATGGCTACTTTAACAGAAATAACTAATAAGCCAGATAATTTTAAAGCACAGTCAGAGCCTTTGCAAAATGTATTGAAAGAAATGCAAGATATTCTTAAAAATCAAGAAATTCAAAAAATAAGAACTACTGAATCTTCACTTCAACTTCTATCAAGTGAAATTTCTAAAATATTAGACTTGCTAGCAATGAAAGTTTCCGTTGAACATATTCAGATGCCAATTGATAAAATGCAAGTGGAAGTTAAATCAATTAACGCGAAACTTCAAAATGTTGATGTTAAGCCTTCTGCAGCGATTGCGGGAATGATTGAAATTGCAGCGCCTTTAGAGGAAATGAAAGCTAAATTAATATCGATTGAAGATCAACCAGATGTTATTAAGATTTTAGATAATGTTTTAGCTCCTTTGAATGAATTGACTACTTCTATTACACAAGTTGCTGAACACCTTCAAACACCGGATGTGCACATTGAAGAGCAATTGCTTGATAAGATTTCGATATTGAAACATAATCTAGAAGAATCTAAACTAAATATAGATAATGTCCAAGGAGTAAAAGTTGTTGATTTAAATATTGAAAAAGTATGTGCTGTTCTTGAAACAATCCAAGATAATTACGCTAAAGAAAAAATTGAAATTATTAAACAGCCATTACAAAATATCCAAACAAGTGTTAAATCATTGATGTCTACTAAAGATGTAAAATTGCCAGAACAAGCTATTCTTTCCGAAATTCTAGAGCCTTTTAAGAATTTAGAAGAATCTATCACAAAAGATACCAAAGAAATTGAAATTTTAGCAGCACTAAAAGAACCAGTTGCTGAATTAACATCTGTATTAAATGAAACAGTAGCGGAATTGCAGAAACCAGATGTAAAATTAGATAAGGCAAAAGTTAGTGAGAATATTTCTCACTTATTAACTACTATTCAAGAAATTCAAGCACCTAAAAAGTTGGATGTTAAAATCACAGGGTCCTTAAACTCATTAAGTGGTACTCTATCTAAAGTTCAACAAGAATTAGCCAAGAAGGAAGAAATTACATTGACAGAAGTTAAATTACCATTAACGTCGATTAAACAACAATTGGAGGATTTCAAAGCAGAAGCACAAAAAGCATCGTTATCAATCCTGTCATTGGCTGAACCTTTAGAACAAGTTTTGAATTATGTCAAAGTAAGTGAGGAATCACAAGAAGCTCAAGCTTGTAATGAATTGAAATCAATTCAAACATCTTTAGAAAATTTATCAACAGTAATTGAAGAAGTTGTTACCACATTACAGAAACCTGAAGCAATTAAAACATCTAAAGTGGAACTTTGCCAGAAATTAGATAAAATCAAAGCGGATATTATCGAGAATTCCATTGTTAAACCACTAGCTGTTAAATTGGATGATGTCAAAAACGACATACAGAAAGCTGAAATCAAGTATAATGTTTCACCAACGAAACAAAAATTAGACATTCTTGAAACTAAAATTAACGAAACTTATGGAAAATTATTACAAGTGAAACCGAAAGGAATTCAAAAAGCTACTTTACGAATTGAAGAATTACAGCCTGTACTGCAAAACGTACAAGAAGGATTAAAGAATCTCGAGGCAACAATTACAACAACTGCTTGCAATGATTCGGAAACGGTTCAAATGTTAAATCAGCCTCTTGAAGATTATTGCACTGCTGTGCAAAATCTTGAAGCAAATTTGATGGAAAGTGCAACAATTGATAAAAATCAATTGTATGTGGCAACAAAAGAATTAAGCGAAAACATAATTAGCACTAATAAACTTATCAATGATGAAGCAGTGAAAACGCCATTAAATAAATTACAAGAACATTTATCTACAATTGCAGCAGAACTTGAAAAAGAAATTAAACTAGATAATGGCAAAGAAACACTTAAACCTCTGAAAACTGCTTTGGATCTTGTTGATAATTCCAGTAATAAACTGCAAGCAAAACAATCAGATTTAAAATCACAATCACAAAAAGGAATCTTGTCAATTATTGCAATTGCAGAACCATTACGTGCGATTCAAGATATTTTAGATGAACAATTACAAGCAGACGACTTTATGGTCGAATATCAGGACTTGCAAGAACTTCAAGTAACTGCAGAACCTTTAAATGAGCTTGCAACAATTGTAGTCAATGCGACTGAATGTTTAACTCAACCTGATAATTTACAAAATATGAAACCAACATTATTAAAATCACTAGAAAGTGTGGAGAGAAAGCTAGACAATCTTACGAAAGGAAAATTGGAAGCTGTTAAAACGTTGCAGCTAAAGATTACAGAAGCTAAAGCAGCTATAAATACAATGGAATATAAATTAATTCCAATTAAAGATATTGTTGATACTAAAATTATATCTGATCATAGCCAAGCTATTCATGATACAGTTAAAGCCATGAACAAAAAGAGTAGAAAAGGCAATATTTACGAATGTATTCAACAATTGTGTAATCCAAGCCAAGAAATTCAAAAGCAACTTAATATTATTGGAGATATTTTAATCGAAGAAGAGTCGACGAATAAAGTAAAAGATAGTTATTCAAAATTAAATAAAGTTGTTGAAAGCTTGGCAGTGAATAAAGATGTTTTAAAGCAGTTACAAGATAAGTCATCCGATATTATTCAAAAAAGCGAAGAGTTTAAAACAAATCTGCAGAGTTTGGAGAAGTCACTTAATGAGGTGGAGCCCAAGGAAGAATTCAAAGGATTAAAAACAATATTTAGCGAATTGAGCGCAAATGTAAATAAAGTATTGAAGCATTTGGAGACATTAAATGAATCAGATCAAATTCAGAAACTGGTGTTTGGCATGAGTGAAATTGTAGAAATTTTAGACAAAGATATTAATATAATTTCAAAAGAGGATAATAAAACGGTTAAGTTGCTTTTTGGAAAAATGGAAACGCCACTCAAAGAAGTGGAGAAAGCAGTTTTGAGTTTTGGAATTCAAGATTCCAAGGATGAGATTAACAAGAAAATGTTGCAGTTAACAAGTGCGCTCTCAAATATTACTGAGGGATTGAACACTACCAAAACGCAAATAGATGATAATAATGATGGAGTATTAATTAAGAAAACTATCACATTGATACAAGATAAATCAACAAAGTTTTCAGATGAAGTTAGTGCAGCTGCTAAGAATAATCAATTGATTGAAAGTTCACAAACGTTAAATGAGGCTCTTTCAAAACTATATGAGGCATTAATTGCAATTAAGTATTCTGATACTACTTCTGCACTTGAAGAAAAAGAAAAGGAGGAGGAAGAAGAAAAAGAAGATGATATTAAAGAAAAGGCACCAAAGGAAGCTAAATTAAAAGAAGATGAAGAGAAGATTGATGAAAAGAAAGAAATTACAGATAAAGAAGTTAAAGAGAAGGAAGCTGAAAAAGCAGAAAAAGAGGCACAAGAACTTGCTGAAAAAGATGCTAAAATGAAAGCGGAACAAGAAGCAAACGAAAAAGCGGATAAAGAATTAAAGGATAAGGAAGCCAAGATGAAAGCAGAAAAAGAAGAAAAAGAAAAAGCAGAACAAGAATTAAAGCAAAAAGAAGATAAGGAGGCAAAGGAGAAATTAGAAAAGGACGAAAAGGAACGGGCTGATAAGGTGCTTAAGGAAAAGGAAGCTCAATTGAAAGCCGAACAAGAAACAAAGGATAAAGCTGATAAAGAACTAAAGAAAAAAGAAGCAAAAGAAAAAGCCGAAATAGAAGCGAAAGAAAAGGCAAATAAAGAGGCAAATGATATGAAAGCTAAAGAGGAACAAGAAGAAAAGGAAAAGGCTGAAAAGGAAGCAATGGAAAAGTCTGATAAAGAACTAAAAGAAAAGGAAGCAAAGCTGCAAGCGGAACGCGAGGCGAAAGAGAAAGCAGAAGCGGAAGCTAAAGCAAAGGCAGATAAAGAATTAAAAGAAAAGGCCGAGAAAGAACTTAAAGAAAAGGAAGCAAATCTGAAAGCAGAAAATGAGGAAAAGGAGAAGGTAGAAAAGGAAGCTACATTGAAAGCGCAAGAAGAAGCTAAGATAAAAGCAGAAAAAGAAGAAAACAAGAAGGCGGAAAAAGAATTAAAGGATAAACAAGCTAAATTAAAAGCAGAACAAGAAGCAAAGGAGAAGACTGAAAGGGAAGCAAAAGAAAAGGCAGAGAAGGAGTTAAAGGAAAAGGAAGCAAACGATAAAGCAGAGAAACTAGCAAAAGAAAAAGAAACAAAACTGAAAGCAGAGAAAGCGAAAAAGGAAAAGGCAGAAATAGAAGCGAAAGAAAAGGCAGACAAAGAAACAAAAGAAAAGGAAGCTAAATTAAAAGCCGAACAAGAGGCAAAGGAAAATGCAGAAAAAGAAACAAAGTTAAAGGCAGACAAATTAAAGGAAAAAGAAGCGAAAGAGAAAGCAGAGAAAGAACAAAAAGAGAAGGAAGCAAAACTGAAAGAAGAGAAAGAGGAAAAGGATAAGATAGAAAAGGAAGCAAAGGAAAAAGCAGATAAAGAATTAAAGGAAAAGGATGCAAAAATAAAACTTGAGAAAGAAGCAAAAGAAAAAGCAGAAAAGGAGCTCAAAGAAAAGGCAGACAAAGAAGCAAAGGAAAAGAAAGATAAAGCAGAAAAAGAAGCCAAAGAGAAGGCAGAGATAGAACTAAAGGAACAGGAAGCGAAATTAAAAGCAGAGAAAGAGGCAAAGGAAAAATCAGAAAGGGAAGCAAAAGAAAAAGCAGAGAAGGAACTTAAAGAAAAAGAAGCAAAACTAAAAGCGGAGAAAGAGGCAAAAGAAAACGCAGATAAGGAACTTAAAGAAAAGGAAGCAATACAAAAAGCAGAGAAAGAAGCAAAGGAGAAAGCAGAAAAAGAAGAGAAGGAAAAAGCAGATAAAGAATTAAAGAAAAAGGAAGCTAAACTAATGGCAGAAAAAGAAGCCAAGGAAAAAGCGGAAAAAGAAGCAAAAGAAAAGGAAGTAATGGAAAAGAAAGCTAAAGCTGAAAAAGAAGCACAGGAAAAAGCAGAAAAAGAAGCCAAGGAAAAAGCGGATAAAGAAGCAAAAGAAAAGGAAGTAATTGATAAGAAAGCTAAAGCTGAAAAAGAAGCACAGGAAAAAGCAGAAAATGAAGCTAAAGAAAAAGCGGAAAAGGAACTAAAAGAAAAAGAAGCAAAAATAAAAGCAGAGAAAGAAGCAAATGAAAAGGCAGCGAAGGAAGCAAAGGAAAAAGCCGATAAAGAATTAAAAGAAAAGGAGGCAAAGAATAAAGCGGAAGCGGAAAAGGAAGCGAAGCAAAAAGCTGAAAAGAAATTAAAGGATAAAGAAGCAAAAGAAAAAGCTGAAAAGGAGGCGAAAGAAAAAGAGGCAAAAGACAAAGCGGATATGGAAGCAAACGAAAAGAAAGCTAAAGCAGAAAAAGTGGCAAAAGAAAAGGCTGAAAAGGAAGCAACTGAAAAAGCAGAAAGAGAAGCAAAGGAAAAAGCAGATAAAGAATTAAAGGAAAAGGAAGCAAAACTTAAAGTCGAAAAAGAAGCAAAGGAGAAAGCAGAAAAGGAAGCAAAGGAAAAGGCAGATAAAGAACTAAAAGACAAGGAAGCCAAATTGAAAGCAGAGAAAGAAGCAAAGAAAAAAGCAGACAAGGAAGAAAAAGATAAGGCAGAAAAACTTGCAAAGGAAAACGCTGAAAAGGAAGCAAAGGAAATAGCAGAGAAAAAACAAAAAGAAAAAGACGCAAAACTGAAAATGGAAAAAGAAGCAAAGGAAAAAGCAGAAAAAGAGGCTAAAGAAAAAGCGGAAATAAAAGCAAAAGGAAAGGCAGACAAAGAAGAGCAAGAAAAGAAAGCTAAAGCAGAAAAAGAGGCGAAGGAGAAAGCAGAAAAAGAAGCAAAAGAAAAGGCTGACAAGGAATTAAGCGAAAAGGAAGCTAAATTAAAAGCAGAAAAAGAGACAAAGAAAAAGGCAGAGCGGGAAGAAAAAGAAAAGGCTGAAAAAGAAGCAAAAGATAAGGAAGAAAAAGAAGCAAAAGAAAAGGCAGAGAAAGAAAAGGAGAAATTAGCGAAAGAAGCCAAAGAAAAAGAAATCAAGGAAAAAGAGGCTAAAGTGAAAGCAGAGAAGGAAGCAAAAGAAAAGGCCGAAAAGGAAGCAGAGAAGCAGAAAGCAAAAGAAAAAGCAGACAAAGAATCACAAGAAAAGGAAGCTAAACTGAAAGCAGAGAAAACAGCAAAGAAAAAGGCTGAAATGGAAGCTCAAGAAAACGAAGACGCAAAAGCAAAACAAAAGGCAGAAAAAATGGCTAAAGTGAAGGCAGCAAAAGATGCAAGTGAAAAAGAATCAATGGAAAAGAAATTGAAAGAACAGGAAGACAAGCATGCAAGAGAAAAGGAAATGCGAGCTGCTGCAGAAAAAGAAATGCAACGCGAATCAGAAAAGACAAAATCACAAAAATCATTCGACGAGATTTCAACTAGTGAAGAAATAACATTTAATGCAAAAGTAACAACCACGAGAAAATCTTCAGTAAAATCCGATAAAAATGATGATTCCTCATCATATCAAAGACGTGGTCGCAGTCCAATAAGATCAAAATTAACCAGTCAAGATAGTAGCAGTAATTTAGATAAATATAAACCATCACGTCAAGCTATTCAACGAGTTATGGATAGAAAACCAACATTTTGTTCAGGATTAACCAATCGTACAGCAACAGCAGGAACTCGTGTTAAACTTATGTGCACAGTACTTTCATCAAATGAAACTCAAGTTGAATGGTTCAAAAATGGTCAATTGATGGAATCAACAAATAATTTAATTATCTCTTATGATGATGGAGTTGCAACACTGGAATTTCCTAATACTTCTGTATCTGATTCGGCTGAATATACATGTATAGTGAAAAATAGTCAAGGATCAAGTACCACAAGAGCAGAACTTAAAGTTTATGAAGGATTTGAAGCAACACCAATACCTCCTACATTTACACGACCAATTCGAGAACAATACCGATGCGCAGGCAATGAATTAATTTTAGAATGCAGGATTAGAGCACATCCAACACCAACAATTTTATGGTTCAAAGATGGCAGAGAGATTATACAAAGTGATCAATACAATTTATACTATTCAGCAGACGGAATTTGCAAATTAACCGTGCATAATCCAACTGAAGCAGATTCTGGATGTTATTCATGTCGTGCAGAAAATAGTTCGTGGAGTGATCAAATTTCACACCATGTTACTTTCTCGGGCAAAAATGATTTTATTGCCAGCCGAAGTGATAGATCTTCTAAACCTGTCATTGATTCGAGAAAACCACATCTCAGTAATGTATTAACCGACGCGTATATTCCAAATGGAGGTGTTTTGGGTCTACAGGTTGAAGTGAAGGGTAAACCCACTGAATTTAATTGGTATAAGGATAATACCATGCTTCCAAAGCTATCAACAAGACATAAAAGTTTCTATGAGCATGGCGTTTATACTTTAGTCGTTCCGAAAGCTTTAGAATCAGATATTGGAAAGTATACGTTCAAAGCGTGCAATTCTTATGGTAAAATCGAAACATCAGCATATGTGGATATTGTTAATCCAACCAAGATTCATGATGGTAAACCAGCCATGTTCCTTTCAAGACCAGATACCGATTTACAAATTGCGCATGGAGAAGATATTTCGGTATCTTTCCGACTTGCTGGTGATCCCAAGCCTAAAGTTACCCTTATGAAAGGACTAAAGGATATTACTAACAGCCACCGATGTTTGAAATTCACATCGGATGATTACATTCGCTTCAGTCTGAAACGGGCTTCAGATAATGATATGGGCACGTATTGTATATTGGCGAAAAATCGCTATGGTTGCGATCGAGCATTCTTTACCGTCAAGTTGAGAATACGTGCTCGTTCGGCGTCCCCGTTGACGCGACGCACGGGTCCTGAAATTCTCGACGAGATTCCAAGCTACCAACAGAGGCAGTATCTCAAAGGTAAATAGAATTTGTCTATTATTATCCAATGACCTCAATGATTTCACTCACCTGTTTATTTGTATTGCTTGTTTAATGTCATTCTAATTGCCAGTAAATGTTTAACCATTCCACTAGTTAGTAGGCAATAGAGTGAAACTATTAATGCTTTATATAACAACCATCGTTTGATTGAAGTAATTTTGGAAAATGAGATTTTCACTAACAATCGAGGGCAATGCATTCACGAGTGGATTGCACAGTGGTGTGAATACGTTATCATTAATTCGAAGCATATGGGGTAACAGGACTTGTGCCATTACGGAGTTTTTGAAATATCTGGTTGGACATCATTGTAATAACGTTTAATCTAAGCAAAGTAAGAATTGTTTAATTCATAAAATCTTTCACTTTAGATGTGCCTGGACCAATTTCTTCCCCGCCAGTGATGATTGATACCGGAAATAATTGGGTATCATTAACATGGGGTAAGCCAGATTATCGAGGTGCCGCTCCAGTTTTGGCATATAAAATAGACGCATGGCAAAAAGGTGGTGAAACCCGATGGATTGAACTTGGAATTACACCGATTAATAGCTTTGATGCTTTCAATTTGACACCAAATGCGGAATATCAGTTTAGAATAACAGGAAGAAATCGGTACGGATGGGGTGACCCTGTAAATAGTGAACCGATTGTGGTTGGTCGTCACATTGAACTGCCAGAAATTATTAAGAATTTTCCTGGACATTCAAAGGCACTCGTGGGAACAGACTGTACGTTTGTCTGCCATATTCGAGATGATACAAATGCGCAAATCCGATGGTATCGTGATGGATTTGAATTAAACACGGAAGAGAATCCACGATTAATTATAAACAACAATAATGGCATTTGTTCTTTAACCATTAAGAAAGTGCGTTCAAATGACGGCGGAAGATATTCCTGTGAAGCCATCAACAAAGTCGGTCGTGTTGCTAGCTTTGTACGGCTCGCAATTGTAAATGATGCGAAACTTCTTCTTGCGGATGAAAATCTCAGAAGGTAAGCTCGTTTTGAAATGAATTTATTAGTCACTTACATTTTATGTCGCTTGCAGAGCACTTGAGGATGAAAACATTGAAATTCCACCGGTATTTACAATGCGATTGCGCGATCGTCGTGTGCAAGCTAGTTATCCAGTACGACTCACCTGCCAAGCGACTGGTCATCCAACACCTAGCGTAATTTGGACCAAAAATGGAGTAGTTTTGTCAATGGACAATAACAGGGTGCAATGGTCAGAGAACAATTTCCATACGCTGGAGATTTTCAAGACATCCATTGAGGATTCTGGAATCTACGGTGCAATTGCAAAGAATGCTTTTGGTTCCGTGTCTTGCAGATGCAAATTGGTGGTGGACCATGGCGTTAAGGCGTATACAGTACCAGTATTTAAGGGTGCATGCAACCCTTGCAAATTGCAAATAAACGAGGGTGAACAGATTCATTTAACTGCACTGGTTGAAGCGCATCCAACAGTTAATGTCGTCTGGTATCGCAATGGAATGCGCCTTCGACCGTCACGAAAGACGGTGTCGACATTATCTCACGACGGACGCATTGAGCTCTCGGTCGGATCAGCAACATCTGGCGACGCAGGCGTTTACACCTGCATTGCCACCAACGAAATCGGCAGAGCCGAAACGAATGCAACCGTTGAGATAATCAGCAAGTTTGCGAGCCTTGAAGAAAGCGAAGAGACTGAGGAGGCGATCCAGAAAGAACAACGTGAATTACCGTAAGCAATTAACGCGCAATACTATTATTATACAACTAACGCAACAAAAAATTGCGCTGCAGATACTCCAAGGAGCCAACATTTTTGACCAAGCCAATGAATACGGTGTCGTATGAAGGAGATGACATTGTTATCCTGTGCGAAGTGATCGGTGACCCGAAACCGGATGTACTCTGGCTCCGCGATTTCCTAAAGGTGAGTTGTACAATCTGCTTTTAAACGATTGACTTGTTAATTGATTTCGTTCTTGCGTGATTAATACGTCAATATTCGCGCATTAGTCATCGTACTATTTGGGATGCGTTAATATGCATTACATTTGCGTAGGTGAATGCATTTTTTTTCCATTTATTGCGACATTGATTTCGCAAATGTGTAATGCGATCGTTAAAAGCCATACCGGCTGCGGTTTTTTTTATATACAGCGGGATTTATCCGTTGCTAAACGCTATTAGCATTTGCGCAACATTGAATGTTGACGGTGACTTATTGTTATTCATTCAGTTTGGATAAATACGGTAATAACATGATGTTGCTATAAATACGAGCATATGAAAACATTGCGGACGAGTGCGCATTTGTGTATTGTAAATAAATGCACATTCCATATACAAATATTATTTACGTGCATTACGACTAATGTTATTGTTTCACTCAATATATGCATCTATATTTGTTCATTAAATTAAAGCTCTTAACAATGCAGCAAGTTAATTTACGTTTATTAACATTGCGTGTGGTAATTTTCCTTATACGTTGATTGCATATATGACTTTAATGTAAAACAAACAAGTCATGCTAAGTTTTTTTTACTCGAAAATATGCAAAGGATATTTAAACTTCATTTTAAGTTTTATATATTGCTAAATAAGTAATTTTCGCATGGTAATGATATTTGATGAAATAGAAATTTGAAATAGAGGTTTTAATCTCATTAGAGTTAAATTTCTAGATAATTGCGTTGGTAATTCAATGAAAGTTGTGCACGTTAACGAGCATAGATAGTTTTCTCAGATAATTTGACGCTAAAATGTTTAGGTAATTTACGAAATAAGTGCGTATGCGTTCTGTCTTAATATTGCTGCAGCAAATCATGATTTCTCAGAACCATCGAATGGCTAACTAAATATACTTATATGTATTCTAATTGATCCTTCATGTGCCAGTTTAAATAATTATTGGCATTGGCACGATTTTATTTTTACCTTATTCATTCTGACAAGAATAGCGTACCGTTTCGTTTGATGTCGGACTAATGCACGTGGATGAAGAAACTGCTGGAATCAAGTATAAATGTACTTATGGAACGATTTAAACACTAGAGTTATGCGAGACAATGTGACACGATTAGAAAGTTGTGCTTCATTATTTCACAGTCATAAAGTCTATATATCTAGATGGAGTTAAGTTGAAATCGACTTGTGAATATAATTTGAATCAATTTAATGTAACAACTTGGATAACTTCCATTATCCAAGTGAAATTCCAGCGAATTGATATGATTACACGCGCAGCCATATATGGCACGCACGTAAAATTTACGGGTTACAACTATCAGTCAATAGTTGCTTGCTTATAAGCAGCTTTTGCCGTCGGTGAAAAACATAGATCTGCAATAAGTTGTATCTAATGCGCTTTGATGTGATGCTGAAGCGCATTTAACTGGCTCGATTTAGCTTGGTATTTGTGGAGCGGCATGCAGTTATTATCGATGCTCCATCGGTTTCGCAGCTTGTGTTAACATAAAGAACACTTTTTCTTCTCGCACATTTATCATGTAAAAACTTGTTTGTGCTGGTACATGAAGATAACAGAATTAATTACGAACAAACAACTGTAACGGCGCCACCAATTATAATAATAGTAAGTGCTTAGCGTTCTAATAAGCGAATCGGCTAATTTTATCATCGCAATTTAATTAATGCAATTGGCCGAATGGATCGATTCAAACACGCGACACATTTTGATCGTTGACCGGTGGTGATTATTGATAAAAAGAGATCACGGATGCCGCCGATTTTTTCTCTTTTGTCATCGAAAACAAGCACATGTTTGCCATTCTTTTGATTGCTTGTAACTTTTTTTGTTCTTTATCGCTACTGCGTTTTACGGCGGTAAATGGCTGCTGGAATCTTATCAAAATTACCAATAATTTGGCATACCGTTATTACGAATCTGGCGATCTGATAACAAAAGGGGAAAGCTCGAGGTGATCGCATTCCTTGTCGCAAGTTGAAATTGTTGAATTGCTCGTTAAGATGTTTTTTATGATTTCGCGTCCGTGGCATGCGTCGGCCTTCATAAATTGTCAGGAGTTGGATTCTGACTCGCTCGTCCTTTGAAAGAGCATCTGCGCCTAGTGGCAGATCTACGCCCGTTCAAATGAATACGTATTTGCTGCGGGCTTCGCATTCACGTAATGTCCAGAGTGAAATATTGCAAACGCATCTAATATTCGACTTATGAGTACGCATGAGTTAATTGCTGAATTGCTGTTAGCAAAGCGTATTGCATTTTTGGCATCCGGCTGCGAATCGTAGGAGATGCACGCGCATCGTAAAGATAAATCATGCGAATTTATATAGGCAATAAAGCAGTGGAATGGACAATGAGTGGCGCTCATGACGCCACAATACGTTCGCGTATTGTGGCGTCAATCTGCTAAATTTTATTGCAAAACATATAAATATTGCTGGCCAACAAACCGTACGGACATAAACTGTATGCATGAGCACTTTGGAATTTTAAGCGTAAATATTTATATCAAAAACTTCCACTTTAATGGATTTTAAATTGGTTACTTAACCGATTGGAATTAATAAATTAAGCAACTAGCGAAATAATTTATCTGCATCATTAAGATAATGTTTTTAATTTAACTTAAAGTTTTTGACAATATTATTTACAAGGAGCAGTGAGGAAAGGAAACTGTTTTGGAAAACAATCTGTTCGTAAATTCATTAATGCTCATTTGGACATTGACAATTCAAGATTTTACTGTGCACAATGCACAGTAGAATGATCGTAATCAATTCAATCGAATTGCATTCGCGCGTTCGCGCACTGCGGCTCGCATTAAAGGAATTGATCTTGTGAACTGTGCACATGCACACCCATCAAGCGTACATCTGGATCGAAGCACTATCGGTATCAAATTGAATCGATCTCATCTCGCCTTACGTAATTTTAATTGAAGCGCTGAATTTTCAATCAGCGGACGGCAACCATGGGGGTAATAAGAGGAATGAAATCCTATAATGATGAAGAAATAAAAAAAATACAATCGACGGGTTTTTTGGGTTACCTAACGGTGCACGCAGAAAGCTATAAATAAAACATTGGAACCTTGCAAGGTTGTTGGTCGACACTGACCAAATGTTCGTGAGATGCACACACGGGGCAAACGCACGAGACTGCCGCGCCATAATTCAATTTGCGTGGGCCACGCGCGAATTTTCGTAGGCGACGTAAACAACTGCCTTGCATAATTCTCGAATCGCGCACGTCGCGACGTGCGTAATTAGCGTGGAAGAAAGCGCCATGCAGGCGACGGAAGCAGGATACCAAATCACAACAGTGAAAATCAGGACATGCGAGATGTTTACCTGATGCGAATTTTTATCAGCATATGATTTTCAACACCAAGACGAGATTTTTGTTAAGTATCTGCATCCGCCTGTGAGCAATATAGTTATAAATTAATTTTTGTTTACCTGATGGCGCATTACCGGATGAATTCATTCAACGTGCATAATATAGGTGCAGTGGAGAAACTGTAGCAGTAAGAAGAAGAGAATGCAAGAGACGCGTAAGACGCATACAGTAATGTCACGCAATAAAAACATTACTCATTTTGTCACTTGACTCATCATCTTCGCAGTTGCAAGAATTCATGATACGCGATAAGTAAATTATGCATATTTTATGCTCAACTGTAAAAAAATTCGAAAATGTTGCTTGTTGTTGCGCAAAACAGATGTCGTTTAACTTATTGGGTTCTTTCCAAATTAATTATGACATGCTTAATGTATTCTTCTTTTTTTTAGCCGGAGTATTACCGAGACGCACCACATTTCCGTTGCATTGGCGACGGGCCGGAATATCGCTTGGAAATACCGCAGGCGAAATTGGACTTTACCGGAACGTATACAGTCTTCGCGAAGAACTGTCACGGTGAAGCAAAAGCAATAATTTCATTACAAATTAAGGTCAAAGACGTACTGGGCGCCGGTACAACAAGTAAAAGATTAGGGTACGCCATAAGTCAATGTCATTTATTATTATTTTTGTGCTTAATTTTTTTCTTCATCTTGGTATTACAGAAGTGTGCAGACTTTACCTAGGATTGTTATTCCACTAAAGGATATACGCTGTTGCGACACCGACTCGGTGTCCTTTGAATGTAAGGTTGAAGGTACACCACCTCCTAATATTCGATGGGAGAAGAATGGAAAAGTATATTTAATTCATTCATTACATCATAGGATTTTTTTATTACAAATTTTTCTGTAATTTAGATTATTCGTTTAGAAGGCGACTTTAAATCAGAGTTTAATGGAGAGATTGCAACTCTCGTTATTGATGAAATTTATCCTGAAGATGAAGGTGTTTATACATGTGTTGCTTATAATGATTTGGGAAAATCGTCTACTTCTTCCTGTTTAATTGTTGATGGTAATTTATAGAGTAAGTAATTCTTCTATGAGGTGCTAATTTGTTTGTGATTCTATCAGTACCGGAAGCCAAGGAAACACTTCTTGGTGATCATCTAACCACGCCGGAAATTGAAATCGAAACGTATTCTTCCTCATCAGAGACGCTAACACCATCAGGATATAAACGACCACCAACAAGAAGTGCCTCGCCGCGAGGACGTATGCGTGAAGTGACACCTCGTAGGGCTCCGAAAGTACCACGAAATCGTTGTATACCACCGAGATTCTTTGCAATTCCACGTCATAAAGTGATAGATGAAGGTACCACGGTTCGTTTCCAGGCATCTGTATCAGGACATCCCGATCCTTGGGCTATCTGGGATAAAGACAAAAAGATACTGAGTCCAGGAGGACGGATAAGTATCAAGGAAGAGGAAGATTTACGTATTCTAGAAATTCGAGATGTGGTTCTAAGGGATTCCGGATTTTATCGCGTTATCATTGAGAATGACATTGGAAGAGTAGAAGCTACAACACGACTGGATGTCATTGCAAATTATCTCCCGCACTCTGAAGAAACACGCTCTCGAACCGAATCACCTTATAATCCTCGACGACGATTTGCTCCTGGCATAACTCCTATTCCCCGACTTTACTTCTATAACGAACACAAACATTCAAGGGCCCTTTCCGCACCGTACGCCGCAAGGAACTTTGTTTCAGAGTCAACGCCTCACCACGAATACGATAAAGACATGACAGCGCCGAAACTCTACGAGACTTTACCCACGATTCTGAATGCCGTTGAAGGCGATGAGTTGATCCTTAAAGTCAAATACAGTGCAGGCAAATCACATGATGTGGTTTGGATGAAAGATGGTTGTGTCCTGCCGGACTGTCATGATTTCCAGCAAAAGGACGATGGTCGTGGAAATGCTTCACTCGTAATTCCAAATGCATCCATTGATGACGGTGGCAATTATCGTTTTGAGGTTTACAACGTTTTCGGTGAGGCAATGTCCAAGTGTAAGCTGATTGTTAAAGGTGAGTCAAATCCTTAGATTACCATTAATTTACCTTGTATATTAATTACTTGATAGATTTTATTTAAATGTTGATCAATGTTTCAACGAATTTCATGTTCATGTTCGTCAGTTAATGTGTGATTACTATTATGTCGCGAGTCATAGTAAAAAAAAGTGGGCAATAAATTGATTTGGATTTTTAGCATAATGTGTATTTATTACACCTCTAGCCAAATTTAAATTTTATTCTCAAACTAGGAGAGAACACGTTCGGGGAGTAATGGGTATGAAGTGTTTGGCTGTTGTGTGCGTTGTCATTGTTTTCGAATTAACTCTAAGGAATTAACAAGTGTTTTTTACGTAATTTTTGTTATGCGGAAGTTGAACTAGTTTCATGTTAATTAATCATGCTAATGTTTATGTGTTGTTAATTGCCATTGTGTCAATGCTAATATTTCTTGAGTTGTTGTGTTACAGGTAAACAAATTGGATTGGATTCACCGAGTGTAACCAATTGGTTGGAATTTGTAAAGACACCGAATCCGGTTATTGTCGTCATAGGGAAATCAGCGGCGTTTTGTGTCCGATACGAAGCACGTACGAAACCACTGATAAGCTGGGAAGTGGCTGGTAAATTGGTGCGACACGACGATAATAGATTTGAAGTAAGGACATGCAGTAGTGTGTTTTGACGGCGGACACAATGCACACGCTGTTTGTTGATAGTGTATGAGCACGTTCCTCACCTTCTTACGCACTTTACAGGTAGAAGATCACGCAGGAATGAGCATACTCCGGATTACCAGAGTGACACATGAAGACTCCGGTAGAATACGGTGCGTTGCTAGCGCGGCTAGTTTGCCTTCGGCTAGTGAGCCGCGGACGGGAGAACGAACGCGTCGCGCAACACCGACAACAACACAAGCGTCGAGTAGGTCGAACACCGCGGCGGTAGTCGGTCGCGCTGATTCCTTCGGAGCGCTTTCGGTCAGTTGCAGCACGCTATTGCGCGTGATATCAAATAGCGATACGGTTGTTGTACAACATCCGTGCGCGAATTCGCAATCGCCACTTGAGTCAGTGAGTGCAATCGACAAGAAACGAGCTTCGTATCAGCCGCGCAAACATTGGAATGCAGTTGGCGCCGTAATGAAAAACATGTCCTTGGAAGAAGATAAGCAACAGGCGCCTGCCATCCAGGAAGGACCGCAGGACGCGACCGTGCTGGTTGGCGGCAAAATCTTTTTGAAAGTGCGCTTTACCGCGCATCCCCAGCCGAGCGTCAAATGGACGCGCGCGGTAAGTAACTGCTTACTACACATTTGAACTCGCATCAAAGTTGGTTGAATATACTTTTTCGAAAGTTTTATGATGCCGCGTGATGTCTGAAGTAATATTAAACAACTGCTTCGAGTACGTATGAGTCATTTCACAGAGGACAATGCGCGCGGTACGCCAGTCTGAAAAAGATGTGCGTTTCTCATTGTCAGCGTGGACGATGCGCGCGTAAGTTACGAGGCAAACGTGAATCATTCCCTCGGCTTTTACCTTGTAAATGTACTAAAATCAACGGACAACACCATGTTTACGCTGAAATAAATGTTCAAAAATGGCAAAATTAGGAAGTTTGCAACGCTTGATGCTGTATTCTTTATCGTGTTGCGCTTTTATGCGCTGTCAACGTTTTACGCGAACGTGCATTATAGACGCATAAATATGTATCAATATAATATTTGGTCAGCGATAAGTGGACCGACCTTGTTTGCCAGAGTGCGAAGACCCAAGCATAAATATTTATAATTACATGCAATTAATGAAAATTTTACGATCCTGCGTGACGTTTATGCGCTTGTTACGCGAATTTACACATTTTGCTACCCGCCACAGGGTCGCGAACTGAAGAATGACGGCCGCACCAGCATCACGTCCAATAAATACCAGTCATGTCTTCTCCTGCAAGATATTACAACAGATGATAGCGGAAAGTATGATGTTTGCGTGGAGAATCAGCTTGGAAGCGACGCTGATTATGCCTCGGTATCAGTAGAGGGTACGTGCACGGGTGTTTGTCTACTGATTAGAATACTACATAGGGTTGTTTGATCTCTTAGGACCTCCGGATCCGCCAAATGGAAAACCATACGTAATTCCTGAATCTGAACAAGTCACAGTCTCGTGGAGCAGCTCCCCGTATGATGGTGGTTGTAAGATATCTGGTTATACAATTGAATACTCTCTGGTCGGAAGTGAGGTGTGGAAAACTGTTTGCGAAGATTGCCACTCCCTTCGGTATCCGGTGTATGGTTTGCAGAATGGTGCTCGATACGTATTCCGGGTGCGCGCTAATAACGTACATGGTTCCAGTAATCCTAGTCAAGAATCTGACGTACTTCAAATGGAAGAAGAAAGTAATGTTGTGTTTATATTAACCTTTGCCTTATCATGCTTGCTATATTTGATAACGTTTCCTTAAAAGGTCAGAACTCATCCTTTGAACCTCGATTAGTGCAATTGGAACCTGGAGCAGAGTTTAAGCAACACTATGATTTGCAAGAAACACTAGGTAAAGGACGCTTTGGCATTGTGCACAAAGTTGTAGATCGTAGAACAAAGCAGAAATTAGCAGCCAAAATCATAAAATGTCACACGTCTAAGGACAAGGATAAGGTGAACGAGGAAATCTCAATCATGAATCAACTAACGCATCCTAAACTGCTACAACTCGCAGCTGCTTTCGAAAACTCCAAGGAAATGATCATGGTCATGGAATAGTATGATAATTACGCTACATTCTTTTATAAGTGCTTTTCACTTATATTTTATTACTTGCAGCATCTCTGGAGGAGAGCTTTTCGAACGAGTGGTAGCAGATGACTTTACATTAACCGAAAAAGACTGTATTTTATTTATGAGGCAAATATGCGAAGGAGTTGCATATATGCATAGTCAAAATATTGTGCACTTGGATTTAAAACCCGAGAATATCATGTGTCACACTAGGACGTCGCATGAAATTAAGATTATAGATTTTGGTCTAGCGAGAAAACTGGATCCGAAGCAAACGGTGCGCGTATTATTTGGAACTCCTGAATTTATACCCCCGGAAATAATCAACTATGAACCAATTAGTGTCGCTTCGGACATGTGGAGTTTAGGTGTAATTTGCTATGTGTTGTGAGTATAATTTATGCTAATTTAAATGCTAACCTAATATGGTATTTGTTTTATCAACATTTGCTTAGATTGTCCGGTTTATCGCCTTTTATGGGTGAGAATGATGCGGAAACATTTGCAAACATTACTCGTGCCTACTATGACTTCGAGGACGAAGCCTTTGACGCAGTTTCGCAAAACGCTCGCGATTTCATTGGACGTTTATTAAACAAACGCAAAGAGTAAGTCAACAATTTTAGGCATGCAAGCGGAATGTACATTTGTTGCAAACATTACAGGGACCGCATGACCGCAACTCAATCGTTACAGCATAGCTGGCTCGATCCAGAAAGCCACAAGAACACTGTAATAATTTCCACCGATAAACTTAAAAAGTTTATAATTCGTAGGAAGTGGCAGGTATGTTTTCGTTATTGTCTTGATTGTGTTTTGATTTCTTATGTGTGGCTTTATTCTGTGTGCCCAACTAAAACAGAAAACAGGAAATGCTATTCGCGCATTGGGACGCATGGCTACACTGTCTGCAAATCGACGCAATTCGTCTACAATGAATCATTCATCGACTATTGTACCGAATCGAACAATAGATCAGAATCTTATAACAATATCAAGCGAGGAAGAAGACGACGCTGCTAATACAAATAGAAAATTAGTACGTCATCGCAACTTTAGCGAGCGATCAGACAGTGGCATTAGCGATTGCACTGTCATAAACATCACTACTAATACAACTAGTACCGCATCTTTGGACAAAAATGAACGGCTTTGCAACAAAACTGTTACTGATAATGGGACACTGAATAACAAATTTGAAGATAACGATGCTAAACATATTTTAGACGATTTCAAACCAAAAGACATGTTGAATAACAAAACTAATATAAACAACAACCGTACTTTATATAAACCTAGGACACACAATGTTGAAAGTAAACAAGGTATGTGTTTTTGGTTTTGATTACTTTATGAAATAGTTTAATGAATTCGTACTGATATTAAACTATACTTTCTTTTGCAGAAATTTGTAATAATATCTCGTCAAATAGCTTAAAACCGTCACAAACTCCGTCCGTTGCAAGTTCAATTAAGAAATTTAATCAAATGGATCGACAAGCACTTCAAACTAGTAATGATATTTTCAAGAATAAGAATATTTATCCAGCAAGTCCCTCACTTCTACGTAAAGCTCAGCCATTTATTAAGGCGGAACAGGAAATTATTAAACGAACAAATAATTTAGAAATTACTGCTACAAACAAAAATACGTTAACAACGACGTCTGTTAAAACTATAAAGAACAGATTTGAGAATCCTACACAGCCTAGAAATGAATGCTTTAAGAAAGTTAGTGAATTTTGGAATAAACAAGCATAGCACAATATAAATATTAGAAGATGGATTGAACTATTAGGTACTCAGGTTTTTTGGTTTGTACACCAATTTTAATTTGATTACAATAAGTAATTTATAAATTTAAAGAGGCATACAATTATTATTTTTTAGAAATCTTTTTATTATCGTTTGAGTTTTCTCTAACCAAAAGAAACGAAAGTCAATGCCATTCGTAAAATTAATTATATGCTGTAGAACGTACGAACAGTTGCCTATGTGAAATAGATATCGTAACCTCAAATCAATCAGCTGATTCAGTGAAGAAACGCCTTGTTGAGATGTGCTTCGTCTGTTGTTAGTCAGTGATAAAACAAGTAAGTGTAGTTACTCTTGAGAATAAAAGTGCCAAAATGCCACAAGGAAGGAAGAAAGTACCTTTTAGTGGTAAAGCAAAGAAAGAACAACTAAAAGCAAAGAAACAAAAAGGACAGTATCAACAGTCAAATTCCAGAAGTAACATTTTGTTAAAGCATAACAGTGATGAAGAGTCTTCAGACAGTTGTCATGTACAAAAATTGAATTATCAGCCTAATAAAGCTGGGCGAAATGCAAACCGGTATGTTTTGCAATTCTCTAAAGAATCTTCAGAGGAACTTAAGAAATCAAAGGAGTTAGCAAGACAATCACTTAAAACAGCAGATCCTACTGAATTAGAAATCAACATTGACAACTATTTTGTTCCTGCCTTAGACTTTCCAAAACGTCCAAAATGGTCTTATGATTTGAGTAAGAATGAATTAGAGGCTAAAGAACATCATTACTTCACTGAGTACCTTAAAAACTTGGAACAAAAATTTTCATGGAGAGAACTTAGCTTCTTTGAAATGAATTTAGAAACATGGAGGCAACTTTGGCGAGTATTAGAAATGTCTGATATTGTACTCATAATCGTTGATATCAGATATCCAGCACTGTTATTTCCACCATCACTCTATGAATATGTAACAAAAACACTAGGCAAACACATGATATTAGTTCTTAACAAGATTGACTTATGTCCAACTTCATTGGTAGTGGCATGGAAAAATTACTTCACTACCAAGTATCCAGAATTAAAAGTATTAATGTTTACAACTTTACCATCATACAATTTAATAAGAAATGAAAACAAAGGTGGGCTACAAATTAGAAGACGTAAAGGAAGAATAAGAATGGCTGCTGAAGGAACTCAACTGTTATTTGATGCCTGCAAAGATTTGGTAAACAATGCAGTAGATTTAACAAGTTGGGAACAGAAAATTAAAGAGGAATGCAATGAAGACTTTCCTGAAAATGATCGAGTAGAAGTTGGAGAGACAATTGAAATTAAGAAAACAGATGCAAGTTTCTTTGAACATGAACTGTACAAGAGTGGTATTCTTACAATTGGTTGTATTGGTCAACCAAATGTTGGCAAGTCTTCGTTATTGAATGCTATCATGGGAAAGAAAGTTGTTAGCGTTTCAAGAACGCCTGGCCACACAAAACACTTCCAAACTATCTTCTTAACCTCCAATGTTCGACTTTGTGACTGCCCTGGTTTAGTATTTCCATCAAAAGTTCCAAAGGAATTGCAAGTTTTAATGGGAAGCTTTCCAATTGCTCAATTACGAGAACCATATTCGTCAATTCGATATTTAGCTCAACATTTAGATTTTCCCAAACTACTATCAATATCTCACCCAGAAGGTGATGATACTTGGTCTGCCATAGATATCTGTGATGGTTGGGCTAAAAAGCGGGGCTTTATAACAGCTAAAGCAGCAAGATTAGATACTTATAGAGCAGCTAATAGTTTGCTAAGAATGGCACTTGATGGCAAAATATGTTTGAATTTACGTCCGCCTAATTACAATCCATCAGATTGGGAAAATCATGAAGATTATGAATTAGTTTGCTGGGTGAAAGCAATCACAAAAGATGATAGAGTTCAGAAGTCTGCTCTGTCTGATGATGAAGGCAGCCCCTACTATGACGAATCAGAACAAGAAAGTAATAAAGAAAGCGACGACGATGACGATGATGATTATCAAATTGGCGAGGCATCAGGGATATCTCAAAATAAATTTGCCGCATTACAGGAGGCAGATTAAAATGTTAAAATAACACGAAATAAGCATTAAATTTTTGGTATATTTTATGATATTTCTGAAATTTAACTAAATGTCGCATCGAATATACATCACTTGATAACATTCGACTCTTGTTCGAATATTTTTAATCTGGCATCATTTCTTCCATCTGCTGCATCTTATTGACAATTTGTTCACTTTGTTGTTTAATAAATTCTCGGGTTGGAATCAACGCGTCTTCAAACATCAAGCCCTCCAACAAGTCGGCATCTGCTACAACAGCTGACATACTCAGCATCTTGCTGGTTCGATTAATTAAATGCATAAACAATTCTTCAGCTTCCAAAGCTGTAGTTTCAGTCATGTCCTTTTCATAGTCAAAGAATTTATTTAACAAAGCACCTATCTTTGTTTTCAAAATGGCGATAACTTTAAGCCCGTTGGCTTCTAGTGGTGGTAAACAGACTGATTCTTCTGAAGCGGTGCTTGAGTCGGATAATCTTTTCCTTGGCTCCATTTGTACCTTGGAAGTGATATGTTGCAAATGCTGCAATACTTTTCTAATTTCACAAAGAACAATTCCTCGTTGTTCACGCTTTTCGACCCATTCCGTTTTGCGATTACGTTGAAACTCAATTTTATCATTCAATTCCTTCTTGGTAACTTTATAGTTTTCGGTTGAGTCGACCATTGTATTTTCCATAGTGTTGGCAATCAGTTGCGCATGTTTTTTTAATGTCTGAAGACGGAGTTTAGATTCTTTGTTAGTTTGTACAAGCTGATTGAGTCGTTGTGCTTGTCGTGATTGCTCCTTCATACTATTCGACAAAGGAGACGTAAAATTGATAATTTGAGTAATTAAATCGTAAATATAATAAATTACCAAGGGAAAATGCATTCAAAGTTAGACACAAGCGTTACTTCTTTTAACGCCTGAAGAATATCTGAGAGATCTTGTATTTGATTCTGCAAGGCGGTCCAACTAGGAGTAGTTAACACATGCGATTCTATACAAGTTGTTATATCACTCTAAAGTGGTCAAATATTAGTTATTTAATACTTAGTAAGTACTTGGAAAGTTAGCTTACGTCACGTCTGATTAAACCGCGAACATTTCTAACAGTATCATCTATTTGTGTCTTGACTTCCGCCAAGTTCCGTACGCGAATTTTCATATCTTCTTTGACACAAGCTTGCAATGCTTCAAATTCGCAACGCCGATCATCAACATATTCAGTAGCTAATTGACCTAGTGTGATCGATTGAATTAAACATGCTCCTTGTGCCATGCCATCTTCTTTCAAAGTTCCGAGAACAGCATCATAATAAATGGCATCTTTTTGCATTATATCGACAAGCGTTTTGTACGTGGTTTTTACAGTAATTGCAGCTTCTTTTTTCAAAATCATATCTTGTACTTTACCCGTTACAATACCGATTTGTATTTCAAGCGGTGTTTTATTATATGATTGCGTTTCCGCTTGCATTTCCAAGTCTCCTTTTTCTAACTGTATTATAAAATCAATTATTTACAAACATGTATTATCTGTGGAACTAAATTACTTATACCCTCAGCTTAATGAGTTTATCAATTTTCAATTTCAAGCGATAGTTTTGCAAGTCTAGCATTTTCCTTTTTGAAAAGTTTTCTTGATATACGTGATCTATTATTTTCTGAAATATGAGGTCAATTAATTTATTATTAATCATTTAAAAAAAAACTAAAACTTACAATAACATGAAGATGTTGATAGGCTAATTTCATTCCACGATCTTCTGCTAAAATATTTCTAATCTTTTGTTGATCTCCATACATGCAATTCTTTAACTCTTCGCGACTTAGCGTAATTTGACGCGTAAGTTGCTTGTATTCTTTTTTCTGCTTCTTTACATTGAGTTTACTATCAAAATCAAGAATTTTCTTGTCTCGTTCTACATATTAAAGATAGTTAATCATATTTGCCAATTAATAATCAAGTAGGATATAGGATAGGACTTACTGAACAGATTAACTAGGCCTTTATATTGAATAAAATGATCATTGACTGTCCATCTTTTATCTTGCATACCATGCAATTTAACTTTTTTCGCGGATAACATATTCGTCCCCATCTTGCAGTCTATTCGTATTCAATGCTCGTGAGCGATAAAATATAATGTAAAAATTGGTAAAAAACTGCCGTTATAAATGTCAACTTCAATTACATATAATTGTAATGATTTTGAACTTGATTTATACAAAATGTAAAATTACTTTATATGAAAACATGTCCATTAACAACTATGAGAAGTGTGGTAAAATATAATAATGGTAATTTGTTGAGTTAATCTTGAACCACGCGTAACTTACAAAGTCATTCTACACGTATTACAATAATTATTTGGCAGTGACACTTATGCATTCCACTGTTGCTATTTTTACGTAAAATTTAAATTAATGACAAATCAAATTTAGATTTGACAGTAATGTCCTTTACAATTCTGTAGTAAATAACTTCGATGAGGGGTCGATTTGATTCAACAATTATTATATATTTTTTATGCTAGTTTCTACAGATTTAATATCTGGCAGATCGATGTACCAGAGAGGTGAAGTAAGAGCGCCGTTAGAGGAAAAGCTCACAGATCGAAATTTCGGTACGCCAAGTCATCCGTTTTTGAGGCACTTTAAAGTTATCAGTTTCCCGGATCGCCTTCCGAGTTATCCGAAGCACCATCGTCACCGAAGACAAGTGAGCACAAATAATGCACAACCAGTTAAACCCATTGAGCCACCTGAGGGTGCTGCTGCATCTATTGAATTACTCAATAAACTGAACGCAATTCATAAGCTACTTGGGCGAAGCGACACGCAAAGCATTGGCGATAAACCCACCAGGGCTTTTGGTCTAGACACTGGTAATTTGCTCGATCGTGTCGTAAGTAGATTGAATGAGATCAAACCTCCATCTAAAGTCGCCAATGAGAGTGAGTATCAATTCATAACTTCTTTACCCTTGCATTAATCACTATCCATTTACAGCTGGTTGTGATGTACATGGTAGTTGGCTATCTCAAGCTGCTGGTGGGGTGTTTAAGATTAAACCCGATGCAAACCTTGTGCACAAAAAAGCATACGACTTGTTCCATGTTGGATTCATGATACATAAATATTGGAATCTAACTGCTTCTTTTCCGTATCCAAATAACTCTCAGTACTTAATGCTATCGGGTATTGACGAACGCGAAGCAATTGCTGGCACATTTCTAGGTAAAATATACAAATTTTAATGTTCTTATTCTATAGTTTTTATTTTAATAGCCGAATGCAGAGTATGCCGGGGACACGAATTGCTCCAAGGGAATTGGTTAATTGTTAGTCATTCGCTAAATTGCGAATCGATGGGTGTCACCGGGAAACTTATAAGTGATGTATGGCGCCGTGATACTATTGATGATATGAATCCAAAGCCTGGCAAGAAGTGGAAGAAGAAACCAAGCTTTTTAGATAAATTGCGTCGCCGCACAACAGCTGCGGCTAACACCGGCAATCGTACATCGACAACTAAAGCGCCCACAACAAAACGTTTTGGACTTCCGCCATTTCGCTTTAAGCTACACTGATATTATTATTAACAATTCATATACATCTAGTTTTAATATATGATATAGTTATATATATAACATTTATAAGGGATTGTATAAAGTAGCGCACGTGAAAAATCGTCGTATATATAAATATTTTACAAGCAAATTCAAAATTACTTCTTCATCTAATAGCTCGTATTATTATATACAATAGCTGTTACGTTAGTGTTGATTGGATTCATAGTTTTTGAGAAATCTTGACAAACAAAATTGCAATTTCGTGAAAAGTTTTCGAAGTAAGTACGTATAAAGTTTGAAGTTTAACGCAAGTAGTAAGCAGAGAGTGCGCGCTATAAATAGCAATAACTTCGATTTTATTGTATTATTTGATCTGAAATTCATTGATGGTTTTCCTGATTAAATATACTAATTGAATATGTAATATGGTTGTTTCTCTTTTCGCGACAATAACAACTGTATATAATCCCTTAAATCATTTGAGTTATGATTTTTTTAGAAAATTTTACATGCTTAGTCGATTAGTCTTATCATTACGTTCAAGCATTATAATTAAGTAGCGTTACGATGCAATTAACTTCAGTACACAAACATTTGCTGCATACATGTGTGTTTTAAATAATTATTTGCCTAAAGCACCATATACACTGTGCGCGAATTCATTTAAGAGTGGCGGGTACGCGTGACCGCATATATTAAACAATTGAAAGTAAAACGTACCATGAGTGTGCTTAAAGAGCGACAATTACCTGAGCAAGTTGTATGCGTGCATTTGTTGCAGGCCCACGTAAGTTGCGCATACAATTTAATAAACGATCAAGCTTTATTTAGCTAATGATAAGATTACAGTGCGATGAATACAAGTAGGAAACAAGGCCAGAAACGCGCTGCTTGGATTAGCTGAAAGCAACAATAACAGTAGGAACAATTGTTGTAGTTGCACTGGCGAATTATGCTGTAACCGCACCGAACGCCGGCAATCACATTAAAATAAAGGCTGAGGCGACGGCAGCGATGGGCACGGACGGGCAGCGAACGTGTGCACGAACAATGAAAAAAGTGATAATTTCAGTACAACAATAACTGCAATAGTTATTCGCAAAAAGCGGAGTCAAGTTAGAACAACAACAGCTGCCAGTTGCGGCTCGTGTTCGTATCAACAAGCGCGCATTTGCGTATCAATTGCAATTTGTCAATAGTACGGGTAAGGTACGCACAATTTGTTTTGTTATTGTGTTGTTTGCCATATTTATTTCAAATGCTTTGTTTGCTAAACGATAACAGATCACCCACAAGTTCAGCCAGGTTAAAATATTGTGTTTCTTTTGGAACACACGAACGACGCGGCGACGTAGAAATGTAAGAAGAAGAGCAACAACTTCAAGCTTTTGTAGCAAGTTAATTTATTTTGTCCGCCGCTTTTATTATGGCCATTGTTATTTTGCGCGTTAAGCATTGATTTAAATTGTAAGTAATTTTTTTGCATACTGTTTTTACGACTATTATTGAGTGATGTCATTGATATTCATTTCAGTGTTGTTTGGCGATTATGCGTAAAATCCTGCGGCGCACGTAAGCAGAATGATGGAGACTGAGGGCTGCTGCGCGACTTGCTCCTCGGGTTGCCAAGCGGAGCGACCCTTAATCGAGATTGCGCCGCCGTCCCCACCAGCGTCCAACGCATGTGAGCGCCGCAAAGAAGCACCTGTAGAAGGTGGCGGTCGTTTTAAGACCTCAGCGCATACGTGCGGCAGTCTATTCGCGAATTGCGGCTGTTCGCGCCTTCAACAAAGGCATGCCGCCAACGACACGGACAAGAAACGCGTCGTCACTCTTCAGCCGGCCGACGAAGTTGTTACTGCCAAGAGGTCCTTCCAGGAGGAACAACCTACGCGACCCTACGAGAAACGCCTTTCCAATCCGGAAGTGAATCCCTTACAAGGTGCTTGTGATACTCAAAAGAACGACTTTCTTAGCGTTAACAAAGCCAAGCCGAAGAGATCGCAGAACAACACCGATCCGGAGAATTTGGAAAAGGCGCGTAAGTTCCTAGAGGATTTTGGTATTCTCGGTCCAATGGGCAACGGTGTTTCACTGCATAGAAAAGTGTCTTGCGGTGGTGACACCGCCAAGCGCAATGCGATTGAACCACTTGCCACGAATCAAATAACTCAAACAGTGCCATCGGACTATGAATACTTGAAGAATATTGTGCCAAAGTTGGAGAAAGACTTGCGCGAATTGGAAATCAAAAATGGCGTTTTAAACACGGATTTACAAACAGCCCGGAAAGAATTACAAATTAAAGATGCAGCCGTCTTGAAATACCAGCGGGAAATACACAAACTTAAGGTAAAAAAATTAATTTAGAACTTTGATTAGGTAGTTATTGTTGAAGAAGGTATTTGTTTGTGATGCTGACATGTTTTGTGTATTCTGGCTCAATTTCATTGAGGGTGTTCAGTCGATGTGATGTCTGATAAGCATCCCCTTCCGGTGCACGCTGTCATTGCAGAATTTAAACAAACGCTCGGTGAAATAGGGCTCTTAATCGACTAAATGAGCCATGCGTTCGCTTTCCGTATGAAAGTAAAGTGAATGCGTGCCAACCATTTCTTCATATAATGCAAATATTATTTGTATACGTAATGCAAATCATTACACACATGCAAATGGATCAAGGTCGCGACACTGATTCGTCGAATCGCCGACGCAAAATAAAAACTATGCTAGTATAACAACAATCACGAAAGGGGCTGGCGTGCATCGCACGCAAGTATAACGAAAATCGACGCAGCAGGAAGCAAACAAGAATTTAAATTCTTGCCCGCAATAGTCCTGCGTCCTACTTAGTCATTCGCATTGTAATAGTCGGATGGCGTGTGTGCCACGATTCATTCATGTGTGATTCATTGAGCACATGTGTTGGTTGTGGTTCCGGCCTAATTTTCTTTCCACTCTTTCTACCTTTAATCAGTCAAATCGCTCTGATTTACATATCACAGATTGGAGTGTAATGACCAAAAATATGCCATGATATACCTATTTTTATCTATTACATGTGGGCGGTAATATTATTTAAGGGGTTATATAGAGTTGCGCATTGTGTTATCACTATTATTCAGTACATCTCTTAATCTACTCTGAATATTTTTTTCGTCTAAAAATAATTAAAAATGGCTGAACGACACGTGATTTACTGAAACGCGTTTTTCAAACGATGTTTTACGTCAATTGCGATCATTCAAAAACGCTTAATCGTAATTCAAAATTTTTAAAAGATTTTGTTAATATATTAGTTTATTTCATCGCCGAATGAAGGATTTACCAAAACTCGTTTTCAAATAAAAATGGTAAAGGTTTCAACACAAAATTTTGGTTTTTATCCCACTTCTCTTGAATTTTATTCTCTTAAGAAATGTTTTCTTCATTTATCTGCTGGCTCGTTTTATTGTAAAATAAATTCGCTGCAATAACTTCGGTTTTATTGCATTAATCGTTCTGAAATATCTTGACAAACTAAATTTACTAAAAGAATACACAATAAAGTCAATTCCCAGTTTTTCTACAATCGCAACTATATATAAACCTTTAAATAACCCTTTATCTTAATCTTTATAATTTGTCATACTTACACCTATTTGTTTATTTATTATTATAGAGCGTCTTGCAACAAACTAGCTGGAAGGCAAACAAAGATGCAGATATCTTATCAACGTTACATCAATCTACTAGCCATGCTCAACATTCCGGTACACTTGTGCCCTCAACCAAGAAACAGGGTGTATCAGCTGAATCCAGCGAATCCTCAGGACAAGCAAGTGATATTACTATACCGAAACATGAGAAAGACTTTAGGTAATGCAAACTCAAACTGCACATATTGAATAATTCTATTATTAAACATCTTTTAATAGGTCGAAACAGTTGATTAAAGATGCAATCTTAGATAATGACTTTCTAAAGAATCTCGACTCGTGTCAAATACGTGAAATTGTAGATGCAATGTATGCTCGTGGCTATCAAAAGGGTACTTATGTTATACGTGAAGGCGACATTGGAGCGCATTTATTCGTGTCAGCGGAAGGTGAATTTGAAGTCATTAAAGATGGAAATGTGTTGGGTAAAATGGGTACTGGAAAAGCATTCGGTGAACTTGCCATTTTGTACAATTGTACAAGAACTGCATCAATTAGAGGTAATTTTCTCATAAGCACTTTAAAATAATGTACTCTAAGCTTACGTTCTTTAGTGGTTGCCGATTCAAATGTTTGGGTTTTGGATCGCAAAATCTTTCAGCAAATTATGGTGCGAACAGGACTACAACGTTTACAGGATAACATTAGTTTTTTACGCTCCGTTCCGTTATTGCAAAATTTAAATGCAGAAGTTCTTGCCAAAATCGCAGATGTACTTGAAGTAGTATGTTTCAACCATATCATTTTTGTAAATTGTTTAAACTAATGCGTCAACTTTTCAGGAATTTTATCCGACTGGTGCATATATAATAAGACAGGGTGCAAGTGGTGATACGTTCTTTATTATGAGTAGTGGACGCGTGAAAATAACACAGCGTAAGCCTGGTAGCTTAGAAGAAGAACAAATTCGCGTTCTGCAGCGCGGTGATTATTTCGGCGAACAAGCACTGCTCAAGGAAGATTATCGTACTGCTAGTGTAATTGCATTACATCCAGGAGTTGAATGCCTTACGCTGGATCGTGATTCGTTCATTCAACTTATTGGCGATTTAAGTGAAATTAAAGAGAAAGATTACGGCGACGGCCATCGTAAACTGGCGCGACCAATTAGCAGTAGCAATATGCAAGAGTTGACTGAGTACGATTACATTCAATTGGACGATTTAGATGTCCTAGCTACTTTGGGAATTGGAGGCTTTGGACGCGTAGAATTAGTGCAATATTCACGAGACAAATCGTTAACGTTTGCATTGAAATGCTTGAAGAAACAACACATTGTCGATACGCATCAACAGGAGCATATTTTTAGCGAGAAGAGCGTCATGATGGGATGTCGTAGTACATTTATTTGCCGCATGTATAAAACATTCAAGGATTCGAAATATGTTTACATGCTTTTAGAAGCCTGCCTTGGCGGTGAAGTATGGACCATTCTACGCGATCGGGGATGTTTTGACGAGTACACAACACGTTTTATCACAGCGTGTGTCGTTGAAGCTTTTGACTACTTACATGCACGTGGCATCATTTACAGGGACCTCAAACCGGAGAATTTACTCCTTGATGGTCGAGGCTACGTGAAATTAGTCGATTTCGGATTCTCTAAACGTCTTGGCTATAGTAATAAAACATGGACGTTTTGTGGCACTCCTGAATATGTGGCACCCGAAACCATATTAAACAAAGGCCACGATCGAGCAGTTGACTATTGGGCACTTGGTATATTAATGCACGAGTTACTTACCGGAAAGTAAGTATTATTATCATGTGTTATTTTTATCAAGATTGCGTTTCTATTTATAACTTACTAATTGAACAATTGCAGTCCACCGTTTGCCGCAGTTGACCCGATGCGCACGTACAATCTCATACTGAAAGGCATCGATATGATCGACTTTGCGAAACACAATATCAGCCGAACGGCACAGAGCCTGATAAAGAAACTGTGTCGCGATCTTCCCACTGAACGTCTCGGATATCAGCGCGGTGGCATTCAGGATATTAAGAAGCACAAGTAGCATTCACTGCATGTGTCAACCGTGTACAGTGGCATTGTTAACATATCACTTCACTTACAGATGGTTCCAAGGCTTTGACTGGGATGGCCTCAACAATGGCAGTCTTCAGCCAACCATTGTTCAACAAGTACGCGGCCCCTCTGATTTCACTAATTTCGATTCGTTCAGCAAGGACAATAATATTCCGCCGGATGAGACTTCTGGCTGGGATAAGGATTTTTAGATGCGGAACATTTAAACTAAGAAAGCTAGATGCAGAGATTGAATGAAACTCAGGTGATAGCAAAGCAGCAGGAAGAAGAGAGGGACCAATTAAAGAAAATTCTAAACCTTAATGAGAAGATATTATCATAAACTATGATAATTAATGGCATAAGAATATTGCGTTTATTTTCTATTCATTTTTACATAAAGTCGACCTTGTAAACGTTTGATATTTATTAGGTGGAACGAATTGATTACTAAACGGGTACTAATGTAAAAATTACTAAAATAATCCAGATGGCTTAGACGCCATTAAATATTTATTAACAATAAGCGGACAATAATTATTGTAGGATTTTTAATTGTAGATATTAAACATATTGAGTTTTCCCAGCTGTCATTAACCCCTATCTGATTATTATACAACTGAAACCCATTGAAAATGTTGCAATTGATTTTAGAAAAATAATTTGTGATAGGATTTGAACAGATAGAGATGATGAACCGGAAGGAAATGTATGTAAACTATTCGTACAAGTTTTATGCATGTCAAAATGTCGCTTGCATAAACATTGTCAGCACGGCAGTTAGAGCGAGGCATTCGCTCGTAGTGCACAATGCGTAATTCTTGCATAAATTTCGCATAGATTTCATATCGTTTTATGTATGTTGTTCATCGCGTTAGTGGTGTTGTTCTTCTCGTGGTCGTATGTTTATTAGAACTGGATGAAAATTCACAATGTGTCAAAATCCGCAGCTACTCAAAGTAAATACTTACTAATAATATACTCTTGCATACAAAGCATATTCATTCCATATGTACGTTGGAATTGAAAGATATCGCATATTGTTTAGGAGCTAATTGCGCCCGAGGAATTAAAAAATAGCTCGAACGACTAGAGCTTCACCATTCTAACGCCACCTGTTCGCCTGTTGCAGCCGTCGCGGCACATGCACGTGCCGCCACTGAAGGCAGCAGCAAGGAAGATTGCGACGTTGTTGCGAACGCCGCCTCCGTATTCCCCAACCCCCGGAGAGCGGCCGGCAACAAATACGAAACAATGGCACGCTATCGGGACGCCGGCGCCCGCGGCGGCCAGACGACGCTCAGGTATCGTGGTAGTGAGACGTCTGCCGCCGCCAACGCTTCGGATTATTGGTACGAGTCGGTAAACGAAAGGTTAGATTTATTTTTCAAAACTTCAACTTCAACTGCAATCACATTGAATCATAAACATTGCGTGATTACTCTCGACGTGCGTGTGCTTCGTTTGTATTCGTTTCGTGTCGCACAGTATCTGATAACAAGACAAAACATATTCCAGATCATTTAAATCAGTACATGCAGTTGGTCGGTGAGTTTGTACGTTTTCGGTGTTCTATATCAACAAGCAAATTAACAAACATTCAAGTGCCTTGTAATATTAAGAAGCCTCACAATGCGCTACAAGTACAAAGGATGCGCGATTGATTTACCTTGAACAAGGTAAGAAAACAAATTTTCTTAAGGTTGTTTAGATGATGTTTGTTTGTCATGTCAGAAAATAATATGAGGTTAAAACCAAGGAGCAATTAATTCCTACCAGGGATTTGACAATGATGAAATGCAAGATGTAAATTATTACATTATCCTTGCGTTCTGAGTCAATTATTTCAATTGGTGATAAGGGTTGAATGAAATCCAAGTGGGTGTCTCTCTAATGAGCAAATGTATAATCGTATTGATTAATTCAGACACGTGTTTCTATTTTTTAACATCCGATTAGATTTTTTCTAGCCTTAAAATAATTTAGCAAACTCGTGACTGTTCGCTGATTACGCTTTCAGTTCCCTAATCGAATCTAAATTTAGTTTTGGCGTTGCGTTGTATACAAGTTTACCCTCTACTTTAAACATCAGATTGACTGGATAAGAACATTGCATTAACAATATCCTATTGGATTCAAAGGCTTTTCTTTCAAAAAAATGAAATACGAGTACGTACTTGATTTCAACCACTAAAAGACAGCGTTCTTTAGCAATATCAGCAAAAATCTTATAGGATACGTGCTTTAAGCTGAATAATTTTTGTTAACGTGTACATTTTCTTGCTAATTAAGTGAGCTCTTCATTTCTTATGCATAATTAATATGTTTTATCACGACAGAAAAAGTATAGATTAATCGAAGAAAATTAAGTAGCATGTGAAGAGGAATGTGCATTAAGCAACTGACATATTATGTGAAGAATATATTATTAGTTTAAACACGAGACAATTAATACATTGAGGCAAATAGAGTTAAATTGTGATGAATGTTGCATAATTGATACAGCACCTGTATTATTATGCAATTATGTAATTACCACAAGCGTGTATTGTCTATCATCCACCTTAGCCCACTGTTATGGCTGTTCGAATTGTAAACACTGTAAGATAATAATTTGAGGCATAATCATGTACATAATAATTGGAAATTGTGTGTCGACAAGTGACATTGACATTCGTTATGGTGAAATACTTCTTATCGCGTTTAAAAAAAGTAATTAATCGATTTTCTCGCATCGACGAGCTTCGATGCATCCATTATGCGCCGGCTTGCATCAATGCTTCGCATTTCCAACGCGAGTCGCTCGTACAATGTACAATAGAGAGTCCTTCTTAACGAAAAATCAAGCAGGCGAACAACACACATGGATTAGATTCGTATCCTGCAAACAAAGGCGGCTGTTGTTTGAGCGAATTATGCATGAGCTAAAAATTGATGTTGGCTCATCCGTTCGTGTTTTGTTCGCACGTAATCCAACCTCTTGAGCGTCTAAGGCGGACGCCAGTAGGTATTCTACTATTCTATTATTCACTTCCACATTTACACGATTTTCTATAAATGCTGCCGTCTCACGGTAGTTTGATTGCGGTATACATGCATATGATAATCAATCCCACTTCCTGCTTTTGATAAGGGACCTGCGGACGACTTGAACGACGCTTTGTTTAGATTGCATATTTATAAATCGCTTATCAATATGCAACGTACCTACGTAAATTGATTTTCAATCAGTTTTCAATCAGTTGAAAATTGTTATGCGAGCAATTCGTATAATAATATAAAATATGAAGTAATTGGATAAATAATCAAAATTATTTAAATTTCAGCAATCGCTCACACATTTTTTGCGATAAAATGTTTAAGCATGCTTATCAGTAACACGTTAGTCAACTTTTAATCCACTTGGGTATTTTGTATTGGCCTTACAGGTTGTAATTAGCTCGTAATGTAATTCTTAAACTTTAACAGCCAACAAACTTTTCTGATACATATTTACTTATAATACATGTTGCATTCAATGGTATTTACTTCATTTAAGAGTAATCAATGTGAGAATACTCAATTGGTCATTACATTTATACTTCTTTCCGGGCACTAACGAAAAGTATTCGGTATTCGAATATTTTATCTAAACAAAGACTGAATACAAGGGAATTAATAAATTATAACATTAGGTTTATAAATATTAAAGTAGCCAAACTTTGGTTTTACATGCAATCAAGTTGGTCTTCACTTCGGTTACACGCGATAATTACATGTGATAAAGAAATGCACTTGAGAAATGAGGAAACTTTGTATACGATTACGTTGTACGCAAAACCGCTTGAACGATTTTTTATGCAAGTAGAACAATTACCGCAAAATGATAAGATTATGTATAATGTTAAGTGAGTTTTAAATTTGTTTTTAATTTAACAATAATTATTTAACATTAAGTAATATAATGTAGGGTAAGTTGTTGGAAGTTCCTTATTTGCTAAATAACGAATAAAAAGGGAACGATATAGGCCACATTTTAACAACAATTATGCCTGATAATTTATACCATTTTAATTTAACAACAGTTATTTAACGTTAAAGAATGAAATGTAGGGTAAGTTGTTGGTAGTTCTATTTTTTATGAGTACGCTGTGTGCGAAACAACGAATGAAAAGCGAACGTTCTAGGCCAAGCCCAAAAAGGGAAACCGTCACACGAACGAAAAGTAGTAAATTAATTAGGCCATTTCGGGATTACCGCGCGCATAAAATATTCGTGCATGTGTATAAAGGAACGGCAAGGCAAAAGATACACACAAGTCAGTTCGCATATCATAATGCTTGAAACGTACACAATGATACGATGCGAGCACGCGGATGGCACACCTTTACGTTTTATCGTCAATTTTTACATCAAACATTTCCAACACTTTTGCTTGTCTAACCCATTTCGCAGAACTCCACGTTACGAGCGTACAATAACTTTATGCACATTCAACCCTCTTACATTAAGGCGCCAGTGTAAATTGATTGATTTTCTTTACTTTGCTTCTTTTTCAATTTTGTTCAAGATATTTTTTCTGCATCGAACTAGTTGTTTTTACACGTGTCTAGGGATCACTAGGAATGTTTTATTAACAAGCAACAACTTCTTGGGTGATATAAAAAATACAAATAAGTCGCATTATAGGGTACTCACCCTTGAATTGTTATCATTAATCATTCCACGAACTCTCTATATAAACACAGATTGAAGTTGTTATGTGACCACTTATTAGACGATTTCATTTAGTATGTAAAACGTAAATGAGTTCTTATTTTTCTACAAAGATGAAATATTCAGACACAACAACGAAAAGGTGTAATTGTAATGTTTGACAAATATTATTAAACTGTTTTCTTTAAGGAGGTATGTACAATTGCGATTGTGGAAAGAAGATACTTACATTCTTTTTATTGCCTACATGCTTTTTAATGAATTTAGTGAAGAAATGCGTCAACAAATTTCAAAATTAACAATGAATTAAACCGGAGTTATTTCTATTTGTAGCGCGCTATCTGTATATTACACAAAACTTTATACTTTTAACCAAAGTATTTTTTCTAATTTGCAATTGCCGTGGTCAGGATTAGTCAAAATTATTAATTCGATCATCACGTATCGCCAATCATTTATAATGAGATAAGTAAGTGAGTACATAAAGGAGTTTGAATTTCCTTTGAGAATATTCATTTAAAAGAAGCAAAATCGATGAATATAGGATATGAAGTGTGACATTTTGGGTTTAAACGTTTTTAAGTTTAAAGTACATGAATTTGTGCAATTCCTTGGTTCAACAAAAAAATAAACTAATATACTAGCAAAATCTTTTTCAATTTTCGATAACGATAACAAAAATTTTCAATTACGATATTGTGACCACTAAAAAACGTGTTTTCTAAACTACGTTCTGGCATATTACGTTCAGTTGGCAATTTTTACTCATTTATATCTAAACAAAAATAAACGGAGATATACGTTAAACGATAGTTATAAAACTTATCCAAAATCTATTCATAACTCAACAGTAAGAAATCAAAAAAATCACCTATTATTCACGTGGTTATCTAACATTTAAACAAAAATAGAATCATCAAAGAGTATTCAATAATAACGTCAATTTGGTAACAAATGCAGGTATAGCTTTCTTTTTATCGCACTCATTTGGAAAGAAATAACTAATTTATGTATTACTTTCCAATGGAATAATTTTGTTACAAGTAATATGAATTGGATACATATCGTTGACGTCTAACTCTATCTGCACTTCTAAGAATAGGATACCCATATGGTAGAAAATTTATTGCTCATAAATTTCTTACCGCAAATTATAGTATTAATATTTCATAGTGCATTAGTTTCTCGTACTTTTCCGCAAAAAAATATGTTTTTCTGTGCGTTATACGACATTGTCAGGAAGCATTAAAAGAAGCCATTAAACTGAAATACGGAATATAAACTCATATCACTATTTAATCATCACATTATAACGTAATTATGTGAATGATATAGACGTAATAAAAAGACAATGAGTGTTACATTCGTTTTATGAGGATCATACAATTTGGTTGAAGTAGACATAAATAATAATAAAATAATTTCAGTACATTACAGTACATTGAAACATGTGTAAACCTACTGAAAAAAAATCATCAGGTGGTTGTTAATTTAATTACTTACATTTATTATTATCAAGCAGAGTGCATGCAAACATTCACTGTGTTAAACCGACATTTAGATACCTACTTGATGATAAAACATAATGTGCTTTAAACAATTTTGATTTGACATGATACGAATATAAAACAGTGATATATGAAATTTCCTGGGTATCTTACTACACTCAGCTTAACCGCTTGAAACAAAACGTAATACATACTTAAAATTTTTGTTATGCAAGTGTTTGCTAAAGATTTCCTGTACTTGATACCTAACACTTACGATTATCACATGTTTCGCACCTTTATTACATCTTGTATCACATTTAATGATCAGATCTCTATCATCGCGTATGTATCGTACATAGTTGACTGACAATGTTTAAATTAATTTGTTTCTTGTTCTTTAACATGTGCTGACTTGGTCCTCGTGTACACAATATTGAAGACTTAGCCAAGGCAATCGTATAGACGCGTTCAGTTCATTTCACACTCGCCATCAACAACCAGAGACCGAACATCAACCAAGTGCTGAACTGCTAAACATAAACGACCACAACAACGACGCTGACAAAGAATTTGAACTTGATATAGACTTTTCATCATCCGAGGACTATCACAACGATACGCCAACAACGCCAGCGTCGACCTATTCGCAGTTTGATTCCACGTCGCAGTCGTCAAACTCCTCCACATCCTTATTGGAGGATCATCGATCCATTAAGCATCAGGATGTTGTTAGTACGCTTTTACAATTAATCAAGAAGAGGAAGCGATTGTTTAATCATGTGCTCTACAAACGGTGAGTTTATACTTGAATTTCTTTTAATTTTCGGACATGGAATTCGCAAACTACAATAGGCAACCCGCTATACATGTGTATGCTTGCCATGCTACATAACTTTAAGGATAATCCAGGATAACGCATATTCACCCTGAGTTATTTTTACATTAGCGTCACCCTGCTAACGCTAAATTTATTATCATCTAATTATAGCGCTGAATATATTTATAGCGTAGTTGATCTAATAATGGATCTGTCAATCACAAATTAAGCAAATTGCGCCATTTGGCGAAAGGAAGTCATTTCTCATTCACACTCGTATGACATTTCCATTTTCGCACAATGCACAATTGAAACGCTAAATGGAAAAGCGCGAAAGCAGTGGCGGCGGTAAACCGGGAAGAATGTAGGTTATAAAAATCAATGAAATCATAGGCGAATCTAATTCGCGCACTCACCCCGACATGGAAGTTCATCGTCATTTAGACGTTTTACGGCGTTGTGACCCACTTGTAGTCTATTTTTACATGGAATGCTTTGTTTCTTGCAAAATTATCCATTCCACAGATAGACGTAAAATATAAACGATGGTAAAGTCATTAGAAGCAAATTTGTCTAATGCGTCAGGCGCGTTGACCTACTCCACACGCAATAGCATTGGCTGTCGTCTATCTTTTTGAGTGGATTTCGAGGATGAATGAATTGCTCCATTATCAAACAAATTATCAATGCGTCATTCGAATAATTACGCCGGCAATTTTTACTCGTCCTTTGTCATCTCGTCCTACGCGCGACACTGATCTCCACGCAAACGGTGCTACGCATGCGCTAGTCGCCGAGTCCTTTCGCACTCAATACCAACCCCCCCGTTTGCTTTCACATCCACAAATTCACGAAGGCGGTGTAATATATACGCTCGCAAACATGCGTGGATCCTGCAGGATTCGCAAAGCTTTCCTGCTTGCGGACGGTCATAACGCGTGCTGCGTTCATTCGCGAATCGGTGCTTAGACATTGTGGACCTACATAAACTATATACTCATGCATATTTCAAAAGTTGCGAAAATATAGTGATTTTAAACGAATATGCGTGACGGCTAAAAAATAATCCGGAATCGCGTTCTTAAATCCAGTGAACTTCAATGTAGGGAAAAGGTCGCCAAATGACATTTACGTGTTGGCACATTGGAATTTGCAATAAAACATTTGTCCATAAACTCAGCATTGAGGCATACGCGAACGCGTGCAATACGGACAATTTCCCAAAGTGATGAAATCGCGGGAATAGTGGAACAGCTGGCCGCACCCTTGCAATAGTTTTTCTAACCTTAAGCAAGCGTTACACTAAAAAAAGCGACGCGCAAATCGTATTATTAGATCATTTGAATGCAGACGACGTTCAAGTGCATTGATCAATTGTCCATGAATGTGTTAATTCGGGGTCAGAGCGTTTGCGTTTTTTCATTTCAGTTATTCACCTGTCCAAACCGTAACACTATCATAACAAACGCGTAGCTAGCCTGCCATTGACATGCAATGGAGTCGAGTGCAGGACTGGATTTTCTAGAATGGTTTCATTCCGATTGAGTTCCTTCGCAACGAGGACTAATCTAGTGCGGCGCTGCCAGCACCCGGCGAACGTATGAATGAATGAATTCGTGAAGAACATGCCCGAATGACGTGACTCGTATTATCGATTAATTTCCGTACGGTAAATCATTTTCAAAAACGAATATCATTAGACTACTTGTTGGTATCCGTTCTCTGCGACTCGCGTAGTAATAGTCTTGGACTAGAAGGCCAAAAGGTCTGAAGTGCGATCGCGACTTAGGTGTCCTTACTTTTAGTTCAACACTCGTGCGACATGATCAGATCATTGTCTGTTTGTGGGGTCACGTGAATAAAATTTAGCATAGATATTTTTGTCATTCGTTTCGTGCAGAAAAAGTCGAAGTTCAATGTACAAGGAAATTGCGCCGCGCATTATATAGAAAAATAAGCACGGGCCGAGACGATTTGCATCACAATCGACGAGATTTTGTGAAAAATTCTCTGTGTGTATTCACTCTTTGTAACAAAACAAAACGCAAATAAGTTGAGTGCTATTTTGGTGCATCGAATTTGGCAGCGAAAAATCTATCGTGCGCCGCCTGCCGTCCGTCGTCTAGCAACGCGGAATAAATAGCAAAAACACGACTTGTTGAATATTGGCGCGTCGGCGAGCGTTTTGTTTTGGAGGCGGTTTGCGCTGGCGAATGTTTGCCAAGTTAAGCGATAAATTCGGCAAACAGTACAACACAAAATGCGGTTGCAAATGATTGTCATCGAAACCGGAGAGAAGTGGAAGCGAGCGCTGTTGAGGTGAGTTTCATATACATTGCTAATATATCCTTCACATTTTGCATCCTCTCGATTTATTGCTTCCTACGATTGCGCGTGAATCAGTGCAGTCAGCTGATTGAATATTCGTACTAAGAGCGCGTAATAATAATAACTTAGTCATACGTGACGTTCAATTCGTTGTAATTAACAGATGCGTAATTTCGTATAATTGGAGTATGACGATAAAGATGTAAACAAGTAAACATGTTTAGCTACTGCTATTGCATTAATTAATTAGTTTTCAATCATGCGCAGTCAGAGTTAAACAACACAGTAATGTTTATTATTTGCGGAATGATGAGTATGATGAACATGAAGCGCTCTATCAGTGGAATTAAATGGAATTTTGATTATGCGCGCACGTTTTTAAACTGATTTTCTATGTCATTACTCAAGTATGTAGAAATTTCTGGAAGAAAGCATTAAGTTTCAATGCAATTGTATGAAATTGTTGTTTTTTTTAAACATGCTTTCATCATAATGTCATTCAGTATGCAAACGAAGTTGTGATAAGGCATAGCGTGAATGTCAATCTCATTAAAGAAATGATAGTGTTGCTGTATTTGAGAATATAAGAAAACTTATCACTTGTGACATTTATTATATTTCCATATCAGATAATTTAATGAATCAGCTGCCTTCATATTTGGAAAAGTAAATGAGCTTTTTACTCTCTAAGCTTTGAAAAGTTGTTCAGCGTAAAATTCCAAATTTTAGAGAAATATGAATTAGAAAAACCCGTTTGAGTAAATAGAATTAGATACATTTTTAGTTTACAGGCAAAAATGACGATGGGCAGATGTTATATTAGGAAACTTTCCAGTCAAATGAATTCCGAAACTTCCGAAAAAGTTCCACGTTTGTGTAGTCAGTGGCTTTGTGATAATCGTAGAACAATACAAGGCAACTATTAAGAAATACAGTAGCTGTATGTATATTATTTACTCGATAATCGCGTGGAATGATAAATTTGCACGATCATTTTGAGCGTGTGCGGTAACCTTGGTAGGCCGTGAAGCATAAAATCTGTCGAATTCAGTTGATCGACTTGTAAATGTTGAAAAGTCGCGGTGGGCGCTCGCTCAACTCAATTCATCCAAATAGTTCGTGCCACCGCGACGCGAATACGAATGAGAAGGCGCTAAGCGCGCTAGGTGCGATGGTAAATACAATTAGCGAACACGTCATCCTCATTCAATTATATCATGGCTTTGAAAACATTTCAACTCAACCAAACGCACCACGCTCATTTAGCCGCACTGCTGGACGAACGTACTTTGTTGCCGGAGTTGAGCGGGAAACGAAAGCAAAAGCTGAACGAACCAAACCAAACGAACGGATTTTTAGTCGGTCGGTGCGACCAAAGTAAGGTGTACACGCTCAACAGCCAAACAACAAAGAAGTATTAAAACAGTAGCCGGCATTCAAAAAACAGACAAAATTACTACAGTTTATACCCACATTGTGTGACGGTTTCTTGAAAAGGTGTGTGTTTGTTTGAACAGAGAATAGGGAATAGTTTCTCATTTGTGAGTGACTAGTACAACGAAGGTTCACGTACGTAAAATAAATCAATGAAGAAGTCTTACAAGGCAAAGAGGCGATCGCTTGTTAATAAAATTGACAGTTGAGTTGAGTTGACTTGTTTGGGTGCATGAGGAAGGTTTAGATATCGTGAATGGTTATAATAAACAATCAGATGTCTGTTATAAGCGTGATTAAGCAATCTGCAATCTGAGGGCAAGTTTTATGGCACTAACAGTAGACTCGCGCCGCATCAATAATAATAGTAATGACAATAATAAGAGTGCGCATGTATATCGCCTTGTGAATAATTTCACTTGCGACGCAGAGTGCATTGTTGCGTCTGATATGTGCTGAGCATGAACAAAGTACAATATTTATACTTGCCATATTATTCATATTCATATACTTTTTTCCCTATAAATTCAAATGATCCGCGAGCGACTCGTGTTATTCGCCAACGTCAACAGCTGAACGCAGTGCAGAATTACTAATTATTCAAGTTACAGCACCAGTGCAGTGCACAGCGCCGGTCATAGACATTCGATGACCATTTGATACACGTTATCACGTAATGTAAAAGCATGCTGCAAGTGAACTCGCACGTTAGATGTCTTTGACTCTCATTCATGCGCGCACACTGTGCGTCAACAAGTTAATTTTTTTTGTGTGTATGCAAATTTTACCGTGCTGTGCTGCCAAATCATCAACTCAGTTTGTAAACACGCGCAACGAATCAGCGAATATAGCTAGGCTACCTACGCACCCACCTAGACTTTTCTATTGAAGCGGATACCACAAAACTTTCAAGTAAGATCCGCTGCATTCGTGAACAATAACTCACTAGCTAATTATTTTTTATATGCACGTCAGCATTAATGATCAAGGATGATAAGTTGTAGGCCATGTGAAACTTTCTATGTGTGGTTAAATTGCATTATGTATTTAATTAGTGCGCTCGAAGCGCCTGTTTGCACAACATTTACTCATCGTTTGTTATTTTAAATGGCTGTGTATACATGCAATTCACAAGTACATTCATTTCGTTATATTTTTGGTATAATTGATATTATATTCTCTCGTTGTGAAACGAAAGCATGGCAAGTAAAATGAGACTTTATTTGTATGTTTTGATCAAACCGCAGCCATTGATAAACGGCAATAAACATATGTTGTGTACATGCTTGTATTTGGTAATCAGAACACTTATCATGCGCGAATACAGTAATTTTAGAAGCAAATCGAACGAGTGCGCCGATGAGAAACAAGAGTTGTGCGCTATAAACGGATAAATTATGCGTTTTGTGTTTTCCGATTCATTCGTCGCGCACGCATTGTGTAATGTAGTTGGCTACTGCGTAATTTTCAATCAATCGTTTTGTCAAACGCGCATTCGCAAGTCTTTGCGAGGTCAACCAGTTAATTATTGTGCTAGCGCCCATTGGAATAGTTTCGAAATGAATAGGTTGGCAAAATATTACAAATTTTAATACTGTTTTAATGTTAGGTATTGCTGAGTTGTTTGCAATATTCCATAAATTTGGAAAATTTTATGGTTGTTAGATCCACTTAATGAATGGCTCAGAATGCAATTAAAGTTATTCAATTAGTACGTACGTGGATGATCACACAAAACAATTATTTGCTCGGCTGGTAGCAGCTACATGAATCATCAATGTTATGATACCTTTGCTACCCATAGTTTACGAGCAAACCCACGCCAGCCGTGGAAATAATTGAGATGGAATGGAATGTTTTATGCATAAACCGTATACAATGTGTATTGAATGACTGCGATCCATTAGTGGAATCAAAACAAAATCAGTCATTGGTAAATACGAATAATTGAATAAAGTCAGAAGCCAGAAAAAAATAACAAATTATATCGATGAATTAACATTAACATTAACATATAAATTGCAGAAGTAAGGTTGAGTAAATACGAGAGCAATTCGCAGCAAACGTTTACGACAACAGCTATTGTAATAGCCATCAAGTTATGTAGCAACTATTTATATATGCTGACCACGTGCCTTAATTGCATACTTAATGATTACATTTTGTGCATCGCATCGCATTGCCAATCATTGCCAATGCTATTATTCGCAAATACTTTTTTCATTGTTTCAATGCTCATGGCGTCCGAATCAACTTCAATTCACGCTCGAGCAATTAACAACACAGGCTTTAAAAAAAAACACATACATTAATCGTCGTCTATAACCAATAAAGTTGATAAAGAGAAATTACTAGTCCCAATTATTTTTAATTGCGAGGGGACAAAAGTTCAAAAAGATTTCTAGAATATTTTTGAGCCATGCGTTATCTTCTTAAATGTTATTGCACAATTATATGAACCGAAACGTTAAAGCGTTAATTATCCGCGTCATTAATGCTACTGAAGTTTGGCCATTGTAATAACGAAATATGACGAATTTTTAATTTATTTCACTGCCATGTAAAATTCGATTCTCGATTCCGGCGATGCATTTTCATGCTTCTATTTAAAGCATTATTATAACCATTGCCCGCCAAGCTGCCAAGTGAAAAAAAAAGGCAGCGGGCGACGTGAAGTATATGATAACAAAGCAATCAAACCGTTTGCGATAAAAATTATTTGTTCACGTGCATTAGAAGGCAAGACTTGGGATGCTTTGGGAGGTGTGCTCGCACGGCAAATAGATTTTTAATGATACTGCGTGAGTTGCAGACTGGAGCGGAAGAGCAACTTTCATATATGTATCTAGGAGCAGTAGCATAATTATAAATTTGCAAATGCAATGAAATATGCGCGAGAGAAAGTCAGATGAATCATGCAATCGGATCAAATCGTAACTGGTTAGCTGGTTCTAGGAAGACTACGCAACATGGTATGTTGTTGCTTATAGGTAAACTAATACATGCGGTTATATGGCATAATATCCAATAATATTTAATCAACGCTGCGGTGTGTATGAGCGCGCATTGTTCATGTGTAGTTGTTGGTCGCGTGACGCGCTCCACGCAGAGTGACCGATCGCGTAGCAATGCGTTGGTTGCTATGTTACTCAGTACACAGGCTCAGCATCAGGCTTAAGCCAAGCCACTAAGCAGTGAGCAACATTGATGCGTAGATAGAGATGCCTAGACTACTCGTACCTGCTGAAGGCTCGCCGTGTGCGCATTTTGTTGTTATTCTCTCCGTGTATACGCAGGCCGCGCGCGCACTGGCGACTTACGCGAACGGACCGCGAAACACGCGGAGCGAGTGGCAGGCGGCCAGTTTGTTGCTTATCATACGCTCTGAGAAGTCGGTTGCGCAGCGCGCACGAAGGAGCCACTAGCTTCAGGTTTTCCACGATAGAGAAAAATTCCGCAGCGCGTTTCCAGCTTTAAATAGTGCCGCGGCCGCAACGTTGATGCAATAACAAAATCGCCATTCGGGTGCGTAATAACGCGTAATTGAATCAGGTGCGGCATTGCAGAAATGCGAAGACAATCGGCTGGTGTGTAAAGTGCATGCGATCGAAGGAAGTCACGAGACACTTGTTGGATGAGGTAGCGGAGAGACAACGACATGCACTGGCTGTTTGCGCGCGGGGCGAAGAGACAGCAGCACCAGCAGCAGCAAGGTGAAAAGAAGCAACGGTATTCGGTGTATCTTCAGCAATTGTGACGCCTTGGCCTATGTGACCAGTGACTGGCAAACGCGCAAAGAGAACGTTAATTGTGTTTGTCGTGCGTGCGTTTTGCATGATGCGTCAGTTATTTCGCCTGATTATTGTGTACGGCAGTGTCCTCCTCTTTGCTGGTGTATTTCAGTAACACGCACAACTCAAATGCGCACTCGTACGCTGCCGTTTACTTAATGTAAGTTTATTTCATATTTCGGGATCTTTCGCAATGCTTCAATGCTGTCGGTAATTGCGTTTTTTAATTCGTATTGCCATGTCAGAAGGCCTCGCTGAAATGCCATGAAACAAACAACATAAACATTTTAGAGAAAGTTGATCTGTTATTCATGCGTCTACATTATAGGTACATTTTTTAAAAAATTTCTCTTATACTCGAGAGATCATGTTTTATGCTTTTACAATATAAAGCGTGTTTAAAACAATTCAATGTAGATCAATCGTCGATGTTCAGATAAATCATTGTTGAGGTATTTGTACATAGTCTGTACCTACTTACGTTTCCTGTTCGTTTATTTAGTAAAGATTACGTAATATCAGTTGATTGATGTTTGGGTAAATCGAACAAAATTAGTGTAAACAAAATTAACTTTTAAACAGTTGCAAATGGAGGTAAATCATTCGTATTTGGCGATTTAATCCATCTGAAATCTTAACGAAAGATTCCGCCGCATTGGTTATTTATGGTTTATTAATTAATGAGTGATTTGAAAATATAGATAGAGTAACAACGTAAATAACTTAACGATTTCGGTTGATTCATTCAAAGATCAAGAGTCAATCAAGATCAATTAAAAATGTCTACCGCATTGTCACCATGCACATGTAATTAAACATCCTCCTTCTCATTAAAAAATAAACTTGTCTGATATCCAAACATAAATAAAACAATTGTATGTTAATTACAATAATCGAATAAGTATATGACTGCGTATGAATCTCTCTCTAGAATGATCACAGCACATAATTACAGCAATTGATTCTTGATATGTTCAATTGTCTCAATAATGCATAAACGACTGCAAATGGACTGTCGCAGGGGACGACATGTTCAATTACTGGTGCAGTTAAAACTCGTGACCTGTCTGGTCAACATAATTGCGTAAGCAATCGCACAACTATGATAAGTGCAAAATAATAAAATGGAATAACTGCACGTCATAGACAATATATTTACTCTTCTAATTTTTTTATTTGCAAAATTGCTAACGCTGTTACGTCCATTGTTGGGCAAACTATTTACAACTTGCAATTACATAAAGTAATTATTTGGTACCATGCAGATTTGCAATTGATCATGTAATTTGAACGAAATAAAAAAAAATGGTGTTAACCTTGCTATACAAAACCATTACAAAATCGCATTATTTACGTTTTTTTAAATGTTTTGACAGATACGACCGGAAAAATGATAAGATATTTTTTCAGCATAAACAATTATGCCATTACCTATTGGACAGGTGATTCACTTTGGTAAATGATGAATATTATAGCAGGCACAATTATTCAAAGTAATTAAACAAGCGAACACGTCGAATTTAATTTCACTGATGATATTTAATGCCCTGATACAAGGGCAAAAATAAGCCGTGTAATGATTTAAAAAAACAATATAAGTACGCATGTGCAAGCGTGATAAGGCTTAAACGAAAACATTATTTAACAATACACGAATGTGTGTTGAGTTAGTATAGAATTAATATCGAACGATATAACGTACGAAATCGTATTGAACTGTACCTCACTCACCGTATTTGATCGAAACTAAATCATAATGCGTTGTCCTCTTCAAGTGCTTTTGAAAAACAGCCACTGTGAACCGCGTAATCTTAAAGTGATAAACATATTCGTTATCGATTCTCAAAGCATAAAGTCAATTTTTAACGAGTTTAAATTCGAATATTTATCATCTATATGTCTTCGTTCTTTCAGAATGGTTCTCGAACCCAAATTCACCGATTATGGCAGTATACATTCTATTGGCGAAGTTGTCAATCGACAATCAGGGCAGCAACAACAATCTCAACAACAGCAACAACAACAACAAGCACATCAAGTCGACCTGGAGCACACTTCAGCAGCAGTTTTTGATTTGATAGGTGTTAACGGTGCAACACCGTTATCACAGCAAGCGCATCCCGCGGGCAATCAGCAGTCGCAACAGTCGCAGCAGCAAATTATGACCCAAGGTGATCTCTACCAGCGGCAACCGCTGCTGGCGACACCGGCCAAAAGCGACAAGTGGTCCACTCGTCCTGATCATCACGACTACCCGATGGACGACGACGATGAAATCATACCAATGAAGCATCCCCACGGCGAACCAAATGGAGTTATTAAGATTAATATGCCAACACCTGTTCGGGAAGAACCACGTTTCCCGCAAGAACGGTTGAAAACTCTATTAGGTAAACTTTGCATTCCTTCCTAGTCCATGCAATGGGTTTTAATTTGTTGCTTTTTGTTTACAGCCGCTGTTAGCTTATTCGTTAGTAGTCTATTAGTTCTAATATCATTATCGATGGTGCACGAACGTGTGCCTGATCGACAAGTATATGGTCCCTTGCCGGACGTATTTTTTGATCTGTTTGGAGTTCGTGATTGGGGCCTTACCGTGTCGGAGTATCTAATAATATTTGCATTTAATTCCACGTTGGTAGTTATTGTATTACATAAACACAGGTAATGTTACTTAATTGTTTGATTACTTTAAGAGAGTTTAATTGACTTTTCTTTTAGGTTTATAATTCTGAGGCGTCTGTTTCTAATCATGACTCTGTTATATATTTATCGAGCCATAACAATGTTTGTCACCGTGTTACCAATCTCCAGTACCACATACTACTGTTCTCCAAAGAGCAATCATACAACAACGTTAGACACGGCGAAACGCGTCATCCAAATGTTTTCAGGGATGGGATTATCCATAAATGGAAAGCAAACGTACTGCGGCGATTTTATTTATAGTGGTCACACATTAACTATGGTCATAAGTTACCTGTTTATTGCGGAATGTAAGTATATAACTCAGTTCACAACTGCCGAACATAATACTTCAAATATAAATTCTATTATTATTCTAGATACACCCAAAAAGCTATATTTAATTCATTGGCTATACTGGTTAGTGGCTGCCACAGGCGTATTTATGCTACAATTGTCTCGATCACATTATACTATCGATGTAATCATCGCATATTACGTCACAACAAGAATCTTCTGGATTTATCATTCTTTAGCAAATAATACTAGTCTAAAGGTAAATACTTCAAGTGTGCAATTAGCGCTTTTATAGCTGATTTATCGCATGTTTTTTTCTTATTGCAGCAACAGTCGGAAAAGAATCTACTTGCGCGAGTATGGTGGTTTAGCATATTCACATATTTCGAAGGAAATGTAGGAGGGCAAATTCCTAGGCAGTGGCCAGATTGGCCGCTTCCATGGCCACGTCGGTTTCATACCAAAAGTCGTGATAGTTAGTACAGCAATTAAATTCAATGCGCCAAAAAACACACGAGGGTAAAGTATTATAATATTGGCGAAACGAAGGACAGAAAATAGGAAAACATGTTGTTATTTTGTTGATCATGGTTTTCTTTTTATATTTCTATATTATGGTAAGTTGTACAAACACTTTCCTCCCGTCCTCATACACGTTAGGCGCAAATGTGATTTGTATTCTACATACTGGCAATCATTAAAAATGATAATAGCCGATAAGCGCAACACCATACTCAGCAGCGTTATTGCGATATTATGGAATATTGAAGAATATGTAAATGCTTAAGTTGGAGATCTACAAATAGAAGTAATTTATATACGTGCTTTTTGAGAAAGTGATACAATCGAATGTGATAGCAGAGAAGAAAATAAAGCAACTCATGATTAAGTAGAGCCTTAAAGGAATTTAATAAAAATGAAATAATATATTGAGTATGATTGATATTGACAACAATTAGATGCTGCCGTTTATATTATGTAAGATTAGCGATGATCAATCTAATATTCGCCTGAATGTGTCTAATATCTTGCATAATTATATCGTCTTGCCAAATACGTGCCTTTGTGAATATGAAACGGAATACACATTTTCCTTGCATGTGAATGCTAAAACATATAACACGAACGAACTTACTTAAAACTTGAATCTCGAAATTTATGGGTTTGGCCTAAAGGTAATTAGTAAATTTTAAAAATATATATATAATATTCATGTTTACTAAATACAATAGAGTTTAAACCAAATCGAGTACAAATATACTGAAATGTGTATTATTCTATTTTTGTATAACTTACAGAGCAGACAGAATTCAGAAGTTAAATATGTATTTAGTATCATAAAACGTTAGCAGAAAGCAATTTAATTGAATTAAATTTGAAAGTTACTAATGCATTGGTACCATGGTCACATAGTTAAAATGGAAATATTCTTGTACTCACTTTACCCTACATTATTTTGTGACAATGCATTACCGGGAGTAATTGTTTCCATAGGGATGAATGGAATGAATTTAGAAAATAATATTTACCGAATAATTATGATATAAACTCATGCGCATATATAATTCAATATAATTAATTTTCATAATCAATTAGATAAATTGTTCCATATAGAACGTTGATGATTTTAATTTAGGTTTTATTAATATATGTATATATATTAAGACAAAATGGTTATTTGGAATTGCAACTTGATACAATGCTTTCCACGTAGTCTTGATTGAAAAGAAGAATAATGTTTGTGCAATGTAAGTGATTAATTTATAACTGTTGTATCATTAGAACTAAAATAATTTATACATATGAAAATGTATGGGTAAGATCTGTGATGTATTATAATTTTAGAGTTTATTATTAACTATAGATTATCTACATACATAGTAAAAATATAGAAAATGAACATTGTATTATAATAGCAATTTGTACAGATAAAGACACAATATTTGTTTCCAAAGACCAGACCACTTGCAAATAATGCTTCTTTATATGCAACTTAAGCTATTTTATGAAATATATGTTAAATTCATAAATTTTAGTCTGCATCCAGTACTTCTGTAAGTTTTTTGTTAATGCATTGTACAATTGTTTCAACTTCTGCCATAGCACCCAACCCAGTGTCTCCACATACTAATGTTTTAGTTATTACAGGTACTAGGCAATATCCCCAATCAGTGAGTTTGTTTATTTGCTCCATTGTTAAAGGATGTTCAAACATTTTGGTATTCATTGCAGGGCAAAATAAAAGTGGTTTGGTTATATCCCAAGCTCTAACTGTTGATGTTAACAAGTTGTCACATAAACCCTAAAAGTATTTTATACATGAATAATTAAAACAAATTATAAGTTTCTAATAATTTACATGTGAAATTTTAGCCAATGTGTTGGCATCCAAAGGGGCTATTATCATGATGTCTGCCCACTTGCCCAAATCAATATGTAAGATGGGATCACCACGTTTATTCCATGTTGTCCATTCATCTTCATCTTGATATACCTTACTACAGGAGGGAATGTCACTGATGTTAAAGAATTTTGTAGCATAATTTGTAGTTATGATTTTGATCTGCAAAGAATAAAGTTTATAAAATATATTATGTAACTTGTCTATTCATATGGTATACCTTATAATGTTCATTCTCCATCAATGTTTTAACTAGTACAGGTAATTTTATTGTAGCAACACTACCAGTGCAAGCAATCAAAATATTAGTCATGTTTAAAGCCTAACTTTGACCAATCTTCTTTAGCCATTAAATTGTTGTCCATACGACAACCAAGATATTCCTGGGATTCTTTTCGGCACTCTGAGTTTTGGTTATTATTTCGTCTAAGACAACTCATATATTTGATCATCAATATTTTACAAATGCCATCATGATCAAGTGGAAAGCTTCCTTTATCTGGCGGTGTAGGTGTAAACTTTTTTTGGCCAAATGTCATGGAAGACATTCCTCTGCACCATGTACTTTATCTTTCCTAGTTGTATAATTTAATAAGCCTGTCAAATATTATATGTTACTGATGTTAACTTGTGACTATTTTAACCTGAAATATCAAATCATCTGTTCACCACTGTTTACTGCAGTCAGATATAGACTGCAGTTTACTGTTTATCTATGCAAAAGGAAAATGGGGGAAAATTTGCCCTATTATAGATATGGCAGTCCCATGGGCCCCAATTTTAATTATCAAAGCTTGTATGTATTAAGTATTAAGATTGTTTTAGAACAAAGTTTTAAATTTGAGCTTTAAATGGTCAATTCAAACCTATTTAACTATTTTAAGATTGTAAGAGCAATATCAAATTTAATCCTAATAGCAGTCCTCTCTTGCCTAATGGTATAGTCTGTGAATGTGGCCTGGGCCCCTCGGGATCGATCCCCGTTGAAAGCAATGTTTAAAACTTATGTTTAAAATTCTCAGTGTGAGTGTATAAGATGAAGATCAAATTCAGCTCTGACAACAACACTCCATAGCCTAATGGTATAGTCTATGGATGTGGTCTGGCCGTCTCGGGTTCGATCCCGGGTATGGCAGTTCTTATTTAAGTTTTACGTTCCTTATTTGAGACTATAAAGGGAAGATCAAGTTTCGCAGTGACGTCAACGCTCCATAGCCTAGTGGTGGAGTCTATGGAAGTGATGTGAGTGTCGCGGGTTCGATCCGCGCGACCGGCCATTCTTATTTAAAGTTTTAAGTTCTCAATTTGTGACTATAAAGGCAACATAAAATTTCGCCGTAGCAACAACGCTCCATAGGCCTACTGGTACAGTCTATGGAAATGATCTGAGTGTCTCGGGTTCGATCCCCGACAAGCCGACTAGAATTTATAAGTTTTCAATTGCATGTACGTTCGGGGGCCCCAGTTATGTCAACTGGGGCCCCCGGGGCGTTCAAGGTCCCAATTTTAAATTTTTGTAGCCCGCACGTATTAAGATCGCTTTCAGACAACCCGCCCCAAGCTTCGCTCCCCGGCAGGTTGCTTGTCGACCAGCTCGGTCGCTGTCCGACTAGCAACTGCCTCCCCATTCCCGATTTTCGTTACCAACAGACCGCTTATTCTGACGTCACTTCCAACAACTGGGGGAGGTGCCCTAGCTATGTAGGACTTAGAATTATTTTCTAAGTGCTTGATTTGAATTCAAGTGCTGTGGCCAATTGAATAGCCGCCATCCTACGGATTCCAGGGTTACTATTCTATTCAATTATTAGAAAAATTTTGGCCCCGGCTGGGATTCGAACCCAGGATTCCCAAGTTGAAGTCAAGCACTACACCAACTGTGTTAGTAGTGACTTTACACAAGCCATGTCGAAACATATACTTTAGTATTCAACAGCTAAGGTGGAGTTCTAAGTTTATTACGAAAAAGTTGTAGTAATGCCGTAAGCAGCACTTCTGGATCCGAACCGAGGACCCTGGAGTCGTTAGCTACAGGTTTAACAACTGCGCTACGGGTTGTTCTATCAACTAGTAATAAAATAGTATATATATATATATATATGATTTGAAGTCGTGATTTAAACTTAAAATTTCTAACACAATTAGGTCCTATTTAAAAATAAAATGAATTTGACTATTAATGTTTAGTTGACGTAAATTTATTTCTACAAATTATTTTTGATTCACATAAATTATATATTTACAACCGTTCAATCACACTGCTTAAAAGAATGTACGTATCATTAGAATAAACTAGCTATGATAAAAATATAAATTAATACCTAAACATGTGTGATGTGCAAGTATTGAAAGTGTTACACGTTTCTAATTGGGGTATAAATTGAAACAAACATGTTTAGATATCACATCATTATTATGAACTCTGGGCCTCAATAACGAAACTCTTATTTCAATGTAAATTAAAGCAATTATCGCGCAATTATTTATCAATGACCGCATAAATTAATGTATTTTTTACACATCGACATACCAAATTTGAATATAATATTACACGTAATAAAAATTACAATGCAAATTGTACTCTCTATAACAATTAAATAATTATCTTTGATTTATGCGCGTTTTATTGTACGTGTTCTTGAGTGTTACCAGTGGTGTTATTAGAAACTTGTTGTCTGCAGCATATAGGTTAACGTGTTAGAAATGTCAGGAATATTTACCAGTAATCAATGAGAAAAATATACACTATATCACAATTCAGTGTAAGATACGGGAGAACAGCGTTGCTAATTTACAATTATAAATACCCCATTATAAACGCTAAAACTATAATTAGGCCCGAGAGTTAACTTAACGCTCTTACATTTAGTTCCACGTTTGTATTTCAAACACGGAGTTAACAAAATAATTAGCGGCATATTATATACATAAGATTAATTTTTCGCATCTTATCATTCTGTACCTTTATATACAATTAATCAATCGTGTGTGCCACTATAGGACTCCCTGTAAGCTTTATAAATTAATAAAAAAAAACAAAACAAAAACATGTATATGCTACTGTGGCATTTATTGGTTGGTCATGAGTTGTCCGCAAGAATAGATTACTGGCTGATTAGTTCCTGACTTTGATAAATGTCTCATCTCAACGCTTATTTACTTCATTAACAAGAATATATAATACATAGCATAAAGAAAATATTCTTTCTTACAATTCAGTTGCTTCTTACCGACCAAACTTAACACGTGCTTTCATATTTATCTTAAAATCAAACTTAACTTAACACATATTTATAATATGCAATAATATAAATTTTTAAATATACAATGTGTGTCGCTATAATTTAATAAATCTAACTATATAAATGTGTGTGTTGTCTATATATGAATGCAAATCCTATATAGATTCGGATAGTTAAAAAAGTATTCTTAATTCAAATGAATAAAATCTATCAATTATTATAGTAGCAACGTGTAACAAAATTAGTTAGTGCCATCACCACAAAAGTAAGAAATAAAATAATAAAAAGCTAAACAAATTTGGGCTTTTCGCGCTCATTCAACTTCAATCACAAACAATCTTTTTTCGTAATCATTAATATTTTGTACCGATTGTGGCCCGTCCGCTAAGAGAAACAAGTAGTATTTGCTATTCCGTGAAGTATTTCATAAATACAGCAGCCATTCGCAATCGCGGAAGGCAAATAATGTGCGGGTGGTGTTGGGGGTGTATGTATATGTGTCTTGTTGAGTGTGGTGTTTCATGTTCAGATTTAAAATTTATATCGTAATATCGTTAATTATCAATTAAATAATTTATGCTATATGTAATATATGTCTAGGATGCCCTTGAATCCCTCCAGAGCATAATCTGGAATGTGAATAAGAATAATTTTTGTTGGCTATGTCCGTTTTAAAAATATTTGATTTTCTCTTAAATAGTTTCAATAAATTTACAATGGGCATGAAATCTTTGCCTTAAAGAAAAATATAATGTAAATATCTCTTTCTCTCAATATCTCCTTATCATAATTAATATATGTTTATATAATATATCTCTTTTTAATATATTTATCATTCTTAATGAGGTCGAACAAGTTTTGCGGCTGTTTCGTTAATAGAGCAATTTTAAATTCAAAAAAAAATTTAAAACTCAAGCACCATCATTTTCTTTAAATCATAAAATATTCCACCAATTTTTATAACTACGTTGTAAACATTTGTGTCAAATTGTAAACTTTGAACGAATTTATCCAATCAATCAATCGAAGCAATCGATGAAACAATATTACACCTTTATACATTTTTCATTTCAGGTATTTCCAACGATAATCACAACATTAGCAACATTTACCTACACACCGTGAGTTCTGTTTCAGATGCTTTTACGGAACAATCCCATACTAATTTTGTTATTCCTATGGCATCTTCAGGAAAGCGCGTATTCACCTATGTACAATTTTCACTTATGATACGTTAGAAAAATAAAACGCGCCGACCGATATATATAGTATGTATGTATAAGGTAGGGTAAGTTTTTCTGTATATTTCGTTCGATGTGCTTTTGCTTTTCTTTTTCAATTGTATCCTGAGGAATGAGAACTAAACATTTTATCAACGTATCGTTCAGCGTATCTCGTCTTGTTTTATAAATACCCTAAAATTTGTTTGCACGATTCTCCTGCATTTGCTTAAATTCTTGTCCTACATAATTAAACTTTTTCTTTGTACTTCATGAAGGCATCATAATTGTCAACAACTAATATTTATATATATTACTTTGAGATGTTTGTCTGCTTGCTGTTTTTTTCCATTCGAATAATGAATCAGATGACGATTTACTTGGTTTACTATATTCTATGATTAGAATAGCTTTACGAACTTGTAATCACATCATATCTTGCTAATTACCACTGCATGGTAGCTTGCAGCGTAAGATCATTTTAAGACTTTCTCAACATCCATATACGCTATATGCATTGTGTGTGTATTGTGTTCACGACAATATTCTATCCATTCAATTTATGTTTAAAGCATTTGAATTGTGCATCAACACAATAACTTCATGTCATAAATGTGTCTTTGCGTTAAATGCTTAAAATATATATGTACATATAGTTTCTTTTCTTGCAAAGCTGGACTTATATTGCACAAATTTAAAATGTTTAAAACCGATCCTATTCATCATCATTCTCATACGTCTTCCACACGATTCACTTGCAACTAGCTATGTAAATTGGTAACATATTGGTTTGTGTTGTCCTGAAGGTCTTACAGTGAACGAAGAGTTTGTTTGTTATCAAAGCGGAGATGTGGCCATTTGCTATAGAAGAGACTACGGCGGTATCGAGAAAAAATATCAGCATGTGAATGTTTTCTTGTGATGACTCTGGTATCAATTTGAATGCCTGTCGGACGGAACATGAACACGCTCAACGTATTTAGCAATCTATGCCGTGTTATGTTCATTTCCGTTTCGCATGCAGCATTTCCATGAGAAGCGTCTGTGTTGGTGCACTACCATTGCAATGCTTATGGTACAAATGTTCTTCTCCCCTCGCTGCCAAATTATGTATCTCTGGCAGCAGTTGAATCATCTTGTTAAATTTATCCTAAAAAATGACAGCAATTAATCCAATAGTTCTGTTCCAGCCGATCGTTGCATCGTGCATAATTCAAGCGTGTACGTCAATTACCTGAATATTCGAATAACACGTAATCGTGTAATCTAGTAAAGCTTGTTGTACTTGCTCGTATCCTTCTTGCACATGTTTTCGGTTTGTAATACCGCGTACGTCTGTAATGTACATTAATTTAGCTAAATATAAAACAAGAGGCATTATTGCAATTCTATATAAGAACTTTACGAGCAATTTACCTGGATTTAATAGCAACAAAAACTTAATGCAAATATAGTCGCCAACATCGAATTTCAACTCCTGCAATTTGGCTGTGATGTCGTTAAAGTGGTCGGCCAGCGTTGGTACACCCAGCAGGCCCAAATTAAGCAGATCAAACTTTTGCCCGTTATGAAGCGTCGTTTCATCCGGCAGATTATTATGCATTCGCTGATGAATATGGTCTAGGACGAGCATATCGGACCACGAATGTTGCAAGAGTTTCATTTGGTCATCAACCTGCAAGACAAAACAAAAATCAATGCAATTCCTTGCACACCTGCCGCACATAATACAATATAATTCACATTTTCGTGGGCGTATTATAACAAAATCCGGCTAAATCCATCTGCATTTGCATCTATGTTTAATGAGCAGCAAATATAGGACAACGATATCACAATAACAAACACATACACGGCGCAAAGCAGCGCAGGCATTGAAACCTAGTTTCCCAATCGGTTTTGCGCAACATTCGCTACACTCATACTCGTACAAATGAGCACGCATGTTGAGCTATGTAGTAAATAAGCAAATAACAGATTTCTATCACACTCAAACATTCTTTGTGCATAGCGCACAACACCACACTTTTCAAACATTTGTTTATGCCTCTCTGTACGCAAGTGCGTCGAATTTAAATTGCCCAAAAACCAGCTAATGATTGATTTCCGAAATACCGCGTGCCGTTTCCTCATTTTTATGCTATACGTTATTTGACATTGCGTTACTTCTATTGGATTTCGTCAATTCCATTACAAAACTCGACCCACAATTTTATAGCCCATAAAATCTAAATCAGAATTGGATTCGACTTAATTCGTCCGAGGGTGGATTTTGTGCTTAATTGAAGCGCAACAAGAGCTGCGTGCGGAATAGGAATTCAAATGAGTGGCAGTAGTATTATTATTATGCAGTGCGACTAAACGCATGAGATAAGTATGCATAGAATTTGGTTGGTTGGCGGTGGTGGTGTTGGCGGTGCACGCAGTTCGGGCAATTGAGTCTAGCATAGGAACGTGCGCAACAGGTGTGTCGCCCCTATTTCTTTCGGTTTCTCATCGTTGCGCTGCGCTGCATTTCATGCTTTTCGATGAATATACCATACCGGTGTTGTGCTGCAGGCCGTTCGCGGGCCTGAACTACACTTGAATTCATACCCATGCATTAACTCTTACAACACCAACATTCAACTTCGAAACGCAACTACACAATACCTACTCTTGGCACTCATTACCAACAAGTCACATGCAGCAAGCAGACGCGTAGTCACGGCATAGCCAAACGAACGAACGAACGCAAGAACTTGAAGTCTATTCAATAGCGCGACGCAGTACGACGCACACGCAGCCAAGCAAATCCAGCGGTTTTTCTTTTTGTTTTGCTGCATCGCTAAAGGAATTTCTCATGATATCTATTAAATCTACGTAAAACACCACCTCACGACTTGAATTCTTTCACTTTAAATTCCTTTCAACGCCAATCATCCCTCAAAGACTCCTAACGTCTTGCGAATATATAACGCAATTATTCCAAGCATAGAAATTAAATCAATTGTTGATAATGACAGCAAGAGGAAGCATCACTCAAAGAGAACGCATGCGAAATAACAAATTTAACGCTGATGATTTTCATTCGAGCTCAATAATGTAATATTTCGTATGGAAATTGCTTGCCTGCCGGACGGACGAACGGACGATCGCGATTCGAATCTGAACTTGGCCTCAATTCGGTTGGAGGCTTGCGGCATACAACGCAATCCAGCAGCAATCACCGCGCGCGCGCGCGCGCTCATGAATCAAGCAGCAACCAGCACCAGCGCAACATCGATGAAAAGAAGAAACGCGCAAACATCCAACAACAAACAGCTAGCCAGCTAGCTCACCAGCAAGCCGGAGGAGCGCTCGTATAAGTTTCACTTTCATTCGCAACTCGCGCGCGCGCTTTGGTAAAAAGTGAATTCGCTGTCGCTGTTGCTGTTGCATCGCATTTATCTCTGTTGCGAAGAACCGCGGATGTATGTCAAGCGGTGTAATTATGTTGATTTTGTTTGTAATACGCTTCGATTAAATCTTTTCTCCATTTGGCAAGCATCAGCGGCGCGGCATAATGAACGAAAAAAGATGCAAGAAGTTAATTGCTCGCTCTATTCTGCGCTGCTTTTCGAAAAATCGCTGAGTAATTCGACTTGTCCGACAACGTGCTCTCCTCTGGTACGCGAGCGCTTAGGAGGGAACAACTGACATTTACCAATACCCATAACTACACATATTATTCCAACGTCGACGTTCGAACGGTAAACTCGAACAACAACAACAGCAAGTACCAAGCGCGCAAGACGAGCATAATGCATATACATAGTCAAGAATTGAACTATGTTCAACAGCGATGCAGATAACTTATTACAAATCCTGAAAGCAGCAGCAGCAAGCAGGCAGGCACACCAACTACGAATGTATGGCTCGCGCGTTCAGCGCAACAAAATTATGAAATACATAAGTCGTGCACATGCTTCCTCGCCTCGTACTCTTTCGTCACACGAGAGCGAAATAGTCTTGAACGCAGCCCTACCGGAGAAAATTCATGTAAATGTCATATTCATGTTATAATGTAATTTCTTATTTAAAATCCATCGACCGCAAATAATGTCGCGACGCACACCTCGTTCGGCTAATCAACACGCTCGGATTCCTCATTTCCTAATGATAATTATCCCGCAACGACCAGAAGTGAAAAAAACAACACTTAGCATCTACTTTGTTTGCGCTACACCTAACTGCAAAATAATGCGCATTATATTGCTGGTCGTTGTTAACACTCCTCCGAAACATGATGAAAAACAACACAAACTGTGAATCCTAGTTTCACATAAATGCAAGTACAAGGCACGAAATCCACTTCAAGGTCAAGACTAATAAAAGACGTAATTTATCTAATAAAGAACGCGCTGCTCTTTTGTTGTTGAACACATCGAGTAAATAAAAAATCAATGATTGGCGGAATACATGTGCAACGTATTACGAAACAACGACGACGTCCATCAGGCGCGCGCAATTAATGCGAAAGGAAGGTGTAAAATTGCAGCGGGTGTTCCGCGTGGAAAAACGAGATAAATTCGTGAATTGGAAACTCGTTGAGCCTTGCGCGTCCCACTTTCCCGCCGGTGTGTACTTGACCTAGTGCTATATTCCCCGTTTTCCTCGCGCGACGTCAGCGCGCGCGACTGGAATAGCTGACAATGACCCACTTTCAGGGATAAATTAGTAACAAGTCCATTGGGGGGCGGCATGTTTTCCATGAATGCCCCGCATGGCAACAGCTGCTACTGCTCTTCACCCGCCTACGCCGCCTCCTGCGCACGCGTCTAATCAAATCCTCGGCGTGCAGCGCGCACCGCACGTGAGACTGGAGGCAAAGAAGACAAGAGGAAAATAGGAAGCCTTTCTAGATAATTTTCCTTGAGATTAATCCTCTATTTATTGAGCGTCCTCCGCACGCACAAAAATACCGTTAAATTATCGGAAACCAAGGACTCCAGTCGTGATAATGAGATCTATCATCTTCGAGGGGTGGCTGCCGGTTTTTCGGGATATCCACGGATTTGGCATATCTGCAGACTTAGTGCTAAGCATCCTGCACGTTGGTTTCGTACATGCGAGCGTGCGCGCGCGTGAGGCTGGTGTGGTGTTGCTCAATGATGTTCTGCTCGGTCGCCTATCTGGGTCGCTGCAGACATACAGCGCGTCCTAATTACACCATTCGTTTTACAATATAATACTCACCACACGTTTGCGACCGTGTGCGCACCGCGAGTGGAAGAATAAAAAAAGACAGTGTGCGCTACGTACACACCGACACGTTCGCGTCTACCGGCGGTAACGTGGTACATGCATGTATGCGCATTGCAGTGGATTGCACACCCAAAGGGAAACCGTTTTTTTTAATGCGTCGCGTTTGCCAATTCAACATCGAATGTTGTCCAGCGCGCTGCGATTGAGGCTAAACGCAAATGTCAAGAATTGGCTAATCAACATCACAACCGTCGCGGATACATGCTGATGAGGAATCAAGGTGGATGGATGGAAGGCGTACGCGCACCGAACGTTACGCGCACACAACATACCTTGAGATCCTTAAAGAAGACTGAATTCCGCGCCCAGTCCACCTGAGAGAATAGATTCTGGTCGAGCACTTTGCACATTAGTTCAAACAGGTCCACCTCACACTGATTGTACGTTTGGCTCTGCAGCAAGCCGTATAGCGAGTTCTGCCACTCGCGATCGTCGATCGCCTGCACAAAGTCTCGGATGAGCGGCGGCACCTTCGAGGAAGGCGGCGCGCTGCCACCCGGCACCACCGTGTCGAACTGGAAAGCTTTCGGACTCAGCGAATGCGGCGACGTCGTCGTCGAGTTCGCCGTCGTCCACAGCTTGTTATCGCAGGTGTTGATGAGCATCGAGTGCGTACTCTGCACGCCGACGATTTGCAGCGCCGGCTGCTGATTGTTCGAGACCTGCTGCGACAGCGCATTGTTGTTGTTCACCTGGCCGAGCGCGACCGCGATCGGCGACGGCGATGAGTCCGGTGAGGATGTCAGCGATGACACTTGAGGTATCTGGATCTCCTGCTTGATGTGAATGTTGGCGAACGGCGAGGTTCCCGGTTGGTTCGGTTGGTACATGCTGCCCGGCCCGTTCTCGGCTATCTGTCCGCCTCGCAGCGTCTGGACGGCGAGCTGCCGCTGCCGCATCAGTTGCAATTTGCGGGCGCGGTCCCGCTTATACATGGGTCCGAATTTGTTACGGCCGCCTCGCATCCGATCTGCACGTACAGCTGCAACAAGCAAACAACATTAATTACTAACTAATCATCACACACGCAACCCGCACAATTTGGGAAGCAAGGAAATTGCGCACGATTAATTAATAGGGGCTCGCGCGCGAAAATATGCACTTTTTTTACCACCGCTGTGGACAGCAGCGCATAATAATGATATTTTTAAATACGCAATTAAGCAAGCAGACGAACTGAAAGTTGTGTCTCCGCACGCGGCGTGTGGTAACAAGAACACAAAAACATTAAGCGAAAACATTACGCAGCGAAATGGCAATTTGTATAATTCATAAATTGCGCACTGTTGAAATTGTATTTCGGGCGGCGATTTCACTTTCAAAAATGTAACGCCGCAAAATTGCAATGTCCAGTTAGCGTTAACACACAATACTAACTACAATTGTACGTTGCCTGCCTAGTGCGCGGCGACGTAACAATGACACAATTGATGAATAAAATTTGCAGTTGCTGGAAACTTTAATGCAATCGAGAATAATGCCGGCGATGATTCAATAGCTATTAACAACAATCTTGAGAGTTCACGTACTTCCGCCGATCATTAACTTATTCATGTCATCGGCATTGAGAAATTGTTCACGCAGCACACATGCAATTTTCAATTATAACCATAACGTGTTTGTATTGGCGGCGCACTCGCACCGCGATTGTTGATTCTATTCCAAGGCGATTTTTACTACGAATTTATTTACTACAACGCTACGCGCGCGCGTCCCGCCGAGGACACCATTCGTACGTAGTGATATGTTGTGCATGCATGCAAGCAGGCGACTAGGTACAATATATAAATAAAGTTTAGCGCGCACCAGCACGTGCTGCCCGCCGCATCAGCCGCCGTCTCGCCCCAAAACATCGCGCGAAAAGGGCCTTGAATCGCAAATAGGAAACGGCTATAATGTTGCGATGCATGGCTTGTTGGAATCGCGTCAAAAATGTGCATCTTACAGCTGATTCGCGCTACGCCACAATAACAATGACTTTACACTTCTGTGAACAATTAAATAATAACGCATAGAACAATAATTAGCTCAATTGGCCGCGTGCACTTCGCACGTTGTCGACGCGCGCGTATTATGCAATAGCCTTTATTCAATGCGTTGTTGTTATAAAATCAAATGCATTAACATTGCATCAAGTTTCAAGGCCGTAGAAAGTTGTTCCACTATTCCACTCTGCGGAATACGTACCGTACGTAACGAAGCGTGCAAACCGCGATCAAATATAAACTTTATGTTGTGCGAGAGTGCGCAACGCAATCGATCATGTTTTATGTCATCTTTAACATTGGCTGTGTAATTTCACAGGTAATCTTACTCATTATTTTGGTTACAATTGCCAGACATAACACAGCTAACCCCTGCTGGAAGATTATGATTATTATTATTGTATGTATGAGAGGAGAGGAGCCCGCGAGACGGGTTTAGCTTCGTCTCGTCCAAGTGCAATGCACTTACTTACCTTTCACCCAGTGCATGGGCAGCAATCAATGCGTACGCGAACGAAGAGCAGCAGCAGCAGCAGCAGCAGCAGCAAGCAACAGTGAAATGGAATGAACGAGTCATAAAGCCATAACCATGCCAGTAGGCTTTTCCGCGCGCAATGCGACTCGTTATATGACTTACTGCTTGCTACGTTGCGTTGCATTATGTTTGACGACCGACTGCGCTTAGCATCAAGTCAAGAGAGGCAGGCAGCAGGCAAGCAAGCACGGTGTGCAAACAGCAGCAGGAGTAATAGTAAGTTGTCCGTGGCTGTGGCTTTCGCTCGCTTGCTTGCTTGCTTGCTTGCTTGCCTGCTGACTACCTTGACATAGACCCATTTTCTCAGTGTGCGTTTCAAACGAAAGCAAGCATATAGTTCTAGTTCAAGCGTCGCTTACGCAATTGCACGTCAAAGAAATGCGTGGAAAAACATGACACGTCTAGCACGAATGCATTGCAATGTTCTTGCTTGGCTTCCTGACATCGGAAAAAAGTTTCAAATGCCTGCGCGCTGCATGTGAAACTCCTAAAACTAATGGCAGCAAACGCGCGTATAAAAACCGGTACTTAACGGTACATTTAAGCCCTAGCACTTGGGCATTTCCTACATTTCTTCCAGTCATGAACGCTTCAAACGCAGAAGACACCTATAAAATGGTTATAAAATGAAATAACCCGACCGACGATGCCTGCCGCTTAGTCACTCGCACGCATACCGCGTGGACGACACGCAAGATGAGTGTTAGCATCAATTATTCTGACCTCAAACGAATTGAAGTAAGAAGGGCTTACTCCATTAAGTAATTTTTAAATATGAACACACAGCTGTTGGAGAAATTCCAAGCATGTACCAACACTTTTCTCTCGATTTTCAAATAACATCCTCACATCCTCTCCCCCGACAAAGATTTCTTAAATGCTCTTCAACTTTTCGAAACCAAGCAAAACCATTACCAAGATTATCATCAAAGATTAAGCAAATGGCGCACTAATGAGCAATAAAAAAAGCGATGCCTTGAAACCTTTGAAATGATGCGTTTTGTTTGATTCAACCATCATCACTCGATGATCTTTACGAATAATTATAATTACACAATACAATACGTTCTGAGCAAGTAAGAAGCACAGCACAGGAAGGCGCATAATATTATTCCATTTCGTTTGAATATATGCGCAAGCGCGCAAATTGAAAGACATTAGAATAATATAAAATCTTCGTCCGCGCAGAATTAATGCAAGAACAGGCAAATAATATAATTTTCCACTGTTTGTTCTTTCTTAATGCCTTCGTCGTCTCTTTATTATTATTTCTTCGTCGAGTGCAACAACGGCAGGCAACAGCAGTAGCAGCAATCCAAGATATGTGGGACGAGGTCGCCGCTTTGATTTCAACTGCTGCCATAGTATTTCATTTAATTCCATGCAATTTTCAGCGAAATACTAACGATTGTTAATCATTTTTTAATAACGCCAAATCGAGCCTATTCCATTCAATTTGCTACCGAATTGTTTATAATTTCATTTAAATACCTATCTCTTCGCATCCGACATACCTACATTCAAAGAGACGTATGATGAATTACTCAACGAGAAAAACACGGGCTTATTATTTACATTACGCGAGAGGTGGATGAGCGGTCGACGAAAGAAGAAAACGAAACGAATCCGAAACGAGTTTGTAATTTTAATGCGTGTTTCACGTGCACTCACACGACATTGCATGCGTTTTGTTTGTTCGACGAATGCGTTTTCGGTAGGTATATACAAATGTCTCACAGAACGACGTAAAAAAACGACTGGTAAGTAGGTCATGCGCGACACAAAACTTTTCGATAAGTTTATAATTAATGCCACCATCACTCCTACTCCTCTGGTAACATTCGTCAACGATATGACTAAATTTAAAGAAGACGAAAGAAATCACGACTTGTACGTGTACGTAATGCTAACATAATGTAAACACTTTGGATCACATCATCATACTCTACTCACTTTCTTGCGAGCACGATGCGCGCAAAAGGAGCACACTCTCGATTTCTGCCATTTATCGTCGATTATAACACACGCTTCGCTGGCTCGGCGATGCGTAAACAAACGAGAGTAAGAGTGTACGTAAGTAAGAGAGTTGAAAGTGTGCTGCTCTTTCGAAAAAAAGCGAAAACGCGAAAAACCAAACTTGCGCAACAACCGGAGCGCGCGCGCACAAATTTGACATTTTCAAAGCACACACAGCAAAACAATTGTGTACGCTCTGCGCTGCGTCCGTCCGTTGCAGCGCGAAACGTCAACTCAAGAACAGAAAAGAAAAGAAGTCGAAGTCAAATTCAATGCACAATTGCAAATCCGCGTGCGCACGTGCTTCATACGAGTCGTATGTGTCACCGTTTGTCGTTGTTCGCCAGCGACTCGGATTATGGTTAGGTCGTGTTGATAATAAACTTTTTTCTATATAATTTATAGGTTATAGCAATGCCGATGATGCAAGCAAATGTTGTTCTTGGGCATGTAGGTTGGTTGGTTTGTTGGCTGCTCGGTCGTGTGTATTATTTAGCACACATTTTCAACCACATATGGATGGATGGATGGATGGATGGATGGCAATTGCATACTACTCATAAACTGAGCGCGACAGACGATGGAGAGCGGTTGTTGCAATAACTTTCAGTGAATGTCAACATTGAATAACGTTACGTCAAGTCTTCGACATGATCACAATGCATTTGTGCATCCACACATCATCATCACAACCTATTTTTCTACGTGATAAAAATGCGAAATTAACCCATTATCCTCATTCGATTAAAACCGCGCAGCAGCCGACGAAAGTAACCAATAACTGCATTCTAATTGAACAAACAGATTCATTACTTACTGATTATTGTCGTTGCTCGCAATGCGAGTCAAATGGATCACAAAAGTAATAAATATTGCAATGCGACACAAGGAATTCTTTATACTTATTTATATATTGAATAAACGTGGCACGCCGATTAACAAATGTACGCTATTACCATTTGCCTCACAACACACACGCCCACAGCCAGTGCGCTACATTATTTTGCTCGCACATCTCCTCTTGCACCGCTGCAACACATATTCTATCTCTCAGTGCCTCAGTGCGATTAGTTTCGCTCAATTTTCACTTTAAATTAGCGTCGCGCAATGTAGGTGGACAACTATTATAGTCGCGTCAACACTTAATCCAACAAATAATCTTTAATTCCACAAATAATACAAATACAAAACACAACCTGAATTTTTAAACTCCAGCGTAAAAACTGGGAATTCCCATTGCTGAATTAAATTTTCAAAGGGGCTTCGAAGGATAAATCAATCTTGCCAGATTCTGTAAAATTTAAATGTGCATTAAATTTGCGTTTGCAATTTATAAAGAAATACCGTTGAAGAGATTTATTTATTTATTCATGTGTTGATTCAACGTCACTGCCATGCGTGTTTATTATAAATAATAATAATAGCAATAATTCGCATTATAAACACATTACATATTAAGCTGCATGCATGCACTGCCTGCGCCGTGCGCGTTACGTAATTAATTAAAGCCGACACTGTTACTTATTATTTTCTTCGCGTTTCAATTCTTAATTCATATTGCAATTGCACGTGGAAACGTGCTGCCTACTGCCGTCTGATTAATGTTGTATAAAATATGTGTTTTCGTGCTACGAGCGCACTAGACACGCGTAGGTATAATATAAATAAATAAATTATACGTGCAGTGTCACAAGATGTTATTAATTGCCGCTTTATTGTTATTAAATATCACGGATCCGAACGGTGCATTCTCTAATGACGATCCGAGCCGCGCCGAGATTTCGTTTGGGCAATCCACCAAAAGTTTATTTAATACTGCGTCCAACAACAATAAACAATTGTGCATGCTATCATTTGCGCATGTGTTTTGCAACAATGTTATTTATTCGGACGCTAGCTCGCTAGCAATTCAATGCGATCGTAAAATAATAATAATAATAATAATAGCAAACTCGGTGCGGCTGCGCGCTTCCTGTTTGTAATTCATCCAGTTACATATGCTGTGTAACGAAAAACTGACAATGGCAGCCGTAATGATGCTCCATTGTAATTATAATCTCATTCAGCTGCATTGCATTGCAGCACTCAAACGTCATGTCACGCATTTAAATTGTTGTAATTGAGGGACAGCGAAAGAGAGAACGTATACGAAACGTGCGCATCTCGTAAATGGCGCCAAATTCAAATTGGCGGCATGTTAAGAAGGCGCGCCCACGCACATATTGCTTAAATTCTGATTGCTCATTAATCGAACGACAACAATAAACCGTTTAATTCATCTGTCAAACAGGCATAAAGTACGTAATTACATTTGTAAAAATTATCACCAATATGTTATGTTGTACTTGAAACTATTAAATTTTTCTATTTATTCTTATTGTTCTACAATGTTATTTATACAAAAATAAGTCCGTGTATAAATATTTTGATTGCCCAATAGTATTTATTAACGCTGCTACTTTTGCAATAAGCTAATTTATTCTGGCAGAATCCCGAATTGAAACAATTGTTAATGTCATTCGTTGTAATCAAAATTTTAAGTTAATTATCTATAGCTAATTTCGTTAATCGTTTGAGCAGAAATTGGCCGTTAAGAAGGCGCGCCTACACATATTACTTCAAAATCTGATTGCATGTAAATCGAACAACAGCGCAGTTTTTCATCATGCGGCTTGTAAATGTCAGTCGCATATTTTTCGTACTCCCTGCTGCAGCAGTATATCAATCTCGCGCTGATTTAGGAAGCATGCACGCACGCAGTACACATGAATCGGTGTCGGTGCGGAATGTTTTTGATTGGGATTGAAATTCTGAAGAAATTGCAATTGTGACGCGAGGGCCCACCTCAACCGCTGGCAGTCGTGGCAGTAAAGAACACATCTATGGCGTCGTGGCAGATTAAATAAAAGTTGACAATGACTGCGCGCCGGCGACGGCGACGACGGTGAAGAGAACTCTGTGAGCTCGCGTAACTAACCGGCAAACAGCGTGTGTTGCCCATATAAAGAGCAGGCGAAGCCAAGCCGAGCCACAAAGCAGCAACAACGTCAAATATCATAGCGCACGCCAAATGCTGCTTCGAATGTAAAATACGTTTACGATTCGTTTTCGTACGATTTTGGGCTGCACATAAAACCTATCAAGAACATATACTAAATTCCATGGCTTTTTTACGCTTGCCAAAATTACGTACTTGCGAACTGGCTTTAAGCGCACGGTTTGCACGAGTAAAGAAGTTGTTTTCAGATCGCGCACGAACAACATGAGAAAACACTGAAAACATGTACGTTACAAGAGACTTCAGCCAAATGTTTTGGCAAATCCGAAGAAGAAGTGAAAGGAGGTTGGCGCGCAACTACTATTGCTAGAATTTAAGCATTTCATTCGCGCTTTCATGAAATGTTACTGAAAAATGCGAATTGTGAATTGTTTGTGCTATCACTTGAGCAAACCGCCAAGTAACACCCTATGAGTGTAACTTGGTGATATCGTTGATTATCTAATTAATGATAATAATCGTAAAGTGCGTACTAATGATGCTTTCGTAAAGGCACTTTTTCTCTTTCGAGCACCGCGGCATCATCTCCTGCGTGTTGGGCAATCTTCACATGGCATTTTTGTCGGCAGCGTTTAAACGAGCAGCAAATGCTCGCACTCGCCAGTGTGCTTGCGCGTCTACCTTTAATTGCATTATGAAATCGCACAGCAATTCCAGCTATAGTTTTGAGGTGCGCGCTCATTCGTTGCTTCGTTCGCAACTAAGTAATAATGTCGTGCTCGTTCACTTACGGAGGAGATAGATACACATGCGCATACATTCGCAGGACAATGTAGCAACACCAAAAAATGACCCACATACATTAAATATGGTAACCGAGGAGTAGTGAAACTAAACGAGCGCGCACGCTCTTGTCGATGGCGCTCAATGTGTGTAGTAGTATGTTGCCAAACTTTTTTTTTCACAACATGCATACCAAAATATAAAAGGATTAAAAATCGAAATCGAAACTGAATTTTAAATGATGATGATGATGATGATACTTCTCTTTCACTAAATACATTATGAATCTTTTGCTCATCCATCAAACAGCAATAAAATAATTAACTGTAAATTAATTCCGAAAAATCTCTAAAAAATATTACGAAATCCAGAATTTTTATAATGTTTCTTATTGTCTGTTAACATATTCGATTAATAAAAAAATGTATATTCATGCAATAAATCATAGTAAATTAATTAATTCCGAATCCAATTTCCAAATAATTTCTCCACGAGATTCAGCTTTTTCGCAAGTTTAAAAATATTTAAATTTACCAAAATCATACTTTTTTTATTATTCAAAAGAATTGGTCATAAAATAATTTAAAAATTATGCAATCAAAATGATCTAGTTTTATTTCTAGAATCCGGTAATGTTTAATTTAGTTTTTTTAAATTACAACATGCAATTTAGATGATAAATTATCTAAATTAATTAGGTAATTTAATCGCTGAATTATAAATTAATTATTAATATCTTTTCTATAAATTACTTGCACCCCTAATTATTAATATTTCTTTAAAATTTCTAAAAATTAATTAATAGTAATTTAACTATTCCAAAATCCATGACTTTGCAAATTTTTTAAATTTGCTTGGTACTTATTTCAATCATAAAATTGCGTGAAATTTATCATGGACTACTTTCAAAAATAATCACAACTGAAACCTGAATTTTTGGCGGTTGATTAAATTTGTTTTATTGTTATTATGAATTGGATGGCGCATAAATAATCTATCGTAATAATAACAACGTGTTTGAACAGGCTAAATGGCAAATGATATATTACGTGCAACGGATTGGCGCGTAGAGCGCGACACGAAACGAGCATAAAGTAGAAGTGCGCGCTTGCGAGCGGCAAATGCCGCCTACGGACATCTCGCACCTTAAAATCGCCCTCGCAAGAGGTAATATTTTAATTTTAATATGCCGAAACACGCCACTTAATGCAACAATAGCTCTCTTGAACACTGACTGGCTGGCGCGCGCGCGCTCAGCGTACGAACGCATACCTTCTCCATGTAGATCAAGCATTTATCTATCTCAAAGCACATGTCGTGTTAAATGTCCACGTTGTTACTCAGTATTACAACTTCTCGTTGTTCTATTCTTTTCCTCCTTCGTCCGCGCTTGCTTTTGACATCTACGGCGCGATTTGTAATTCGAACAATGTATCTGCATCGAAATAAATTGCAAGAAATGGTTGCACTACTGCACCACACCACATGACGAGAGCGAACCAACAACAACAATATTGAGTTAAAGTTAATTTGACATGAAATAGGTTACTGTTAACTGCGTCTACTACCAGCCTGTCATGTATCATATTCGCAAAGAATTCACTGCTGTCCAATTCTACTCTACTCTTGTATTGTCCAATCGCGCGAAATTTCGATGACTCAGTAGTAGTAATTCCTACCGCAAAATGCCACACATTTCAACATCTTTTCCTAAATGCATTTAATCGTCTACTGATAATTTCTCTGCGGCTTTTAAATAATTCTGGTGCACAGATGCACAGCACACAATTTTTACGAGCCTGCGTTGCTCCGAGACTGAGGAATCGTTCAATGCGCCTGCATTTAAAAATAGTAAAGTGGGTCAACCCATCTTAAATCTGCATTTTCTCTAAACAAAGAATTAAAAATTTGGCAAAAGTTGACTATAGTAATTCCATCACTCACACCGCACACTCTGACCAAATTCAAAATAGCATGTTTGTCAACATGCAATCAGCTAGAGAGTTTGTTAGCTCGCTCGTTCGCTAGCTGGCTGGCTGGCTGGCTAGCTAGCTGAGAGGCAATCGATTATGTTGTAATAATGAAGAAATAAGTACACTGGTTGAGAGTGCAATACACGTGTACGTACGACATGTATGGAATCGGCTCAAGTATGCGTGTGCTGTACGCATTATTGACACATTTGAAATATTTACGCACATGTCATATATCTCTAGTAGTGGTAGTAGTAATAGTACAACCAACAAATAAACAAATAACAACAACGACAACATAATATCTCGACATAGTATCACATAAATATATAAATATGTGCAAGTAGATACTAAAATTGATACTTTGTTCAAACTACCTAGTGCGTCAGCGTCGTATGCTACAATTCTTGTATTTCGTGTATTATCGAAATGTACGTAAGTAAATACGCGAACGTGTATCGCACACCATTCGTGCACTACACGACTAAGTAAGTAAGTAAGTACTCATTCTCGCATATACAAAACGCATATTGCCCAACAACGCCGGTTCGTCGTCGTGTGCGCTGTGTGTTTGTTGGGCAATTTAGAAATTTCAGTTTGAATAGCCATAGCGCCGCGCAAAACGCGATGTGCGCTCGCGCCCAGACAGATTGTACGCACAACTTTGCAATTGCATCTTTTCTTTCTTCTCCTTTCCTAAAGAATACCTGTACGCGTTGCGAACGACGTTTATCCGTTTTGTGCAATGCGTAAACACTCAATAAAACACTTACAGTGCTCACTGTTTACTATTTAGCGCATTGCAATTGCAACAATGCAAATAGCATTTATTTGACAGAATTATTAACTCGTAATTTAGATATCAGTGAAATGTGATACAGCGCACATCACGCAAACGATACACGATCGATGAATTATTGGCGAATTTATATTGTTGTTACTCATCGCGTACATGTGCAAAATGGAGAATGAACTCAGCTAAACAATTTTAAACATTTTCTTGGCGATAAGCCGGGGAATTTGCCATTATTTTCGCAGAAATAGTTAAACGCTCAACACAAAGGCAACGTCAAGATTTGTAATTAGCAAATTTCCAAATTTCAAACTAGTTTGCAATTGCCGTGCAATTACAGAATTGATAGCACCATTAGCGCGCCCTCCCTCTTCTTCGCGATACGCATCTAGACAGCGCAGGATGAATGTACACAATTCTTCGATGATGCATTTTTCTCTCATTCATTCGCATTATTGCAATTGTGTGCTTTATGCGTTCCTTTTTTTCCTGGCATTCGTTCGCTTGTTGGTTTGATTGTGTGCGGCGAATAAAAAAAAGTACACGGATTACGTAATGCACATGCGAGGAGTGCGCATTGCGCACGCGCGCGCCCGCGTTAATGGCACCAGCGCCATTCGAGCGACCAACGAACAACAAAATGCTATAAAAGAGAAGAATACATGTGCGACGCGCACACATAATAATAACAAATGGACTAACTACTACTGTACAGCCGAGTGCAATGTTGTGCAAAGTGCAGTCGTAGTTCGACTCGTAATTTATCGCTTGGACATTTTGCGCTATTTTCTGCAGATTCATTGAATAAAACGCATCCTCTCGACTTTATCCTAATCAGAATTTGAACTATTTGTTCATGGAGAAATTTATATTTAGATTCTTGTTATTAGGTATATTTAATTAATAAAATATTTTGTCAGTTGTTTAATTCGCCTAATCTATTTCATAATATGTGTTAGAAATGCACTTCGACTTCGATTACTAGACGCTTTTCAATTGAATTCTATTTCTGGTGTTATTCGAGGGATGAATGTATGTCGTCAGCGCACGCGTTTATTGACAATGACTACGAATTGTTTTGTATCTCTACATGTTGTGCAGCATGTACGTATTTAGTCAAATTCACTTTCATTGCGTATTCAACAAGTGTTGCCGAAAACGTAACAACACACAACGCGATGGTATTTTTATTTTTATACCCAGCGAGCTTAGTATTTGCGCTTTACGATTAAATTGTGCAAATTTATGGCATGTAATTTCATACGAAACGAGGTTACCGCACACGGTTATTGTAATTGCGCGCGTGTATTCGCCGGGTAGGTACAATGCGTACATTTTCAGAGGAAAATGACACACGCGCACACACACACACAGTCGACGAAAGAAAAAGAGAATGAAAAGGAACTCACCTTCCAGCTTCATCCCGACCTCCAGGCACTTCTGGAAGCGGCAGAAAGGACATCGTTTGCGCTGCGTCTTGTCAATATGACAGCTGCGTTCGGCGACGCACGTGTACACTTTCTTGTTTTGCACAGTGCGCTTAAAGAAGCCCTTGCACGATTCGCACGTGAGGAGTCCGTAGTGGTAGCCGGAAACCTTGTCCCCGCACACAGGACACAATTCCTCGATGCCGTCCTTGAAATCGAACGACTCGCCGCCGGAGGTGGTTATGGATGCCACCGCCGGCACGCCGGCGATTTGGTAGCCGGCACCCAAGTCGACGCCGGCAAGACTGCCGCCGCTGCCTGGATAAAACAAATACGAGGTGTCAATATTACTCATGCAGCCGAGCATCATTGAATTATGCTGTTGCTGCTGCAGCTGCTGCTGGGGCGGTTGTTGTTGTTGTTGTTGTTGTTGTTGCTGCTGCTGCTGCTGGTGATGATGGTGTTGTTGTTGGTGTTGCTGCGATTGCGATTGTTGGGGTTGGTGGTGATGCGGTGGTTGCATTGATAAATTCGGACACGTACCGCCAGCACCACCCCCACTGCCAGCACCCGAAATCCCGCCGCCTCCGCTACCGCCGCTATTATAGCCGGTGGGCGAATTGTACTGCGGCGGCATGGGGCTGGAGGCTTGATTGCCGCCGACTGGCGAGTCCCCGGAACTCGCGTTAAATGGGGACATGTTCAACGAGAGCAACGTGGTGTGATTCTCCATGTCAAGTAACATTTCATAGAAACGCGTGATGAACACAAGACCGGTAATAAGACTAAAGTGTGCATGCGAGTAGAGTATATCCCCCACTGGTAACTAAACAACGAAATCGGCGGCTGTCTACTACAAAACGAAACGAATCGAAAATAATCCAAACAACTGATCGATCAATCGATCGACCGCGCAATCCGAAATGTGTGTTAATCCAGGCCCCAGAGAATGGGTCAGGAAACTATCGAATGATAACACGATAACATTTTCCCGAACCGCACTTTGTTCTTCTGCGCCTCCTCGATGATGCGATGGTTAACGATGGGCCGCATTCACAAATCTTTTTGCTTTGCGTGCGTGTGCGTACAATATATCCAAGCAATGCGATAATCCAAGAGGTGGTAACCACTGAGCAACAAGGTGCCAATAACACAATTTATTTAATAATAAATTCACAAGTCACGTTCTGCGATTCGAATCCAATTAACAAATCGTAGTTGGAATCTAATGATGATGCATCGAGACAAACTGATCACGAAGAGAGAAGATACCGAAACCCGAATTGGTGGCACGCACGTAAACCCAGAGGATTCCGAACGCGAAGCAAGAAGAAGAAGTAGGTACCACCCGAGACAACAACAATACACAGGCGACGACAACGACGAGGAGCAGCCAAAGAGTGCAAGTGAATACAGCAAGCGAACGCGCGTGTTGCAGCGAGTCGCAGCACACGACCGATAGACGCTAGTTCAACGTGATGACTGACCACTGGCAAGCTAAAGCGGCTCGTCGCACCACACACAACATGCCGTCGTCGTCGTAGTACATGCGACGGAGCGGCGAGCGCCGACAAACCCCCTACTTGCGGCGCACTTTATGCGCTCGCGGCGCGGCGGCACGCATACACTCGCGAATGGACGGCTAGATCCACTACGCGCGTAATGCAATCCTGCTGCCTCTGTTTGTTGGGGGCGCTCTGGCGCAACGCGTATGACTCGATCACCATTAACCGCCTTCATTCGGCGTCGAGTCGCGGAATCGTACGCATACTACTACTGCCGCTGCTGCTGCAGGGATATCGCACAATAGAGAATGAATGATTAGGAGCCGCGGCGCTGCTATGTAATAAGTGAAAGTGACTGGTGACCCACTTTCCCATGAACCAGGTCTATGTTAGTGTGCGCGCTTACTTACTTACTTACTAACCAACTCATACATACTCGAGATAATACAATCGTCGAATCGCATATGCAAAAATGTTATCTCATCTCATTTGAAGAATTACTTTTCATACCCTACATCTTCCCCCGAATTCAAATTAAGCGCAAGTAATGCTCACGCGTGCGCGCGCGCGCGCGCGCCTACCTCACTGCGTATGCAATGTTATGTTACGTTGCATTACATGACATTACAGTGCATTACAGAATATGCCAGACACGTTGTTGTTGGTGGGGCACACACATTCTACGCTTGTGTATGCATCGCGAGTCGCGAGCAAGCGAGCAAGCGAGCGAGCGAGTGGGGAATATCACCATCGCACAACGAGGTGTCCTACTGACCCAGATACGAGGCGGCTCATCGCGGCGAGAGGCCGCGCGTAGGGCGCACGCTACTGAAAAACGCCGCACGCACGCGGCCGCTGAATTTTATTCGCCGAGTAGTCCCATTTATTCAAATCGTCTGAAACACCTTTAAAAGCCCCTTATTAAAGGGAGTGCCGTTCGCGGCACGCATCTTTACCTGCCGCAACAACCCTTACGGTGTGTAACTTCCGAACAGTTATTTATTGCCACCCCCGAACGCGAATAATAAATAATAAATCCTTTCCGTTTGCAGCGGTAAAATTTATCAACTTTCTTGCCAAACAAACGCAAGACAAAATCCAAGTCACCTCAATAGAAATGACATTTAAGTTGCCCGCTTACCCAATATTAAAAGCACGCGCACGCGTTAACAGGTATTGCAACGTGGAGATGTGATAATATCGAAGAAAAATATGATCATACGCTGGTGACCTACTAATAAAGCAAACACATATTCTCTCGAAATTCATTAATAAACCTGACCTGCGCCAATGACGCGCCCGTTATACGTGTGCCCATAATTCCATCAAATGTGCAACCTCCACACAATCCTTCCCCACACATCACCCACCCAATTTACTACACGACCCCTTGATAGTGTCTTGGCCATTACGGAATCTCGGATCTAGGGATCTAGGATGCACACACATCCTTCTCTTTCATTGGCACCGCCGCGCGCGCCTTGTTCGCTGTGCTTGTTTTCATAGTGCTGACCCAATTTTCGAATTTTCCGCAACATCAGTTACTAAATCTTGCTCTCGCCTGTACGAGCGTAAACACTCGCATGTTGTAGAATAATAGCGCACATGATGTGTGCGAGAAGAAAGAGAGAAAAAAAAAATACTAGCTAGCAGTTGACCCATTTCCCTGCATCTAGAATGACCCGAAAAAATCAACAGCGCATTCAGCCACTACGCCAGGCGCATGCAAATGCAGTTTGCGTTTGCCATCTCCGAAGAACAAGAAGAAAAACGGTTGTGTTCCACTTTATTGTAACCTTGTCCGCAATTAATTCGCTCATTAGACATCGAACGGATTATTTCAGTAAGCGGCATATAAAATTTAATTATGTCTTCATACCACGTGCTCGCGACGCTCGCATTCGTTTGTTTGGGTTTCACTTTCTTAAACATGCGAATTTGTCGCGTTGCTGCTCATTGCTCAAAACCACTTGCGATTTCAATGTTCAAGTCTACGGGCTTTTACGGCCACTGAAAGCAAAAGCAAGCAATGATGTCGCCGCTTAAGCAACTAGAGCGCGGCTTAGAAACATCGATACATGCGTGCAAGAAGTATGCTGGCGCACTTAAGCGTAAAGTGCTTAAGACATAATTACAATGCACGCGCGCGTACTCCACGTATTTTACTCGTAGCCGTCAGTCGAAAATTTGAATATTCATGGCGCAGATTAAGATAATTGAAGTAAGTACATACCTACTACATGCATGCTCATTTCGTCGGCCGAGAAGAGACGCGCGCGCAATTGCGCAATGCGACTTTTTGCACGTTTCGCGGTTCAATTGTGCTGGTCTTGGCTGTGGTGCGCGTAAATTGCAAGTACAGTGTGCACACTGACACCATTCCCATGTCGAATAATATGACTTAAGTCATCGCCGCGGCGGCTGGCTCTTTTCGGTTTTGTCTCATTTACACGAAAACGTCATGTCCATTGTAGGTAAATCAAGTTAAGCAACGGCGCATGACAATGGAAGACCGCCGACGACCAAAGTGCTAATTGTGAAAGTGCCATCGAAAAATCGAAAGTACGCCGAATCGAAAAGCGATCATCAATGAAATCATCAATACAAACACGCAGCACAGCCGCTAGCTTCGCGCCGCCATTAATTGATTACGCCGCTTATGTTATTTTTTTGTCGCGCTTGTAAAATGTGCAATTAATTTACAATTAACCCAGATATGCAACAATAATACGGCGTGTGATAAGCGCGCGAGATAACTAACTATATTCGCATTGAAATAGAAATTTATTATTGCACGCAGCGCGGCGGTGACTTATTTGTGTGCTGCGCCGTGCGGTGCACGTCATACATTTCGAGGGAACTCGCAGGAATCGGCTCAAGTGCACTAGGTTTGTGGGTCAGTGGAGAGAAAAAGAACGAGGTGGCGCGGCGCGCTGACGGTGGCGGTGAATGAGGCGGCAATGTTTATGATATGCACACACATGTCCATTATCTGCATCTATCTAGCTCAACTTATTTTAGCTTGGTCAACTTTATGCTCAAATACGTTTACCCCAATTTGCAATTTTTAAGTGGAAACAGCATTGCATTTATTCTTATCTACAAAAACACTCTAGAACATTTCATGTTTTAATGATTTAATGCAGTAAATTAATTTACTGGCACATTGATAATTATTTCAATAAATTTTTGTTTTTTACGTTGAAATACGACTGAATTACATTTTTCATATGCACAAGTCAAGAAATAGATTAATTTTTAAAATTAATCATATTACTCAAAATTCACAATAAGTAAATTGCACAATTTTTTGGCAAATAATTAATGGTAATTTAAATAATTTTCCGAGCTTTTGTTTCATTGTTTCCTCTCCTCAATCCGAAAAATGTTGTAAACGCATTACAAATACAAATAAAATAATACAAAGTAAAAAAATGTGTGCCACGAGCCATAAACTAACATTCAATTCCACCCGAATAATTATTACGTTAGAGCAGAGAGCATGCAATACGCAATTGCCAAATTTTTTGAACATTTTGGAAACAATGCAATTCAATAAAATTCAAATTTCTCAATACGCGTATTTTAAGTCCATCAGATCATAGGCAAAAAATTGACAAAGACCGCTATTTATTTACCGATGATTATTATTACTATTATTAATGTTATTAAAAAAAGCAATTGTTTTATGCCGATATAAATTTTCAATATTTCTACAATATATGCAATGCTGTTATTGCACGATATCGAATTACAGCGAATGCAAAATGAATGAACGAATCAAACGAAAAATGATTAACCAAATATGATTATAGATCATATTCATTGTGACCGAGTTTGCACGAGAGCTTGCACAATATGCACACCTCTATAATATCTGCGTTACATTTCTCTCTCTCTCACACACACTCACACTCGCTCCTCTTGATTGGCTGGAAATGAAATTGAAACGCAATTTGATTGCACATTTGCGCGATGCGTTTCTTTCGCACACGCATAACATAATTACCCCGAGCATGCATTCATCCGTCGATACATAAATGAATACTTAATTAATTACAATGCGCGAGCGCCGTGTGGCATTAAAGCGCGGAACAAAAATGATATTTTTCCGCCTGCGAAGGAAAAAACGCGAAATTACTTCAGAAATAATTGTTCGCTCATAACCAAGCAACTAATACCTTTTCTCATTACGATTACCATAATTAACAGGCCGTCGTATGATTGCGAGTGATAAAACGAATATTTGATTTATACTAAAATAATATTGATTTATTGCCGGCACTAAATCGTTTTTCATTTCAGTCATGAGCGACTTCAATGCAAAACTAATTTGAATCTAATGGATTTCTCAAGCACGTTGTAAAAATAATGCGTGCATTCGTGATCCTATTTTCGCGCAATTGAAACGAACAACAAAAATTGATCATCAATCGAAATGAATGAAATGAAGAAACAAACAGAAAAGCAAGAGCACAAAGCGAAACAACACCAGCAACAACACACAGAGAGACACCGATTGCAATGCAGCGGCAGCAGCAGCGTGCGCGCAATTCAAAACGATTTTAAAAACGGATATGTGTGTCAAGGATGCGAGACGTAATAATAAATTCGCCTCCGTACACAAACCGATTTATAAAGTGTAAGTGTTTTTATATTGTACGAGGCCCAGCAGTGCCAGTGGTGTGCGCCGCGCGAGTACGCGTCGCAATATTATGCCCGATGGAGAATATTGCAATCGGGCGGCGAGCGCAACAACGTACAGAGAATTCTATTCGACGAAATGAATTGCAATGCTTCAGAAAGCATTCAGGACTCTGCACTACTACTCGTTCATGTCGGTAGCGCACAACAAGCGTATCACCATTTATTTTTCTTCTTTTATTTACTGATATGTTTGTTATGTCTTTCTATATGTCGCAATTCGCAATCATTGATTATATTTTATGATTTTCAACATGATCCTATAATCACAAATATTCCCAGCACAATTTTACTACCGCCATTAACCTTTTAAATTAAGGGATGATATAAATATCCTTTCTTCATTAAACTTCAAATTCCTGCTCCTCTTTTAATGATAAATTGCTTTTGTTCCAATTTTTTTTACCGTTAGGGTAAATTTTGATTAATTTCAATGAATTTTTATAAATCTTAATTTTTCATAAATAATTGCAACTCCATCATCAAGTAAACATATGCTTACTTTTCTCTGTATCAAAAATGGCGTGAAATTTAAATTTGGCAATTACTTTTGATGCTGAAATTATTGAAATTTTTATAACCATGCTATCACTATTTAAATCCTCCTGAAAATTATATTACATAAAGAAGACGACTTAAACAATAGCAAATAACAATTATCCATTATACAAAATTCAATTCAAATGAGTGGATGGCGCAAGAGTTAAACAAATAAATTAAATTAAATTAACATTGTGCGCGTGCACACACACGCATTGTGTAAACGAAATGGAATCTTTTTCGCCGCTTCGAATATAATCACGTCGTCCGTATCCATACACAGCGCACTTCAATTGCTGGTGCAATTAAGAAGTGAAGCAACCTACCCGCCCGATTAACCAACTAGCTACCAGCCCGCTAACTACTAACTAATCGCTGTGCGCACGCGCAATGACACGCCGACCGACCGACCGGCCAATTAATTAATTAAACCGAATGGCGAATATACACTTGAACATAACACAAATTCGCGTCTGACCTGCATCTTGCGATATTTTTCATCATCACACAGCACGCGGTGCACCGCCGAGCGGCCTGCTAAAAGTCCGCTAATAACATAATCGATAAGTCTAAAAATACGCCACCGACTCGCGATCGAGCAATCGAGATAAATAATACGAATGCAAGAAATTTGCACACGCATCTCGAGAACGCATATACGTGTTTATGGAACGCGCAATCAACCTGTCATGATTAGTAATACAAGTCGACGCATAAATATTGCGCTAGGTATGCAATTCGATTAATACGCGTATGCAAATCACAAAACGCTGAAGTGACACAACTAATAGAACGAAACTCGTACCGAGTTGATTCAAGAGACAAATTGATCACTTATCAATTTACGCAGGTGCTAAGTGAAAAATTATTTTTCTCAAGTCATTATGAATCACGCTTTTAAGAAATTGGGTCACGTGCTTTTTTCTCCATCGCTTGTACAACATCGAAAAATCACTCACTCTTCACGCGATGTACACATTCAAACTACTCGACTTTAACTCGATTTTAATGCTCACTTCTTCATGTTCAATGCGTAAGAGAGTTTCTTGAAATCGTTCAGTCATAAATTTAAAAATAGCACATCCAATACTCTTTTTGCCATTCAAATCGTGTTCTACTTATTTTTATGGCAATTTCTTAAAAATGCGTTGGTATTCATTTTCAACCCCCGTAGTAAAAGAACACCTACGAATAAGTCAAGTCAATGCTGATGTTTATATTTATTTCACCTTGCGGAATCCATTCGAGACGCGTGCCCCAGTCACAATCAAGCCCCCTATAAATAACTAGGATTCGTGTGCACCCCTCTCACGACCTGTCAACACAAAAGTTTACTAGGCTATTGGGACAATCAATGCACCTAGTTCCGAATTGGGGTGAAAGTCGCCTCATTGTATGTGCGCGTTACAGGTGCATTCGTTCCACCTTGTAATTGCAACAAGTTGTTTATGCCCGTCATGAATGCACCCCAGGTAGCTGTTTATCACTTGCAAACAAATGGACAATATTTTGACATGCCGAAATGGTGTTTACCTTTGCGAATAATAAACTTTGGAAAATACGACACACAAAAGCCATCGGAAGCTTTGTGTACCTGGGAGGTAATTTCAATTCACTGACTTTACTTCAAGTCAATAATAAAGGTAATAACTTTTATTACCGCTTTTTCTAGTAATCAAGCGTAACATTTGTGCATTTTGGTGAGCAAAACAAATTATGGCAACTTATCATGTTATTCGCGTGGCAAAAATGTACCATGAAGAACATTCATAGGAAGTAAATTCCAAAAGAAATTTTTCAAAGAAAGAATAATTACAATAAATAGATTTCAACATAAATAAAGATGAAGAGAAAGATATGAAATATTTTGACAATTGACATATCTGAAATTTTACCAATACGAACGTTATTTTATTGACGTTATATCCGAAGTCGTTATTCTTGAATGAATTTCCTTGTAATTGATTACAATTAATCGAAGTAATAATTAAATATTGAAGAAAAGATGGATCGTTCTTCCTTCTCAGGAGCTTAAAGAGCGCGTAAATTATGCGTATGCGCAAATCACTTAGAACGCAATTAAAATAATCGTTTAGCGTTCGTTTGTGCCGCTTTTTCTAATCGCGCAACATAGTTCCAAGTGTTTACAAACATACGTTGAGCGCTGAATTTTTCATCGCGTTGACGATTATTTCTTCATCCGCGCAGAGCCGATTGGCTAACGGACGATGCAAATAAGATAGGCAAAAGCAGGCGGGCGGGCAGGCCGGCTGGGATTGCGCTGCATTCGATTGCATTAATGAAACATAAACACGATCGTTAACATTTCTAAGTGGGTCTTGTTTACGCGCGCGCCTCCATGCAAATCGCACTGGAATCTGGTCCAAGTTCAAGGCGCCATCCGCGGCGGCTCCTAAGACGAAAAAAATGCTCGACAAGTTGCAACTCATGCCAGGACAATTGTCTATTATTCCGCATGAGGAGGAGTACCTCAGCGGTCGCCAGCTTCCAATATTCTGCATTCTCACAGCGCAAGCCACACCGCACGCTAATAACAAATTCACGATTTCGCAATCAAACCCGATAACGTGCGCTGCCAATCAGTCAGTGAAACACACTCACACAATAGTGGTGGCGCGGCCGATGCGCTATTATCCTATTATCCTAGCCACAGCCGCGTACGTAAGTTCCATGAATCGACGTCATTCCTCGTCGCCGCCTCACTGCACATGCTTACCAACAATGACATGATGATGAATATTACCAAGTCACGCTTAAAACTCTTGCAACAACAATGCTATCACAAATATAAATTAATTCGCTATTAATTATAGATCTACTATTATTTCTTTCTACCAGGAAACGCTTCTAAAAATTACGACTTACTTTACTTTATTTATTTAAAACAAAGTTAATATCGTTTTTCAGCAAATTTAAGTTAAAATGCAAAATTTTCAATTCTCACGTTAATTTTTTTTTTTTTTCGTATTCATAAAATTACGAATTCGATTTACATGTTTTTCTCAGGAACCTGAACATAGAAACAAAATTCATGTAGAAATAAGAAGTGAAGCGTGATTTTTACTCGTGCAGATAATTTTTGAACGAAATTATTGTAATTGAATGGATGTTGTACGCTCATACAGCATGGTGATTGCATCCATGCCCAACGGAATAAAGAATTATGTACGAACAAAGTGGAATCGCGCACACCGGCAAGGACACCGCATCCACGAACCGTGACCGTGCCGTGTCGTGACACAATTTTACTTCCATTTTTCTTTTGCGCATTGATGCAATACAAAATACTTGAGTCGAAATAAAAATCCATCAAAAAGAACTTAAATGAAGTCGTCATCAATCACCAGAAAATTGCACAACTTCGTAGTGTTGTGTGATTAGCTCACTTAATTTCTCACTCCAAATATTTAAACATTTCATGAACAATTAATTCGTTTGATCTGCGTGCGTGCGCATAGCGCGCATTACTCTCACTTTCATCGTAATTTTCCTTTCGTCTGTAGTTTTGCCTTTGGCCGGAGGAATATTGCAAGTCTCCAGAGTTGAGAATCTGACGCACAACGTGCTCGGCGCGCAACCAGTGGCTTCCCAAGTGTGTCAAGGACATCGTCAGACATCCACTTCAATAGAAAGACGAACGCACAAAGCTCCCTCGCACAGCTTGCGCATGCAATTCAAAACGCGCGCAACGCACATTGTCCGAACCATCAAAGAGACAATGCGCTGAACGAGTTGCGAGAGGAGAAAAGCGCGATAGTGATGAGGTAATAACCGTGCATATGCTGCGTTCCAGAAAACGACGACTACAACAACAACAACAACAACGAGGAGTACGTGGTACATGAGATAGATGGACAAACAACGCATCAATGCGTGTCTGCAATTGCGTACGAAAGAGAGGATAATTGAAGCCGACATTATAATGACTCAAAGATGCTGTCATTTCAAATATGCCCCATGTTGGTTTTTCAATTCTTTCTTCACATTTCATGCGTTTTTTCTTTCTCGCCATATGTTTAAATCCTTTTTTCTATATGAAATTATGCCCAACAAGAAGTGTAAGAAAGTCATTAGCAAATTGCAAAGCAAATATTTTCTTAAGGTTCTAGAAACAATAAACTTATTTTTCTGCAGCAGCACGTTCTTTTCCTTCCTTTGTATACCAAAAAAAAATACAGATTTTTGCTGATATAATTGACATGCAGTGCAGTAAATTTCATTAATATTTCAGAATTTCAAATAAATCTGCAATCTGTAGATAAAACATTCTTCTTCTTCTTTATGATACTAAACTTGGCATGTAATGAAAAACTAAAGCAATGAGTAAGCAAGTGATGAAGCATGTGATGCGCAAGTACAACATCGATTACTCCACGTCCTCGTATCAAATGTGAACAGCTCTGCGCTGAGGCGCAGGATGCGTGTGCGTATGTTTACTACGCGCAAGCAAGTACGCGACGTCGTCAACGAGTCTTTATCAACTAAACTCGACGCACACATGCGCATCTCTGCGCGCATAAATTCGAATTGTACGTGCGCAAGAGCGCGCGAATGCTAAGTGGGTCTAGTTCAGTGGGTATGCGGGTCACGAAGGTCTTCTGCCACAATCATATTTTCTGCCAGCGGCGGCGTTGCGCGCTCTGTGTGCTCGTAATAATAATCATCATCATCGTGTGTGCGCGCGCGCGCGCGCTCGGCCCATGATTACATGCGTTCGCGTCACCTCACGTTAATTAAGTTACTTTTACGACTGTGAAATTGCGCGCTAATCAATCGCTTTTAATTATTCTCGCATGTGAGAACAAAGAATGCGATGCGTGTTTACTTCATGCGCATCGCATCATTTGTTTTGCCCTTTTACTTCGCGTAAATTAAATATTTTAATCATCTTTAAACGACGAAAAAGCCGCCATGAATTTAATGACAGTTTCCAACTTTATTCAGCGACTGACTAACCGGCGATTAAATTCCGGAAAATTTCCACGCAAATAAAAATAGTAGGAGTGTACGTTATGATGCAACCACCCACAATTGTCGGTTGGCACACGAAGAGAGACATTTGCTCATCATGAAATATCGTCGATCGCGTATGGAAAGTCGTTTGAGAGCGGAAAAAAGTGTTGAAATTCGTGAGCAAATAAAGGCAATCATCAAATCAGCGCGAATACATCAGCGCCACCAGCGGAACGTGATGCCGAAAAGTTTGGCAATGACGTAACGCGATTATCGAATGCGCGCCGCGACTGGAAAAGATTTCACTTTCTTCGAGACATTTAATTTAATACGTTATTCTTTCCACACTCGTGCGCGCCGAGCAAAGATCAGAAGAGCAACCGCATAATGTTAGTGTAGGTTGGAGATTTTTCGACGACGCGTTTCGCAGCACCATATACAACACAAATTTTGTGAATTGAGGTCAGCCATGAATAAAACATACGCGCGCGCTCGCGCTCGCCGGTTTTAAAATAATGAAAAACGAGAACGACGACGCTAAAAAGTGAAAATGTCTGGTCGCCTGCAATTAGCACAAGAGCGAGATCGAGAGCAAAGAGACATGAATGCAGAAACCGAAAGTGCGTACAACAACTAAAGTAAAATCACCTGCGGGGGCACTGATTCTGCATACCATTGATGGGCACCATAAACAAAAATTTTTTTCTTGAAAATAATCTTTCATTAAAAGGTCATTTTTTCCTACTTATATCAAACAATAGGCTCTATCAAACACGATTACTAAATAATTAAAATTTTGAAGAAACTGACTTTTTCAGTTTTAATTTTTTCATCATAATTTTCAAATTATTCCTAAAAGTTTTTAAATTGGCACCAATTAAAAGCAAAATTATTCTACGTTTCACTGAACTTATTTTGCTTTTACAAAATCAATCATTTCATTGGTATTGTCTCATATTCAGCTTTCTCGAATGTAAAAACAGATCTACGTATGTACATAAGCAATTCCCGTAAAATGTTAATTATTTCCCCAGAGTGAGCAGGGAGGTCATCTTGCGATGCAGCATACCGTAGATAGCAGTGCAGTAGTACTACAAACAATATATATTTTTTTATCAGACATCTCTTTGATTCAGATAAATAAATATAAATAATAATAAAAAAAGTTGTGAATTGCGTGCGTGTATGCAACTCGCTCACTTTCAACTGGTTTGACACACTAACCTACTGACCATGGCTTGCGCGGATTATGACACACGATTATACTTTATACTTTTCATTTCATTTCGCTTCGTTTCGCGGCGCACGCACCAGCACGGCATAATAGCTAAACGATTGTGCGCGACTTATGCAATGCGAAATTGAATGTGACTAATGTTCAAATAATTAGAATATAATCGGACGGAAATCCAATTGCATAGAAAGTAGCCGCAGTCGCAGTCGCAGTCGCAGCCATACTCGCAGCAGCCATTTATTAATAGAAAGCAAAGCACGTGCTTCGCTTACTTCATTGCAATTCACGCATTCGCTCATCAATACTTAATCAATAATAAATGTATTTATACGCGAGGTTTTATGATATTTACATGCTAGTTGTTGTAAATTGACAAACGCATGCGTATAATCAAGTAATGCGCACTCACACACATGCACACGCCGTTTGTGTGTTTTGTGTCAAGGGAACCGCCAGCGAGGAAACGGGTCAATGGCGGACCCACTGACACAATACACTAGACCCACTTTACCAAAGACACTCGCTTGCGCGTCTTGCCACAACTCATTCACGCGGTCTCACTCTGCAGCCCGCAGCAGCAGTAGCAGCAGTGCTAAATCGCATTGATTTAATTCGATTGCGACAAATAACCAAATGCGAAAAAAGTTCCATTAAAGTGTCGCAACGCAGACTTGCTGCTATTGTCCGAACCACAATTGTTATCAGCCTTATTCAATTAAGTTATAATCTATAAGATTATGTATTCGGACAAAGTAGGTAAATCATGATATCAGCTGAGCTGTTAATAAAATATACCTGCTAGATAATAACGATGAACAAAAAAAAACCTCCATGATGAATAAAACGCGATGGCACACTTTTTCGACAATTATTATTCGATGCCCGCCTATTTTTAGATTGAAGAGTATGATGACTAATGAATATACGTAATTGTTATGCGAACAAACCACAAATTATGTGTATGTAATCTTTGATGAGTTTATGCCAAATCTTTACACATTTTATTGGGCAACTATCCTTAGTAAACCACCAAAGTTATTTTTGTAAATTAACATACCTAGCATCAATTTAATTTCCTTCAAATTTTTCATACCGCCATATTTTAAATTTTATCGTAAATAAAGAATTGTCTTTATCATAAAATAACCTTGCAAAAAACGTAATTAATAACTTTTTAGGAGAATTAAAAAATTATTTTCTGTAAAAATAAATCTCTAAAAATTCTCTATTGTTACATAATTTTAAAGATAACATAATAAGTTTGCTGTTATTAATAAATTATCCAGAAATAGAGTGAATAGCATTTAAATCATCAAAATAACAACCTATCCACGGAAATTATTTTTAGAAATTCAGTCCCCGAATTTCCTTGAAAATATTATTATCTCCTATCCATTTTCATGTAGCATTTATGAATTAATGTTGTCATCTAACCAATCAATTAATGTACAACATATTCAAAATAACCACCAATCCGATCCACGCAAATAATTTTTGCAACTTAACTACCCCTGCTTTTCCATAAAAATATTATTATCTCCCAACCTTTTTCATCTAGCATTTATCAATTAATAAAACTCATCATAAATTTATCATCCAGTCTATCATTCATTCAATCTAAATGAACTGCACGTAAGACGTAAGAAAAATACTAAATAAATTATTCAAATCTTCAAAGAGACTTGATTTATCAAGTACACTTAAATAATTAATCAACCTCATCCCCCGCCATGACTTGTATTAAATTATTAAGCGTCTTAAAAGCGTGTTGGTGATCATAGGACATGTGGCATCAACATGTACTCACCGCCGAAGCGCAAGTGGTACAAAACTCACTGCTCCACTGACCCAGTTACCCAGTGACATTGACATCATACCCATATGCAACGGAGAGAGCCTATAAGCTCCAGCATTGCGCATTCGTACGATTCACTTCGATAATAATACTTTTCATTTCATTCGCATTTCGTAATAAATTGCCACTACTTCCATACGATTTGCATGTGTAATTACAATGGGACTTGTTCTAATCGAATCAACACCACAACTCTTAGAAACTTTCATTGCTTACTGCATAAAAAAGTGAAAATTTCCCAAAATGCATTTGCAAATCTCTCATGAATGAATGAATGGAACAAAACGCGTATTGCGCAATTCGCAGGAAAACAATCATAATAATTAGCGAACAAAAGAAGAAAGACAATTTCATACGCACACATTCAAATTATAAATGATACTGCGTCGTGATAAGATTGCAACAACCGAACCGATTGAGAGAGAGAGTGAGCGAGACAGAGACAGAGACACGACATACAACAACACATATGCATGGCCATGACATGAATTTCGCCGTTTGTTGGAAGCGGCAAGACGCGCCACGCAAAGAGAAAAAAAAACACGCGCATAATGAACACGAAACGTAAATACTGCGAATAGAAGAATGAAGCATATAGCGTATAAAGCAATGCTAAAAATAAAAACAAAACACTATTGCGATTGCAGCGTTGGCGGTGCACAATAATAAGGCAAATTGTTTCTATTAATGTGGCAACAGGCAGATTTAATGATCGCGCGAGCTATACAATACAATAGTGCGTACGCACGCATAAATAATCCGTACGCATTATTTGTGCAAGTAATAACAATAAATTGTTTAACTGCCTTAGAATTAAATAACAATAAATTTGAGTGACCTAGAATAAAAAGCGCGAAATTCAAATTGGCGGCATCAAAAAATAAACATAACACTTTCGTTATATTATACGTGTAATGAATGTACGTATGTATGTTCATCGCAAATAATAATAAAAAAAAACACACCGCGTTATTGATAAAATGTACTTGAATGATATATACGCCGCACTATGGAAAATGTGTCAGTGATGCATTAATGTAGGTCAAGATATTAATAGCGTAATAATATGATCACAACACAACACACAAACAACATACATAAATTGTTTGCATAATTATTCGACTAATTAACAACTTGGAAAAATGTTAAAACCATCGTATTATTGATTTCTTACTGGGGCTGCTATTAATAGTGATAATTAGTGATAATTGGAAAATAATAAATGTCCAAGAAAAATTAACATGCACCGAAATGGTATTTCTTACAATTCTTCTATTTTTTCCTACCAAAAAATGTCAGAGTTATTTGAAAATCGACAATCGATAGAATAAATAATCTTATGCATAATTATAAGACAAGAAGTCTTCATAATATTGATTTTTAATTATTTTAATAATTCATATCATCAATTGGAAAATTAATAGTCAAGAAGAAAAGTGACCTGAATTGTTTTCCATCACTTTAAACAAAAATTTTGAATTATTAGAATAATTAATTTTTGTGAAAATACTGCAATTATCATGCTTTGGATTTTGTATGGTGCATATAATTATTTTAATTAATAATAATCAGAAAATGATACCTGATTGAAAAAACAATTATGTACTAGTCCAAATTGAATCCTGTGTTTTGGGTTGCATAAATTTCGTAAAATATCATCATCCGTATTTAACGAAAATCATTCATTTAAAATAATTAATTTATTAATAAACTAAGTAAAATTTTGTTTATATTGATTCATTAGACCTCAATTAATTAACGCTAATTAGAAAATAATAATCATATGAGTAGTACAATCGCGCCTCCTGTTCTGCGAAAGATATGAAAGATGAAAAAATATGAGGAACAAGAACATAAAATTAATAATGCATTATGCAGTCCGCAATAGACATAAAAGTGAATTGCAATCGGCCGTAATACATTTCTGGGAAATGCTTCTCGTCCACTACATAAATCATATATGCACCTCAGGATGCAGTGGTGTGTGTGTTGACAGAGGCGCGTGCAATGCAATGAAGCAACAACATCATCATCATCACGATGATAATAACTGAATATGAAAATATCTCGCGTCGAGCGCGCCTATGCACGAGATGCGGACGAAAATAAAAATCCTTGAAACATTTACACATTTGCAACAATGCGAACACGAACGTTTGTAGAGTATACGCACAATACTATTGTAAATATAAACAACGTGATGATTCCAAACGTACATCTTATATGTTTGTGTGACAACAATAGATCACACACATGATAATTAATTCACACCGTTTTATTTTATTGCATCTTGCTTGCGATTTAATTGTGTTAGCTTTATTCGCCATTCAACGTAGCTCATTTATAAATAAGTGTTTTCCTCGTAAATTATCAAATTGCAATTTTCCAATAAAAAAATCCCTGACACAAATTCTCATGAGCATCGATCAGGTCAGTAGGTACTTTTAATAAATTTAGTACATTTAAATATAATATAATTCGAATCCTACATATCAATATTACTCTTCGTAAATAAATTTATGATCGAATCAAAATTTAATTTTGTTATTTTCCCCAGGAATATTTAAGATCATCATTAAAAATTTACACCTATTGAAAATATCAATTCGAGCACAATCTGCGTTTAAAAATAAAAACGATTTCATTGCCAGTGGGTCAGTATGTCAGTGCGTACAAGTATGATTCCAACTTGGGAGATATAAATACAACAACCAGTCTTCCCTCATATTTAAATATGGTCCAATGTAGCAATCATCATATTAATTACCACTCTTACTTTTAATATCTTTTTATCGATAAAAAAAGTTAAATACCAGCTGCGACCGGTTATTTTGAAGCCTATTTGCAAAAAAATTCTTTCAGTTATAACGTCTGCGAATTCAGACGTTTTTTTATACCACCAATTCTAATATTCACTCAATAAAACAGAGAATCTTTAATAACTTGGCTAAATAATTAGAGGTTTGAAAACAGACATGTAATAATATAGGGATTAAATCTTAACGGACCTGCCCCTACATAATCATTACAACTTGAATCTACTATGTACACTATTTTCCTTGTTATACGCTATCCCCAAACAGTTTTCATTATGCCGCAAAGTAATATAAAAAGAAAATTGCATCGTTTCAAAAATTAGCATACGACCGTACACAATTTTCGCCCATATATAGGAAATTATGCAGCCTGCTTATGCAGCCGAGTGCGCGCGTGGCGGCAACGGTGGCGGTGGGTCAGGTCAGCACGAACGTCATCGCGCATTGTGCGAGGGCGGCTGGCGGCAGCGCTAATCGAGAGGACGCATCGCCTGTGCGCCCGGATGTGGGTCACTGGGTCGCGCACCCTCAGTGAGGCCCACGCTCGCGCGCTGCAGGAAAACGCGCTTGTCCTAGGCCCGAAGGAACCGACGAGGAAAGTGGTGGGCGTGTGCCCAAATTCCCGACGAGCACGTGCTTCGCCGTATTTGGGTTACGCGCCGCAATTCGAATCTCCTTTCGCGCAAATTTATGTAAGCCTAAATAATAATTAAAATTGCTCATATACGTAATTACCGGCCACTATATACAGACAAAGGCCGAGGAGGAAATAATTGGGAATAATAATAAACTCCTACACTTTTTCGTGAGTTTGCGCTACGAGCATAAAACAAAAACGCATAATCTCAAATTATATACCTATTGCAACACGAGCACTCTGTCGACAGAGAATGAGTAGTCTATCAAAGGCACGCATAGTGTATTTACATGTTTTAAACAATAAAAAATACGTACACAATTGCAATGAATCGTGCGCAATTGTATTTAGCCGTAAAGAGCGCATATCGGTGTGTGTGTGTGTCTGTGTGTATATCACATTCAGTGCCAGTGTGCAGTGGCATAACAAGAGAAAAAGTAGGTCGACGCGATAAGAAATTAACACAAATTACGCAAACGCATTTTTATTTTTCAAAAATGCGTTTTCATTATTTTCTCCTATGAAAACTCGCCCAAATAAACACACAACCTAATCATAAAATCAAATTCACTTTGCGTAATTTAACCCAATTAAATGAAGGGTTGTTAATTCCTCATTCATGCGTCTGACTTGAAAAAACATTGAAAGTTGGAAAAGCAGGATGCATTTTCCATATTCTTGATCAAAATGCCATCAAATGATAAAAACCACCAATTGGTTAATCAAATTTAGCTATTTGCATTTGTTGAACCAAAGTAACAATGGCTACTAGTAGTTTAACACGTGCAAAAAGTTAACAAACAATTACACGTAGATACTTGACAGATAATTAATAAGCGTTTGGATGAAACAAAAGAGCGTTAAACGTGGCCTGCATTTTCTTGTCATGACGAAAGGAAACACTAATTCAATTGTATCTCGCGGCATCTAAGCAATAATTACATTTTTATCTCTTGCGCCACAGCTGGCTTTGTTTTCCTCTGCTTAATTGCGATTAATTGCACCACCCGCACGCGGTGACAATGACGTTGATGCGCCGATGGATGATGATTGCATCAAGCATCAATCAAGACCACAATTAGCATCTTCATTTAATCGTTTCCACTCCCAATCAAACGCTAACTATAAAGATTCATGCAAATCTCATGGCAATTGGTCATCGAATGCATTAATGTACGTACACCTATTTCGCGATTTATCTTCTTCAAATGAGAATTTCTTAATTGCCTAAAATCAACTTGCTTACCAGATTTTTTATAGTTTTTAAAAGATACTAATTATCGAAATAAACGCCTGAAATTTTACTGGTTTTCGAATCATACAATTTCCTCAAGCGTTTAAGATCTGCAGCACAAATTGAAAGATAAGTGAGACTGTACACTTTTCAAATTGCAGGGGGCGCCATGCGACAGCAAACTAGTCGTTTAATGATGCTTGGAATGCTCCACGCGTTAAATAAAGACAAATGTTGCACGCAACATCCATATCCATCTAAACGCAGAGCCGGTGAGCACCTGCCATGGCGCTATTTTGAAACTAGGCCATGGTGACCGTCGATCACGTCACGTGGTGGCGGCGCACCGCGCACAGCACCAGATGACGGCCTTGGAATGCGCGCAGCACCGCGCTATTCGAATACGCGATCGGAATGCCGAAAAACTAATTAGGCGTTGTTTTGCCGCACTAGTCTTGTCCACGTTGTGCATATTCATAAATTTCATCAGCCCGAGACGACTCGCGCATTCCTCAAATACCCCCCTCGTTTTCATCAATAATACCATCATCTTCAGGCGCAACCACCACGTCAAAAAGAACATCTCAAAGTAAACATGAACATGCCAAGTGGATAAATGCACGAAACATGTACGGCACTCCATCTGTTATGACGTGACGGAAATAGTTCCTATTACTATTTAGTGCACGTCCCGTACGTGCAGCAAGCCCCGCAAGGCCACAACCAACTCCAAAGCAAATAATAAAATCGTCGTCCATCGGAAATCTATTCCGTATGATACATGCCCGCCCTCCCGCTAGAGTTCCAAAAGCAATTCCCCATCAATGGAATATATCCAGCGTTCATAATTAATTGACCAATACATATTTTATGCGGCCGCGTACCGCCAACGGAATACGAGCGCGCCTGGCTGTAAGCTAATAATGAATGTAACATGTCCACTTGCGTTACACATTCCGTCGTCACGTGTATAAATACAATTCATCCAGACGCGTGCAGCCTAATGATTATGGGATGCAAGTGCGCAAAATATCTGCCAAAAAGCCTCGACACGTGCAGCCTTAATTCGCGCGTCGACTTCATGTTTACATCGTTTGTCATTGACGACGAATCAAAACATTTGGATGGCGCTCACGATTTCCGTAATTGCCCTTTAACGCTACTACATTTGAGAGCTGAACTAAAATAAAATATTATGATAGTACCCATCATCATTAGTTTTTTTTTAAACTTGCAGGTATTCCAATAAAAAATTAAAATTCCCTTAATCCTTCAGTTCAATGTGATTTACTGCGATATTTTTAGCAGCTGAAAAACAATTAATTTTTCTGATATTTTTATGATCGCTTTAAATGTTAAATTTAATTTTCCATCAACTAAAAAATTGAATTATGCGCATTTTGAATTTTGATGCGCGTGATACCTTTCGAATAAGGTGCAATGTCAATCTAGATGCAATATAAATCGCGAATCACTCGTATTGTATTATCATTGACAGCTAATAATATTTATGTCCTGATAGCCGTACGTGCTATTAAATTTGCAATTAACAAAAATCGTCAACAAAGAAATGTTCAGGCAAAAGTTGAAATCGGTGTGTTGGGTTGCCTACAGTTGCAGCAATGAAGTTCGAAATAATTCAATAACACGCAAAAGTTGAGCGAAAAGGCGCGACACGCACAAACCGTATATGCATAACGTAACGTAAACAGACACACGCACACATCTGTCGATTAGCGAGCTTATGCAAATTAGCGTGGTCGCCAGTAGTACAACAAGCCCAAGTCGTCGTCGTCGTCCGTAGTGGTGGTATTTGCAACTTAACTTGTTATTTTCGTTTTCGGTACGCGAATCGCGCATAGATAAACATGACGATTTTACGCAATCGCATTGGGTTTTTATGTTTATGGAACAACATGACATGCCATGCCTGCCGCTTGCGCGATTGCATATATAGGCCTAACCTAATCGTGCATTATGAATACTGCGGTGGTGTTTGTCGCGTTAGTTGATATGCTGCATGCGTAAAAATCCTGCACGTGTGCATGCATGCAGCTCGCATCGCGTCTCGTTGAATTTAACTACTAAGCTAAGCTAGCAAGCAAGCAAGCAAATCGTCATAGAACAGAATACAATACTGCGCATTCATTGTGCACTTAAGAAGAGTGTACATGGCATTCTGCAATCAATGATTTCATTTAATAAGCTGCTGCGCAACAAATTATAACTGCCTGCGACTTAAACACACAGCGCACGCAAGAAAAGAACGAGAAGCTCGGAAATAAAATAGAAATAGATTCCGGCAATTTATAATTTGAAACGCATTCGGCGACTGTAGTAGCAGTAGCAACTTCTCGTTGGCTTCGTTTCGCATGTGGTATTCGCAACGCAATCCCCCCACACACATGCACGTTATTAACACGTAATTGACGGATAAATATAGTTAGCGTAGTAGCTAGCAGCAGCAGCAGGAGCGGCGGCATCAGCGTGTGCTTTGTGTGCATCTCTCGCGCACTGCCTCCGCGCTTTTTGTGTTTTATGCTCACATACAATTACCAACTAACAACTATCATATGGTATGCTACATCTCTCATTTTCATTCACACGACTTCGTTGCATCTTTGTCCGTTGCGGCCAAATTTAGTATGTTTTCACGAAAAAAACTTGAAACCTCATCAATGCACACAATTAAGACTCGTATATGAATTTTATAACTTGGATACGAAAGCGACTTGTTAAATTCAACAAATTATTATTTTGTATAGTGCAATTTACGATTCGTCATTTTGTTATTGCGTGCAAACAAATCGCGACTTGCGAGACTTGCAAGCATGATGAGGGGACGAACTACATATTTGATCGCGACGCATAACCGCAGTAAAAAACACAATAAATTTCACATATTACGACGGATACAACAAAAAATCTTCACAGCTTTTGTCAGTTATCCTGAAGAACACCACGTATAATAAATTAAAATCAGGTATTGAAGGTAAATTTAAGCGACGGACAAGCACATAAATTTGTAATTTTGTACATTACAACGAGCTTTTGTAAGAGATGATTAATAATATAAGAATTCAATAGCCAATCCGGATATAACGACCATGTCATAACGAAATCACAAGTAATTAAATACCCTAACTAAATAACTACCGTATATAACGACAAAATTTAATTTTTTATGCATTAAACTAACCTTTCGCATTCGATTAGTTATCAAACTAGTCGAAATTCAATTAGTAAATGATTATTAGTGATACCATTTCGCTTACTTGAACATTTTCATCAAAACACAATTAAACGCAAATTTTCCATGCGCTCCGAATAGATAACGGCATATTTTCGCGTACGTACATCGCGCACGCGTTCGTTTTTTGAAAACGTTTTGTATACACGAAAATGTGTGTAATTGAATTTAGTGTGGAACTAACTACATTTGAAGGTCGTTTATGTTTTCAATGTATACACAAACTCATAAGTAATAATTATTCAGAGATTCATCGAGTCATAAAAATCTCGAAAAACACAATTAACATTTGAGAGAAAAAAATTAATTCCAATTTCACGATTTCTCTTGATTATTTTTTCATTATTATTATAATTATTATTTCCTGCACTTTACCGTGCCATTAGCTCAACGTGAAGGTTACAACTAATTCATAAATAGCAACAAAAAAAAAACAACAAATGGGAAACGCAACTTTAAAAATACGTATGTGCAAATCCAAGGACGAAATTCAGTTTCCGGCTATAAATTTCCTATTATGGCAAACAAATTAATCTATATAGTGTGTATGTATGTGTGTGTTTGTTTAGCACTTTAGCGCAATTCAATAAACAGCAACAATCCTTAAGGATTTCGTCAATAATATCCGCATTCTCCTTAATGACTAATTCGAAGAGAACTCGTTCTTTCTTCCTTTCATTTCTCATCTCATTATGCGTTGGCGAATATGACACGCGCATAAAAAACCTGCACGACTTCGACACAACTCTTTGTTTCGCGACTTAAGCGGAACTCTCAAAATTGCGCGCGACGCTCAAAACTAAATTTACTGCTAGACATTCGTTCGCGTTTCGCATAAAGAACAGAACGAAAGCGAGCCCCGGGCCCCTGCTGCTCAAGTGAAGAAAGTGCGCGCCGGCCGGACGGCGACACCCTTCAACTAAATTTAGTCGCCAGAAGTCACTTTGACAATTTTCGAGCGTCGTTTACGCTGGGCTGACTTTACATATGCGGCATACGTGCACAGCAAACGGCAGTGCTTATAAGTTGGGTCCTTTGTTAGTTCTCTGGAAAGAGTGTGCTATGTTTAAAACGCCGCCGCACATGTAAACAGAGGCAGCAGCAGCAATGCATTTGCGCGCGGCGCCCGCCTAATAAAGCAAATAGCAGGAAATTGATCATTAATTCCAAACAAAAAATCCGTGCACATTTCGAGCGAATTCGTGATTGGAACTTTATCAGCGCGTAAAACAGCGCTGCGCTCGCGCGAAAATCAACTGCTGCATGGTTGTCGCTCGTACGCTCGCAACTTGCTCGCTCGTTCGCGTCTGGTAATTGGGTCAGCAATGTTTATTACACTCGATAATTGTTATCGATGTGCGCTGTGTACATATCATTGTGTGTTTTCAAATACATCCAAAACCAACGCGGCATTTTCTGACTCGCGACTTTGTTAATAATAATAATAATAACGCAATCTCGATAACAATGACCAAATTTGCGATACTTTAATTTCATGCATTTCAAGATCTTTCACTTTTACAACACGTCGTCAAATAGTAATTACCAATGAATCAATTAACTGCTACAATTAACATGTTTATCAAGTCTTAAAATTCGCCAAAATATTGCCGCCTACAATATGATTACCGCTGAAATTTAATAAGTTATAAAAAATCAATTGTTGATTGCTAGATAATTAATGATAAGTGTTTCCCAATGGGTTCAATTGCCATCAAATATTCAAAAGTATGTTCAACCAGAATACAAAGCCACGCAAGAAGCAAATATGATCAATTCCACCACCCCCTGAAATGAACAAATCCTAAACAAACGAGTTCTCCACACATTACTAAACTAGGCAAGTGCATCGAATGAAAGAATCAAAGAGCGCAATGCATGAGAAACACGCATCATAGACGAATGTCGCATGCATGCGCACGGCAAAGAAACAACAACGACGTCGACGGGCCGAGAGTAAAACGCTAGCTAGGTCGATCGACAACGACGTCGACGACGACGACGACTACGGCCGCTGCACCTGCACTTGAACTGAACCTGACCTATAATAGAAAAGTCGTGGCCGCGCGCATGCCGGCTAGAACAACAGTACACGCACGCATTACGCGAGTGCGCGATCGAGCAAGAGCGAAGACTCGTCAGTCATGGGGTAGCCTAGATTCCTAGATAAACTCGAAATAGACCAGCAGCGCGTAGTGTGAGCCGCGGTCGCTGGAAGCACGCCGTTCACTGGCACGCAGACTGCCAACACGCGGAAGAGATGATTTAACTAGGTGTTTTATAGCGCGCTCGCGAGACTCTCGAGTGGGTCAAGGGCTCGTAGGACGCGCGACTCGTCTCCTCTTCGCCTCGGAAATGGAGATGATAAATGAACCATTTCTCTTCATTCAAATGCGTTATCTAATATTGCGCACGTCGCTCGCGTTATTCATCAACCAGTCAGCGCGAGATACGCAACACTTTGACGTAATCGCTTCGGCGAAAGGTTAAGTAAGAAGCGAAATCAACCCTCGTATTAAAAATAAACAACACGAAGGACAATCTCGGAATGTAATTATGCTCAAGGCAAGTTAATGATATTTCAATCGAAAACCCTCTCGTCTCCCTCCTCTTGAAACAATTTCCAACTCGCGTATTAGCGTATAACAAAGCGAAACCCACGAACGCTTCCAAACTTTCGAAAGCGATTAAATTCTCTGCTGCCACCCTCCTCTCTTAATCTGCCATGTAGCAAGTGCAAAACGAAGTGGAGAGCCTGCTTGCGTGTAACACCATCTGTCACCGCATTCAACTGCCATCAAAACAAATACAAGGCGCAGTGGAAGAAAATTAAATGTGATGTCATTTCACAAAGGATAATGCACCCTGAATTAAAACTAATTATAGACCAATTAACAACATTGCTGCTAAACTCTCCGCTCCTCATCAGCTAGAACAAGCAACAAGATGATGTAGTGCTTTACTGCAGCAAAAGCAGCATGGATATTGAGTATGTATTTACTAAGGGCCCGGAATACGCGCGCCTTTCTCATAAGGCGTAACCTACATCAACCCGATATGCCGCAGTCGTGAAAGACCGCTACGCGCGCGATGGATGCCTACAACGCGACCGCGCGCGCGCATATTCTCTTCCTCAGCGGAGAAACGGTTCAATTTACGCGTCGTTCCCAGCTAGCAGCTCTCCGCATCCTACGCACTCCGCAACGTAATCGTCGTTGCGCCAGACTCGAAACTCGCACCGCGTTGCCATTTCCTTCGCTTCGGCGGAATAGCAAACACCAGCGGATGACCCGAAAGATACGCAATGTGCTAGAAACTACATACTATGTACATAGCAATAGATGATGATGCACCAAAAAAAAAAACAATAACAAACTGCACGAATTATCGCATTGCCGGCGCACACGAAGAGCGGGGGAGTGTGCGGGGCGGCAGCGGCAACGCGCTTCAAATGCCATGCGACTGATGTAAGAAACCCCCAACCGGACGTCAACCAGACTAAACGAAAACGCAGCGATCGAGAGCTCGGTTGCGCGCCCGCTTGCATGCATTGCGATGACAAAATATTCACATGGCGCGCACACCGCCAAGAAAACGTGCTCGGTGCGCCAAATGGAAAGAGTTTCACTTTCGTTCAACTCTTTTACTTTCGCATCGGAGTCTCGCCGTTCCTTCTTGCGTCTGCTTCTGCTGCTGCTGCTGCTGCTAATGTTGTTTACGCTCACGAGCGTGCGCGCACTCGCCGCAATGGCAACGAAATTGAAATTCACGTTTGCTGCACGAAGCCAACAACAGCAAGCCAGTCAGCGAGGCAAATCGAATCGAGTGTGTCGGTTCGTTATGGGGAATGAATGCTATAATACATTACATATACAGTTCGCTGGCTCTCACACACAACGCGAACATGGAAAGCAACAACAACGGCAGAGAAGCAATAGCAGCAGCAGCAGCAGCAGCAGCAGCTTCTATGAAACACACCATCACCGCAGCGCGGAACAGGTTTTGGTCTCTGGTGGCGTGCATGTGTGCACTGCGCACACACTTGTTCATCGTCTATACGTACACATTCCGTTTCGTTGTTTCACTTTTCGTCCATTGCGAGAGGTATTATGTACGCCAACAGATCGAGTAGATGTTTTTATTATGGCGCAGAGGCGCACTCTTCGCCAATTAGGCTGCTGCGCGCAACTCCTTTACATAATAGCAAAAAATGGCTCGTCCTTGAACGTGACAAACAAGTGCGCTTGAATCCTAACCTAGTCATAGGCGAGCACCAGGTCGCACTTCCTCAAATGTTTGTCAACGACGATTTGAAACAATATGCCCGTCGATTGCGAATGCGTCCCTGTAGCATCAGTTGCACGTAATATGTGCAAAGCAATAAGTATGTAATATGTATTTTACGTAGGTTTGGTATTGCAATAAACCATATACGTATGTATTAAGTCGATTATACGCTTAATGCCATTCGGGGAATTCGATGAAATTGAACGCGCTTTTCGAACTTACCACAAATCATGAGCAGCAGCTCTACCAATAACAACAACAACAACAACAACAAATACCATCATAACCTAACAATATCTCGTAAGCGGCGAGAGAAGCTGGTAATCCAATCGTCGTCGCTGGTTGATATTTAGGTTAAACCATTCAGCGAGTATTGCGAGACGTAAAAGCGAAAGGAAAAGAAGTTGTTACCTTCGGAGCTGGCTGTGAAAGGCACTTCCAATTCGACGTTGTCGTCCTCGTTGGTGAGCTCCAGGTGGACGTCGTGCACGTCGTCGTCGACGGGCAGCTCGACCGTGGTTGGAGCGGCGCCGTTCTGGCTCGTAGAAGCGGCAACAGTGCTGGGCACGCTCATGCTCGTCGCCTCTTGGTGCATTGTTGTTTACCCGGGTGGGCGCTCACACACTAGGCTCACAAAGTTAATGTTTCGCGCGTTTACGCTTGCAGTGTGTTGGTGTGGCATGCGCGACGATTAAGTTGATAGCGTCGTCGGCGATCACGGAACGCGTTTATGCTGTAATCGGTGACGATGACGACGGCAACGGCCGCAGTGGCACACACAAAAGGTTGAATTATACACAGCGACGGCGGCAACGACGACCACGACGGCGACGATGTATACCCGGCACGCATTCGCGCCGTCACGACACACACGCACGAGATGACCACCAACCACCGGCGCTCTGCGAAGGACCCCGACCTTCACACTGCGATTCGCGGCCCCACGACGACGACCACAGCACACGCTTTCCACGCACCCGTGTGCATGAAAAACCCGGAGCGAGCCCGTCGCTTGTGCGTCGGAAATGTAGGTCTGTAGGCCACTTCGCTTACACTTCGCGTCGGCCCGACACAGGCATGAGCGGGCGCGCGGCACACGAACGTTGCGCGACGAAGGAGCACGGAGAGACCCCGAACGGCCGACCTACCTACCGACTCAATTCAGCGACGCGATTCGTATGGGTTAGCCACAACAAAATGCGGCGCGCACCGATCCTGAGTCGCACGCGTGCGCCTGCTAACCTAAATGCGCGCGTGTGTGTGCGGCGGCCTACACCAACGCGAACCGAAGAAGGAAAGCCCTGGAAGCGGGCAGGCCCCAACTGACGTTGTATTGGCCATCGCCTGCGTGCGCTGCGTACACGTGGAGGATAAATAACGCGCCCTGGATAGACGGGAGTGCGTACGTTACCTGCGTGCGCCAAGGCGTTCACCGGCATGCTCGCTCGCTCGCACTCGCCTAATCTTTTTTTTTCGTAACCTACTTTATCGCAATTTCACTATAACACTTGTTAAATTAGGTCACCGAATGCAACTATTAATATTCACATTTCAATAAAGTCAAACTTGAATACGGATCAAGTGTTTAATATAATAAAAAAGCAATTAGAATCATTTCGAAATGACGAAACAGTCTGGACGTTGTACTGACTAGCTGCGTCAGATGCGCGCGCAGATTCACATCATTTACTCGCGCGCGCAACGTAATGGGGTCAAGAGGAACGAAATCGAGAGTGACAAGAGCGTGTACGTAATGAAAGATGCAAACTTTGAAATTTACCTTTCCGCCGACGGCTTTTCAGGGTGGGTTGCAGTAGTTTCCGCAGTTGCAGAAACCACATTGTGACGACACTTATGTTAATTAATGCAGGATGACTGATGATTGATGCACAATGAACAACAGGCAAATGTCATGACTAGGATAAATAACTGTTGATTTCCATGACGACTAACTACTTGTTAACCACACAGAACTAGGTATATTAATGTTTGCGAAATTGTTTCTTAAATCGTTCATAATGAAAGTCATCAGTCGCTTTGTCCGTTTTACTTTTATCACTTTTACCTTCACTGAATGCATCTGCTTTGCGTTTTTTATGCATTTCACCTGTATCCACACTAACTGCAATAACAATAATTGAATTTAGCTTTATCAATAATATTTGACAATTAGAATACTTACATCTATTGTGTTGTATGAAATTGACAGCCATATTTGATGGAACAAATTGAGAAGGTGCGTCTTTCTTCTTTAGATTTTCCCGCAGGAGTTTTAATTTGGCTTCTTCTGTTGCTTCAATGTTTTTAATTTTTGCTTCTATTCCTAAATCAACCTCTGGAATGCCACTCAGCATCTGATTTGATAACATCTCTTCAGATCTTTGAGCTGAAGATTCTCTTAGATGTTTTGGGACTGCTTGAAGTGCTGCATCTTCAGGGCTTTTATACATTAATGAATTATCTTCATTTGATTGTGAATCATCCTCAGGACCGCCTTTCCTCTTGGCTAATTGATCTTCAATGTATTTCATCATTTCTTCATCTTCATCTCTTTTGTTTGTTTCCACTGAGAACTGAGTGCCAATGCCAGTGTCATAAGCATCATCAGTTTTCAATTTTCCAGATTTTAGTGCTTGCATGTTGAGCATACCACCAGATTGAATTTTAAAAGGGTCTTTCTATAAGTGGGGTTTGTTATTGTATGTATTTGACTTGCATATTATGGGACTTACATTGTTCAGTTCTTCATCAGTTGCTTTTGCTCCTAGTGCTAAGCCAATAACATTAACACCATTAGGTCGTTTACGTAAACTCTGTATCTCTTTAAGATTCGATATTTGTGGGCTATTGAAACAAATTATGTACAATAACATGTAAAACACTCACAATAATAACAAATAGGTTATATGTACCTCAATGTATCCTCTTCATTATCAGAATCTGTCTTTATTTTCTGGCGTAAATTCCTATTTCCACGTTTCTTAAACTTAATTTTGGTTTCACTGGTATCCACTTCACTATTTTCTTCACTCATTATAAATAAATATTCACTACTTTCTATGGGCACAAACACTTTACTGACTACCGCAATACTTTAAGGTTATAATCCCAGCTGAGATATCTGTTTCTATGATAGTGTAATAATGGTAGTCTATACATGCTGGTTATCATGCAACTTTAAAGAAGTTAAATGTACACAAAATGTTTATTTAATTATTGCTTTAGATGAATCTATACAGATGTAACATCAAATTGATTAAAAAACACTATGATGTAGTATTTGTCATTATATTTGTCATGACAACTGGTGTTTGAAAGAAATTATGTTAGATCAATTTCATTATGACAGTGTTTGGAATAACACCGATAACATTTTAAATTTCAATTTATAGCAGTGATTTTAAACCATTATAATGGAATTGACGTATGCATATCAGAAGAAACGAAGTGAATTCGGCAAACAATGCATGTTCAATGATCGTGGACCTGAACTTATAGATAACTATGTTGCTAATCGTAAACTGCTTAATAACTATGTGTATAGGTATGTGGTTGTTAGATTTAAATTAAGAATGTCACCTAATTTTTTTCTTCCCAAGGGATCCGGTTGAACGTGATATTCAAAATGTTACGGTTCAAGCAGAACATGAATTGAACACGTATCGAGCAGAGTTTGCTAACATGGGTGTTAACCACTTTGAAGGAGGTTGGCCGAAAGATGTTAATATAAATGATGAAGAACAAACAAAGCGGTATCGACGTAAAATAGAGAAAGATGAAGCTTATCCAGTTGTTATGCAACAATTATGCAAAGTAGATTTATCTTGCACTATATTTCTTAGAACTTAAATTATAAACAAGTTGCATTTCAGAATATGGAAGACTGCATACTGCAAAATAATGCAATAAATATTTACCAACAATATTATACTGATGTGGAGCCAACTCCGCTTGTTGAACAGAGCTCAGCAAGGACTGTAAATGTGTTTGCCGATCAATTATCAAATCCCAGACCAATTACTCATATCTCTTGGTATCCGGAAGATGCGACAAAGGTGGTTATTACGCATTGCAATATGAAGTACCATGCGAAAATCCCAGCAGGCGCAACAACATCCTACATTTGGGAATTGGAGAACCCGAATATGCCGCAAATGACACTTCAGCCACCAACTCAATCCGTCTGTATCGAATACAGTCACCGAGACCCTTCAACCCTCGGCAGCGGACAATTCAATGGACAGGCTGCCATTTGGGATGTGCGCACTTCCAATGAACCAGTTGGTTTTACATTAATGGAGGAGAGCCACCGTGACCCAATTCATAGCTTTATTTGGATTCATTCGAAAAGCGGAACTGAATTCTTTACAGGCTCAACTGACGGCACGATTAAATGGTGGGATGCCCGAAAATTAGATCGTGCCCTTGAAACACTCATTATTGATATGACCAAAGACGAGCAAGTAGTTTCGCGGGCTTGGGGCTGTTCTGTTTTAGAATATGAATCCACTATACCAACGCGATTTATGATTGGCACCGAGACAGGATACGTAATTAGCGGTAACAAGAAGGGAAAGCTTCCAATGGAGAAATTGATGGGCAAGTATGCTGCGCACTTTGGCCCAGTTCTTGCGTTAGAACGCAATCCAGCATTTGTTAAGAATTTTATCACAGTCGGTGATTGGACTGCCAAAATATGGTCAGAAGACTGCAAGGAAAGTCCTATATTATGGACGTGTTATCATAAAGCGCGTCTTTTAGCTGCAACATGGAGTCCTACTCGATATTCAGTTTTTTATACGTGTCGTTCCGACGGTGTAATCGATGTTTGGGATATTCTTCAAAGTCAGGAACGTGCCACATTAAGTGTCAAAGTATGCGATGTTCCTTTAACCAGCGTCAGAGCCAACGAATTTGGAAGACTTACTGCCGTGGGAAGTGAGAAAGGCATTGCGTACGTGGTTGAAATGTGTGAATATTTATCATACTCTGCCAAAAACGACAAAGCGCTTTTAACTGCAGTAAGATATAGTCTAAAATTAACATATATCTCTTCCTACACACATTCTGTTCGTTCCTAGATGTTTGATCGAGAATCCAGACGAGAAAAGATTCTGGAGGCACGCAACCGCGAATTGCGTTTGAAGCAAAAAGTCGGCGGTTCGGCAATTTTGAGTATTCATCAACTTCTAGTCTTAGACAAATGGACCGATGAGGAAGACTTCCTCGAGGATGCTTTCGTGAAAGGATCGGAAAGCGAGTTTTACGCGTACATTGACAAACTTACAAAGAAAGACGAACGTAAGCATTTGACATACAACTAAAATACATTCTAGAATATTTGTTTTACAGCCGAAATGGGTGAAGAAGGCGAAGGGGAAGATAGCGCTTTGTCTGAATTCGAAAAACAGTAATTTTCTATTAGAATGTATATTAATTATTTCATGTGTAAAGAGAAGATTTTTTACATATAATATATACAATTACCAGGTTCTTACAGTAAGTACCCTTATATACGTTGTCAGATTTATCTAGTATATGCGTATTTTTTGTTTGTTTTTGACAATATGCTGGTTAGTTGGTTAATAGATTAGTTTACCTCATCATGAATTTGTAAATCATCAGATGGGTTCTTTCCATTGGTTAGAGGACTGCTGGCAATGTTTGTCATCGAGACAGATTGCGTTTTATTCCTAAGCTCAAATACTTGCTGTATGGCTTTACGGAAGCATAAAAAGTTGTAATCGATAATGCCTAAAATATTCATTATCTTTTAATCCATATTCCAACAATTAATTTAATTGTTTTACCTTTGTGTTCGAAGTTATCCTCACGTAGAATACAAACAAGCGCTAAGAATTTATTGACTTCCCGTAAATATAAAACCGTACCGTTGTTGAGCTTGATTAAACTTGAACTTTGTTCGTCGAACGCAGCTGATTCTTGATCTTCTCGAACGCTGAAGGCAAAACAAATACGTTAAACTTGAAGTAATGATTCTGCTAAATCATAGAAATTACCCATAAATCCATGAAACATCGATAACTACATCAATCATATCACAACACAGCTCATAGCTCTGCATGTCAACAGGCGTTGAATCTGTTGCTATATATATTTTTGATACCACGTCGAATAAGAATGACTTTTCTATTGCCGAGTTCTGTAAAACAATTATGTATTGTTGTTAAGCCAGAGTGCAAACTATAGATAAGATTACTTACAGTATTTAATATGTTCAATAAATTTTCCAATGCAGGTAGTTGAGGAATCAGCTTTTGCACTACTTTCGAGAAAGCCTCAAAAATGGAATGATCATAGATTGATGTGAGGTGAAAACTCAGGTGAATTTGATCATATCCAGCATCTGTAAGGTCGTCAGTTGCACGCTGATGGATGTCGCGTTGAGATTCCATCTTGTAATCGTCACTGAGGCCATCCACCTTATGGATAAACACCTCAAATTTGATATTTGGATTTACTTTGTAGGCCTCAGTAACAGTATGATTTAATTTGTTCAGTGCTTCTCTGTAGTCATCCTGGGCATCAATTACAAATACTAAAGCTGCACATCCACCACATATCAACTCCTTATCAAAGGTGTTATCAAAGAAGTCAATTTGGCCAGGAAAATCCCAAATTTGGAATTGAACAAAACTTGAATTATTTATATCATCCTTGACTATTTTATTGGTGCTCTCCAGAAAGAGTGTTTCATTTGGAGACATTTTATGAAAGACAACCTTTTGTATAGATGATTTGCCAGACCTGCAATTCACATTTGCTATGACATTTTCCAGGTCAATAAATAAATATAGGACACACCTTCTAAGTCCCATAAGAAGTATCCTTGGCTTCTGTTCTCCACTGGGTGTAAGTGGTGCATCTCCATCGCCGTCAAATGCTCCATAACCAAATTCTTTGGGGAATGAGCTTGGATGTCCATCAAATGGACCACCATCATCATCATCCTGATAAGACTAAAATAACTTGCATTATATTACGCATTTTAGGTTAACAATTGTAGATGCACTCACCATGTTTAAATATAGTACTTAAAACGTATTACACATAAATGAACACCACATTTATAATCTGCTGACTGTTGCTATTTATTTCAGCAGTTTCCACGATGAGCACATCATATGATCACTTATTTTACTCAGTTTATGGCGTGTTGTGTTAAGATCAGCATTTTTTTGCTCCTGGCACGTTCTGCATAAAGCTTCCAGCAAGCTAATATATACTGTCGTGTGTCCACACTACTGCACACGATTGTTGATAATAAAATTGAGGCGTATATTTATTTCGAAAAGTGAACTCCGTATTATGTACCATTCGTATTGACATTAATTTACATGCGTACGTAATATACAAAGCGTCTGTTTCAGTTCTAACACGCTTACGATGAATACGAGTTACTACTTATCCCGATTTACTACGTATAACTTGACTGGTTGACTGGTTGCATAGTATGTAAATAAGTATGTAAATAAAAAAACTTAAATATTATCATTTGGGTCAACTTTTAATGAATAATCAAAGTAATGCTTTCAAAGACTTCGTAATAACTAGAAAAATGTTTCAATTCTAATAATAACAAAAAGTATATGCATTCTTATATACGTCAAAAATAAAATAAAAGGTTTATTTATATCGGAACATTAATAATGTGATTAACGAACTTATATATTGTTAACTTTGTTAGAAATATGCATAACAAATATAAATCTCTCAAAAATTTGAATACAAAAATTATAAATTAATCACTTGATTAGTTAATCATTGTTACTTTTCAATGATTGCTTTTATTGCACTATAGGTAGCTGCTGATCCTCCAAAGAGGCCAATTAATATAAGTTCCCATAAATAAACTTTAATATAACCGGGAATTTGCCTCTCAGGCCACATTGGACTAGATTGACTACACAACCGCATATAAAAATACGGAGGAAAAACAAACGTAAGTAACGTTATTGTCGAGCCACCAATTAATGCTAAAATCTTCCTAAAAGAAGGAACAGTTTCTCCAATTATAACCATCGTTAATACCATTGTACTTCGAAGTAAACATCTCTTCCAATGGTAATCTAAAACAAGATTTCTAAATTGAAGTTTCAAAATCACAAATAAAAATTTTGAACAACTTACAACTTGGAACCTTGAAGATTTCTTCTAATTCTTGACTTACAGGATTAATTACAATTAAAAATGCTAGTATCAAATGCACTGCCATTAAAATATTCGCAATAGTAACTAAAGATGTCCTTGATAAAACCATAGCAAAGTTTGGCGTTACTGTCTCTCCGTAGACAAAGAATCCTCCGACTGTTACAGGTAGATAGAGTACCAGTATAACTAAAACAATAATAATCAGTAAATTAAGCCAATTAAGCTTTGCTATTATATCAATTACCACAAAATGCAATAAAGACACTCATCGAGAACTTTCTTTTATCCTGCATATCATTTTGAATTGTAGGAAAAGTGGATGCTCCGCCAAATGCAAAGAGAAGCGTTCCAAATGATAAGAAAAAATCATGAAATCCATGTATTGCATGCGGTGCTGGTTCTATTTGGTTTAAACCATCCATGACGATTTGAGTAAAATACAAAACACACGCAATTGCTGTTGTTAACAATGCGCCGATTCCAACAATACTGTAACAAAGGTAAAATTTGAAATAAATAAGTGAGTCATGTCATGTTTTGTGTTTATAAATACTTGAATTCTTTTGGAGATCCAAGCCACATAGGCGGCGTTAAGAGAATCGCAATGATAATGAACCAATACGACAGTCTGAGATTAGGAAGGTAAGCACTTAATAGTTCACGAAAGATAATTGAAGAAAGCAAGAGGTACACAGTGCCCGCACCAAATAATGTAATTTGAATGCATACAGAGACAAGTACACGTCCCCAGGTACCAACCGCACGTTGGCCAATTGTTGCATAAGGATTACGGGTGCGCATTCGATGTTCTGGATAGCGTTCTTCCAGGATATCCCAACAAGCACCAAGGCATTTACCGCCGTAGCCGGAATTGAAACAGAATACAACCAAGAAAATGATTCCAATCCAACCTGAAATTTATTTAATGAGTCACACATCAAATAAAAATAATGATTGTTTAAAACTCCTTATCGGTTCTTTGAAGAAATGAGTTATTGTTGTCTACATGCTTTTGTTAGATAATATGAGTATAAAGTGCGATAAAAGTTATTGAAAGAAGCAAACAGGCTGGCTGCTCTTTGCCTTTGATAATGAAATCGTTGTGATGCGTGAACTATTTAGGTCATAAGTTGCATAATATTGAAAAAATGTTGCAGTCAATCCAATTTATCGGTGTTATTTAATTATATGAGGCGATAAAGTGAGTCCAAAATGTATCCAAATTTTCCGTCATATCAGTGACGTTCTTTGTTTGCATTTACATCGAATTAATTAAGTAAGTTAAATCAAGTTAAACAATGCACTCAGTTTACTCCCATTTTTTCAACTAGTGAACTTTGTGTGTGTGTGTTGTGTTTACCTGAATCAACAATTGCTCGGGGAAGTGCAAGGACACCGCTACCAGCCATTTCGCCTGCGATGAAAATAGCTGCTGAGAGAACATTTAAGCCTTCTTTTTCCTTCGGTTTCATGGTATCCGTAATGCCAGAAGCAACATTTCTCGTCCCTGGATTTGTAACATTCGCATTGTTTTGTCTTTGCGAGTGCGCAGAGTTTGGCGGACAAAGGGTGCTAATTCCATTCGCATATCGGCCCATCTAAAAGATAAAAAGTTGATAAAGTCCCATCAAAGTTTTGATTGATGCATAGTACTCACCGAGCCGAAATTGCGCAAACCATCTTCCGGATCGGCGGCAACCTGCGTCCATATGGGGTCCCTCGAGCCGGACGTGTTGTAATTGCGCATTGTACTCCCGCCGTGGAACAATCACCTTGCGATCAATTAACAGCCCGCAAAAACGATGTTGAAAACGCATTCACATATTGACTTGGTAACTGCTGCTGCGCCTGTTATCGACAACTGTACTCACATACATAACGAACGAGCGAACGAACTGAATGATAAGTTTAATTGCCAGTAATAAGAGGAATAAACACTAGTACGGTCCAAGTCAGTCAATCATTTCTCTTGACTTTATGTGGGAATGTTGAGTGTGTTTAGCACAAGGCGATTTTGTTACGGCAGGATGAGATCAGCGTTGTTACGCACTGAACATACTCGCGCTACTGAGCAGCGACCGCGTGCGCTCAATCATTATGAGTATTAAGTCAGCTTAAACTCATACTCAACTGCCTCGCATTCGATCACGCAGTAACACATTCAACGTAAAATCATAGGTAGCAGTTGTTGTACTATTTCTGAGAAAATCAAGATCGTATTCAACTAAGTTTAGAAAGTGTTTACTTGGTTGTATGTAACCACTTATAAACTTTAGATAAACTTTGTTTCTACATTCAATACAAAGTTCAAGTTCAGGTATTAAATTATGAAGATTGATTTCTTAAATTCATTTATTAATCTGGACTAGTTTAGTTTCACTTATAAATTCCTTTTGTCAATAATTTAAATTAATTAAGTTACTTTGGTAGCAATATCATGTAAATAAAATAAAACTTAATAAATTTACAATAAAAATAAGTGTTATTCGATCGTTTTGTAAGTTTCCTTCTTCTTTACAATATAACAATTATACACATTGTACGTGTGTGTGTCATTATTCTTTTATACAATTACTTTACTATGTACAAAAAGACATAGATTAATCTTTGATTTGTGTAGCGTGTGTACGTCCCTTTCCTAAATTATTGTTCTTACTGAGAGAGCAAACACATTCTTTGGTATACTTATTGTGTATTGCTGTATTTTGGTATTTAAGGACTAAATGTATGTACATATCGTATAAATCATCTAGTTGCTCATCGTATTTACAAAAATTTACAAGTAACAAGTGCTTTGGCGTTCGACAGCGCTTTGTTCTTGGTTTTCATTCACCGATATAAAATATGTTATATCACATTCATGTATGTACAAAAATTGTGTTTCTAATTGATTAATTCGAAATATCTTGAAGTATTCAATATGCGGCGTTTGGTGTTCGGTGTTCAATGTATCAATAGAGAATATGTTAATAGGAGATAACAAGAGAGTAGTTTCGAAAGCAGAAATAATAAAGATATTGACACATCGGCGAAATGCAATCAATGCGCGTCTCTGCGAAGGATAACAAGCGTAAACAGTGTCATCAGGAGCGGCAAGACGTTGGGCAAATATCGTGCGTCGCCGTTATCTGCAAGTAAACAACAATTAAGCGTCTCTTGAAGTAACAAAATGGCACTGCAATAATATTGATCTAACTTGGCTAATGCGGTGATGTTAATGCGAATTCCAAAGAAAAAAATGAAATACCACAATGCACAAACACTCAAACCAATCTGATATAAATCGTTTCTTGGGTGGCTTGTCCTAAACGGGCATGTTCGTAAACCGTTGAGCATGCGTGTGTCGTTATTAATCAAGTTGTAGGATCATTTCATTTTATTAGTTGGCAAAATGCGTGTGCGTGTATGGTTGTGTGCAGGCATCTCCTCTGACCTTCCTGCACTTCACTTGCAGTTTCCGCTTCGTCCACGAGCGTTGCATTAGTAGCGTAATCATAATCGAGATCAGACTGGATTTGAGTTTCTGTGGTCGTGGATGCGGTGCCTGAAGCATGAAACACATGGTTCGATGTCTTTGCGCAAAATACTGGTCGAATTATGCACACAAATCCTCAGGGAAATCGTCCTTGCGAGATTACAAGAACGGCTAATCCGTTGCGACTTTATCGTACAAGATATTCATCCCTAGTCTAGTCTAAAAACTATAAAATGTTCATTATAGCTTTACCTGTATAGAAATCTATATGCTTCTTCTCCACATAGGTTGTATAAGGGATGCTTAGCTCGCAAATAAATTTGGTCACTCCTGTTAGGTCCTCTTGCTTATATGACATTACCCTGGTCAAGTTGAATGTCTTATCTTCATTTTGTGTTTTGGTAAACTTGTTTTCACCATCATCGTCATCGTCATCGTCATCATCATCATCATCATCATTGTTATCATCATTGTCATTTTCATTATCATTGTCATCGTCGTTGTCATCGTTGTTATCATCCCCGTCTTCCAGTGCGGGTTCATCACCCATTTCAAGGTCTAGGACCAATTCATCACCTGTTCCACTATCATACGTACTTGAACCATTACTAAAAACAATAAAAGTAATAAGCCAATCGTCTTATCACGAATACAAAAGGCGGAACTTACTAAGTAACCATTGTTATCTTCAATTCCGGTTCCGGGTAAACACCCGTGGCAGTGCAAATCACTACATCCTGATCGTCCAAATGCACGAATTCAAACTCTTTCGCTGGTTCTACAAACAGAAGAATGTAAAAGTTTTATAAATAAGAAATGTTAATAGTAGAAACTAAAGAGAAACAATTGCAGTGCGTTTGCATTGCAATTTGCTGATGTAATTAAAGTTATTTCCGTAACAATTTTTCATTTGAGTTGTTTCGTTAATAGCTTCAAGTAAAACAACAATACGTATAATATGTTAGAGAGCAAGAAACAAACGAGACGAAACAAGAAACACTCGTGCTGTACTCGTATTGTCTTTTGTGCGGGGCAGTCGAAGCATGACAGACGTGTGGCGCGTACAAACATCGTTTTACTTTCAAATTGTGTGCGATAAGATAAGATCAAATAGGCTTCTCTGGGGTATATGCGCGCTCTGCCGCCGCCCAATCGCACAAATAGAAATGGGCAAGTTTGGTCCTCGTTTGACTAGCGAAAGACAAGTGTCAGCGTGTAATCAAAATGCGAATCTACTGACCGTAAATAATCATCTTCTTAGTGGCGGCGTCCTCCTCGTAGAAGCTGGTGATTTTGCACATGTAGTCGCCGGACAAATCCGGCGTGACGTCCTTAATCTTGAGCGCGCGATACATTGTCGCAGGATTATTCGTCGCCTTGAAGCTCAAGTCGATTCGGTCCTTGAGTGAGCCGAGCGCCTGCGGCTTGCTGCGGTCCGGTATCCACTGGTAGATCAGCTCGTGCATGCCGTAGAACCATTTCACTTCGAGGCCCTTCTCGTCCTTCGCCTCAAAGTCGCAGTCGAGGATCACCTCCGCGTCGCTGCCGCTCTCGATCGTCGATGGGACTTTCAGATCCAGGATGCGCAACGTGCCGGCGGCTGCAAAAACACCACACACGCGATTAGAACATGTCATAATCGAATTATGCAAATCTTAATTACGTGCTAACGCACACTGCAATAAAATAGCAGGCAAGCCTGAGCCAGCTAGCTACCTGCAATTCTTTCTTATCTCTATATTCGCGTTTGGCGCTGCGGTGGTTTATTCCTTATTTACTAGCGTGATGAAACGTATAATTTCACCTCTCTCCTAATATCATTTTTATATTTACGTCGCCGTGTCGCCGAGGTAAGCGCGAATAATTCCGGAATAAATCATGCGCACGCTGCATTTTATATATCCTCAACGTCGTCGTCGTCGTCGTCGACGGCGGCGTATTTGTGCATGAAATTTTTAAAACTTAAAGCGCGCTCCAGCTATGCACACACGCCATTAAAAATGCAACAAGGAGCAGCGTGCGCGCGCTAGCCCGCTTTTCCTCATGGTTTTAAATGTAATTCCGAGCGCGCTATTGCGCGTACTTTTTTACGATTGCGTTCGCCTTTTTGTGCGCCGCGTGCGACGTTATGAAATTGATCAATGGATAAATAGGCAACTGGCATTTATCCATTTATGAAATTACGGCGAATGCCCCGTGCATGTCTCGCCGATAAATGATTGAGCGAACATCATCGCGCGGCGCATTTTATGTGAAATCATTTCGTGCCGGTATCATTCCTTTGAAATGAATAAATTACGATCGCCATGCCATTGTGTCTTAAACATTTCAGCATAAAATGTCATATCACGTAAAGAGACATATTTAACTTGTTTACGGTTCTTGTAGATATCTCTTGGAAAATGTGAGCCAATTGGACTTTGCGTACCTAGTTCACTCGCCCCGCTCACTTGCGATGGTCAGTCATGTGTTCTATACGCGCTCATGTGGTGATTTACTTGTTGTCCGAATGCGCGCTTCTTCCCAAGAAATGAAACGCTGTGAAACGGTCAGCGCACAGCAATAACACAAAAAGAATATGTGTATGCGTTTGCGAAGCGGAAATTTAATGTGCTGCAACGCATCGCCACACTTGAAAAACCGGAAGTGGACAATACGCGTCGGAATCCCTGTCTCTCTCTGCCCCCGTTTGGTCTGGCATGCATGCGTTCACAGAGCAGTCGTGCCATCATACAATTTACATATTCCAAGGGTTTTACATTATGCACATAATACGCGAGCGTACAGTCAGCGACGAATAAATGCTATACCTACAGGTGATTCACTGGCATGCAATCAGACAAAAGATGCGCGACTCAAGTGGCATGACTGTAGTTTGCATAACATGTGGAATTGCTTATCATATAATATGAAATACTAAAATACTAGCAGCAAGAACAAAACGCACACGCTGAGTTTTACTTGGGCGATCATCACGACTGACAATGGCAAGGAGGTTAAATCCACGGTGCAGAATGACGGAATTTTTCCTATTTCTTAGCGGTTCCAGCATCTATCTGCACAGAGTAATCTGTATTTATTCAGACGCCTCGTTGGCGCTGCGCATTCACCGGAAGTGCACTAGAGAATACTTTTTTTTTGCGTTGAAAAATCTAGGTACATTTTATTTGAGAGCGCGCGTTGCAGTTTTTGCAAGTGACAACTTAATTTAAACTATTCGCAGCGGCTGCGATTCGTATGAAATACAATTATGCGCTTTCAGTGAGCTGTGAATTGTATCGTCGGGCAGCTGGTTAGGTTATTGGTGGATTTCGGATATTGGAACGCGCGAGCGAAAGTCCCTTTTCACTGATCAACGCAACCCTTCGAATAGGGTTTCTCAATACGATATTGCACCATAAATGCGTTGAATTGGCGTGCCGTTGTATACTCTTTCGAGTTGAAATGCTCGTCGACTTAAAAATAATCCCAAGCGTTCTGTGTCCGCTTGCGCGCGCGCCGCTCAATTTAGAAATTACGCGAAATCTGTTTTGGCAATACTCCCAATATTCTAATAACTAGCGAATCAGCGCATAAATATCCTCCCGTCTTTCCAGCCTATATCCGTTATCCTCATTCTCTTCGCCTTTTCTTCCACTTCACTGAATTGCGTTGGCTGTTATTTACAAACAATGTGCACGCATCCTTTACGAAAGAGAATGTAACCTAAAAACGCACAAAACTGTATTTTTTTTGTAACTAAACCGTATTGTTCTTAATAACATTGAGATAATTGTTTTTTACACTTATGAAGGAGATTGCTATTCCTTTATATTACATACTTGCTCCAAGTGTGTAGATCCTGTTGCGTTTTACTTCAGAGCACATGACACAAATCACCAACCACCTTTAACTAACGCATGCGTTTGCTTTACACTATGATGCAAGAAGACAATTCGAGAAATACTTGTTCAACATGCATAGAATACAATCATCTGCTTTCTATCTGCAATCAGCATTAATAATTTCCGAGGGCTTTATGCATTCTGCTTGAATAAACCGCAACGAATATGTAAATTTATACAACCAAATGAACTCATTTGTAGTTTGAACAAATAGGAGGTTAATACTGAACGCGTGCAAATTTCATAAATCAATTCAACTATGGAGCCAAACGGGATTCGTTCATGTTTTCGTAATGTTATCTTATGTATTTTTAAGATAAAATCAACTGATGATAGTTGAGCATCGTATCTGCTTGCCGCAATATATGTGTGTACGTCTGTTCGTTCATTCGTTCTCTTGTTCTTGAAATGAAACATTTCAATTACGAGTTTGCCCTCCGTATTGTTGGGCGCGTTGTTTAAATATCTAATTTCATCTGGTTGCACTGCGCATAACAATAACAATTCAACAATGGCATCGGATGCATGCTCATATTTCCTCGCTTGCCGCCGCCTCCTTCTTGAGCGAAATAGAGTATTATCATTAACACTTTGAAGATGCATACACGAGACGCGAGGGCCGGACGAAGTGTTCGAGTTTAACGCTGTTGCCGCCGCCACTGCATACGTTGCGAGTTTATCAAAGCATTCGCAAGTCGGCAACAGAAGAAGACGAGATGCCTGCCTGCCTCCTTGCCGCCTCACTAGCAACGCATTGACAGAGGGACTAAGGCGTACAATGATGTGCCTATGAGGGCTTTTAATCTCTCGGAATTCCGCCTTTGTTGTCGCCTCTCGCGCTGCTAACTTCATCTGGTGCGTCTTCGAGTACGACGGTTCTTCTCCTCTTGCTTGTGCTTGCCGCCGCCGACATTCAAGTCGCAATGTATGCGCATGTAAAACTGTCAAGCGCGACTAATTCGCGCAAGTTTTAATATGGTAACATTAGTAAAATGTTCGAATGTTGAGCGCGAGTTGAATACAACAATTTCGTAACTCTTCCTGCCAGTGGCGTACGCACCAAACAGTTTAATCCTTTTCCAGAGACTTTTGCGCGCGCGAGTTCCCTCTCATTATTTGAAAACCTCGAACAACCAACACACACAGAATAGAGTAGTAGCGCACATATGTTAATAAGTTTTTCGCCGGAACTAATGTAGTTTACTTCAGTTAGCTATTAATGGTGCGCGCGCTCAGTGCGTTGTGTAACACAATTCGGGATCTGCTGATGCACGAGGAACAATAAACGAAATATTTCGCTCGCCATTTGAGAGCAACGCCTACGCGTTTCAGCATTAATTTGCCAGCAATAAGTCTCATTGCAACATAATGGGATTCACTCCGTTGTATGCGAGCGTGGTCTTCAAGTTGACACAGGCTTTTTCGCACTACTCCTCTCTTCGTTCCCGTTCACCCTCCCCGCGATGGTGTGCGGTAATAAAATAGCAGTCTAATTGCAGCAGGTCTGGGTTTACATGCGCAAATCCTCGACCGACGAAATTCTGTTTTCAATGAAGTCTCCCCGCTCAACCCAACACTGACTAATGCCTTACGCTCGCGCCCGCCCGCCCGTCCGCCAAACATTCAGGACGTTTCGGCAATTTATTCCGCTTATATGTGAGTCCTGATTCGCGCAAGCAGTTTTGTTTTATATTTATGTGCTTTGCTAATTTGAATTTTACATTTTGCATTTGCAAAGCGCGCATACTTACACACATTAGCGCATTAATTTTTTGCGCGTGGGGTTGTGTCGAGGGTGCACCGAATATTGTGCAGTGAGACGGAAAAAATGTAAACAAATCATAACATAAAACAGGCCAATTTTCCAAGGCTTTCATGGGTAAATCGCATTAAACAAATGCCTAACGTGCGCGCACGTTTTGCGTGAACATTATAAAATCATTATTCAATGTTTTTGCAAGGACAGCGTACGAGGTGTAATAAACTATTCGTTTCGTATATACATATATGCATAATGCGAGCGGCGGCGCGAATTTTTATGATGAAATATTTGGCAAGCCGATTGGGCACTCGCCAACTGTGTTAAAAAGCGTTTTACACATGCTTCGTATATATTTATTTTTAAAAATGAACAATTAATTATTTTTTTCATCGATTTTATTTCGAAAAGCATTGCAAACTTTTGAATAACCTCTAAAAATGACTCGAAAAATAAAAATGATTCAAAGGAACCAAAACTAAAAGTTTATTAAGAAACTTGATTAAAGGGTTACATATAGTTGGGATTTTTAGAAAAGAAGATTTAAAAAAATTAAATATTCAATTAAAATATTTCTTTAAGAACATTTGAGAGCGAGTAATTTATAGCGGAAGATTTGCATACTACTTGCGGTAAGCTTGAAACTTTAGACGAGATTATCTGGCAAACTTTTTTCAAATTTGCAATTTCAGTGGTGCGGATTACTCATAAACTATGAATCGGTTCAACAACAAATTTTCAACAAATATTTATAATGAAACCAGATTGTATAGATGAACAAACATTTTTGAGTTTGCATGAAAAATATTAATTTGAACAAATAAAATCGAACAAAACGAGAATGAAAACTGAAGTTTTGTGTTCAAACCTTCACCATTCCTTTTTGAACCTGAGTTTTGACCAATCCTTCATTAAACGATGAAATGAACCACATCATTAAAAAACCTTCTTGAAACTTTGAATTACAATGAAGCAAGTACAGCGAAACATGTTTTTCTTAAAACTTACTTCGGAAAATCACGTGTAGTTAAGCCATTTTAAATATTTTTTAGTAGATAAAGATATGTACTAAACGATCCTGTTTAAACCTTTTAAAAAATGTATACTTTCAAAAAATGTTTACATAATGACTACAGAAGATTCAAGTTGAGCTTTTTGTATGGATATCATATAAGTACATTGCTTTGTCTTATTATTATTGTGATTAATGCTTATTTTATTAAAGTGATTTCTAATTGCTGGCGCGTATTGTGCTGGCAGGCATTGAAGCGTTAGGGAAGTGAACGAAATGAATGCCTAACAACAACCATCAACGCATACATGGAATGTGTTTCATAATATCAACGATGTACATGCATAACTGATCTTGTCTCTCTGTGTGTGACTCTGAAGATGCGCGCACGAAGCAAAAGCACAGCAAACGAGAAGCGGATGTAGCACTTGAATTTTTTTCATTTTTAATTTACGCACGTCACGACGTAATAAACGCCAACATCAGTATTAATGAATGCGCAATTAGTGTGTGGCTCTGCATATGAGTACATATAAAGTTTGTCGTATACGCGCCAACATAACCTACAAAAATAATCATTACCCATAGTTGAATATTGCATGATAATTACGCATTAACAATGTTGATTTATGAATATTTCAAATTATTCCAAACGCGTTTGTAAAAATGTCTTGTTTATCAACAATACCTAATAGGTAGGTACACTATGCAAATAGTGTAAATGCCAAATTAACCATTGATTATTTATTTAATTACGGGGTGAATTTTACAAATGGCTGCATTCCATAATAATTGCGTATACGTCCGTCGACAGACTAAATATAGCGATGGATTGTAATGCTAGTGTCAGTTGCATCATCACTGCAAGTGTCAATAATAATTCCCAGTAGACAATCAACACCCACACCCTCGACAACCCCTATTGGGGATGAAGGATATGATGGCTCTCGTATCATTTGCATACACAAACAACCCTTCTCTTTCGCTCTCTCGTTGTTATCAATGCATACGTATGAAGCACTTTACATTCAATTTTTAGAGCGATTAAACGTTAATCCAAAAATCCGAAGAGCCGTCAACGACTGGTTGGTTATTCATCGTATTCCATGCAACATTGTTGTTTTTTGGTATTGAAACATTCGTGGAATGAAATGCAGTAATTATCTGCGGCGGCAGAACGCAAAACAATCGCAATTATGCGAAATGCTTACGAAGAGCGGGTTCATCATGCATCAATATATAATAATGCAACGCAAACAAGTGATTTAAATAGAATTTCGCTAATAATTTACCGGCTGGAGCGGCGATGAACACGCATAAATTATAATTACAAATGACATGAAAACCTGCAAACGTTTCACTCGTTTTCAATCAATAATCAATTAATTGAATAAAGATGCGGCCGCGGCGCGAGGTATGCCACTCACACCCCCCATAGCCACCGCCGCTCTTGCCGCAGCCGGAACCAACACAGTGCCGGCGGTTAGAGACACCCACCCCCGCAACTAATACAAACACGCGCTCACATTGATAGCGGGTGTGATGTGACGCGCTGGAACAGCTCGTAATGGACGAGCCGAGCCGTGCTTTCAAATTCCATTATCTATATATAATTGTGTATTGAATAGGACGGATGGATTCGTTCGCTCCGAACGAATCGAATTATTAAAATTAAGTAGAAGGCTCTAATGCATCCACACATTAGTTATCCGTGCACTATGCAAGCGCTAGTCGGCGCTTTATTTTGTTTGTAAAGCAATTAGCACAAATCCGCAGTTAATTACATTTCATCAAGGTAATCTATATGCCTAAATGCAAATAGATAAATAATCAAACTAAAAAATTAATTCTCGGTATAGCGATCAAAGTAATATTAGTTTAATCAAGGGGAGAACAGGGTAATAGGGATCACTTCAGCGAGATTTCAAATCACAGTGATATCTTTCTAGAAAATTTTATTACTACCTATTATTAGCGTTATTCCTAAGATTCTGCTGATTCTCATTGCCCGCCAAGGTATTCAAGAGAAATCAGTACAAATTTATAATAACTCATCAAAGTTTTGAATATCATGACTACAAATTAATTATAGAATAATTTAGATTTACTTGAAAATTCCGTACTTATCGCTTAAATTTAAAAAAAAAACTATTTAAATCGCAAACGCGTGGCGATAGCAGGCCTGAGGTCAAGAAGGGTGCAGAGTAGGCATTTACTTAATTTTCAGGACAATAGTTTTGAAGATTTATTTTATTTGGCATTAGCGACTCTTATCTCAAATTAATACCTATTAATGAATTTTGGATGAATTTTGTAAATTAATTTAAAAAACTAGAAAAATATCTAGAACTTTACGCATTGTTTATCGTTGTTATAAATAAAATATGTTTATCATTTCGCATGTAATTTGTTTTTCAGTGTTTATCTGGCTAATGTTGGCCGAAAGTCAGGTTTTGTTTTTGTTGGCAGATGATACACGATGCACTCGTGATTATCGTTTATACACATAATTTAAATTTGATATTTAAATTGGAATTTCGATACGCACTTGTGCTAAAGCGCCACTATGGCTATTAATTTAACCAATTCCCTAATTAAATTCCCATTTTTAATTATCATTAAAATGATATTAACGCCGGCGTGCCCGGAATGAAACCGCAGCTGATTAACAAATTAATTAAATTGCAAACTAGCGTTGCTTATTTTTGTTACATCAACCTTCATTTTTATAGATATAAATAAAACGAGTTTCTAATTAGATTGCGAGTGCGGTAAGGACGTAAAAGATTTTTGTGCGTTTACAGGTGTAAAATCAAAAGTGGATTAATTAATGAAATAGAATTACTTAATTTATTAATGCATTCGCGCGCGTGGCGCATTTCGTTTCGCGCTGGCAGTGGAAAAGTGCAAATGAAATAAATTTTTATCTGCTCATCGCGAATTCTTTTTCACGGCTTCACGGAAAACGGGGGGGAGAAATATCAAAGCAAAGCCGTGCGGGAGCGAAGCGCAGCAAAGGCGAAAGCAGTGCACAGTGGCAAGAGAGCATTAACGCCATCCGACTAACGAGTAAATAAAAGTGTGTGTATGAAGAGTGCATCAAGAGGGCCGGCTGGTGCAATGCCAACAGCAGTAGCAGCACTACAGAGAGAGGTGGCTGGCACGCTCGTTCCTGCTGCTGCTGCTGCTGCTGCTGCTGCATAGGCGATGGCGGATGTTGTCGGGAAGTCCACCTTACAAGTATTGTATATCCGGCGGCACGTGCTGGACTGTGACGTGTGCCTCGACTATCTTTGATCCAAGTCAACACACCACATACAGGCATACCTCCCATAATCAACCATTTTAATCGAATAATTTACATGTTACCTTGAGATGCTTATCGTACGCCTTCGAGTAAATTAAAGAGCATAAAATTATAAGTAATTGGCCAAAATTTTGTACGAATCGGAGCATAAACTTCCTCGTTTATAAAATTACAACTTTGAGCATTTCTAATTTTATAAAATACGCTTGCGTTTCCCGTGTTTTTTATGAATCATGAAACCCGGAAATGTATTTGAATTTTTTGATGTGGCACGAGCGGTGATGAATGTCTGCAAAATTTTATGCCAAAAAAAGAAAGATCGACTTCAAACAAAAGTTGAACATTATAATAAATCAAAAATATGAGCAAGTTTTAATAGTTTTTGGTATTAAAACATTTCGAGATGAGGAAATATTGGAGTCACATGTGTATCATGGACACACATGCGATATGCGAAAGAAAAAGACGCGCATTCGAATTCGGTATTCAAAGGAAGTGCTCTCGAAGGAAGCATGCAGAGCACACACCCCTCGAGGCATAGGGAAAGCGCGAGCGCGTAAAGTCGTCGGAATCTTGGCTCGATACGTTCGTTAAAAATTACATTAGGAGCTGTTTTTTAGCGCACAATAGAGAGAGGCACGTGATATGATATGCATACATGCATGTCATGCATGAGCTGAGCGCGCCAAGAAATTGTTGTTGTGTGCCATACGTACGTACGTATGCGGATCTAAAACCTGCCGCAAGGGAGCTATAGCCCGTTACACACGGTGGCGATAACACTTCCGAATGCAGCCCTAGAAGCTCGGCGCGTCGCGAGCAACAGATGGTCAAAATCACCGAAACGTAACAGCGCCAACTGAACAACTGAATGCCCGCCTCTGGAGAGACTCGACACTATGCCGCCATTCAAAATGTATGCGTCCGCCAGCCAAACCGTCATTCCGTCCATCGGTGGCTCTCCTGCTTGCTTGTTTCTTCATCGCCGCCGCCGCCGCTGCCGCCAACGGTCCAAGTAATGCTACAAGTTAAATGACAGCGATAAACTAGACGCAGCGCGTGTGCTGTGCGCACTCTATCGCAACTCGGATCTTCGTCATTACCATTAAATTATTATATTATTTATGTTTCAGGCGTCCATCAAACACTTCTTTCTTTCTTGACAAAGTGCAATATGCCATTCTTTATATCCTGTTTCAGCTAGATAATGAAATATCTCTAGCACTTACATATTAATTTGCTCAATACCAACTTTTTGATCGCTTATCGCGAAATATTAAAGTTGTAAACGTCACGATATGTACATCAAGTGACAGCAGTAAAACGCAGTTTTCATTTGGAAAATTCATTTCCGCAATGATAAATAACGCGCACACAAAATATATCTTCATATATATCGCGCGCGCAAAACAAAAGACTTTAATTGCGATTTTACGCCCGTCGTAAACGTCAACGATGAGAAACCTAATTTCTAATTGAAATTAAAAATCAATCATTTTCCAACTTGTGCGGAAAGTTTACAACAACGCTTAATGCGAATGAATATTGCTCTAAGTAATGGCTGCGGCTCGTTTCGCATCGCGGAGAAAAATAGAGAGAGCACAGCTTGATTGAAATGCGTAAACTAATTACGCGTCGTATACGGCGTCGTGTAAGTCATTTGGGCGAATGTTCGCACCACGTAAGAAAAATAAATAGATGAGGCGAATAAATTGGTCAGCGAGAGCTTCGCGCTCTGGGATAGAGAGACAAGTGCGTTGCATTCGAATATGAGATAGCCATTGGGTGTTATGTGCGCTGCAACAAAGCGTATTAAACGGCTATAAACGAAATTGGATTCTTAATTGTGTTTGCTGTCCGTTTTATGTCGCCAGCGTTGCAATAATGTGGCCGGCGAACCGCCACGATTGCACCACCGCCACGAAGCGTGCGATCAAGCCTCCAAGGCAAAAGAAAACTCCACATCCGAGTGTCGCTTTTTCCATTGCCGCTGCTCGCTCCTGTTTCTATTTCGTGGTTGCTGCCACTTTAAGCCGCGTGTCCTCGCAGAGCGGTGTATTTAACTCTTGGCAAAATGGCATAAAGCAAGCGTGGCGGTGACGACGGCGGCGGCGGCGAGAGCGGGCACGAACGTGTGTATCAATATCATTTAATCATATTACGCCGCCTGCATTCACTCGCTCATTGTGTGCTCATCCAAGAAAATTGCGATCAATCATTCTATGCAAAGACGTTACGCGCCCTACGCTAAGCTAAAATGTGCCATTCCATTATTGGATTCCTGTTAAAAACTGAGCTCGATACATTTATAATATACATGCAGATCAAACTCAATTCCAACGCGTTGGTATATTTGGTACGCGCATGGATGTCATCGTTTTATTTAAACTTAAACCACAAACTTGCGCCGCCGCCGTAGTTTGCGACAAATATACGCACGCTTATTATAAGCGCATTCGAACCTAAAAATACATGGGACGTACGTGTGCTCCATTAACTAGTTTATTTGAATAACAAAAGTGTGGTTGGTGCACTTTTTCGCAATCTTTGCTTTCCGGGATGCGATACGAAAAAAGCGCGTGCGCGCGCGCCAACTTATTGGAATCTATTAATAAAACTTACCAAAGTTTATTGAGGCGGCGAGCAGCACGCAGAGAACTCGCCAGATATCCATCTGCATGATTGCTTATTAATAAGGCACTTGATCGAATCTCTCAATAATCCCAATGGCTGGGTTTCGCCCTTGATGAATAAAGAATCGCACGCACACACCAACTTTGGCGCGCGCCGCAAACTCGAAACTTTTCGCGCGCGCTTGATGAATTCCGTGTCGGAGTGAGAGTCACTTTTGAGGGAGTTATATGCTGTCTGTCAAAAAAGCGCGCGCGGGCTGAAGAATAAGCAGGCGCAAATGCGTATTTCGCGGACGGAGGGAATTTTTATTATTTCCTCGTTGCGCCCGTCACGTTGCCGGCGATGAATTGTACGAGCGCAGCTTCGTCGGCGGTGACGGCGACGGCGGCGGCGGCAGCAGCAGCAAGGAAATGTAGTAGTAGCGGCAGCGTGCGCGTTAACCAACCAACCAACCCGTCGACTCCGACGTCGCGTTGTTGCAACTTGTTCACTTGACTGGCTCGTGGCTCGCGCGCTTCGTGCTCGCAGCTGAACTGAAGTGAAGCCCAACGAGCAGCGCGCCATATCCACACATAGTCCGCCGACACGGCACATACACACACGTGGAGATCCTGCAAACGGAACCACACTATATTATATCCTACATGCTAACTCGCAACTCCTTCAACATATTACGGGAATGAATAGACAATATGCACACAAACGCAAAAGAGCGCGCGCTCAACCACCGTTCCGTACGAATTCTCAGCTGCACTTAGCATATTCGCGCGCGCATCTCATCCTTGTCCTTCATTTATGCATGATTATTGCGTTTTTTTGCGCGTTGTGCTTTCTGCCATTCCGGCGCCCGAGTGTTTGATATCAATGGATATCAAGAATGACACGACCCTTGCTCGCATGCTTGCTTCCTTGCCTTCAACTGCACCGCGCACAATACACGCTTGCGGTGGTCTAGTGTTATTACAGCTATAAAGAATATGACTCCCGGTGCTAAATGTCTACATTGTCCTTTGCTCGCGCATGGGGGCCCTATATGCTCTTAGATGATGAGCGCCTGCGATATACCTGCTAAAATCAATTCACGTGGGGGCATTCGCCACAAATAACTTTCAAGCAAATTGCATACGAGCAAGGCAGGAAGGAAGGACAACGACGACGGCGCCACCAACACGGCGAGCGTCATTGTCATAGGTGAAAAGTTAAATTTCATAAATATTAATGCATTATGGCATCAACGGCATGCCGCATGCAACAGTAATATGTAGATATGCGGCAAGCAGCACGCACATCGTGTTTTGTTGCTCTTCCTCATTTCCTTGACAAAGCGCAGACGAATAATTCGTGCACGTTTGAATTTTGCTTTTTACGCAATTAACTTCTGACATACTCCATAACTAGTGCATATTCAATTCCGCCCGTGCATCTTGATTACATATGCGTCCTTGTTATCCAATTATAGTTGAGAGCGCAAGATTCGTCCTTCTTCTGATAAATACGACAGAAAGCAGGATGGCGAAAAAAACACAAAGCACAAAGTTGTAACGTGACTTTTGTAATGACACTAAAAGAATAAAAAATATATCAACTTACAGCAAACAATATGCAATGTAAACTAAAAGGCGAGCCAACAAAGGAGCAGACGAAATTCGACGAGTATAATAAACAACGCACCGAAGTGCATATCATATTTTAAAAACGCAAAAGGCCGCTCTGCATTGCATTGGCGGCGAGATAGATAGCGCCCGCCAAGCCGCTGAAAACTTGAGCATCACATTACATTTGTTTGCATTCTTAATGGCTGCCACATTAGATTAGCGAGCGAACGCAAAAGCTGGCGCGAGCCGCACCATTATGGAAACTTTTCCTAATCGTGCCTGCATTAAGTCTGAAAGCCATTACTCCTCGGCGTGTATGTATAAAGGACAATCACACTATTGCACCACTGGCACTGCGTCCATTGCGTGTGGGTGTGCTGCAAGTGAAAAATGCAATGCATTGCCAATGCGTTATAAATATACGGCCATCATTCAATTTCGCCTGCTCTTACACTTGAAACTATATTTATTTCTCAATGCAACGAATGCGCTCTTGTCTAGCGCTCGAGCCCTATCAATGCACACATGGAACAACACACAACTTGTTACTTTTAGCTTACTTGCGCTCGGTGGCAAATTGTTCGAGTGCATCGGCGCGCTGATATTGAAAGTTGTGAGCATTTATAGCGGACAGCCATCGATGAATCTGTTGTAAACATCGTATGCGTTCAGCAGGCTCTGGATGTTAATGCGATTACACTGCGAGTTCTCCTTCAGTTCCTTCCACAGCTCCTGCGAAACAAAACGCAACGAAAAAGTATTAATAGCCTTACTTGTCAAATGCAGATGGACAGTTTGCAAATTCGCAGAAAACTTTTCCGGCTGTAGAACAATTGCAATTTAATTCGTTCGCTCCAGTTGCTCGATAAATGCTTGCTGATTGTACTCACATATCAATTGACTTCATGCTCATTTCGCAAAAATAATCATCTTCAATTTCGCATTGTGCAGAAACAACAAGGAAATACTGGACGTAAAAAAATGAGCGCTTTAACGAATCTAATTAGGCATCACTCGAATTCGAATTGAAGTTCTTTATCTGTCGTTTTATTGTTACCGAAAGGACAGAACGAGTGTGCGAGAGGCGGCACGAGGACTGCAACGTGACTCTGCGTCTCAACGCATACACATGTGAGATGTGCTGGCGGCTACCGTAGAGAATCACGTTCGTTCGCGTTTATTAAATTTGATCTTTATTGTTAAATTATATGCGAATGCGAGCTTTTACAACGCTTGATAACAAGATAAGCAGCGCGCGGAAGAGCGGCCGTGTGCTGCTTACAAGTGCGATATTAAGTAATTCGAGCTTTTAATATATCGTCGATGAGTCGCACTTTTTACTCGACTTTGATGCTTCAGCTTCCTACGGTTTAAATAGAAATATCTAATAAAATTGTTTACTTAGTGCAATAATGTTCGAGTCGCCCCATGCAATAAATAACCTGATGCACACAGAAGCGCACAAGAAAACATCGAGATAACGCTTAAAATACATCCGAAGGATGCGATAAAACACAATATCTTTCGCAGCGTGAAAAATAATAAAAGATGATTGGCGCTGGAGCGCCATGAGGATCGCGTGGCACGTAGTAAAACTTTAAATTTATGTTACCTCCATAGTTTAACTAGAACAAAAAAGATACTATTATGGACGTCTGTGCGACTTTTTGCTGAGACTCCTTCGAAGCGGGGGAAAGAGCGCCGTCAATTAAATATGAATAAAATCGAGCATTTCATAATTAATGATTTGCGGAGGTCTGATACAAACCTTGAGTACATCAATATTTTGCATGTGCTGCAGATCCTTTTTGCATACTTTGAGCGTCCGATCGGCGCGGTAATTATTCAAGCATTCATTAGCAAAATACCGCTTCAATTGGTACAATTCCTCTCCAGACGCCTCCATGCTTAAGTGCCGGCTCGCGCTGTCGAAGACAAGCTGCACACGCTGGCCATTAATTTCGATTTTGGCGGCAAGATTGCCCTCGTTAGAAATAATGTGCGATGGATTGATATTGTGGTACGCGTTGCGCACGAGCAGCGGAATGAAGCCGTCGACGTCGGGGGCGGTTTTGCACAGCATTTTGTACGAGTGTGTCACGCGCTTCTTTCTCATTGTCTGCGCTTCTTCCCCGCGATAAAGGCGAGCGATACGCTTAACGTCTTCGACAAGGCTGCGTTGGGAGCGTGTTATGCTCGCATCAGCGGTGCTGAATTTATAGGAAATGTCCGTTTGTATTGCAGCCAATTGGATTCGTCGCCAATTCGTCGCCGATGTGAGACTCACTTCAACGATTTCCTCATTCGAACTGCTTTTCCGCACTGGGAGTACCATCGTAATCGGGTTGACGGCGCGATGCTGCAGTTGGATGCATCTACATGTTTTGCAATTATCCGCAGTGATTGCAACATCAAGGAGCCAATCTTTAGACATAACTGTGTCATGTAAGACATTGGCAATGTATACTTCAATGAGAAATAGATTAGATTCGTCGTGCTGTGAAAGCAAATTAACATCTTCATTGCTAAGTTTATCTGGATAAAGATTAATTAGCTCTATCATCGATGGAAACACTTTCACGCATACTTGAAACAATTTGTCTTGGGCAATACTTGGATTGTTTATTATTTCATTTGCTTGCAGTTGTTTCTTGCATTGTTCAAACTTCTTCTTCAGTTCATTGTGCTTTTCTTCCTCTCTCGTAATCTCACTGATAATGTCTTTGTATTTATTAATGTCGTTATCACTGAAACTATTCATTGTTTACTACCGGTTAATAATAATAACACACTACAATTTATTGGGGTTATGTACAATTTTTACAGATGAATTAATTTCACAAAACTGGCACCGGGCGACATCTACAAGTACAATTTAACAACACACTTATGGAATGTTAGGAAATGATTGAAGATGCTCGCTAAATGTTTGAATTAATTCCTTATGGGCATAGGAGGAAATTAGGCCACGTTCCTTCATACTGAGCACGAGCCCTAAAGCCGTCTTGAGCACATGCTTCATCTCGTCATTATGCTTCATTTCCGAATCGGTCTTTGCTTGCAGTTCATGCAAGCGTAAAATCGCCTCTGACCTGCAATCAAACACGCATAATCGTCAGAGCAAATTAATCAAAAGCCAACACACAACGCGTTTGTACGTACTTTTCAACTTCGAAGCGGGCGCAAGAAGCCTCCAAGTTGGAAATGATTTCTTGTAGGCGATTGCAGTTTTTGCGGCTTTCCTCCAGCTGAAGTTTAATCGAAACAATGTGCGTTTCTTGCTCTTTGATCGTTTCTTCCATGCCGTGCGCCTTCATCTTCGTTGAATCCTCAAGCTGCCGTTCCAGTTCATTGATCATTTGTTTGGCCGTATGCACATCACTCAAGATCGCCGAATTCTCGGACATGGCTTTGTGCAGCTGCAGTTTGAAGTCTTCGGCTTGGTTCTGATAATGATGCAATTCAATTTGCGTCTGTTCCTGCGCCAAAATCAACGTTACGCATTTAATTAAACACAAATTCCTTATGCTAATTACACAACTTACTTTATACGTCAGCAATTGATCGCGTTCTTCCGTCAGTGAGTGAATCTTTGATTGCGCAGTCTCCAGCGAAACTTTTTCGCAAATTAGTACACGCACGGCTGTGAATAATTTCACTGCAAGTAGACGATGTGCTTTCTGAAGTTTTTCATGAGCCTCCTTGTACTTTTGTACCGTTTCGTTCTTCTGGACGAGCATTTGCTCGTGCCCGTCTTTCTGCTGCTCCAGCGCATTCATTTCACATGCAATTTCCTGGAACTTTTGACTATATTCACTGAAATCAAGCACAATCATTAGTGAAAGTTGAATCTTTATTAAACGTATTTATCATACAGTTTGAGTTGTTCAAGTGCGTCCTTGTATTGATGTGATTCCTCCTGAATATCATCGATGGGCATCTCCGAATTACGCAAATCATCAATAATGCACTCCAACTCTGCTTGATGTTTACGAGACGTTTGCAATTCGTTAACCAGCTTTTCCAACTCGTTCTGCAGTGCATTATTCCTCATCTCTAACGTGTTCTTATTTTCGGAAATCGTCTGCAATAAATCATTCATCTCCATGAATCTCTCTTCAAATTCACGTATTCTATCTTGCAGTGCAATAATTTCTTCATCGCGTGCATTCAAATCGTGCACAACATTCTCAACGTGCATGGGCGTTGGTCTTCCGGTTGTTTTGGAAGATTGATACTTTTCAATCATCTCTGTTTGGAAACTATGTGCTGTCATTCGTTCCTTTTCTGTATAAAAATACAGATAATTAGTTAAAATAGTTTCAAATACACGTGGATTACCCTCAGATAAAGATTTCAACTTTTCAGTTATTGAATAGGCATTTGACTTTAATATTTCATTCTCTTCAAGTATTTCTTGCAAGGCTCCAGATTTTACTTCGCATTCTTTATCTAGTTCAGTGCATCTATTTTTAAGTTCTTCTAGAATTTTCTTGTACTCCTGCAAAAGTAAATTGTTAAGTTATTCAAGTGAATGGAAAATTGGTTTTAGAGTTAATTACACTTTCACGCTGTCGTGTGTATTCCAATTCTTGTCGCACTTTATTTAAATCAGCTTTGATGTAATCCAAAGAACTCTTGAGATTTTCATTTTCCTTGGTTACATTCTCCATTTGATTTGCCACCTCCTCATAATGAGATCGCAAATATTGTATGTCATTTTCACTAGATTCTTTGAGCGATTCCAAAGCATTTGTGCGCTTTTCCAGGAGTTCCTCAATGTCATTAAGTCGTTGTTCTTTTTCTTTGACTGAAGTTTGTAGCGTTTTAATATAATCAACTAGTTTTTCTTGTTCCACCATTAATTTTATACACTAAATTGACAAATTATAATTTTTAATTAATATGTTGATTAATTAGGAGTGAATTTTAATTTTACCTTAGATTCAAGACCTTTGTTTGCTTCGGCTAAAGCATCTCGTTCTGAGACTAATTTCTTCACGTCTTGAACCAAATTTTTAAGCGCCGCATGCTCACGATAATAAGCATCTTGAATTTCTTTCAATTGTAAATTAGCATTGTTTTGAATCTCCTTCTTTGATTCGTCCAACATGACATTCTTCTCCAATTCGGCTGTCAGTTTGGTGTTGAGCACTTCTTTCACGCTGAAAACTTTGTTCAATTCTTCGCAAAGTGCCACTTTTTCCTTGCTGCTTTCCATTTGGAAACTGTTCAATTGCTTCACGTTGTTTTGCAACTGGTTGATGGCATTATCTCGTTCAGCTACTTCCAGCTGTAATTTCTCACCCAGTTGTTTATTATACTCGGCGATCATCTAAAAATAATCGCAAATTATTTCACTACTCTAAGGTTATTGCAATAGTAATAACCGCAAGCCTGCTTGCTTTTTTATTCATCGTTGAAACAGTGCCCTCGAGTTGATCAACTTTGGATATTTCCGACTTGAGTCGTTCATAAATCGCAGTTAAAATTGTACGTTCTTCCAAATGTCGCACGCGTTCGGTTTGCAATGCTGAAACAGTGCTCTTTTCCGCATCTAATTGATCTCGGAGCGAAGTTTGAGACTTCTCCAGGACGTCAATCTCCTTATGAAGCGTTTGCAATTGTTCATAGCAATTCTTCTGGTATGCTACAAGCTGTTGACGTTCATTCTTGTTCGTTTCAAGTTGCTTCAACATGATATTATTCTCAGCAGCAAGCTGAAAATGGAAAAGTTGTAAAGAGTGCTTAATTTCTAGAGAGTTATGCGAACATTATTACCGCAAAGTATTTTGTTTGAACGGTTGTAAGTTTATCCTGGGTGTTGGCCAACTCTTTAGCAATATCACCAGCACCAGTTGCACTTAATACTTGAGCCATTCCTTGAAGTTGCATTTGAAGTGAATTGTTTTCATGCTCCAACTTGTCAGCTGCGCATTTAAGTGCATTGCAATCTGCTCTTGCAGTTTCCACCTAAAATTAGTCAAGTATTATAATAAATTCAACTAAAATGTACTAAAAGTTTAATACATTTTCTTTAAGTGTTTCAACTAATTCATCACGATCACGAATCATTTTCTCCCTGCTGTCTATCTCAATGTCTTTTTCCGTAACAAACGACGAAATGCACGTTAATTTCTCTTCATGAGCAGCAATAATTTCTTTCAATCGGCGAATTTCAACTTCATATTCTGTGGATTGTTTGCTTGAATCACCCAACTTTGTACGTAAGTCTAGAATTTCTTCTTTGAATGGTTTAACTCGTGATTCGGCCAATTTCAAGTTATCACTAAAATTGCTTAATTAGTTTTAATATTTGCTTGATTATGTTTAATAATTTTACATTTCTCTTCGGGCTTCAATTAGCTCATTATTCTTGCTGATTAATTCATTAGTTAATTCGCTAATGAACGCTCGATTGAGATGCATTATTTCAGGAAGTGTGCGTGCTCCTTTCTATAAACAAAAGTTGTTGGTTGTTAGGTAACTATGTAAATAAATAAATAATGTAATGACATATTAAAATTTACATAATTTTTATACTTGATAGTTATATTTTACTGTAAATAATGCAAAGAATTAAAGATAAAGTTAAAATCTGCTGGACAACACCAGATGGCAAACCTGTCGAAGAGGAAATTATCACATATGAAACCGAAGAAGAAGTACCGGAAGAATCGACCTCCAGTAGTTCCGATTATGCATATCGTGATATGCATCTTGAAGATGTGAGTCTTGATAAGCTGCTACTTTTACTGGTGTTGGATAATTGCGTCGAGAAAGTTGGAATACTGCGTTGCATTACGCAATTGGATCATCAACTGATTCCACTCAAATTTCCCGAATATAAAACCATCGATGAACGTTTCGGCCAAGTGATGGAGTACGAACAGGATATTGCTTCAGAGTCAAAAAAGCGATATTCAGATTTGGTAATGATTCACAGCATTTTATACCGCACGATGGAAGAAATTGGCAGCGAAGGATCATACACTTCGCTCGGTGATGCAATACGTATAATTCGAAAGTTGGAAGAAGACGAGAAGAAACTGATTCGCGATGAGGAAGAGAGTCGAATTTTGGAAGAAGAATACAAACATAAATTACGTACGCAAAAACGGGTGTTGGAAGCAGAGTACAAAGATCGATTAGAGACACTTAGGCAACAAGAAGATCGATTGGAAGATGCTATTGGTAAATGTCATTCGAGCAATAACAATTTCTTTAGTTGTTCGGGTTTCAGCTTATGGTAAACTTGAATGCAAGTATTTAGAAGCTTGGGAAGCTGCAAGACGACATCAGGCGTTTGTTGTTCAGGAACGAAGTGAGAATAAATATCGAGATATAATTCAACAGCATCAAGTGCAAATCGAATTGGAGAATCGAATTCATGGAGAATTAATTAAATTCTTTACAGAAAATGCTGAGGTGAGAAAATTAATTTCTTGAACTCAACTCTAAATGAAAATTAAGGAAATTTACATTCTAGGAATTAAATAATGATATTACTTATTGGGTTTATCGATATGAAAGCGAAATAGAATCACGCGATGCAGAGATATTAAAGTTGAGAATCAATCGTGATGCACAATTGGAGAAATTCGATCAAATGAAAGCCACATACGAAACACAGAAAGATTTCATTGATTATTGGCAAGGTGTTAAGGATGAACGACGGATGGCTGAACAACGACGATTGCTGGAGGAATTGGCGGCGGCAAAGATTCAGCAATGGTGGCGGCAAGTGATGAAGAGAAGAGGTTTAGGTCCATACAAGAAGAAAGCGAAGGGTAAAGGTGGCAAGAAGAAGAAGAAGTAAACTTGCCTGAAATTTGCTCCAGTTGAATGACTTGACAATCGGCTGAAGTTGCATTTTCAGCATTTCCATATCTTGCATTATCATATTACCATTGTCACCGCATTCACGTAAAACACCATTGGACGATTGCAATTCGTTCATTAGTTTGGCAGAATGTAATTCATGATCCGCCTTTGACTTTTCCAGCAGCACTAAAAATATAAATTTATTATACTACATCTTTATAGTTACGTTGATTTCCTTACCTTTGCTATCGTATAATTGCGAATTGGCACTGTTGAGTTGCTGCTGAAGAAAATTTGTACGCTTTTGCATTTTCTTAATCACTTCTTCCAAATCACCAACTCGATTCATAATTGAAGATATCTTTGTTCGCAGTCGATCGTTATTGCGACTCATGTCATCTAATACAACTCTAGAAGACACTATTTTGAGGATTAATTAAGTATTTTTGAATGTTACAATTTTAAATTACTTTTTGAAGATTTAGTAGATGTTCTCGAACTAATGCCATAGCTAGATTTTAAATGTACGATAACGCTATTGAGTTTTTCATTTTTCTTCACCAATTGCTCGTTCTCCTCGAGCAATTCGCGATTCTGATGAATAATATTGTTTATGCTCAATTGCATTGTTTTCTGTTGTTCTTTGTACACTTCAACTTGCTGCATCCAGTGTTCGTTTGTCATGCTCATCGTGCGCTTCTCAATTTCTCCCAAAAGTCGATTATGATTGATGACAGCATTTGATAAGTCTTTTTCAAATTCTTTATCTTGTATGTACTTTAACAGCAGTTCTTTGGTATTTTCTTCGCTTCGCTCAATTCGTAAATTTAATTCGTTGATTTCGTGTAGAGTTTCCGCTTGTGTAAATTCACCAACAATATTATGTTCTCTAAATATAAACCACCAAGTTTAAGATTAGTCTATATCTTTAGTTTTTGTTATCTATAACGTACTTAAGTAAGTCACTGCATTATTAAAATTAGCCAAAGTAATGCAGGAATTAATTTCAAAGTTAGGCAACACTTTCAATTTACAGACATGTTTAAGACTTAGTTTTAGTTTTACAAACAATACATTTTTAAGCAATTTAGGTAAAAATATAAGAAGAGTAAATTCCGATCTCAATTTTAGAAAAATAAAGAGCCAAAAAATGCTTTTAAGACTTTAAATTAAAAGGATAATTAATTGCAATGAGATAAATACAATGAGGTAAGTCTATTTTAACAAAGAGACTCACATCTACCCTTAGTATTCAAATAATTCGGATACTTACAAATAAATTGGAGAAATAAAATTTTGCATGTATCTTCTATTTGGACCATCAATTGTAACAGGAGTAATTGCTCGATCAGCTTCATTCAAATGATAATCTCTTAGGAACATTTCATCCGATGCACTATTTTCACACTTTCGTGTTGATTTTGCCGGCATTATTTTCTTAATAAAACGTGATAATTTTGAATTTGAACCTTTCAAACTTATAAGCGCCTGAAAGTAAACAAAATCAATTTTTGGAATCAAATTGTAATTAGTTGATTTCGCGTTACATGTGCTCTTTTACGTGTGTTTCTTGATCGCAAATTTTTGCTACGATACGAGGATTTATCGGATGCTGAATCATGGATATTTCTGGTTTCTGGCATAGGAGACCCGCACAAATCGTCCATTAATTGAATGCGATTACAGTCACGCGGGGTATTCAGCGCACTCTGCCCCCCAGAATCATCAATGGGATCAGTTTCGATCGTGACGATGTAAACTAGAAAGTTCTTGCCGCAGGTCGCAATGAACTTCTCCTTCTCGGCCGCGCCCCAGTTGCACAAGTAAATATACTTGTTCAAAGGGCTCGCCACCGCCATCACATTGCGAATTATCCTTGCGTCGTCTTGGCTAGCAATCCGATTATTCATCCCAATCATCCCACACAGTAAATTTAAAACTTCTAACATGTCTTCTCATCCACACCGTTTATGATTTTGCAGCTGACTCTTTTCGCGAGATGCACTTTAAAATGTCTAAAATGTATTTTGCGTTATGAGTATTTGCAGAAATATGGAGAGAAATGATTCTTCCAAATGGTGTATGTGTGTCATCGCATTTTTGATGCTTTGTAATGAAATGAAGACTGACAAGTAATTGAGATGTGTCCATCAGAATTATTTTGACTGTCATTAACAATAACACGCATGTAACATTTTGTCTCAAATTTCGGAAGCTTCTTGATGTGGGATATAAAAATTAAAGCGTTAAAAAATTAGAGCGTCCTTATTAGTTGGAATACAATAAGAATCCTTTACAAATTCCAATTGCATTCCCATTGGAATCTATTAAGCGTACAACTGTATACAAACTGGAATGGAATAAGAATCTAATGCAAATTCCAATTCGATACTTATTGGAATGTAGTGAGAATCTAATTAGAATCCTACTATAATCTAATACGAATCCACTTGAATTCCATGAAGAATCTAATAAGAATCCAAATGGATCCCAATTCAATTCTCATAAGATTCTAATTGGATTTCCAATAAAATCTAATAAGATTTCTATTGGACTTCTACCAGAAACTAATACGAATACAATTAGATTCTAATTCAATTATAATTAGTATTCACTTGGATTCCGAATAAAAACTAATAATTATCCTAATTGATTCCAATTCAATTCTAATAAGAATTTAATTGAATTCTAACTATTTAGTGGCGTCTCTATGCAAAGATGTAATATTAATAGCTGCGAATAAAGGAGTGGCAGCTTTATATAAATCATACAGAAATAATTGGACTTCTGATGAGGAAGCGTTATTCAAATAGTGCAGAGGTGGTTGCCTATCACAAGGTCTACAACTTCGTTCAACTCAAAGGAACATTTAAACATTTAATTTAAAATTGATTAAAGATAGGACTGAGTACTGTCGAAAGGTCATTTATATATTCGGTGGTGCTAAAGCTTTTCATGTCAAATTCTTATAAGATAAATTCATGTAATCGGGCTATTTTTAAAAATTAAAAAATAGCAAAATAATCGTTTAAGTGTCCCGTGTGATACTCATTCATATACACTTGCCTGCTTATCATCAATAATTGTAATCAAAACAATACTATGAGCTGTCTCATATTCTGCTGTGCTTTATAATATATTTTAACATTGAGGATACATCAGTCATATCACATGATTTAAAATTCAAATTATTTAGAAATTATTGTACCTACATATACTAATTCAGCGTCGTCCGTACAAATAATGATAATAATAGTAATAATGATTATGAATGCGTCCCATTGAGCTCCTTTAATTTAAATAGTTTTAATAGTGCTTCGCTTTAGCGACGTTTATCAGGTACAATTAAATGGAACATTCCATGACCGATGCCATTTCAAGTATTCGTGCAGTCCGCATGAGCGGGGACTTATTTGCATCTTGATCAGTCACGTTCACCTTGTAACACGGTTGCAGCACGTCCTTATCAACTGCAAACCGTAGCAGTATATCCAGAGATAGCAACTGATCACTTGTTGGTCTGCATACCGTATAGTCTCCTGCAAATTGTAACACGTTCTAGAAAATGATACAGAGCAAATTGAAACGCAAATTGCATACCTATGAGTGCGACTATTAAATGATTTCGTGCTCGACTCTGCAGGGTGTTGAAGAAACCCAATCCTTCAAAAATCATGCCAGAGTCATCGATCAGGAAATTGTATGGAATATCTGCTGCTCCCAGAGCTTGTGCATTATGCTGTAAATGTTGCACGATGCGAGTGCATGAATTGAACTCATTACATCTTTGTGTTCCGGTGTCGCTCAGCAAAACGTATTGACTGGGAATGTTTATGGTGTGCAAGGAGCCATTGCTTGGTGACGCATTCCACCTGGTGCGTGGAATTAACTTGAACAATTCGGGTACGAAATCGAGGCCTGTGGAAAAACAACATTGTAATTACGACTGCTTTCGTTTGAACACATCTAGAATTAATGTAAAATATTATGTGGCGATTTTTATGCGGTGCTGAGTAGGTAAATGTGCAAGTTAATACCTTATTTGCTAAACAGGTAAAACGGCAAGGAACTGGTACGCCCCGCACTAGGCAATGCCGTGTCTGATGTCTATAAAAGAAAGCATCATGTTTTGTGCTTGCTGCAATACTATTGCATACAAATGCGTTTTACCCCTTTGTCAAGCTACCGAATTGCCAAGTATATTTGATGCGTAATTTGACTCAGCAAATTGCGCGCGATGAGAAAGTGCGATGCTCACCTTCGTGGAAAAGTAGGTATGTGGCGATGCCAAGACCGGTGAAGAAAAACATGAACAACGCAGTGACCAACAACCAGCTGAATTCGTTTTGATTATGACGCGGGTATCGGGTTATCCCACTTTCGCAATCGGATTGAGATATTTGCGAATTGTTGCTGTTGGCGCGCACACTTCCGCTTGAATCGGTGGACTTGCTGCTTATCAATGGTGTGCGTTCGTTGACTGACAATGTTGTATTTGCGTGGATGCACACAGCGCAAAAGCCTGGCTCTAAAAATTGATAAACATTAAGCAATTGTAGTTATTTATGCACTTTTGCGATAAACCAATGCAGTAAACATGATTTTTAAACAAATATGTAGAAATGTACTTACGTTTCTTGCTTTTCGAACCCATTTCGATGTTGTGTGCTTGCTGCCCTAACAATGTTTGACCCTCTGCGCACAAAGTGCGTGGTCCCTTTTACCTGGCGCTCTCGTTTGGTTGGAATGAGGTAGCGTTTTGGCGTACCCTTTGTCTTGCTGCCGAATGCACTCTTCTCTTGTACCTCAGGCTTTGTCTGTCGTGGTGGTGAAGTGGACAAGCGCATCCAAGGTTCTCGTGATTTGCTACATTATGCCTGGCGTATACAGCTGCCGGTCCCAAAATATCCGCCTCCAACATCCAACAACAATGTGCACGCGTTGCGCTTGATGTGCAATGTATAATGCTCGAAAAAAATCGCGGCTCCAATCGCTTCCTCCTAGTTGCTGCTGAGTTAACTGCGTATTGCGTTTTCGTTTGCCTCGTAGACACTTTGAATCCGAATAAATTCACTTGATGCGTGTGCTCTGCCATGCGCGATTGTCGAACGCTCTCAGCGTAATTCGTGCACCACTGTCGACCGCCAACCTCAGTGCGCTTCCTTTATACGCGCCCGTAGCAATTCAGCGTTATCAACGCGCGCTGCGATGAGTGTGTGTATTCAAGATTATGATATGCGTACGTTCAGCATGTGTGTATGATGTACACAGTCAATGCGCGATGCATGGATTATCAATATACATCTACGCTTCGTATATCAACATCATAATGGCACGCGGTGACAAGTACGCGCCCGGACTTGATAAAGTTCGTTATTGAAGCGAGGGTGGCTTGTTGCGAACGAGGGCACAACAATATTTGAATATTTCTCGGGATTTTCATGACACGAAACTGAATTCCAGCCAGGGATGATTGGATGGCCTGATTTTATTGCAAATACATGTCAATCATTGATATTTTTTCTTTGTGCTAAATCCAGCGAGATCACATACAATAACCACGCGCACATCCCCGATATCAATATTTCATTCCATGTAAAAGGGATATAAATTTTTATTCCCCTAAGTAAGCAAAAAATTGCAGACTTATTTTTAAGGAATCATAATATTCAGGATTTATGACAATGATAACCAAATCAAACCAAATCCTCGTTGAAATAAATACTACTTGCCTAAAAGTTTTCAGAAAAGTAATAAAATCAGATTTGAGTTGTTTTTTAAACCGATTGATTGGTTTTTGAGCGAGTGGCATGTTTAAATTATTTTCGCATGACCCAGTTAATTACAATTTGTATTAATAAACACAGACAATGACCGATTAATTTGGCGACAGTTTCTTATCGGGAACAAATGGAAAAGTAATTCTTTTTTGTATGTACTTTAGACGGAAAGAATGTTGGTCACTTAATCTCAATCTTTATTAATATTCATAGACGTTGATTCAATGAATAGAAATGATCAATTTAAGTGGCTATTGTTTGCTTATCAAGTACCAACTATTACAATAAATTGTGCATTCCCATTATGCATTATATAATATTCGATTAATACTTCATCATCGTAATCATCAACATATAGCAAATTTGCATATCAATTAACACATTGCCTTTCATCTGTATACAGCGGTTGATATTATTAACATTGAATGCGATAACATGCAACATATGTCCATCAACACCATTATAACACTACAAACAGTTAGACAGTTCATCAAAATAACATGATTAAAGTACAAAACTTTCAGTTGAAAAATATTATTACACCACAATCCACAATCGGAAGACTGAAGATCAAATGCATTTTATTGACACAATTCCATTATGTTATCAGTCACACGTCCAATTGCACTGTTTACAGTTGGTCTCTTTATTTTGAAACAAATTAAGCAACTTGAACAAACCAAACGGAATTTTACGCTTTGATCTTGACAGGAAATAAGTCCGTTACTGTGCGTGTAAGTATTAATAAGTAGCTCTCATCTTCCGAAATCGTTTACGTGATAAGAGAGTCATTGTAGAAAATAGTTTCGTATAGACTGATAATGCGCAAGTAAATTGCATGTGACGCCATTTAATAAATAAGATTTGTTTTCCCTCTTCCAAAATTAATTTTAGAATACTTATTTAATATGCATTTGTGCATAAACAATGTGCAAATGGCGTTTCATTGTACATATTAATAATAGATCTTGATGAATCCTTGAATATGTCATTGCCATCAGTTGCACGCATATCATCAAAAGCAATCAGCCAAATTGCACTAATTAATCAATTAACACGAAACAATGACAATATGCACGAGCACATATATGCAATTATGATTCAGTTAAGGAAGTAATGAGTTTAATTTCATTTTGTCTTTGTTCAGTTTAGCGGTTAATACATAGTTTTTTCTATGAGTAAGTATTGTGCAAATTGCTCAATATTTATTTTCATCTCCCAATTGTATAAGTACAATCAATTGATAAAATCACATGAGGATTATGTTTAGAAATACAAAGGAAATTTTATTGGTTTACGAATGAATGTTTACCATTGAAAAATATTGATTGAATTATGAATTTGTCCGGATTGCGTCGGAATATTTTATTCAATCTCATAATGAATTTAATATCCTATTATCAACTGGAATTACTAAGTAGTTAGGTACGTATAATTACAAAGAAGTATAATTTATTTACAAATTTAGCTAGTTATTCTGTTAGTCTAGTTCTCGGATAACGTGTTTAGCCATTGCGGCATTTTCTCGTCTATTTTTTAGCCGTTCCTGCCATCGTTGCAGGTTTTGATTGACCATATCCAACAGTGGCTTCGTTTCCGGGACCAATTTGTATAGGAGCGCATAGCACGGCGTGCAAATATTGAGCAGGAAGCCGACTTGCGAGGCGGGCTGCTCGTCGGGGCGGTTGCGATCCATCATTGGGAGCGGGACGCGTCCAGCCGCCCGTTCAGCGTCGCCCTGGTCGTAGAATTCTTTGAAGATGATCTCGACGGTCTTCACCTGGACGTCCCAAGGCTTCGCACTGGCCGATAAATCACTCGCTGTCATGGTGATTGCCTGCAGCAGCGTCATGTGCTCGGATTTCTCAAACTGAAACTGATTGCGAGCGACCAAGCACTCGAGCTTTGAGAGGTTTTCCATAAATAGCGCCAAATCCGTCGCAAGGATACAGTGCTTGATGAGCGCGAGTATTTTCTTAAAGTCTGCATTTGTGAATTTATTAAATATATTATGACCATCCTATAAAACAATTAAACAAGTTTTAATTCAGTTTAGGAATGTAGGTATTTTGCAAATACCTGTTGCAGAATGGTGACAGTCTGATTGAAATGATGATGTTCCATCGTGGACGTCGAGTAGATACTCGCGAGTGGTGATTGCGTGTCCAGCATGAACTTGTTATTCTTGCCACGATGGTCGAGGTCATGGCACAGTGCCCCGATGAAGAGTGCCAAGCGCTGTAATGGAAGCAAAGCGCATAAAACACACGAGGCGAAGGGCAACTAACGCATTAATGTTCGTCATATAGTAAGAAATGAGCTTGCCGTGAACGAACAATGCACTTAGCGTCTGATGGCTTTTTTGAGCCAAAAGGTTATGGCAATGTTCAGCGTGTTATTGTGTCAATGAGGCTGGGAAGACATTTCTTGCTTGCTTGCTGTTGGCACCAGGATAAGCATATTATTTGCAAGTAACTGCGAATAGGCGGACGCGACGAACAAACACATCGTGGAAATGGTAAAAATGATAATGGTATTGCTTTACGTCGTGACGATGCTGGCTGTGATGATGATCATGACCAAACGAATGCAGTCAAAGTCCGAACTCGTGAGAATATTCAACATACGTGAATGGCGGCACATCACCTACGTATTTTATAATTCTCTTGTTTGCATATAGGGTGTGCACACAAAGTATATGCAATTAGCATGCGTGTTAAAGTACAGTTTTGCTCACAATGAGAATACGTTTTTCTTCATACTTCAAACAGCCACTGTCATTTCGTTAATGACTATGAAAATACGAAAATATTTGCTTTGCACTTTAGGTCAAGTCAAGCATGCTTCTCCACTCAATAAAACAATAGTTTATTGTGTGAACATTTAACTAGAGGAGGGAATTTTACCGTTAATCGAATTTGAACAAAGTTGTAATATTTCCTGTCATATTGAGGCAATACTTCTATTGGCTTTAACTCAATTAATTAAGCAAGAACTTTGCCATTTACATGACAACTAACCAGTGAATTTAATGAATAACTCGAGCACGCTTGTGTTTTCCAGCGTTCAACGTATGTACGTAAAGCATTCGAGCACGACGATTATTCATTCAAATGAGGCAAAAGTTTTGCGCGCGTTGAATTAATGGAATTCACATAAAATGATAGCGCCATAAATGCGCATTATACTTATGCGCGTCTTGAAGAATTAATACGTCAATTTAGATTGATTAATTATGCAAATTTACTCGCCGTTGAACAACACGCAGACAAACGCGTAGGGCTCTCGGGCATAAAGTATTCAGAGAGAATTTGTTACAAATTACTTTCTAACTGTAGATGATCTTCATCGTTATGCGTTCATCCCAGTTCATCGTTCGTTCGTTCGTTCGCTCGTACGATTCGTGATCAGCGACTTATTTAAATTGCTTTCATGATCCGATACGATACAAGCACGTTTGTAATTCCAGACGCGCACATATGGGAACATACATATTAATAGGATGGTGAAAAAACACGATAAAATGGCAAACGCAAGAAGCAGGAAATTGCATTTAAATTGCCACCAATAAAACACTCACTCACTCACTCACCTCGAGCTCGCCAAACACGCTTTTCGAGCGTTTGATAATCGTGTACATCGTGTTCGCGACGGAAAAGCCATGCGTCCAATTGTGATAAGGCACACGGCGGTAATTTTTCTTCACGGTTAGGATGAAACGCACCAAACTGGCACGGTCAAATTGCTGCATCCCAAAGAGATCCGCGAACATGTATATTGCATGTCGCACCTGCTCTAATTCCCGTAAATCCAGCGGATTAAAGTAGTAATCATCAACGCCTAGGATACATTGCGGGATCGGTTCGCACAATGCAAGTTGGAATTCCTCCTCGGTGCAGGATCGATGATAGCTTAAGACCTCGACGGCGACTTTGTAACGCTGCTCAGACTTGCGAATTTTATCGTATAGTTCGGCGTGGTGCAGGGCTAGACCGCAGTAAATTGCGAATGCTCTGAATGCCCCTTCGTCCTGCGTGGTGAAGACGCCGATGCGTTTATTTACCATTTGGACAACGCCGATTATCGAGTCCTTATTCCGGTACACGGGCATGCAGAGAATCGTGTTGGTTTTATAGCCGGTTTGGCGGTCGACGCCGCGATTGAACCTCGGATCGGCGTACGCGTCCTTTATGTTGCAGATTTCACCAGTCTTGGCCACAATGCCCGCAATCCCGGTGCCTATCGGAAAGCGGATTTCTTCATGGATGTGTGCGTCCTGCTCCGTCTGATCGCCGTAGTCGAAGATTCGCGAATAGAGATCTTTGCTTTTTTCGTCGACAAGGAACAACGATGCTCGATCCGCGTCCACCAGACGCTGAGCATAGTCCATTATTTTCGTGACAAGCACGTCCATGCTCACCATGTCCTGAAAGATCGATCTGCAGAGGGAAAATGATGCATGAGTAGAATTTTAATTCAATTTGTCACATCGACATTAGGTACATAAATTTCAATCTAGTTCTGCAAGTCCATCCAATACAATTCGATTAAAAGTAATTTAATCGAAGAATGGAAAAACACTCGGAATAAGTATGCGGTAAGCAACTCGTAAATCTCGTTTGGGTGGCATCGCGTAAGAGAAAAGGACGAGCGAGCGGAAAAAAAGGAGGCGATTACACCCTCCCAAGGGGAATTTCATTTTTACGCGTTGCGAAGCGACGTGTGCGCGGTTAACACAGCCGTCGCGTCGGCGAAACATTGCAATTTTCCAATACACTTACTCGACGACGTCCAACAGGAATCCGTTGAGCTTACGCTGCTGATCCATATTGTTGTAGAGCTGCGCGTAGTGCAAAGCAATGCCGCCCCACACCAAGTAGCTGAGGGCAATTTTCTCCTCGTCCACGTAGAACTCCTGTTGGTCGGCGGTGCGATACAGCTCCAGAACGGCGGACAAACGATTCGATTGCATCACTGGCAGGCAAAGCAGGTGATAATATTCGTCAACAACAATCTCGTTTTCCTCCTCCTCTCTAGCCTCATTCTCATCCCCTACACCATTATTATATTGCGTCCTCTACAAACACGTAAAACAAACAACCATCAATTGGTTTAAAATCTATGTCCTATCCTCCTAACCAACAGTTGCAATATAATCTATAAAGTTTAACTAAACTCTTACCAAATGAGTAAACAAAGAACTTTTTTTACTCTAATAATAGTGTAAAATTATCGGGCAATGGGAATCACCATTATAACTACTAAAATATAGTCCTAAAAATTATAGTCCTGACGTTTTATAAGTTTTCAGAATGGTATCAATTTAACACAGAAAATCTTGATTAGGTGACTCCTATTACCCGTTGAAAGTTGAATAGTTGCACTTACAAACAGTCTATGGGGAAAGCGTTCGTCCTTGTGTCGCTTGGACGTCCTAATTGGCTCCTTGTGCTTGACCACGTAGTTGGCAACGCTTTCCAGATGCGGTGCGGACGATTTCCGGCGGGGCCATTCTCTGGAGGTTGCAATCGTGGGCGAACTTTGTACCGGCGCGCTGCAGAAGCGCAACTTTTCCGGATTGTCCGGATTGTCGATTAGGAACAATCTGTGAATACACATGTGCTCTTCATACATACGCTCTTCGCACAACTGATGGGGCGGCGGCGGAAAAATTACGCGCGCTGAATTTCAACTAATCCAATGTAAGCTCTTAAAACTCCTCGGAGTAAATGCGTTGCTCTAATTTAATGATGGATGGTTAAACTAGACGCACGCCCGGAGGTGAAATACTTAATACTCAGTTCGGTTATCACTCGCAGTGCAGCTTTAGCTGTTGGATTAAGTTGAAGAGCAGCACGTTTTGACACTGATGCTCTTCATGTTCATGCCCTCAGTGCGTGGAAATGAAATCGCTTGGAAGTAGTCTTGTTCGAGTGGGTAGGATATGTGTATTTGCACGATTTTCATCAAAGCTATGGCTCGATTCGGCCATCATCGATTACGGTACGTTAAACGCGCACGCAACGCGATTCTAAATTCCATTAACATGCGCGCATTTGCGAGTGATTCAAACCACACGCGCTTTTGTTCGTGCGAAGAGAGTTGCTTTAATGAGATCGTGGCGAAGGCGCGCGCTCGTTTGTTTCATTCGCCGCCTTCGGGGCGGTGATGGCGCGCAATTTTCGCAGTTTGATTAAGAACGAAAACACAGCCGCAACGACACTCACGATTTGCCGGAATGCGTCGTCGAGAATTTGAATGTTTTCGCATGAAAGTGCGTGAAAATGTGAAAATGTGCGAATCTAATTTCGTAAAGTTGCGGCCGGAGGAAACTTTAAGAGGGGAAACGATAAATTTCGCAATTTCACAAATGTTATTTTATCCCACCCTCCGAGGGTTTGCGTTCGCGTTTTTCATTATTTCGATTCATAAAGTCATAAAGTCATTTCCGCACTTGGCCTGCGCAAACATCGCCGCACGCATCTTACCGGAAGCCATCCGAATCAGTCGCTGAAGTAATGCAATCGGCGAGCTCCCACAATACTTGCTCGCGGCTTGGATTGCGCTCCAAACTCCGCGAAAGATCCTCGAGCATCTTGCGTTTCGTGTCCTGCACGCCCCGCCACTTGCTGACGCTCGTCTTCCGGCTTCCACCGCCACCAGCATCGTCCTGCCGTCGTTGTTTGCCTGGTGTGCGTTGCGCCAGCCATTGCTCGAGTACTTCCGGCTCGACTTCTTGCACCACGTATCGCTCCAATACGTCCCCGTGATTACGCAAATATTGCAGCACGTCCTCATCTGCAAAATCAACATTTATCACATTATTTACCTCATTTTTAGTCGCGTCCGCATATTTTAACACGGCAAAATTCAATATTTGCTAAAGCAGATGGCGCGATTACCGCATATATGTATTGTGACGTATTTACCTACCTGTTAATGTGCTGGAATTCATTGTGAACGTGGCGATAAGATGACGACAAGTTTACAGCTTTACGAATACGTACTCGTTGTAGTAGACTAATTGTTATAATTGGCAGTGAGCGCATCGTTCCTAGGTGCGCATCTGAAACATGTTCAGGAGTAACTACATTATCGAAGCAACTAGTTATTATCAAATATCAAAGGCGCGCCGAAACATTATGATTATATTACCTGATTGCCTGTGTCAATACATTTAATTGCACGCGCGGTGCTAATATTAGTTCACGCGGAATTACACCGCACATCGCATCGCATCGCACAGTGCAAACTGTTTGCGTTTTTCCATTTTTGCGACAGTCACTGTTTGTTTACATTGTTAATTAACTTATTCGTAAATGATCTATCATTAGATATTTACTGTTACTTCCTTAAAAATAGAATAAAGCAAAAATGTCTAATTATGTGATACTAAAAGGAAAGTAAAACTTGTTTTATATTTGTTAAAATTATAGATAATATTTTTAAAGGTTTATTTAAATGGGAATAAATAAATGAATCATTTCGAAAGTTATTATGGGCATTCATTGTATATTCATTCATTGTATATTTTCAAAATGGCCGTGGTAATTACGCTTTGACTAAGACCTTTACTGGAATGGATCAATCTGTGAGATTTCTAGCGTCTGTTACAGCAATCTGAAATGAAAAATTTTGGTTCGATCATATCCATTAGATATGTATATTCTATTTGAACAACTGTCACAATAAAAAGCCTAATTAATTACAAGTTGGCACGCCTTAAAATAAATTGGTACGATTTCATCCTTTTCTTTAATGCTTTTTGAGGAAAAATGGTAATTTATAACTTTCACCAATTTTTCTGAGGTTCAAGTAGAAGCTTGTATATTACACAAGAGATGTGCCAAATTTTGTAGGAATCGGTGATGTAGTTTTTATGTTATCTTGCCCGCAAATTAAAAAAGAGTTTTAATAGCACATGCGAGCCGAGTTGACACTGAGCATTTAAATGAGTTTATACTCGATAAATATTGCAAATTTAATTATAAAAATTTACACACATATTTTTGTTATGTTATTTTAAATATTTATAAGAAAAAAGCTATTGAAAGCGTGAAGGAGTGAGAAGTAAACAGAGTAAATCAAAATTGTATGTCACGTTTGGAGTATATTTGGGACATAAATCAAATATGTACTGATCTCTTCCCTATTGCTTTGTGTAACATTTAAAAAATTATTCTTTGCCAAAAGGGTTTTAGTTAAAAAAGAAGATTAAGAAATTCAAGGTTTAATTTTCTAGAAACTTTAATTTTAGCTTATTTTATTATAGAGATATATGCGAGTGTGTTACTTGCATACAAAATACATATGATAAATGCATCCTTAGAGAGACATCAATTTCGTGTTTATTTACATTTATTTCGCCGCTTAACGCAAGGGTAAAATTCATTAGACGTTAATTAAAATCGTCTATAGCAGAATAATTTTATTGCTTGCGTGCGTTTGCGGAATTAATTAAATTTACTTCAACGTATCAAAGTTATTTTAATAGGTATGTGAACAAAATTATGATTAAAAGCTCGAACAACTTTTCGTTGTTTTATGCAGGCGTTTTCCGAACAAACGCAATTTTTACTTTATTTCTTAAGCACAAAGGAAAAGTTTGCAATTTCCACAGCGAACATAAGCCATTTATTAACTGATTAAATGGAATTAAATGATAAATAATTTAATTACACGCTGCAATGCGAGACTATTTTCATTTCCTGTTATAAAATAGCATCAGTCAGTTTAACGCGTGTTTAATTTTCAAGTGTAATGAAATTAAATCATAAAATGATTTCATTATTCTCAAACTAAATATTTTTGTTTATTTTCCAGTTTAGATGAATAAATTTTAATTTAATTTGATTGATTGAAATGTCTGTTAATATTTATCAATAGATATTAATTAAAAATATTCTGGAAACTTCAATTATGAAAAGGGATATCACACGACTGGTCAGTGTCTGTTTCTGACAGAGCGAATCAAGGATCAGCGAGGAAAGCTGGATATCCTGGATGGAAATCTAATTAAACTTCCATTTGATGCAAACGTCAATGTTACATTGTTATAGTTCACCTTGAGGGGAAAAATACATGCGGTTGCTGCGTTTGCGGAAGTGGAGAGAGAGAAAAAACGGGCAAAACGTGGAAAAATGGAAGTGCACAGTGCAAGTTAAATATTGATTATGGCAGGCGAGCATGCAGTTATCTTGCTATGATAAATGTGGATTTAAGAGTTTACCGTTTAGCTGGCTAGCAAGCACAAGTTTTGCGAGCATTACGCGTATTAGACATATTAAACTTGTTTTCAGCTTGGTCGCAAACTTAGTTTTAACATGATATGCAATTATTAATTTATGTTGATGTAATACAACATGCTTGCTTGCTTGGTTGTTGTTCGTGGAGGTGAAAGTAAGCAAGTAGCAAAGTTTATTATTATTATACTTGCATACGAATTTTCTAGAAAGAGTTACAATGAGTAAACGAAGAACAACGAACGTGCACGTATTCGTAAACGAGTGAGAAGGAGAAGAAGGCTTTCTTTATGTTGTAATAAATACGTATACGAGGCAGGTGATATTCGTATGCAGTGAACCTTAAAAAACCTTCGTGTATGCTCGTATATTAAATATTCATTTTTCATTGCATTTTACGCAATTTTTTTCTGTACCGTTTAGGGCACATTTTGAAATATGTGAATCGCGTATTAACTTTCATTTTATATATATTAATATTATATGTGCTGCATTTTTATATTCATTAGGACAAAGCATTCATTGTTTCAATTTAAATTTTGATACATTTATCTTTGTAATTTTAAGAATTAAAAATGTTTATCTAATATTTAATATTAATGAATAGTGCATTTATCAGAGACTAATCCTTGGAATTAGGATTAGTTAGTAATTAGTTTATCAATAATTTTACATTCCTGAATATGATAGTCATTTGGATCAAATAGGGTCAGAAATTTAATATAACAATTCGAGCGAATATGTAAACAATGTGCATGTAACGTATTAATATAAATTAGGTGCAATGCTATTAAACAAGTAATCACCTCATCATCAAATATGATTATTAATACTCGATATTGTATGCTAACCAACATACGCAGTGTTTATTTTGCACAAATTGAGTATGGCTGCATTTATTAAATTCACCCATACCTCACTTTACGGCCTAGATACGTTCCACGAAGCTTGGCCGCAAAGCGAAAAGCCGTATAAAGAATAAATTATTCTAATACAAATTCATACGCAAGATTGGCTACATGTTGATATATCGACATTGAAAAAAAGTGTTTTTGCCGTTATAGCGATACATTTTAGGCCGTAAATCGAAAACGTGCCTTAATTCAAAAGGCCGTTAGCGAAATGCCGCATAAAGAGCGGTCGTATAGCGAGCTATGGCTGTAAAGGGTAATAAATTGTTTATAGAGATATTTATAAACGAATTGCATATAATTAATTAATATTTAAATAATTTATTTGATTGCAGGTGTTTATTAAAGTGAAACTTTTTAAAAGCGTTACATTAAACGTGAGAACAAAACACCCTTCATTTTGTGTGCAAAACTTACATCAAATGCGACATATATAAGTTTATTTGATGTTAGTTATCAGACATTAAGTTACTGAATAAACTGAATGAATTAACGCATATCAGGTGATAGCAACAGCTTTTTAATTTGTCCAGATTACCAGTAATAATGACGAAATTAAACATTAAAACATGATTGGAATTTGATTGATTGAAACAATTTTGAATAAGGTAGACGTAAAAATATTAATTCAATGGAACCTCGCATAACGAATTATAATCGTAAACATGACCCTCTTAACAAACGAGTTCGTAGGTACGTGATATGATTCCTATATTTACCTGGAATCCCCGAAATCTGTGATAGAACTTTTTCCGTTTTGTTATTATCGTAATTAACACAATTGTTCACTATTATGATGTGTACAAATGAGCACCTACGTTTAAAGGATGTGCTACGTGCCCTTTTTTAATTGTTTATAAATCTTGCAAAAATATCGCCCATACGCAAAAAAACTTCTCGAAAAGACTAAAAATGTCCTTCAATCAGAAATTATTGCAAAGAGCGAACAACATGTGAGCGTGGCTAATTTAGCACAATTTATTTTTTTTCAGAATGAAACGCATTATTGTATTTTACATGGATCTCATTTCAGTTATCATAAACGGAAGTAATATTTTTAAACAGAATTAACACTATTAAAAAATAAACTATTCGGAAATTTAGCGATAATTTTAAAAATAAGTTTTATTCCCTTGCTCACCTAACTGATGGGGATGAGGCTCACTAAATTTAATATCAAATTGCTAATTATTTATTTTATTCTATTTTTAAGGAAGTAACAGTTAACTTCGAATCTTAGAAATGTTGAGAATTTGTGACTAATTTAATTATCAATGTAAACAAACGAATCAAACCAAGAAACATAAATTTCAGATTAATATCGATAAATTTTATGATTTTTACGATTAAAAACAAGTTTTATACCCTTACGAGTTTTATGTGGGTGAAGCTCATAAAATGTGTTTTATGGAAAAGGCGTAGGTACACGCATTAAACACGTTGCAATAAGCAAACTATTGAATTAAAATTTTACAAGAATTTAATTACATTAAAGCAAATTTTATTAAATTTATTACTCACCTTAATCAGCATGCTCTCCATGATTGAAATATTTCCGTAATTACTTTCATGCACCAATCACATTAAAATTATTTCATTTAATCAACAACCACAAATTTCCAATTTAACGTTATTTATTAAGTAATTAAAATATCCCAAATTGAAATGTTGCAATTTTCAACGTACTTTTAATCAGTCACAAGCCCATTAGCGCACTAGCTTTAATTAATTAATTTATATCTGTAATGAGTATTTAATTGCACATTAATTAATATTCGGATACACTGTGATGTGGTGATGTGTTCGATGAATTAAATAGCTTTCTGCAGGCATGCACGTGTTGCTGTAATATGACGATTAGAACGAACGCGCCGCGGCGGCACACCGAGAAATGCGTGTAATCACGTCGGAACGCGTGTTGCACATGTGTAATCTATAATTTCATTCGGTACTCTCACTAACCTCACGAGCACTTAGCAAATAGCACCCATAACTGATAAGCTGTTATAATGAAAAAATAATTTCTCTCGAGTACAAAGCCACCTGACGTGTAATATTTCCGCTTGATAATTCATTTTATTGCTTCGACCTTTTAAGTAGCACCTTCATAGTCATTTGTCTGTTGCCGAACGCAAATTACTCTTATCACACCATCACTTAATCCGTGCCTTTGACCTGTCAATAGGATTTTGTGAACTTTGCGGCTTTTTTCAATTTCGGGATGTCCTTTCTTCGTGTCGTACGCTCTGATAGTGATAAATTACGAATTTGTCACTGTAAATTGGCAAAGAAGATGATTTATGACACTATTGACGATAACCACCATAAAGTCATCCAAGTTGGTGCGGAGGCGGCAACAACAACACTACTACTAGTAGCGTATGGTGGATGCACTAGTTTTCTTGGAGGCGGCACTGCAAAAAATGCATGCATGCCATGCGACGACTAGAGGTGCACGATGTACGTAACGTTATGCGGCTTTTTCGTCTCGTCGGTAGTCGTCGATAGTTTTATTATTCGTTCGTGTGAATTGATAAAACTCGGTGCTCGCGCCACGATTATTGTCACTCGCTGAGAGATTTACAAATGTGCTTATTATATGTTATGTCGCCGCTCACTCGGGCATGTGCCAAGTGGAATTACGTTGTGCGATGAGCACGCAATTCACATCTATAATTCACAAACATACTTCACATGGAGATACGAATCAAAATAACTATCGATGTTAAATTTAGGTAGCGCCAATCCAATAGATAATTTTTTCATCAAGTGTCCAAGTCATTGTTTCATTGTAAGTATGTACAATAAATTAATGCTAAGTACTTAGTACTTAGATAAATTTAATTAGCCGAAAGAGAAGCAAAAGTTTTAAACTGAGAGATGTTTGGGTTGCATACATAGACAATATGAGCACGAGGCAAATTAAAACAAAACAATCATTAATAATTATTCGTAATTCTATGAAAAGTAATTTACGTCTACTTGCATCTCTTAATGTAATTGCACAGCAGCTAACCTAACAAGTTATTTGCAGTTCAGGTAGGGCACTTGCACGTCTCTCGACGAAGTTTGCGGGCGAAACTTTTTCCTTCGCACTTTAACAAGCATTTATTATTCAACTTGAAACAACTACTAATTAATTACACTCTTAAACTTTTCGCCATCGTGCTCTGCCTTGCGCATCCATAAAATTGATTGAGAGGCAAAGGTTGCATCATTGTAAATTTCATTAGTTACGTCACATTGTAATTTGGCGCAATATTTTTCGACCCACGGCGAACAAAGGGCCGCGAATAATAGATGTAATGTGCTTATATTAATATTAGTTTAACATGCGGCATTAGGCCGGGTATTCACCGGATGAAAGGTGGGACTATAAAGCTATTAGCCGTCCGTATTTACACGTGCAATCAATATAATTAACAGCGTATTGTGTTTACGTTTCGAAAGCGCACGAATGATTCTCGAATCACATTTCATTTCGGGGTGATTCATGATTATGCGCTTCATACGTCTATTAATAATTAGCAATCAACACGGAACCTTTTGATTTCGTGATTAATTTCGTTTAATTGTCGGTTTTCGTGACACAATTGCGTCCAATTTGAATGATTGACCGTAATAATTGGTCCAACTGTTGATTAGTATTTAGTGATTTTAACATATCGAGCAAGGCATAATAATTTATCCTTGTTAAAAATACGAACAGAGTTTTATTAAACATGAAACAAAATTTAGTTCATACAGTTCATGTATTTGACAGATGTTAAGCAAAGTTTACAAGCTCCACATACTTCTAGTAGTGCAAAGTTAAAAAGTTTTGCTAACGTGAACGTTAAACTACACGTATAGCGCTAAATTTATTTGACATTGATGGTATGGTAATGGTTTATAGTCAAGCAACATTTTTCCATAACGCTCGCCCGATGTTCCTGATGCTCTAATAAGTTACGGATCAAAAGTTAGCACATTTTGCGCTCGCACGTCCATAATAATAATTGTTTTCGTCTAACAAGTATTTGAACTTTGGCTCAACTTTAAACTCGCTCGATGCATACTTATGCAGAAAGGTAAACAGACGTATGTTTTCCGTCGTCGTTTGCGTTCGTGCGGTGGAATTATGGGTAGCGTTAGACGACATCGTGGAACAAATAATTTCCTCCTTAATGAACGAGTTTACTTTATTGCTGCAACGCGTCTTCCTTCGATCGTTGCGATGGACGTCATCAGCGCGAAGAGTTGCTGTGCTGTGCTGTGCTGTGCGCGCAGAGACTCATCATCATCATCATCATTAGCCGAGTAAGGAAAGCGGAAAAAGTGGACAAGATAAACATTTTAAATGCAGAAACGCAACTGTTTCGTGCAATAACGTGCATGCAATACTCCTATGATTGCATGTGAAACCAATTGAGATGAATATGCATTAACAGTACATACATAATTTTTCACCGCATTTTTGCAGAGATGCATCAACCATGTGTGTGATACGTCTCGACAATTAAGGCGGTATTCCAGTCTAGAAATTTGAGATAATTGATTTTCGTTAAATATTTTGATAGTTAAGATGTTCAAAAATATCTCCTTAAAGGGATTTTATAAAATTCGAATTATTTTAAAAGTTATAGCCCTTTTAGTATCATGGCAACTTGACCAGTTTTTCGAAATGTTTGACATAAAATCTCAAGTTCTAAGGAGCCGATTCACTTGAAATTTGGCCTGAATATTCTTTATATATCCCTTTATGGTAGGAACCTATAAAAACTAAAAAAATTCCAATTTTTACTACTTTTTTAAAATTCGGGAAAGTTAAAAACTTAGTTTAAGAATTAATTTTTCTTTGAGTAACCTCCAATTCGCAAAAAAAATTTCTATTATCAATTTTTTTGGTTCCAACGCTAATGACATTTGTACTAATCAAGAATCTACCATGTTTTTTTAATTCGGATAACCAGAAGGGCGGGAATCGTGACAAGATGAATATGGTGTTTTTGCCCCTCTACTTCAACGACGCAACGACTTTTTATACGTTTGAAATACGAATAAATAAGTGATATACCAATGGATAGTAAAATATCAATTGCTTTTCTTTTACCAATACTAGAAAAACGCCAGAAAGTCGGGTTTTTAGACTAGAATATCCCGTAACGAGCTGTGCAACAAATACACCACATCAATTAGTTTTCAAACCAGCGCGTACATTCACAAATCGTAAATTAATGATAGCAAACCACCTGTTAATTGAAAGACACCCCTCATGGTTGATGAAGTATTGTCATTAGGGGTTGACCTAACCTAAAAATGAGCTTCAATTTGAATATGTGCGAAAACGAAGCGATGTGAATTGAATCGAAAATTACGTACCGCCCCCTGTAAATTGACAAAGCTTTTTCTGGATGCGAGCTGGATTCGATGTATTCATTAGGGGTGCAGGCGAATTGGAATTTTCAATTAAGTTTTAATTAACGTGCGCAACGCACACCGAGCTTATAATTGAACTTAATTTGTATCGAACAATTGCCGGTTTATTCAAATATGTTTTCGCAAAGTTTCCACGAACTGGCAATCAGTTTTCTTTCATTAAGTTTTCCGACCTTCTTTTAGTCCAGCCGGAGAGTAATTAAAACGCAGAAGCCATTTTATTTGCCGATGGTGACTAAAACAAAGTGGCCATAAAGTTGATTAACTAATGAACATTCGTCTATTCTACGACGCGCTGGAAAAGAAAATGCTGGCGACGAATTAACATGTCATTCGCAGGAGCCGCTTAGGAAGTCGCCAGACCAATGTCATTGGAAAGCAATTTCTTGTGCATTTCTTCCCGCTCAGTGGCAGTTTACACATATTTGCGTTTGTATGCCACTCCACTGCCTTCGTTGCCGCCGCCGTCGTCGCTGCCGTCTGCTTCAGCGACTCGCACTCTGATCCTGTTTGGGGGGTGGCTGGCGGTCGATAAAATGCGCGCGCCCGTTCAGGCGCCGCCCGTCCACCGCCAATTCGCCAGGGAATAACAAACATTCACAAACGAACTAAACTATAATTGAATTATTCATCAAATTGAGCATAAAAATGCTTATTTTCCTAGTATAAAAGTGCGTGTTTTTGAATTTAATCGTCTTGTGATTGGTGGGTTGCCTATTGTCACTTCCGTAGTTTAGTCGTTTGCGTTGCTTGCAGGTAGCAGCAGAGCAGTTCGGCACCTTTACAGTGTTCGATGAGCAGTGCGCAATGCAATCGTTATCAGTGCTTGTGTTTACATCGAGTGTGTATCCCGGTTTTTTGTACGCAAGCTATAACATGTTTGCGCTGTTCCGGTTTTATTTCCGTAGTGTTGAGCGCGTTCGTTCGTTCGGCGCAAGCGGTGGGATCTCCCAGCAGTCGACTGCATGTGCTCTTACGTAAGGCGCACACTGCTGTCCGCAGTTTCGGATCGCGCTCCGTCTGGATACGATGTGCGCCGTGAGAAAGCATCAGCAGGAGTAGTCAGCCGGTTTGACTGTCTCCCACATTCGTTAATCAAACACGCGAATCCATACATCGAAGCACAGCCAACCAACAGCTGGTTTGGCCGGCCTCATGTGCGTGCATTTTGCCGAGGTGCTGCAGACGACCCGGAAATAGTTGGTAAGTCGTTGGCAAAACAAACAATTCGATCGCATGCTCACCTTATTTTTGTTGTAGACTATTAATTACGCTAGACAGCATGCGTCTGTAGATGCAGTGTCGTTGGGCGCGTTTAAATTAATCTGCGTGTGGTGCCACAGTTGCCCTAGCATGCACGTCGTCGTATCTGTGTCAATCGGCCTAACAGCGAACGTGTATGCCCGCCGGCATCGTCAACAACAACAACAACAACAACAACATCAAGCAAAAAGACACGTCGAAGAGGAACACAGCGTGCTCATAGAGTTTGCAACTCATTGACGTGTTCGTTTCACTTGATTATCACCCGCCAAACTTCTCTTCGCATCGTATATGGCCGTGGTCAACTTGGCGGCGACGCCGTTACGAAGGCGTAACTGCCTCCTGGTGCTCGCCTGCTGCGTCTTCATTCCGTTCTGCTTCTTCGTCTTGCTCAGCGTGCCAGGTGAGTGTCGAGTTTCGCTCGTTTACTTTTTGCATACCACTAACCCATTAACACGTTTAAACGCCACGAGTTTATTGCCCATAATTGGAACTAAACGATCGTACCCAATGTATGTTTGATGACATTGGGCACAAGATTTAGTTTTATGTAACAAGAAGTAGCAAGTGTAGTAAGTTTACAATTGTTGCATAACAATGACTCAAGTGAATTATTTTAGCGAGTAAATAAGAGCGTCCCTGAATACGATAAGCACAAGTACAGTAGCAAACAATAACACATTACAACATGCAGCAGCAGCAGCAACAGCAACAGACAATTGAATCATAAGCAAGCAGACAACATACATCACTGTGCGGTGCGGTGCATAAACAAAACAATGCTTATTCGGATGGAAAGTGATAATTTAATGACAGACGCATGATTAATTCAGTCGAATACATTTTTTATCCATTTAGCCAACAATGCTTGGCAGGCAGTCAACCCCGACGTGCGATTAAATAAACGGGTTTCAGTTCGAATTTTATGCAATGCGCAACGCGATATGATGGTATCACAAAAGCTCAACAAAGCACACATTAGGCGTTTTATGTAAGTCGCCATTCGACAAATTGCTCGTGATTCATGGCGTATTTACTATCGAGTTAACTGTACAACTTATGCAAATGTATGTCATTAAGTGAATGACTGACTCTGAGCTTCTCAAACGTGAAATTTCACTTGGCTTTCATGCATTCGATGAGTGCGTGTGCGTGTTTGTAAGTGTGGCTTTTTCATTAAATGCCGGTGAGCAAAGGAGGAGCAATAATATTGACTTGACATTGACTCATTAATTCTTTACTACTATCCACTCGAGCAGTGCCTTTCTAACTAATAATAGCACTTTCGTTGGCGCAGCAGTGCAGTGGCCATGTGTTTGAGCTGAATAGTAATTTTACTTTTACTTATTTGCTGCCGTTGTCTTATCGCGAGTTTCTTGGTCTTCTGTTTATCTACCAAGAAACAACTTTTCTACCGTATTTTCAGCCAGTTTAATCTGCTTTTGTTCGACTTTGCTCTTTTTCTTCGTCTTACAGATAGTGGGCTGAAATCTGCCCGTATTAAGATAGGAATGCACAAACAAACATTGCCCATTGGGTGAAAACAGCATTATTTTGGAAAACTCATTATAACACAAAATTATCAGATTTTAAATATTCTCGAGTAGTTACTCTCCAAACTTGAAGTTTCGTCCAAAATATTCAAAGTTTCATATTTAAACCGGTATAACTTTAGATTACGCAGGGTTGGCAGGATTAGATTTAGGTGGTGTGATTCTTAAGCAAATTACCTATCTTTCGGTGGTAATATCTCCTTTATGAAATTTCATGCACTTTAGTAAAGTCGATTTGAAAATTTGGTTTTGTCAAAAATTAGACATTTTTGGAAAATTAATTTCCAACTGATAATATTACATTTAAGTGAAGATTTTCATATTATTATAAAGCATATTAGTTGGACTTTGTGTAGATCTAAACAATTCTACGTTAGGACGTCTATAAGCTTAGGAAATGAATTTTGAATATGACGTTCACCTGAAGAGATTTCAAAAATTTCCTCATAAAAATCATTCGAATTTGACGGTAAATTATTGCTAAACTTTCGTTATAACTTTAAATTGCGGAGGGCTGGTGACATGAGATCTGAGTTGTATGATTTTTCAGTAAATTCTCCATCTTTCCGTGGTAATATCTCCTTTACAAAATTCTATGCACTTTAGTAAAAGTTGATTTGAAAATTGTGTTTTGTCAAGAATTGGACATTTTTGGAAAATTAATTTCCAACTGATAATATTACATTTAAGTGAAGATTTTCATATTATTATAAAGCATATTAGTTGGACTTTGTGTAGATCTAAACAATTCTACGTTAGGACGTCTATAAGCTTAGGAAATGAATTTTGAATATGACGTTCACCTGAAGAGATTTCAAAAATTTCCTCATAAAAATCATTCGAATTTGACGGTAAATTATTGCTAAACTCTCGTTATAACTTTAAATTGCGGAGGGCTGGTGACATTAGATCTGAGTAGTATGATTCTGCATCTTTCCGTGGTAATATCTCCTTTACTAAATTCTATGCACTTTAGTAAAAGTTGATTTGAAAATTGTGTTTTGTCAAGAATTGGACATTTTTGGAAAATTAATTTCTAGCTGAAAATATTATAATTAAATAATGATTTTTACATCATCGTAAAGCTTATTAGTTGAACTTTGTGTAGACGTAAACAATTTTAAGCTATGATATCTATGAGCTGAAGAAATGAATTTTGAATATGACTTTTACGTGAAGACATCTCCAAAATCTCGTCATAAAAATTATTCGACTTTGACGGAAATTATTGCTGAACTATCTGTCCAATTTCGATCATATTTTTATTCCTTTATTATTTACTCAAAAAATAAACGCCATTATTTTATTTTACGACAATTTCCCTTTGTGGTCCTTTCTGTGCAGTGCTAAATAGGAAACGAACATAACTTTCATATCATTATTGTTTCCATATACAATTTGCCACGCATATAAACAAAATACCTGCCTTGCGATGCATCCAAGTACAACGTACAATTTTTTTTTGTATGTATTATGTGTAAAATCGCTTTGTTTTTACTACGCAAATAAATTACATGTACACAACGCACATTTTTATCAAGTGGCCAAGCGCAACATAGGTACCAACATGTTATTCAAACATTATTAACGAACCAATACGGGAACACCACAGTCAAGTAGTATCTCAATTGCGCAATTTCATATGCATAAAACCTCGGGCAAAGCGCGCGAAAGGTGCATGGAACAAAAACACTTTTAAAATACACACAAGTGAATTAATGCGCGTCTAGTGAATTATTCATTTTCATTAGCGTGTTTTGTTTCAAAGCTCATAAATGCTTATTATAACTTTAACTTGCATTTTTCATAACATCTTACGGCAACGTCATTAGAACAATGATTAATTACAATTGTTAATTGATATTTTTAATATACAGCGCAAAGTTTGATGCGGAACACGAACACGACACGAATTTCAAAACAAGGAAGTAGCAAGTTAATATAAGAAATAAGAAATAATTAGGGATGGAAAAAAAGGGTTTCTGGTAACTTTTTAATTATTTGATTGATCGTTTTGCTTCGTTGATGACACACTCAAGCGGCACGTTTACGGCGAGTGCCAAAAAGTCATTTATAACGTGGAAATTGTTTCATAATTATTTTTAGTGGCTGCGGCGAAAATAAATAGAACGCTTTTTCAATGGTCGCTCTTTCGGTCGGCTGGGGCATTGCATTGCAGTGGAATGGAACGTGACACACGTACGAGATGAGAAAAATGTCATCATCATCACATAATAACAACAAACCGCAAAAAGACATTCATTTCGTCTAAACTTGTTATCTGGAAAATATTTATGTTTTTATTAGTTCAACTTGCTTTTTTATTTCGTCATTTTTTCACGTGCTCCTGAAGGAACAGCCACTGTGTGTAAACTGAGTTTATGCGCTTGCTTTGTTTTTCAGCCAAGTGTCGTGTCCCCTTTTTCCAGGCGTTTCTTGTTTTATGATTTTCATCTCTCTGCATGCCACGCGTTTTTCCTTTGTGCAAAAGTTTGTTTGCTCATTTTACTTTCATGCCGTCTTGCATTCGTGCGTACGTGTGTTGGATGGATGGATGTAGGCAACCCTTCATGATTTCTTTTTGTTGTTTATGCAGCCCTATATGCATATGGCACTTGTATGTTTACAATCCGTTTACTGCGTTAGTTTTGCGCTGCCTTACGAATTGTGGGGGAGTAAAAAGTTTGCCTGCTTCGTAGACGTTTTGTTTCGTTGGTTTAATTAAAGCACACTAATGAATATGTACTCATTACACATACAATACACACATGTGCAGATGAGTTGGGTTTTCGCCTTTCTTTCATTTACCCGCGTGCACCGAAAAATGTACTTTGCAGTTTATTCATGCGTTGCTTTAATGCATGCGCGCATATTATGATTATGATTTTCGCTGTTTTGCACTCGCGTACTGAGCACTAACCTAGGCCAAGTTGTGTGCACTTTACATAGGTCGTAAAGTTATGAGTAAGTTGCTTTATTTGGCAAGTTATAACAAAAAAAAAATAATAGAAAAAATATTTAGCTTGGCTAGCTTAAATTTATATTCAGTATGCACTATCAGTGAGCATGAAACTTCCATCAATGTGATTTCCCTTGAGTGGTGGCTCGCCTGTCTAATAAACACTTTCAATTTTATTACTACACGTTCCCGAATGTACAAGGAGCGTTTCCTTTTCCTCCTCGGAGGATAATTTCATTATATGCGCCGGAAGTGCATTTGCATTTCCGAAATCTGTATCAGAGGATGACGACTAGTCACTCATTGCATTTCATCAGCAACGTGCATCGCGATTTCATTATCTCTCATTAACTCCACTTCCATTCGAATTTCAATTGTCATGCGCATAATTGCCATTTTGTGCTGCGGGATAATTTCGTGACGGGTGGGGTTGAAAGGTGTGCAGGAAAGATAATAATATTTTAAATCCAAGTTGTATGCATTTTCGTGGCAGGTTGAAAAGCGCATTTGTTGATTTGTACGCTGGATAGAGCAGAGAGAAATGCTGGTCTTGTTGGTCTTTTTGAGCGAAATTTCAACAAAATCCGACGGACAACGGCTTACACCGTAGTAATTAATATAATATTTCAATGCGCATTGTATTCGCAATCTCTATGGATTTGGCTTGTTTGTGCTAACTCCCCGTTGAGAATTTAATTAACTCGTGACCTTTTTCATCGATTAATTAAATTTGTTTTTATCTTGAATTCCATTTATGGCATTTTATCATTTGCTAAAACATAATCTGCTTACATGAATGTTATCAACATGGTTACATTTTTGGTCGCTTTGAAGCTGTCATGTAAATTTTATTTCGATGATGCGATTGAAAATAGTTTTTGATACTCGGGGGAAATAGTGAAAAAACGGAGGGAGGTTATTGATGTTTGGAGAGTTAGTGTGTACTTAAAATTTTGCATATTTGACGAAGAAAAATGTACATCCATTAGTGCATTAATTCCACATTGATCGGCATGCGATATAGCTATAGACGTATACAATGGAACCTCGCATAACGAATCTAATTCATTCCGAGCCTTACTCATTAGAGGAAACTTTCGTTGAGCGAAACAATTTTTAGCATCTAGGAATCGCTGACTTCGTTCGTAGTGCGAAACCACGTTCGTTAAGTGAGTCACTGAGTCACTTTTGCGATTGATGTTGTTCGTTAAGCGACACTCGTTATGCGAGGTTCGACTGTATATTTGGAATTGACATTTACATACTGCCTTTTGGCAATACAGGCATGAAGGTTGGGCACATAAAGTGGCAAATTGTTATTGACGTATGCGATAGCAACAGATGACGACGTTTTAATGCTTCATTGCTCTCCCATTGCTTTACCTGTAATGTCTGTCATGTTTGGATATTTAATTCATCCCTGGTGACATCTTTGATGTTTTACGCTGTAGGCTTTTATAATGCAGTTTAAAGCTATTTTAGGTGATTAGAAGCAAGGTGAATAATTATTGTAGCGTGAATAATCCTATTAGATTTTGTGGTTTCATCTTTCATTTGATTTGAATTCCATTGTTACGTAGTTATTGCAAATCCCATGAACAAATGGCAGCTTTGCTTTACTTTTATATTTCATACTGATCTGTTACGTTGTTGTGAAGGTCTTGGCCATGGTTTCAACTTGCATTATGCTTCGCACTTCTTCTTCTTCTTTCCAGAGCGATCTTGTTGTTGTCAATGTTTACCATCCTGCCATTCATTCTTACCTTACCGTTTCGCCCGTTATCTTCCTCTCGGTGCGCGACGACTTTGCTGTGAACGCGTACACATGTTCGCGATTTGTAAACATATTATGTTGCAATGTAACAATATCACAGCTTCTGTCCTCATACCAACAGCAACCAACACGCGTTGACAACATTTATTCACCATTCAGCATGAATTAACATTCCGTTTTGCTTCCTCTTTATGTAATTATTTCTCATCTTTATGATATTAATTAATGTTACTTAGCTTTACAAAAAGCAAAATATATCAAATTATTAAAGAATTAAAAGCTACAGGAGAAACATTTTTGTCGGTTAAATTATTAACAAATAAGGGATGCAATTATTATTATAGAAATTATATGTACAAAGGATAATGGTAATTCCCTTATTTATCACACTAGGGGTTCAGACATTATTTTTTAAGATTTAATTCATTAATTTCGTTCTTTTCATGGAATATTTGACGTGTTATTTTATATTTATTGTATACAAAATAATATAGATATCAAGAAATCATCACTCTAAACATTGAGAGTTTGTTATAATAAGCATGATGATAAAGCTCCTTTCAGAATATTCTGGAATCAGTAACAAAGCGTATTGTAATTTACTGATAGAATTCATTGCCAGAATGCTGCAAGTTGGAATAGAAAGCAGCACATGAAACATTTGGCAAAAATGTATGCGGTGTGTGTGTGTGCTCGCTGTCTTGCAATTGTTATGATCAATAATGCCAATGAAAACGAGACGCGGCTGCCGTTATGATAACTTGTATTATATGGCGCGTTGCTGCGTTGCGATATATGGCAGATGCCGGCGGCCTTTTGTGTTTATATTTAGCACGGGCGCAAAGCAAACAAGTGCTTCTTACACCTCTCTATTCAATCGGACGTTACATTACAAACAGCTGCACATTACGTAAACGTACAAGAGCGCATATATGATGTATCAATTTAGATCATCAATGCATATTTCATCAATTTCAAGCACGCGATATTTACAATCAATTTTTTTCTCTATCGACGCATGAAATATCACTGAAGGGCACTTAAAGGTTTCCCGGCCATTTATTATTCATCGAGGTTCGTTTCATTACCGAGTTGACAGTATGATTTCAATGCTTCCATGATAAATGTGTTTACCTCTTTTACATCTTTTTTTTAAAAGTAAAAAATAGTTATAAAAGAAGCGGGTAATGAGAGTATGTGGGTAATGGGAATCACTCGCATATCTACTAATGCGTCACGAAAATCAAGAAAATGCTCTTTCCACCCCTTCTGCACTCACTACTTCTAGTATAGATGTAAAATTTGAGAATCGCTTTCCATGCAAACTTGTCTTTCAAAATTCTTCAACTTTGAAATGAAATTGTTGCTAAATTATGGATTATATCGAAACGAAATTTTCACAGTCACAAACAAGAATTAATGCTGCTTTATCGATTCATAATTTTTTTTCTCTAATTGTTGTGTACTGTTGCTTGACTTTCGATATTTGTTTATTGATCGAAATTACTATAATTAGTTGGTATTTACGAATGCAAGTGACTTTTACTCGTTTACTAAACAATGGTAATAATAATCATACGTTTCGTGTTGTTCATCTCCGGCGTATGCATTCACATTAAATAACAGTTGCAATTATCATCTCATTATAACGTTAAAGTGCTTTGGACATTCTTGCGTTCGTCTTGTGCATTGCGCCGCAGTAAAATTCATTAATATCGCGGCACGAACAATAAGCGCATAAATTCCGATACGTGGAAGCGCGACTTCAAACGAAAAGCTATTAGAAAAACGGAGCCAACGTCTGCGTTGATTAAACCGTGAAAACTATTGAAACAATTGCGCACGCACTTGAAATGCCTGCAATAACAATGCCAAATACGTCTTTGTTTCATTGGACACAATGCGGATAAAAAGCGCAATCGCTTAGATTGGCTTTCCAGGTACGAATCGCTTGCTAATAACCGGAACGCCGTTTAGCGCACACCAGCGCCCGACAATTCTCAAATTTCAATTGAAATCTGCGCAAAAACTGCCCACAATGAAGAACAGCAGTACGCAACAGCAGCAGCAGCAGCAAGGAATAAAACGCGATTGAAACGAAATGAAACGCCTGACTTGACAAAGTGTGCGCATAAATCGTAAATGAAAACAGTTTAACAGCTAGCTACGCTGAAAAACGACGGACATCAAGCCGTCATTGGATTAAAACGTGAAGGCGCACGCCAAATGCTGGAAAATCTTAGGCGCGCGCGCAAGAATCGGGAACGAATTCGCCGACCGTATGCATTGCCAGCCACAGCACGAGGCAGCATGTTCAATGTCGTTGTGGTTTAAATTGCGGAACTTTAATAAAAATCTACCTTTGGTGCACTTATTGTTTTATGAGATTGCGGTTACCGCTTATGCACAGCTCCAACAATGACTGACGCATGAAGGTGAAATATATAGTCAAGGAAAAGGATTCAATGTTTGAATAAATAAATGCAACGTTGATTAAAGTAGTTTCGTATTTTACGACTTCATTTTATTGTTTCAGCGAGCTGAAACAATAAATAAGGGTTTATCAGATCCATTTAAAGTTATTCCGGTCAATGTTTATTTTAATTATAGGCAACTCACAATACAGATTTACGTTGCAATCTTTTGATAGTGCTGTACATGAAATATAAACAAATGCAATATGCCAAATGACAAAATTCCACCTTGTCCGGGGTCGAACGTGGTTAGTCAGTCTAGTTGCAGTAGTGTTTAGTGAATTTCGGGTTAAATTGTGTGATAATTGGGAATATGGAGATATATCGATAATAATATGGGAGAAATCTGGTTAATTGAGGGAATATATCAGGGTGACATCGCTGGATTTGTTAAGGTATTTATACATTATATATTTCTTGGTTATTCGTCACTCTTGTGTTATTCGTCATTAGTGAATCTTTAAATCGTTAGAGATGTACGTAAAATCGAGGAGTACTCTGATTTATGATAAGAAACGGGGTTAAATGCGCAAGAAATCTACCCAGATAGAAAGTAGTAATTGCAATTGTTATTAGTGTGGTGTACATTTGGTTGAGAAAGAACCAAAAGAGGTTATTGGATGGTGAGTGAGTCTATGAATCTTTGGTTAAATGCGCTATCTATATTTAATAGAATCGTCCGAGAGATTTACGAGTTATGAATTATATATTGGGTCATCAGAAAACTCAACACGTATCTCGTCAAATGCGAGGTTAGGTTGGTTAACTGTGTGTCTTATGACAATAACATATTCTACAGTTACTCAGTAAAAGACATAGAAAGATGTATTAACTCAAGAGATGAATCTAACATATTTATAACCACATTGTGAGATTATGAGCGACTCAGTATATGGCGAATCGTGCTAAAAGTAAACAATGAACTTGCTAATGTATTTTTACACTTGCTGGCTGGCAGTTAACATGATAATAAGAAAAAGCGCAGTTTTATACATAACGTTTTTATAATCTTATGCAATATGCAATCAAAGCGAATCAATCAAAGCAAGGCGATTAAGTCACTACCGTGATTGAAACTCATTAAACACATTACACATGCAATCAATGTGTTTCCTTACCGACGACACGAATGATGTGCACCGCTACCAACATCGCTATGGTAAAACCGAGTTACCTACTTTAAAATTGCTCGAAATTGCTTATTCATTGCAACACGGTCATCTTGAATGCAAATCGTTTATGCAAAAGCAGTAATTGAATTATGTTGTTTGTTTCAGGTATGTGCCATTCAATTTCCGTCTGCACTCTTTGCATGCATGTGTGTGTGTGTGTGTGCCACATAGAAGGTACGTTGCATGCGAATTAATTGCGAAATAAATAAATGCATAACTTGAAGCGCAAGCGCACAGGTAATTAATCTAGTAATAATCACTGTGCATTTATTGCTCGTTCTCGCGAATGCTTCATTAATTTGCGATAAGCGATTAATTACGTGAAAAGAAACGAGCACAAGGTCGTAATATTCGTCATTTTGCAAATGCGAACGGTTTCTTTGATAAGAGGATGCGATTATTATTATTGAAGTAATGCAAGTAGAGTTAAAAGCATTTCGTAAAGAAATCGTACTTGGCATCCGGCAAAAATCGGCTCTGAATTGATTTACATACTAATATTTATGGCGTTTTCATGAGATCTCAGCGAATATGGGACTAGAATTGAATTCTATTTTCGACTAGGAAAAATGCAGATGTTGCTCGCAGAAGGAAAACGGCAGTCAGCATAAGTAGGCAAGAGCGGTAATTGCATTCCTAGAAGGCGTTATTTTGCAAAGGGATGTAAAAACGGAATGACTTGAAGCAATTCGCTCGTAGGACATGCGCAGTGTGGCGTTTGGCAAGAGAATAAAAGAATTAAGAGAGTCGGTTAGGTTCTTTCATGCTGAAAGGAGTGTATCCTAAAACAAATTCTGCTTTGATGCTTTCAGCTCTCTTTCGACTTAATCTCTTCTTTTTTTTTATGACAACTTGTTTTGGCTTTTCATTAAAATTCTTTTGTCAACCTACACTTGGTGTTTGTAATTTTCTCGCTGCTTAATTGGATTCAACACTTGACTTAATTCGTGTGTAATGAGTTTAACGCTTTTGGAGAGATGTTTTTAATGTGCATGTTGGCGGCGTAAATGACTTGGAAGCTATAGTGCGTTATTATTGATGACAGCAAGCATCCGGATTGATAATCACTTCATTAGTCAGTCCTGTTTGGATACAATATGTCTATGCGTATGACGCGTATTCAATGATTAACTAATTGGTAATCTATTGGCAAGTCGGCTGCGGTCGTTTTGCGGGAGGAAGAAGAATTGCGGATGAATCATGTCCAAGAGCGCAGCACACTTTGCTAGAAATGCATTGCATTGCGTTGCGTTGCATTTTGCTTTTGCTTTTGGTTTTATTGCATTTCGTGCGGAACGCGTCTGCATGCAAATGAAATCATTGCGCGTCGGTTGTGCCATTAATGCTTCTTCAATTGACAGCTTCTAATGCAATGCATTATTTCAATTACACTCGCATTGTATCGTCTGCATTATTTATTCTTTCGCTGGCAATTCCATTCTTTCCAAGCTTTGAATGAATATATTGATTTTGCATTATTTTACAATAGAAACGATTTTATTTTATTTTTCAAGCGCTCTTCAAGAATAAATTCCCTGATAATTATTTCATTCGTAGGTATCCTAGTTAAAAACGTAGGAAGAATAGATGCATAAAATGAAATTTACTTCTACATATTGCCATATTTTACATGTGACATTCGTTACTTAAGTTGGTCCAACTCACATCTCTATAATTACTATTAATGAGTGTGAAGATATTTTCATAGTTTTGGACATGAAATTCACCGTTTTTTTTTTCATAACTATGTATGGAGTTATACCTCTAAAAGCAATTTTCTAGAAAATGTGAGAAAGGAAAAGATATAAAATTGCACAGTTTATTACATTCTGGACAGTAAATTGCGCAATTAACGGGCAGTCGTAATAGAGAATAATCAAACAAAATATGAGTTAACAGGGAATTGTAATTACGTTAAGGCATCGCGATCCGTCACACTTTGTGTTAAAGATGAAGTTTATTTGAAAACTATTTGTTCAAATACATTTAAAAATAGAAATGTCAGGAACTTAAGTAGCAGTCTCAATCTTGAACAAATTTCTTTTAAACTTACTTCCTGACTCGATTAGAATTAAAGACACTTTCATAGTCCTGTAAATAAAATTTATGAAATATTGCATTATTTTCGTAATTTTTTAATATCTGCGTAGTTAGGGATGTTAAGAAGAATGTGATAAAAATTATGGGAAATCTAATGGACTATTTGCTATTTATTACACATGTGACTTTAAAATTAGCAATAAAGAAGTTTGATAGTTACAATTAAATAAAATTTCAAACAAAGTAAGAGTTAATTTCACTTAAGAGACATAATTAAGTCTTGATTCTAGTCGTCATACTTTCAATTAGAATTGAACATTTTAATTGAATGCGTTTTTTGAAAGGCACTTTCCAAAATAAAATAATATATGAAAACTAAGGAACATTTAACATTTTTTGTGACACCTTAAGTGGCAATCGCTACATTAAATGAAACTTATTTCGTTTTGACCGCTAATAGGGGGAATGTGAAGATATTTTCATACTTCATAATATTACTTACTCATGGAATTTACTAAATTTAATTATGCATTACGTTTTTTTTTTTGATAGCTAGCTATGCAGTTATATCTCTGAAAGCAATTTTCAAGAAAATGCCAGGAAGGAATAGATATAAAATCTAATAGATTTTATTTACTGTTTATTGCACACTTGACAGTAAATTTAGCAATGATTGTTAACGACGTAAACACATTTTGTTGTTGTTGTTGTTGTGTTTTTGTTGGTGCGAATAACGCGTGTAGTAAACACTTTTATTATTGTTCCTTATTCTTTTGCACATAAAATTTTATTTTATGACCAAATGATCCGATATTACATGGGAATTAATCGCTTCGGTGTCATTTTATTGACTATTTTCTGCACACTTTCGCATCGCTATCACGTAGATATCTCTCGTATAATGGCCAATCACTAATCGCACAATATTTGTTCACGCATGGTGCGTGTTATAAATGAATGGATATCCAATTTAATTAAACGAAATTACACGCGCTGTTAGTGGAGGAATTACGTTCGTGTGTTGGTCGAGTGAATTTAGTAAACACGCTCAGTTTACGATTACCTTATATGCGCACGAGATGCATGCACTTGCAGTTCAGTTGGGTAATACGGTATTTGTAGTTGCGCACGTCAAGATCAACAATTGGCCGAAAGGAATAAATTGCATTCATTTGTGTGTAATGCACCCGTCTGCTTCTTGGCAACGCAACCGCGGCCGGGGCGAGATCAAAGCGCGCACGATAACCGCAAACTGCGTGTGCGCTATGAGCGAACGCGAAGGAACGGCCAGCGATGCGCGTCTTGTAGGCGGTTCGTCGGTCATTTGATTGCATCAATCTAGCGGTGCCTCTAACAACTTATAAGTACAGCTAGTGCGTTGTTCCACTATCCTCCTCAATTTATATGCTAATTATCAATCATTTTATGGCCGTTTATTTGCTGCACGAATTGCTTTGTTAGCTTTGCCATTAAAATCTCATCTCCTCCTGACGGAAAGGAATTTCGCTGAGAAAGAATACTTACTTTTGAGTTTCTTTGAGAGTCTTTCAACTTTTTGGATTTTCCATGCGTCTAAAAATATCCACCAGGATCATTTAATAAAGTATGAGAACTCACGAATGTGTTCTTATTTTTGTTCACTGACTCATGTCATATTTCAAGGATTTTTCCCTCGTGAAAAGTTTAAGGAGCAAATACCAAAAATCAAAGCATAATATTTTTGGTGAAATAAAGGGTATTTTATGATTAATGAGTATTTTGATATCAAGAATGGATTTTGCGACGAATTTTAATAAAACTTTCATAACAATAACAATATTTATGCATAAAAGACATAAAACTTTTGTTTACGCTCGGAAGTGATAAACAAAAGTTAATTTAAACATTCGCCAATAACGGGCCTTCAGTTTTAGGGATGGAATAATTGAATATTTTATACGAAAATTCGGTTATAACGACTATTTTTTTATGTTTAATAAAATTTTGTTTATATTGGGAGATGATAAACAAAAATTAATTTAAACATTCGCTTCGAATGGATTACAGCTGTAGTTATGAAAATTTAATGAAAATATATCGTTGCTCGTGCATAATTCAAAACAATAATGAATTATTAACAAAGCAAACTTTCGAAATATAATAGGTACGTGTTTAATTAATATTTGAACATCAGCAGCAAATTAAGAACAAAGCTAACGAGACAGGAAGATTTCACAAATTTGGCGACCTGAAATATTAACGCTCATAAGTTTTGTAGACCAAAGCAGCAGCAGCAGCAGCCGCCTTTGTCAAATCCCATCTCGCACTAGAATGACGATGACTAATTTAATAAGACATCAAGTCCTTTAAGTCGACGGACTGCACAAACAATTTTGAGCATCATTAGTGCGTTGCGTCTGACGCAAGAGCAACCCGGTGCAAAATGATCTCTGAGACGAACACCGAAAGGAAGTTTAATTCAAACGTTGGGTGTGAGACGTGTAAAACTTGATATTCCACTATTCATAAAGACACACGAAGCTCGCGACAAAATTACGAAATTATTATCGCTATTAGATGCTCACTTTGCCTAATTGAAAACTTAATCGCATTACACGTTCTTTTTTTCTGCTCCGATGAGTGGTGCGGCTAGTAGGTACTAAATTGATATCTGACACGTTAATCCGTATTGTCATGGCAATTCTTCGAAACGGAAAAAGTTGTTGGAAGCAACTCGCAAGAAAGAATTTGCCTCGCAAGCTGTCATTGCACCTCTGTCTTTACGTCACTCGTCTGTTTGAAACTGTTGGAAACTTTGTTTGTGCGCGGCAATAACAAAGTTGGCAACTTTTCTTAAATAAGTAAGTAAGTGTAAAAGTACCTACATTAAATTGGCATCTGACATTCAGCGGTGTATAAAAGGCCACAAATTCTTTTGAAAAATCACTCGCTTACCTAGTTGGAAGTTTATGAAACTATGCGCAATAATAAATGGACTGGAAGTGCTGCAATTTCTCAAAATGTCCGATATTGCGTTTATCGGTAATGCAGATTTTCGCATCACAATTTTCCAGAATAAAATAATATATGAAAATTAAGTTTTAGTGACATATTAAGTGAAAATCGCTATATTAAATGATTAATACGGTATGGATTTTTGCATGGCTAAGTATGGAGTTATGTTTCTGAAATCAATTTTCAAGAAAATGCTAGGAAGAAAATGACATAAACTATAGAAAAGTTTATTGCATACTTGAGAGTGAATTTAGCGATTATTTTTAAGTGTTACACACTCCTGAAGGCGTAAATATGAAATTATTAAAAAACAAAATTTCCAAGCAGTAAAAGGAATAACTTAATTTTATGAATGAGAAAAGACGATTCAAATCGGATGGATAGTTTAGTAACAAATTAGTGACAAAGTCGAACAATATCTGGGTCGCGATTTACTGCTCATGAAAATGAAAATGTCATATTCAAAATTCATTTTCCGAGCTCATAGTCGTCCTACATTATAATTCTTAGGATGTGTACAAATTACAACTCATAATCCTTCGAATGTATTCAAAGTCCTTTTTTTAGACATTACATTATCGATTAGAAATTAATTTTTGAAAAATTTCTAATTTTTGACGAACGGACAATTTGTGTGTTAACGCGTTGCATAAAATACGAAGAATTCTTGAGAAAAATCACTTGCTTACCTATTTGAAGTTTATCAAACGATGTGCAATAATAAATGGACTGGAAGTACTGCAATTTCTCAAAACGTCCGATATTGTGTTTATCTGTAATGTAGATTTTCGCTTCTCGATCCGTTTATTATTTTACGTATAACGCTAATAATATAATCGCGATCATATCCGTTACGATCGAGCGGAGGCATAAATTTCACGCGGCACGTAAGTGAAGTTCTAAGTGTTTCATCTTAATATTTATGAATGCGCCATGGGAAAATTACTTGCGCGCGCTGTCTATGTGTTTCTTTCGTTGTCTGCCCTCGTGCAAATCCTGCACATAGTTAACCTATAAATAATAAATATGTAGATGATGCTTTTATCAATCTAATGTTATAATAATACGTTGCCATCATTGGCTTAATGTGCAATGATTTTGCGCTTTTACAGATTCCGATCTATGGTATTTTTGCCTCGGGCTTTCTCTATTTATAAGTACCTTACGATATAATTATGAATGCTATCAACATGTTTTTTTGATCGTCGATTGTAAATACGCACATCAATTTTGTTTAAATATTATTTTAAGTTTGTTTATAACATCAATCAGTAGCTTAAAATTTCAAAGCGTTTTTTTTAGTAATTGTTATAAATTACGTTTTAGTTTATTCGTATTTGCTTTTATGATTATTATTAATCAGGCATTAAAATTTAATGAATTATAAGTTGATTAGAAATTTGCTCAAATTAGGTACAGTTTAGGAATACGTTATTATGAAAATTATTATGAGGACTAAGTACTCTATAATTTTAATTGTTATTATCATAGTATTGCGTGATTAATGTCGTCGTTATAGCCCCGTGATTCCCAAAGTGGACCTACAGCGATTCTCAAGGGGTGGTTTATCATAAACTGCGATTAAAATTTTAAAAATAATTTTTCCTTATTTAATTTTTCAATTATTTTGACATGATAATATAATATCAAGAATTTATTAGAATAGCTTTGGTATGAAGTTTTTCAATAGGTAGAGAATTACTAGGTGTAATTTTTTGAAGAATAAATTGAAAAGTATAAAAGTTATTGAACTACTTGTTGCAATAAATGAAGGTACATAAAATTGGCAATAAATGCTGTGGCACGTCACGTTTGACCATAAAGGTAAACATCAGCAAAGTATTAGTTACCTCAACAACGCGTCTTAAGAGCGATTGAAGGAAGTGCTTTGGGTGAATGAATGCTGACGCGTATGTACTTGACGTAACTTTTTCGTCGTCGCGGCTATTCCGTTGCTCAATAAACGTACGAGGCGCGTGCAAAAAGCCGTGTACACTTTGACTCTTCAATCGAAATGTACAGTTAGAAGCTATAGCATCGATTCACAACGCTTGTCGGGCTTGGGCGCGTGTGCTGTTATTAAATTTATGAATTTAAATTCACTCGACGCAATAGAGTGATTGACGCACCTCGCCGCACCGCTGCCTCTACCGCCGCCACCACCGACGCGTCACGCGAAATACATTTATCACCCGGGATTCCGGTAATGACTGCCGGCTTCCCGGATCGACAAAAGCCAAAAAATGCGCTGACTCACTGCCGGTGTCATTTAATTACAGCCAATTGTGCGCTAATTGAATTTTTATGTTTGACGATTACGCGGAAATTCGCGCAAAATACACTTTCGGCATCCGCATAATGAAAATGTATTGTTACGGCGCGTAAATGGTCGGTAATGCAAAGTAAATGGATTTTTTGTTATTTACAAAACGTCATTTTGCGTTGGATTTATTTTAATTTTAATTGCGCCAACGAACCGGGGTTTCATTTGTTGTCGAGTCGACGCTCATTAATGGGAAATTTAATGAATATTTACTTGCGAGCCGATAGAGCTGGTTGTGACGATTGCGAATAAAATCAATGATAAAAGGACAAACACAATGCACGGCCGTAAATATTTATACAATTGTAGTCATTTTGATTAAATTCATATTGATTCAATGATTTATTACTCATTATTGTGTTAAAAATTGTTTTCAATTTCAATCGCTTTTTCAGTTTGTAGTACTTAATGAAACTCAAACGGTTGGAAGATGGTTAATTGGTTAATGTTTATACAATTGTAGTAATTTTTGTTAACGGTGAAACAATTGCGGTTTTTGAAAAAGTGAATTTTTTTTGCGTACTCTGGTAGTGCATTTAGCCAAGTATTCTATTAATAAATTTCAGAACGAATGATACAATAAAATCAAAGTTATTGCTATTTAAAGCGCATAATTTGCATATTAGTTGCATTAACGTCGAACTTTAAAGGTGATTATCTCGAAATGTTTTTTTTAAATTTGTTAATTTGGAAGTCCGGATTACGTAGAAACTATGATTCTGATCAAGACCAAATTTTCAACAATTATTTAGAAAGAGACGATCTTGTTTACTAACGAAGGATTTTTAATTTGGTTGGAAAACATTTATTTAAAAAAATAAAATCCAAGATAAAAGATATCAAAACTGAAATTTTAGGTTCAAATCTTCGCCATTTCTTTTTGAATCCGAATTTTGACAAATCCTTCATTCAACGATGAAATAAACTAATATATTAATAAAATCTTTTTGAAATTTTGAATTACGATGAACCGTTTTCGAATTATAGGGATTACCGCAAAACGGTGATCCCTATCACCTTGGTAAATCACCTGTAGTTCAGCGATTATTAACAATTTTTTGCTGCAAAATATATACGAAGTAGGTAATGAGATGTACTAAGCGATGCTGATCAAACATTAGAAAAAAAGTTTCATAACTTAACAGTAAAAAAAGAATGAAATATTCAATTATTTTCATCGGCTCAACTGTATGCAACCCTTCATTCACATATTCATTTTTTTCATTGATTTTATTTTGCAAAAATTCGTTTTCAATTTCAATCGCTTTTTCATTCGACAGCAATTAAAATCAGACGGGTTAAAGTTGGTTAATTAATGTAAAAATTTCTGAACCTAAAAGTTTTATAGTGCGAAAAACTGTAAGTGAAAAACTTTGTTAGTGAGTTTATTTATTTTGTATCAACGATGTGAATAGAGTAAAATGTTTAAATCCTAGTTTCATAAAACAGGGAAGAAGTATAAAATATTTTATTATGGAAAAATCTACTTTCATATCATAAAACATTAAATTTATTGCATTGAATTTGTACTAAAAATGGCTATAAAGATTGATGCGAAGCAAAAGCAAATCTTCCTAGATGAAAAATGTGCAAGCAATGAAAATCACTTTTTGTCCTTTTTGCGGCTGAGAAAAAACGGTTTCGTTCGACCTTTTGCAATGAAATTGAGCGTCTTTTTATATTGTGCGAACGCGAGCGAAGAAAAGGCAGCTGTTCGCTAAATGATCCCATTGTCATTAATGCGCTTTTCTCCTTGGCCGCAGCAGCGCGCAGCAGCGAGATCCCGAAGGACGAAGTGGGCGCATTCGCAATACGCTGCTGCCGCTCGTCGCTTTGACGATGCGCCGTTAACCCATCGTGACATTGACGACCTCTTGGCGAAAAATGCCGAAAGGCAAATACGTCTTTGACGATGCGCGCGACTTTCATCATCAACGCTGCCTCAAATTGCTTAATTAACTTTATTGCGTTAGGTCAAGAATATATTAACCTAGCGTATACGCATCCATTGCATACGTAATCACGTGTAACAGCAAAATATCTTTTGTTGTTGTTTATTTTGACAGCACGATCAGGATAAAGCAATTATGGCCGTAGTGATTTACGATGAGTCATCCATGATTTATTAGTGATTTATCATTATTTAAAAAATAACCAAATCATTTTGTTTACTTTGGACGCATTCGTTTGGCAATGTTTACTCTGTTGCTTTAAACTAAAATTATGTTGCAGCTATGCATAAATACAAAGCGAAATTTACATCTTGGAATTTGTAAAAAGTGAATTGAATTTTTCTTTGGGATTGGCGTAAAAAACGCGAATTGAGTGGATTTGTATTCGTAATTTAGATGTGAACAAGGAAAAAGCTAGAAATGTATTTAACGGTATTTCATTTTTGTTCATTTGTATGACGTATGCGATTTGATATGCAATTAGCATAGCAATTGTCACTCGGAACAAACGACGGCATTTTACACGACGCGCTGTGCGGAGCGAATTGCGCGTGTTTTGATAAAACGCATTTATTGTGCAAAAGGGAACAAAGCAACATTACTAAATATTGCATTAGTCGCCGAATAGAGGCCTGCGCGACGATAGAGAGAGCGGGAGGCGGCGAGCGGCGGCGCATCAATGATGAATGATCATACTTAGAGCGCACAGCGTCACGCAAACGCTGCCGCCACCAGTGCTGCTGCTGCTGCTGCTGTAGCCGGCACGCTAAAGTAAAATAACAGAGTGGAACGTTTTGAGAAGCCAACGGGGATGCAATGAAATGAATGCGCGAGTGCGCCGCATAATATAGCAATGGAAATGGAAATGAATGAATGGAAAACTTGAATTTCGGTACATTTATTGCATAGGTATACAAATGGGTAGCACTCGGATAAGATTACTTGCCTAAAGTAATTGAAATTCAGACTTTTGCCGTAAAATAAAGAAATAACACTTTCGAAACCCGAGACAAAAATTGATAAATTTTATCTAATTTATTAAGTTAAGGCTTTCTTTATGCTCAAAGTAATTTATGTCAATTGAATTTGTTGACAATTGAATACTTAACACCATATTCAATGAGTGCTTGACGAAAATGTTTGAAAAGTGATAAAATTTTATTAAATTTTTGATCTTCAAAACTTCGCGGCGAATAAGTAATTAGTAATTTAACAAAATTGAATATTAAATGAAAGGTACAAATCTTAGGCGAAATCACTTTAGCGAAATCAACTAAAACCTGATTGAAAATGTAGTTGTAGTCGAATAATTTACAAATTTTGAAACGCGAATTATGATTATTATTATTTATTTAAGTGAATTATATTTAGACACTCTTTTTAGTAGTGCAATTGGTTTTTTAAAATCTTTTCTCAGTCTCGAGAAAATAAATTTTAAATTCGCGAATCGCTTTCGGGAAAAAAACCAAATTTGTTCCACTTTGGAGTGAAATTGTTGCTAAATTACTGGTCGGATTAAAATAATATCCTCATACACATAAACTATAATTAATGCTTTATTGATTGATCATAAAATTAACTTGTTAATATTTAATTTGGGTGATGCAAAAAGGAAAGAGAATAATTTATGAATTTGTACTGAAAAAAAATCATATTTTATCTTGTAAAATTAAATTTATTTGTGATTATTATTCTTTTGGCAAAAACGTCAATTTTATGCATATAAAATATGAAAGAGCATAGTTAAATTGCATTAAATCGTTTTTTTATGCAATATCTGCATAGTTAAAGCTTGTGAAATTAATTAGAAAATAGGAAAAATAAATGAAGGTTTACAAAAAACACAAAAGTTATTTGAAGCATTTCGGGGGAACAGTGAATTGAATTTTTTAACAAACATTAGTTATAAATTCCAGGTAATTTTAAAATTTGATTCATCGACAACAAACCTATATGCAATTTCAATAAAACACAAAAAATGTATGTGTTGGCGGAGCAATACAATTGGTGAAGTTATTGGATTTGTATGAATTTTGTAATATGAATTCACGAATGAATTGCACAAAGCGAAAATCTTTCAACCGAATGAATAAGTTAATAGGCAACCGAACGTAAAATACGCGTCCAATGCGAATGCTGGCTGGAGCAATTACTATTTGATCGGTAGTATATTTGTATCGCTCGTTGGTTGGTGGGTTGGTTGGTAGCGTTTGTATTTATTTCACCTGCAATATGGCAAGCAATATTTGCTCTTTTCACGTCTGTCCCGTGCACTGCGCGTATTGCTTCAAAGGGTTTAATTGCTTGTTGCTCTCAAACATCTGCCATAGCTGTCGTTTACGCTTATCTAATGTTTGAGCGACCATAAGGGCTAACAAGTAATGCAAATATTTGAGAGTGCATTATGTAAATTATGTTCATTCCTCGTTTTACACGATTGTGTGTCACATTATTTACATGGGAAAGCTATATCTTGGTATAGGGGATTCGCAGATATTGACTCATAAGCCATTCACTTTACTTATTCATTAAAAAATGAAAATTATGCACTTATAGGAAAATTATATGAGATTACATATTCTTTGATTGACATTTGAAAGAAATATTCTTTTGGACTTTTTATTAATTACTGGCTAAAGTATTTACTGTGATTTAGAGAGTCAGCGGGCAATGGGAATCACTGCCCATATCTACTTAATTATATTCCTGATAATTATGAAAATGCCTGCTTCACCCCTTCTAAACCCACCTCCTCCTGTATGAACGACTTACGAGAAGTGGAGTTTTGTTATAAATACTTTCCTGAAAGATTTTACCTGAAATTTTTACCATTTGTTGTTTGTCCCCTAATTTGGTAAATAATTAGTATTTACATAATTGATAGATGGTATTTTTACAAACTATTAAATTATATGTTATCTGATGACCTTAATCGTAAAAAAGCGTATGAATAGAAATCTCTTAATTTATCAGTCGTGTAATTCGACAAATCAGAAAATGTAATTATTGGATTATGCAGTATGTAGGTATAAATTATTGCATCGATAGGAAAACTAATCAGAAAATTGCAGTAACAAAAGCGCTATCAATCGAATTCCCTATACGTTTTATTGGGCTTTATCCATGCGGATTTGATTGTAGTCTTGAAAAGAAAATTGAACGAAACAAGCAGGTGAATTATTAACGTGTCGACGACTCAATCGCATTCGCTTCGTTTGAACGATTGGATTGCTCTTTCATATTTTATTTCCGCCGCCCCCGTTTTTATTTCACTTTTCGCGGATTTAATCATGAAATGAATCGTTTGCTTGCCCTCGTTCGTTCTTTGCGAAATCCGATTATTAATTTCGTAATAGCAGGCGGCCATGCAGTTCAGTTGAATCTTTGGATGGCAACTTCAAAAGAAATGATTTCAAACTTTTCCGGTTAATTAATCACGGAGGATTTGCTGTACCTACTTACTTGGATCTATCTTCGAATCGCTTCGTAAATCAATGAGACTATTCATACATTTTTCATTTTGCACTAGGAAGTCTTAATTGAGTTTGACATGTAGCATACGACGTGTAATTACGCGAAAATTCGCATTAACTGTCATTAATAGCATCATTAATAGAATTTCCATTCATACATTTTGGCGTGTTCGGCGTTCATCTCGTTTTTTTCTTCTTCTGCTCTTCAATGTATGCGCGAAACTTGTTTTAACGGTACACTTACTTCACGAAACGTGATGGCAATGTCAATACGCAGTGTAAAGAAACCGAAAAGAATCAGCGCGAACGTAATAAAATTGAACGAAAAACCAACAGTAGTTAAAAGCGTACCGACATAAAAGGCACATGTGATTTGTATTCAATGACTGTACAATTCAATCGGTAATAGAACAGGTTGAGGCAAAAAAGGCTTTATACTTTTACATCATTTTTACTTTAGTTTTACCGTTGTATCGATCGCATGACTCTTTTGCGCGATCCATTTTCTGACACATTAGCAAGTACATTTTACTTCTTCGCTTCTTGTATCTGCTGAAAAGGAGAACTTCATTACGCGTTGCGGCAAGCACTGTGTTCGTAATGTGTTAATGTCCGTGTTAATGACGTTAGGATAACGACAAAACGTGATTGCATTACGCGCACTGCATTCGCACACACACATTTTAGTAATGTGCAGTTTCGCTAAAGTTTTAATACTTTTCACTTTTGATTAACATAGGTGGCGATTTATTCTGCTGTACAGAGAGTGCACTGTAATTTGAATTTAGGTGTTCTCATCAATTATCATTTTATCGATTGAGTGGTGTAAAATCCAGGATTATAAATTGCAGCAAAGGCAAAGTTAAACAGAAAACTGAATGCCTAAGTACTTGATCAATATTTTCAATTATCTGAGTTGTATTATATTTCATATTTTGTTATTCGATTTAACGTGGCATTTTTACAAGTAATTTATCATGATGTTGTAATCATGAAGTTTAACTGGGAAAATTGGTTTTAGAACTCGCCAGTTTTCAAACTTGCAAATTATTCAACTTTGTGCTTACATTGTTGCTAAACCGCAAGTGGGATAAAAATAATATTTTTATACTCGCGGTTGTTAGCAAGTTAAATGTTATCGATTGGCCAATGATGCGAACTGTCAATATTTGTTTTTACGACCCATCAGGAACGAGTTAATTATTGGAAAAAAAGATGATCTAATGTTTATGATTTAAAAGCAGGACATTACATCGTGAATAATATGATACGAAGAAAATTTAAGAATTTATGTGATTTGTTGAAAATTGTCTAATTCCGCCACGGGTTTGTTTTGTTTTTGGATGAAAATTGTAATTATACGGCGCACCATAGTGGAAAATGTTTTATAACTTAAACTTGACTGAACCGAAATTTTTCAAACAATAATATGTCATTGAAAATATAATACCTGAAATGCGATATTGCAACTATTCGAAAGTTTATTAGTTGTAGTTTGTAAACATTCCGAGAATTTTCGTGTAGGACGGCTATGAGCCTGGAAAATGAATATTGAATGTGACTTTTGCATGGGAGAAGTACATCTCGACCCAGAAATTGTTCGATGAATTGTTGCGAAACTATCCATTCGATTTGAATCATATTTTGACATTCATAAACTTCAGTAATTCCATTTTCCATTAGCAAAAAATTTTGGTTCAAAATAATGTCATTATTTAATTTTACGGGAGTTTCCTAGCCAGGACCAGTGTCCGGCGCAACTATAGTTTATTTGGGATATAACAATGAAAATGCTTGCGCAAATACCACTTTATGTGTAAACATTAATTGCGCTAGATAATTGGAAACTTGATGATCTAATTACCCATACATTTATACAAACAAATGCAAATTATTTACTATTTTAAACAAATAGCTTGGAACTAGAATTAATTTTTTGTAATATGGGTTTCATCGTAATGAATTTTCTATAAATATTTGATTTAAGTAAATGTAAGTGTCACGTCGTTAAAACAAGAATAACAACAAGAGTAATATCTCACGCATGAATGAAAATTAATGATATCCTGAAAAGTAGGCAGACACATTAAAAATAATGTGCGCAAGGAACATTTTGCAGAATTTATACCATATTATTTGAATTTATATGCAAAGTCATCGTGGAAGTTTGCAAATATGTGGAATTTCATTGGGCGCCGAGGGCACGTTTGTCGTGTAAATTGCGAATTTCCGTCGTAGACGTAAAATGACTGCGTGCTCAAGAAATTTCCTCCGAAACTAATGTCGCTGCTCGAAATTAACACTTCTTTTGCCTGATAATATTTATTTGCTCGCGCATACCACAAGATGGAAGTTGGATGGAGTTTCGCGTACTTCCGGAAGCAGCCAGCAGCAGCTCTCGATTCGTTTGCTCGCTCATCTTGAGCATGATATGCTTGTTTTTGGTATAAGTTCTGATCTCCTTTATTTACCTGCAAACTTGATATGCAACTCGAGTTTACAACTCGAACTATTTCAGCCGGTTGAGTGTTCAAGTTTTTCAATTTTTGTTTTGCTTCTGAGAAATGTTTCGCTGGTTAGTTAATGTTTCGTTTATACATTCAGTCTTTTTTGAGATCTCTTCCTGAAAAAGTGGAAGTTTTTATCTTCGTGGTATTCAAATGAAATTTTCTACTTTCTCACATTCCACGAACGAGGAAAATCTCTTTGTTATTCACGTTTCGCTGAATTGAAATAAAATTTCTGCGCGTACTCGTTACTTTAATAATAATTTCATCACAAATGCGTCTTAATTTTTTCTTCTGCCAAGATTTTTTTCATGATAAGGAAGAAAATTACATAACTTTGGTAAAGTAGGTAGTAACTCATCTACTTATTTATTAATGAAAAAATGCCACTTAATTTCAACCGCCTAAAACTTGGAGATTAACCTTTTTGCCTTGCTTTTTGTGCGTTTCCTTATTATGGGGATGAAGCATCCCTTAAATATGCGTTCATAATGCAAGACATCAAAGCTGAGGGAACACATGTAGTGGCGGTTGTGAAGCTGTCCGCCCTTCTGTCTTTTGCGGCGTATGGATTCGTTCGTCGGCGGCGGCAACGCACATGAACAATTAGCGCATGGGGTGTTCATCACCGTCGCTACCACCGCTGCCGCCGCCGCCGTCGCCGACGCCGAATGGCATTCAATTTCCGCATGCATGTTATATATTGGCGGGCGAGAAACTAAAAGTGAGGAGCGAAACGCAACGATGCATGACTGAGTTAAGCAACTAATTTCTATGCTAATTTACTCTCTGAAACCGCGCCGAAATTGAGTGTCCTTCTGCTGAATTCTAAATTATCGCTCCTGCTGCTTGCTTGGGATGCTCTTTAGCTTTGCGGTTCACGCGCCGCAGACGTTGCTGACTTGTCAGTTGTTAATATATTCGTGCGAGCCGCAAAACCAGCCAGCAAATCACGAAATACAATTTCCATTTCAAATTTCGCAATATATTTCTATTAACAACAGAGGAATATAAATAATTCACATTTGGGGATACTCATCCTGAAAATCGTATTCCTGTTAATTTCTGAATTGAGGGTTTGGTTAGATAATTATAGTATTTCGCTTTTTCGAAGGGTGGAAAAGGTAGATCCTTACTAAATTCATGCCATACAAGAAGATGCGGAGAAATAATTAGGACATCGACAATTTAATTAGATATATCATTAATTTCGAAATAATTATTAATTCCAGTTTAGGGGTATAATTTCTGGGAGCGCTGACAAAAGCCAGAGAAATTGAGAAATTCGTTTTAAGGACTACAAATTGGAATTATAATATTATAACTTTTAACGATCTCTTTTGAACAAAAGGGGTGGTTTTCTTGTTCATTAGAATTAATACTGATTGGCCATAAAAGGGTGGAAAAAGGGTGGAATTATGTTTTTTTATAGTTTTTTAATTTTTTACCTTAAAATGGGTTTTTGTTATGCGTAACAGATGACAATATGGCACATATTAAATGAGCAGTGAATATTTAATCATTAAATAAATATTTTATTATAATTTGATTTTATAATCAGTATTTATTTGAACATAATTAATAAATTTCAGCAATGATGAGCGCGGATTTTCCACGATCAAGTTTTGTGCAAACAGCTGCAATACGCGTGCGCAAATAAGCCAATTAATTATCACGTCGCGCCTGAATCTCTGCATATTTCACGCGATTGTCTAGCCATGAAATGTTTGTGCATCGTGCGCATTTATTGTTTCCACTCTTTCAACTATGAAACGCGCCCATTGTGCGGGCGCGCTCAACGCATCGGGATTTTTCTTCGCGGCCCAGCAATTGCGCATGAATTGCATTTGACTTTCACGCTTTGCGCTCGCCGCGTATGCTATCAGGGCTATTAATTCCACTTTATCGAGATTCACATATATTTAGCGCATCCATATTTTAAAATCGTAATCCCACGAAATCCGTATTCACGCCGACTGGAAGTTTGCTCCAGCCTCAAGGTTATGTAAGCTGGGTTTGGGCAAGTTTAAAGCCCAGTTTCGGGAGAGTTTATAGTCCATCCCCGCTGATGGGCTAATTTAGTGGCTATTATTCCAGTGCACTAGTTGCAGACGGAATAAGGTAGTGGTGTGCGCACAAAGCGTTCGCATTGTCTATTAATGAACGGCATGCAATTCCATTAGACGCTCATTAGCGCGTGCGAAATGCTCAAGCGCGTTCAATTTCGTTCTGAATGGACTACACCCGCGCACAATGCGTGTTTGTGTGATTTGTGCGAGGTATGACCAAAGGTGGAGAATATTTGCTCGAATGCTTTGCGCGTTCCGCACGATTCCAAGTGTCTAACTTTCAGTAATAGGCTCGATTGTACGACAGCTTTCATATATGCGGCTGGCTTGCAATGCAATGCCAAATTGGAATCGGTCGGCGCTGCATACAGAGTTGCGTTGCATTTCGTTGCAAGTCGAGAAGACGAGAATGTAAACGTCAACTGCAATGCATACCTGCGTAATTTGCCGCTTGTTTCAACCACCATCGAAGTTCTAGTTGAGCACCTAATTTCATTTCAATAACCTACTTTCAACACAAGCATTCCGTAATTGCGTCCGCAAGTACGCAATTGTCATAATGTCATACCTGCTAGTGAAACTAAAATATTTCATATTTCACATAACTGTGTATTGTTTCATTAGGTGTAGAAACTTTGCTCAATGTGAATAATATTAATGTCATAAAAATAAACTGGATTTCACTTGTAACAATTACCGTTGTTGAGTAATAGCTACATGTCATCAAGGACAGTTATCATAAGAAATATTTTTCGCCGCAATAATTCATGATTTAAATAAAGTTCGTAGAATTTTTATGTGGAAAGTCATGTGATAAAGATTCACAAAGAAATTATATAATTTGGTTGCATTTGTAAATAATTTATAATAATGCTGTTTTTAGGGTTTTTGTGAAACTTCTTTAGCGATCTGTTTTGTTGTTACACTAAAGCGCTACACAACGCGTGAGATCAAAGCATTTGTATTCAAAATTTACTTCAGAAATGACCCAGAAGCTCATTTGATTTTAGTTATCAGAATCTAAGGGGGTATTCTAATAAAGAAATATGAATTTCGCGTGGTTTTTGAAGATTTGTACAAACGAAACAAAACAAAAATATTTCCGATTTGTTTTAAATAATAAATTTTTTTTATCTGAGCATGGTCCGGCTGATAGCGGCATGCATAAAGAACGTTTACACGAAATTTCAAATAAATCAGTTCATTAGAACTTGAGATCATGTCAGCCAGTTCCATAAATGTAGTTTCGAGAAAAACGCGTTCTGAGGCAAAGAGCAGTGAATATTTTAGGTGATTATGTTGATGAGTCTCATAAATGTTTTAATTTTCGTAATTCAATTAATGGAGAATTTATTTGACATTACTATATTTCACGTTTTGTCGAGAAAATTCAGTTGAATGAATTTTTTTAACATGGCTTTAAAGTTTTCTGTGAAATTATGAATTGGATCCCACGAGAACTTCTCTTGCATTCTTCTTTTTTCCCTTGACTGCTGATTATTTTCCGAACGCGTTTCATAATCGTGCGACCTGTCATTAACATCAAAGATTATTGAGTCATGAAATCATTGGCGTTCGGTGCATCTTTTTTCTTCCGCTTGCCTTTATTTTCCTTTGATTTGGTGCGCTCGGGTGTCATTAAGGCGAGAGAACGAAATTGCAAACTTTAATTGGGCGCCCAATGATAATAGGCACGTTTTTTTCCGGATTTCAAGACGATGACGAAAAGAATTTGGAACTATACTTTTAAGCTTTAAGGTTAAAACACGAACTGTGTTGAAATTGGATACACGTTGAAACTTTAATGAAAGTAGGTATAATTTCTTCTTGAATTGTTCGCTTTCGGTTTCCTTGTTTCGGCATGGCGGCGTGCGGCATGATAATGAGACATAATAAGATCCAGTTCATTGTTGCTGCAATCTAATTGACAATCATTAGGTGAATTTGCTCATCGGCAGCGCCGAAATGCTGGGAAAAAGTCTCTTCGGGCATTGTGTGGCACGTCGCGTGCAATTTGGTAGCAAAGATTACGGGCGTGCGACAACCGTATACACATATAAAAGGACATTACGCGACGAACATGCTTGTTTCGTATTAAATAAATACTTAAATGGCTTGTTATGGTTCGTTGGCGGCGTGGCATTGCCGTCTGGGCGGCTTTGGCGTATTCTCGCGAGTATTATGTATCCACCGCAAAAGTGTGGCAGTGTCGGGTGCTGTTTTTCCTCCATTCGTACGGCTTCCGCAACAATGCGTATTATCTTTCGCGGCTTTCAATTTTCTTTACGCTTGTTCGACTTCACTTGGAATACTTGGACGTTTTTTTTTTAAAGTGCGGTAAAGAACCGCAGTAAGCATTAAATTTCCAAGCACATATTTGAAATAGTTTTACAAGTCTTTCGATTTTTGCGCGAGAGATGAACAAACGGAAAATGCTTTTGATGAATACGCGCTGATAATGTGCATAACATTTGCATATTACCAAAGTGGATTCAGCGGGAAGAACTGTGGAAAAAACAAGAATTACATGCCATTCAAAATGCCGAAAGTCAACGATGTGTATTATTCTAACGTCGCGCGAATTCTTTATGTCTTCCTGCTTTCTGCTGCTCTTCTTTTTGCATTTCAAAACAGATTCGTCGAGTGAGATAGTTAGCCGTCCTAAATTTCTGCTGCAACTGGGTGTAAACACATTCAGAAGATGACGATGACGTTTTCTTCATGCAAGGCAAAAGCTGGAGTAACAGGGGGGTAGGAGTTGAGAAAAACAAATCCAAATTGCGCTCGCATCTTTGCTAACTTCATCTTTTGTGGGTTGTGCAGTTTTCTTGATACTCATTGCTGCTGCTGGTGGTGCGTTTTCCTTTTTCGCTTCATCATAAACGTTAGTTATTATCTTTTATACTCCATTATTATTTTTTGCCATTATTCCGCCTTCGGTTTTCCTCGTTAGCGCGAGCTTTTAAGCACACAATCAGCACGTACAACTAAGCTATCTCTGCGTCTTCATCTTCTTCGTACCGGTTCCTCGGGGACGTCGCGTGTAAATGTAGGTACCGTACGTACGTACGTACGTACCTGCCGTCCTAATTGAAAATTATTATTTTTACCACTATCACTAAATTGAATAATTATCTTGGCAGCGCCCACGAAGCACGTCAAGGAAATGAAAGCAAATATGTATCCAATTAATTTTCTTGTGTTGTTCTTTCATCGCCCGTTCTTTATAACGCATCGTAATCTGTTCGTGCTTTATAATTCATCATCATCTCGACGGATGCGGAATGTTTTCATTACGAGATCAAAGGGTATTCATTACATGATGAATTAATCTCTTAGTGATTAGCAAAGAAACTGAGAGATATTGATCTGTTTTTTCCTCTACTTTCCTCATCTCATCAGTCTTGTGCAATCGAAGAATAAAACTAAGTTTTATTCGCATGCATAATTTATGCATTAAAATTGTTTACTTGCAGCCAGCCTTCTAAACAAACTTCTCCATGTCAAATGGCAAAGCAAGGTTTGAAATTAATGATAAATGATATGCGGAGCGCCAATATATTACGAAGGGATGTAAAGTGCGTCCCAAATAAACGAACGAGTGAGCGAAGATGAATTACCCGTTTCGTTGTGGTGGTGGTTGCGCCTTCTGTTTCTGCGCGAAAGATTACACAAAGATTAAACACTAAACAAGGCTCGGGCTGAGTAAGGAACGTTGTTGAACAAATAGCCATCCCTTGCGACGTGTTGCGTCGAAGTCCAATAAATTCACCAAGAAGTGTGGGAGAGCGAGGGTAGTGCACATTTTGCACTTTTACCGATGCTTTCGAGCGCACGAATGACAATGATATTAAAGGGTGCACTTTGCGCTGCGTTGCGGACACTTTCTCAACAAACGGATTGCAATCTATTATGAAGTTGAAAGTTTGCTGCCTCTTTGCTGAAAGCAGTGAAGCGCACTCAAGTGCGGAGCGAAGATGTGCGTTTCAGTTTGATAGTGTTTACGTACTTAACGCAGCGATAATGTACTTGGAAGGCGGCGAGAGGCGCGAAGAGAAGAAAGAAGGCTTTTCATCCCTTTGGGGACATGGCTGAAGAACATTTTAGCGGATCGGACGTTCTTTCGAATTGCATACGCACAATGCCCTGAAGAGTTGTTGGCAAGATTCAACAAAAGTGTCTGTCGCACTCCCGGCTTGAAACGAAAGAGACAAACGGGATAAAAAGACGGGCAAAACCTTTTGATAAATGCTGCTGAGTGAAGCAACGCTTGATGCATTTGCATGCGGTGGGAAAGTTTTCTTGCGCTTAATTTTTCATTCTTTAAAACTTGTCCAAGTTGTCGTACGAAGTGATTTTATATTGCACGTCTAATATTTGCATTCTTTTGCGTTTTGCAGATGTAAGCTCGGAGCAAATGCTCATCCAGCGTCTGGCCGAGCTGCAGATGAAGCTGCAGTATTTGGACACGATGTACCGCAGTCGGCAGGAGGACCTGCAGCAGCTGACGCAGCATATTGACCAAATGGTCGTGCCGAGCGAAAGTAATGCATCGCTGGCGCAGCTCGGCGCCGTCGCCGCCACCATCAAGCCGGAGGTGCGTCAACTGCTGCGCAACATGTCCGGCATGAATGCGGCGCACGGCCTCAATCCGCCGATCATGTTACGGCTGCCCTCGTCCTTTCACTTCCTGCCGCACTTGCTGGACGACCCCTCGAGTCTGCGGCTCGCCTATCTGCTGTCCAAAGGACGCACCGGCGTGTCGGTGGTCCTCGGGGTGCCGACCGTGCGCCGGGAGAAGCACAGCTACTTGATGGAAACGCTTCAAAGTCTCGTGGATGGCATGAGCATGGACGAACGCGACGATGCGCTTATAGTAATATTTGTTGCTGAGGTAAGTGCTGTAAGTACCTACAACAACAACTTTTCCAATCTACTAGGTAATTTAAGCGGCTATTTGTTCTCGACCTAATCGAGCAATTTTTCAAACCAATGGTTTGTACGTACTCATCATATTTTTTCAACTAACGACTCGCGCAGCACGCAGAAAAGCGACCAAGAGTGGAAATCAGTGAAGAGTTCCCTCTAATCATGCGTTTAATTCGGCTCCTGATGTATGTACATTGTACGTGCCGTCCCCGATCGATAGGGTTTTGCGCGTTAGAGCATGTCGATAAATTCCATTCGACAGATAGTTTACTGTTGGGTTGTTCTCCTACAGGACCGTACCTAGGCGTCCGTACATAATTTACGAATGTGTTGCTATTTACGCTCATGAATTATTACTCTTCCGTGCATCGAATGTCGCATAAATTCTTCAATGGCTAATTCCGCCTTGCCAACTTTTTTTTCCTTTTGGTGCTTTATACTAAAAGTTTGTGTGCACCAATAGTTTTTCTACGCCGTTGCACGTCGTTGGTAATGGTTTTGGTAACATTTGCAGCAATCATTTGCTACTTTTTAGACACCCCACGTTCGCTGATAAAGCACGAGGGAAATAGATAGCGCTCGCATCGTGTCGTCGTGATAAGCGGCACTCGTGACAGTCTATCTTAACGCAATTTTTTTGGCGCGCACGTACTACAAACAGGAATCCTTGCTTGCTTCGCCCGCTACTTACAGCAAAATTCCCATGCAGGTCTGCCGAGCATCCTTCAACGCCGTGAGATAAGTAATATTTCGTTGGGCGCTCCTGACAGACTCGATCAGTTTGCACTTGTGCAACGTGAAATCTGTCGTCGGCGACGACGGCAGCGGCGGCAAATCCATGGATATGAGACTTTTATCGGCTTTGCGCACACACGGATTTCATTTTTACTCAACGCGAGAAACTCGAATGAAAAATGAAACGCAACGGAAAAAAATGTATCACACAAGTTGTGACACATCATGCCACGACCGCTGACAAATGAAAAGCCTTTTGCCATTGTTTTTCCGCGCGCGCGTTATTATTCTTCTGTGGCATTCTGTTTCATAACAATGTAGAGATGAGAGAAGTAAAATCAAAATTCTTATTTTGCGCGAGACATCGTTACTGGCGGCTTCAATTCAGTTGCAGAAAAATGTACGGAAAGGACGAAAAAAGCAAATTGGAATTGTTTTTGATGTTTTATTGTGCCGGTAGCAATGTCGCGAAATAGAATATATTACTTTAAATTTTTCATTTTCAGCGGTTTCAGATGTAGAAAGGCATACTGGATTTTTGCTGCATATACTGCTGTTTCTGCTGTGAGCGTGGATGGCAAATGACAAATTTGCCTGAGAGCGCATAACTTTCCATTTCGCGATTCTTTTTTTTCTTCTTCTTCTTCTTGTGCGCTGCAACAAACGCAACGTGCGTTCCACAAATGCATATCACGTGAATAATATATTATGCGAGTGCTATATAAATTTTGCTCTCAGAGTATAAGAATTGCTTGCTCGAACATGCCCGAGGTTTGTTCGCGAAACGAAGCCATAGTTTATATTTCGCGAAGGTAATACGTAATAAAATTTATTTCGAAATTTATTTATGACCCGTGTGCGGCGTTATGAGACCATTTCAAACGTGCGCATGTCAACTGACCTAGCAAATGAAATGCAGTTGAAAAAGTGCAATATATGCAACTTTACGATCATGCGTTGTTTTGCAGCATGCTTGCATTAAGCTGAGATTTTTTGGAGAAAAACGCAATACTTGCTGTTTTTCTCCTTTTTTTTTTACTGTTTAGCAATCTGCTAATTGGTTATATGAATTATTAACCAAGTTTTCAGATTTTTCTTGCTGCTACTTCCAAGGCGCAAAGTAAATAACTAAAATAAACAAAATATTTTCTTGTCGGACGTGTGAACTCATTTGTTGTTATCTGATCGCATCAAACAAAGTTTGCCAAGTATATCAAGAGCGTGAAGGAAGAATGAAATGACGTGGAAATGTAGCACATAGAAGAATATGAAGATAAACGTACGAAAAGTACTTTCTGCTATAAAGAATTATTTCGTGGGGTGTGCTAGCGCCTTGCTTTTCATGTAGGTATGTGGAAAAGTTTTTCACGCAGCCGAGCTGACTCTATAAATAAAACGTACGCCCTTTACGAATGTACAGAATTTTTGCCATTCCATGCATTGTGTACGGTACACATTTATTCGTTTGTCGACGTTTTTCATTTTCATACGCAGCAATTTTGTGCTTATTGTCGCAGATTTATTATTTTTCAATTTCCGTCAAGCGAAAGATCCATCAAACGCGAGCCACGTGTCAAATTCATTCCGTGTCACTTGCTTTCCTCGTTTCCACATCGCACTCGACGTGCTAGTTGTCTCATATTGAGTAAGTGCGAGTTTAACAACCCAGCTACGGGGTTCGTCTTGCTGCAGGGTTGCAAGTTACACGAGGTGCAGGTTTCGATAGACGCAATTTCACCGGGTTTCGAGTAAACAACACTATGCAGCAGCTAAATAAGAACGTAGATTACAAACACTAACTTACCAAATACTCCTCAACTAAGTGCAAACGCGGAAACAACAAGGTGTTGAAATAAATTTCCGTCTGATGTAATAAATAACGTACAATTGCTGGAGGTTTCAGCGGGTGTTGAGTAAATATTTCGTAAATTAAAGGAAGCAAGGACATTTATTAAATGCAGTTTATTTATGTATAATAAGGATGGCTTGCGAAAAATGCAAGTGGTTCTTTTGTGAGAAGCTAAGTACATCTAACGTTGAATAAGCGACCACTCGGAGAGAGTTTGCGAGCAAGTCGCGAAGAGATGCTTGGTAGTTTGGTGCACACTGCTGCCGCATTATAAAAGATTAATGGTCCAGGAAAGGTGGAAAAACACCTGGCAACTCGACTAATCCATCATTCGTGTGTGGGTTAATACCATGCCGACTTGATGGTACGTGCGCATCGCTCCCATCCACTTGGAGACGCCTTCCCTTTTCCGGTTTTTCGTGCGGTGTGTAAGTGGACATTAAATTTTTAGACCAACTTCTTCGAAGCGATAGCGTCACCAGTTTCGCTCCCAATATCTCGGTACGCTGATGATGATAATGACAAATTGCGAATAAAGCAAAGAAACAAGCAAGCAAGAAGAAGAGGAAAAACACGCTACCTTAATACCTTAAAGTCTGCGTACTTGTGTTTTTGTTCCAAGCAATTACAAGAAGTTCCAATTACCAAGGGTAATGAATTAACTTTTTTATCCTCTTTTTCCCTTCTTGGATACTTTATTACCCATTAGAATATTCTTGTAAAACGAAAAAGAAAGTTGCGTACAAAGTTTGGAAATTGATTTTACATTGCTAAGCACATAATCGAATAATGTTTGTACAGGATAAACGAGTCTAATTCAATTACAAGTTAAATCACTTCGTGTCGCGCGCCAGGCAGGTCGGGAGGCTGTTATGAAAATAGTTTGTGCTTGCTGCTCAGTTGTTCTCGGGCGGCAATGATGCTGCCAATGACGCGCGATGATAATATGATAACAATAATGATCTTGCTCGTGCGATGCTTGAATGCTCGACCATCAGGCGCGCATAATGAACATGCAAATTGAATTAAATCTGAGCCAAGGTCCTGCGCACAATTGACATGCAAGCCATGTCACTATCATTGTGTTGTTGTGGTTTTAATCCGCTTTTCAAAAATTCCAAATTGAAAAATAACGTACAAAAAGACGCTTTATTCATGGTTAAAGGAGAAAGTTTTATGAACTCATTTCGCAATTTATATTTTCTAAGGGCGCGTGAAATGGGCGAAAGTTAAAAAGGGCACGAGCTGTGAGCGTAAGTTTGATGGTAATGAGGGCGTAAAAACGAAATTGAATTATATGGATAACCCACCTAGCTAGCTAAGGCTGGAGTGGTGTAATAAACGCATGAATTTTAGGCGAATGTTCTTTTCATGCGGGAATTATATTGATTAATTCAACAACGGGATTTGGTGCGGTTGTGCTGAGATATTCAGCTTGCTGCTAGATTTATATAGACAGGTATTAAATCATTAATAATCCATTGAAGTATTTGCTTTCCCTGGAGTTTCGTAATTAACGGCTTACAGTTAATTAATTAATGATACTTGCGGGAAATCACAGCATTGCGTCGCGTGGATTTCGACCAATAATTTATCAATGGAATTTCATCTGTCTTCCATCATCATATAATATTAATTGAACACCACATAACATTTAGACGTTTGGCCCAGACGCTTATTTGATGATCGTGTTTGCAACTAATTCTCTATTTTCGCTAATTCTAAGAGAGCGTAGCTTGTTATTACAATCACCTCATGAGTAAGTAATTTATTTGTTTTCCTGTTCCAGACTGACTTAGAGTACGTACTGCAAGTAGCAAAGGAAATCGAATTAAGGTAGGAAATGAACATGGATGGTTTTGCACGTGTTTCACCTCTCTTTTCATTCCCTGTAACAGCTTCTTGGAATCCTTTAATTCCTTCCATCGTTCGCACACTCTCGTGTGGTTCTTTGTTATTATTGCGTATCGCATTAACTAATTGGCTCTCACGCTATAGATTCACTAGTCAAGTGGAGAGTGGCCTAATCGAAGTGGTCGCGCCCTCATCGTCATACTATCCCGACATGGAGAAACTGCGGTCAACTCTCGGCGATCCGCCGGAACGGGTGCGTTGGCGGTCTAAGCAGAATCTCGATTTCGCCTTTCTCATGTCCTACTGTCAACCGAAAGGCACGTTTTACGTGCAGCTGGAGGATGACATTCTCGCGAAGCCGTACTATATCAGCGAAATGAAGAAATTTGCGCTCGAGAAAACTGCCAACAAGGAGCCATGGTTCGTGCTTGATTTCTGCCAGCTGGGATTCATTGGTAAAGAAATTACTCTGCATTTCGCAGGCTTCACAATATTACATTTTTTCTAATCAGCATATTTAATGTCCACCATTTTTGTTCTTTCGCAAATTAGGAAAAATGTTCAAGAGTGCAGAACTTCCATGGCTTATTCAGTTCTTTCAAATGTTCTACAATGACAAGCCGGTTGATTGGCTTCTGGATGATTTGATTTACACTAAAATTTGCAATTCCGAGAAGAACAAGGTATTTATTGAATTGTTTTATTGGTGCTGTAAGGTGCTTGAAATTAATGGAATGTTTTTTGGGTTTCCACGCAATTACACAGGACTTTTACAAAAGGGACAAGGCAAAAATGTGGATCCATTACAAGCCATCACTCTTCCAACACATTGGAACTCATAGTTCGCTCAAAGGCAAAGTACAAAAACTCAAGGTAAGAACAAAATAATCCTTGGACGAGGAAAATACTTTGGTGTGTTGCGGGACGGGACTTTTAATGGAAGAAGGATCAGGCGAATGAGAGGGAATCGTAAACGCATTTGCCGTCCGTTCTTTGGCGGCTGATAGTATTTTAGGCGCGTTCGAAGAGTGGAAAATTTGATTCGACGTTGCGCTGCTGCTGGCCAGACAGAAAGAAATCCGACGCTACGAAAAAGTCTACAGAGTTGAGAGATTGCGCTGTCGGTGTCAGAGTTGGAAGTTGTCGAATTTGAAAAATCTTTATTGCTTTGCCCCGTGGCATGCAACTCGCCAAAAATCCGCGCTCTCGGGCATTCCTCGGCGGGTAAAACGAAATAAATAAAGTTCGTCAATAAGTTTTGCAGTTACCACTTGTGCACTTGCAATGGGACGTAGGTAATCGATTTCCGGTCGCTTCTGACCACCACTCGATTGCCGATTGCTGTCTGGAGTGAGCGCGCGTCCCGTGCGACGCCTTGAGAATTCAATTTTTGGTCTGTTAAATAATTCACATTCAGCGGCGCGTCGCTTCCTGGATCCGGGATGTTCGGCTAAAAGGTGGTAAACGTAAAACTGCTTTGATGGCTGTACTTGCGCCCGACTCTCACCCCATCCCCCGCAAGCCGGCTGGAGTTGCTGACTCGCATCGGGCCCTCTGTATAAATTCCGAACGAATCTTACATATTTCATCCCGCACCGCGTATGCCATTCCAACAAGCAGAACGCACGAGTGTTCTGTACGCGTGTGTACTCGTTTTATCAAAGATTTATTCGCACGGCATTCACGAATTCCCGACGGGCCTGACGCGAACCCTTGCGTCCGTGTTACGCTAACGGCAAATAGTTACGTGTACGTCTGTAAAGTTTGACACTTCTGAGGCGAAGGATGAAGAAGTTATTGATTGTTGTACCCTTTTTTGCATTCCGTCCGCAAAACAGGCTGAACACAAACATAAAACAAAACCATAAATTAATTATGAACCATAATCGTAAAACGCGCGCGTGCCCACCCGTTTTTTTGCCTTTTCTCGCAATCAACACGTTTATAAATATTCATTGGCGATTGTCCCCCGTGACGGCGCGCAATTTCATCAGCAGGGTCTCATATTTCTCGTCCTGCGCGGCACACAACAGCAAAAGTTACTTATTCATTGCTCTTTTGTTACATTTCAACGTCTTTTTTAAGGACAAGCAATTCGGCAAGGTGGCCCTATTCTTTCCGCACACGAACCCAGAAGCTGAGGTCATCGCCGGCATTAAGTGCTACAAGTTGTACAGCTTGAAACGCGCTTACCTCGGCGAAACGTTCTTCTGGGGCCTACTCCCTCAGCCCGGCGATCAGTTAATCTTCAAGTTTCAGACGCCCATCTTAATCAAAAGGTATTTTTTCTGTTTCTTCTGCCATGTTGGTATATTTATATCACCTCGCGTGTATATCATCATAAATTATTATACGCTTCAAAAAAAGTTTGGACGCCTCTTTGATTGCTTGGCGGGAATTTGGGTTTTGTTGGTAGGTTCTTCTTCCGAAGTGGAAACGTCGAACATCCTTCCGACAAGTTCTACAATACGACCGTGGAAGTGTTGCCGGTCGAGAATAATCTCTACGTGAACTCTCTCAACCTCACGACGGATGGTTACATTGTCGTTGGTGAGTTTGTCAAGTTAAATGTATAAAAGTTTTCCTTTTTTCTACGTAACAATTTCGTATTTTATTCTACTTTATTTACACATAGAAACATTCTAAACCTAGAAACGCATAGGTATACTTGATACATAGTCCGGGTAGTCACATTTTGATAGCATGTGCAGTACACTAATGAAGTTCTTTTGTAGGGAAATTTGATAATGTAGGTATTGCTACTGGGAATCCAGATGAGAATATTGGACGTGTCTCTGCACTGCGATTGTACGTGCACAGCGAGAGTGACAATTGGGCCATATTGAGCGAGGTTTGTTTCTGTTTCATCATTTCTCGTACTTGTTTTATTTTCGAGCGAGTGAGAGAAATTCAATTGCTGCGAATTCGCAGCGCACCGGTGCGAATCTCGTTCTCTCAATGCCTGTATTTGGCTAGTGTATTTTATTTGAGTACTGAAATGTATTTTTCATCAACAGATTCACATTCAGGACGAGTACTCGATGGCGAGGTGACCACTGAATAGCGGTCGAGTCTCAATGTTCTTCCCGCACATCCTGAATCGTTACAATATACTCGACCGCACCCCTCAGCATCCTCTGTGATATTATTAAGTAATGGAATTGTATGTGCACGCACGTCATGCAACCTATTTTAATGGCATCCTTCTTATCTTTAAACCCAGCAGCGAAAACCTGCAGTTAGTTTTAACATGAAGAACAAACAAAGTAAGCCCCCCTAATGCAATGAATGTATAGAGAGACAGTGACGTGTCGCTGTACGTGTTTCGATTTTTTAACATTTTGTATTGTTTAGTGTTTTGTTTTTCATCGTAGTTTATGTTATCCTGTTACGTTTTGGAAAAACTAAAAACCGGTCTACTATTCCGAGTATTCACAAGCATCCGTGTTTATGATTGATACGTGTATAGAGCAGGCGTTAAATAATTTATTCGATATTATAATAAACGAAAAGAAGAAGAAGGCTGTAAACTCCATTAGTCGGGCATGTCTATCACGAGGAGCGCAATGTAATAACACCTCGGAACGGTTTGGGAGCGGCCGTGACGCCGTCGACGGCTTCAGTTGTCGGCGGTGCGCAGCCGGTCGGCACGTGAAACTCGAAGTTCTGAAGGAGTGCGCTGATGAAGATGAAGAGGTTGCCCCGAGCGAGAGTCTCGCCTAAGCAACGACGCTTCCCCATACCGAACGGGATGAATGCATCGAACGCTTTAACTTTGCCCTCGACGATGAAGCGCTCCGGGCGAAATGCATACGGATCGTTCCAAATGCATTCGGCGCCCTCGAAGATACCGTGGAATGTGGGAATTACCATGGTATCCTATATGATATCAGAATGTTCGACGGATTCGGTACATGTGCATGGTGATGCTAAGCAATGACTCACCTTCGGAATGAAGTATCCACAAAGATTTGTGTCCTTTAGAGCGCGATGTGGAACGCCGAACGTTCGTCGCATAAAGTGGCGCAGAGTCTCCATGACGATGGCCTCCAGGTACGGCATGCTGTGTGCGTTATTGAAAAAGACATAAAATATCGTAAGCCTTTAAAGTAACATTAGCTAAGACTCTTGTGGCTGTAAAAGTCGTCTATGTGACGTTATGTGTATAAAAGAAAACAAGCTTACGTAAGCAACTTTAAGAAATATTCCCCTATGTTATTACTGGAATTGTTAGCGCAACAAGGAAAACAAAATCAAAAATGATTTGATGCGATACTATAAAAGTATAGATATCAAATAAAATTTATATTTACTTAGGTCGATCATTTAACGATGGCACTCGATCCCTTCCGACGACGGCATCTATTTCCTCCTGAGCTTTCTTCTGCACGCTAGGATTCAGGAGCAAGTATAGCATGCAGAAGCTCATCGATTTGGTGGTGGTTTCAGACCCGGCCATAAAAAGATCTAAGCATATGGCAAGCAGTTGATCGTCGCTGAAAGTCTTGGACTTATCGGGGGATTCCAGCATTTCCAAGTATATGTCGATGAGGTCGCGAGGCATTCCGGCAATGTGGGTGCGCTTGTGCGTTGCGATTTCCTTCTTGATGAATTCCCATATCGGCACGTGCGTTTTCATGTAGAGGTTGTAGCCGGAGTACTCGGGCGCGAAGTAAATCAGGAACGGAAAATAGCTAAACAACGTGCCAATCATGTCGACGTTCTTGAACAGCTCCGTGAGTATATTCTGCAAATATTTAAGATTCTCGTCCGCAGGACTGTACTTGGTTCCAGCCAACATCGTCCAAATCGTATTCAATATATGTATGCCAAACATTGTATCCATCTGTACTTCGATTTGTGTTTGCTGGCCCATTAACGATTTAATATGCTCGATCATAACTTCGGCTTCTGCCTCAATCATTTCGCTCATGCTGTGCTTGCCAAAGCCGAATTCACGCAGATGTCGCAGAATGAACCGTCGTTGTTCTACCCAAAACTGCTCGTCAGTGAGTAATATGCCTTTACGGCCGAACGTGCGAAGTTCGTAAAATGGACCCATGGGGCGCCCATTCAATGATTCGGTATTTAGAAACTCTTTGATTGCGCTCCCGCTGTAGCATATTACAATACGCTCCTGCCCGAATTTTAATCCCAACACTGGACCATATTTACTGCTAAGTGTTGCGATGGCAGTGGCTAATGATCCCGTCTTCTTGCGCAACTTTGACACGACCAATGCGCTCCCCATAATGGGCAACCATTTTGGTCCAGGTGGATAATTTCGCGGCTTAATGCAGCACAAGTAATTGAACAGAACCACAATAGCGCTCACCAGCAGTGCGGCAGCCCACATTTTGAATTTCGCTGCTAGTATGGAATTTAAATACCTAGATGCTTGCACGAAATAGAGGAAGAACTGCAATAGAAGAGAAAGTTGTAGATGTCTCTTTGAAGATCCGTTCGTTCGCTTGTTTGCTGATATTTCTGCAAAGTGGAATTTGCTAATGTGCAACCGTAACCGGAAACATGCACTTGTAGACCAATATTACGAGAGAAAGTCTTTGCAGCGTAACTCGTTATGCAACAGCATCGCAAGCACATTCAAACTATGCAAACTGCTCTTTGCGTTCAATTTGCAAGGAAGGCAAAATTGAGCAGAGCAAAAATAACTTTATCTGATACGTTTAGTTTCTCGATGAACTTACGTTTAAACTTTCTTGTGTTCTGATAAATACGTTGATGACTTTTAACCAATACTTCCTCGTGCACTTTTTGTTTTAAAATTTTCTTCACTTCATTTGCGCGGAAAGTTTCAATGACCACTGGGTGAACTCGCGGGCTGATATCAACTAAGCGTCTCCATAGAGACTTTCTCGAATCTAACTCTTTCTAGCATATATCCCACTTCGAATCTCTATTAATTCGTATTAAAGGTGTTTGTCGTCTTTTGTGTACAGTGGAGAATTTACTTTACTGGAAAATATGCCATTTGCAATACCTGAGAGTAGTTCGACTCTGTTGCTAAACCTAACATGCAAATAATTTAATTTATTAGCCGTAATTAAACTCGGAGAAAGACAACACTTTTAATTTCTTTATTGTCCTGTTGCGTAAGAAGCAGTACACTTGTGTAAAAATTTCTAATTTCTTCGATGAGTGATTGAGTTGCTCAACGCTTTGAAGAAGGGAAAAAACATTATAAGGCCAACATCAATAATTTATTAATTTCGAAAACAAGAGAAAAACTATATGCATAAATAACGTTATAATAATTTAATGTAATAATTCTACGCGTGAAATAAGTTATTATTAGATATCCTAAAGTAGTTGTGAAATTCTCGGCGTATATATACACGTAATTTCTTGTTTAAAAATTATATTAGAACGGAGCAGTTTGAAGTTCTTCTTGTATACTCATTGAGCGTCCGTATTTGCTGCAGGTGGTAGTTTGTTCCTTCGCCTTATCGGCGTGAAATGCTTCTGAATACTCCTTTAATCGATTGCCAAGGAACACAGCACGTTCGCGCTTTTTGATCATAAAGTCGGTAGGAAGCAACCATCTATTTTCATGACATTCTTCGGCGGTTGGTCGTTTACTGAAAGTGAAACAGTTAATAGTTTCTCGAACAATTTCAACGCAATGGAAAGTTTTATATACTTAGCATGTCGCTTGAATAGTAACATGACGAAGCGGACACCTTCCTGCGAAACTTCCTTATAGAGATGCTCAAAGCGATAGCGCACAAAGAGAATATTTTGTCTAGTCTCTTCAGCGGTGTCTGCTTTAAATGGCAGCGTACCGGAAAGAAGAACATATGTGAGAACACCGACGCTCCAGATATCAGTTTGCGGGAACGCTGGTTCTTCCGCAAGAACTTCGGGGGCTGTAAACGATTCAATTAAACATAGTTTGACAAAGTTTTGTAGATACGCACCCATATAATCTGGACTACCAACAACAGGAACTCTATTACCAAGTTTAGTGACGCGATGAGCGCAACCAAAGTCAACAAGTTTTACTTGCACCGAACGCACGCCGCACATGACGACATTGTCTGGTTGCAAATCCAAGTGGCAAAGACCACGCCAATGCAAATATTGCAAACCATCAAGTACTTGTCCAACAATTGTGGCCACCGTCTGCTCGGTGTATTCGTGACGCGTGGCTAAATATGTAAGAACATCGGCACCTTGTAGTTTTTCTAGAATGAAAACTGAAGAGCGATCAGGAGATTTGTATGCTTCAAGCATTGTGGCAATGCGTTCATGTCTAAGTGATCGTAATGCTGCAAATTCACCCTCAATGTGATCTTCGCCTTGTGCGTTAGTATCGATAACTTTGGCAACCACAACAGTATCTTTTGCTTTATCCAGAGCTTTAACGACGGTCGCAAATTGACCGCGTGCAATCTCTGAGATAAAGTTGTATTTTTCCAGGGGATCGGAATTAATCCAATCAACTGGCTCATTTTCAAATGTATAGACAAGGGAGTTGCGTCTCTCGGGCTGAACTTCTGCCCCGGAATCAGTCAATTGCTGCAAATGCATCATGGCACTGCTCAATTTAATTTTGTCTGCGCCAGATGGAAGCGTCATTATAACTGGGGATGCAACTCCGTAGTCACTCCAACCCATTAAGTTCTTAGCGGCTAATCTGAATATATAGTTAGTGCCCGCTTGCAGGCCTTGTGCCAAATAGAATTCGTGGTCGATATTGTTTGCCTTTTCGACCCACTCCATATCGTCGGCGAGCTTGTATTGCACGCTGTAGCAAATGACTGGAGAGTGCCCATCGTGTTTAGGCTGCTTCCACGTTAAGAGAACTTGATTATCCGAAACTTGTGTGGCTTCCGGTGAGTCTGGAGCATCGGGAACTGTGCCAAGTACAACACGAGTTCGTGCAATTGTTTGGCCGATTTTGTTACGCGCAACCACCTTATACATTCCTAAGTCAAAACTAAGAGCCGGCGAGAAGTTCAAGTGAGACCGGCCGTCAGCATCTTGAGTGATCTTGATGCGATGGGACTCGGCCAGGATAGAATCATTTTTGAACCATTGTACAGTGGGTTCTGGATCACCGACAGCCATGCAAATTAATTCTAAGTCCTTGCCTTCTTGCATAGCACACATTTGTGGTTTTTCACGGAAAAAGGGTAAACGGCCTTCAACTTTGCTTTCTAAGAAAGCTTCTGCTTCGATGTATGTGTCTAGACGTGTGCCAATTTCATGGCGTAATCGGCGGATTGTGTAACTTGATTCTCCAGAACCGTAACGGTTAATTCGTGTTTTACGTTCATCATCAATTTCCTCGTCCATGATATCAGTGAAACGTCGACGTTCGCGAATCACTGGCGTTTCCCAATCGTAACCATTTTCGTTAGAGACAATATGAGCAATTCCTGGACCACGGCTACCAGCCACTTTCATGTATTCGCGCAAACGAACAGGGAAATCAACATCACGTAGTTGTAATAAATAAGTATCAGGTCCATTTTGATAGCTAAAATAAGAGTAAGCATTATGGAACGTTTTCATGGAAATTGTAAAACTTACTGGCTTTCCGATTTAAAGGAACCAATTTCATAATTAAGCGGTGAACGATTAGGTACTTGATCTTCCCAAGTCCTCTTTCGTGGAGCTTTAGTTGGGAGGCCTTCAGGCGGTGGAGTATAGCGTTCTCCGGGTGGATAAACCATTCTTGAGGGATGAGTAAACGCACCTTCAAGTGGTCTTCTTCTGAACCAGCGTTTGCAAGATGCGTTGTCGTACCATTCGCGGTATAATAGATAATAATCACGCAGATATCTACTACTAATTCTGTATTCATCTTGCCAAATTCTATCGCAACGTTCAAGCCATGGATGACGTAGTGCTGTATGAACGTCCATTCTTCCATCGGCTTGATATACGAGCAACTTCTTGATGAAATCACGCGCTTCGAAACTGAAGTTACTCCACCAGGATTCCTCAAATTCCCATTTACCTGCTTGAATTCGTTGGAGAGTTTCCATATCGTGAATACCACGGAAGGGCGAGTGTCCAGACAGGAAGATATACGTAATTATGCCAATGCTCCACATATCATGTGCTAGCCCAGTTCCTTCTCCATTAGCACATTCAGGGCTTACATATTCTGGCATTCCAAATCTTAACGGATATAATTTACCCAATTGAATACGTCGAGTTAGACCAAAATCGCATATCTTCAATTCGTCGCTGTTTGGATGCGAGAGCAACAGATCGCCAATCTGCAAATTAACAATTCATTACAATAAAAAGTAAAAGAATATAGATTTAAAAAATTACGTTCAAGCCCATATGACCATATCCACGTTCATGCATGTATTCAATGCCTTGTAAGAGTTGACGCATGTATCCAGCGATATCAGATTCAGTATAGTAATCAATTTTCAATAGATAGTCCTTGACTAGTTCTCCACCAGCAGCCAATTCGGTAATCAAAGTTAAGCTGTCATCGTATTCATATGCATCATGTAGAGAAATCAAACGGCGATGATGCAATTGATTCATCATTTCCCATTCGTTATACATCATGGGTCTGAAGTCACCTCGTCCATACATGATCTTTGCAGCATAATTGCGGCCATTAAGGCGCTCAACAGCGTGATAAGTAACACCTGAAGTACCTCTGCCCAATTCATCACCAATATCGTACAATTCAGAATACAACTTCTTACGAAGTTTAATTGGATTTGGATTTTGATAAGTGCGAAGATTATATTCAAGATCGTTTTCTTCAACGTTGAGCATAGCACTAGCGGAAATACTACCAGCTACGTTTCTCGCGCTAACAGAGTAGAGACCTTCATCTTTGTAGATACATTCGTTAATGACAAGGATTGCGGTGTCTGGTTCCATCCATTGAATCTATATAATAATGAGAATGTAACTGAGGAAGTTATTGACTTATTAATAATACCTTAATTCTTGAAGAATTAGCAAGAGGTTTCCAATCCTTGTACCATTTGATTTCTGGGTATGGAACACCCGTTATACGTGCCTCAAAACGTGCTTTACCACGAACCATTGTATATTCAATATCCGGTCGGCGAATAAAGCACGGAGCTTCTGCAATTTCCAAACGAACACGCTGTCTTGCTTCACCGTGTTCGTTGATGGCTACTGCTTCATAGAATCCTACATCTCTGTCCAGCATTCTACAAACATATGAATATTATCTTATACAAGAAATATACGTGGAAATGGAAAATTACTTGTTGATAAATAATGTAGCTTGGCCATTTCTTGTGTAACTCATATCATAACGACCGCCAGGTTCAATAAGTAAATCGTTGAAGTAATAAGTCATTCTTGGTTTGGGATAACCGTATACAAACCAGAATAGATTACAACTTTGATCTTTTACACCATATTGTGCATCGTACTCTTGTCTTAAAAATCTTGGCGCTTGGGACATGTTATCATGTGATGGACGGTCAATATCAAAATCTTTCGGGAAATAAGGAGAAGTCTCTGGTCTGAAGTCGATGCCAGGTGGCAAATAAGGAATGAACTTTGGTGGATCTGGTTCCAATTTCTCACGGTGTGTTAGAGCATAAGGTGATGGATCACTAATTCCATATTTGTTCTCTACTCTTACGCGGAATTTATAGTCACGGAACGGTTCCAAATTTCGCACATCGCAGCAGCAACTTCTAATGCCGGAACGTACAGTAAACCAATCACCATTAGGCATTTCAAGCATTTCCAATTGGTAAGTGACTGGTGCTCTTGGAGCAGATGGAATAGAAGGCTTCCATGATACAGTGCAGTGGCGATCAGTCATTCTTGAGATGATAGGACAATCGGAAAGTGGCATTGGAGCACCGCTTTTCTTGTACTTGTCATAATCGGTGTATTGATCGGTAAGACGTTTTGGCTTTGTTGTCTCCATTCCTTCATCAAATCTTAATTGCGCTTCACAAGTGTCTGATCCATGTTCATTGTAAATTTTGCACACATATTTTCCAATATCGTCCTGGTCAACGCCAGCAATTGTTAATCTTAGTAAACCATTGCGATCAGTTTCCATTTTAATTCGGTCTGCTGGATATAGCCGTTGGTCATTACGATACCATTCGACTTTTGGTTCTGGAATACCAGCAACACATGCGGTAAATTTAGCAGTCATACCCTTATAAAGTTCTGTATCTCCAATACGCTTGATAAAGTTGGCAGGTTCAATTTTCTTGGGTACTTTTCTATAAAGAGAGAAAGGGTTAAATTGAGTCACTTAATATGTGATTATAAGCTTACATTTCTTTGACCACATCTAATTTGCCCATGCAAGTAGCTGAACCTTCTTTATTGGTAGCTGTTGCCATATAACAACCAGCATCTTCAGGTTGCGAATCCATTACGTATAAGCAATGAGCATCACCATCACGTTTAATGCGATACTTTTCAGAATCACGCAATTCTTCTCCATCCTTGGTCCATGTAACTTCCGGTTGGGGCACGCCAGATACCCTTGCAGGGAATTTGGCATCCCTTCCGGGTACTTGTTGTAAATCTCCAAACTTCTGAGTAAATGAAGGTTCTTGGAAAACTTTATGAACTGAGGCTTTAGCTTGGCAACTTTCAGAGCCTAATGGATTAATAATTGTAACGCCGTATTGACCAGCATCAGATGGAAGGGCGCTATCAATACGTAAGCCAACTTTACGACCATCGCAAGTCAACAAAATTCTTTCAGATGGTTTTATTGGTACACCATCTTTAGTCCATTCCACTGATGGAATTGGATTGCCAGTAAATGGTGTTTCGAGAATCAGAGGTTGACCTTCATCAGTAATAGTATCGCGCAAATTGTGTAAGAATTGTGGACGTTCCTCTGGGCGATCAGTCCTTGTGGCAGGATTTACAGTAAGAGCTGCTGATGTTTTAGCTTCTCCGGCTTCATTTGTTGCTACAGCTACATAAGTCATTGCATCACGAACAGTATCACATGCTTCAATGTGAAGAACACTAACTCCGTCTGGTAAATCAGATACTTTAATGTGTTTAGCATCTGAAATAACTTCAGCACCGTTTCTTAACCATGCGATTTGAGGTGCTGGATAACCAACAGCTTTTACCTCAAACTTGGCGGGGAAACCTTCGATAACGGTTTGAGGAATCATCTTTGTAATAAATTCTGGCTTAATTGGTCTCTTTTCGATTTCAACATTTGCGTCTGCGGATATATCGCCCATTTTGTTGGTAACGGTTAAAGTATACTTTCCAGCATTTTCTGGTTTAACATTGTCCACAATTAAAGCAACAGTACCATCAGGATGATGTTCCATCCGGACATTCGATGATGCTCTAACTGGAAGCCCATCTTTCATCCATTTTATTTCAGGTGGTGGATTTGCGCTTACTTTGGCAATCAACTTTAATGGTTCGCCAAGCATAACTTTTGTATCTTTAATGCATTTGGTAAACATTGGTCGTTGTGGTTTAGCATTTACCACAACAGCGCAAAGTCCAGCAGTTTCTCCATTGGCATTCTTGACGACAAGTTTGTAAGCGCCACTGTCTTCTGGACACACACAGTCAATATTTAATTTAACTGTACCATCCGGTAAAAGTTGAGTTTTAATGCGGGAATCATTTTCATCAATTGGTTCACCATCTTTGAACCAAGCCACTGTTGGTTTCGGACTTCCGGTAATCTTGGCTTTAAGTGCCAAAGGTTCCCCTTCATTGATTTCTTGAGATTTCTCAAGGCGTTTTCCAAATGTTGGAGGTGTTTGGAGCATAGAGACTCGCGCAGAAGTTTCAACATTGCCAACAACATTAACAGCAGTAACTTTATACTGAAAAAGACATCATTTAAACTTAAATTAAGGAATTTATATGCTCCTTACAATTCCAACATCTTTCTCCTGGAAATCGGTTATTGTTAAGCTACTTGTTAATTGCCTGTCTGATGTGGTAGCAAATATTAAACCAGGCATCTCAGTAATTTCCTTGTCATCCAAGAACCATTTAATTTCAGGACGTGGAAGACCATCAGCTCGAACCATTAATGTTATTTCGCCACCATGTGGAACTTGACCATCGGTAAGGCCAGTGATGAATTGTGGTTTCTCGGCTATAATTAAACATAAGGTAAGCAAAATACAAGCAGAAACGTATTTAAAGCTATAAAAATAAACAGCGCGTCATATTCTACTAATAAAGCTAAAGCAGTTAAAATGCAAGATATTGAAAACTAAATAGCGTAGTTATGTTTGCGTAATTCATCAAATTTTGCAAACAAACTTACACGTTGGTTCTGCTTCTTCTGCAATTTTAATAGTTTAATAGTCAGATTTAATAGAAATAGATTTAACATATATAATATTATATACTTTGTCGGGTTGATAGAAAGAAATACTTACTTATTGTTTTAATACGTCCTTCGGAGCTGCTTTCACCGTATTCGTTCTTTGCATATACTTTATAATAACCTTCGTCAGACAATTGCACTTTATTAAACTTCAAAGTGTATTTCTCATTTTCAAGATCGGCTAAAATTTCAATATCACCGCCGGCTTCAATAACATTTTCGCTTTTTGTCCATGTAACAATTGGCAGTGGATTTGCTTGGATAATTGCAACCAACTCAGTTGAGTCACCCGGTACGACTTTCACATAGTCAGGTCCTTCTATTTCAGGACTCAGGACAACTGTTAAAACAGCACTTGTTGTAGCTTCGCCCCATTTGTTTTTCACTTTTAGACTGTAGTTTCCTCCATTTACTCTTTCAGATCGAGGAATTGTCAGTGAAAAACTACATTCTTTAAGACCATCTTGAATGTCAGTGTGGTGCGTTTCAAGAACCATTTTATGTTCGTCAATTTGTTCTTGTGTGAGTTTCTTTCCATTGAACATCCACGTAATATCTGGAATCGGATCTCCAAAGATAATAGCTTTTAAAGTTGCAGATTTTTTCTTTAAGATAGTCGTGTCTTGCAATCCTTGGCCTTCCTTAACTTTCGGTCTTCTAAGTTCAGCTTCGGCTAAAGTAACAAAAATTAATAGTATTATTATAAGTTAAGAAATGCATGGTTTAGCTTACGAATAATTTCGAGTTTTCCTTTTTGTTTAACGTCTCCAACGCAATTAGCAACAACCACTTCAATTGTTCCAGCATCGGCTGGCTTCAAGCGCACCATTTCAAGTTTATGCACATTACCATCGCTTGTTATCTTATATCTTTGATTTGCTCCTGGCTTTAGTTCTTCACCATTTAAACTCCAGACTGCTGCTGGTGCTGGATTTCCAGACGTTTTGACCATAAATGTTGTTGCCAGTGATTCAAATTGTTTACGCTCTTTCATTTCATGTTCAACTATTTGAGGCAAAGCTAAATTAAAATTAAAAATTAATATCCATATAAAACATGAGTGGTAAGATTCACAGAAAGATAGAAGATAATAGAAGAAGTGTAAAGTGTAGAGTTTGAAAAATTAGTTAAAGAAACATACAATCCAATGCATCATTAATTTTGTGCATCCTACCTTGACTTTCATCGATTGAACCTCTCTGAGGCTTCTTATCAGGAAGTTCCGAAACTTTCTTAGGTTTGTCCTCAACTAATTCTGCTTTTTCATCGTCGTGTTTTAAACCCTTCTTTGGCTTTTCTGTAGGAACTTCAGTAATGTATTGTTCTTCCTCAGTGATTAGTTCTGACTCATTTAGGTCTAAGACAATACTTTTACGTGGTTTGGCCAAAGGAGTTTCGGTAATTAATTGGGGATGATCATCAAAGTCTATTTCTTCAATTACAACAGGTGAAGACGCACGCTCTTTGGCATCACCTAACATTCACAGTTAGTTATACAATTATCATACAAACAATACAAAAAAGAAAAAAGTAACTACCAACGCATTCTGTTACCTTTGTCATCTTTTTTAACACTTTTTGTAAAAGTGGCTTGTTCCGGTTCTTCATCACACTCAATAGCAGTCACAGATAATTTGAGTGGTTCTTGATCAACTTCTTCGGCATCAGTATGTGTCACCTCTGATTGTTAGTTTTGAAAAGGAAATAACAAGACAACAGGCACATTAACATTAACAACATTGACTAAGTAAACAACTTTTAAGTTGTTGTAAGGGAAAAGTGTGTTTTGCTTGAATACATTTCAACTATACCTTGAATACTTACTATGAACTGTGACATTACTCTTGCTAGAAACAGTACCCATCGAATTAGTCACTTGGACCTCATACTCTCCTTGTTCTTCGTATTTCACCAAATTTACAGTAAGATGATAATTTTCCTGTCGTTGTTGATCACGCGTTATTTTTATTCTGGCATCGGCTGTAACTTCTCTTCCATTACGCAACCATTTGACAGTGGGTTCTGGAACAGCTTCTACTTCAACTTCTAAATGGAGTGTTGCGCCTTCTTCAACAGTTGTGTCCTTAAGTTGTTTAACAATGCGTGGTTTGCAATTAACAGTTAGTTTGGCAGATGTACTTGTGTCTCCGAGCTCGTTAATAACTTTACAAGTATATTTTCCACTCAATTCGCTGCCTACTTCTTTAATAACCAACTTTAAGCCATCATCATTATGCACCTGTGTAAATTCTTTACGGGATTCTTGTATCTCAACTTCATCCAGGAACCACTTAACTTGTGGTTTCGGGAATGAGTCAATTTTAACATCAAGAGTAACATTCTTATCACGTTCATTCACTGTCATATCTTCTAATCCGGTAACGATTGTTGGTTTGCGTTTAATATCAATGCGACATTCATCGTCAACAGTGCCATGGATATTCTTAGCTTTACACTTGTAAGATGCTGAATCTGTGGTTACTGTACCACTAATACGGAGCTTATAAGTACCACCGTCTTCTTCAGTTGTGTAATGACCATCAGATTTAATTTCAACACCATCTTTGTACCAAGTAACTTCAGGTGCTGGTTCTGATTCTAGTTTAATGCTAAGCTCAGTTTCAATATTCTGATGGAATTCTTTACTTTCTCCCAATTTACGCATTATCTTAGGTTTACAGTAAATGTCCAAATTCCATAGCTGAGTTACTTGTGCCATTTCATTACTGGCAACAACAGAGTATGATCCTGAATCGGAAAGTTTCGTTTTCTTAATGACAACAGAATAGTCATGTCCTTCTTTCAAAACACTAATTTCATCAGTGCTTTTGATAACTTTGCCATTCTTGTAAAATTGTACGTTTGGCTCAGGAATACCTTCTACTTTAGCAGTCATTTTAAGTTCTTGTTCAGTTGATGCAGTGGTATCTTGCATTTTTGATACAGTTGGTGGTGCTTTTACCGTCAAGTGCATTTCCCGGATATCTTGACCCAATTCATTTTCAGCTGTAATTTCGTACTTGCCAGCATCCGATCCTTCTACGTTTTTAATCACGAGAGACATACTCTCTTCATCTTCATACAAGAATTTGTATTTACTGCTTGCTTCCACTGGTTTTCCTTCATGCGTCCAACTAACTTTGGGTTTCGGGAAGCCTTTAACTTGCAGCTCCATCATGCAAGATCCACCAACTGCTGTTATAGGGTCGCGCTTTTCAATAATTAATTGGGGCTTCTCCGGTTCACGATACAGTTCGTGAACTGTGCCCTGAACAGTCAACTCGGCACTACAACTTATGTGTCCGGTTGTTGTTTGAGCTACGCAAGTATAAAGACCGGCATCTTCGGGCTTGACATGTTGGAAGATAAGGGCAAGTGAATCTTCATCGTCGCCCATGAGTACTTTGAATCGTTCATCAACATCAACATTTTGTCCATCTTTCTTCCAAATAAATGTAGGTTTTTCGCCCTTTGGAAGAAGTCCTTCGCTGTCGGCGAATTCTTCGAAAAGATGTTTGGATTCGGTAACAGTGACAGTGGCTTCGGTGGTATCTTCGCCATGTTCATTCTTTGCGATACATTTATACATTCCTGCATCGGCTTTCTTAACATCGGGAATCACTAATTCGTAAAAATCAGTATCAGAGTGATCGCGGTTTACGCTAATACGGTCAGAATCCTTAATTTCAACTCCATCCTTATAGCTGCATTACAGACAACATTAAACTTAAGTAATTTGCATACTTTGAACTTGTGAACAACTTACAATGTTAACTTTGGATGCGGATCACCTCTAACTTTGCACATAAAGCGCATGTACGTGTCTTCCAAAAGTTCAGTATCTTTGAATTTCACAATAAACTCGGGTTTCTTAAGTTCCAGGCGTTCTTCCTCGGTGACTGTAATTATATTTAATGTTTAACAATTATATCAAGATTATGTTGGGTTACTAACGTATATGCACAAGCAAATGCGTAGTGCAAGTTGATTTGCCTTTAGCATTGCAAGCAACAGCAGTAAAAGAGCCAGAATCTTTTTCATTAACATCGTCAATTTGAAGACGCCATGTTCGGTGTTCATTTAGTGAAGTTATTTTTATTCTTCTTGCTAAATCGCCTTCAAGCACGCGATTATCTTTAAGCCATGTTAAACTATCAGGAGTATCTTCCAGCTTTATTTCAAAGCTTACAGTTTCATGTGCTTTAGCATTAAAAGAAAACAGCAAAGCGTTAAGCAACAGCCAATTTTAGCAATAATAAAATGAGTTTTGTTTACTTACGCTTAACGTGTATACCCCCAATGGTTTTCGTAAATTTCGGTGATTCATCCGGGGGTGCCATTCCGAAGTCAGACCTGCTGCTGCTCTTTACGACCTCTTCAAGAATTTTCCTATCAAACTTGGTTTTCTGCGTTACAGTTTGGAAAGAATCTAAGCACAAAGTCATGCATTATATTAAATTAAATTTAGACGAAACAATTAATTGTAAATTTTAATGAGTTTATGATGTGTTTGTTTAGTCTATTCTTACCACCATTATTAGATTGTGAATCGGTAGATGTTTTTCGTTTCGAATATTTTTCGAATTTAGCCAGTCGGTCCTCCTCCTCCTTTCCCACACTAGTTGAACGAGCGTAACCAACATCTGCAACATCGCTGCCAGTTGATGTCGCTCTTTTGTAACTACTATGATCATCTGATCGCGACTTGATCTTTGAAATGTATGCGTCTGGGTCTAGATCCTCGCTTAGTTCAAGTTCTTTAATTTGCGAAGTCCGCGTAGCATCGCGGCTGGTTGATCTTCTATAACCCAACTCACTTCTAGAACGAATTTTCGCCAAATACGCATCGTCATCATCGTCATCAACACGTGACGATGACTTGATCGCACTGCTTCGCTTATAGGAGTATTCTTCGCTTGCTCCTTCGTTTCTTTCCGTTGTTCTGGCGCGTATCTTACTTATGAAAGCATCGGTATCTTCTTCGTCAATTGACATACGAAGGAGACGATCACGTCTAGCTTTGGATACATCATCATCGTCAATAGTTGAAGTGCGGGTGCGTTTTTCTCGAATACTTTTCCGACTAAACCCATAGCCATCATCAGATTCATCTTTGGATGAACTTCTTCTATAACTGCTCAATGATTCCCCAGCAGTGGACTCGCCTCCATCGAGCGATCGTGTTGAGTACTTTGACTCATACCTTCTCGCCGAAGAGTTTGAACCTTCGCTGGTATAACTGGATGTACGGCGACTATAGGAGGACATCTCATCACCGCCTCTCGGCAACTCTACACATAATTAGTATCAGAAGATGTCGTGTTTGCATTTGTATGCACTAGCGGTTCAAAGCGGAGACAAGCTGATGGTCGATAAGATATTGCGAAGCCTTGCAAGCGTGTGTGTGCGTTATGAGTGAATGTGATATGAATGTGAAAGCTAAATTAGAATTACTTACCAACAACACCGTAATCAGTAACGTGTTTCTTTGGTTCTTTTTCAACTTCAAGATCGACTTCAACGTTTACACGGAAACTATCACCGTAGTCTGGGATACTACTTCGTGAACCATCCCTTGATAAAAAGCTGCTTGATGCTGTATGCTCAATGCCGGGCACAGCTATTGATGTGCCTTTAAGTTTAGGATTATCTAACTTGTGTCCTTTGAATTTAATAAGTTCGCTAGATGTTTTTCCAACTGATTCGGACGTGCCGCTTTTCTGAAGCGGAGTTTGTGGATTCTCCGGATTACTTGATTGAGCTACGCTCGTTGAAACTTTGCTTTCTTCAACAACCGACGCGGTGACTTGTTGTTGAGTTTGCTTAATATTTACTTCTTGTTTTATATTTGTTTGCTGTTGACTTGAACTGACTTGAGTAACCGTTTCTTGAATCTTAACTGCTTGCTGTGTTTTTTGTTGCTGCTGCTGTATTTTAACTTCTTTCTCCTCTTTTACTTTAATCTCAGTTTTCTCTTCTTTGACTTGTGTTGGTTTTGCGGATTCTATCTTTACATCCCTAATAGGTATCTTTGACTCTTGTACTGCAGCTGGTTTGGGAAGCTGATACTTTTCTTCGACTGGTTCTGGCGGTGAGGGAGGTTGAGATATGATTTGAATATCTTCAACTCCTTCTTCTACAGCTTCGCTAGCAAATTCTCGAATTTCCTCTAACCAGAACTGTTTCACGTTTTCTCTATGACCGGTGAGTTTGAGTACGTGCCCGGCACTTTTATCTGTGAGTTCGAACGAAAACGGATCGTCGGGAAAATCTTTTACTTCAACTTGTGGTAACTAAAACAAGTTGACCGTTAATCTTTCTCAAGTTTGGTATATGGGGTGTGGCTAATTACTTTGACAATATCTTTGAGTTGAAACACAGATCGGTCTTCGGAGATGCGACGAACTTTCGTGATAAGAACGCGCGCTTTAAAGAGAAACAAATAACGTTCCTTGGTTACGTCACCGAAGCAGACTGAAAACCAATCGTGCGCAAGAAGTCTACCAAGCTTATGGATGCTGCCACGGTATCCTTCGATGCTGTTTGTAAACTTATCGTCCTGTGCCCGATGGGGGACACTCAGCATCAACTCGAGCGCCTTCTGAAGGTCGGTGTTGTCTTCGCCGAGACAAGCGCTATATCTTACCAATTCCTACAGGAAATACGTATTTCACTAGTGCGGCCATATATACAAAACCACAAGCCAGTGGTCATTTAAACGAATTAGGTCAGCATTTTGGGTATTTGTGAGTTGACGCTACTAGCCAGTTGCTAAGAATAAACATACACCAACGATTGCAACTTTCCAATGAGGCGTTAGTACGCGGACGGGAATATTTAGATGCGCATTGCGAAAAAAAAAGTATGATTGAATGGGATAATTACCTTGAGGAGCAACTGGTAGTCGTTGATTCTTTGAATCGGTAGTTTCAAGTGTTCTGATATAGTTTTATCGTCGCCTAAACGCGTTGATAGGTCCTATACAGGAAAGAGACACCAGTTAACTTAACTTAACTTAACTTAACTCAACTACAAATGTGCGTAAAGCGATATTAAAAACTAAATATAAACGATCAAATGATGTGAGTAACAACGCCTCGCTTGAACTTCAATCATGTTTTCGCGTTTTGCTCCGACTGTCCAAAACTATTTAATTTTAACTTGAATCTAGAAAGAATGTGAAAAATTTATTTTTTACATCGCGTTTTCACTGTTGAAATGCATCGGTTTTAAATTACACGGGCTCGTATGTGTGTTTAGCGAATTGCTAATGTAATTTTACTGGCGGCTTGTTTGCCAAAACTGGTCCTTTGCCAAAAATGCGTGGCGGCGGCGGCAATAGAAATGTTCGAAATCTGTCGACGCGACTACCTCCGCGGACACTTTGCACGTATACGCGCACACAACTCTCTCGCACACACAATTCGCACGGGCGAAGATAAGAAGGCGCCTTAATTAATCGCTCGGGCGTTATTGGCACGCCGCTTAACCCTAATTGATATTTCCTCGTTACCTTCGATTATTTATTGGATTCCCTATGCTTGATGAGACACGTGTTTGCGGCGGTCGGACTTAAGTGACGGACTTAAGCTCAGTCAACAGACTGAACGCGCGAATGCGGCTTCGTTCGCGCGGTCGCTTCACACGGGTGATTAAAGCGTCGCGAAGTCCGCAGCGCTTGCTTGGCGTCGCGACGCGCTTTTCCGAACGAACTATACATAGCTACCAGCTATTCGCCGTACGATTTAGCGAACGAAAAATGCGAGTTAATGCGCCTGCACTCATGAAACCGGAAAGAATCCGACAAATGAGCCGTATATTGTGTACACTAATTTCGAACGCCCGTCGTCGTCATAATAATAATAATAATAACAGGGCGTCCTGTTTTGTTCCCTCATTAGTCAGGAGCGGTGCATTCGGCTGATGCCATTGCACATTAATTATTTCGAGTGCTCACGTAAACAGAAAAAATAACGTAAAATAACGCCGGGTTTGATTCATCCGCTCGCTCCTACGCATCACGACGTAGGTACACGAATTTCGCAAATAAATAAATAACTGTTCTAAAATCGGTTCGTCGCTATTTTGGGCATCATGGAGTTGCGGTTCAGTTTTCGATTGCGTCACTGTTGTTATTGCAACTTTGAATATAGATATTCATCCTGTGCACGCCATCTCTTTGTAGCTTACCTCGAAGTATTCCCGCGCGACTCCGGATGAATCCAGGAATGCTTGTGCTAACGGCTCCTCCTTGCAGTAGTTGACGTGTTTATCAAAGTCCCGCTCTAGCCGCAGAAACGCCTTGCCCAGCAGATGCGGTTCGTTTGCGTAATACTTGACGCCTTCCATTAGCACGCTGCAATAGACAAACATTTCAAAACATCTTCAGAACGTGCATGCAAAGATCACCACCATACGTTCTGTGAAATTCGGAGATTTCTTTCAGATTGCCAAAGAGCAATTCAAAGTTATCCTTGATAATTTTCGGTTTGCGTGGCTCCTTCTCGGAACCAATTAGATATTTCTGAACTACAAAGTCCAAATCGCGTACGAATTCTTGTTCGGTCTCAACAAGTTCTTTAACAACCGCCCTTGAAAGAATAAGAAGGAATTTATATAGCTGTGGTATTAGGTGTGTCTTACTGTCTGCGGAAAGCTGCATCCCCAGGAAGTCCTGTTCCGGGTTGTGGATCATCAGCAGTTTGTAGCACTTGGCAAGGAACCCATCCTTGTCTGTTGTCACCTTTGACCAATCGGACTAGCCATCTCGCGTTTAACGGATTACGACTAGGCGAATATCTTGTACTGCTTGTGCGACTTTTCTTTGGTTTCACGGATAACTTGTGTTTTGCGGCCGAGTTATCCAGGAGTCCTTCGCCGCCCACATCAAGCGATGGATCTATTTTACGCTTTCTGCAAATGTGCGTATTAATAACCAATAATTTCTAAATTTAGCGCGGCGATTACTTTGCGCCGGGAATTGACGGATCCTCAGTGTCAATCAATTCGACCAAATCTCCTTCTTTTAGAGTGAGCTCTTCCGGCGTCATAGCCTTGTACGCCTGCCAGGCGACAAGCAACTCGCCGGCATTCTAAAATATAATGATTTATAGACATCGTAAACTTGAAAATAATAACCATCAACAGAAAAAATGTACAACATTTAGAGCAAGTTTAGCGTTCATTTAAATTATTCGTTATTCTTTTATCATTGTGTATTATACTTATCGGCATTTTGCGAAAATATTATATGTGAAATGAATGAATAAGTGTGTGAATGAATTAGGATGAAAGCAAAATGAAATTTCCTTGATTTGTCTAATTGTTGCGCAAGTTGTCGTCACGTTTTTTTTGTTGCGGTACAGAAGATGTTTACAAAACAGCTGCATTATTAATAGTTTGAAAATGTGTGGTGCATACGAGCGGCGCTTCGAACGATGATGATGAATCGTAGAATGCGAGGCATAAAGCACTATGTTTAATTCTGTTTTCAATTGCAATGCACTTGCTGCTTGCTTGCTACTGCGCACTTTTCTACACAGTTTTCGATAGCGGCCAATAATAATGCGTTCGCATGCATTAAATGCTTGATGCCAGCCAAGTGTCGTTATTGCGGACAGCAGAAGCAGAATAGTAACATTGACTGTTTACAATTGCACAATGCGTATTTCGACAACAATACTTAATTTCAGTCTCAACCTACTGGATGTCTCAGGATGAAAAACATTTTGCGTCGCTCTGTGATTTTCCTCGCTAGAAAGTTAATAATGTATTGCGGCTCATCGAGAATTTTTCGTTTACCTTTTTAGTAAATAGAATTTATTCAGTTTTATAGAAAAATATTTATATATTGGTTCAATTAGATCGTTCGTATTTCGGTACGGAATGTGTGTATTTGTGGATTATAGTATTATGTCAATCAGTGATTTATCTAAAAACACAAAAATTAATTATTATTGGTATATCAATCTCAAATCCTATAAGGTGGGAAACATCAAATACAAAATCTATTAATACTACAAAATATTTATTAATAGTCAATAAAATCGCATGTACAACGTGTTAGCAAGTGAATAGTTGGCAATATCAATTTACTCGTATGTGAATGATGTGGTCTATAAATTCGGTTGAAAAAAATTATCAAATCATTCTTGGACTTCATGCAAACAAAAAGTTGATGCCACATTATCTTTGGGCATTCGCGTATAAAATTTGCGCTTGATAAATGTGCAATGTAAGATAAATTTCAAAAACGTCGCGATGAAATTGTTGGCACAAAATGTGAAACTCAAAACCTTGAAATACATAAGTACATCGTGTCGGCAACACCATGTGATTATTTACAAAATATTTTCGTGTGCTAAATGGTCCATGTTTTAACGGAATCTTGTTTTTCTTGCACACGATTCGCACTTTTTGGTCAATGAATGGTCATCATCAATGAACAAAATATTTGTCATATTAGTAAAACTCATTACAGACACGACACGTACGGGTTGTCTGCATTACCTCGTTCTTAGTGAATGCTTCTTCAAGCTCAATGGGGATGACTCGTACGCCTTTAGCGCCGCTACTTCTTCGCGACATTATTCCTTCTCTCGGGTCGTTCGTTATTTATTGATGCGGATGCATTTGCCAAGTCACAACATAACTTCGAACGTACTTCAACGACACTTTACCTTCGTTTCTCAGCGAGTGTGCGTTTGTGTCTCGGTGTCGTGTTCGTATGCAGATTCGACAATTACAATTGATCTATATAAAGAGTGGGTCAAATAAATATCATTCGATTGGGCAACTGCCAGGTGTTGTTATAACACTTGAACAACCGCTTAATGATATTTTTGATGTAACGCGTCTGAGCTAATTGCAATTGTAATTTCTTATAAAGAGTTGTGGGTGTACTGATATTTAAAGGAAAATACGCGCAATGTAATTTTCCTTGTACAAACCTGCAGTATTTTATACTAACTATCCTTGCAAGCTTGGATAAACTTGAACAAAAGTGTAACAAACTATGATTGCTTCAATTTGAAGCACATGTAGCGATTTTTAATTGTGTTACAACGTGGTTTTGACGTTTTTGTAATTTGTGGAGGTGTGTGTTGGCCGCGAAGATATGTTTTCAGTTGCAGCTGCCACCGACTCAAAAACTCGCTGTCGACTAAGCTCCGTCTATAATTAAGGATACTTGGCGCAGGATAGCTCTCAAGCCAGTCCCTCTGGTGAATGCATTGCACATTTAATTTGCTTTGAATAGATATACAAAATTCAACGGATGCTTCACTGATTCATAATTAATAATGATTCATAATTAATAATTTTTTTAGTTTCCAATACCTATTTGGTTTTGCATTTGTATAAACGCTTTTAATCATAGTATGATAACACTTTATTGAAACAACCCATTAATATAATTCACAATCGCACAACCGTTCTGATACATTCTTTGGAAGAGTGCGCATCCGGATTTGTGGTAATAAATTCTTCATTGTCTAGTTAAGACACTTTATTGCTTTATCTCTATGAATTGCATTGGTATTATGGAAACATTTTTATAGAACTTGTATGCATTCATATTCAATCTTCTCATTACTACTTAAAATTTATTATTAGGTCGATGGTCTTTTATGAGTGATTTTATAGTTTGAAAGTTTTCGTTAACATATTGGCGCTCATTAAAATAAGTTCTAAAATCGCCCGCAACTATGCTTGCTTCGATAAAAGGCGTAGAGAGGTTATGTTCATGTTTACATTCATCAGTGGTTTTGCCGGTTGGTGTTTGTGCAGTGGTATTCGCATTTTCAGAAGTATCGAAGAATTAGACGTATGTAAATATATAACGTAAGTTTTAGAAGGGTAATGAATTATCTAAATATCTTTTACAGAGAATATTTCGTCTTAACCTGGTGTATTAATCGCATAGTTCACTTAATTAATTTTTGTTATTACAGTGAGGTTACAGTTGTCTCATTGTTCATCATTAATCCTGTGCGATTTATTGTCGTATCTATTGGGTGCTGAGTTTGCTGTAACTTCAGTGTGCTGTCAGCTAACATATTTCTATCTTATGAGGCATGGTATGTTTAACTGAGCTCAGATGTAATTCCTATAATGAATTAGTCATTTTGTAATTACTTTTCATTTTAGAAGCATGCATTGTAAGAGGCACAAATAAGTAGATATTATGAACCTGACTGCAAATGGATATAATGAACATATTGCTTGTGCTGGCTTTAAATGACTACATCCACAACTCCATGACTTTTTGATGATGCATTCTTCATTGATATTGTCTATAATCATGGGTATGAGTTTATCCTACTTAAATAATTTAAACCCAGTGGAAGAAGCACATGCATGTATTATTCTTGAATATCATACAAATAAGTTAGTCATTTCCAATAAGTAACAGGTCTTCCTGCAAAGATATGTTTACTAATTGTAAGCTGATGCAGTCCATTAATTAATATGCTAAAGTTTGGCATCCTATGACCATAGAATCAATAATGTTAAACATTACTAACACGTTTGCAAATTTCTGTAATGGGTGATGATTCCCTGGATATCAATAAAATCTACAAACCAAGTTGGACTGATTTGCAAGGTATGTTATATTAACAACTCATTGCCAGTTAAAAATTTTCATCTGAACAGTTTTGAGAATGGTTATGTTTAGTACACACATATCAGTTGCACTAAAAAGTGAGTTGATAGCTATCTCAGACCTGTGATATTACTTACCTGTTACTATTTTGTTTTGGTGATATCACTTTTGTTTTTCAGGGAAATAAGTACTGATGATTCTTCTGATTAAAAGTAGAACTATATTGATTTAGTTACCAAGATTCTTCTGGTTACGTTTTTCAATTTAAGATGAAGTTTAAATATTGAATACACTTCTGTAATAGGTCTTCATGATTTACTTAAAGTAAGTTAAATTTTAAGGTCATACTAGAAACTAAATAAACAGTTTTATGCTTATACTTTCACTTATAAGTAATTTCTTATTCTTATCATCATTCAGATACTTATAGTTTTAAGAATATACAAAAATCTTTTCTTTAATTTTTTATTTAAGGCATTTTCAATTATTTAAAATAATCTATGAGTTTTGCATATTCAGTAAGCACCCACTATTTGTTTGCAACTAGTTTCAGTTATTTTTTTTAAACATTAGGATTTGTAAGTTATTAAATTGTTTGTGTTCTTTCAGATATCTACCAGGGCTGTGTCATGTTTATGGAAAATGAGAAATCCATCATAACACCACTTCTGATGCTGCCAGCTGGAACAAACTTGGTGAGTATGTTGGCACATGTGCTTCGGTACATGTTTGCTACTTACTTTTATTATAACTCTTATAGTTTACCCACAATAACTAATTATGTATTCTTTCAGAAAATCCATTCTAGTGGCAGTTCTGATGTTGCCAGCTTCAACGAACTTGGTAAGTATGTTGGCACATGTGCTTCGGTACTTTTTTGCCACTTACTTTTATTATAACTCTTATACTTTACCCACAATAACTAATTATGTATTCTTTCAGAAAATCCATTCTAGTGGCAGTTCTGATGTTGCCAGCTTCAACGAACTTGGTAAGTATGTTGGCACATGTGCTTCGGTACTTTTTTGCCACTTACTTTTATTATAACTCTTATACTTTACCCACAATAACTAATTATGTATTCTTACAGAAAATCCATTCTAGTGGCAGTTTTGATGTTGCCAGCTTCAATGAACTTGGTGAGTATGTTGGCACATGTACTTCGGTACTTTTTTGCCACTTACTTTTATTATAGCTCTTATACTTTACCCATAATAGCTAATTATGTATTCTTTCAGAAAATCTTATTGTAGTGCCACTTCTGATACCGCTAGCTGCACCAAACTTGGTGAGTATGTTGGCACATGTGCTTCGGTACATGTTTGCCACTTGGTTTTTATTATAATCTTTATAGTTTACATACAATAACTAATTATGTATTCTTTCAGGAAATCCATCATCATGCCACTTCTGATGCTGCCAGCTGGAACAAACTTGGTAAGTATGTTGGCACATGTGCTTCGGTACATGTTTGCCACTTACTTATATTCTAGCTACTGTAGTTTAAGAATTATTACTAATTATGTATTTATTTGCAAGTATTTGATGATTATTCAACATAACCCATTCGTAAGACGAGCGCCCGGGGTAGTTTTAATCATTTCATATTAAACATTGTTTTGAATATGCTTTTTTAATGATTAATTGAATAAAAAATTAGAATTACTAGTGCTGACATCTATTGTATAAGATAAAACTTGTTATAGGTACCATTTCCTTGCCGATAGTTTCGCCCGTCATTCAGAGATGGCGCCACGAGTAAATGCTTTACTGGTTGCCTACAAAAAAATTCAAAAATTTGTATCTTCCGCTCTAAACGTGTCATTGAAAAAGTTTCAATGTTATCAGCACTGATAAGACGAAAACTTTTTGGTCACAAAAGTGAATTTTTAAATATTGAATAACTCCTAAACTAATTGTCCTACAGTGTTGTGTGATAACTTATTTTAAGCAGCTCATCGAGCTTATCCCGTATACCAAATTTCAATTCTTATTGGATTCTAATTGGATTCTTATTAGATTCTAATTGGATTCTTATTAGATTCTTACTGGATTCTTATTAGATTCTCATTGGATTCTTATTAGATTTTTCTTATTGGATTCTTATTAGATTCTAGTTGGTTTCTGATTGCATTCTTATTAGATTCTCATTGAATTCTTATTAAATTTTTCTTATTGGATTCTGATTGCATTCTTATTAGATTCTCATTGGATTCCTATTAATTTTTCTTATTGGATTCTTATTAGATTCTCATTGGATTCTTATTAGATTCTTGTTGAATTCTGATTGCATTCTTATTAGATTCTCATTGGATTCTTATTAGATTCTAGTTGAATTCTTATTAGATTCTCATTGGATTCTTATTAGATTTTTCTTATTGGATTCTTATTAGATTCTAGTTGGATTCTGATTGCATTCAAATGAGAATCTAATAAGAATCTAGTACGAATAATCTAATAAAAATCCAATGAGAAACTAATAAGAATCCAATTAGAATCTAATAAGAATCCAATAAGAATTGAAATTTGTATACGGGATAAGCTCGATGAGCTGATTAAAATGACTTATCACACAACACTGTAGGACAATTAGTTTAGGAGTTATTCAATATTTAAAATTTCACTTTTGTGACGAAAAAGTTTTCGTCTTATCAGTGCTGATAACATTGAAACTTTTTCAATGACACGCTTAGAGCGGAAGATACAAATTTTTGAATATTTTTTTTGGAGGCAACCAGTAAATCATTTACTCGTGGCGCCATCTCTGAATGACGGGCGAAACTATCGGCAAGGAAATGGTACCTGTAACAAGTTTTATCTTATACAATAGATGTCAGCACTAGTTATTCTAATTTTTTATTCAATTAATCATTAAAAAAGCATATTCAAAACAATGTTTAATATGAAATGATTAAAACTACCCCGGGCGCTCGTCCTACGAATGGGTTATGTTGAATAATCATCAAATACTTGCAAATAAATACATAATTAGTAATAATTCTTAAACTACAGTAGCTAGAATAAAAGTAAGTGGCAAACATGCACCGAAGTACATGTACCAACTTACTTACCAAGTTTGTCCCAGCTGGCAGCATCAGAAGTGGCATTATGATGGATTTCCTGAAAGAATACATAATTAGTTATTGTATGTAAACTATAAAGATTATAATAAAACCAAGTAGCAAACATGTACCGAAGCACATGTGCCAACATACTCACCAAGTTCGTTGAAGCTGGCAACATCAGAACTGCCACTAGAATGGATTTTCTGTAAGAATACATAATTAGCTATTGTGGGTAAAGTATAAGAGTTATAATAAAAGTAAGTGGCAAAAAAGTACCGAAGTACATGTGCCAACATACTCACCAAGTTCGTTGAAGCTGGCAACATCAGAACTGCCACTAGAATGGATTTTCTGTAAGAATACATAATTAGTTATTGTGGGTAAAGTATAAGAGTTATAATAAAAGTAAGTGGCAAAAAAGTACCGAAGTATATGTGCCAACATACTTACCAAGTTTGTTCCAGCTGGCTGCATCAGAACTGGCACTATGATGGATTTTCTGAAAGAATAAATAACTAATTATTGTGTGTAAACAATATGAGTTATAATAAAACCAAGTGGCAAATAGGTACCAAAGCACATGTGCCAACATACTCACCCAGTTTGGTCCATCTAGGCCCATGGGAGATGCATTTGCAATGACATGTCTGGAGAAACATGATTATTAATCATTCCTAATAAACTATTGTATGTAGCATAATACAAAGTGTACAAAGTGGCCAATATATACCAAAGCACACATGCCAACCTACTTACCAAGTTTGTTCCAGGCAGGCCCATTGGATGTTGTATTTATGATGACATGTCTGCAAAAACATATGATCACTAATCATTCAATATAAACTATAATATCTAGCAAAATACAAAGTGGTCAATGGTGGAATGAACTCACCAAGTTTATTCCAGGCAGCCCATTGGAAGTGCATTTATGATGACATGTCTGAAAAAACATATCATTACTAATCATTCCTAATAAACTATAATACTTAGCACAATAAAAAGTGACTATTATGTATGAAAGCACACATACCAACCTACCTACAAAGTTTGTTCCAACCAGGCCCATTGGATGTGGGCTTATGATGTAAAAACTGAAACAAATACATGATTATAAATAATTTGCAGTAATGTTAGCTCCACGTCATTAAGGTGTTTGGTATGAAACCGAATCTTGAAAACGAGCTATGAAACAAAATATATGTGAACACAAATGTAATGTATAGCCTACCTACTCATCAAGTTCCAAGAACTACATCTTTCCCATACATCAGGAGTTGTCGGTGACAACGTAAAAGAATAAAAAATTCTGGTTTCATAAGCTAAGTTAACTAGTTTGTACTCCATTTGAATAAGCCCAGTTACAGTACAAGTTACCAGCGACATGCTGCGACTAAGTAGTCATGGTCAAGAGCGTTGCACCAACCAAGTCTCCAATTGGTTTACATGCGTGGAGTTAAAACTTATGTTCATGTGCTCCTGAGTTTTAATAGAATGAAGTAATAATGCAGTAATTAAACTCACCAAATTCATTAAGTGATGATGTCTGTTGATAAAGGCACTATCCCCATTTGGTCAAAACTGGCATTGAGAGAAGCTTGAAGATTTGAATATGGGATTCACTAAGCAAGTCATAAATGTATACACATTAGATTGAAACTAATACAATTGAACTTCATTAAATTACTGCAAATCAATTTACCAATTTCCAATAGTGTTCGGATTTAATTTAATTAATATCAGCTTAGTGAATTGAATGGATAGGTATGAATGAATAGCAGTGTCATTCATTTTTCATGCTATCATCAACAATCAGAGGTCCACAGAGCATTTTGATCATCACTAAAGTAAAACAATATTATTTTATGTTTATTTTTATTTACTGAACTTACCATCAATGAGCCAAGATGTCAGACAACTGAGAAAAAACAAATCAAAAAATCTATCACTGATGACACAACTAGTTTTAATGCCAACCTTCAAAGGGACTAGGCATCTTAAGTAGAAGAAGCAGTCAGTTCACTAGCCCACAAGAACTAGAAACATTGACTAATCTAGACAAGTTTCATTCCTGCAAATGATAAATTTCTTTTAGATTCATGTGATTACAAGAACAACCTCTTATACTAGAGAAGCTTGCTTGTGTCCTTCCCACATACGCTTACATTGAGTGCAAGGGCCCTCAGAACATGTTGTTCATTCATTCTATAAAGAATACATATGTTATGCTTTGCTATCTATTATATATATATATATAAGATAAATATTAGATACATTAAAAAAGTTCTTACTAACATATAACTGTATAACTACATATTATAGTGCAGACCATCGAATAACATAGAAGTGACACTCACATGTATTTTCCATAAAAATTTATGGAAATTTAATTATTTTTTATTTAATTATTTCCATTTTCCCTGATATCTACATCCGCCTAGTCAAAATGCGAGCTATGAGGTTAGATTTGTTCAGTGACTCAGTACTCAGCAGTGCTCAGCAGTACTCAGTACCATTCTGTTGGCTGGGTTGTTTGTGAAACATTGATAATTTGTAACCTGTGATTTTTAATATTTCTGTCAAAATGGATTGCATAAAATTGACTGATCACGTAATTGCTGTTGATTGCAATAAAAATATAATAGATAAATTAGAAAATAAAAATATTACAACATGTAAACATAGTGACATTACAGGTATTGGACATATACCATTGCCTATAATCATTTGAACTAAAATTCTTCTAGAACATGCTAAATATGATGTTGCTGTTATTACTACCAATGCAGTAGAAAAAGGGCTTGAACCAATATTCAAAGCTCTTAAACCTGCTGCCCAACTTCTCATATTTGAAGCAGAATCTTCTACCAACATTGAATTCATTCTTAAAACCAGTGGCTTTATAAATGTGTTCCATCTAGAAAATGGGCTATTTAAGTGCTCAAAACCAAGTTATGAAATTGGTTCCTCTGCAAAAATTACACTCCAGAAACCAACTGCAACTATATGGAAGCTTGATGATGATGATGTTGAGACCATTGATGCTGATACATTGCTTGATGATAATGATTTAGTAAAACCAACAGTTGAATCACTAAAAGGTTTGTTTAACACAATTCTTCCTTTTACATTATATGATTAATTTTATGTATATTTTTTTTCCAGTTTGTGGTACTACTGGTAAACGAAAAGCATGTAAAGATTGCTCCTGTGGTTTAGCTGCAGAACTGTCAGCTGAAAATGAAATAAAAACTGAAACTGCAAAATCATCATGTGGTAGTGTAAGTATTAAATTAATAACTTTACATGATTTAATAGACTTTATTCATCCTACATTAAATTGCAGTGTTACCTTGGGGATGCATTTAGATGTGCAAGTTGCCCCTATCTTGGGATGCCTGCTTTTAAACCTGGTGAAAAGGTACAGCTTATTGGAAATCAACTTAAAGATGATATTTAATTCAATAATATTTAGCTGTCTCAGAATACCATAGAACCTAGCAGATATAATAAAGTTGGTGATGGTTTAAATACAAAATGTTACATTTTAATTCTTAAAAAAAACATTTGTACAATCTTGCATTACTGCATGCCAAAGGCGATTGAATTCTTATATTCAACATACTTAATTTTATCATTATCTCTAAATGATTTTCCAATTATTACTGGTTGTTCTTGACTAATATTAGGTACAACAAATACGTTTGACAGAATATCTGCCTTATCAACTGCTATTTTCACTTTGCAATCACCTAGTGCCATGACTGGAACACCTCTGAATCCAATAACAGTGGTTCGTCTCTTAATATATGGCAAAGAAATTAAATCCGCAGATTCTTCCTTTATAGTGACACAACCAGCAGATAAGTCATTATATGCGCTTAATATATTCTTGCATATTTCAACATTTATAAAATGTTTCTCTTCATAAAATGTACTCATGGAGGAGGATGAATGGTTAATTGGTTTTGGTTTCCATTTTTCTTCAGTATTTACAGTATCACATTTAAATGAACTAGTCTGAGGTAAATCATTCTGTCCTTCTACACTTACTAAATACTCAAAGAGCTCATCTGGTGTTGCAAAATTCTTTTCATAACATATTTCCTGTAATTGTTGTCCAGCAAGTCCCCCAATAAGGCAAGAAACTGCACGACGTCCACTTATCCCCACTGCATCCATCAATACAGTTTTGAATGTGAAATAGTTGTTAAGTGATTCATGATCAAACTTATTGCGATCCATCATTTTCTTTAGCATGTTATAGAAATCCATTTCAGTTGGATGAGCATTGAGGAAATTAGACTTTAATCTATCCCATTGTTCACTCATAAAGTCATGCTTCATTAACCAATCCTTTGCAGGTCCACATAGTCTGCTTGCCATTTGACATTTGCGATCATCACTTTCCCATCCATATTTATCTCCTACATAATCAATTATGCTTAAAAATTGTTTGGCTGTTACATTGTGAGCAACTCCATCAAACATAGGTATTTCATCAATTATGCATTTAGATGTATAGGAAGACTTACTAGCTTGTTCTTGTAATGATAAATGATTATCATTTGAATTTTTCCATGTGTCTGAATGGTTTGAGACAACTTCTTGACTTTCTTCATAATCTTCATGATCATATTCTTCTTCATTCATGGATTCATTTGATTCCTCTTCATGCCTAGAGCTCTTATTTTCTTCTCTTCCACGAAGTATTTCTCTTAAATCTTGTGTCTTATGAAAGTGGGTGTTCTCATAGTTTGAATCTCTCCAGGGTGGTCTATTTTTCACTAAACGTTCACCATCAAATTTTTTATAGTAACTAAATTTATTAGTCTTATGTTTAAACTCGGTTTCATTTCTGTCACAACTTACTCTCTGCCTTGATTCAGAACTTCTACTTCTACTTCTACTTCTACTTCTACTTCTATGCCGTGAATGTTCTCTTGAAGGCCGGTGGCTTTCATTACTACTTCTTTTATAAAGTTTTTTAGGATAAAACTCCCTGGAATTTCGTCTTATGCTTCTGTATTCTTCCTCTTCATATGCTTCTCTTCTTCTGACAGACTCCTCTGCTAATGAAGAATACTTGGAATATTTATATACCTTCTTGTACTTGTTAAATGGTTGATAAGAAGAATAACTGCTCTCTGTGGAGTGACTATTCTTTCGATACATGTTAACTATAGTTTTAAGCACGCACTGTTATTCACAACTAACTAAATAATCACTTACTTAGCTAGCGGAAGAACACTAAAACTGACCAGAACGCGCCTTCCAGCGCCTTCGAAGGTTATATTGACAACATTTTGTTTGACTGGTTGCAGATTATTAGTTTAGTCTAATTATAAGTATGCCAAAAAACAAATAATTTGCTTTGATATGCATTTAAAACAGCACTGTATGCATTAATGAACATAATATATGAACATTAGGCTTAATGTATGCATTAGGCTTGACATGAACCACTCACAGAAATTTTGGAATGACATATTTGATCATTCCCAAGAATTATTATAATTTATAATATTTAAATACATTTATGAAATAGGGTGAAGAATTAAAGTACATATATGAAGCCCTATGCGAGAGGTTTGCATGAGTACTCTGCTTAGTAAGGATGCTTTCTTCTTCTGTGCTGGATAATTGATTTGAACTTTATTGTGTTTCAATCCACTAAACTCTTCATTTCGTCAAATTGTGGAGGGTGCACTGCTTAATTCAAAAATGGTTTACTTACCTATATTCATATGCAATTGTTTCCTGTTTGTTATGATCAAGTGTTGCATAGAAATACAAGTTTAAAATAAACATGTCTAAAATCATTACTAGCATAATTGGTATAGTGCTTTACTTGGGATTGGCCGTCCTAGGTTTGAGCCCTACATAACTTAAGACCTGGATTATATTCTCGTCAATAGTAAGTCCACTTCATGTTTAAAATTTTCAATTTTAAAGTAATTTGAGACTATGAGACAAAGATCAAATTCGTCTGTTGTAACAACACTCCATAGCCTAGTGGTACAGTCTATGGGTGCGATCTAATTATCTCAAGACAAGAGGAATATAAACTCTAGCGGCAGCAACGAAACTCCGTAGCCAACTGGTAAAGTCTATAGATGTGATCTTAGTGTTTCGGGTTCGATCCCCGAGACCGGTTGTTCTTTATTTAAATTCTCAATTTGAGGCCTAACTTATAACTGTAGCTTAGCTGTTGAAGCTAAAGAATATGTTCCAATATACCCCGTGTAAAGCCGTTACTAGCACAGTTGGTTCAGTGCTTGACTCCGACTTGGGAGATCTGGGTTCGAGTCCCAGCACCGAGCAAAATTTTTCTAAATTATTAAATAGAATAGTAACTCTGGTGTTCGTAGGATGGCCATTCAATTGGCTATAGCGCTTGCATTCAAATCAAGCACTTAGAAAATTATTCTAAGTCCTACATAAGCTAAGGTAGCGCCCCCAGAGTTGCTAGATGTGACGTCAGAATACGCGGTCTGTTGGTAACGAAAATCGGGAATGGGGAGGCAGTTGCTAGTCGGACAGCGACCGAGCTGGTCGACAAGCAGCCTGCCGGGGAGCGAAGCTTGGGGTGGGCCATTTGGAGACAAACTTAATACGTACGGGCTTCAAAAATTAAAAATGGGGCCCTTGTACGCCACTGGGGGCCCCCCCGTTGGACATACATTCTTGACCAGGGGCCCCCGAGCATACAAGTAATTTAAAACTTAGAAATTCAAGTTACTGTTTTCAGGGTTCGAACCTGAGATACACAGATCACATCCATAGCCATAACCACTAGGCTACGGAGTGTTGTTGCTCATGCTGAATTTGATCTCGCCCTTATATGCTTAATTTGGTTTGAATTGAAAATTTAAAACTAAAAGTGGGACTGCCTAAGACTGGAATCGAATTCGAGACATTCAAATCACATCCACGGACTATACCACTAGGCTACGGAGCGTTGTTATCCCAACGCATTTTGATCTTACCCTTATATTCTCATTTTGGTTTTAAATTAAAATTTAAAAGTTTTTAACAACACGGTCGGCCAATGTCAGGATTCGAACCCGAGCCACACATATCGTTATCGTAGACTATACCACTAGACCACGGAGCGTTGTTGCAGCGGCTTCATTTGATTTTGCCCTCAGAGTCTCAAACTGGTATGAATTTAAAACAATAAGAGTGAGGATACCATAAGGAGTGAAAATAAAAAAGAAATACATATGTTATTATTTTATTGAAATATCTTGTAGCTGAAACAGATGTGAGAATTTTCGTTGTACAATTGAAGTTTACAAAGTTACTCTACGTTCGATATAGTGCTTAATAATTAATGCCTTTTTGCCTCGTAACGTAGTCCATACTGTAGGCAACTTACGCAACGAAATTTTAAATTTTATTTGAAAGTTGCTTTGTGTGAATTTACATGTTTAATATGAATGGAATTACTCTAGAGATTTAAAATAATTTATGCGCCTCTAATCAATAATATATCACAATATTAGCGCTTTTATTAGATTATAATCACTAATACCAAATAATTGGTTTCATACAGCAAGGAAATTAAAGTTGCGTGATTAAATATTTCATGCCATGTTAAACGCGTGTTCGAAACATTACATAGAATTAGTTAGTTTGTCTCAACGGGGAAAATTTATGGTAAATCAATTTTTCAGGCGTGCTAGCAGCTGAATATTTCAGTAATGAGTTTATAGTCACATTTAGATATCGAGCGACAGTCGACGCGTAAACATCGCCGAATTTACAGACGCGAAGAATATAATTCTACAACTATGGCCCCAATTATTTATAAGAAGGAAATGAGCCCTCCATGCAGAGCTGTATTTCTATTAGCGAAAGCAATTGAGCTTGAAATTGAATACAAAGAAATTGGCCGCGAAGAGCTATTGAGCGAAGAATTTCTTGAGGTGAGAAAACATCCGTAATTCTTATTCTAAATCTAAAGTACATCAATTATGTAGAAAAATCCGCAACATACGGTTCCTACATTAGAAGATGACGAATTTTATTTAGCTGACAGCAACGCGATTCTTCTTTATTTGCTCACGAAATATGGAAATGAAGACAATATTGCACAATTGTATCCTGATGATTTACAAGTTCGAGCACTCATTAACCATCGATTGTTTTTCAATTGTGGTACTATGCATGCTATCATTTCTCAAATGGCGGTAAGATAATTTAATTTATTATTGGACTTCCATTGAAAATTAATTAATTGGTCATAGCACTTGCTATTCAGCGGTGAAACTTCAATTCCCGAATCCGCCGTTGATAAAGTCAATGAAGCTTATGGCGCATTAGAAAAGTTTCTGGGAGATAGAGAATGGATGGTTGGAGATGATGTAACCCTTGCAGATTTGGCACTAATTCCTTCAGTTACATCTTTAAACATTCCAATAGTTGTTGACGAAGAATCTTTCCCCAAATTGTACGAATGGTTGGCCCGTGTTCAAGAACTGCCCTATTACGAAGCCAATGCTACTGGATTAGAAGAGTTTAAAGCATTTTTTGATAAAGTGATGAGCGGCGATGGAGAAACTGAAGAATCGAAGGAGGAAGAAGAGACAAATGATTAACAGAGCGTGGCAGCTTTATCGTACTTGCACATAGCAAAGCTTTGTAAACTTCTGTACGTCCAAATTATGCACCGAAGGCTTTCGAATGGCGTGTGAAGGTTTATATTGATTATATGTTCCTATATTAACGCAGTAGTCCTTCGTCCTAATAATTTGAAATCGATTTCACAGCACACAAACCTAGTCACAATAATGACGTTAACAATAAAAAAGATATTATCGTAGTCAATACAAGTATTTGTGTCACATCACCGATTTAATGTACGCATGCAATATATGTAACTGGTCTGAAAATACATAAATTAACTGTTAAATAAATGAATACCAGAAACAACCTCGTAATTCCAAAATTAATTTAAATCCACAATGTTCTGGATGCTCTTCCGGCCTTGAGACGTTGTGATATTATATGTATTAATTTTATCTTGAATTAATTGCGCCAATTTACTTAATCCCAACAAATTACATTCGTTGTAATAAGGAACCTGTTTAAAACGCTCAAGATAGCTATTTAAGTTGGGGTAATTTTTGGCATTAACTGGATAGAGCATATCCAAAGTACTCGTTGTACACAAACATGTCAAATCGGCAATCGTTAATAAATCACCCATCAACCAACGATGATTCTTCATGTGCGTGTTTAATTGGGAATAATTTTCTTGGATACGTGATACTGTTGATACGGGTAACGCAAATTGATTACGAAATAATATTGGTGACTAAAAAAGACGATTAATGATAGTGTCAAACTAGGTCACAATAAAAATTACGATTGTTTGATAAAGTAATGGATACAAAACTCCCGAGTCATAGTGAAGAAATTGATCAATAAGTCCTCTTTTCTGCAAGTCTTTCGGATACATCGATTGATTATTACTGTACTTTAAAACCAGGTAAGGAGCAATTGCATGACTATCAGTCAACATGAATCCATCATCATCAAGTACAGGTATTGTATGACGAATGTTTACCTAAAACGCGCTCAATGTTGTCTCAATCACAATTTAAATTGTCCAGAATATGTAACCTTTCGAAGCTCATTTAAATAACTTTTTGTCATAATATTCACTTCTTGATATTCCAGTTTTATATCTAACATGCGCGCTAACAGATACACGGATCTGCATGGTGGGCATATGATATTAAAGTATAATTTTGGTGAAGACATTGAATTTTGATAAATTCTGTAGATTTGGAAGCCAAAAATTGTAACAGGTCCGGAAAAAATTATGTACTGTTCATGTCAAAGACACATGTCAGTGTCACTTTTTAATAAAATATGAACGTCCATTTACATTGTAAATGCTACTTTTCGTTGGCGAATTAAGGCACCATTCATACCAGACTTTTTCATCACTCTCACTTCGCCAGAAGGTCACATCTATTACATCACCCTCGCGAATTTGCACGGGAGCCTGCAAATTTGAAATATTGCAATCAAACTTAAAATTATCTTAAACGAAGCGATATACTTACAGATAAAGGAAATAAAATTGGAAACCAACTTATCATATTCTTCGATCGTGTCTGCGGATTTGTGCTGAGCATTACATCCTTGTATAAAACTGTTTCAAAATAGCCGGCTAGTCCAGTGAGAACACAGTTTTGTGCAGCTTGGAACTTCAGGGTAGCCATGCGTTCATTGACAATGGGTTCATCCCAATTTGGATGCTTGAATGTAAACAATGCCTGCAATGATATTAGTATTAGAAATCAAATCAAATAATCAAAAACAGCATATACCTTTGATGGTGCTATTTGATAAGCATTAACAAAATGCACAACGTAGGGTGTCTCATACATCTTTTGTATGGATGAATCCATTAAACGCGTATTCATTATTTCATTGTGCAACTTTGTGCTTTGAAGTGGCGCCAAGTAGGAAGTATATGATTGTGGAATAGAAACTCCATTAGGCTTTAAAAATCGTTGTGCTCCATCCAAACACTCTGGTGATAGCTCATTATCTCCAAATGATCCAAGTAGTTCGGATACTAAAATATCTGCATCTTCTGGTGGCCGACAAATGCGCATATCTTGATGCATTAAAGTTACCAATCCTTTCCATTCAGTTCTGATGCGAGCTTCGAGAGTGTTAATCGCAAAAGGATTCTTTTCTACAGCGTACACATGTACCTTTCGTTGCGTCAAATAAGATGCATTTAAAGCTGCTTGGACAAGAGGGCCTCTTCCAGCACCCACTACAATAATCACAACATACTCGAGCGATGCGGGTGCATCTTCCAAAGCCTTTTTGATAGCGTTTTGGTATTCAGCATATTTAATTGGATCTTTTTCAAAAATTTCATAGACAGATGTTTCCAAATGCTCAGACAAAGGCTGCAATGGATTTTGCAAGTAGTCTTCACACCTGTGTTAAAATTAAGCATCAAAAATTGATATCATCATGAATTGCTTAACTTACCCAAGAGAAAACTCATTGACTATGGAATTGTCATACAATTTCTTTCCTAGGTGATGCATATAACTTTGGTATTGTTGATACTTAAAGTTGTTTGCTGGACCTTGAATAATATATTGCACATCCAATGCCATGAAACGCTTGATTACATCCTGATGAACTCTTGATAATACCGGCTGATTATGTGGATTTGGTAGAAATTGAGAAGTGTGTATAATTAAGGCCTTTACTGGTTCAGCACACCACCGGTCCAACTCTAAGTGGTTTGGAATGTTATTTGTGTCAGGAAGCTCAAGTGCCAGGCCTAATTTCTTGTCATAGTTTGCCAATCTTCGGAAATCATTCCAGATCTCCCAAGGTTGCAGTGCTTCACCCTCTTCATGTGTTGTGACATATGGAGACATAGCTAATTGTATCCAAATTTGAAAGGAACATCCAGATTGCATTTTATTGTAGAGCATGTGTGCCAAGTTTTTGTTACATCTCTCAGACAAAGTCAGTAGAATGGCTGGTAAAACTAGATGACTAGCAAAACCAAGCTCTTGCTTGAGCAGTCTTTTTTCTTCTTCTCTAATGTGCTCAATTTCATTATCAACATCAAATGTTTTGGATAACTTGCCAACAATTAACCTCTCCCAGTCTCTTGCATTTAACACTCTATCTGTGCGTCCAATAACAAGTGGTTCAACTTGATCCAAGTTGCGTATATTAAAAGGATGAATTATGTTTGTTACCATAAAATGGTATCCATCTCCTGTTACATTATATAGAGTTTCTTGTAAGTTAATTGGATAGTTGATTTGTAATCCACATGACATATGTTTACGCTGCTCTAGTTGTTTATCACCCATTTTTCCTTTGCCCAACTTTAAAGCAAGAAACAGTTTTAGAATTAGAATTGCATGTGTTTCTGATAGGTTATGTTTGAAAACTACACCAATAATTCTAAGCACATACTGATACTACCACACGTTAAATAATAACATTTAACAGTATTAAATAATCAAAGACGGAGAAATTATTGGACTGGAACACTTACCCAAAAGAATAAGCACAAAACTGCGTAAACAAGAAACTCGCCGGCAAAAGACAAACCGTGCACCACTTTATACTGTTTTGTTATCAGAGCCAATAGGAACACGATGACTGTCGAACGGTTACGGCACTGTAGTGCACCTGTTACGATAATGCTTGAAAAATATTCTTTGTTTAAAACTTGATTTAAATTATAATTTAGATTAAATAAAATTGTTCCTCGATAAATAAATTTAATTTTATCAAATTCTACTGAAGAAATTGTTATAAATTCGAGATATGATCAATAAATTAATTATCGGTAATGATTGGTTGCATATAGTTGGCCTGTCAAAACTTACATAACCCGTTGTCTGTCAAATACACTGCTGTGTTCTGGTGCCTTCCAGTCACACTGCTCGCATTTTAATAGTAATTATTACGTAAAATGGCAGCAAAAAGAATATCCCAAACGGCGATTAACTGGGCTCAATTAGCCGAACGTGTTCCAGAACACCAGCGAGGATTGTTCGCCGCATTCAAGGCTAAGCATGATAGTTATATGAGAAGGTAAGTGCAGCCACATTTTACGTAGACATTTATGTAATCATTTGAATGTTTGCAGGGTCTTGGCCCACCCTGAGCAACCACCTAAGATTGACTGGGCAATGTACAAGAACAAGGTACCAGTTCCTGGAATGGTTGATGAATTCCAGAAGCAATATGAATCAATGAGTATCCCCTATCCACCAAACCCTCTCACATCCCAACTTGATGCCCTTGACAAGGAAATCCAAGCAGATATTTCAAAATTCAAGAGTGAATCAAATGCTCGTATTGATGAGTGAGTATTGAATAATTCACGAATACTCAGAGCTGCAATAACATTTTCTATAATCAAACCTTTTCTGCAGGTATAAGAAGCAGTTGGCTCATTTGGCTTCCTTGATTCCTTATGATCAAATGACTATGGAAGATTATAGGGATGCATTCCCTGAGGATGCTATTGACCCAATCAACAAGCCTACATTCTGGCCCCATTTGCCAGAAGATCAGCTTGGATACAAGGATAAGGATCAACCAGCTGATTCCGGACATTAAAGTAAATAATTATTATATGAGAATAGTGTCATGTGCATAATGAAGTGTAGAACATCTGCGTTCATTGTTATATTAAATGTATGAACTAAAGCCAATAAATTCAAATTCAGGAAACTGATGAATCTTACAAATCAGGCATCTAATTACGTTTTATATATTACCATTCATGATGTATATAATACGATTTGTACATAAAGTGTATAAGCACCAAATAAGTATACATAATTTCAGAATATTGTAAAAATAGTAGACATGTAAAAGATTTAGGAAACCATAATGGGCAGTATTAATTTATAGGTTGAGGCCTTAGAACAAAGACGGAATCATCTAACCAATAGTAAGACTGACGAAGATCTCCTTCGCACAAGTAAGGAACGCGACTCCAAGTGAGCACTTCGAAACCTGCAGGACGTAGAACGTTACTGACAAAGCTGCCCACTTGTTCCTCGAACGTTCGTCCAGTGATACGCATCATCTCGCTTGGCTTATGATCACTGGAACCTGAATGAATAGATTCTAATTAGCGCTGGCATAAAGTGCAGAATTCAATTTGCAATTATTGTCGAATGGTCACCGGTAGCACCGCACGCTAATGCAGAAATTTATTGGCAACCAGCAGAGGTGTGATAAATGCCATAAAGAGAGAACAAACACATCGCTGGCAAGCGTAAAAAGATAATAGTAATTTGCCGTCCAGTTATTGGCAGCGGCCAATTTCACGTTTTTAACGATTAATAATAAAGTGCGAAAAACTGCTTTGAAATAAATTAAAGACACCTTTATGATAATAGAAAGCTGTAAAGTTCGCACATATCGCGGAATGCAAAGAGTCATTACGATTCGATTCCTCTCGTTGCGCGCCTTGCCTGTGCACTCCGATCCTCTGTACCTGCATGCAAATTTATAGCTCGTAAATTAACAGAATTAATTACCTGATTCAACGTACGGGGAGAATGGTAAAACCAGGGCTAAGAGAACGAAGCCCCCAGGATTCAAGGCAGTGCGCATCTGCTCCAGCAACTGCATTGGTTTGTCACACCGATCCAAGAGATTCAGACAAGAAATCACATCGTACTTTAGGCCCAGATTCCATTTGTCAATATCTAATAATCTAAAAATAAATTTCAAGCATTATCCATCTGTAGGTGTGAGTAGATACCTAATGTCGAGTACGTATGGCTGCAACGTAATGTTTTAATATTCTTTTTGCGCAAACGAGATTTTATGCGAAATCCCGAAGAAAATTGTATATCCGCGTGAAATAAAACATACAATAAATTTACTTCACAACTTGTCCATAAATAAAGCAATTTCCACAGCTGGTGACACATAAATTGTAAATTCTCATCGTTTTTAATCGCCGCCTAAGTGCCAGATTGTTATCGACGGTATATCGCAGGTAATTAAAGCCGTTTAATGTCGGATTGTTAATTGAGTTGCACGCTGCAATAAAACTAGACCCATAAAACTAAGTGCAAAGTTAATTAAGAAATGTTACTTAGTCGATTGGCTGAAAATCGCCAGACGTGTGCGTTGCGCTGTTGCGAGTACACCGAGGAGAAGTTTCTTTGCAGGGACTTGGTGCTTGGCTGCATGTCGAGAGAAACGTGCACCCGAATCTCAAGCGACACATAAACTTTTATTGTCGCCTTGCGTTTAAATGGCGAAACAAATTCAAGTCGATGCCATGTCCACTAATTTTGATAAGATACCAACTCGAGTGAAATTATTTGCGCGCATAATTCAGCCAGGCTGATTGAATTCGAAACACGTTTAATTTCCTGTTTTAATTGAATGCATGCACTTCGCGTCGCTCTTCGGGCGCTGTGCGACGCATAAAGTGCCGTTCTAAATCAAACTCGGCGCGTGGAATAAATGAATGAATGGTAATGAATGGTTATTTTTCCGAAATTTTACGAGCTGCGCATACACGAACGAGCATAATAAATGGACTGGCTGCATTCTGTATCTTAATTATCCAATCATTAGTTCGCGCCCGCTGCAGGCACTGCGAAGAAATATAGTTATTAATTCTATAAAACGAAAGTTTATGAATATTCAAGAGCCATAATTCCATCGCGCCCGTCCGTATAGAATAACAACAAACGCAATTACCAACAACGACGTCGCGCACCGAGGAGGAATATACGTGTTGGGTACGCATGCAATTGCAAACACAACACTTGTTGTCGATATATCGGATAACAAACGCGCGCGCGCCCGAATGGTTATAAATTAATATGAAAATGGAAATAAATGGCAGCCGGCATCCAACGTGATCGTTCGCTGCGTTTAGCAACAATAAAATTCTATACGAATGCTAATGGTGCATTGCATTGCATTGCATTGCACAGAATTGCAGCAAAGAGGAAAGAAGACTTACTGATATCCGCGGCGACGCAATAAATTTTGCATCGTGCGTGACACTTCAGTGACGTACACTTGCCGGAATGCTGGGGCCAGACGAGCGGTCACTTCACCGTCCCCGGCGCCCAAATCCAATAAGGATTCCGCCTGCCATCCTTCCGTGCGGCCACTTATCAACCGCTGAAACTGCACTGATGATAGCACAAACATTGAACCTCGTTGCAGCCATCTAAAACAAAACAACAGCACAATAATTTTCTTATTCCTCCAACGCCGGAGCCAATGCAAGAAGATGTTTAAAGCCTTCTACACAAATGAATATCAACCTGCATTCGACACCTTCGCTGGAACCATATAGCGTGCCAAACACCCATTGCGTAAAAGTATCGAAATCTGACTGTTTAATTTTTATTGCAAGACCCGTATACGTTGCGTATGAATGCTGTTGAATGCGATGCGCAGACAGAACGCGCGCGTACCGAACAGCAGGACTACACATGTCCTGACATATCTAATTAACAACCCCCCTCGGCGCGAACGCAGACAGATACAAGACAAGCCCTATCAAACGGTGCCAGCGCGCAAGTTATACGCGTTTATGCATAATTTAGCGAAAACGCAAAACGAATAATTAAGACGGCGCGCGATCTCAATGAGTGCGTATAAATTATGTGCGTTTTATTATCGCACACGATTGCTTATCACTCTTACAACACGGCCACATACGGCCGTAATCTATTGTTGGTTTATATGCCAATAATGCAAAATCGACAAGGCAACAAAGTTTATTATATCGTCGACTTGTATTAAGAAGTCAGCCCAGGCAGCGTGAATTATGCGCAGAAACTTGTGCGCTCGCCTGTACGTCCGTAAATAATCGGCAACGTAGCGCTCCTCGACAATGATCACGCAATTAATTTTTGTAATTTATATCAGAGGCAATTATGTATGCGGCTGCCTCCTACGGTTCACCTAGTGTTAGGTGTTTACAGTTTACATTACACCGCGGTACCGGCATCGGCATCGGCATGCGAATTGCATTCTGCTTCTTACTGCGTTCAGCGAGCCATCTCGCAACGCGCACACCGACCGAAGACTTTATGAAATTCATTTGCAACAAATATGCAGCGCGCATGAAATCAGGAATCATATTGCGTACGCTTATACGCGCAGGTACCTATGTGTTTAAATGAATTGTTATTGGATATCGCACCATGCAATATCGAACACAAATTGATTATAATTTGTAATTAATACCAACTAGTTAAGGATACTTTTACTTCTTCTGTTTATTTTAATCAGCAAATATTGAAATCATACTCATTATTTGCTTATTACCGACATTATTTATGCTGTACTAATTTGGTAATTAAAATGAGATACGAATTTCTCGTATTCGATAAGAAATTCAACAAGATTTGAAAAATTAAATTAATAAATGATTGTATTGACGAAAATATATTTAGTTCTAGAATCTGGAAAAGTTGCCGGCAAAGTTTACTTCTTCTTGCTTGGTGTAAAAGCGCCAAAAAGTTTGCTTCATCACGCAGCACACGTTTCTTTCCATAAGCAGGAATGAAACGAGAGTGGGACGGCGGCGGCAGGATAAAGTTTTAAGACTTGTTCAAAATGATATTAAAAATCCATCCCTTGACAATGTCCGCAGCGAGAGAGGTGACAGGACACACACGCGCACCAGGGCCGCCACGTACATAAACATGCAAGCAGCGCGCACCACCCCCTCGCTCGCCGCCACCGCCGCTGCCTTCGCGGCACTCGCTTTCTTCCCCTGATGGCGCTGCCGCTTTTCCGTAATGCCGTTTCTCAATCAGTACCCCCGTACCTCCCCCTAAAAAACTCGATCAATACATAAAAATTTCATATTGAAAATGATTGAGGGCGGTGGCTCGGACGGACTCTCAGCGCGCGCGTTGTTCGCGCTTTGCGTTCGTTCGTTCTTCTTCTTCTTCTTCTCTGCTTCCTCTTCGTTCATCGAGCGTTTCGCCCGCTCAGCATCCCCTCTGCATCAACCGCCCCCCGCGCGTAAGCTCATAGTCTTGCACATCGACGCACACAGCCGCCCTAATTAATTGCGCATACATCGATAATTTATCTCTATTGCTCGCGCGCGCGCGCGTTCTTCGCGAAATGAAAACGTGCATAATTTATGCGTTTCCACGAATTAGCGCTGGCAGTGCGCAACGCGCTTGATGTGGGCGCCTTTTACGCAAATTACGATGCGCGCATCAAAGAGCGCGGGAGCACAGCGCCAAGCTATTGAAAAGCGTTCGCGTTTTTCTCCTTCGACGAGCACGCGCGTCAGCCACCAGCCGATGCGCCCATTTTTCTTCGTCGCGCTCGCGTACAAATTTCCAACAGGATTTTAATGCACGCGAATAATTTACGAATGCACAATGCGCCTTGAAGCCGACATATTTTATACGTGCGCGCGCGGGCAACGCAGGCAGCCAGCATCGGATGCGTTTTAACAAATGATAATTAAAGCTTAAAGCGCGCCGAACGCAGATAAGTGCATGCATGCGAGCAAGTGCGCAAAGGCAACGACAACCGACGATGCATGTTTCGCTGCGCTTCTTCTCCTTCGTCCTCGTCGTCGTAGTCGTCGTCTTCACCTTCTTCTTTAGCTCCTAAGTGGAGAAGAAGAAGCACGCAGCGCGCGCGTACACCGAATGACATGTTAGTAGGTGCCGCCTTCGGGAGATCGTATCGCAAATCGCACAGACTGACCGCGGCAGCGAAACGCTAAGTGTCCGGTGCTAACGACTGATCACTTTTACAACAAACTAACAATCGGACAGATTCGTTCACTGATGCGCTCCCTGATAGATTTAATCTATTTGTTTGCTTCTGCATTCTCCGCACACCACACCGCACCATCTCCTCACCGTCTCTCTCACATCCTTCAAGGATAACCCCAAATTAACATAGTGGGTTGCATACGTTAGATTTCTTCGCAAACAGCGCACACTGCAGCAATATGAAGCGTATGATTAATATAGCTAAGCGATTGCGACTAAATCTCATGCGTAATTGCGTAATTACAGTGCAGAAGAACATCAAGTCTTTAGCCGTTGATTTATGAGCGGTATCATAGCGCCATAACTGCATAAATTAAGATCGCATAGCACGCGTTACATTCCGTCTCGAATAGCTAATTCAGCTTCCCGAAAGAATTTCACTGCCGCCACCGCCGAGATGAGACACATATAAAATATTTATTTAGTCTAGTAGCGCATCAGCATCATCATACTGCTTGGAAAACAATAGGCAAGCCATTAAGTAAATGACGAAGAAGCGCAATGGCACCGCAGTGCACATCTGCAGTGAGCACGAAGACCTGCTGCAATAGTAATGAGGAAGAAGAGGAGCCAAACAAACCAGCAAGTCAAGGCATGCCAAGCCATGCAGGCGAAGAAGTAGCGTATTCGCGGGTGCGATTAAAACGATGCACGTCGCGCCCGCCGCCGTCCTGCTACACTTCGAGTACAGCGCGCGACCGCATCGCCACATAATGCCCATAATGCAGCAGAATGTTTTTTGCTCGCGCATGCACATGCAGCATTTCGCATCGTCCGCGCTTGATTTTTACATTTTTATACTCGATATTGTTGCAACAACACACAGCAAGCACACTGTGTGTGTTAAATCTCTTGTAGTTACATATATGCGCGCTCATCCCGTGCGAGCGCGGCTCTTGCAAGAAGCAACAGCAACAGCAGCAGCAGCAGCAAGAGTTGGAAATTTAAAATCGGTTACGCTTTTTGTTTGTTTGAAGTTGCAGCATGCTGCTTGTAAAGGCAGCAACTTTGTGGTGCGCTGGTTGCGCTTCTGCTTGCATCTTCTCCGGACCGTGTGTTCCTGTGTGGTGTGATAGTAATCAGTTAACTGGCGGTGAAGAATATAAGAAATACGAATATCGGATGCAGCAATAAGTAAAATGCTCGTATATGGTAAAACGCACTTCAACTTGTTATGCGCGCGCGCGCGCACAATGAGCGCGACAAACTTTATACACAACTCCAGCGCATTATAAAACTTCGCTTCAATTTCAACTTAATAATTAGAATCTAATTAAATTCACTACCTGGAAGAAATATTTCAATTGGTTTTCTCATTGACTTCAATCAATTGAGTCATTTACTGATAGGCACGTGTAAATTTTGAGCAATGCGTAATGTTTCTAATAACTATTACACGCTTTGTAGAGCACGTCGAATTCGTTTGATTGCATTGTAAATGCATTGCAAATGCATCGCTACTGCCACTTCTTGTGCGTCTTCATGCGCTCTTGTCTTGTGCACTGTTGCTGGCTGGCTGGTTGGTTGGTTGGTGGTGTAGTTAGAGTGGAATGTGGGCAACTTTGAATACAATATGCGCTTGTTGTTTTATTTCGCTCATGAACGCGCATTCATGAATTTGAATCGCGAAGCAACTAAAACTTACAAAACGCTGCGAGTAAAAGTAATGCAATGCTAACGAATCACGTAGAAAAAGCGCGCACGTCGCGCAGAGATGAATGACACTATCATAGCGAAAGAGAAAAAGGCTGCAAGAAACACGAAGCAACTTTTGTAAGTACGTAAAAACGCAAAGAAAACCAAAAGAGGAAGAAAAAAAGACGTTAAAGAAATAAATCACGGCGACATTCCACTGACAAAACTACATTTGGATAATTACTTGTGCCCTGGCATAATTTAATGAAAACGAATGAAAAACGCTACGAATTCTTCCTCTTCGCCGGCATAAAGTATTATGAAATTATTTCTCGATTAACCCTGCATGAAAAACGAACGAAAATTGAAATTATTTTGAAATTAAGAAACAATAAATTCGCTCATATTTTTCCGCTTCACATACGTACCCATCATAAATTGACAAATATTTCGTACAATTTTAAGGTTGCAAGTAATTTAAAATGACACACGAATGATTTATATTTCCAGTTACGCTAACGACCAGTACCCAGCCAATGGAGTCGCATGTGTGCTTTATGAAGAGTAATGCCTCGGATTGATTTGAGGGAAGAATTTAATTAGTTTTGAAAATCTCATGGCAATGAGCAAATAAAAAAGCATCGAGTGTCGTCTCTTCGTTCTCGTTGTCGCATAAGCGCATTACCATTGCGCACATAAATCGCGCGTGTTTTACATTATTAGGCGAGCTGCACGATGCGCAACGCGGCGCAGCACAAGAAGTGGAGGTGCATCATCAACAATGCGCGATGCGTGCTGCAGATTTATAAGACGCGCACGCCGAGCCGAGCAAAACTTTTAATATTTATTATCAATAATTCACGCTTTATATAACAATCGTGAATCACTAAGGGTGAATAAAGGACGATGGCTGAAATGCACCAAATACACCAGCAGCAGCAGCCGCACACCTCGTTCGCGTCGTTGTCGTCTCTCCGGTGATGTTTACGATTGTATATCAACTGATATACGATTCAGATGCGTTTTGCTACATTGTGCATCGCACCGATAATTATTTCGCGTTTTGCAGGCGCGCGCACACAATGCCATCGAACGAGGCACATTATAAATTTAAATAATGCCAATTAAAATTGATGGAGGTATTCCATCTCCGCTCTACGCGCGCCCGCCAGAATATAGCTATTGAACATATAGATGAAATGTGTGCAAACACACGCTAATCGTGGCGCTGCCACTAACGACGCCAGCGGCGATTGGCAGCAGTAACACCAGCTTTTTTCTTCTGCTGCTGCTGCTGCATGTTTATTGTTTGGCGCCTGATTTGAAAACAAGTTAATGCCACCGGAATTACCAGCCACAATTGCTTGCATAAATTATGTGCTAGATTAGCGCATAGGAATCCTAATCGACTAACTGTGAATTCGCGTTTTTCATTATGACAAGGACGACAACAGCACAGCTAAGCGCGCTGCGCTGCAGCGCACGTTGCCGCTCTGGCGAAATAAATGGTAATGTTCTGATAAAACTAATATTGACACGACGCACTAGCTACCGTGAGAACTTTAATCACGACAAATCATTAAACGCAATCAAACGGCAACAATTAACTCGACGTTATTCATGCGCGCCGAGCGGTATTGTGCGCGAGTGCCAGCACATTGCCCGATTATTTGCAACTCGCCCGCTCGCCGCGCCGCACAGTAGTATTATTCATTCTTCATGCCGCTTTTCAATACATCGCGCGCGCGATGAATACGCAAACAACATTTACGCGCCGAGCCGCTGCAACTGAATTGCGCGCTGCATTCAGGAGTACACAACAAACGTTGCTTTTCGCGCAGGACGCGCACCACATGTGTGAGTTATGTGCGTGTTCGTTCACTTCTCTTCTTCAGCGATTCGACAACGGCGTTTAATGAGTTGTTAAATTGTACAAATATGTTTATAATATAGCCAAAGAATGCCCATCTCAAAATAATAACTTTCTCTTTTCCTTTACAAAAACCACCACTCTTCACAATTACAATACAACCGTATCCATTCTATACGTTAATCAAGTTTAGCCATACTTTTTGTTTAAAGCTAAATTACAAGTTTGCATTTATTATATTTGATTAGTCAGCAACTTTTTGTGGGCTTAATTAAACAATGGCAGGTCATTGAAATTTATTGAACTCGAAGGATTCGAAATTCAAAGTTATTCCTTTAATAATAGACTATTAATAGAGAAATGCCAGAGAGAGAGGAGAGAGAGTGAGAAAGAGAGAGAAAATGTGAGCATCACGGGGAGACGATGAAATATCGCTGTCATTTATCCCCCACCCCTTGCCACCCTTAAAGGTTTATCTTAAAGATATGAATATGAATGATATTAGTTCCAAGAAGCTGTGCGCGCATAATATAAGAGCGGAAATTAATTTGATACAATATCTCCTACGGTATCCTATCCCATCCTATCCTCTCTATCGGGTGGGCCATCACGTGAGCGCCGAGCGCCGTTGAAGGGTGTGAGGCGGTTTAGGGAGCTCTCGCGCGCGCAATGTAAGGTCAGGAACACACACGGGCTGCTGCTGGAGATGACGCGAGGACGCGCGCGACTACGACGACGTCGACGACGTGTGCAGGTGAGGTGTGCGCCGCGCACGCTGTGCTCGCTCCTTACACATGCATATCTATGTGGGTGGCAGCACTCACATCCACCCTGCACACGTAAACGTGCACGTACCATACGTGCGCGCACACACATGCACGCCTCGCATCCTGACTAGTTACGGGCCGTTGCCGGATAATAAGGGGTGCGGCGGCGGACGGGCGGCAGAATCTTATTAAATTGCCCGGGCGTCATATCAGCCGAGCCTGCGTTGCCGTGGAAACGGCCGGGACACTTTGAAAGTCTAATGCATACATCTCACACCTCGCGCGCGCGCCCCGCGTCGCCGCCGCCACCACTCCCGTTCCGAACCCCCCCGGGTTCACCCCCGCTTCGCATCATTTTGTTTTCACCCATTCTTTTCCCTAATACACGCGCGCGCTCCTCGCACTGTCTTTTCAATGATTGCGCTCCCGGTCGCCCGCCCGCGCGCGCGCATGTGTGCGAAGGACTTTTTTACATTTCGAGTGTCGCGCGGCGCGCGAATTTTCGTTTTTTCGCACTCGCCACCGAGCCGCACAGCGCACATTGCCGGGGGGGTGCAGCGAATGAAAAAGGCACTACACACATGGCCCCATTTGCCGCCCCGCATATCCAACACGTACACGCATTATGCGCGCGCGCGCGCTCGTACACCACCCCCGCGCCTCATATGCACGAACACCTTAGATGTACTGTTTTATTCATCATTTTCTTGCACGCCGCTCGCGCGCGATAGAAGAAGGCGGCGGGCGGCAGTGGCAGTGGCAGCGGCTGCAGCATCCGGGCGGCCATTGCACACACACCAAATCCATTTCAATGCGCAATTTCGAAATCAATTTAATTTCGCACCGCTGCAGCATTTATATTTTTATTTTGCGTTTTGTGGGAAATCGCCGATCAATTTCGCGTTCAATAAATATTAACCAAATCCGCACGCGGCAACAACATCGACAACAAACGGCAAACAAAAAATATGCACGTGACGCGCGATAAGCGGCCACATCATTATGATGCACAATATGCAATTATCTGTAAACCAAATGAAGAACAATCGTTAATGCAATTAACCATTCAATTGTGTAAATTGATATGACCGCTGATTATTATTATTATTATTGTTATTATGTATTTACAAAAACAATTATAATGAATAATGCGATGTGAATAATTGCAGTTCGGTGCTTCGAATAAATGTTTTTAATTAGGTTTTAACATTTTGGCATATTTCATAATAAAACAACGTTTATAACAAAAACATTAATTAAGTCAAATCATTTATTATTGTTTTAGATTACATGCGTTACGAGCAGCGCGTGTATGTAATTTAAATTAAAAGCAAACTTGCAATGATTACACACAGAAAACATGTAAAACTCTTATAGCTCTTTGCTGATTGCACGATACGAGGACGTGCTTCACGAATTCTTCATTATTAAACATTATTAAAATGTTTTGTTGCTGCTGATGAAGGCGATGTTTACAAGCGGACGAGCGCCGCGGCCGTGCAAAACGACGTCGACGAAGATGAAGCCCACGAGCGAAATGATTGCGAGCGCGCGAGTATTTGCGATGATGTTTAGCTTTGCGCAAAATTTTTGCAAATTTCACGTAATCCGAGTAAATTAATAACACGGCGAACGAATGCGCTTGCAGCGCTGCTCGGCTGCGCTCCGATGGCCAGCGGATCGTATCGAAAATGCTCTCCATTAAAACAAATTACCATTATTATAGGCGAAATACATTTGGCTCGTTCGGGAAAAAATTAAACGCTCTAAAAGCGTGGAACGTTTTAATTCCAGCGTTCGGAAAAAGGAAACTATTAATATATCCCGGCAAACGCGGCCGCATATGCGTTGTTCTTGCGCTCGGCAATCGATTCCGAAAACATGTCTTACGCTAAAATGAAATGCCGTGGTGCGGTGTGGGTAATTTCATACATTACGACGACTTAATTGCGGTGCTAATTCATGTTTAATAAATTGCTTTTCGTCATAGCCAAGCAAGCGTACGCCGATAGAGAAATAGCAATTTTGTATTCGCGCTCTACATATTAAAGCATACGCGCGCGTAGGTAAACGACGACGATGAACAACAACAGCAGCCACGACGAAGAAAAAGAAGACGTAGGGAAGATGATTGCGCGCACGAACCGATTGAATGGCGCTTTAAGAAGTACTAAAATTTTGCGAAACGAGCACGTGAAAATACACTTTCCAAACTCCGGGAGTCGCCCGTGTGACGCGCGTAAACACATTCGCGTTTTCATATCGCGCGCGCACTCTTCATATCGCCGGTGTGTTAAAACGATAAGATTCAAGCGCAAAAGATATAAATGAATATTTGAATAAGGCGCGCGCGCGCAATCGCTTGTACCCCCTCGTATGACACAGGGGGGTAGCTTCTTTGCACGTTTTTATATACGAATCTGCGTGTATGTGCCAGAGTATGTATAGGGATGTATTACGCTCGAAAACATATTTACGATCGCATGTACACGACGCATAAAAGTTCACCAACTATTTCGCAATTATTTATTATATTTTTATCGTCAAATAAAAGCGAGTGAGTGCTCGCGTTATGTGGTGCTTGAGAGTGAAAGTGATTTTCACGTTTTGCTTTCGTTTACTTTATATTCTCACCAACAAAGTATTTTTTTTTCGAAAATACTTTCAAAATTTAAATTTTCAATTAGTAAAATATATCTACTCACCGGAAGCTAATATTATACCGGAAATTATACCAACTCTCAAATAATATAAAATATTTAATTATTTTTGTACGTAGCTTCTCAAATTAATAAGTTGTTTTCTTTAAAGATACTTTAATTTTAGTCCGCAAAATAGGATAATTAAAATTTACACCCTGATCAAACCTTTTAATTACAAAGAATTGAGTACATCTTACCGGAAATCTCTGAAATTTAATACTAAAAGTGTAAATTATTAAAAAATAAACAACTTCTTATTTGGTATTTGCAAATGAACGAGCTGCATGCAAAATATGAAACAAATTTTGGAAGTTTTTGATGAAAGAAACAATAAAATGAAATTAATACAAACGCACAAATAAAAAACACATTAAAAATATCTCACAATAACGCAGCATATATGGTCAATTCTTTGGGCGCGATGCGTTCGCGAGCGTGTTAGGTGATTCGACGAAAAAAGCCGAAAGCAATTATTCCGCGAAATGCAATTTTATTGTAAACGCTCGTGTCGTATTTGTTGGCGGAATGAAGCGTTGCGCCATTATCGAACGGCGGGCCAAAAACGGCGATGTGTACGTTTCGTTTTAATGAAACACGCGCGCGACCACGGCGTCGACGACGGTGGTGGCGCGGCATGCGTGCGAAAATTATAAACGAAATTATAAATTACGGCGAGCGAGTAGCGCGCGAATCAGCCGGCCGGTTGGTTTTCATTTGAAAAATGCTTATATGGAAGGTATGAAACATTTGCATTGTTGATGGATCGTGGAAAATACGTTGCTGCTTCGATACGCATCAGCGCGTTTTTCTTCACCTCTCCCAACCAACCAGCAACAGCTGCACTGATTTTTTATCGATCGGCCGATGCGTTGCTGATCGCTCGTTGTTAATTAGTCAACCTAATAGAATGTTAACTGTCCCAACGTGCCATGTGTTATTGATTCTTCATCGAATTTACATCACTAAATATTCCATAACCTTTCTAAAATCTGAAAACATCATTCATAATTCTTTGGAAAAAGCAAGAATTAATTTCAAATGTTCTTACATTTCGTATAAGCTTTAGCACGTTTTGTACATGAGCCAGTGAAGCAAGGTCTGGTTTACAATAAAACACGTTCGGATGGTGCAGCAAGAAGCGCGGATGGCAGACAGCGCGGCTACGCACATCTTGAGCTCGAACAAAGTGTCGCATAAATCACACACGTGCGCATTAATTAGACCGCGCGCGAGTGCACACTGCATGCAGATGAACGACGAAGATTAGCGTTATAAAATAGGCATCATTCGACATTTTTATAATTACTTCGGCATTGTGCGCGGTGACAGCGTGCGGACGCGAGACTTCTTGCACAGATCGAGCAAGAAGTTGAGGAACTGCAGTAATGCGAATGCCATTAAGGCCTGTCGCCTGCCCGATTGCCGTACGCCACACGTATTGCTATTGGCCTTAATTAGACGACGCACACACAGCCAACAAATTCGCATTTCGCGAAACACGTAGATTCATTCCTCGATTGAATGCATGTAACGATCAAAGGAAAAGGAAAAGTCGTCTTAAGAAAATGTTCTTCAATGCTAATAATAAAGAATTTCAATGCTTCGTGGTGTACGAAATGCGTTTGTAATTACACGCGTGATGCCAAATGTCGGAATTTGCAATAAACATTATTAATTAGCAACTTATGCCTTACTATAAAACTACATTTCGTAAATCCTTATCAAGTTATGCAAATTGCTTGAGTTTACTATCAAATTTTTAATTTAAAAATCATATCAATATTGCCCACTGAAACAGTCATTAATAATAACAATATTTTGCAACCAATTTTTTGGACTTCATAATTAGCAATTAAATGTAGGCATGTTGAAAACAATGGATAAAAGAAAATTCCTCACGTGAAATCCATCATTCTTCCTATAAATTTTTCGATAAGGCAATCGGGCAATACTAAATTTTGAGATTAACAAGAATTAATTAAATCAAACCCAATTCAACAGCTCTCCTTATTTATAAAGCACATAAAACTTGATAACACATTTAATTGCGGATTAATAAGCATTTTTTACGTCTTGCAATATTGCCGTCTTGCGTTCCAATAACCAAGCCATAACTCTTCGAAATCGCATAAAAGCTAATCAAACTTTCAGCCAATTAATAATTGATTAATTACGTGAAGGCACACACAATGCGGAAAACGGCGCGCAATTGTGCAGATCCGTTAAAAGCAATCACAGCGCGCATAAACATCGACGCTGCTGGCGCACGGCGCGCAAAATTGATTCCTTCATTCGTGCATTCTTTTCGCCATTTCGATAATACTTTCCGCAATAGTTGGGCGAAAACGGCGTTCGCCGACATTCGCAACGTGCGTTGCGCGCTCGCGCTTAGATCGTCGTTTTCCAATCCGAAACATGATGATGATGATGATGCCTGCTCGTCGTATGGATCTATCGATACTCTCTGTAATTACAGACAGATCGAAACCATTAAACGCACACACACATACACACACACACACACGTTCGCACGCTGTGGCCGAAGAGCAGCAAAATGATAAATGTATATACAGCGTGGAATAATGATTGTGCGCGCGCCCGGCGGTGCTGTATGAAATTTGAATGATAATCGGTACGCATGGGGTTCGATTAAGGTGATTAGTGTAATCAGTATAGCCTGCGGTCCGTGCGCGCTCGCGAGCCGCGCATGTGCAACAATGCACAATGCACACTCTGCGTGTAATTGCTGAGGATGCCTTCACGCGTTCATGTTCTACCCCGGGCCCATATTGCCTTCTTCTCGCTGCGCTGCATTGCATATGTATGCTCCTTCTTCTATGTGCGAGCAGAGCAGCACACATAAACACCCACCCAACCAGCCAACCACCATCAAGCAGTATGCGTGTTTACTTGTTACATCGATCGCGAGCGCAAAAGTTAATTTCCCTTATTTTCATAGGCTAATTACATTAAACGAAAAAACATCTCTTCGACTCATCGTCGTTCGCAGCGTGCCCGATGATACGCTATGCCGCCGCCTGTCTCTAATCACTGGTTGCCATGCATTCGAGCGATTATAAACCTCGCCTTGATTTATTTCTTCGCTTATCAAAGTCAACGGCAATGCACGATGATATTCGCGTTGGATGTGATGTCGAATAAAAACGCAAAAATAAATAGACAACTACCACAAAAGCGCGCGCGCTCACCTCTTTCTTTCTTTCATCCAGCCATCAAACATAGCAAATAGAGAGACGAACGACTTGACTTGACTTGACTTGTTCGACTAATAACACACGCGCCCCGCGCATTCCGTTGCAGTTCCGTGCTCGCGGTGTAATTTAAAAGAAATTACTTAAAGTCGCATTAAAATTGTCATTTGCTTACCCTGCTTCCAGGAAAAACCCTTGACATTTATAATAATATTAAAATCAATACGTTTAGTAAGCCCAAGTATGCATATCTAATAATATAATAATTTTGAACATTCTAGAAACATTGTGAAATAATTCATAAAAAAATCAAAAAAAAAAGAATAATAATTGTTCGATTAATTATTTTTATAGTGGAAAATGGAATACGTACGTAATTTAATTTATAATGATTAGAGTTGGTAACATAGATAATCACACTATAAAATTAAATTCGCATTACATTAATGTTTTGCAAATAATAAACTAAAGGAAATCATGCGTGTAAAGAAATCAATGGCATAATTATTAACGTTGTAATATGCGGAAAGATTTCGAGTTGATTTCATTAAAACGCAGCAATTTATGTGGTAAGCTGATTAAGTAATGCACAACAAAATCCCACACTTAAATTCAATAATAATCAATAATTGATTATTTTGCCTGTTCGTTCTCATTTCTCGTCGACGTCTTGCGCCTCACATCGCGTCGAATGTAGATAAATATGGAAAAATTTAAAATTCAATTTTCGAATTTCCCAAACACGCACGCCTCGAACGACCAGTGTTTACGAAGACATTTGACATGTTTTGAGGCATTGCACACGATTTAATTGCGTTGGGGAATTCAGCGTTCGATTAAATGCATGCCCTGATTAAATTCATTTTATTTGCATTTCCCACGAACGACATATATGCACGGCATGTACGTAAACAAATTATATCAATAATGAGCGCAATCCGCCTTCCAACCTTGTGATTCACGCGAAAAACTCGCCAGCGACAGCGGCTGAAAACGAGAGGAAGAAAAATGTGATAAGTAGAAGAAAACGAATGGCGGCTGCTGTTGCGGCTCATGGGCGCGTCTGATTACCGAAAGTGACTTGGCGGCTGGCAAAATAATGATTTTTTTCACCTCATGCAGAACGCTATTAATCATCAGCGAGCGAGAGGAAACGCGCGGAGCGGGAAACGAACGAAAATTTACCGAATTGGCAATGAGCGCGCGCGCGCTCGCGCCTTCGACGATAATTCGTGATTAAATTTAATCAATAATCGTCGATTGAATATTCAATGAAATTAAATAAACTTTGACCAAATACGAGCGCTGGAAATAATGAATGTAATTTTGCGAGTAGCGACTTCTTAAAAGTCGTAATTGAAATGCGTCCGCGTTTAATGGCGTTTTCATGCAATCGGCCGCCCGCCCACGCCGCCCAAATTTCTTGCCGCCCGCAATAGCCATACTTAGCGCGAATGGGGTTCATTAGCGGTGCAACCGGCGCGGCGCAGATATAGACATAAAATATTAGCCCCCAAACGCGAAAGAAAAACGCTGCGTTGCGTCCGGAAAAAATATCCAATTAGTAGAGGAACACAACCGGCCGCGGCTGTAAATTCTCGCTCGTAAAAAGTTACGTGCCAAAAAATTCAATTACAGTTATTACGCGAGACGGCGCAACAATTATGATTCGCGTCGAGCATTTATAACTGAGGCAATGTTGTTGCAGTACCAACCAGCGTTCGCGCCGTGCCGCACTGTGGAAAACAAAAGCGATTCTCGCAAGAACAAGACGAACAAGAAAACACACAATGTACGTACGCTCTTGGTCGGTGAGGAGTGCGCTCGTAAAATGTTTGGCAATTATTTAGGTGTTGCGCGCCAAACTATAATTATAAATTGCACTGCATAGACACGTTTTGTTCCGAAGCTGCTCGAGTCACAAAAATGATTGATTTATTATATACCGTCGTTCAATATGATGCCATTGTTCATTCAAAATATAAGCTTCATTTATTTTTAGTGCTAATTAAATATTTTTTTCCATTAAATTCATTTCATTTCCAGGCATATTAATTAGATAACATTTAATTTCTTGTTTTTTCACGTAAATTTCCTGCTAATTTATATTTTATTCAATTTTAAGCATTTTCCTCTATTTCTTTAAGAACATAAACAGGTAATATGAGAATATTTGTTACTTTAAATATTTACATTGTGTAAATAGCACGTTTATGAATAGTTAACACATTATTATTTTCCGCAAACGCCACACTAAAATTAATTTACTATCATGCGCAAATAGAAAATGTATGTAAATTTTCATGAAATAGTTGAGCGAACATAGTAAAATAAATCAATTCCGTGAAAACGCTAACAATTTCTTTCGGATGCTAATTGTCAAGGCAGCAGTAAAAACAACAAATAAAATACGAGAGTGACATTAAGCACTAAGTAACAAGCGTTAAAAAACGTCAAAATATATTTTGGTTTAAACGGCTAAAAAGGCGTGCAAGTTAAGACTTAAGCCTGGTTATTGTTGCGCTAAAGAGCAGCAAATCGAAAAAAGCGAGTCGCGGCGCGCCGAAAAACGGCCGAACGGAGAGAGGCAGCAAAGCAATAAAAGCGCATGCGATGCTGCGGTGGTGGAGTATTGCAAACTAGGCATGTAAGTTACGACAGAGGCGTTTGTTGTTGTTGTCGTCGTAGTCGTCGTTTTTTTTATTCTTGCGCTTCGGCATTTTTTCCTCTTATTTTCGTCGCGAATTGCATTGTTTGTGCAGCGTGCGCGTACGCTTGCTTAATGCGTGTGCGCGTGTGTGGATTCATCAGGGCGCTAAATTCGCCTCGCAGCGCTGTTTTACTCCTTACTTACCACCACTGGCACTGGCAGCGTGCGCGCATGCGAGCAATGCAATAATAATATATGTATAAGTTTTGGTCGCGTCTCTGCGCGGCAATAACATGCGTCGTAAAATTAACCGAGAGCAAGGCACGAGCCTGGCGATGCTTAAAAGGCATTAAAGTCCTGCATAAATACGCGCTCCACTCTTCGCTTGCGCGTTTTGTTTGTGTGCAAGAAGTCTGCTTGATATAACCAGGTGTAAAACTATAATATACAATATAAGTGCATAGCCCGGACATCAACGACAACAACAACAACAACAACAACAACAACACGAACAACAACTTTACTGTACTTAGAAGAAGACGAAGAAGAAGAACAATACTCAGTTTGGGTGCCAAAAAACTCGACGAATGCGCGCGTGCACACGCCAAACAATTATTATTTCGCGCATTAAATATGTATAGCCTTATGTTTTTATTGCGATATATGTATATGTTTGACTAAATGCAATTTCGCACGAACCGCGCCGAGCAAATTCGATTTGAAAGGTCAAAAACTTTATGGCTTATGACAAAAGCTCATAACGTCCCGCGAATTAGCTGTACAAAGCAGCGCCAGCGCATTGCACTTAAATGATGATGATGATGAAAAGCAATGCAAATGTCAGGGCGCGAAAATAACGGAGGAGAAAAAACTGCATTCGTAGGTAGGGTATATAAGAATTACATTTTAATTATTTTTATGCATCGCGCTGGAATTTTTATTCTTTAACAGCGCCGCGCGCGCCCTGTGAGTTATAATCCGAAAAGTCATAAACAACCGTCTCATTGACTTGTTATTCGCTTTTTCGTTTCGCGTTCGTTTCGTTTCGCAGGATTCGCGACCTGCCTGTTGTAAAAGCTCTGCAAACGTTTTACAACGTAACGCCCGTAATGAAAACCCACAATATTCTTAATTACAAGCGCAAAATTAGACATTAACAAACAATGTTGCAAATTGCGCAATTGCACTCTTGCGGCTGCTACCACCACGAGAGACATAAAATCACCTGTATAATAAGCATGTATGCTGTTGCGCTTCTCGAGCACGTAGGTGCTTTATTGCATTGCATATCGTTTTAAGGCTAATTGCCTTTTTTCCCTCTTTTCCTTCGCTTTATTCATTATTATTAGCATAACGACAGAACGTTGCCGCCTGATTGTTGCAAAATGCACTAATCAAGCAGCCGACGAGCGGTAGCAAAATATTATTGATGATCATTTGTGTGATCATTGGCTGCGAATTAAAGAATGCCGCAGCGAAATGATTCAAGCGCGATGCATAAAGAGTTTTTGGCTCTGCAATAAAGTGGAATTACATACGGATGCCACTTGCTGTTGTTGTTGCGGCGGCGGCGGCGCAAAACGCATATGGCGTATACGGGATTGAAATTCGCAATAAATGTGAAATTTGCGGTCGCCACTCGCCAACGAACGAAACGTCATTACCAGCTTCGGAAATGACTCTTTATTGAACAATACAAAGTATATAAAATGCGCTACGCATTCCAACAATACCCCTGAAGTAATGACTGTACAGCATGTTTGCAACACTCTATAGAGGGAAGCTACCTACACCTCATTACTCACAATCGGAATGAATCGAAAAATAAACGGAGAAAAATACGTAATTTATACGCGTAATTGTATAAGCAAAGTAATTATTTATGCGATATACGTTTTTGGTGTGGTGCGAGAAGGAAATGAAGCAAAACCAATTTTTATAGACGATAGCGACGCATGTTAAACCATATGCTGCCTGCTCCTTGCTGTCGCTTTCCGCCGCCCAGCGAGCGTAAGGGACGCGGACGCGCGCACTTAAATTACAAGATTTGTGTCAGCGCCAACTCGTGTTACCAATCCCAACGCGTGTAAATTACTCCGATCTCTCATTGTACGCGAATCGTGAATGCGTGTTTAACTTTTGTCATCTCGCTAGTCGAACAAGTCGCGGAAATAAGACGAGCGCGCGAGCGCAAAACCATAAGTCACAATTATTCGCAGTTTTTGATTAATTTCCATTTAAGTACCGCATGCGAGCGATAAATCTCGTCGGCAAACTGGATTTCTATAAGCATGTTAATAATGTTTCTATTTCGCGTGCGAACGCAGAGAAGACAGACACGCCGCGTATTTGCGCATGCATCTCGTCGATGATTTACGCGCGTTTTATTCTAATTTATTCAAATCTATCCGCGCGATACGTCTATAACTCGCACGTGCTACTAGTTTTTCATTATCGGATGCGCACGCACGCAGTGTTTCATTTGCTCAATTAGAAGCGCGGAGCGTCTTTCCGGCGAAAGGCGGGACGGAAGGAAGCGGGCACGCTGGCTTGCTTGCGATTGCTTAATTACGCGCGCCGTGTAATTAAAGAGGCGTGCGCAGTGTGCGCGCCACTCGCGTAATTTTCTAATTAATCAACGCGCACCGCTCGCCGCTCGTTGGCGGCGCGCGCAAACGAATCGCAATCGAAGAAAAACCCTTTCGCGTCTTGCGCAGAAACGCGGGCGAGAGAGAGTAATTAAACGAGGACTTGTTTCCCACTCGGCCGCCCCCGGCGCGCGACCAATCCGGACGCTTGATGAACGTGCGCAATTCATTAGCGGCGAGGACGACGACGGCAGCGTTGGCGGTGGCGGCGGCGGCACCCCGTACAATTAACGCGGCTGCGCGCTACACGCCCCAATCTAGGAACAAGGATTAATTAAGGGGTTGGCCTGCATCCGGCCGCCGACGTGTCACAACAGGGCGCGTTTCTCGTTTTCTCGGCCGTCTTCTTCGCTGCCCACTTTTCCCCGGAAAACTTGGCAATCTCTTCTCCCTCCAAGTTTGACCGTTTACTACTCGATGCCGCGTGCCAATTGGCTGGCTTAATTAAACCCCATAGTCCTGAAGGACAGACACTCGCCGCATTTTTCTTCGTATTGTTGGTGCAAGGAGCGAGTTAAAAAATTTAAATACGTCCTCGCTTGCTGAATGCGATTAAAAATTCGTCGATCGACTTCTTCAACGAAAAAGGGAGATTGATGGCTGGCAGTGCGGCACGTCATTCACTCACTCACTCAAGAAGCACCACAGCAGTAGCAGTAGCAGCAGCAGCAGCAGCAGCAGGAGCAAAGGAAGAAGGAACGTGAGTTTGTTTGCCCTTCAGTGTGTGTTCATTCATTTCGTTTAAGTGCGCGTTCGCATTGACAGCGCGCAGTCAAATAAAAAGAGGAAGTAACCGGTCGTCGTCGTCGTCGTCGTCGACAACGACGATGGAATTTACGCAAAATAGCTGCCTGATGTGTGGGAGCGGCAGCGACAACCAAATTGATAATGTATGTGAATGCCAGCGTTGTTTGCCTCATTCTTCAGCGTCGTCTCTCGCAGGCCTAGATAGTTAAAAGCACGAGTACGAGTGGTGGCGGAAAACAAAGAGAACCCACCACACACACGAAGGGCGCGCGCAAAGCATGTCTCCGCGGAAATAAACTCCAAGAAAAACGAGCGCCACCGTTGCCGCCGCCCTCGCATGCGAATGGCGAGCAAGCGTTTTGAGAATTTAAATTGCAAACGAACGTCGCACAACGAGCGAAGGCCAACGCCCAAAAACTGCCCTCAGCACTCATTCAGAATTAAAGCGAATTAATTTTTAACTGCCCCCCTTACGTATCCCGAATACAGAGTGTTGCAATTTCATGCCATGCCATTACGACATCAGTCATTTCCTCGCAATATTTATAAATACGTTGCAAATTCTTATTGCATTCAGTGATTGACAGACAGTTAGTTAGGCAGGCAGCACACGCATTTCCACGTAAATCTTTAGCACATGCACGACGCGCGACGCGACGCATCTTTGCCTCCTCATCTGAATGCGTTGCTGCGCGCTTATTAAAACCGAATAAAGGTACGAGGAAATCGCACGATAGCTTCGCATACGATTGCCGCTGTTTCCACTTGTGCAGCGAAACAAAGACTCGGGGAAAATCATTATACGCGAAAGCATCGAACGCGACGCAAATGCATAAACAAAACCAGCCGGCGAGCTTATTATGGTAATGCATCAAAATGATCTCTATCGTCTTGTTTTCTATTTTCGGTTTGTTGTTTTGCCTTCGCGGAATACGCAAATTCGCCGGGGATTGCAAATCCATAACATTAAAAAATAATTGTTTCGCCTATCTATTTCCATTTTTATCCGCAAGTGATTTACTTCTTGTTCAACAATAAATTGCAAAAAGGAAGATTTACTAAGCGTAAATGTAAAATCATTAATTATAAATTAAACTAGAAAATATGAACACAAAGTTGAACGCGAAGAAACGAAAAAAAAGCAAGTCTTAATGAAGCCCCTAGAGGTAATAAATTGTATACTTTGTATAGTTGCACATTGTTACTCACTCGACAAATACGCACCAGCTTCACATTACAAAACGTTCCTCATTGTACAAAGCGTTTTAGTTATTTCCTGAAATTCTTTAATTAATTAAACTAAACTGCTTTTCATAATGTTAAATTTGTTTTCTCATTCTCAACTTTTAATTATTCCATTGAAGCATTTCTTATTTGCACACATAATGCACAATAGCGTGCAACGCATTTCGCTATAATTTTCGCCTTATAATTCCGAGAATAATCAGACTTCCAATCAAGAGCCGATAATTAAAGCGGCCGTTAATTACAAGCCGTAAATAATGCGCGCCCGACGAGAAGAACGGCCAGCATCACCATCTCACACTTCTTTTACTTTTGTTTGCTCGTCGCATCTTTTTGTTCATCCGCGTGTGATTTACATCCATTGTGCGCACCACCAAAGGTGGAACAAACGATAAAATATGTATGGGGCAAATATCGTAAGAAAACAAAGCGACAACACCTTTCACGAGGGTGCGGCGAGGCGCGCGCTAGCTGGCTGCGAGCGCAAAAAATCTCGACTCGACTTAAAATCGCGTCGAAAACAAAAAACTACCTGTTGCGTCCGCCGCACTAATTAATATCCAACACATTCCCGGTTAATTACTCCATCGGGGCGACGCGACCAATTAAGCGCAAAGCGCAAGCGACACGTAGGATCGGCTCCTTCGTCCTCGTCGGGCGTGCGCGATCGAGTGCAACGCAGCGATGAGAAATGAGACGAAAACGACGCGGCTTTTAATTAACTCGCGTTTTATTATATTGCGGATGGGCTGTTTTACACGTGCACCCAAAAACGTCCTCGTGTAACACGAGATTTTATTGTAAACAGAAATTCTTTTCACGACAAACGTGCACACGCGCGCGCGCGCGCACTGCGCTCAACGTGCTTGCTTGCTCGCTCGCTTAAGGATTCAACGATGCGAATGCATTCATTGCTGCTGCTTTAATTGATTCTCGGGCGCGAAACGGTAAAATCAATTTAAGAACTTTGTAATAAAAAACGCTCGCTGCTTAAAAATGACACCAACACACTGCATATCTGAAACTTTACGCACAAGACGCCCAGCCATTCGAGTCATTCGAGTAGGATATGCAACTTTATATGCGTTATTAATTAGCGAATCAATTAAATTGCAATGTGTATCGGGGTACATTTACTCGTAAATTTATTCATTTACACGTTCAGCTACTAGTTATTTCAACACCTAGAGAAGTGTATTATTCAAATTACCATAATGTTCTTAGTAATACAACCCTGCATCTAAACTTTAACATAATGAATTTAAAAAAAGAAAAAATAATAAATTTCTCAAAAGAAATCCTGCTCAGCAAATAAAATAAATACGACTCTGTTAATAAAATATTATAAAATTATATAAATATTTTATTCCCGCATATTACCTTTGTACACTTATCGTCTATAAATGTATGTTAAGTTTGCTATGCGTACGTAAATTATGAAAAATTAACAACACAGCACACACGGCCGATCGTTTCATTAAAGCATACGAATAATCGCGCGTTCGTAAGATTCCGCTTCGCTCTTCTCGTCGCAGTCGCATCTTTGTTTCTTATTCGACGTGTGTGTATCGCGCGCATGCGAGAGCGACGAGGAGGAAGAAAGCGAGGAAAACGTGTGCACGTTTTGCCTTCATTAACGTAATTACATCGAAATCTCATCACCGCTAAATTACATTTAATAACGTAAATGCGCGCGCCGTCGCACTTTCTCATTAAATTAAATATTTTATTTTACACGTTGCGCGCGCGAAATGTGCGCGTCCCATCAACGTCACCAGACGTGCATCGAGCCTCCATCCACTGCGCTCTTTGCGTCATAAACGTAAAACGAAAGAAGAAGCACTGATTAAAAACGAATCAAGCGAAAATAATACATACTTTTAAACAACGCAAAGGCAAGAAGACAATAAAAGCATCGCCAAGCACGCTCCCACTACGTGTGTGACTTTCTTCATTAACCTACAAACATGACAAATGATATCGGTGTGATTATTAGGCCATTAGACCCCGAAGAGTATTCCGTAAGAGCTGCGATTAGAGATAAAACTGTCAAATAAATAATTAACTTAATGAATGGAGCATGTCGCGCGGAAAGATTTCGAATATGAAATAGCAAGCAACCGAGCAAACAATATACATATATACAACAAAAAAAAAACAAAAGAATTATATTATAGGTACATAATGAATGAAGCAACAGCAACAGCAGGCAATACGAATGCAAAGTGTCGTTCGAATACGAGAAATCGAATACGTTTTTATACGAAACCGAATACGTAATTAATCATAACGCACGAAAAAAATATTAATCACTTTTAATTCGAGCGGCTGCGCGTGTTGTATCATGTTCGCGCTCTTACGAAGGCGTCGTTACGACTTCGTGTAAATCTCAATCTTTTGTTTTTTTGATTTATTCAAATTACTTTTTTCTATTGTTTCTCACTCAAATCGGTAGGTAATTTAAGTCGTCTCGCTTATTGTAATATTATTATTATTGCATTACTTTCACAAAAAGCCAAGAATTCCCAATATTCTATTTTTCTCAATCAATTTAAGCGCACTCGCGCACAGCAAACGCGCGATAAATATTTTAAACTGCATACTTATGATTTACGCGCTCGTCGTCGTACTTCAATTGGAATTAAAGTGCTGCAAGCGAGCGAGCGAGGCGGGCAGGGCAATCAGCGTTAAAATAAATGAAATATTTTCCAACTTTTCAAAACGCGCAATGATAATAAAATAATTTACAATAAATTTCCCTCATTTGGCGACTAAGTAGCGTGCGATGATTGACTACAATCCGGTAATTGAATTAAATTGAATCGGTGGTGCGCGATTTGCGCTCGAGACATTAAAATAACTGCGAGCGATCGAACACATTTGCGCGCGCGCGCGCTCGTTGACGATGAGTGGAAAAAGATGATCAAAAGGGACGACGACATACGCTTATTTGTAATATAATAGTAATAAAAAAGCGCGACAATATAAGCGGGCGAATCAAGGTCGCCGATGGTGGCGCGTTCATGATGGCGAATGCGACACAAGAAGGACGAGGTTGCGGCGCTGCTGCTGCTGCTGCTGCTGCTACTGCTACTGGTCTGCTCGTCAAGTACAAATAGTTCGGCACTCATAATAATAATAAATAATCACGTATTAATTGGTTTGATATATTATGGTGTGGCATTGCCGCTTTTTATCAATCGTGTCGCAACATTGTCTTCGGGTGTGCGCGCGCGCAATTGGAATGTCGGCGAGCCGCCGCGCATTTGTACCAGTTTTTGTCGTCCACGTGTGCGAAACACGCATTAAGTGTTGCAAATATCACCACCGAACCGAGTTATTAATATCATCACCACGCTTTGCCTGTCGTACGATTATTGATTTTTCAATAATCAATCTTGTGTTTTTCCATTGATTCATAAATATCTCGTAAACCTAAGCAACTTGACAACATTCAATGAACTTGTTGAATTCAGAAACACATTCTAGGAACACAAAACCACCCTTTAACTATGAAAATGCTAGAAAAACTGGTGTTTGAAATTATTTTAGATTCATTTCATACAAAATAGAAAATCTGAGCAATTGTGATGATAATAGCGATGAAAGAAAATCGTTCGTGGTGATAATCGAAAGTTGTTAGGAATTTCTTTCGCCATTTATAAATCTACTATTCGGTGGCTAATTCATAACAGCAATTAATTAGAATCTGAACTAAAACAAAAAGTTTTTTAGTCATTTTAGCCAAATAAATAATAATAATTTATTTGGCTAAGAGTCGCTGTAACCGGAAATTAATATTAACCCCTAATTGTGTTTAATTTTTCGAATATCTTCAATAATCAAATATAAAATACCTGGTAGAGTTCCCTGGTGTTAAAGTAAGAACAACATAATTCTCCAAGTAAAAAAACTAATCTAAAAAATGTAATAAACTCGTTGAAAAGTGTTTTCAGTAGTTCGAACGAGTGTCGGAAAAGATGTAGAAAAACCACAATGGAATGGAATGAAAACGCAAAGAAAAAGAAGGAAACGAGTGGAAACAATGCTAAAGGTACGCGGCGGCAAGAATGAGACACAGTGTGAGAGAAAAAGTGGCTTAATGAACCCGAACCCAGCCTCTTGTGCATCGATAATTAACCGAGGCTACTAATTATAAACTTGTGATTACAGATGCGCATCGTCGACGTGACTCTTTTGCTCGGCGTTGTTGTTGTTGTTGTTTGTTGTTATTGTTCGTCCGCTTCTTGTTCATCGCATGCGTGCGTCTGGACAATAAAACAAGAACGCGATTGCATTCGATTATTACCGGAGCATAGAATATTTCTTTTGAATGCGCCTTCAAAGTCTCGAAATGCACCAGGAAAAAAGCGACGCGTAATGATTGCCACACCAACATGTGTTACTCGTGCTTAATAATCATGTAATTAAAGACATCTTGCAAAAAGCCCATCGGATTGGTCACTAATTAAAAATGAATTATATATTGCCCGCTTTAAATTACAACTACTAATTTCGATTGTAAATTAAAAATTGAGCAGCAGGTAAAAGTATTCATTCAATTTTTACGGCTACGAAATTTTGATTACTTTTTAGGTCAAACACGTTAATTAATAACGTTGGAAAAAATTTAATTATTTAAAATTGTCCTCGCGATTAATTAATTCCACCGTTTTTAATTCACAACGCAACATAATAAATTATTTACATAATCCTCAAATTATTTATCTAGCACTTAACACAATAGTAATTTATTACGTAAATCCTGATTAAAAATTTAACTTTTAGATAAATTTTACGACTGTATGAAGATATCAAAACTTTGTCATAAATAAATTTTTCTAAAAGTTGTCAATGAATTTTCGATAACCACGATAAATTATTAATGAGCCATTCGCGAATATAAATAAAATTTTTAACGCAATCACAAGTGTCACAATCCTCTCACAAAAAGTAAACAACGATTGGTTACATTCTGTTGTAATTAAAACGCTTTTTTCCGTCTCGAAAAAATTCTATCATAATACCTATAGAAAGTTTAATTAATATTTCGCCTCCAGCTTCGCAAGCAACGAGAGAAAAAATTTTTTATAATTTCCAAAGCCATTAAAACGCAACAAATAAATTAAGCAAGTAAACAATAAATTACAATTAATTTTTAGTGACACCAATTCGAATATTTCGCTCGCAACTTTCGCGTATTATGATTGCGTTAATTATCCTACTTGAGCATTATAATAATAATAATGATTTGTTAATCAATTTTCTGCGTCTTGCTTCATCAGCACTTTCACATTTTTAATTCCAATTTCTGCATTCGTCTCGCGATCATAAATTAACAACAACAGCAGCAGCGGCAGCAGCAGCATTCCCTCGGACAGGATTCTTCGTTAATGAACGACATGTTTTAAACAATAGCTTGCACATTTAAATTCAATGAAATTCAATTCGAATGACGCATGATTAGATAACACTTTGGCATCTCACTCTGCGCCTCACTTAGCGCGTGTCGTAATAAATAAACAAACGCCTAATAATGCGTAGACAACAATGAAGAATGTCACATTTTTTCAATGAACTTCTTCACACTTTCCTTCGTCCGATCAAACACACGCATTCGTCGGCGTTCGAGACAAGTCAGAGATGTCTGGCGAATGTGCGTATGGAACGCACGCGTGCGCGCGAGCAAATCCATGAATATTTATAGAAAATTAGCATGTAATTATACTTTGAAATCGTTTCGCGTTTTTACGAGTTACCAATATAAAATAAACACATGCGAGCGAGCATGAGTCAATCTCAGCAAAGCGCGCTCTTCGTCGTCGTCGTCGTCGTCGTCGTGTTATGTTATGTGATAATCATAAAGTGTTCATCTTCATAAAGATTTAACCAAAATAGACGTGCATACTAACAACAGGGGCGTATCTTCAAATAACCCACGGACTTTTTATGTTTCTCTCGTGCGTTTTTACATTCGAATTCTCCACAATCTCTTTCTATGAATGAAGAACCACGAATTGATTTCGTATTTGTCATTGTAAGCCGAGAATATTTTATCAATGAAAATGTTAAGTATTTTATATAAATTAGCATAATTTATAATAACATTATCATAAATCTCATTTCAACTTAGCCAAATCACCTATAAGTGGAATTTATCTTTAAAATTTTAAAATACGTTGCATTTTAATTAGTCACATGAAATTTTCACTTTTGTTAAATTAAATCAATTATTCATTACATGTGCTGCCAATTCGCACATAACGTCCTTAGTGACCAAACTGAATAATTTTAAAATATTACCCTTGAGATGCAAAGAAAAGTAATAAAAACATATTTGTTATGCAGTTTTTACATGGAAAAATTGCATGTGCTAATTGAACTCGTGTCGCATTTAACAGCCACTTAAGTTAAGTCAGTTGATGGCGAAACGCAGTCTGCAGGCGGCAGTGTACGTACGTACGCTGCTCTTCTGCATTTCTTCTTCGTCTGCCAACACTCGCACGCGCTCGTAACGCATTCATCGTCGTGTGCATGCGTGGCCAGGTGAAATTTATTGCTTATAAATCTGCGCTTAAATCATAATAATTACATATTGTGACACGTATACACCCATTAGACGACGCGTTTTTCTCGCCGTCTCAATGATTGCGCGTCGATTGCGCAATTTATCTGCGTAAATAAATAAGATTTTACGTCCAAACAGTAATTGAACATGCAGATAGATGCGTGATATATTTTATTAGACGCACGAGATCCTTCTTGCGCACGCGCACGCGCTCCAGTTGAATTAATCAGCCATCGCATCGTTTGAATTCGTAAAGGATTAGCGCACAACGCATTCATTGGCCGTGCATGATCAAACAACATGAAGTAAAATACGTCTTCCGCTTTCGGACGCACACTTTATATAATGAGTGTTATGTAATTATTAAATGCATCCGCAAAGAATTCACTTCACGCAGTAGATATCTGTGACATCCTGTATGATAAATATGAAATGATAACGTATTAGATGCGAGTTAGTTAGCCTGATATAGATAGTTAAGATTATAGCTGGTAGCTGTTATAAATTTTGAAAAACGTAAACGGAGAACGAAGCGCGTCTCGTATGCGTGAAGACGAAGAAGGTGTGAAGTAATCTGAACTGGTTGCTCATAATATTTCAATAAAATGATAAATTATCGATCCGGCAGGCCCGACAAGTTGATTCTCTTCAAGGCGCGCTCGCGTTGAACAAAGACACCAACCGAACCAAACCGACCAAAGAGAGTAGCTACAAACCGATGGAATTAATGCTGCCATGTTCGTCCGAACAGTCTGCCTGCCTGCCTGCCTGCCTGCTGCTGCTGTTGCTTGTTACTTCTGGAGTTTGTGTGTTTATTATTAAACTCAATCATAATACTAGATTGGGCATTGATAGCGTTGCATTGACTGCGCCAACCACACCTTACGCCGCGGACAAACGACGCGCGAGGAACACGGATAATAAAACAGGAAAAATATGATGCTTAAGTCTCAAGTCAAACAAAAAGAAAATCAAAGGATTTACTTTATACAAATACTTGATTAAGACTTAAGTCGCTTTAAGCGATGATGCACAGAAAATTAAGGTTGAAGAAATATTTGAAATTTTTGTGAAAAAGTTAGTGTGGGGCCTTCTTCTTTTCCAGCAACATGGCCAAACTTTACGACTGTTTGTAATGTGAATATAAAGATAATATCTGGACGCATCGCATTTTATTTTATTGCCGCTTCACGCGCATGCATGATACATCAAATTATATTGAAATAAGTTATATATCAAGTGACTTAAGTGTGTATGCGATGTACGCACGCGTGCGCAGCACACACCTTGGGGTGCAGGACGCGGCGCGGCGCGAAGAGGGCGAGAATTGCGAGAATCTTCGAGAGCTGACACGCTTAAGAAAGTGCTAATTTAAATCGATTTTATATACGAGTGGTTAGCACGCGAGAATGCATTAAATTGCATTTCGCTTAAGCAAACTCCCTAACCGTGCGTTTGTGCAGCGCATAAAAAGAGCGGGCGATGTGCAGCATGTGTAATCCGTGTAATTCTCGCGCGCGCGACTCATTCGACTTCTTCGCGCGTCACATAATGCGAAGCGGCGGCGGGCGGCGTACGGCGTGTGTGCGCGCGCGCGCGCACCATGTATAAAAATGGCAAAATTTGAGTTACGAGTGTGTTAAGTTACATGCCGTTTACACGACGAACGCCGTGTAAAACCACTCGCAGAAATCACGAAATTTATAAATTACTTCCACACATGCAGACGTGCGCGAACAAAGTGCAAACTTATTAAAATCCGTCAACCATACGTATTTTCATAATTCGGCGCGCACATGTTTGTAAACTATGAACGAGCGGCGCGAAGGAAAATAAAACATCCACTCTCGCGCAAGAATAGAAATCCGCTTTTTCGTTGAATTACGCCGCTATGCTATGCATTCCGAAATGCAAAAAGCCAACCAACTACCTATTCACCAACCGGCGAAAAACTTGATTTGTAATTCCATTTTCTCATACGTTTTTATGCGATCCGCGCGGCGCGCTGCAATGCGGCGGTAATTACAATTGTGTACGTGTTTAATATGCATCGATCAAAATTAGATCCACGGCTATAATGCTATTAAACGTGAAACAAACCCGGAACAATTCCAATCGATCTATGCAAGAAGTGCTACATGAAACGAAACGGACGCGATGGAGGAACAAGGACCAACACTATGTTGATCGACGCCGCCGCCAAGTTTAATATTAAGTCAGGAAAATCTCTTACAAATCTCACTTCTTCACGCGTTAATTATACAACTATGAGAATTTATGCGCAACAATAGATGACGATTTAATGAAAATTCTGTTTTCTTCAACACTGCCTTTAAATAAATAAATACCAAGTAAACTTCCTTATTTTGCAAATACTATTTGTTTAGAAATTGCTTTCTTGTCATAACAAAATTAAATTACTGTTAAAACGTATTCTGATAAAGACCCGAAAAACTATTTAATTATTCTAAACACCAGCAAAATAAAACTTTAATTAAAAGTCCATTGTACGAAGCTACTGTTTAAAATTCCAACATGCGCGCTGCATTTTCCTTTTTTCCTGTTGCTTTAGCACTTGACAATAAATAACGCGTATGTGTAACAACATGTTATGTTATGAGCTCATTCAAGTAGCTAGAGTACGCGTAGTGTAAGTATGCGTTGAAAATTTGATAATTCGTTAATAAGCGTGCATCCTGCCAGCGTGATTTGAATTCTTATTCTTGTGTAGTTGATACCCTCCTGCTCGTTGTGCTCAAAGTAGTTATTATGCGTCCGCGTGATTCATTTCGCTCGAAAGTCCTTATTCCATTGTCGCATTCCTCATTATCGCCGCTATTACACCGAGCTCGAAATCACATCAATGAACGTGATTAAGAATGTTGCAATCACAATCGCGCGCGCGCACGCTTCGAAATTAATAAAACTAATAATGCGTAATGAAATGTAAACCTTGCGGTTGCTTAATTACTAAATTTCTAAATTACTAAGTTATAAGCGCACAAACATCCAGCGTAATGATGCTTGATGACTGTACAGATAGCAAAGAATTAGGTTACGTTTACGACACGCATGCTTTTAATTAGTTAATTAATCAATTTCGGAATTTATTAATTAAACTTGCGCATCATCATCATCATCATCAACATCAACATCAAAATCTTTTCTCCAATAAACTTTAAAACTTCTTCGAAATCTCGCCAAGCCACTAATTCTTCTATGCACCTAGTTGATAGCAACGAAGGCATACTTCTCAAGGTTGGTCAGCGCCTGCAGGTCTAGCACTGCTCGCTCGCGGCATGCTATAGCCGGCTAGGCTAGAAGAACGCAAACGCGAGCAGCGCGAAGCACGCCGCGTAAAGGCGGGCACCTTTCCCAGTTATTATGCCGAGTGTAGCTACCGACTTACGCGAGGAATTATGATATTGATGATATCACGAGAGCGCGCAGCGAGCCTTCCTCTTTTTTCTCTTCTCATCGTGGTCGTCGTCGCCGTAGTCGTCGCTCGTTCGTTTGCTAGCTGGTTTTAGGTGCGTGCGGCCAGATGTGAGGAGTGCTGGCTCGCGCCGAACGAGGAGCGTAACGAGCGCGCGCGCGCTTCGTGTGTTGTTTGCTGTTTGTTACGCGCGCGCCCGCGTTTATCTTTCAGCTTATTATGGTAAATAACCCATACGTAGATGCGCACTCACCATACACGCAACCGCCCTCCAATAAACAACCGCAGCGAACGCTTTTGGTGGTTGTGGTGGTGTGTGCTAAAATCGGCGCAATCGGCGGCTGCACAGACAGCCGGTGCGCACAAATAAATAAAATAAATGCGCGCACCCACCGAGCAGCAACAATACTACGTACGTACTTAGGTACTATATTGCCATGGTGACTTATTGACAATCGCGTTTGTTTTAACGAAAAGCGCTTTGTGGCGGCGGCGGCATCGCGCAAAGTGCGCACAAATCACACGAGCACGCCGATTATAACAATGATAATCGAACGTTTTTAATTATCCGTCGCCGGTCGCCCGACTGGGCTTCGGCCTGCGCGCGCGTGCATTAAGTGGCAGCGCCGCTTTTTTCCAATTAACTGCCCTCCGATTGTATTGCACCGGCCTTTGTATAAACGCACCAGCGCCCGAGCTTTTGTCATTAAAACGCTATTGGTAATCGAAGAACAATATTCGTATGTGTCTGTGCGCGAGATTATAATGACTCGACGAAATGCAACAACAATAAAGCCTTCTTCATCATCATTGACTTCTTGGACTTCTTTGTCTAATCGCCAGTAGCAGTCTTGTTCTTATATATACGCCGCATGCGCGTCAAGTTAAAATCGAAGCTAATCGTGGAAATAGTCTCACGTCCATCTTTAATTTCTCGAACGCTATCGCAGCAATGTTCGCGCCGTGTAATTGTCCGTCTAATGCAAGCGAGCCGAACATAAATGTGTAATAAAATCATCTTGTTCCACAACACAGCCGATCGAATGGCGATGATGGAACGAGCAAGTACAATGTGTAAAACTATCAAGCACACAAATTTCATTTCAACTCCTCGGCTGCTTACTTACTTACTTACGTACCGTACGTACTCACTCACTTTGTGTAAATTACACAAGTCATTCATTTCGATCAAATTATTTTAATTTTTACAATCATGAAAAACAGCAACGCGCATTTAAAAAATTCCAAATTGACTTTGAACATAGGTAACATAACAGTATTTCAATTAATTTAACTGTACACCAATTATCCTTCTATTCTTCTTCAACAATACCCACTAGTAAGACATCTTGCCAAAACTATGTGCTTTTCCTCTTGTACTCTTTAATTTCATCTTTTAATTTATTTTCCGCCGTTCGCCAATTATTTCATTAAATTCGACTGCTAGCTTTCGATTTCGACAGACGCGTAACACAGGTAGCAATCAATTTCGATTAGAAATCTAAAATTAATTTATGGGTTATGATCAACAAATGTGTACCACTCAAACTGTACATTACATTACACGTGTAGAAAAAGCAAACACATAATAATAATAGTAATAATAGTGTATTGCTATTTGGAGCGTTTAAATAAACAAAAATACAATCGTTAGAAACGAAACGAATTCGCCATTATTATTCGTCATCTTCCGGATTGGACAAACATGTAATCAAGGAAAGAAATTGTTGCACGACTATTTCTCACCAATTCTATGATTAGCTCGCCGCTCGCGACAAAAACGCGCAGACAAATCGGCCGCGCAGAGGAAAGAAGCAGTAAATAATTTCATGACTGATTACACATGCTGATTACTTATTGGATTTTTCTTCGCAGCAGTAGCACCAACTCCAGCAGCAGCAGCCGGTGATCGCTTAATGTTTCATATAAAATCTTATAAACTGTGCGTGTACGAAACGTATTTAAGCATTGGAAAATGTCTTATTTAGTGTAACAGCAGCAGCAGCAGCAGCAACAACAACAACAACAACAATAATAATAATAAAGCCGGAAGTTTCAATGAGCGTTTTTAAGTGCGCTAATAAAAACACTTGTTGTAAAAAGACATTAAGCGCGCCGGGCACAAGACGCGAATTCAATGTACATCGGCATAATGATAAAACGGTAATGGTAATATAAACGTAATAAGAAAAATGTCAGTCAACGTTCTCCGCGCCACGCGAAATGAGAGCGAAACAAAGAATAAGAAAATCTTACGCCGACCACATTGCGAATTTGTATCTGCGAATGATGACGATGTTCTTCTTCCAACAACAACGAGATAACTGTGTTTCAAAATTTGTCACAACTTTTAATAACACTTAATCTTATTTCATTATTCTTTCATCTTCCCGAAAAAAACCGTAATTTTCGAGGAAAATATCTTACAAATATGGTTTGCTGATTATAACCATTTCTTTTTCAAATTCACTCATTTGCGACGTGCCATCCAATAAAAAATTCAAGAAATTATTCCTACATATGGCGACATAATTTGAAAAATTATATCATCAGTATTCGCATCTCTGTGTGCGTTAAAATATACCAAGTAATCAAGAAAATCCCTAAAACCTAATCTAAAATTCATAAATCTCCACCTTTAAATTCTCCATCTTTAACCAGCTATTTTATCGTCTTTTTACTAATGAATTATCATCAATTAACGTGGAAATTATGATTTAATAAGAGCATTAATGCAATACTCAGTTAGCATGAGATGTCATGAAGTGATGATGAAATGGGACGCGTTAAAGTACGGTAGCTCCTTTGAGTTTTGATGCTGTGCATCACGAACGTGCGCTTTTTCGTTTCGCATTTTATTTTTGCGCGCATTGAAAAGCCGCTGCTACTATGTTAGGTCGTCATCGTTCGGATGAAGAAGAAGAAGCTGACGAAGAAGAAGAAGACATTCATCTAGGCATTGCCAGACGATCGACGATGTAATTTCTTTCACACAATATTAAAATAACTACACGAGCGCGCAACACAACAGACATTGATAATAATTTAATGCGAGTTGAAAGGCTCGCGCGCGCGCACCTTCTTGTTGCTGCTGCTGCTGTTGCTGCTCTTCTTCTTCACCGTTGCTCATCATCATCTTCTTGTTTCTCGTTGATTTTATTTCATTCTCGCGCCGAAAAAAAATTATAATAAATTTTCTGCACATAATTAAACATTATTACTGTTCGTGCAGCCGCCATAAAAAGCGTTGTGTTCAAGTTGTAGGTAGGTAAGTAGCGTGCATTTCATGTGCCTACAAAAATGCATTACAAATGGATTTGATCCATCAGAAATAAACATATTTATAACGTTTAATTACAGCTGTTGTAATTAGTCGCGCTCGCGCATACCGAAACACAGTCCAGTCAGCAGTCGTCGCGCGTGATGGCTGTGTGTGTGTGTCAGAGTTGCAAAAGGCATTTACGATCGCGATCGTGATATTTATTAAGCCGTATTTTATACGCGCGAAATGCATCCGAGCCATCAACGCCAACTTTTTCGCTCGGATATTTATCTGCGCATGCAAATTTCGCGCGTCTCCGCGAATTAATTGCTGCACGCACAGCGCGCGATTAATTAACGCCTCTCCGCGTTCCACCCGTTCAGCGCGCTGGCTGCTGTCATTATTACGAACGTGACCGTATCGTATCATATCATATCACATCGGGCATAAAACGCTCATATGAACGCTCATTTTATTATAATTACCCTCTATTTTCCTATACGCCATTTTCATTCCTCAATGTCCTTTGCGCAATTAAAATGTACGCGGGATGCGCAAATTTTTATGCATTTATGACCATAACTTCTTGCTCTGCAGCAGTGCTCGTCTCTTTTATAGCTGCGCGGAGAAGAACTGAATGAACTTTAACGCAAAGATTTGAATTGAATTAAATACACACATCTCTGGATACACATTGTATGCCAAGTGCATTCACGACTGCTTCTTCGTCGCGCGCTTTTGCTTCTTTGGCGAGAGGAGCAGCAGCGCATCATTATAAAATTATTAAAGAATGACAATTTTAAAAAAGCAGGAAGACGTATTTTGTACGCTTTTTAACGTGCAATCATAAGCGCATTACCTCTTCCAGCATGAGTTATAATTATAATTACAAACATATGTCCGATGGACGCGCGCGCGCGAGTGCAGTCGTCGTCACCTCGTTGCTACTGGATTTTCTCTCATTCCATTCTATTCTCTCAATGAAATTCAATTTCAAAGGAATGCTTCCAAACGAGGCATTGCAACAAACAACTCAAGACTGCACAGACTATATACAAGGTGTTAGTTACTCTATCACTACATCTACTAAAATATTAAATTAATTCAATAACGAATGCAAATTGTCTTATTCTATCACTAAAATTAATTGCTCTAATCAAATTAATAACTAGAGTGTTCATACTGAAGATTCAAATTTAAGAATGAACGAAAATTACTCCAATCAAATAATCTTAGAATCCAGCTATTTTATGAATGAAACTAAATTTTCATAGAGAAATAAATACATTGCTGTACCTGATTTTTGATTTATCTAGAACGTTATCCTTTCACATCGATAATACGAAATTAATTAAGAAATAATGAAAATGACGCTAATCAAACAAACACAGGCACAAGCTTCCCCAGTGAACGAAAATGGAAAATATCGTTTCAAATACGATATGACATCGCGAGATGAATTACGAACAAATTGGTAATGACGGTTGAAGGTATTGAATAAAAAGTAAATTAACTTCTCGATAATAATGACGACGGTCCGGTAGCTTGTGGCGATTACGTGCTTCTTCTCTTCGCGTCTTCTGGCTTCTCCATCTTCTTTTTGGGCTCTTTTCGGACCGCGCGCGAGATGAATGAGCGAGACTGAGAGCCTGCCTGACCTAAACTAACCTAACACTTGATATCTACATACATGAACGAGACCGCGCCGCGCAATAAATGCGCAAAGAGCGTGAAGACGGGCGAGCGAGAGGCGCGTTAATGAAATTTTGTGACTTTGTACTTTTCATCATCATCATCATCATCATCATCATTGCCGATCGCAGCATCACACAACGCTCGAGACACTCACTCATAGCGCGTCTCTGCTGCTTGCTTGCTTGCTTGCTTCTTAAGCTCACTCATTGTGCATGTAAAGTGCGCGCACGGAACAGTAGCATCAAACCTGACATATCATTATAAGCGAGTTTATTATTAATTAACTCTTCTTTAATTCGGGTAGCGCGCGAGCAAAGGAGGCATTACGCACACGTAATTGAACAACAGGAAATTATCCTACGCATATGCGGTAATTACGCTCGCTTTTTGTCTAGCTGCGCATTCTTTTTATTAATTTTACAAATTTCAAAAATAAACGCGTCTCGTAAATTAATGAACTGCTCTGCACGCATCGCATTCCCGTCGCAAACCAATCAAAGAGACTGGTTTTCATCACGACACAACCAAATAAAACCGCTCGAGAAATGAGTCGAAATGAGAAATAAGGATGCGCATTGTATTATTTAAACATTATGCACGCATTTCTTCCATCCGCCGAGCCGTGGGGCGCATCGTGCAACAAGAACAAAACGCACCACGGAGACGAAGTTGCGTTGAAAATTTAGTGCATTTTTTGGCAATCTGCAAGCTTCGCGCGCCGCCGCCGCCCGAATATAATAGGTGTTTGCGCGCGCGAAATAAGAATGAGAAAAGCGGACGCTCGCGCGCGCGAGCCCCGACTCTCTGAATTAATTCCAGCTATTAATCTCGTCCCGGCCAACAATAACTAACAGGACAAAAGGCAATTCGGATGCGCATCTCTTGCATTACGAGAGAGCTTCCAAAAAAAGCGCGCCGCGACTTAACGAATTAAATTCGTTAATGAAAAACGTAATAAAAGCAAAAACCATTTTATAATGCTGCCCAGACAGACACTAAATTCATTTCTTTTATCCAGCCAGCAGGCAAAAAGCATAGTTAATCCCCAAACTGGGAATAATTATAAACCAAGATAACAATTATTTTCCAGAGTGAAATTTTACTATCACGTAGTTCGTGGGCCTGAATGAAGGATGCACAGTACACGAATGAATGGCATTTGCCGCAATTACCGTGCGTGATTTATGACATGAATGGCGCGATATGATAGAGAGGAGACGTTTGGCGCAGGCGGCGGGAGGCGAGGATTCAATCCTAGACCGGACGCGCGAGCCACCACATCATCATCATCTTCTGCGGCGGGCGAAAGGAGGAAAAACGCGACGCGTCTTGTCTTCGTGTGGCGTTTGCGGTCAAAACGTTGAAGGAGTGAGTTAGCGAGAGAGCTCTCGCGCGCGCGCGCGTGTGCGTCCCGAAGAGAAGAGATAATCAGAGACGTCTGCGTTGCGTCTGATTATCTCAAATATTATGTTCGTTCGCCGCTTTTTTCACGCTCAGCTGATTATATTGACTGATGAGTTTTCAAACACAGGCGCGCGCGCGCGCGCGCCCGTGTTCATTTCCTGAATGCGTCTTCATTCACCAACTCGCACTCTCCTCCACTTCGGCCGAAGCGGGAAAAACTCTTTACATTTTGATTGACTTGACTAAATTGGTTGCCCAAATTAGTGCATACACAAAAACGTATCGCTCTCGCTCCATACGTGCGCGGCAAGAAAAAATACGACAATGTCTCTCTCAATAAACGCAAGAGCGTCATGCATGCGTGTGTGTTGTTGTCGAGCAACTCAACTCATTCAATGTGAGTGCAGTTATTAAACGTAATTTTTCGTAATTACAGCTTCCTGACGACGAAGCGCAGTCAATCCGCTGATGCTGTGCACCGCGAGGGTTACATACTAATAATAATTATCGCATAATAAGTTTTTATGCCGTTGGACACTCTTTCACATCTTCAATCCTAATGACGGACGATGCATTCAAGCGTTCGTCCGCTCATACTACACTCACTACCTTGATGACCGCGCGCGTTCTCGATGAAGACGGCGAAAAAAATATAATTATATAATTAGTTATGCTCGCATCCGAGTGACAGCACAAACGAAACTATGCGCATTAAATGACACAAAAGTGAATACGAAATAATACTGAAAAATGCACTCACCCATTGATCGAAGTTTGCGTCATGAACCAGCCGAGGAACGCTTTCGCCAATGAATACCAGATTTGCGTAAAGACCCAGTCGGATTTCTCCTCGCTGTGCTCCAGGAACATCAAAGTGTCATTGTCTGCCTCCAGTTGAATGAACGTGGACGCCAACTCGTCGGGAATCTTTGAGCGATTACATTGATACCACTGCAACAAAACCACCACGCGTCCTTTATAATAATTATGTGCGCAAAAGCTGCAAAAACAAAGCGAGAGCGCGCGCGTTTCGCAATGCATGTCAAAAATGAAAATGTAACACACTCATGAATATTTATACAAGTAAAGAATCTGCATACATGCCATGCATTGCATCGCCGTCGGTGTATTGTGCTGTGCATTATTATTCATTGCATTTAATGCTTGCAGTGTTGCATTGTTTTTCTTGCATTCGCGCGCGCAGCGCAATAGTGCCGTATGCGTCACGCCGTAATTAAAAAAGTTTTATGATAAAGTGTTACACATCGCATCAGCCAGCCGTGTGGCTGGAAGGAAGCCTCAAAGGAAATAAATATGCAAATGCGAGAAGCGCAGCGTACGCGCGTGTTGCACACACTGCATTGGCAGTTATAATAGTGTTGCTGCGCATTTGCCGCAACCTCGAACTTTACCAACCAACCCGACGCGACGCCAGCCAACAAGGAAAACTAAAACATTTTTCAACTATCACCGCAAAAGTGCGTAATAATCTTTAAACGCTCCTCAAGTCTTAATTACGAAAAAGTATTTGCGCCGTGAACGTGCCCTTTGTTTCAACAATAAGAAGCTCGATCGTAAACGTCCAGCCAGCAAGCAAAAAAAAAACCCGCACACTTCATGGCATAATTAACAATGCGCACGTTGTGAATTGTTTTACGTTTGCACCCTTTCTCCCGGCGAATACACACTGAATTCAAACAAGTCTTCGTGTTCGTTCTGGTTTTAGTATTCAGTCATCGTTTAAATTTTTGATGTGTGTGCCTTCAAGAACAAGACTTCTAATGTCTTCTTCTCCTTCGTCGCTGCAGTAAGTTGAGCGAGCGCCTTGGCGGTTGGTTGTTGCTTGGTTCGGCTCCCAAGTGTCTTCTTCATTCCTCGCTCCGACTGCACATCTAGTGCAACAACAATGGCCATTGCATAAAAAGCAACACGGCAGTCCGGACGAAAGCAGCACGAAGTCGAAGAAAAAAAGAACAACGACAACCGCCGCCTCTCGTTTCGTTTGTACGGCGCTCTTGCGAGAGAGCAGCGCTGCATTAACTGCATAGGCATCAATAATAATCAGCCGAGACACGTATGAAGCAAGTCTATGGCTTCGCGTTTGAGCCTGAGCCTCAGACTGCGCGAGTGTGTATAAAGTCAGTCGTGTCGTGGTCCAAGGAAGACAAAACAATTTCGTTTGGCAAGCACGCATTTTTCGGGGCGAGTGTGCGGCACGCCGGGAATGAGGATCGCGGTGTTGCCGAACGCCATAAAAATACCACTGGGGGTTCGCGTTGTTGTCGTCGTTTTTTTCCCCGCTGCTCTTGTGTGCTTCTTCACTGCTGGCTGCTGCTGGCTGCTGCTGATGATGCTGAGCACCGAAAAGCCAAACACACATATTCTGGTGCTTCTGCTGCTTTAGCACTGTCACTTGCCGTATAATTTATTTGCGCTCCGCATTAATTCAAAACGAGGTAAAAACTCAATGACCAAACGCACAAAAACATAAAAAATGAGACGATATTTCATGAGGTTCTACCTTTGCAGCGCGCACGAACCGTCCGCCACGTCCGAATAATATTAATGCCTACGAATGTATTAAAACGGAATGTGCTGCAACACTTGAACATAATTGAAAAGAAGAGGAAAATTAAGCATAATTACTTTTTTATGATCACTCGCATCGCTCGCGCAATTACGCAAAGTTTCAAGTGAGTATCGGCATAAACACAACAGAAAACTAGCGTTTTTATTATGATGCTGAAAGTGCAGTAAAATCACGAGTTTCGCGTGTGACGCACTCGAGCATATATGTTTTTGGTGGTTGCACGATTGAGGGCGGCATCAGCAGCGGCGGTGGCAAACATCGTGTGCGTTATGCGCGCATAGAATTATGAACGGCATAAAGTTGAGTATTTTATTGTATTTGAATGGCGGTTAAATCGACTATATAACTTTAGTGGACCATTACAATATGGATTTCATATGCTCACATTTGCCACCATACGCTTTCAACTCGAAAGACAAGATTCGCAAATTTTCACATATTTACACATTTCAGCTGCAAAGTGCATCAAGCACAACATATGCCCGAATAAAGCATGCCAAGGATGAATAATGCTTCAAGTTAAAGAGTTGGAGAAAATGCCCAAAAGCACAAAGCACAACGCATGAATGACTTTGAGGAGTGCACTCGTGAAAAATAAAACACTAATATTCTAACAATCTTTCTACACCTGTTTGACTACTGGACGATGGTTGAGTGATGCTGGCACACAGCTAGACGCGTGATGAGCTCGCGAGCGCTCCTCAAATGAAAAATGATGGGTCATAATGGGCGAGCGCGTACGAGTTCCAGCATCCAACTGGAATAATATTTATAATAGGTGTTAAAAATGCAACTACCGGTGCCTCCCAGTTTTACAAACCCTGTGGAAATATTGTTTTTAATTAGGCGCTCATTATTTATTTTGATTGCCACACCAGCCAGTCAGACATACACCTTCTTCTTCTACTGTTTCCTTCACCTTGAATAACAAAAAGAAAATACCGAGAGCGGAAAAAAAATCATTGCATGCAGTGTGTGTATGCGAGTTATTGAACGTTGAAATATTAATATAACAATGATTAATATTGGGTAATTTTTAAACCAGGTGCTTAATTGTTTATGTAAATAATGTAAATATAAATGACCGAGAGCACGAGAGAGGAGACGGTTGTTTGCTGCTGGTTGGCGGTTGTGCCGCATTTTGAATTATTAAGTCGCGCGGCGCAACGCAATGCAACGCATTCCGGACGCGTTATTAATAACTAAACAACGCGCTACGGTCACTCGGGGTGTTTTTCTGCCCGCTTTGCATAATCAAGATTTCAATCCACACAACCACGCCACAGCCCGTGCCCGTGCCCGTGCCAGTGGCAGTGTGTACAATACGTCACGTCTGCGAGGTGCGCGCAAACAGCGTGAAAAATCGCTTCGACTAATTTTAATTAAACGCACAACTTCTTATTCGACTTCTTAATTCCAACCTCTTGCGCGCTGCGCAAGGTTGCCGCGTGATTAATCAATGGGAAAAAAGTGTAACAACCCGCATTTTCCAACAAATACCAACGATTCCATTTTTTTGCCGCGTACGATTTATATACTGGAACTCATTTAAATATTAAATGAATAAATCCCAAACGCGTCGCTTTCGGTTTTGTTCAGCAACATTTTCGAAGAAGACGACGATGCGCATCGCCGCCTGTTTTAATTACCAAATATATGCTTGATTAGTGCATTCTCCGCGTCGTGCACAAATCACAAAATACAAAAGAGATTTTCAAGAACTTAATACAAGAGAAAAAGAACCACGTTTAAGATACAGTGAAATCTGGTTATAAAAGCATCAAATTTCATTATTAACCGATAATCAAATGAATTATTTTATGACTCGTTTCTAATCTCGTATTAATTTCTATCACTTGCAGATTTTTGAGAATCTTCAGTGATCTATTTACCTAAAGAGTTTTTATAAAGTTTAGTCAATTACTATACTTGAAAGGTACATCCTAAAAGAAATGCATGTAACTAAATCTGACCACTACGTCGTTATAAGCGAAAAATTAAAAATGTTTAAAAAGTGATAACCACTGTAGTATCAAATGAATGGGAGTGAGTGCGAACGCTGAATAAAAATTGTCAAGAAAAGAACGAAAACGAAGGAAGCGAACGCGGGCCTTCAACCGAAAAATCGCTCTCCTCCAAAAACGTGCTGCATTCTTCATTTCTTCATACGTAACGTATATGCATCGTTCGAGCAAGCAGCGCGAGCGCGCGCACTCACGCTCGAATGATACACGAACAACAAATATTTTCGAAAAATATTTTATATTGTTTCACAAAGTCAATAAATTTTCCGACTGCGTACAATAATTCATCGACGTATCCCGATCGGTTGTTTATTGCATGTGTGCCACACTGCGAGCGCGCGCGCGCATTTTTATTTCGTGCCTTCCGAGTCTCGACCTCTGCGACGACGACGACGGCGACGGCGAAGAATGAAATCGTTTTGCTCGTGTTGGCGATTTCGCCGCGTGTGCAATTTCGCAACTTGCTTAATTCCTCTGCGTCGCACATGTGCAGATTTAAATAAGTTAGATGCACCATTGTGTTTACTTATTCATGTGTGCCGTTTTAATTTTTGCACGAAATTGAACGGCGCACCAAAACGCACCCGATGATGATTGAATAGGTGCTGCTTGCTGCATGCTGCATGCTCCACAACCTGCTCGTTGCTGGTTGCTGCTGCTGCTGCCGCTGCCGCCGTACGATTCGCGAAGGCGCATCGGCATTGACGAGGAATTCATTAACACCATCAGTCAGACGGCGAGCGAGACGCGTCTCATTTGCGTTTCGTACGCAATTTTCCAATGCGGATGCATGCGACCGACCGCAAACTCGCCGATCGACAATTACATGCGCCAATAACATTATTAATCAATCCGAATATTCTATGCGCGACGCGCTGCTGCCGATTTAATTGTGTTTACACACCTGCTCGCCTCTGATGAAGCGCTTAGCTTCTCTAGTGAATCAAATGTGCTCTCAAATGTAACTACCTATAATATTTTGTTCACACGCGTGTTTCATACTTTATTTACGATCTAATTGAATTGCCGACTAGCTGTATCAATTTGGCGTTAACTATTATTAAAACCCATTTTATGTATTCTACGACTTTCCTCACTAACAAAACTAACAAGTACAGACCTGTTGACAGCGTATCGCAACACATCTTAACTCTCAAGTGTTTGTCTCATACTCATTATTTCAATTAATAACAAAAACACTATCACTAATCCGCAGTTGCTACCGACAATCCTACCTTTAGTTTAACATTAATTATCTAACCAAAAACGCAAGTGTTGTTAATAAAAAGCACGCAAAAAAAGAAGATTTTACCTTAAGACATTGTGGCCAACCAAATAATCCATTGCTCTGATGCTGAAGTGCACAATTAATAAGAAATTTAGACAAATTATAAATAATCTCAACTAAAACACTCTAAGTAAATGAAACTTTGATGAAAATGAATTTCACACCGCACACACCGAGTTCAAGACGACACTGAGCAATAACATACAATTTTGGTCAAGTTCAAACTGATTTTGTCATAACTTTGCAACAAGATTTCGTGCGCTAGAATATTCCAAACACAGCCTATGTAAAAGGCAATGCAAATTTTTGAAACTAAATATTAGAAATGCAAGTAATCAAACGTACAAAATGCGCTTTAGCAATAAATGGAGAAAGTCGATTAATTATCCTGCGCGGCCACGATCGATAAACGCAATTAATATTAATACGCTCGACATTCACATTCATTGGCTAGAAAGGAAAAAACGCAATCAATGTTCGGCTATTAGCAAATCGCAATTTCGACTCCCTTCCAGCAAGACGTGCTCGCTTTATGTCGTTTTCCATGCTCACGATTTGCCTACGAGAGACGTCGCTTGTCGCCGTCGATTCGAAATATACGATGCCCGAAAGCAATTCTTCGCAGCGACGATATCTCCACAATATCGCCAACTAGCACTCAGCATTATAGTGGTGTGCAGCGCACAATACATCCAAATTCGTACAATAAGGCGAAGAATAAATGATCAAAGCGGACCAAGAAAAATGTAATACCTAATACAGTGGTTTCCAACCTGCAGGCCACAAATCCCTAAATTCAGAACCATTAGCAAGACAAACTATCCCATAGGCAAAACATAGCAAAGCAATGAAAAGATTGGAAACCACTGATATCATAGGTATCTAGTCGTATTGTTATAAACTAATTTCCGTCGCGATCACTCAAATAATTACAAATTACTCTACGACTGCCTCTCCTGCGCTCATAAAAATAAATATCCTCCAGTCACCTGCCCTGCCTTTAACCTTTACCGAGCAGCGCGCGAATAAAAAATCGCAATTTCTTCTCATCATGCTGTCTTTTGTCGCGTTGCGCGCACCACAATCATGAAATCCTCATTATATAATAACATTTTGATACATCATGTCGCATATCATCAATACGGCGCAGTTTTGTTGGATTTTTAATAAGAAAATCGCTCAATAGCAATCACCGCGTGCAGTGTGCCTTCTCGCTCGCGCATTGTGCAAATAAGTGCACAAGTGCGCATGCGATGCTGGAGATAATGATGATGATGAAGAAGCCACAATACGGCCGCCGAGTGCCGTGCGCGCGAAGGGGCAGGAGGGAGCGAAAGAGTGACGTCTCTCGCCTGGCGTTGAATGAAAATCGTCGCGTCACGTTTCCACTAATTAAAGCAAACACCAGCTGAGTAAACCAGCAATTGTCCGATAAACTAAACAATATAAAACGGAAATGGGTTTATAATATTGCCGTGCGACAATAAAGTAATTCATCGCATCGCATCGCATTGCAATGCTGCCTGCACTTTTGTATCCATCTTCCACGCAGCGGCTGCAAAAAGACAAAAGCCGAGTGCAAAATTCGTATTTAACCGTCTGTTAAATTACATCTCTTTGACGCGCATCACAATTATCCGCTCGCATTGTTCTAATACTCATCGCTCGCTGCGCGCCGAAGAAAAGTGCGCGAAGAATGCGTCTGCCTTATTGAAAGGTGATTTTGACGTCCTTGCTACTGGACTTTGCCGGTTACCAATCTGCCATGCTCAGCGAGCCAGCGACCGAACAACGCGTTCATTCAATTCGACGATCGCGACGCACGCTCAAGAACTCTTCGTATAAACCGAGGCGGTAGTAAGCAAGCAAGCATGCGATGAACAAAAGCGCGCGTATCGATGGTAGCTTGGGCGCGCTGTGAACGCGCGAGCATGCAACAACCTGATGACAGCATGTACATTAGTGCGACTTCTATTCATTTACATGTTGCATTATGTTAAGTCCGGCCATTGAATGCAGAACATCTGGCCGCTTGCGCTGCTCCTCAGCCAAAGTCCGCACTGCGCGCAGGAAGACAGGACGCACGTTTAAATGCGATTTAATTGACTTTATATGCGTATAATACGAATGTAATTCGAATAAAATTTCAAAGACACATGTTGCAAATACGAAATGTAAATAATTTCTTAAAACCGACTCGACTCGACTCAACTTCATTACCATTGCATTATCCTTGCATTTCTTAATTGCCCACCGTAAAAACATTCGGTATAATAATGAATTAACACTACATTCTTAATAGTAAATAATTGCAGGCGAACGCAAAAAGCAAACAATTACACGCATGTAGTGAGTTTCTAAGAATACGGCGCAGTCATCATCACCTACGTGCAAATCATACGCACACAGAGCACGCGTAATCACTTACGACGGCGACGCGGGACTTAAATGAAGTAATTAGTCTAAAATTATCCGACATTAATTTTATTGCCGCAGTCTTCGGACGATCGTTCGGTTTCCCACACGTCCGCGCGGCAATTATGATTAGTGCGGCGCAATGCGTTGGATGCGTTGGAAATTCTATCCGGGAATGTGTGTCAATGGCTGTGCGCGCATTGCACGGCAATATCGCAGGCGAGCAATCTCTTCATTCGCCTAATTAAATACTAATGGGCTGCGGAAAATGCGTTACGGCCCGTCGTAAATTCGCCCGAAAGCGCGCACGGAACGCGCCGCCAATTGATGTTCGACATCATATTCGGGCCCCGATGAAATGCGCGCGGAAATGTCACCCGGCGCGGAGACTCGTCGTAATGTCAACGCAAACGACGCGCCCGAAGAACCTTATCGCATTGCGCAAATTTCCAAACACACATTTGTAGTTCATCTATAGAGTGTTAAGGCAAATTTACGACGGCGAATTCAATTGCATTAAATGCACTCAAAGACTGCGGCACTCGGTATGACAAGGAGATGTGAAATAATTTTTGGAAAATAAGAAGGAAGCACGAAACGAAACGAGACGAACGAACGGTGGTAGTAAGTGATGGATGCGTCTCCAGAGGCTTACCTTCCATCATCCTTAGCCAATCAGGCAAATGTAAATGCAAGAAAAGAAGAAGAAAATATGCATTAAGTTAATGCAGAGAATACCGAGGCACTCAAGCGTTCAAACGAACGCAAACGCGCACCGCAATCTGTCCCTCGCATGCATGTGTGCGCCACTGCCGCCTCCGTGTCCTTTGCGAGATACGACAACGGCGAGCCAAGGCGGCGGCGACATGAGAGATATCTTCAAATGTGCACACACGTCCCGCACTTACTTAGCGCGTGTGCGCGTGCGCAATCGACGAATTGAAACTGCAGCAATACAATTCTAATGCAGCACAATCGAAAATTGAAAATCTATCACGTCAATAATGCATTGCACACATGCAACTGCATGTTCTCCCTTTTCCCTCGTTTCGTCAAACCACCCGCCCTTTGTGATTTTCCTTCAAGCTTCCAAAACGCTCCTCACATCACTCACACTCACACGAAGGAGGGATGGGGTGGTGGTGAGTTTTTAAATTAAAATTCCCCAAACTGCTATAAAGTCATTATCCATTTATTAAATAATAAAAGTTTAGCACGTTTGCGCTGCGCGCGCGCGATGCGAGCCAAGAGAGTGCATTTTCCCGTCATCAAAACTTTTCCTTTATCTATTCCGATGTAGTTGGCCGGCCAAGAAGCAAAACACGTAATACGTTTGAAAATCGTTTAAAACTTGTAAAACTTTAGACATTTGCACGTACGTACGTACGTACCGTTCGCGTTCTCTTACTTGAATCAGATTCTTATTTAAGAAGCAGCAGTGAGCAAGCAGCAAGCAGCACTACTGCGCGAGCGTTTGATAATAAACAAGCAGCATAACGACCGAATGCACGAAAAACACAAATGCAATGGCAGGCAGCAATGCAGCACTGCACTGAGCAAGACACGAGACACGACGAGAAACAATGAACATGATGCATTTATGTGTAAAAGGCAATTGCAGATAATTTCGAGCGCGATTTTCGCATTTTCCCATGCGCACGCGTTATTAGATCAGAGCGCGCGCGCGCTCAAACGGGCAAATAAATCGTGATGTGTCGAATGTGTGTACGTATTTCAGCAATAAATTATTAACGCGTAAAAATCCTTCTTTGCTATACTATCGCGCACATTATGCCGTCAAGAGGTTGTGTGCTTTGCGATCAAGCACAAAATGCTAACACGAAAAATTCAATTGATAGCAGCAAATTGAATCGAGAGAAATATCCCGCAATTGAATAGCGTCAAACTATGTTTAGAGGCGTTGCGTTAAAATTAGGCTTAGGTACGCTTCTTGTGTATACAGAGAAAATATTCCAATCGAAATAAAGTGCAAAGATATGGAAAAATGCTGCACGTTTTCGATGACTTCTTCTTGTTGAAATAGCGCGCGGGCGCGCGGTCGTCGTCGGCGGCGACGTCATTGGTGGCGGGTGGCAAATCCGCTGTGTATACGCCATTTGGTAGCAGCCGCAATGTTGTTGCGAAAAGGTCCTAAGTATTTTATTTCGCTCGCAATCAAAATGTGATCGAGTGTGCCGCGAGGTATTCGGGAATACATAAATTCCGATATTTCAGTGTGCCACCCGATATATGTATGCATGCGCACAGAATGGGAACGCACCGAATGGCATATATAATATAGCGAGAGGCGCTGCCGCTGCTGCCACCGTCGAGTTCACCCCCTGCGGGCGCCACCCTCTTAAGTAAAAATATATGTATCGCGGACGCGCGCATGCATGCGCGTATATTGGAATCGAATCCTGGTAACTGGAACTCTTGCGCGCGCGCGCGCACACACTTACTCTGGAAAAGAGTACATTTTAAATTCGAATTCGCGGCCAGAACAAGTGCCGCCGGAAGAAGAAAATAACGTGGCTGATGTGTATCCATCGCGGCGGCTGCGATGACACCCCGCATCAACACACACACTTGTGTTGTCCACACACACTTCGCTCGACGAAGGAAAGTAAAGGCGCGGGGGTGGCGCTTTGTTTTGCCCTCGGAGATTATTGAATATCCGCGCGAATTTAAGATGAAAAGAATTCGCGCGCCGCGCGTGCACACATGCGCATTCACACCTCGAGCATACATTCGCTCGCTCGTCCCCGTTTACCCTCTTTCACCCTATGCCAGCGCATAAGTAACAAGTATTTTCTGCTTCACTCCAGAGAGCAGCCGAGTGTACTTAGAGCGGATGAGTATGTATGAGCGACGAATCCCACCACACACACACACTCGCGCTAGATTTTCGCGAAAAGCCTATGCGCTCATGTGTCATTGTTTCGCAAACTGAACCACTACCACCCCCCCCCCCCCCCCGGCCGCGTTGCCACCGCCAACGTATAAACTTATATTCGCAGCGCAGATGAAACGAATAAAGCATCAACGCCCGTGTGTATTTTCGAATGCCCTCTTCTTCGTTTTCTTCTACGATGCTCACTCACCGAGAGGGAAAAAACGAGGTGGCGTAATTGTCTGCGGTTTAAGCTTCCAGCCGCATATTGTTTCTTTTTTTCCGGCGACGAATGAAATACAAGAAACACTCCCATATCGAATAAAGTGCTTATATTTTTCTTCTCTTCAACCGCTTCGCGTTATCTGCTCCCGAAATACAAAGATAGAGCAATAAATTTGAGTTTAATTGAATTTTTGCCGTTTGTTATTACTCGATACTTAATCATTAATTACTGTACCTACGTATTCCCCATATCATTGCGGCATTAATGACTTAATTAGTCAAAACCGTACTGAACAATTACGTGCTAATAAGCGAGCACACGCGTGGTTACCTTTAATTGCATTATGAAAAGCGGCGATTGCACGTCTGGAATTCCCCGAAGAGAAGAACACAATAAAGACTCACCTGAAACAATCAAGAATACTAACATTATTTACCGCTCGGAAACACTTAGCCGACTTGTTAAACACTTTGCGCGATGAATAATTAATTGGCGGCTACGATTACACGACGAGCTGTCGTCGGCGGCTGGCCTAATGAGCCCAGCGCGACGATGGCGGCGGGCGCAACCCTTTAATGCCGCCGACACGACATTATTCATAATTAAACGCTCATTCCGGGGGCGCTATTAACCCTTCTCGCTTCATGCGTTATTCAACGCCCTCGCGCATCGGATTCTTGTAAACTAACAACTTGAGTGATACACTTTGATTGTTACATAAGCATTAATTACGCAAACGTATTTCATTCGTTCATTAATAATGAAGCCGTAGTTTTTCTCGACAAATAAACGCGGCTAGGGAAATTTGGACGTAAATGTGTGCACCCTAGAAACGCGTACGCCTCCCCCTGTGTTCGGATTTATGTGTGCGCGCATAATTAAAAAGAAAAAATCAATACGCATTTGCCTCTCTGCGTCGTCTTCGTCCGTTTTTTACGTTTCTTTAGCGCACACTCCTCTGCTCGCTTTTTCCTTTCACGATTTTTCTCATCTCGTTTGCCAGCCCCTTATGCTCGGCTCGGGCGCACGCATGTGTACATAATATGAATTTAGTCAGCACATGCGAACGATGTGAGAGATTCATCCAAATTGTGAGCTTTAATTCCATTTCGCAAAGGGCTATTCTCAAAAGTCTTCTAAACCAAGCACAATCCCTTTTGAATGTTTCAATCGAAAAAATTCCTAGGGACTAATTAACTAATTGTCATAATGTAAGATGCTATTGCCTACTGGGCAAATTATTTGTTGCTTTGGCATTTGTCTAGAGTTTTATGGAATTTTGCAAACACTTTGTAGGCGTATAAGCACGAAGAAAGTTCCCTCTGCGATCGTCAAATTTAAAGTAAGCATAACTTCACAACACACACGTCACTCGCATGCATGCAGATGTATTGTAGCGACCGCCGCCGCCGCCGCCGCTGGGAATGAGAACAAACGAGCACCCAGCCAAGCAAGCCAGGCGCGGGAGGCTGGCGAGGAGGCGAGGGTAACGAAGAAAATCTTTTCCCCAATTTTAAAGTAAAAGAAGTTGAAATATACGGCAGAAACGAACGCCTGCCTGCCTGCCTGCCTGCCAGTTGCCCGCCCCCGCGCGCACCTCGTACATATGTGCGCGCTCGCACATGTGCCGCCACCGCTGCTGCCGCCTCATCTTACGTAAGCAAGGCGCTATGGGAACGCGAATCTCCGCGCATTCGTCGGTCCTCTCTGCTCGGCACCATCGCCATCGCCATCGCCGTCGTTGCCGCCGCCGCACACGCGCTCATATATGCATGGATTACTCCCGAAACGTCATTACTGCCGCCCCTAAAATACTTCAAAAGAAAAGAACCACCTGCTACAGGGCGGCACACATAATGCAATTCGCATTTGCTACACGTTCGCTAACCGAAAAAAAAAAAGAAGCGACCAACAAATTTCCGCTATTTCTCCATTGCAATATTTCATTACCAAAAAGCATTAATTATTAATGACAGCCACTTAGAAAAAACTGCCGCGTAAAATGCGGCTTAATCTCGGATTCACTACTTGCAATGCCATGAAATACTCGATGCACTTGCAATAATGCAATTTGTGATTTAGATTTTTGACGAAATCAGATCGCCTCACTCGCAGCAGAGCGCACGCAGGCATTACCAATACATTATTCCCGTGCGCGCCGCGCTTCTTTATGCATCGTCGATTTCCGATTCGCGAGTGGTGCAGCGACAAATACAAAAAGCTTTAATGTCCCCATCGCACAATACGCCAATTATTTTTGGTTTATGTTTATTACGAATATATTCAAAAACGCAACATTGTATCATGGAATGCGCAACAACGTGCGCAAAAACGCGCAGTCACAAAGAAAGAAACGCACACAAAAACGATTTGTGGTGAGCGCAAAAGCACAAAAATCCTCCTCATTTTAGCCGTGCACCACACGGATGAGTATGTACAACGAGGACAGTCAAGCAGGACGAAAGAAGGAAAAAAAGATACGTCGAGCGCAAAACGAACGAGAAGACAATGACGTAAAGTACGCTTCGTGCATGTGAATTATTTTTTGTCGTTCGCCCCGACCGTCTCCTCGTACGCTTCCTGTTTAATATATGCAGCAGCAGGACACACATACAATGCGCACAGCATTCGCATGGAGCTGCGGGGGCGGCAGCGGCCGCGCCGCACGAAGAAAGAGGTAAGCAGCCGGAGGGAGGATGGAATGGTCCTCTCTCGCCGTTCGCGTACACTCACTAAACTTAACTACCCCGGTACTCGATATATACAAACACTATAAAAACGCAGACAAACATACTAAGGAGCCGGCGAATGGACGCGCCCCCGAGGTCTCCTGCAAATGCCACCCGTAACAAGCGCTCCCGCTCATGCTCCCGCATATCCCGACCCGGAGAGAGCGCCGGGGCCGCGTGCAGTTTGTCACGAGATGTGTTTTACGAGCGGTCCCAGAGGTGCGCTAACCTCCGGTTACGTACCTTCCCTTTTAGGCCACCCGCGCCGCTCGCCGCGCAACACCCTCAAACGAGCGGACGAACAGGACGAAAAAAGGAACTACGCACATACAACACTCCGGAAAATGCGAGCCGTACGTTATACCCGAATGCAATTTACCAATTACTTTCTTCATTATACATGAGAATGTCATTTCGCACATGTTATTTCTCAATAAATTCATTCGCCACTAAATTAATTAATCACCAATTACTCATTAGTCCTTCTGCGCATTCTCTGAACCATCCAAATTACAACATAACGCGCATCATTCTAATTAAAATAATATTTTCCTTTTAAACACAACAACAATACATAATTTTTTGTTGAACGATACAATGCACAATGCTTGCTGACAGGAATTCATCGCATTATTCGGTTATTTCCACACGTCGTTCGCCGTTAGCGTAATGAAATTAAATAAAGCTTAATGAAATCGTGTAATTCAACATACAACGCACCGCGTATTGCATAAAAATATGAACTGAAAAGTGAGTGAATTAAAACACGACGCACGCACACTTTCTCCGCACGCTCCGTCCAACATTGACTATTGTCACAATGTGCATTCGCATAAAGCGGCCGAAAATAATTACGCCACTAATAAAATAATGCTAAAACACAATTTATATCAAGTGTGTTCAGCACAGCGACGCGTATGTACGTAATTGCTGAAATAAAACAGCACCAGCGCAATGAATGTGTATTATTGCATTTCTATACATCTGTGGCGCGCGAGCACGATGACGACACGGACAATGATGATGACATACGATGGTGTGTGGAAGAAGCGACGAGTTCGCGTTCGCGAGAAGACAAAAGTGTGCACGGCACATTAATTACTTTAATAACAATAACGACATATTATATTAAAGACGTTTTCAACGGAAAGCAATCATCGTTGTTTGTTGCATTGTGTCGCAGCACTACCTGTTAGAAATAACTATTTAATTTTATGTCATTTCAGTATACACACGTGGTTTGCCGTGCGCATTTTCTTCCTCTCTTCGTCTCTGCGTCATGTAAAGGAAATCGTGGAATTGCTTAAAACGTATTACACATCAGGCATATTGTTGAAGCGTAATTATTCGAATGAAATGAGTGAAATGAGCATTTTGTCATTTTGTAATTCCACTAATGAAATTTCCATGCGATAAACAAGAAAATTTCCGCGTGTTTTCACCCTGAATGCACATACATCGTTCGTATCGTTGTCGATACGGAATGGCATTATTGATGCTATTAAGGCAAGAATAATGGGTGGAATCGTTGTTGTTGCATTTATAATTGATTATGATTGCGCCGCTGGAATGACGCACACACGCTTACGACAAAATTACATTTGCCACAAAAGTGCTCTAGCATTTGATATGATTGTAACAGTGCGCATTGGATACGCCAAGTGAAATATCGGTTCACCTTCAAGATTTTATGGACGCAAAACGCATGCCTCTTCGAACCGAGTGTGTGTTGTGTGATGTTATGTTACGTTGAGGGTGTACGAATGCCTGTTTTGTTCAGGTATTACATGAATGTGCAGGCTCGCGCGCGCGCCGCGTTATTTTATCGATACATTTTCCACGGTAATAATAGACTCAATTATCCTCACGAACCACTATTTACTTATACGCCCGTCCGCAGGTTGAGGTGTATCTGCGCCCGCCGCCAAGCATATCTACAAACTACACAAATATCGCCCCTCATTATCTTCACGGACGAAGCGACCGAGCGAGCGGGCGAGTGGCGTGGATAAACAAGTAGGTACTAAGAAAATTCGTTTGGCGATAATACGACTTGGAAATTACGATTATAATTGCAAATATGAAAATGATATACAGCAACTTCAATTGGCAGACGTGCGCGCCGCATTATTTTAATTAATTGCCATCGTAATTACACGTTTCTTGAGCCGTTTTTGATTTAATTCGCTCGTTCTGCCCGCGTATTCATACCGAATTTCAATGAAGACATATCGCGATGAAATATTCATTATGTGGGATGGTTTTTTGTGGAAAGCGATGCAATTTGCTATTCGTTTGAGTGTATTAATATTCAACATCAATAGAATGGAATAATTCGTATTGTAATTACGCGATTGAATATTCAATGAGCTTTTTTCTTTGCGCGAGTTTGTTGTTGGAGAGCACACGAGCGACGTCGACGATGACGATCGACGACGTCTGCTTGTATAATTAAAATTAACTTCGAGAGATCGATTTTTATGCATCGCCGCTGAATTGTTAACGAATCGCGCTGAATAATGCAATCGGGCAAATAATGATTCATTATTAAGACGCCGTATAATTCGTGAAGGCTGCTTCTTAATGACGAGTGGAGGATGAAAATGCCGAAGCACACGCGGTGGAGATGGATGATATAGATCAATGCGCCATATTTTTCCATCCAGGGGTGGAAAGAAAAACTCCATTCGGCGAATAAGTGCTGCGCACTCGAATTATGACGACGAGCGGCCGAAAGCCAAACGCAACGCGCGCCATTCGCATTGTGCTTGTGTGCGGAGTGGAATCGACGATAATTGAGTTTGCACAGCTTTCGATTATTCATGAACAATCATTCCGGCCAGATAATAAGGGTAAAACACTAACAACCTTACATCATAACTTTCCCATTATGCCGTTCGTCGATTGATGTGTCGTTTTTCGTCCGAGGGACGTGCGCGCCGCATAAGCTTCATTATATTCGTGCATCGCATCGCATCGCATCGCATCGCACAATGAATTGAATTCATCTTCCACGTCGAGCGTGCTCGTTCGCCTCAAGGCGAACACGAAAAGTCTCACTTCCAACTAATCTAAAACTGTACATATTGACAAAGGCGAAACACGAATGCAAATGTAAGAAATATGTAAATAGATGTTATCGTCACCTTTCGTTCGACTTAAAACTCGGCTGTTTACTCATCAGCGTAATCGATTAGATATTTTTCCAGCGCTGAGTAAACAGAAAACAAAACCACTAATAAGTCGGCCAGGGGGCGAGCGCGAGCAAGCGCGCTCATTTTGTATAATTTTCCACGGTCTGGATGATGGATGTGACGTTCGCAATTAAATATTAAGCACTCACCATGCTTGGCATAACCGAACGGCGCATATCGATTCGTTGGCGATTCAACGCTGCCGCCGCCGAACGCAGATAAGTGTTCATCGTCTTCGCCTGATTTCGCTCTACCTGCCGCGATTAAACTAACATGCGGTGCGACGCGGCGTTTACATGCCTTAGATTGTGTGCTGCTTTCCGATTAGATATCAAATCAAGAACCATAAGCAGATTGCCCGAAATTCGACGCTTTATCATCTTGCCGTCTGCCGCTGAATGCTGTCACAAGTCGCCAGTGTTATCACACATTGAGCTCGAGTGCACGCTTAATTGTGTACTTCATTAAGCGATTTATTAATCGATTGTTGTATTCATAATTTGCTACGTATCACGTTCCAATTAAGTTATTAACTTATAATGGCATACCTAATAATATAATCTTTATAGCGGTCGCATTGTATCAACACGCATTATTTATGCGACTAGTTGAAGTGCCAGTGGAGCCAGTGGAGCAGCACACACCAGCGCCAATCCAATGGAAGGCAAACGCAGCCGCGCCATAATAGCCAATGCCATGGAAATTAAACAATTTGTTCTTTAATTAGCAAAATAAATAGGCCGTCCAACGTGCCGCCATTATGCGTGCGCAAACAAATCCATAACTTAATTAACTGGCACGCCGATTATGAACAATATGCTTAATTTTGTCATTGTGCTACCGGAACGCCAGCACGTTCAAGGCTATGTCCCTGCATTGGTGCTCAATGCTAGTTAGTCATTCGTATGCTATGCATTCTTGATTAGTGCATTGGATTCTTAATGAATGCCTAAAACTATAAAACGGAACGAAACGCAACAAAAACCCAACAACGGCAACAACAACAACAACAGCATAGAATGATCTTCTAGTTGAGACTAACCTTATGCTTGTCGTAGTTATTTAAATATTGATCAGCACGCTGCTTCTCCAACAGCACGCGGGCCAGCGAACTGTGATGCCTGTAGCTGCTTCGTGAACTGCCGCCGGCATTGCCCATCATGTGTAAATTCGTACAATGCAAGTTGGTCGTATTGCTCAAAGTCGTCGTCGGACTTGGACAAGTCTCTAGCATAATTGTTTACAGCTTCCTAAAAAAAATGTTGGATCATAGAATCGCCAAACTTGGCACGGTTTTGTAGTCTTACACGTAACGCAACAAGTTTCATCAGTGCATATGTGTGCGAGAGTGTCAGTCAAGTATGCGGAACAACTTCTGGCCTTACCCAATAAGCATAATCGCTGTAGATTTCGCAATCACAACAACGCCACGCATTTACTATGGATTTTGAAGAATGCTATCGAATCTAGGTCGGTTTACGTGCGACGCCGACTGGATATGTGAGGTTACGTTTGTTTACATCGGTCGATACGCGCGATGTAGTGAAGAGTACGCCTTGCCAACACTTGTACGCATTGTGTACACCACGCTGATTTTGCCAGTATGCGTCAACGATGCATCAACAGTTTAATTATTATGTATTCACACTAAAAACTGCACTACTTGTCGTTTGGTGATGTACGGCGAAAACATATGATCGGCTAGGGATTTTCCGCTAGGCCTGCGTTTGCTGTGGTACGTTCGGGCACGAGCGCCAGCGCATCTTCACGAGAGTCATCGAACCCGGCGCGCTCACCAAGCGCGCCAAACTCGTGACGTATTCAAACTGGACGCGCTACTCGTTGCCATGACTGCCGCGTGAATTCAAGGTAACAACCGCTCGTTACTGTTTTCAGATTTCTCTCAGCGCATGATCAATGTAAGCATTAAAAATATTATTACAACGCTATTGTAATTATACTTTAGACAATTAAATACATCTTGGCTATGCGCGCATCAGGCGTGTACAAAGTTTAATTAAAGTGCAAAACTTTGAGAATGAATGAGGGAATTTAAATGGCAATTGCAAAAAATATATATAATTTCCAAGCGATTTGCGCGCACATCACGACTACGCGCCGCATTTCTATGATTGTAATTGTGATGCGGCGAAAGAAAGCAATTTCAATTTTCATTTTCTAATTTTCTCTACGAGCGCGCGCTTCTCCTCCTCCTCCTGCTGCCTTCACCTTCTTCATTTTCCCGTCTCGATGCGATTTGCACGTAATTTACGTGCAAACACATGCGCGAATATATTTATACGGCGCTTTGGCTTCCACGGAGAACAAACAAAAATCCAATTAAGTCGACGAAATTAAATTCAAGTAAAACGGCATTTAGCACGCGAATTTCATTGCGCTTGAATGCGCCGCCCCCGGGCGACAGCGACGCCGCCAAATCGTATAAAAATTATTCGTGCGCGTTGATATTTTATTTGCGCCGCCGCCGACGACGAACGACGAAATCGACTGAATTACATTCGCTTCGCGATTGCAATTGCAAAAATGCTATAATTCGTAATGGAAATGCGAGCGCGACGAGCGAAAAAAAAGCCACGGCTGATAACTCGCGCGCGGGCGTATTCACGGACAAAATAAAGGATGAAGATTCGTGCGCAATGCGTGCAGAACAAGGATGGACGCACGGCGGATTGTTTGTGAACGATGCTGGAAAATCGTCGCGAATTAGCAGACACTTAAGGGCGGAAATCGCCCTAACGCTTCAAGGTTTCATTCAAATTGCTCCTCGTGTAATTTCTCTCGGCGCGCGTATAAATGAGGTTTTTTAATTGGAAATCTGAGCTGACATTAAGTTACTTTTTTTCCGACGTTACTTTTGCCGCTTGTGTTGCTTTTAAATGCACTTTTTTGCACGTTCTGATTGCAGGGAGGATGCAACCAACTGTAAGGAATTACAAAATGTCAGGAGGGTGGATGAACATGATAATATGCATCAGGAATAGTAATGTTCCAATGCCATTCTGTCAAAAACGGAGGAGGAATTCATTTTTTTCTTGACGTTTCATGATAACTGTTGATAATAAAAGTTTCTGGTCAGGATAACTGAGAGGATATGAATCCTATAAACACCATATTTTCAAAAATTATTGGTAATAAGACGACCTAGTAGATAACCGAGAATGTTCAAATTTGTATGTAAAATTTTCATGTAAAAATGGAATGTAAGAAAAAATGAGGGAAAAGTAAATTGAAATTTTGTCCTGAAACTTTCTCGATTCCTTCTAGAATACGTATTTTGAAAAATCCTTAATTCAACGTCGGAATTAACGAAGTAAATCATTAACAAAGTCTTTTTGAAATGTTGAATTTCGACTCATAATTTTCAAATTATCGTGATCACTGCAAAACGTGATTTAAAAAACGCGCTTTGGTAAATCCCATCCCACTTGGCCAATTCTAATAATTTTTAGATGAAAAACATAAAAAAATTAAATGAAGAGATGTACGAAACAGTGGTGATAAATTTTTCTAAAAAATATTCAGAAAAAAATCATTAAAATTCCAACTACATCTTCGTAGTTTTTGAGCAAACTTAAGATGGAAATTGCTAAAAAAAACTAGTTATTTTATGACATATTCTCTCATGATTTTTAAAAATTAATCCTTTGAAAAGTCTATTAAATCTATTAACTTTAACGAGCTGCAACTATTTGCAACTAAACATTAATAGATTACTTACTTACTTACTTACTTATTTAGTTTGAATGATACTTTAACTTAATCAAGAGCAGCGTAAAGTTTTGAAATAAATATTTCAAACATTTATTGCACAATTACAATATGTGCAATGTTATTTATCTAGCCAGGTAGGTACACCATATAAGTATAAATAATATTTATTTGGCGTTTGAATATGTTAGTTGGCTTGTAAACGTATTGAACTACAACAACATTCAGTGAAGTGTCGTTATAAATTAGTATTAGCGCATTAAGCGGCGAGTGATATTGTGTCGTGGAATCTTCCATAAATAGAGCAATCAATAATCGCGCAATACTCGCCAGCAATAATAACGCTCTTTAAAGTAATCGAATTAAATAAAACGAAATGCTAAAGTTTAGAACGAGTTGAGCGCTTATTGCATACGCGATTGGATTATGCGCATAGTTAAACTACGAGCTAAGTGCAATAATAAGCTGCGGCTTGTGCGCGCGCGCGCGCTTACACGCGTATTTCCATAATTGAGATATTAGCGAGTGAATAAATTATGAACCACTTATGCAAGTGCGCTTAATCACTGCATATCTCAGTAACAATGCAACTGTACCAGGCAGGAGCCGTCAACCTACACGCTTAACAAACTGCACACACTATAAATACAATGCGCCAACAATTCGTAATAAATTCCCATTGAGTACGAATATGGCATTTGCATAAATACTATCTATTGATTACCATGAGCTTTGCGCTCATAACCTCACCAAAAACCATCATCCTACCTCAAGTAATAAGCATTCACATCTGACGTGTGCGTTTCAAATTAACATCGGACATGGACTACTGCTGCTTTGCCATGCTTCTTCACGATGATGGTATGGTACATGTGCGCAGTGGACGTAATGATGACTTAAGTGAAAAAGTAATGCGCACATGCAAGAGACGAGACGACAAGATGAAATCAAAACTGATTTCTGTTCCATTCTTTTCCACCTTTGCGCGCGATCGTCGAATCAATTTTGAAAACCGTGCGCGCGCTCTTCACGTCGAATCCAACAAGATGCGTTCGTACACGACAGACGCGAAGCGGGAAAAATTATTCAGGAGATGAGCGCGTGCTCTGCGTGAATAAAATATTGGCATTTCGTTGTAAAATTGCTGTCGTGTTGTGTATCGTGCATGATTTCTGTATGAATGTGTTTGCTCATCCATTTCTTACGTTGCTTCTCGCCAGCTTCTTGCTGCGTGCAACAACAGCACGTGTTTGATGCGTTTGATGGACGTTATTAAGCAGCCTCTTTTCTTCCAGCGTCTATCATGATTTTATTTACTAATAATAATCATATTTTAGACCTTCCCTTACATTAGCTCGCAAAAGAACTAAACCTTGTTTTATATGCGTTCAAATTATCGCTAATTTTGCAAAAAGTGGATCTTTAATTAATTTTATCATCAGGTTACGATAAATAACATGAGAAATTATTGTTTTAGTGTCAACCTTATTCAAAAATCTTGCAAAAATTACAAGAATAAAACATGCAATGGGAACTAGTAGGCAATGAGGATTACTATTGTCAAGAAAATTAAGAAAATGCATTTTCCACCTCCTTTGCACCCTCCTCGCCTAGCGTAGCATTTATAAACGTTGATAATTCCACGCAATGAATATTTTTCTAATGGAAGAATAGTTATGAATGTTTAATTTGATATTGATGATGTAGTTAATGCCGTAAAGTGCTATAATAGAAAAAAGTGATACATATTATTAATGCTGGTGTTGAGCCAACAAGACGCAGCATGCCTGAATGTTAAATGAAATGCTCGTGTAACGCCCATTTCGACTGAAACATCATTGTCTATGTGTATTCAATATCAATTTTTGTTTGCTTGACGAATCGATATACTCGTACGCGCCGCGCCGCATTATTCTTTATTTTTGTCTCGGAGGCGCGCGCGCGCGTTGTATAAGAAGGCGGCAGTGACGGCGGCAACGCGACGACGACGACGCCATTCCATTTAAAATGTGAATTTAATAGCGAGGATAACTTTTCATAGAGGCGAGCGTGCGAAAACGTCGCTGAACGTTTCTTCAGCAGCATCAAGAATACGGCGCAGTGCTGTACTAACAAGTGCGAAATCCAACACTTGAATCAACTTCATAAAGCGCCATCGCAAAATGCGATTAAACATTCACTACGAGCGCACAGAGTGAAACTGTTAGAGACGTTCAAGTTTTTGCTAATTTGCTGCGTTTTTTCGCCAAGTTTTAAGCTGATTTAAAATTCCATTTCTCGGCGCGTAAGGACGACGCTGTTGCAAAAAGTAAAGGCATACAATGGCAAAACGGCGCAAAAAAGCGGGCCGCGCGCTCGCACCATAATTTAGCGCCGTGCTGCCTCCGTCCCTTCCTCCTTGTCGTGTGTTGCCGCTGCCGTTGCTGCCGCCGTTGGTGCTGGTGGACGATACTAATGTGTGAGCGTGGTGGCGGCTGGCGACAGGACTCGTACATGCATGTATGTTGTGCGTTCGGCTCATGTGTGTGCCGCGGGGGTGGGTGTTGCGCGCGAAGGAAGAGAGGGCGGCAAGTGTAAATGACATCATTATAACTGCAAAGTGGTCTCTCGCGCGCGCGTCTCCACGGTAACGCGCGTGGCGGTGGCGGAGGCGGCGGTAGGAATGCGAGCGTGTGTAAGCAGCCCCCGGTTGCGCTAATGGCATACATGACAAGGGGATGGATCGATTTTTTAAATTTACTCAAGAATAAACAGCCTTCTTCTTCTTCGTCCTCGTCTTCTTCTGCTTCTCCCAGAGAGTCACACGTTTCCCTCCCGTACATTTCCCGGCGAAACTTCATACCTTGTTGTTGCGCTTGCATAACGAGCGATGAGACCCCCAAAACGTATAACTTTTCAGCGCTTTACATTTTTAGACAAATGAAACAATTCCTCGCTTTGTATCATAAATTCATACAAAACTTTTTCCTGAACTCATGACGAAAATCAATCATTCTTTAATTCCATCGCTCGAGGTGGTGAATGTTTGTTTAACAAACCAATACGAGCTCAGAAAAGTATTGATTTCTGAGCAAGTCGAAAAAAAAATGCATCGCTAAAATATTTTATAATTACATATTGATTCACTCCGCGTGTTTGCACGCTGGCCGCTCGATAATAGTTTGATAGTTTTATTGCTTTTTTGCCGTTGTTTAGTTAGATGATTGATCTTCGTATATTCGAATCGACGTTCGGCCATAGATCACGCGCTCCTCTTCATCATCATCATCATCTTCGAGGCAGAACACGAGCGCAGACACGTCGCGAATTCAACGAGCGACCAACGACGCACGGATGTGTTTTATTTACTTTGCGATTTTATAAACTTGACAAAAGCATCTCGGAAATTATCGAGACGTTGACTCTGCGCGTTAGAATCGTATTAACAGCATCGAGAGCAGAGTGTCTTCTCACTCATTTGCTGCGCTTCAAACAATAATTTCATAGAACGTAATGCGAGTGTAATCGACCTCATAGATTACTATTATTGATGTTTCTTTCCGGCTTCGAAATGTTCTCAACTACTTAATGCAATCAATTCTTCTTCTTCTTCTTCATCATCTTTTGCTCTCTGAGCATGAGGCGTACGTACGTACGTACATTAAATTTCTCACATTTTAAATCCATATTTTCCCATCGAATTATATCAGTCAATATCATCAATATTCATAGAATTATCACGAGAAATCATAATGACTATGAGTTAAAATCTTTTTTTTTTTCCAACTCTATAATGTGACTTTAGAATTTTAAAATGTAACAACACGATGCAACAGCTAATTGCACAATGAGAGAACAATGCAGCAGCACAATACGCTCGGCCATTTTGCGCGAATAATTTCCACAATAATCGTGTGATTTATTCACGCGTTGCTGCACGTACAACCGAATTAAATTTACGTGCAATCGCAGTCCATCAGCGCGCCGTTGGCGTTTGCGTTCACCAGCAATTCTCTCATCGCTTTGCACGCTGCCGATTCCTCCACTTCTTCATCTTCTTCTTCATCATCGTCGTCCTCTTGTTCTTCATCGAGCCGCAGCCAGCGCGCAATCTCATTAATGATAAACGCAATACGGATCGTGATCGGAAATCGATTTGCAAAAGATGATCTGATTCCAATTCCTCACCGCCGACAACCGACCGACGAGCATTCGTCTTCTTCGTTTTTTCGCTTTGCATATAAATCACAAAGTACCCAAGGAAATTCTCTGCCGCGCAATTACGTCTTATCGACGAGCGAGATATTATTTTCGCGAGATTATCTCGCGCGCGCATTTTTCTATTCGATTGCAATCAATGTAGAAAGTTTAATTCGCATGGGAATTTCGCATTTTACCGCAACATTCAGTAGATTGATACGGCGCAAAACAATTATGCGTTTAAAGTATGAAATGTTGGCCGTTTTGTAGCCGTCAGACATTTCGGGACGCGCGCAAACTTATAATTTGATCGGTCGTGCCACGCGAGAAAGATGGAGCAAGTTCTTGACCTAACCATTGATTAATTGCAATTAGACACTCGCATTCCACATCATACTTTTTGCAATACGGAGCGCCATTCTCCCACATGCGCAAAGCGACTAAGTAGCGATTGGCTAAATAAATAGATTTGACTTAAAATTATGTATTTTCTCACGCCGTAAAAATGACGTTAAAGTGCGTAATCGAGCGTACTTAATATTTATTCTTTGGACCCTGCAAGTGTCACGTTTAACTATCTTGAATAAATTTAAAAGAAAATCGCTCATTGTTACGCGCCGCGATTTTGTTGTTATTGGGTGCTTTCGAATTAATTTAATTAAATATTGTTTTCGAGCGCGGCGCACAACTCGCCAAGAGAACGCTCAAATTGAGTGATTCCCATCGTTTTTCTTACGGCCCCCAACTCATAAACAATACGCGCTCGCAATAATCGGCGGCCGATGTGCATTGTAATGTCATTTAATGATCATTGCGCTGTGCTTGAAAAGTTGGCATGAAATCGTCAAGAAAAAAAAATAGCACTCGCAATGCGCGTGTAAGTGAAATATGCACAGAGTGAACGTCGTCAAGGAAATTGCCATAAACGGCTGAAATTATAAAAGTCTAATAATTGCAAATGAAATGATACCTACGAGTTGAATGAATAGTGGAGAGACAGCAAAGAATTAAATTCTCCGTGCGTTAATAATATTAATGCACGTCCCTTTCATGTTCTGCTGAGCGCCGAGAGGACACGAAATTACACGGCTAAATTACAAACGACGTACGCACCCTATATTTAAGGCAGCAGCGTCGGTGAACGCGAGTCGACAATATTAAAATGCAACTTTAATTTCAACCGCATTAAAAATTCAAAACTTTCGACTGAACGACAAAGAGAGAGAGGGGGGAGGGGGCTGAGCGATTGAAGGCTTGCTGGATAGCCAGCCGATTGATGGATGCATTGCTTGAAGCTTCGGCTGTCTTAATGTTAATTTCTCGATATTGATACGTGTATTACAACTGAGAGGGATAATTATGTGATAAAATATTTAAACATACCTGTGCAGCGTGTTGTTTCTTCTTATTGGTCATCTGCAATTAAAGCAAAATATGAATTAGTTTATTCATTATTAAAATTTCATTATAAACTTAAAATTACATTCCACATACAGTGGAACCATGCATAATGAATCTAATTCGTTCCGAGCTTTACTCGTTAAAGGAAACGTTCGTTAAGCGAAGCAATTTTTAGCATATAAATCCATGTAAAATACATTAATGCGGTACAGGCTGAAAAAAGTACACTGTGCTAACGTCGTTTAAATTTGAAATCTGATTCTTACTAAACTTGAACATCTTTGTATACTACAAGGTTCCAACATTACTATAATAAAATTAGTATAAGCTAGGTTTGTATTAAATACGACAACAAGATCGCAGGGTGCGGGGATTCCCCACAGATATCGGCGAATCGGCGAATTCGTTCGTTATGTGAGTCATCATTGTACTTTATGTTGTTCATTAAGCGAAACATACGTCATGTGAGGTGTTCGTTATGCGAATAATGGTGGAATTAATTTTTCTCAACTACACCACGCAAAAATCTGTTTTGCCCCATTTGATAACAATTATTTACCAATATTTATTTAACCTACACTTCGCATGGTAAATTTGTATTTATAATATAATGGGACATTATCGATAATGATTTTGTTTAATATTTCGAATGTGTTTCAAATAACAACATCTCTTATCAGAATGCAATGTGCGATGATTTAGCAGTGCATGTAGTGCTCTTTCATTTCATAATAATAGCTTGTATACATTTAATATTTTCAAAATTACACCACTCTGCTGGTGCTGGTACTAAATAAGTTAATATCAAGTGTTTATATTTATTATAAAATTGTTTCATTGCCATTTTTATGGCGTGTAATTTTTAAAGGAGACGATGCGTAAAATGCAAGTACATAACTTAATTTTCTCTTGCGCTCGTCGCTGCTAAAAACGCGTAATTATAACGTAAAGTAAACGCTGAATGTAATTGCAATTAAAACGATTTGTATCGTGATAGCACATACAATGTGTGCGCTCGACTCGCGCTCTCGTGCGCGCTGCTCGCGCCAGAGTGTCTTATGTGTGTTATCGGATGGAAAAATCATCGTTGGAGGCAGCAGGAGCGAACGAAGCGAAAGGAATGCACACCGCCGATAGCGTGGTGGTATGCGTGGCCGTTGCGATTAACATAAAATTATCTCAAAATGCATTCACAAAGCCGGTAATTAAGCGCATTAATTATGCATTTAATAAATTCCAAAAGCTCTTCGGCTCATCTCTCTCTCGCGCGCGCGCGTTCGGACCAATAATAATTACGAGTAGGTACGCAAACGCGAGCCATCGTGCAGTAATTGCTCGCAAAGAGCGCAAGAGGCAAATGCACTCTTTGGCTCAAAATACGCGTCGTTGTCGTTCGGCTCTCCGCTTGTTGTGTATCATTACGCCGAGACAAAGTGAGAGAATGCGCCGAACGGAGCGAAACTGTTCCTTCGACTGCTCGTATAACTTGATAATATTCTACATAAAATCGTGACAAAGCCTCCAGTAACAAATTAATGAAATTATGAATTATGAAAATGATCGCCTCGCCGCGGAGCGCCTTCGTCCACCTTCCTCTTGAGCGCAAGCGAGTGTATGCGGACTTTTCGCTCGTTATGCTGGGTGTTGTTGTTGTTGGTTGGCCGCGGCTTTTCCTCATTTCTTCGTTGGCCCGCGAATTATTATAACTTTGCGAATGCATTGCAATGCGGTGCGCATGCATTAATCATTTATCGGGCTGCATCGAAAGCTCTCTCGTGCGTCGTTTCGTCGACGCTCGAAGGTAGTTCGAGCGCGGCTCGGTAATTCACTGACTAATAAACGTACAAATCAGACGTGATTTTTCATCAAACGTCCGCGTTAAAACTGGAGGAAATCACTTCGAGTTAACTTCTCATCATTATTGATCATAGATCAAATACTTTTTCCAATCCGTTCAATAATAATCAGACAATTCGCAATCTCTGTTCATATTACACAAGTGACTAAAATTATGATTAGTTTCATAAAGAATTTCAATCATACATCAATTAATGCAATGAGTTTAACTTTGTTGGAAATTACATTTAAACTAATTAAAATAAAATCCAGGAATTTTCTAATTTTTTTCCAGAGCTTTATAGAAAATTTAAAAACAAATTTTAGAACGTTTGAAAATTTTTAAAATTGGCTGAATTAGGTGTGTTTTAACGAAGATTTTTTTAAAAAAATCATTCATGGTAATTTTAAATTTCCGATAGATTTAGTTAATAGATTAGTTCATTCTGTTAGTAAACAAAGGACTTGTCAAAACTAACGATCAAAACGAATTGGTGAAGATTTCAACTCAAAATTTCAATTTTCATACCGTTGTCCTTCGATTTTCCAAGCAAGTCTAGAATCTTGCGTTTACGTACTAGCATGCCGTATTATAAATAATTAGTGACAATTGGATGTAATGCTATAATTTTTTTGCTGAATATGCTATAATTTTTTTTTAGTGTTTTCGGCCATTCGAATAACATATAATCCCATAAAATCCCATTTGGTGATAATAATTAAAACACTGCGCTTTGTTCTAGAAGTTAATGATTCATTAAACTATGAATATATGTTAAAACATCAACGACCCAATTTTTTTATCATTTGCATCGCCATAATAGCCGAATTGCGCATGAATAAAATTCATTAAAGTTCATGTTTCATAAATAATTGTGGCCATGCGAAAAATTAAATGTTTAACACAAAAATGTAAATCAATTACACCGAGTATTTTCAGCTTTATACGGGTGTGCGGCCGCATGTTAAACAATTAAAAATATCATTAAATATGCAATTTACGATCTTACATAAAATGCAAAAATTAATTAAACTACTCACATTCAATTTGCATCCGTATGCAATCGGCTGTCATAAATTACGCTTATCGAGATCGCTGACAAAAAATATTACGCTGAGTGAACGCATTGTATTGATTTGATTGCATTGATCTAATCAGCAATCACCAATCAAGGGATCGCACTCGCAAGCATAAATTATTTCCAGCGTCCGACTGAACAGAAAAACCCGTTCGCCATGCGCAAACGCTCAATCAATAATCGATGATCGGAAATCAATACCTACAACATCTCGTTCCGTTTTGGTTTGATTTCAAATATTAAACATTCATACGCATTGACGTCTCCAAATCCATTGCATTTATAAAGAAATCAATTTATTTAACGCCTTTAAATTGTAGTTGGAAAATATGGATATGCAATCAATAACGAATTTATCAGATTGCATCTTTGAATACGCATAAACGTCGTTTGCCATATCCGTGTATGTGTTGTGAATAAACATAAAGTGTTGGAAGAGTTATTGAAGCATGAAGAATTCATTTACACTACACACATACTGATAAACTGATTCTTTCAATTCGTAAACGGCACGACGAACGCATTTACGGCAAAATGTTTAATAAAATAAGTTATGTTTATCTATATTTATGTTGAAAATATAGACGCAAGTGCTGTGCGAATGCATGCATCACTTTAGCGACTTGTTAAGTCGTTCAATATTATGAGCGTAGCGCATAAATGTTAAGTAACTTCTTGTCGCTGCTCCTCACCACCATTCTTGAGCTGTTCGCACTTACATAAGCTTTCAATGCATTGGTGTGCATGCACCGTCTCGCTCGTAATTAATATTAATTACTTGCGCGGAGAGTGCGCAGCGTAAAAAAGGCGTAAAATGTGTAATTACCATTAGCCGCTTCGCGAATGCCTCGTCCGAAGAAAGCCGGCGATAAGAAGCGAAGCGAAGAAAAGAGGCAGGGCGCGCGGCGCGCTTATCGCATGTGTTAATCGTGTATAAATTGCGTCGGCTAATTTCATGTGTAAATAATGTTCAGCGAACGTGAAGAGGAAAACAATTAAACGCGCTTTAAAAACGCCATTCGCTATCATTTTAAGCCTTTGTATACCATCTCAGCCCAATTAAATTGTCATAAAAGGAAATATTTCTTACAACATGCAGCCACAAATGCATATGAAACCCAATTTAATGCGATGCAATGGCAATGTTTGTATTCGGAATTGCGCGCGCCACCAGCAAGACGGAAATTTGCTTTAATAAACCATAATAACAAGTAGAATGTGACGTATTCTTCGTTTGTATTACGTGCATTTACATAATCAACCAATATAAATACCTAATTGAGTGTATCTAATAAAATACGAACGTGAAATGAGCTAAATTGCTCGCTAGTCAACCCCTAACGCAAACAAATATAGATTTTCATCAATGATAACAACTTTCTTCAAGACTCATTCCCGATAACATTACTTACTTGTGTATTACAATTCTTATTTAATTATTTCTTATTCTTGTTATGCGTTAATCAAATACATACACTTTTCCAATTTGTTTAATTTTTGTTGTTGATAAATGTATTATTACCATTGATAACATCTTTTTTCAAAGCTTATTCCTGATAATTAGACTCGTTTGTGTACTTAAATATTACAATTTTTACTTAAGTAATTATTTCTTATTTTTGTTACGTTTTAATCCAATATATCGATTAAAGATTTCACACAAAATTGACTTTTTTCTTATTCTTATAAATTCATTAATGTTTTAGAGATTTATTCCAGTTTTTTAGTGTTTATTGAGAGCCGATAAATAAATAAATAGTTACTTAAGATAAGTGATGCAATTTTATGTTGCTTTTTTCATATTATCATAACCAAAATATTCATATACAAGTAAGTAATGATTTTAGGAGGCACTTAAGTGAAGTAACAATATCCATTGTTTAAAGCAGAAATAATGCGCGCATCATATTTTATTGTCACGCGTTTCTGGACTGTTCGTTACCCTACGGGCCAACGCCCACGCGCAAAATGCTAAATGAAGCAGACGAACAATTAACGACTGTACAAATATTTGAAATATTATTATCACCAGGCGTACAGCAACCTGTCGGATGCATGCGATTGTTGCGCGTGCAAAACAAGGAGCGCACTCCACGCGTGTGTAATTGGAAAGCGAGTATTTATTATGTATGCATTAAGACAGAGTGTGACCCATCCGAGAGGTGTACGTGCTTCGCTCATGCAGTGGGCATTTTAATTAAAGCCGTGTTCGCGCGAACGCGCACCGCCGGACCGCGATTGTAATTAACGCCCAATGTGAATATTTCATATCTGTCCATATGCACTGGACTCTCTGTCACTCTTTCTCGCAAACGACGTAAACTCGCAGCAAGAGAGCAAGACGTAGCAAAATGTACCCGTTGGCCCTATCGTCGCCCATTATTTATGATTCATTTATTATTTGTTTACTGACTAATTGCAGCGTTTTGCCATCTTGCAATAACAAGACGACCAAAAGAGAGAGAAAAAAATCAAGTGTGAAGCAAGTCGTTCGTGCCTCTCTTACCTTTGCTTCGTCGTGTGCTGAGGTGAGCTGAAATCAAAGAGAAATATAAATTATTTATTGAATTACGAACAAATGATTCGAATTATTAACAAGTGAAGTGTTTTGGGCAGTAGCTAGAAATATGATCATTGAGATAATTCATTAAGAAGAGACCTGTTGCACTCATTACGAGCGCAATCGGTGGAGTGATGTGGCATCAATGAATACAGCAAGCATGCTATGCTTACTTACGGATGAAATTAATTAGAGCGAATGAGTTGGCATCTTTCTGCATCATGCACCAAGCCAAAGAACGCAACCACCAATAACTCTTCATCACGCGAACGAGGATGCCAATGCAGGAGACCTGCTTGCCACTGGTTCTACACATGCTTTTCATAATTTACACTCCACGGATCACGATGAAAAAGAACCAGATGAACGAGTCGCATCTATTGAAATCGACAATTTATCAGCGACTCGTTGCTTTTTATTTCATTCGATTGTTGATTGGAGTTGTTGATATACTTTGTGACAAGACACATCAAATATTTTACTTGAGTTTTCTCTCCGAGATGGGTTATGAGCTACAGATAAGACACACAGTCTTGTGACTGATGTGGGGGGCGTTCTTTCTGCTTCTTAAACATTAAAATTAAAATTAATTTTCCAGCATCATCTTCACTTCATCTCCTTGCCACACGTGGCTGGGAAGTGAAAAACGTGAACGTACCAATTAACCTGACAAATTAGTGTACCTAATAATTAGAAACATCATGTGTTCGTCTTTCAACTGCCTTCGTACAAGAAATATTCTGTGATTAAAATTTCTTAGATTTCACAAAATATTGTTTCTCTACTTTTCAGCTGAAGCAAAAAATTTACTGCGACTTTTCCTTCTAGAAATTCAATATCAATGACAATTATGAAATAGAGTAACTGCTACTTTTCTTTCTAGAAACTCAGTTTCAACGAAAATTATGAAAATATTGCTGTTCGAATAAATAATATCCTTAAGAATTCTTAGATTTCTTTCATATTGCTTTTCAACTTTTCAGTTGTAAGAAAAATCATATTATCTGTTACTACTACTCTTTCTAGAAAACTTGCATAAGTGCATAAGTAAAATCTCTTATATCTTTTCCAGGATAATAACCAGATTCTTTTAAAGGACTGCAAGAATTTAAGAGTCTAATTATTTTTTTCTATAAGTAAATTTTCACGTATAACGACTTCTATTAATCTAGGATCTTTTTGTCATTGTCGTTATACCCGAAATACAGTGTAATTGAAATACAAGTGGCGTACACGTTGTAATTACTTCATGCAACATGCATTTAATTTCTTGTTATTCACTCAGCAAAACGCAAACATGCTCCACGTAGGTACGTACGAGCGACTGGAAATTTATTACATCGTTTTCGATGCATTTTCGAGTTGCGTGCAAATCGCCGATAACTATTTAGGGAATAGTAACGCACGCACGCGACGACAACAACTCGTCATACGGCGCATGCCGCCCCCTCGCCGCGCGCCAATCCAACATTGTCTGCCGCCAAATGCAATGTGTTTGTTTAATGCGCGTTCGCTCGCTGATTTAGATTTAGATTTCGTTCGCGTTCAAATTGTATTTTCGATCAAGTGCAGCAGCAGCAACAACCACCACAGCCCAAACAAAGAAGTAAGGAAGGAAGGAAACGATTGAACCACATCGAACACCAATATGAAAATTCAACAAGGAAAACTCCGATTCGAAACAAACACTTTGTTATTCGTATTTATACGAATGCTTAAAGAAGAAGCGATTAGATGAATGCCATTATCATGTTGGTTTCTATTCGCTCACGAATGATTTCGATATCGAGACGTTTCGTTTGTCTATCAATGCGGAAAACTTTTTTCGTATTTATTTGTTTGTCTATTTTCGCCAACGCAATAGCCTATTTTCCAAATAAATTAACTTTTATGATTTAATCAAGATAGCAACTTGCTCGTTTTTAACGAACATCTTGCATCGAATATTGACAATTCAATTCAACCCTCTCGAAATATAAATAACGAATGGTTATAATAAAACATGGCACTCAAGACTGTTGGGAAAAGCTTAATGATGATGATTACCACCAGTGATATCATCAATTTTCCTTTGCGAAAAAAACACATACGCATCGATAATAAATATATTTATCACGCCCACCCCCAAACACATCCACATGCGCGATTGTGGGTGATTCGAATAAATAATTCATCAATATTATTACAATGCCAATGGATTTTCACACGGCCGAAAGGGAAAATTATCAAACGTGGAATAGTACAAGCAGGATGATTATTTGTCCGCAGTTGCCACCGCCGCCACTGCCGTCGTCTTTCATTATATTTCCGTTTTCGAGGAGACGTTATTAACGCGACTGCATGCAGTCTTATTGCGCGCGCGACTGTGACTTGTTTTCGTTAAGTACAAACACGATTTTCGTATCGAACGCGCGCGACGTCGCACTAATGAAAATATAATAAATATCCATCCACCATGCATCATCATCGCAAACGTCGTTGCCGTTGTCGTTCTCGTGTCATTTGTAGTACAGGAGACAAATAAAGCACCGCCTCATCATTTATTCACCGTAATTATTTATGTCAAAAATTCTCGAGTAATAATAATAATAATAATGACGAAGCGGGCACACGACACGTTGATAAGATTCTCTCACTTTTATCGTGTCATTATATACCTACGTCTTTTCATTTGTTTTCCATGCCCCGTGGAAAACTTGTGAATGCGAACAGCTGCACTCGCGCAAGAATAAAATACTTGCATTTATATCTTGATGAGGAGAATCCAATTACTTTTCTACTTATTAGTTCGCAAACGTCAAATGTAATACGTACGTACCTAGAATAAATATGGGTACATTATTATCAGTGAATATAACTTTACTTTAATCAAATACTAATTTACTTCAAGTACTCGTTCATACCAGAACGCAAAGTTATAAATACTAACGCGTGGAAAATATTATTAAGACATTTGTATCGGTCGATTAACGCGAAAAAAAGAAGCAACAATTTTTAATGGCTTTCTAAACTATGTCTTTCTAATATTATGACAACGTTCGAACGACATGGGAAGCTAGCAAACTTTGATGCATTTCCTCCGACCAGCCAGCCAGCACTCTATTGAGTAATTACGCCGTCAATTATTTGTGCATTAAAGAGAAACAAGATGGTGGAAGGAGGACAATCAGGACGAATAAATGCATTTTATGCATCGCTTGCAATAGTAACTTCATTAGCTACAAACTATTCGAAGCAAAGTCATAAATATCGATTGTACAAATTCATTTCCACATTGAACGGGAAAAAACGCTAATGTTTAGTCAAACTAATTACACACATTTGCCAAGGTACTAATATCGATAATTGCATTCGTCCATTAATATTTCGTATTGTGCCATTCGGACTTTATTATTCTGATTGAATCAGTTGATTATTTATATCTTATCGTTCCGGTTGGTTCCAGCATGTTTTGTGTATTGAAAATCCAGCGTACGCGTCGCAATGGTGCGCTTCATTAATGCGTAAATAATTCACCGATTTTTGCGCGCAGACGTTTATTGATGATGGTGAACTATTAAAGCGATAAATTAATGGCCGCCGCGCAAAGACGCATTAATAAATTAGTTATTTATAATTTAATAACATTTTCCGGATGCAGGCGGCGTGGCGCATTAGTTTTTCTCGCAGCCGACGTCTTCCGGAAGCAGCAACAGGAGCGGAGCGCGCACGTTCGTGGAAAGCGAAATGTATATGGCCTGGCGCGAGGAAAAAGCGATCACTAATGATAAAATACTATGGGCGAAGGAGGCGAGCATTAGTTACGTGTGTATAGCGGGCTGCTGCCCGAGAAGTGCACGTGCAAGTAGCACGTATTCGGCGAACCACAATTAGAAATAATGAAGATTACATCAGAGGGCTTTTAGCATGATCTATGAGTGCAAGTGTGGACTTCGTAAATGTCTTTTTAACCCTTTTAACAAACTATTTCTAAACTTGTTTAATAATGACTAATAATTCCTTGCTAAATAGATAGATACCGTACATTTTTAACAAAAAACTGATTGTAAAATTTTTGTGATAAATCATTTTTATGAAAATACCAATTACTTAGAGAAATATCTATTTAAATATTAATTTTATGTGAATTCAATTAAACTTTATTTGAAGTATCCGTCATTTTCGAAATCTATGCTTCTTACTAAGTAATTTTAAATATGAATTTGTTGAAAACATAATTACAATCGCGCTCTAAAACTAATTCAATATTTTACTAGCTTTAAATGGTAAAATTTGATATATTTTTAATTTATTTTTGTTTATATTGTGTAAACGCAAATATTAATTAATTTTCTCATGGTCTACGCGACTCTTGTCTCTGCTTTTCATCTCTTTACCCCCAAAACACTAAAGTGATATCGCTGATGAAAAAGATGCGCACTGATGAAATTAATTGGTATTTATTTGCGGGCTTTGCAAAGTCATTTCGCCGGGTGGACGTGCACAGTATGCGTGTGTCGATTGCGGGAAAAGCTTTTATGTACTCATTCGCTCTCGGCCATACAAATAGTGATTGTTGGGTTGGCGTGATTACGCAAGAGACACAAGCGAGCACACACACACACATCTGTACGGCTGAGTGGGTGGGAAAAGGAAATAAACGCGAGTTCATCCGATATATAAATCTTGATCAAAATAAATCAAAGAACACAGATTGTCGTAAATTAGACCGAAAATGTGTCGTTCGGCCAGCTCGGCGCGCCGTGCCGCGGCCGCCACATAGCAGAACGAATGCGAACGAGCTGTGTGCGCCAGCACGCGTTACCGGGGAAAAACGAGCAGAAAATGAGAGAGGAAAATACTACATCCACACCACCACGGAGGCGGCGGCTACGGAGAGCTGGGCCAAAAGTGAAATGACAATATTTGCACCGCGCGCGTGTTGTGTGTCGCAGGGAGCGGCGGGGGTGGCTGGATGAAATTAAAAACGTGCTTAGTTCGTGTCGCACGCCCCATAAACCATCCGATGCCGGCCCGCTAATCAACTCGCCACACTCAACGCACACACGCGAAACGTTAATGCAACGTAATGCAATCTGGCGCTCGCGTTCTTCAGCAATCAGTCGCTTGTGCTCTCCTGCGACACGTCACATTGCCGCACAAAAGAGCGCTGATTATTTTCAAAGAAGAAAATTACAACCGAACACAACTTTTTTCTCTCTCCTGTTGCACTCGAGAACTGGAACTCGTTCTGCGTACCTATCGACAGCTTAATTCAACGGTGCGCGGTGCAATATGCTGCACTAAAATTATACGTAAATTATTGCCTCAAGATTAATTAACTTTTCAAGTAAATAAATCGATTGCAATAATTATGTTCTTGTTAATCACATGATAACATACCAGCAAAATGCCTAAACACATACAGTGTGTTTTTCCCCAGTATTTACCTGCGAAATTTAGGCTTGAGTGGAACATATGCGCACATTGTAATTGCCAGTAATAAAGAGTTAGGCAAATGCGCTCAATGCATGTATTTTATATTGAGTTAAAGGCGCATGCGAAAGGCAATAATAAAGTCTGTAATAAAGTATAATTAAAAGGAATTATTTTTAACACCGGGCAGCATGCATCGCGACTGCGAACACCCCGAGCTTAAAACGCGAGCGCATATACGATTTGTTATTTTGATTTATCAGAATAATTATTTAATAATGTACACTTATTGCAGTCGGCCAACGCGAACACTGCACACCTACGGCATGCAGTTGAATGCAGCATGCGCACTGATCGACTGGCCAGCCAGGTAAAGCGTATGCTAATACCCCTATTATATTCAGTGCTATATTGGAGAGTTTATTAGTTCGGACAGTGCTCCGGATTGTTATCCTCCTTCGTCGCGCGTCTCTCTGCGGAAGAAGAAGATGCCAAGCAACGTGCTCCACAAAGAAGCAGCATGCGGCAGGAAGGCGCACGATAAGGATGGAAGCGACGAGAAGAAGAACCTTCCAGGGTCGAGGTGAGAACCGATTATCCACCCACGAAGCGATGCTAAACGACTCAACTCGCTTTACTTTAGCTCGCGCTCGGCGCTGAATAATGATTACCTCTCTTCGTCATCATCATCAGCAACAAACGCGTTATGCTGCTTTGCATCTCGCGCTCTGCAATGAGTGAGTGAATAGCCATCTATCCATCTAAGCATCGTTCGTGAAACGCGATCGCACCTGAGGCGCATCACCGACCGACCTCCGTCGCTCTGAATTTCCAGGCCTTTAACACCACATTGTTTTCCACCATGCCGGAAAATGATAAAAGCGCGATTCAGCAATTGCAATTTGCTTGTTATGCTTCTTCCAAATGCATTGAAACTTGTCTCAAAGAAAATTCGAATTTTTGAATTTTGTTAATTCGCTCAGAAATTATTTCCACATTAATAATCACAACCTGAAACTGAAACCAGTCGAGTTGCTTCTCAGTAATTAGGCATTAAACCAATTAAAGGTTCGATCGAACGATCCAATTTTGAATGCTCATTTTTCACGAACAAAAAAAGAAAATTACATCCGACGCGAGAATGCTTATAGAGATTTTAACCCCACGAAAAGAATTTCTCGAAATTTTTCGAGCGTCCGACTCACAAATAATTATATCGAAAGATTTGAGTTTATAATTATAGACAATCAGTTTTCTCTCGTTTTATAAAATTTATCTCAATACAGGGTCTTTAACAACATCAACCATCACGACACCTAAACGAATCTCCAATAAAATCTAAAGCAGTTTTCCACAAACACTCGCATAATGATTAAACCAAAGCGAAACATGTTATTGTCTAAGAGCAAGCATGCAGTCTTTATTAATGCACGAATTAAATGCGCATCGACATGCATACGCGATGCTGCTCGCTTTACTTGCATTGCGAGGTGATAGTGGAACGATTGCCGAAAGGCGAATTCGTCGATCAAGAGAGCAAGAAGAGAGAATAAGTTGATTACGAGCAGAAGAAGACGATGAAGAAGTGAGCAAGCAAGGCGTATAGTAAATTATACACAGATTTTATCCGCGATCATTAAGATTATTAAGGGCGGCGCGGCCAGTCAGCCAGGTATTGTTCGACTTGATGTATCGCTCGACGAATGTTTGTTTGTCCCGTCCAAACTCTCTGTCTCTCCGCGGCCGCAATCGCAATCTACTAATGCATTCACCATTCAGTCGACTTTGACTTGACAGACTTGATTGTTTTAATATTGTTAATAACACTTGCTACGCGTCTATTCTCCACCGAGTCTCGAAACGAAAATATTTGTTTCATTGATTTTATTTACACTCGCTAATGGATTACATGCTCAGATTTCAGATTTGCTGGCTTTCACAAAAATTACCATACGCATACTTTTTATTCGGGCGGGATTCATTTCAAGTGCGGCGCAATGAAATTAAATGTAATTTTGTAATTAAATTGATGATGAATCAAGTGTTGATGTAAAATAACCGATGCGATGATTCTGCGTCATTGTGCGTTCGCGGCGACGAGGAGGAGAAGAAGAAGAGCAAAAGGGTCTCTTCTCTGGTTAGCGATCGAGCGACGCCATACAAAATGAGATAATTACATCGTGGCCATTTAATTGCGCTTAAAATTAGTCGGTAATAACCGGTAAGGAGAGCTTCTCGCGCGCGCACCGTCTGTCTGGCGCTCTCGTCGTCCTCGCTCCCAGAGACGGACCAAAACGGCCGTTTTTGGTACGAAAAATGCAGACGCTCATCGCCATCGCCATCGTCGCCGGATGGCAGCGCAACTCTGCACCTAGTAATTAGGCGCTGCAATTATTATCGCTGTGTGTTTAAAAACAGGGCTGCATCTCTCGCTGCGCCTGTTTAGAAATACAATGATGTCGAACGCCGAATCAAAGCTGCTGCTGCTGCCGCTGGTGCTGCTTCAACTTGACGACTCATTGGCGAGACATTGTGCACTCAAAAGGTGCCGACTAATTTCTTTTTCCACTTCTTTGTAACCAAAACGAAACGATGACTTCTTGACGAAAAAAAAAAGCCATACGAATTGTGAAATATTTAATACCAAAATATTGTGACACAGTCGATGGTAATAAATTCGTATAAATTTGTCAGAAAACTCTTTTCCTGATACTGCACTCGTAAAATTTAAATATTCAAATTCGAAATGAATTTATTATTCACCGCACTTAGGCGCGACTTGGATTAATTATGATGCATTTTACTAATTTCGTATTCAATTAACAATTTCCACATAATTTGAATGCGCGTTGAACGTGCCAGTTTGATTACTTTTTAAAGCAAAACGCTCAGCTCGAGTTGAAAATGTACAAAAGGTGTGGAAGGAAAGAAAGAAGTAAGCGAGAAAGCAAACGTATTTCTTCACGTTGAGGTTTTGTTGTTGATGTTGTTGTTGTTGTTATTGGTCTTTGGGCTTGGCTAAATAGCCATGTTACCAAAACAAATTTACATTAATTAGAATTAGTTGACTGGATTGAATAGACCATCAAAGTGTGTCCAACTTTATTGTATCGACAGCCAGCCAGCCAACGCAACGGTCGCGTGTTCTTTCTTTTTTTCCATCGTCTTCGTCCGATTGCATGCATGCATTTCACCGCTCACCCAAAAATTATTCCGGCGAGCGAACAATAAAATTTAATTAAACTTTAATTCATAATTTTCTGTACGTCGGGGTTCGCCGCAATTTGCATGAAAAATTGCCCATGTATTCGGCTAAATATTTTGGTGTCATTAATTAATTTACATATCGCTTTATAAGATGCGTAATTGCAACAAGCACGATGCGAGAGAGAGTGATGTATAAATGCATAAGCGTAATGGGCAAAAATGTTTTGAGGAATTTAATTAAACGATCCGGGTGTAAATATAAATTAAGCCGCGCGAAAGCCGCGAAGCAACACGTTGCATACAAATTGCGTCGTTATCATTTTTTCGGCCAACGAAGATGTTTTTCCGCCGCGCGTAATTTGCCGAATTGCTCTCTTTTCACTCTCCACCGCGCTCGCTACGTCGTCGTTTTTCAATTCTTCGTGTTTTGCGCGCGCTCGCGTTGTAATTAATTAATGAATTTCGCGGCTGGCAACTTTTTGCAGCGCACCCTCAACGCTGATGAAAAAAAGTGCGGGCGAACGCGAACAAGTTGGATTTTAAGTGCCCGAATGACATTGTAATTATGTTGGAGGGTGGATTTGGCGTACAACTTTCCACTTAAAACCGTCTTAAAACGCTTTTTTCGAGCGTTGCCGAGGGGAGAATTAAAAAGGCCGGCAAGCAAAAAAGAAGAAATTAATGCGCGCCTAACGACATTGTTTCCTTAATTATTCTTGCTTTTTGCGTGTTTCTTCTTTCCGCACCGCACCGCACCGCACCGCCTTCCCTTCCACCGTGTTGCTGTGCAAACAAGCAAATAAGCCGCACAAGTACGTTGCGTTTTCATCATCATGGAAGTTAATTGCAAATCCGCCCTGATTAATTTTTAATTCGATCAAAATTACACTGCTGCCTGCAACAAGAACTCGTCGGATGTATATTTGCTCAGCACACATGATGCCCAACTGGTCTTTGCCAACTGTTCTAATAATTCCCTAGCATAATTCTTATTATAGGCAATAAGTTATAACGAAGACGAAGAGATAATTGCCACCACCAAAGGCTTTCATGCACTTTTTTAAGGATGTTCCATGAAATACTCATTAAAACCAACGGAAACTTTCATACAATTGTTCAATATTTTATCCACGAATTTAAAAAAACTCTACTTCCTCAATTTGTTCAATTGTTTTTCATTTTCTTGATAAATTTCCCCATAAACTTAGGCATTGCGCGGAAAATGGTCAAGAAATTCCCACATTAAAATTTATAGTATGTAGTTTTGTGAGGTAAATAAGTAAATTATGACTGATATCATCATCCTCTCAACATAATAATCTATAACTCAACGTTATGCATTTAAAGAGCGTTTTCAGTAGTCGTAAAATATTCGTAAACTACATACAACAATGGATAACTTGGACAATTTCAATTACATCAGGCCTATTACAGGCTTTAATTAAATTTTCGTGGGAGGCTGGCAAGCATTACAATCAATCATATCAGCGTAATTCGAAAATGTTATCCAAAAATGGAAAAACAACGTAGGTAATACCAAAATCAAAATATTATCTTAAAATGCACGCGTTTTATGTAAAATCATTGTACATCTGCATAAGAGACCCGGCTTAAAATGAATAATTAACCAGCGAATGTAATTGCATTTTGCAATTCATGAGAGTTACATAAATTACTTTACAACAATCGATAATTTGGGCAATTTTAATTATATCAGACTCATTACCATAGTTGAATTAAATTGTCGTGGGTGGAGGAAGCATTAAATTTTGTAATTCAAGCCATCATCTCGACGCAATTCGTCAATGTTATGCAAAAACCATTACGATTATTAGAACGAAAAAAAAAACAGGGCAATAGCAGTATACGATGCAAAACACATCTCTTTCGAGTCGACGAACATAAAACGCTTTCGCCAATGTGGCACGCGTGTTTATTGCGCTTTGAGGTGCTTTCGCATTACAGCATACTACAGTGATGGTGCTCTGCGCAAACACTCAATACATATCCATTCGCAGCACACATGCAGATGATGATAGCAACGAGTGAAACGAATGAAAACGCAATTTGCAAATGGCTTGAGTGATATTCGTATCGCATTGGCGGCGAGCGACGCCGTTTTTAATAACTTAATAGGAAATCATTCATTTTATATCGGACAGAGCGGCATACCTATCTAGGCATCTAGCAGCTATGCGACATGTAAACGCACACATTCAGCCATTTCGTAACACATATAATGTTTGTTTATTATAATGCATTCACGGTTGCTTGCGTTCGGTCGCGTCAAAAATTTAATTGAAATTAATCTGCCACCTTCGCATGCGCACAGCTCCCTCATATTGCCAATTCGCATTGATTGCTTATTATTAAAACTTAGTTTAGCATGTAGTATTATAATAATCGTAAATGCCGAATCGTTGATTTGCTCGTTTAGCGTGCGCACGAAATGAATTTCCAATGCGCGCCCGATGGCCAATGCCCGATTGGACGCTGGAATAATAGCTACACACATATAATTGTTACAAGTCGCAAACGTTATAATCGTTTCCGTACGAGTTTAATTATTTGATTGATTAATGCAATAAATAAGGCATGCGTTTTTATGCATCTTAATAAATTTTCCGTTTCATTAAATGCACTTATTGGTTTTGCGCCGTTGTTGATTCGCGAATAACTTGCATGGCAAACGGCAATTCAGGCGCGAAACACGGCATGTTGTCCGCCAAAACGACTACACGCTCAACTGCCGTCCCATCTGTACGTCGTGTAGCCGTGCGGCTGGTATGCGTTTTGCCTCTCGTCGTACCTACTCCTGAAATTGCGCTGCGAGTCGAGTTGATAGTGTGCACTACCGACAACAAGCCGAACCGGCGAAACGTAAAGTCTCCTCGGCTTCGCAATTATAATCGAATTAAAATATGTATGTACCTAAGCCTTCCTTCCTTCGCACACTCACGCGCAATAAACATTTCTGCAAAACGAATCAAAGCAAGCACTTTCCTTCTAGCGCAATTGCGCGCCGTAATTGAAATGGCCGGTACGGCGTGAACTCACAACATGCCGTACAAATACAAATAATTGATAATAATGAATCGCAGCGCGCGTTCCATATAAATTACGAGCCGAATCGATGCGTGCGCACTCCGTCGACTAAGTGGAATTATGCGCTATCTTTCTTTGGATTCGCACAGCCTAAATCGAAACGACTGAGTCCTTCTTTCCTTGTATCTACATGCGACGCGAAACTCGAGCAAGCGCACACGCGGCGCGCTTAGAAACATTGAGCAGTGAGCGATTTTGCACCGAAGAGATGGCCATTAGAGGTGCGCACACGTTCGCGCTGCTATCGTCCTAATGCACCACATGCATTGCGCGTACATACGCCAAGTACATGGATGCATTCAAGTGCAGAGTGCACTTGCCCTCTTATTGCAGCATGCGCGCTTCTATTTGCTTCCAGCGCGCATCTCTCCTCTCCTCAGCCTTTCAATTTCGCTAATGACATTTCGTCGACTGTCACAACCAAGCGCACCACACCAACCAGCAGCCAACGATAGAAGAGAAGAGAGCGTGGAATGTGTGTGCTTGTTTGCTATTAAAATGTATAGAAAACATGTTAACAAGATGCTTCCTCTTCAATGTTACAAAAATGCCAAGTTCATTGAATCTACAACAATTGCAATAAATTTTACATAAAATGACATTTCTTGAAAGAAATTTTGGGTCATAGACATAACACTCATTCAATTAAAGGGGTTGATTCGATTAAGACGAATCGAGTCACAAAATATTCAAAATTTTGTATAAACCTAGTGTAATAATAGATGCCATCTGTAAAACGCGATTACAACTAAACTACCCCTTTAATAAAAAATACTGAGTGGGGTGGTAGATAAAGGGGTAGTGCTTGGAAATAATAGTTTCCCCTTAAATTCATAATGATAATTAATAACTATTTCTTAATGATTTAATCACCAATCCAATTCGCCTCAATCTGCCCTACATCCACGATTTATTCTAGAAAGTTTATCTAATTTAAGCATTCCTAATTAGCTAATTAATAATTCAATCCGTATGTAGCAACCATGACAGCAACGATTCATGCCCATTCTGTTCATAAAAGTTATCAAAGTTTCAATTGGTAATTTTAGGAATTCTTTTATTGATTGTAAGCGAAACGTAGTGCAGTTTAAAATATTCCAATTTTTTGCGTATTATTAGATGTCTTCGAACTGTACGAGAGACCGGAAGAGCCGCTTGTTGCATAACTACATCAAGTAGGTACATCGATTCGTTGGCGCGCGCGCGCGAGTTTACTCCCCAAAGAGTCTTTTCAATTTTCAATATTTCCCTACACAAGAAGCGCGCGCGCTCTTGATGTTTTATTCATTGCACTCAGCGCCATGTTGGGAGACTCAATCAGACAATCTCATCGGAATGCATGTGTGGCGGAACACTCGGCCGCCCCCAAGCAGACGAACACTACGCCGGATGCAAAACGTGCCGCCGGTTCCTGCCATCTCGCGTGCTTTTTCATTTATCCTGCGGGGCGCGCGCGCACGTGCGAAACAAATTTTGCAAGGACAATCGTCTAACAAGCCTCCTGACAATCATCGTAATGAATTTTTCTATCAAATCGATAAACAAATCGCATAAAACTTCAAGCCAGCAAGCCATTTTTTCGTACGATTGAAATAATAGAGATATTTCTATTGCAATCGCAATCGCAATTGCGCGACGCACGAGATAAGCGTGCAGTAATATTATAATTTCGTTGAATGCACATAAAGTCGACGTTTTATGATAAAATGTACGTTTTACGTCGATGCAACAAGTCGAAATATATAAAACCGAAATTTATACGCTCGTTCGCAATGGTGACATCGCAAAATGCATTCGCAACGAAGCGCATGCTGCTCATTTCTACTCACTTACTGCCATTGCACAACAACAACAACAACAACAACAACAAACCCTCTTAGAAAATCCTGTCAATTATAATTGGATTGAACGTGAAAAAATCATAAAAATATCAAATTAACTCGAACAATTTATGAAAAACGTGGCACTCTTTGCACGTGCATTGTTATTATTAAAACGTCGTAAAATCCCTTGAATAAATTCGCTGTTTATTTACTTTTGTTTATGCGTGCGTTGTGGCAAAAAGAGAAAAGAAGACGTTCAATAAACAATAATGAGAACACCTACACTCGACGTTGAAAGAGACACTACTATCTCGTAAAAGCTGCTCCTATATTTTATAAAATAAAATTATACAGAGCGTGTAAGTAAACAAAGTCGAATTATGAAAATATTCTGCTGGTTGGCTACGAGTATTGCTAATCAATGCAATACATAATTAATTTTTAATTCGTCTTACGTCAAATTCCACGTAGTGAACGGCTCCTGGCAATTCATTATTAATTAAATGAGCAATTGCAAAATTCAAGATTATTTGTTGCTTAATTCAACACGCATGCATATACGTACGTGTACGTGCTTATTGTTTGCAGGCGCAGATGCGATGTGGAATGAAATTTGTCAACGTAGTTAATTGCAAGCATTACGACAATGGCGATTGCGGCCGATTGGAAATAAATTAAATTTTTAAACACTAATTGGCATCGATTGCCGCTACGAATGGCAATCGTATGTCGAATGCAAAATAACAAACTTGTATTAAACGCATTATGAGTGCATCGAGCATGGCGCTGCTGCTGCTCGCATGCCCGATAGAAGCAAACACACATAAAGTAAAACGAGTAAAATACCTAACGACGATGAATAATAAAATATGTCGCATAATCGTTTCATTCTCTACTCGGCAAGTCGCTCCGCTGCGAACAGCTAAACTCACTAAACTAGTCGTACGTTTCTTCCAAGTCCTGTGTCTCCATAATGAGAGCACGACACTAATTTTCAATCCAACAAACAACAACGGCGACGACGACGACAACAACAACAAGAGCATAATATCTGTTGTTGTATTGTACACGCTCCATATGTGTGTTTGTGGTTATGTCATAACATTGCCTGTGTTGCATTGCTCATAACAATGAAATGTTGTTTCATTTGATTACTCAAGTCCGAATACTGTTTTCGGCTATACTGGCTGCAAAGAGATAAGTAACGCGTAGTGTTGTCATGTCGTGATATGACCGGAAAGAGAAACAATCAAACGTTTGTTGTTTCCCTGGAAGAAACTGGGCAAATCATTGCGATGCATTGCCCAAATACGTCAACAGTACGAACGACGTTTCAATAAACCGAAACTCGATGAGGCGGACCGCATACACAATGTTTATACACCGTCGTCCAATGTAATATTATTGCAGTAAACCAACATGTGAGTAGTGTGTGAGTACAGCGAGCAATTGCATAACCTATACGGACGTATGCAAATACACACACACGCACACACGATGCAGCTATGTACACAACGTGCAAATGCGATGCAATAATGAAATGCAATAAAACACTCACCTTTTAATGGTAGATCAAGATCGCTGCACCTGTTGTTGTTGGTCGGGCAATTGCAGTGTGTTGTTGTTGTTGTTGTTGTTCCATCACCCATGTATTCACCGCTAGCAAGCACTTGCATGTGTTTTGTTCCTACGATTACACGAGACGAACGCCCGACCGTGTGCACTTACTTATTCTCAATGTTCACTGCGACACATTCGCGTTATCAACACGTCGTTAACACTACCACACGATGGCAAATCACACGCGAAATTTAATTATTAATATGGAGCACTGTTGAACACTACTTGACTGCCTAGCACAAAGTAAACAAGCGAGGAGAGAAAAATGACATGATCAGCTGGCTGCGCAGTGATTCTGCGCATCTGGCTATGGCCACTTGCCTGTGCAAAAAGTAGAGGCCGCTGAACTAAACTACAAATCGAAAAATTTGAATATTCTGAAATTGCAGGGATTAGACTAAGGGATGAACTGCAAATAACAGAAAAATATGTACATATTATGATAAACTATGTAGTTTATTTGACTTTCATATACACTCACAAAATGAGAGGCGGCACAAGCCGTAGGATACAAACATTTACCTATTAATTATTATTATTAATATTCATTATTGATTCATCGTAATAATCATGTTTTTGTTGTTGTTGTTGTTGTTTTATCATTGTAATTCTTGATTTTTGAAAATATTTTGTGATGTGTGGAACTGAACTGGCGCTTGTTTCTTTCTCTTGTCATTACAATACATTTTACATTACAATTGGTTGTGTCTTATTCTCATTACATCTTGTTCTTGCTGTTCGCTTCATCAACAGTATTATAATCATTATCAAATCTGTTTGTGCTGTATATTAACAATGTTTAATTGCGATTCATTCTCAACGAATTTGGAGTTTTCCGAGCTGCTTAGTAGAGCTTTGAGTGTAAATGATATTTGAATGTAAAGGGAGGAAAACAATCCAATGTGTGCTTATTATATCTTGTTAGCGTGAAAATCAAATGCAATTAAATACCAAGTTGTTTAAAAAGCAAATAAACTGTCATCTTTGTTCAACAATAAATAAACAATTCAATTATCCCTTTTATCTCTTCTCGTTTGCAATATAATAATCAACAAAAAAGATGAAATTATTGTTATGTATTTTTGCTTGTACATTAATGCGCTAATATTTATTTATTCATTTCAGTGTTTTCGCATCGTCAATTCTCTCATACACACCGCGCAGTCGACTTAACTGTATAAATTAGTTATAAACTAAATAATTATATATACATCACAAAAAGAAGGTTTGTTTCTCTCTTCACGTTTCGCCTGTCACTTTGATTCGAGCGTTTTATAAAAAAATCATTTTCGTTTTGTTTCAAACGCAAAGCGCACAAGAATCAAACAACATTCGTCGATTGATTGGAAACAAAAGAAATGAACAAAACAAAACTGCTAAAGAAATTAATCGCTTCGCTATCTAAACATCCACTCCGATCGCCGTCGACAAAATAAATAATGTACAATAATAATTATAATAATATTAATAATAATATGTATATCTTTCTCATCTCTAATCTATTCAGATTCGTAAACTTATTCTAGGATCACTGTTTTTGTTTCAAAGTCTTACGCATAGCGTAAAAAATTATAATTACACACAAATAATAATAATAATAATAATAATAATATTAATAATTCATAATGATAATTAATATGTTCAAAGTAATGATCAAATATCATAGCATTTCTATTTTCGTTCTTCAACCGATTCTTTCACGTTTTGAACAAATAAATAATAAATGCTCCTGAAATTCTAGAATATTCTAGAAGAAAAAAAAAACTGTGAAACAAAGTGCGTTGCGTTCTTTTCTAGTTTCTTCGTCTCGTTAATATGTACAAAGATGCAACCGCATTTAATTGCCGTCTATCTCTTGTTTCTCAATTAGCGCCAATTGCGATTGATTGAATAATGTCGAAATAATTATAAATAATTTCTATACATATTATAAATGTTCCTTATCATTACTGGCTTTGTACACAATGTCTCTCTCTCTCTCTACGGACATTTCCGCTCTCCACCCATCAAACAAATAAAATAATTATTGTAACGTAAAGTAATTCTGTACAAGTGTGTGCTCGTAATAATTCGTGATAATTACAAATTCTAGTTATTCAATACAGTAATTAATCAATGCAACATTAATGAGTGTCGATGCTTCCACTTGCTTTGTATTTGTTTGTTTCTATCAAAATAATATATAAATAAAGATAACTGCACGCAGTAAACCAAAAAAATTGCTTTTCTTTTCTTCAATTTGTCATTTGTCATTAAATAAAAGGGTCCCGAAAATTATAAAATTCTGGTATATCCAGTAAAACAAATTCACTATAAAATATAAAATATACGGTGTGTTAAAATAAATAAAATAATGAAAAAATGCAAACAAATGGCATAAAACTTAAAAAATAAAATAAATGTAAAAGATAAGTAGTATGAAGAGTTAAGAGCACAAAGCTAGTAAGTAGTAAGAAGTTTATCATTGGTTAGTTTGAAGGATGCATCTTTGTAATATTAATTCAATAGTATTAGTAATTAAAGAGAGAATAAGTAATTAGTATTAGTATGCATGAGAGAAGTGATTTATCGTTTTTCTTAGTTGAGCAAATGATGAACTCGACATTTTTTGTTGTTCATTTCTTTTCCTAGCTGCTGTCGATAAAAGAGATATCTACTAATGCTATGTTAATAAACAACATTTGCATTAACAATTCATTTAAAGAATGCTTTCAAATAAACTGAAAAACGTTAACAACCAAGTAGTAGTAGTACAAACAAATGTCATATCGTCTGCATATGCACTAAAAATATTTCATAATTCTTATTATTGTTGTTATTTCTCGTGTTCATTCATTGTTTTGTCGTTTTGTTTACTCCAATAATAGTAATAAGTAAGTAAGTAATAATCTTGTAATAAAACATTTACACTTCATTTGTAAGATGTAAGTATAATTAGAGTGTTTTGTTATTTTGTAATAGTTTTCTCCTGGAATTTCGTTCATTATTAAAACTCGATTTGATTAAATTTGTTTAAAACTTTGCGATATGAAATGTATTAGGAACCACGTTTTTCGGACGCTTTTTCAAGTATTCTTTCTTTCGTTCTTTCTCTTGTGTGTTTTTGTTGTTAGTAAAAAGCTTGTTTCAACGTCCAGCAATTAGTAATTTTTCGCTTCAATTTACAAACGAATGAATGAGAAGGAAATTGTCTGAATTAAAATTGCGCATTGAATAAATACACACTGCCCTTACAATAATTAATAATGTAATAATATGAATAGTAATAATAATCGTGTAATACGTCTCAGAGGTGGCGGTTTTTTGTTAACATGATTTTTGTTTCTAGCTGTTTTTTTTTCTTCTTCTTTAGTTATTGAATGTCTGCTTGCTTGATTTTGTTTTTTGCAATATAATATTTCGTATTCAAATGTTTATAATGTGTACTTGACTCGTTCTTTCATCGGACGCCACGTGTCACATTCACTTAGCATTGCTAGGTATCATTTATACATCATGTGTGCGCACAAGGAGCACTTCCATTACGTGTGTGTTTTTTTCTTCTTCTTTGCCAAAGCGAGGGACTCATCAATTGATTGATTATCGATTATGCGATTTGCATTATTCTGTGATGTAATACACTAATATGCATTGCTTTAATTGAAAAAGCCATTAGCGTTGCTCACGACGCAAAAAAACATCAACGAAACAAAGCTGATGTTGTTGATGATTTTCATTGCTCTTCGCGCCCCGTATTTTAGATATGTTTTAAATGTTTCGCAACGCTAATAATTCGTTTCAAATTAATGCAATTGCACACGAGCTTAATTCGAACGCTGATTGATGAGTACAGACAGCAAAATGAATGGAAACACCCTTGAGTCGTCACAATAAACGTACAAACTTGTTCAACAATCACACTTAGTTCCAAATCAACTCACTAAAATGCGAGGCAGGTCATACCGAAGTATTTCCCAATTTGAGTTATTTTGGATACGTATATAATATATATATATTTTATATAATATAATATATCATATATAACCTATAGTTCTTTGTTATTCATCATTTGTTTCATTCATCATTTAAGTATTAGTTATTAGTTTAGTTTACCTTTAGTTTATTATTAGTTAGTTAGTATAATATATTTAAAATTTGTTTGCCCTTTTAAATATACCTTTTATCTACTAGCTATGCATTTTTTGTTTTCATTTTTTCATTACTTTTTCTTTCATTATCATCATCATATAATAATAATAATAATAATAATATATAATACGTACAATTGCCGGTGAAAACCAACGTTTTTTTAAAACATAACTATATTATTACTTAAACACCGTATCGATTATTAGTAATTAGTAGGAACCAATTTTTGCATGTGTTTTGCTGGCTTATTTCTTTTCTTTTTCTCTCGTCTCCCTCTCTTCGTCTTGCAAATGTTTCTTTACTTTATTTAATTAATTATTATTCACTTGACGCCATCTATGAACAGACGACGCGCGTTTTCTATATATACAAACAATTAATGCATATATAGAATTTAATAGTATAATGAATGTGTGTTATTCATGAAAAGCGATTTCGTTCTTTCGTTTCGTGCCTCCCGGAAAATCGATTAATGTTGTTTTATTATTAATGCATCTAATAATAAAATGTATGGAAAGAGATACACACACACACACACACACACGCATGCATGTGAGTGAAATCCAAAGCATTAATTGATTGATTGATATTGATTTGCGAGGCAAGGTAAGAAATGATTCCATGAAATTTCACATTTCTTTCGAGGTTAGTTTCACTCTTTTTGAACAACTGTTTCTTGGTTTGTTTGTCTGTTAGTGATAAAGAAAAGAAGACCAGCATTTTTTTGATATACATATACATTAATTCATCATCGAATTAGTTGTTTGTTTTGTTAATATATATATAAGTTTATTTATATATATATATATTAATTATTTTGTTAAATTGCAATTTCAACCGTGTGGAATTGCGCAGCAAAATTGCTTGAATTTGCACATATTCGCGTGTTTTGCCCGTCTCCACCATCAACCGCAAATCATCAATTTCGTTAATTTTACTTTGCCTTAATAACTTTATAATAATGTGTTTATCCATTATCAATAATAAGTAATAAAAGTATTTTATTATTATTTTTAATTAGTAATTTTTCTTGTAATAATTAAATATAATGAATAAAAAAGCACCCGCGCCTTTAGCGAGTCTGCAAAGTGTTTGAGGAACTAGGACGCGGGCGTTATAGGAACTTGTTTTACTGGGTCCGCGAGTTTTTCTTGTATCATGTTTTTTAGCAGTGCGTAGAATCAGAAAGAGTTTTGTTTCGTTCTCTTTCATTTTTTTTTGCATTTGCTTCCTCAAACCGGGGAATTACATGTAATGCGTGAATTCAATAGCCCAATATATAAGAAATTCAGCATTCATTTTCAGCTTGCAATTTTCAAACAATCACTGTTTGTTTGCTTGCTTGCTTGCTTGCTTGCTTGCTTGCTTGCTTTATTTGTTATGTGAAGACATCGAGGACCCTTTTGTTTTGTATTTTATTTAGTATTATAATGCATTGTTTTGCGCTTGCTGCACGAGTAATAGTTATCTTTCTTCAACGTTTGTTTCATCGTCTACTTCTCTATCTTCTTCTTCTCAACATGTCATTATTTTTTTCGGAGACTGCGTGCAGTATCTACACATATATCTCGATTTTAGGAACATTGTAGTCGCAGTTTGTTTGTTTTGTTTACTTTTCATTAAATTTATATTCATAGAAATGAGGAACTCTGGCGCTACCCTAGCTAGCCTAACTTATCATTTTGTTTGTTTTGTTATTAGTTTATAGTTTAATGAAGTTGCACAACGCATATTTGTATTGCGTTTTTGTAGTTTTGCTATCATCATTTATTCTTTATTTCATCATCTTTCAAATGTATATTCTGCCAGTGCGTTTACATCTCTCCTGGCATTCTATAAGTTTTATGTACATCTCTACCTAATATTTATATTCGTTTAATAACATTATCTGGATTTGTTCGTCACGTCATAATCTGATTGAGTTTTGTCATCTTTCAATCAATTATTTTCTTCTTGTCTTCGTCTCGTTTAGCATTGTTCTTGTGTGCTGCTTATGGTTGTGTATTAATTAGATAATAGTAAATATGATTGCAATTTGCCTTGATTCAACTGATCATCTTCATCATCTTAAGATATTCAAATATATTCAAATTATGTGTGTTTGCTTTCAGCTTAAAACATTTTTTTAATGTGTCATAGTAACTATACGTTGCGATAGGAATCATCGGACCCACTCTTTCTCATCATCATCATCTTCTTCTTCAACTTCTCTTCATCTTCATCGACTATACACAATAAATAACTACACTGACACACATTCTACGAGATAATGTTATGCATGTATATGTATAATATATTTTATTATATTTATATAACGTTTAAAAATAGATCAGCTGTAAATATATATATTCACTATTCTTCATTGCTTATTCATTTTTTGTATGTGTGTTGTTTTATCATGGGTTTTGATTGACTTCTTGGGTGTTTTGTTGGTTCAATGATGGCCAAGACGATATGTTGTTTGTATAATGCTAATAATAGATCATATTGGTTTGGTCACTTACCAATTCATCGGCTCAAACTGCGCCAAAGAAAATGCAGATTATCCAAATCGATTGCCGATCGTTTGCTTACTTTTTTTAGGAACTTTTTATCTCTTCATAATAATGGATTGCACAATTTACATCGTCAACAAATACAATCGATCTCTTGGCAGTTCAATTTTCTTGTGGATTAAATAAATAACAACGAAGCAACGATCCAGTCGATCCATGATACTTGGCTAACCTTTGGTAGAAGGTTGAGAGCGTCTTGTCGATCATTGAACGATACAAGAAGTGTATGGTGTGGTCTCATTGTCAATGCTAGAGCGACCTTGTTGTTCAGTGGCCGGCGCTGGTCAATGCCTGCGTGTTGACGTCGGTGGGTGCAAGGAAACGCCGCTTGGGTTCGGGTGGCTGTGCGAAGCTGTTGGAGTTGGAATCTATGCCGGTGCGAACCACTTCTGGTCCACTCTCTTGGGCAGCACGCGCCGCCAACAGGGTGATTTGATTCACGACATCCTCCATCTCGTGGCTGAGTGGCGATTCGGATGGCGGCGGCAGCACGCCTGGCTTGGTGGTGATATTGATAATATTCTGATGTGCGTCGCTTTCGCAGTGATTGCGCAGTTCGTGGATGGACTTGAACTTGTCCGTGCTGCACACCTTGCATTCGTAGCCGTTCTGCACGACGCGGAATGCACCGCGAGCCTCCAGAGTGCCAGCGAAGCATTGCCGCTGATGGGTCAGCAATGCGGATTCGCCGGCGAACGCGACGCGGCACTTCTTGCACACGAAACACACCTCGACGTCGACGTCGCGCGCGGGAAACTCCACGGGCCGCGTCCCGGCGTCGGACATGCGGATGGTGGTGACGCCCGGATCCGAGTCACCGGCGGCGATCTGCTCCATCACGCTGGCGGGCAGCGGCAGGAACGTCGGGCCCGCTGCGGTGTCTAGAAGCAGTCCTCCGGTTCGCCCTGCAAGCACAACAACGAAATCCAATAAGCATCCAGAGTATAAATAAAAGTCCATTAGAATCGACGGATATGCATCGAGCATCGGACGCGATAACAAACTCGTCAGATACATTAAGAGTGAACATTCTTCAAGCCATCGACCGCATACAGTCTGGTCCGGTCGCCCACAATGAATGCATGCTTGGCACTGAATTCGAATAAATCCACATCTCGCAATCGTCGTGTAGCATACCGTTGTAAGAAATTTGTATTGGAGTTCTCTTTTAGATTGATACTGATTAAATTGTAGTTAAAACTCGTCCCACTCAATCACGACCCGGACCCAGACCCCGCAACACCGCATAAAAGACAACAACGCCAACCACTCTTCCTCGTCTCACTCACGGCTGCTTCTTCATTCGCGCTCGGTGTGAAGGCGAGTATTAAAGGCGCGAGATACCCGATCATAAATTAATCGATTTACATTTTCAACTCTTCCATATACACAACAATGCGTTCTTTCTCCGTCCTCAACAAGTCCATGGTCAACACTTGAACGCCATAAATATTCAATGCCCACATGCGTGTGTAAAGTACCTACATACATATATCTCAAATATTCAAAGTGTTCACGTATTCTCTCCCGAAACAACACAGAAAAAAAGAATGCGAGAGACATTAAAATCTATAAAGTGAATGAAGCTGAACACTATAAAAGTTTGCGGTTTTGATTAAAAAATCTCATTCGGAAGGAATAATAAGCAAAAAAGCCAGTGGATGGAAAAACGAAGAAGGAATTGCGTCGGGGGAAAACATAAATTGCCTACTTTAATTGCATGCAGCCCAACGAAATCGTTGCCCTTATCAGCAGCGATATAGCTTGGCATAATAATGCGAAACCTGGTCGACTATAAAACGACGTCGACGACGACGAGAGGGAAGGTTTCTCTTCTTAAAATTTACTTTTGCGCTTCGCGAGTTATAATAGCATCCCTTGGCTGAAGGGACGAGGGTGGCGCGTTCGGGGAATGAATGGCGAACTTTTGCTTTTTTATATTGGCATTGAGATATGGATTTTGCTTCCGCGCTAGGCAATTTCTGCCTCCAGCGAGCGAGCGCCCTGCTGAATTATAAAATATCTTCAAGATGCACTCGCGCGTTCCTCCCCTCTCTCTCTCTCTCTCCTTCCTAATATTGAACATTTTCCGCATTTTCCATGCGGATTTAAATACCAAACAAAATACTAATATTTCATGCTCCTGAACAATAACGACCAAAAAAGGCAGAATTAAACTATGCTTCTAACTAAACAAGCAATATAATTACATAAATAAATACACAGTTAGTTTAGAATGTATGTACTTTAACAGTGCGCGAATAAATCCACGCTGCGTGCGTTCGTCTGTGGTTAATTTCGAATGCACGTTTATTTATTTATTAGATTAATGAGATGTCGTCGCGTCGCGCGTTGACGGAATTAGTTTTAGTTGGTAATCGTTTTGCGAAACCATACAGATTGGAATTAGGTCGGCGTTTGTTTCCACTCAGTGCAGCAATGCAGCTATTTTTTCCCTCACAAAGCACACACGTCACATTCATTGTCCGGCGTGTGTGCGCGCGCATGCAGCGCAGTTTAATTGGATTCAAGTAATTATGTATCACGAACGCGCGAGCGCTGAGCGTTTCGCGCTGGTTAATTACGTTTGCTTTTATTAAATTACTCCTTGAAAATCCTTGCTGGACACTCTATGGTCATTGATTTAATTAAGCCGACAGCAGCACACAACGAAAAATTTCTCTTACGTAAATGCAGCGCCGTACAACAAAACGCATGAAATGAAATTTATGGATTTCTTCTCGCCGTTTTCCGCGCGCAGCATTAAAGCTAAAATCAGTTTTATGATAAGACGTGCCAAAGTAATATGCTTACAGAGCATCTACATTTTAAAAGTTTAATCGTCAATAAAAATCAATACTTTATTTATGTATTTTGACCGAAGCTCGCAATAAATTTCGCAATAAACTCGCGAGAAGATGCTCTCTCTTCGGCGGTTGGGGATTTTTTACGCGTCCCTTTTTTTCCTCCATCGCGTTTTCGTTCGCGTTAACTTATTCGAAGCGAAGAGACACCCAGAGCGCGAGATAGAATTTAATTGCGTTGCCGGGTCGACAATGTACGCGCAGCTTTTGCGAAGAAGAAGAGACCCTCTCGTTGGGCAATTCCATCAAAAACGAGCGAGCGCGCTCCAAGCAATTGAAGCGTGCGTGTATGTGCGCGCGCGCGCCTTGAAAGCTTTATTCTGTCGTGTATGCTTATTTTCGCTCTTTTTGCGCGTCTCCTTCACAACTCATATGCAAATTGACAATTTATTCAAGCACTCCGCTCTGCGCGCATGCGCGTAACGTAATTATTCCTACGCGATTTTGTTCATCATATTCTTCTCTCGCCTGATGATGAATTAAATTAATCAAAGAGGACGACACTTTGGAGTCCGCGTTTGACAAACAGGAAGAGTGGACGGACATGACGTCATCCGCCGTCATTCTAATTACCGCATTGTGTGAACACTGCGCAGTGCACACAATGCGTGCGGTGCGCGCACTTGACAACAATGTGTAATTAGTAACTTAATAGGGATACAGTAGTTAAAATAATTACCGTTTTACACGGGCAATTGTTCGCGTTTGTTTTGTACGCCACGAAGCGTTTATTTCATTCATTTATAATGCGCTTCAACTAACCGAGCAAAAGGCGTTAGAGTCGTTTGTTCGTACATAGCCCTTCTTCTTCTTCCTCATCGTCTTCTCAAGAAGTAGGCGCGCAAGTGTTATTAATTATTCCGCACGCGCAGCACTTCGTGGAAGAGGAAGTGATGTAAAGCGACGACTTGTGTAATTAAACCCTTCCTCTCTAACCCTTGACGGCTAATGAGTGCGCAACAAGTGTGAAAAAGGGTGACGTAACGCAAATGAAGATAACACGATCATGATGATGATGATGACAATTAAGCTCGCTTTACACAAATGAATAATAAGCGCACTGAGTTAATAAGGAAATCTTCGTTCGTAATTATTCCGCCCTCGTAATTTCCATAATGCTCGCATTAAAAGTTTTGTTCTTGACAACTCGGCGTTGAACGAGACAAACAAGCTGTTTTTCAACTCTTGATGATTTCCTCATAAAATGTGATTATAACATTAAAAAGTTTAATCACATCCTGCATGGAGAATTAAAGCGTATTAAATAATTAAATTGCAATTAGCGTGTGGATATTAGCAACAGAATTGTGTGTCGTATGACAGAAATCATTACGTTTTGTAATTTGCATCAAATTAAATGGCGAATCTTGCATTCGACACGCACTGTGTTTGCTTCGCATCCTTACGCTGTCAAAGATGAGTTTGCTGGAGGGGTTGAAAAAAAATTCGTCATCAGCGCGAATGACGTGAATACGCAATCAGCAATCGATATCTTTAAACTCGCGGACGCGTGCGAGGAACGTAAAAAACAGTCAGTGTGTTTACCCCCTCGTATTGCAAGGGATGTGTACGTGCACGTAAATTCCACCCCCAGAGAAATGCGTCGGTGTGTGTGTGTGTGTGTATGTGTGGGTATATGCTGTGCGTAAAGATTTTTTATTTTCCGAGGGGGTGCCACTCGCATTCGCGTGACTCATTTTTTTTCTTTTCGGCTAAGGGCGGCCTTATTAAAGGGGGTGAATATCTGCACATAAAAAATGCAGCCCCTGCGGCGCAAGAAAAAATTGTACGCAGAGAGACGCAATGAGTGGATTTTTAATCGAAATTTCCAGGCCGCGAAGACCACCACCACCACTTTGTTGTTGTGGATGCAATCCTGATAATAATAACGCATAAGAAGACATAGACAGAGATGGGGTGGTTAAAAAACTAATGCCCTGAAGCACATAGATTGTAATTTCGTCATATTAAGATGTTCTTCTTCTTCATTTTTTGCGCGCGCAGTTCGATGGCATTGTTTTTTACGTTTCTAAAGCAGATTGAGAAAGAGCAAACAAGCAAAAAAGCGACACAAATGTGAATGCACTGTTATCATAAAAAGAAAACAAACCAAAAAAAAAAAAGGAGAAAGCATTGATTTCTGACCCTGATTAAGCTCTCATGCCCCATAAGTATTGATTTGTATTTTTACTGACCTTTGAAATAGAGGCCAGTATTGGTCCATAGTCGCATTGTGACGAATTGTATTCTGAAAGATTGAAAAAACAAAAATAATTTTAACACAAATCGATTTCGTTTCAGGGGAAATTTGTGTATTGTGCTCCTATATTGTTGTTTTTCAGAACATATCCGCGAATCAATTTTGCCAATCAGCCAATCGCGACGCGGCCAGCGAGAGAAGAAGGAGGAAGTGCTAATCAGGGTCGAAAAATATCCCTTTCTGTTTTCTCATCATTGGAGGAAGAAGAAGAAAAATCATCCAAACAAAAAGCCAAAGAAGAACGAAATGAATCCAAAAAAAAATCAACAAAATTTATTAATGAATGTTAAACAGCACCACCACAAAACCAACAAGAAACCCAACAACAACAACAAAAAAGAGGCAAACAAATCGTCTTGTTACACAATCAAAGATAAAATGCTAAAAATGCTACCAAAAAAAAATTGTAGATATGTAGAGTGAGTGTATGTGTGTTTGTTTCACTTTTTTCTTTTCGCCAATGTTGACGTCGTTGGTGCCACTCGGTGCTGGCCGAATTTATATTTAAATATCGCATGATTAACAAATATTAAATAAAAACATTTTCTTAGTCGCGATGCCTTTCTCGATAATTTACTTTTTATTGCTAATCTATATTCCTCTTCCTCTTCTTCTTCTTCTTGCTGCCCCCGAAATTGCAGATTTGACACGCAATGCATATTTATTTCCTGCTTGCTTATGCATGGTCAATGCAACACAAGTACTAAACCGGATGTCAACTCGATTCATTTAAGTCATTCACCGTGTGCGCGCAGCACCATCACATTATGAGGGTTCGTTTGTGAAGCTTTCGGCTAATTTGTAACACCAATTTCAATTCCAGGTAGTTGCTATTCCAACGAAATGAAACGCAATGAAATGAATGAATGAATCAACACACAACCCGGCCGGCCATCATTCGACGAATGTGAATGAGAACAATGCGCCCAAGAAGAAGAAGAAGAACGAAGCGAAACGATTCATTTGTTGGACGAACTTATATGAAATAACATGGAAAAATAAATCTAAAAATACGCATCATATACGGTACGTGCGCATCCATCAGCGATGTGTCTCGTATTTTTCTATTTCTTGGACGTCTCTCTTTCTGGGGGCTGTCGTGTGATAAATGCATTCGTAACAATTGTATCGCGGAAACAATGCGCGCCTCATCGGAATTCGTGCGTAAACAGAGAAAATTTTAATCCCCAGCCGAAAATGAAAATACGACCAACAAAAACACGAATGCCCTTTGATCTGCTCAAGGGGATTGGATATATTCGTCGTTCGTTCGTTAGAAAAATATATTCGTTTTGCTACTCATTCTCATTCCCAGTCTCTGCTCGTTTTTTGCTCGTTTAGTTGGTGAAGCTTTAGAAATTGTAATAAATGCACATAGTAAACGCGTCGTCTCCCGTTCGGTTTTTAAGTTTCAGCCGATAGAGTCAAGTGAATATCATCGAGCAAAACGCGACTCAGTTAAGAAACATGATTTTAAATGACCAAACTTAACCAATAATTTAACTCTATAAAAACTGGTATCATTGTTCTGCGGCTATAAATTTTAACTTTCCACATTAAATCCTTTTCAATTCGACGTCGTCTTCGTCTTCTCTCTATGTGTTCATGCGCGTCGCGTGGTGGTCGTTTTTTTCCGTTTCATTTCGTTTCGCTGCTGCTGCTGCTGCTCAAGCTCAAATGTTTCACCGAAATTTCACTCGCCATAAAAGACGAGAATCCCAAGTCTAAGCATTTCTTTATATTCAAATGAGCCACACATTCTTATCATCATCCACCCAGAAAACGAGCAAATAAAAGAGACAAGGAACCGAGGACCGAAAAGAAAACTAATCGATTAAATTCCTGCTTAAACTTCTTCAGTTTCACTTTTTGGCTCACAATAATTCATCATCCGTTTACAACAAACTGCTAGCTCAGATGACACCGACCACGAAAGACGGCGGGAGGTCGCTTCAAAGAAGAAGGGTTTTTCATTCGCTAGAGGAAATTAATGAAAATGAAGAAAGCTGCTTAAGGGTGACATTGAAATTCAGCGCATGTTAAACGCGTCGTCCGCGTGTTAAAGTGTTTATTTTAATTTTGAAACGTGCACCAGGTATATTAGAACCTCTAAAAACGATGGATGAACAAAATAAGAAAGAAAACAAGATGTACAAAAGACTTGGAAGCCTTTTGTCCTTACATCGTGTGGGTGCTTGCTTGCTTACTTATTTCTCAGGTAGTGCTAAGCAAAAATGAGGAATGCATCACGCGCTTTTATCTACGAATCAATTTCAAACAAACATATTAAACTTATTTATTTTGTGCACGCATTCGTCGTTTTGACGACGACTTGACGAATTATGCATTTTTCTTTCATTCCCTCCGTAGCAATGGAAAATTTTGTTGAAATACTGTCATCATAAAAAGGTGGCGGATGGTCGAAACGTGCGAGTAAATAGTGAAACGAAAACGATTCATCATCAATTACCGTTTTGTTATTTCGTTGCATTACGTTCATAAGCAAAACCAGAAGCATGCCAAACAATACACAGCTGTGCTTTGAGCGTATTTCTCATTCATTATGAATCAATATAATTTACCTACAGACTGTTCGTTTGGCCGCATAGCATAGGGTGTACACTCAAATTACCAGCTGAAGAAATTAAGCCAACGCCAAATGACATTAAGCGGCACCCTGTGTACGGAGAAAGCTCGAACGGATGATTATTAGGGAGAGAAAAGCGATCGATCGCTAGGCAAAATGTATCGATACCGCCGCGTGCGTTCATTTAAGCCGCCCCGATGGGACAACGCGCGGACGGGGTTGAAACGCTTTGTTATCCATTGTCGCATATACACGTACAACGTCTGTTTGTGATTCCCCATTAACGCTGCTGCTTGCTGCTGCCGCTACCGCGAAAAAAGATCTCATTTTCGGTACATCCATGCAAAAATCCCTTCGATGCCCTTTTTCGAGCCGCCTGCCTAACTACGTATTGTATTATGAATGATTAATGGGTTAGAAGAAGCCCGATATTCGGGAATTAATATTAAAAGTATTTTTTATGTATTCCACCCCAACGAAACTCCACCATCACCATCACCACGAGAAACTTAAAAGACGCTCCACTCTCTCTGGCCCAGAGAGGAAAATATAAATTTAATGTAATCGTGCACGGCGCATTGCATTTTCCAACAATGAAATCACTTTATGTTCGGGAAACGAGAAAAAAGGGGTCGCACTTTGATATTTTAGACGCTACAAATACGAAATGCAAGTTTGAAACCCTAAAAATTCTATGAATACAAATTCCATCCCTTGGTTTTAAATGTTCATTGCATTTCGTAAATCTAAAATGATTCAGTAATAATACCGTGTGCAAATGCATGTAATACAAAAGCAATTTATATGGTTATAACTCATCGATTATTGTCAATGGAATAATTTCAATATTCACTCGTCGCGTGCAATTTGCACATGCGAAATGAAATATTCCGTATAAATGCTCGTAATGAATTGAAATCCATTATGGCAAATCTATGCTCAATGCGTACACTCACTCGGTGGCGGTTTGAATTATCAGCAAAATACTTTTATGGCATTGTTTACTCTTAGTCTGCCAGGAATTGCTAATCCGAATATAGGCCCCCAAAATGCTGAGAAGATTAAAACCCCCCCAGAAAAGCACATTTATTTCTTTTTTGTTCATTTCAATTTCTGTGCGCCGAGCACGCGGCTGCTTCTACATAACTTGCCAACAATAAGGCAAGCATTCAGGTTATACCTGAACTTTACTGCTTTCGACTTTATTATATTACCAAATGGCCTAAAATATTAAATGAATTTTAATCTTATTCCTAACGTATTTCTCAGTTTACTACTGCCAACGCAACGGCCAATTCGTAATCCTTGTTCAAAGCTAAATTTTGACCAGTTTTAAATCACTTTATTACTTTAGGTATCCCATATAATTTAACGAAATATTTAATTAAAGCACGTTTCTCATAAAAGCAGCACGGTAAAGATTTCATAAATTTGCAATTCAATATGTTGAAGATGAAAATTTCAATATTTAATTACGAAAAAGAGTCACAGCGTGAATTCAATAAGGTGCACATCAATCACGTCCTGGCTCTCTCTGAGACAAGAAGAGCGGAGCGGAGCGCACATCGTTCATATTCAAAAACATTAAAAATGAAACCGAAAAAATGCGGTAGCTAAATTTGTTAAGACAGTCGCGCGCTTTCCGCTATGTTGGATGATTAAATCATTCGGTTAGTTAGGCAGAAGCAGACACGTCTCGTTCGCGTTCTTAATTCAAACACCAGCTCGCTTAACTACTTGACTGAGCTTGCTGCTGATGCTGCTGCTGCTGCTGCCTCTCAGTATGCGTGCGCTTGAAAAAGATGATGATGAGCTCATAGCTGGAGGCGAAAAGCCCCCGAAGAAGCAGCAGCAACAGCAACGCATCGAAAATCGTATGAGTGAATACAACGAAAACGTATTAAGACTTTATTGATTGATTAACGCTAGAGAGGTTTTGTGTGCTTGGAACCCCTTCGTGCAACGCACTAAAAAGCGGCGGCAGCCCGAAATCGAACGGGCGCGCACGCCGAGCGTAAAGAAGAATAATAATGCGAGGGTGCATAATGTATTAGACAAATAAATTGGAACGGCATAAATTATTAAGATTATTTAAATTCCCCGTTTCCCCGTAAATGCACTTCTTTTAATGTGCTTTTCGTGCGTGGCGCGCAAAGATTCGGGGGATGCGCTCATAAAATATTCCACTTTTAAGCTAAAGATAAGTTTGCTCAATGGCTGACTACACCCTACAAAAGAAAAAAAAACGAACGTCGGGTGTGTTGTTGCGTTTCGCGAATAAGGGAAGGACGCCGAGTTGTTTATCTCGTGCGCTTTTTGGGACCGCGTCAACTACTCGCATGGTGTCATCGTTTTCATCTCTTTTCCAAGCTTCCGTTTCCGTGCGAGCAGTGGAAATATATTCCGGCGAAATGCCACCCCCCGGGCTAAGTATCGCCATTTCTTTAAATCGCTTTAAATTGTCTCTAAAATAAATCGAATCGGCGAACGCGATGGAATTGTCAGTGAGGCGGAGGACGAAAAGCGTCACAAAAAAGCGGGGGCGCGCATTGTGCTCATTCGTTTTCGCGCGAATGTGAATGTGAATGTGTTTTGTATAATACACGCATGAGGTATCCATCTTTCTATATCGGAAACGTTTCGTAAAGAAGAAATCCAACTTTAGTAGGGAAGAAAAAATACCATCGCGCCCGCCAATACATTGCGGTGTGCAATAAACCATTCGGCGAACTGCCGAAGAATGTGTGGCATCGCCATCAGCGCATAGCTAAGCAGAATTATGACTTGTTATGGGCGCGTCGCGCGCACCAAACACATTTTCGCCCGTTATCACGCGCCTAACGGCGGCAATTTTACTGATTTCGTCATATTTATGTGCGTCTAGATGTCGTCTCGCAATGTGCACCCCCCAACCCCCAAAGTACTTATTATTACTCGCTGTATGATATAAGAGAGAAGAAAAAAGAGTGTGCGCCCGCGCCTTAATTTTCCTCGGCGAGCACAAATTTAATTTGTAATCAAGCACGAACGCCGACGCCCGGGCGTGAGATTGCCACCACCAGTCTGCCGCCTCCGCATTCGTGCGCAAGTCGCATCCGACGCCGCCCCCAATATACACCTAAAACCTCCACCAATTAGCTCGAATGCAGAGACAACTAATAGAGATAGCTGCGTGGATTCGTCCGGGCGACGCCAAATTAGAGACGCCGTCGTCGTCGTCGTCGCCCGCGCCGCCTCCGCCCGGAATTACATAATTATACGTTCGTCAGCGTCGCATTGGCGCAGCGGCAAATGAAATTTCTTATTTATTAAAGCACTTCTTTTTCCCTTTTTCCTCTTCTTTCCTTCATTTTCGTCTTTTGTGCATTTCACGTCTCGTACGAATGAGATCACGTTCCAAGTGAACGAAAAAAAGCATACTCACACACTCGCATTTACCAGAAGGCCGCCTAAATAATTAATAAAAGTGCGCCGCCGTCTTTTGTATTTTATATGAAATACGCTACAGCTCATTCTTCATTTCTGATGAAAGTCAACGAACGTCAGACCCAGCAGCGAGGGGTGCGCGCGCGCGCGCGATATTTAATTAAATTAATTTTTCAACTTATGATCGATGACTTGGCGAAAATTCTACAACACGTCAATTTCTCTCCTTCTTCCTCACTCGGTGGCTTTATTGCTTGCATGAGAGCGGGATAATTATCATGACTTTCTGCAATTTCGAAAGATCATCATCAGCTACCGTTTTTTGCCTTGGAAAACCGATAATCTGCGAACGCGAAAAAAGCTCGATAGCTGCTGGCTGGTGGTGCTCGTCTTCGTCGCATCAATCAGCGATTCGTATCGATCTTTCTATATGTGTGTTGTCGCAACGCCCGCTGGGGAAGACTGACGATGACGATGAAGATGAGAATGAAGACAAAGATGCGCGTTGCAAGAGTGGAATCATCAAACAGTAGTAGTCTCTCGCGCCCGCGCGTCCTTCGCGTGTATCTATGCGAAATTCGAGCGAGCGTCTATCTTGATATAAAGCTTGTCAGCCATCAATAACGCGCGCCGTGCTGCCATCGGCGGGCGCGCATCGAGTGGAAGAGGGACGCGACGCGAGCGAGGTAATATTGACTTTGAATTGCAAAAATTTACAATTCGTATTGGCGCACATGCACGGCGCGCGTCGCCGTCTTCGTCGTCGCGGAGGAGGAAAGAGTGGTCCAAACACCCATTGGAAATTGCAAATTTTTTTCCAGCGTGATCCGAATTTCAATGGGTCGTAAATTTGAATCGGCGAATGTGAGAGACGGAGCGAGCGCAGCGGCAAACACATACACTCGCGCGTCTTGAAAAAACCCCAAGCGCACGAAATGAAAAATATCCTTGATTCGCACTGCTAGCGAAGAGGGCGCTATTTCTATTCACCCCGCATTGCACACAATTTTATTCAACTCGATTACCACTACTTGAGCATAAATACACCCTCTTTTTTTATTTTTGTCAAAGCACTGCTGCTGCTTGGAAGAAATAACCAATCAATAATTAAAAGAGCTCCTCTTCTTCCTCCTAATGTTTGTCTCGCTTTTTATGCTGTTTGTACGCGAATTGAAAAAAGAGGACGATGAGTGTGTGGATTCTGGGCGTGTATGAATTGAATGCGTACGTTTTTGCAAAACGAAAGCAACAAAAGTACAACATACACAACTCTTGTTTCTATAGCTACCAGAATACGCTCGGTTTCATTGGCGAGTGTCGCGAAGAGAAGGCGCGACGACGAAGCGCAAGAAACGCATTATTGTGCAAGTACACCAGCAGCAGCAACTACGACTATTCTTCTTCGTCATTATCATCGCTTTTTGCACGGTTCCAGCCAACTTCCATGCTCGCGCACGTCTGCCAATGACCAATGGTAAACTCTCTCTCGTCTTCATTGTACCTCGCTGCACATGCACAAGTTTCCAGAAAGGTATTTCACATTTTACAAACACCTCACCTTTTAATCTGGTAGCGTACCATCGAGGGGATCGTAATAAGCAAACGGAACGAATAATATGACCAGGTGTGGTGTGGTGCGGTGTAATGTTGTCCCTCGTGTGTTTCAAGTCCGAGGAGTAGCAAATGCCGAAGAAAGACACGTCGGATGACAATGTAATGCGTACAAGAAGGGAAGGTAAAGCATGTTGTTTAGTTTTTGGCACAACTAACTCATCAGGTAAGCGAGGCGAGAGATCACTTATCATTATATTATTACCGGTCCCCGGAAAGCACTAGACAAAAACAGCTGCGACCAGTTTTCGGTACTAAATGAATGCACACGAAGCAAGGCAAGTTCAAAGAAATGCTAAGACTATGTAACTGTTGCCAAGAAACGCGCTAAAACGACACGAAGGTGAGTCAGAAAACAAACACAGCCTGTGGGTCCTAAACTAACCCAAAATCGTGAAGGGCAAATATTGTTTTGAACATACATATTCGTATTTTTCAATTTCAATACAGCGAACGGCCGCCGAGCTCAAAAGGTGAGGAAGCAATTGTTCTCTTCCGAGACAATAGGAACTAAACTGAAAGGCCAAAGATGTAAAAAATAACAGACGAAGACCAAGAAGAAGAAGAAGAAGAAGAACGTTCTCGTTCCGGGCAATTAGCAGCTCGCGCTTTTTAATTCGCTTCAGCCAGCCAACCAAGTGAAAGCATATGGCGTGTACAAAAAGTACGCAAGACGTTTATGAGAAATGTACGAAGAATAAAAAACAAAAGGTGTAAGCAACAATGGCTTTATATTGTGCAATGCTCATGTACGATCAAGTTCTGACATTGTGTCAATTAATTTACTGTTTCGTTGCGCGTTGGTTTACATTGGTCTAGAACGCGACATATGGCGTGAGACAATTTTTCCTCTTTGGAAACCCTTGTTATTATGACGACGATGATGATTGTGTATCGATGAAAAATAAATCGTAATCAGTTGCGGCGATGCGTGCACGTACCCTCTCTCTACATACTTATTGTACCTACAGATAGATCGATTCAAGAGGGACTGACTCTCTCCTCTATCGAATGCGCGTTATTGTTGTATCCGAAAAGGTATCACCTCGTCCTCGTTGACGAGAATATAAGGAAAACGCCATTGTGAAATGCGTTTAGCTACGGTTGCATTACGCTCAATGTGCCCGCGCGTCTTTTGTTCTTTGGTTCGCCGGCAAATGGCGAAGGAAGGCGCATTCTGCCTTTATATTTGCAATTGCAGAACGAACCGCATTAATAATGCGTTTTAATACGGACGCACACGATGTTCGCACGTATGCCGGCTGGGTTAGCGGTGGTGGAGGCGGAGGTGGCGGCTGCCATCGCGGACAATGAAGAATTAGTTCATTTACGGCGAAATAAAGTTTTATCTTTTTCCACGGGGCGCTCGCGCGATATTCTGAAACTGCAAAGGGGACGTGCGCCATATATTATTGACTGCTGCTGCCGGCGATGGTGGTGGCGGCGAAATTGAGCGCTGCTTCGGAGGCGAGCGCACCACACACAACCACATTACGAATTCATATGAGAAACACAAGGGGGACTTGAAATATTAATCCATATTTCTCATTTTTCCGTGGAAAACAATTCATGTGCGCTATGAACCCCAAACAAAACCACGGCGCGCTGCGTTCCTGCCTGCGTTCGAAACACATTCATTCATTTCGCTCGCGCGTAGATTCGCCATAATGTCTCATTTTCGCAATTTTCTTCGTTTCGCCGAGAGTTCACTGACTCGCGAGCGTCCTGCTTTTGTGCGCTTGTGTGTCGGCGTGTGATTTAATGTTAGAAAAGAGTTTTGCAAGGGACTTACCATTGCCGCCGAACATCGGATGGTGAAGGAACTGGTTCTGCGCGTTGCCGAAGTTGGCGCTGCTGCCCAAGGCGTACAACTGCTGGAAGAGGGCCTCCTGGTTGTTCTCGTCGTTCTCGGACTTGACGGCGGCGGCGGCCATCTGCATGCCGGCCATTTGGAGGAGCTGCAGGTGGGTGTTGTTGTTCAGCGCCTGTTGTGGATTCGTCGTCGAGTCGGCAGACACAGAGGCGCCCGGAATTGGCGGCACGGTGAACTCGGTAGCACTGTCATTCATCACATCTTTAAGACCGGAACTTTCGAGGTGCGCCTTAACGTTGGCAATATGACTCTTGGTGAAGATATGGTCTTGAATCGAGTACTTGTGCGTGTATTTGAAATTACAGAATCTGCAATCGTCTGGCAGGGCTGCGCTGGCGTTCTCCGAATCTGTATTGCCCAACACTTTCTGGAGGGCGATCTTGCCTTTCTTCTCTTTGGCCCTTGCATTTTGGAACCACACTTGCACGACGCGTTTCGGGAGTCCAATTTCGCGGCCGAGCATCTCACATTCGGCCATCGTTGGCGTCTTGTAGTCGGTGAAGAGCAACTTCATGACTTTCACTTGTACGGCTGACATTTGGGTGCGAAATCGCTTGCTCGATGAATTCGATGCATTACCTTGTCGGCTGCCTCCCTGATTGTTCAGACTCTGCGTGCTACTCGCCGGCGACGTTGGATTACTCTCGTCGTCCATGAACTCTGCCGTCTCCGACATGGAGTCGCTGCGCTCGTCGCACAAGGAGCGCTCGCTCAGATCGGTGAGGGGCCCTGGATCACACAAACTGCGTTCATGGTCCATGTTCACCTTCATTGGACGCGATAGATCTACGGGTTTAGATAAATCTAAAGGGATCTCACCACCGCCTCCTCCTCCTTCCTCCTTGACACTCTTAATTTCGCTCTTATCGCCGTTGGACGCGTGAGCCTGCAATTCGCTGATGTACCGCTTCATGCTCTCTTCGTAATACTTCTTGATGGAGTTCTCCATGTCCGGGTGCAGGTTGGGGAACAGTGGTGGCATCATGTTGGGTGCCGGTCCGAATTTATTATCACCACCCGAACTTAAGCTCGGTGATGATTCCAGACTGGCTTCTTCGTCAGGCAGCGCATCAATGTTGATTTCACCACGAGCGCATTGATCTGCATGTTTGGTTGTTAGATGAGACTCAAGCGCTGACTTCACTTTGAACAATGCCGGACAGAATGGACACCGCTTATTAATCACTTGGGCATGCGCACGAAATTGCCCTTTTCGCTCCCGTGCGCGAGTGTTCTGAAACCACACTTGTACAACACGCTTTTTCAGTCCAACTTCTCTCGCGATATTCTCAAGCATTTTCCGTGACGGGTTGCTCTCAATCTGATATTTCTGATACAAGTAATCCAATTGTTCTGGCAGAATTGTGGTGCGCAATCTCTTATCTTTAGGCTGATCCGAAACGTCACTTTCACCGTCATACTCCTCCAATTTTCGCTTTTGCGCTGTTACGTTATTCAACATATTAATCAGCGGTATTGGTATTGGCGAAGCGGACTTATCACTGGACAAATCCGTTACTCCGAGATTCGCATTCAATTGCTGGAGTTGTGCATGCTGTTGTAAAATGCCAAAGGGTGAATCCGGTGGATACGAGGGGAACAGGGTTGGATTCATTATATGCACCAATTGATGTTCCCTCCATAAGTCAAATCTTTGAAAAACTAAATTGCACTTGTCGCACTGAAATGTACCATCCTGCTTGGAATCAACTGGTGATTCGGCCGGCGATGGTGGTCGTGTGTTGTGCCCACTGGGTGTTGGTGTTGTGGGTGGGTTTGGTAAGCTGGGACTCTGTGAAGGGCCCTGTGATTGCTGCGCGTTTGGTGTTTGTGGTTGCGCATTCTGCTCAATGATCGTACTTGAATTGGAATCCTCCGAACTGAGAACAGCAGCAATTTGCGCGGCGGCAGCTTGCGCTTGCGCTGAACGCTTGGCGTCTTCTTCCTTAAAACAATGCGTTTTCTGATGACGAATCAATTCATAGTATCTTTGGAATACCAACAAGCACTTCTTGCATTGGTAATTTAGACCTGGCGTTCGCTGAAAGCGATTCGCACCCGCCTCCGCTGTGGGTTCCGCCATTCCTGGACTTGGCTCTGCCGCCGGCTGATTTTCGTATACTTTGCGTGCCTTCTGCCGCGCATTTTGGAACCACACTACGATCACGCGCGGACTTAAACTGAGTAGTTTGGAAAGATATTCCAAGTCGTCGTCTTTCGGATACGCGTTGTTCTCAAAGAACTCTTGTAGCACTTTGATCTGATAATCCGTGAACCGAGTGCGATTCGCACGCTTACCAGAACTGCCCGTCGAACTGTTGCTATTTGTGTTCATAGCGAAATCCCGATTGGGACTCAAGCAACGATTCGGTGTCATTGGTAAAATGCCCTGGAGTGCATTCTGTGGCTGGTAGTTTTGCTGGTTCAACTTTGGCGGTGGAAGCATTGGACTCGTGAGCGAATGTGGTGTGCTCGATGTGGTTAGATTGAGTGATGATGGTGGTGTGTTTGTCGTGATGATGCTATCGCCCAATTGCGAGGCAATAATGGACGTTAATGTGAGGTTATTTGGCGTTGAAGGTGCCGAAACTGGCGTGTGATGATTGTTGTCGGTGCTGCTCATCGACGAAGCTGGACTCTGTGGCGGTTGTAGATGTGGCGGCAGGTTGAACATTTTCTCGTCGACACTCTCTTGCTGCACCTTCTCCTCAACGTACTTGTGCACTGGTTCGTCGGGCACTTCCTCCTTCATCTCGGTTTTGATTTCGGCGACGAACGGCGGAGGCGGCGATTCTTTGGCTTTGCTCTCCTCAACACTGCTACCTGTACTATTCAAGGGCATAACTTTAGCTTCGCCAGTCTTTTCGTACTCTTCCAGATTCAGCGTTGTCGACGGCGGATTGTTAAAATTATACGGACTATCTTTATTGCGCTGGCGCTCTTTGAATAGCGTATTGCGGAACCAATGCTTGATCACTTTCGGCGGTAAACCTGATTGCTGCGCCATGTCGTGAATCTGTTCTTCGGATGGCGAATTGTTTATGTCAAAATGCGCACGCAAAATTTTCAATTGATCGTCAGTGATTCTCGTGCGTGCACGCTTCTGGTTGTTCGCAGCCGCATTAACCGCCTATCGAGAAAAAGAGAAACAGAATATTTGATCAATTACAATAATTGGTGATTACGTTAATTACGGTGCAGATCTATGGCGACATATTCCATTTCTACGTCTTTTTGGTGACTGATAACACATTACCAACTTAAGCAATTAGGCCGATGGTAAATAAATAGTAAGTAATTAATACAATATGAGCATTGCACTGCTGGAATTAAGGAAAGAGGGTACACTCATTCATCGCAAGCGAAAATGGTTCGTCATAAATCAATAATGATAATTATCTCAAAATGCAAGGTTAGATTGCCCGGTAAATAGCAATTAAAATAATCAAGCGAGTCGGATCAAAATCCGAAAGCCTGTGTTGTCTTGAAGCGCGTATCGGCCGTTCATAATTGTCGGGCAAAGTGAACACAAATGTATAATTAGCACTTGCACGCCGCGATGCGCCTTTCCTGATACCTACGAATACCGAAACGAAATGTTCGCCTATGTTTGCGTGCGTTCGTGTATGTATACATGCGCGTGAGTAAGTGTTGGTTACGCTGCTTTGGTTTGGTTCATCAAAAATCCAACCACTAATAATGATTTTATCCATCGAATATACCTGATTGTACTCTTATTGCTTCGACGGCATGCACGGTGTGTTACGACGTCGGATCACTATAGCAACGCTAATTAATTTTCAATGCAACGCAAACACGGAGCATGAATCGTGGAAAATAGCGATTTTCATAAAGGACGAAGAAGAAGCCACGCCACGCACGGTGTAAATGATTTCTTGGCAAACAAAAAGCGGAAAACAAAACAACCACCGCGGTAATGAAGCAAACACGTGGCGCGCGCGAACGACACAAACAACAACGTGCATGCTGAGGATGGCGATGCAGCGCAGTAAAATATCCTATTCACATAATATATTAAATATTACATCGCGTTTTATAAGGCGTGTCCGGCCTGACACATTAACCAGTTAATGCGAGCGACCACGAAACGTTTACATATATCTAAAATCAATTACATCGTCCGCGACACACTCGCTCGCACACACGCACGATTTCCTTCATATATGTAGGTACGCATATTCCTTTACCTCTGCATGTTGTCGTTGAAGTAAATCGTATCCACAAAATATCATCGACCACCAATCGGCTACTTTATGCCAATTCATGTTGATACACTTTTGATGACGATTATCATATAGGATCCGATTTGCAAATCACACACACGCACACACACACCGCGTTGCAGCCGAATCGCGGATGGTGGTTGTGTGGTAGTAGTCTGGTAATATGACAAATTACCTGGTGCTGAATTGTAAATGCGGCGAGTGCTCGCCGTGCGCGTTCTGCTCGCGACCTTGTAAAGTTTATTAGCACGAAATGCGCGCGCGCGCGCGAGAGAGCGCTTGTTGTTGCCATTTGTTAACGCGATTGTTAAACGCGAACGCGCCGACAATGATAATTAGAAGCAAATGGGCGCAATGACAAATGTTAATAAATGAGTGTAGAATTTGAATGGAGAGAAAAAAGCGAGCAGAGATGGAAAAGATGACTTACTGCTGCCTGCTGTTGCATGAGCGCGGCTTGCTGCTGCTTTGCGGCCATCATCGCCTGCTGCTGCTCCTGCGGCGCGAACTGTTGCATGGCGTCGAACGGCGGCGGCGGCATCATGAGCGGTACGAGCGGCGGCTGCAGGTTCATGGCGGCGAGCGCGTTCAGGCCGAGCGGCAGGCCCATGCCCATCATCTGCATCATCGGATTGAAGTTGAGCTGCTGCTGCAGCTGCATCACATTGAGCGCCGCCTGCATTTCGGTCATCTGCTGCGCCAAGGCCATCGGATTCTGAGCCATCGTTTGCGCGATCATCGCTTGGATATTGGCCGGCAGCGAGTCGGTGCTGCTCGCCGGCGTCGAGGACGACGTTGGCGTCGACGGCGCCGTCGAGGTCGCCTCGGGCGGCGTCTGCAGGTTGAGCTTGGCGTGCAGCGCCTCTTTCGATTCGTCATCCTTCTCAGGCGTGACGACGTCTGCGGGCAGCGTGTGGTGGCTGCTGGTGTTGTTGTTGTGATTCGGATTGCCGCCGCTGCCGCTCGCGGCTGACGGCGTCGAGACGCGTGGATGGCTGTTTAGCGTCGTCGATGAGGTCGCCGCGGTCACCACCACCGTTTTCTTTTCATATTCACTCTTGAACTGTTGAGCATACTTTTCTAAGAATTCTAGCGGCACTAAATCTTTATGTACTTCTTCACAGTGAGACTTTAACACCCACACACTAGAGAACTCTTTATTGCAATGTTGGCACGTGGATTTACTTACTTCGGGTAAGTTGGCATCGAGCTCCTCCTCGGGCCGCGCTGTCGCGTCGGCGGCGGAGTCGTCGGTGACATTGGCGGCGGCGGCGGCAGGCGGAGACGTCCGCTGGTCGGCGGATTCGCGGTGTCGGTGGCGTCGCTGCTGGCTCTCATTGTAGTGCATGACTACGTCGAAGCCGTAGCTCTCGAGCAAGTGTTTCTGCATTTGCGAATTGATTCTCTTTGGTAGATTGATGCGCCCGAGCGCGTCTGTCTCGCCGCCGCTGGACGACGGCGGCGGAGGGCTCTTCGCCAGGCCAGGCTCTTGCGCCTGAAAGATGGCCATATTCGGAGCGGCAAACATGCAATACAACTGCTGGTGTACACTCAACTGATCGGGCGCGCTAAACAGCGCGCCGCATTTGGGGCACGCCATCATCCCTTGGCTACCTGCTGCTATTGTTGGTGTACCTGAGGGATTAGGCGACGGCGGGGTGGGAGATGTCTTCTCCCCACCACTGCCCGCGGCCGGCGTCGGACTCGATTGCTTCGGAGACTGCATGGCTTCGGGCTGCTCAATTAACGGCTTCGACAAGTCGATCTGCCCGGCCATCGCCAAGTCTTGTAATTTACTCGCGCGCGTCTGATGCAGCACGCTGCGCATGTGAATGTCGAGCGTGCTGCCCTGGGTGTACGCCACCTTGCAGATGTTGCAGCGATAGCGCTTCTTATCATCCTCGTCGCTCGACGACGTGCTCTTCGGGGTGAGCGACTGCGACTGCGGCTGCTGCCCGAGCGCACCGCCAATGCCACCAGCACCACCACCAGCACTGGTTGTACCGCCGGCCGTGACCGGCGACACGGGTGGATTGTTATTGTTATTATTCTGCTGTTGCTGCTGCTCTTGCATGGCGCGCTTCAGCTTGTGCAGGTGACTCACCGAATTGTAGTGCACGAGCAGAATGTTTTTCTGCGTGAAGCTCTCTTTGCACACGTCGCACTTATAGGGGCGATTCGGGTCCAGATACTTCTCCATCGGGTAGCTCAGCTTCTCGCCCTTGCGGTGCAAAAGGGTTTTGTTGTGGGCGGTGAGGTAATTCTGTCGCGTGAATGCTACCTTGCAGCGGTGGCATTTGTACTTGCGGTTCGGGTCGTTGTAGCTGTCTTCGGCAATCGCCTGGCTATTCAGGTAATCTTCTAGGAACTGCTGATCTTTGTACACGATGCTATCGTCCGAGTTTTCGCCATCGTTGGCGTTGCTATCGTCGTGGCTCGTGCTCAACTCTTTGCTATCGTCACACTCGAGCGACTCGCCGTCGTCGGCGCGCATCGACTCCTTCTTGAGGATGTCGTTCGTGGAGCTGTCCAGCACTTGGCCCTGGAGGCCAGCGAGCAGCAGCGGGTTGTTCATCAGGCTCTGTTTGTACGCGTTGAGCTCTTCGTCGGTGAGCTCCGAGTGCACGCTCTCGACGTGCTTGTGCAGCGCAACCAGCGACCGAAAGCTGCGACCGCACAGAACGCATTTGGTTGCGTCGCGAATGAGATGGTACTGCGAGTGGATTTGCAGCTTTTCGAGGGTCTTAAACGCCAGCGAACATTGATTACACCGATACTTGTACACGTGCTTCTCGGAGACGGACATCTGAGAGATGGAGTTCTTCGCGTGCACCTCCTTGAAGTGCATCTGCAGCGTGTGCGCGGTGGGAAAAAACTGATTGCAGCCCTTCTTCCAGCACAGGTAGCCAGGCCCACTCGGCGTTTGCTTGATCTCCAAGTGGCCGGTCTCGTTCTGATGGAGGCACAGCTCGTCGATGTTCTTAAAACACTTCATGCACGTATTGCACCGCTCCAGCTCTAGGTCGCCGGCATCGACGTCGCTGCTCGCGCCGCCTACGCTATGCGGCGACATTAATTCGTTCTCCATGTCCACGCCGCTACTGCTGTTATTGTGCGGCGCGGTATCGCTCTTATCGAGCTTGGCGGAGTCTTTGGAAGATACAGAGTTCGGCGACACCATCTGATTCGATGGCATCTGCGGATGGTGCGCGGCCGCATTGTTTGGGGTTGGCGTGCGCGACGCCTGATTCAGCCAATGGCTCTGATCGACGAGCATTAGCAGGCGCTGCAGGCCCTCGCTGTTGACCGAATGTATTTGCATGACATGCCGCTCCAGACTAGTTCTGTCTTTGAATGCGTCCTGGCAGAGCGGACACTGAAAGCTCGCCTCCGAGGAACTATTATTATTGCTTGTACCGTGCTGCGCCAACACGTGCGCTTGGATGCGCATCTCGGAGTCGCTCGCGTAATCGCAATACGGACACACATGCTGAGCTCCGGCGTCGCGTATCATTGGATCATCGTTGTCATCGCAAGGCTCCGATTTGAACTCCTTGCTCTGATCCGCCTGGCTCGATTGCTCCGAGTTGACGCTGTCTCTTCGTTCTGCATTGCGTACGAACGCAAGGGACACAGAAAACACAAGAAGACACATAAAATATGCGCTGCGACATGCATCAAACGCAATTGCTATCCTACGCATTTTTGATGGTATTCACTTTAAATATTGTTTCATTAACGTTACTGGTACACCTTTGGAAAGCGGTCTCGAACTTTATTACCACGGTTTTTATTTCTTAATTGCACATATCACTAATCCCCCTAATTTACCTTTCGTATTATGTTGATTTCTAAAGTCGGGGGGTCTGCTTTAAAAACGTTCCGTGGTTACCAGGTAGGTAAGAAAGTTGCTGAGACTGTCTGTTCAAAGGTATACCAGTTTTAATTTCGCAAAAAAGCAACGTTACAATGAGCGCGATTAATGAGAGGGTATAAGGTAACGTTTCGGTTCGTTCCCGTTTAAATTTGCAGGTAATACCATATAAATGCTGAATGACGCCACCGCTGGGCCCAATACGTAACAAATAAATAAATACTAACATTGTTTCGAAAATATTTTCTACCTTCAAGGTAAACAGACATGCGAGTGATGGTGGAAAGTCATGAACGGCGCTTGAGGACGTTTCCACGTTTGAAACACGAGTACGCGTGGAACAATAGCTCTTTTGTTATCAATGCTGGAGGCTAGATGTTGATTTTGAATGAAATTTCCGAAAACACATGCCGCTAATTGGGTTATGCCGAAATTTGATAGAATTTTAACCGTTTTAAAAAGTTATTATTATCAGGTATCCTATGAGATGGCAGATGGTTAACAAGTCGCATGTGAACATTACTTATCTGTAGGTATCTCGAGGGGGATGTAATCGATATTATTGTTTTCTCAATGAAACTTGTAATCAAGTTGAGGGCTTGCAGTTTAATCACTCACGCATTTGAATGGTGTTGACCTGAATTTCGCGTCGTCGTACTGTTGCAATTGCGCCCGCGCCAAAATAGATAGAATGATTGCAATAATTTGCTCACCTGATGATGAGGTGTTCTGGTCGACGGGTCCAGGTACGACGTGGAAGACCTCGCCGATCTCGGGCGAGGACTCCTTGCCTTCGGCGCGCCGCTGCAGTTGATGCAACTGCTCGAGGTGTAGGTGCTTGAGAGATCTGACGTGTTGCAGTAGAGGTAGTCGATTGGTAGATGAGAAGCTGCACAGCGAGCAGTGAAAGACGCGCTGCTGGTCCGGCCGAAGGGCGACGCATCGGTCGACGAGGTGCCGCAGGAGCGCGACGCCCGCCTCATGCCTGCCGCCGGCGGCGTGCAGCTGCAGCTTGTGCGCCGAGTTCGTGTAGTAGTCGCACGCGTTACAGCGGATCTGCACGCCGCCGGGAGCCGACGCGTACTTGAGCTTCCACTCGTTGCGCGGCCCGCCCTCCTTCACGTGGTTGACGTGCTGCAGTCTCTGGAGGTGCTTGTCAGTCTTACAGTGCAGTTGGAAGTTCGCCTTCAGATTCGTCTTGTACGTGCACAGCTTGCAGACGTAGTGGCCGGCGACGACGGCGAGGATCTCCTGCTCGCGCAGTCGCGTCCGGTCCTGCGCCAAATGCCGGCCGAGCTCTTCGAGATTGTCGGTGGAGAAGACGTTGCAAACGCAACAGTGATACGTCTTCTCGGGATCGGGGTCGGCCGGCTCCGGCGGCGGTTCCATCGTTTCCGGATTCAGGCCCATGTCGGCGTGCTGCGTCATCTCCGCGGGCGCACTATGTCCGGGAAGCTGACCGCCAGTCATCATCTGAATGAGGAGCGCCTGATTGTACGCCATGTCGGCGAGTGCCGCCTCCGGTTTATCGCCCAGTCCCGGATACATGCCGTACAGGTTCTCCATGTGTTGCTGCGGATGCTGCTGCTGCTGGTGGTGGAGCGCCGACAGCGTCTGCATGTGCTTGACGTTCTGTTGCAGGACGAGCATGTTGTGCGTATGCTTTTCGGAGGTCATGTGGATGCGCAGGTTACGCGCCACATTCGTCTCGTAGTTGCAGACGTCGCACCGGAAGCTCGGTTTCGGCTTGTGGCCGCCACTGCTCACCGGCGAGTGGTGCAGCGGTGCCGCCTTCGGCGACGCCTGGCGCGCTTCACTGTTCGGCGCGCCGCCGTTCTGCAGCTCCTGCATGTTGTTCAGATGCTTGTCGGACTGCATGTGGATGCTGAGGTTGCCTTTGGTTGTCGTCGAGTAGTTGCACACTTCGCAGCGGTACGGCTTGTAGCCGCACGTGTAGGTTTCGCCGCGCGCGAGCCGCGGATGCGGTTGGCCGGCGATGCAATAGATGCAGCTCGTTTCCGCCTCCGGATGCTTCTCCTTCATGTGGATCTCGAGCGTCTCCTGGTACTTGTAGTGCCAATTGCACTTGGGGCACTTGAGCGTTTTGCACGAGTTGCGGCTGTGCACGTTGCCGAGCCCGGCGGGACCCAGCCGACCCGACGCGAGTATCATCTCGCAGCGCGCGCAATCCGCACCGGATGGCCGCCCCTGCAGATGTTCGGGGCACACACCTATCGTCGTCCCGGTGAGGAACTGCGGCGGCTGGGCGAACGGCGGCGACGGCGATTTGCCGGGCGTGTTGCGCGAGGAACTTGGCGGCGTCTCCGCCTGCGCCAGCGGCGGATTCATCGAGACAGGAACTGTGGAATTAATGCTAGATTCGGATGGCGGCGGCGGTGGCGACCCGAGCGGTTCGAGCAGCGACACCATCGGCCGCTTATCCGCACCGACGCACTGCAGGATCGCCGAGCAGTCGGCGGCTAGCACCTCGCGCTCGGACTCCTTGAGCGTGACGCCGTGCTCGGACTGCGCGTGGTTGGCGAACGAGCGCGCAAAGCCGAAGCTCAGCTTGCACACGAAGCACATGAGGATCGGTTTCACCGGCACCGAAGCGGGACGCGGTGGACGCGCATCTCGTAGCGCGATCACCCGATAGCTGTGCACCGCTGGTAATTCGGAGGGCCGCGTGGCCGCCCGCAGCAGCCGCGACACGTAGACTGCCTGCAGCGGCGGCACCACCTCCGGCACTTGTGTTTGCGTCGTCGTCGACTCGCTCTCGCTCTCCGAGTCCTCGATGATGTACGCGGAGCCATCCGGGTTGTACACAATCTTGCCGGCGAACTGCTCCACGTCGGAGGTGTCCTGCTGCGACATTGTCGGCGACGACGAGAGATGCGTGGGCGCCGGCGGCGGTGAAGCTCCGGGCGCTGCTGGCGGTGGGCTCGCCTCCTGCTCGGGGCTCATCGCGGCAATGTCTTGCTGCTGCTGCTGCTGCTGCTGATGATGATGATGATGTTGCTGTTGCCGCTCGTTGCGGCCGCCGGAACTGAGCTCAGGCGCCGCGGACAGAGTGGGCATCGCGGCGCATCACATGCTCGCCGAATGGACGCCCTGCAATCAGAAGAACAATCGTCAATTCAACCAACAACTCCTCGAGCGCAGACACACCACTCATTTATTTCATTTGCACAGCTGCTAATAGCAATCAGCACAATGCTCGATTTGTTTATGCATGTTTAATGATTGATAAAAGGTGAGCAGCGCAAGTACGCGTGCGCGCGCGCGCTCGCATGCAATTGTTCGACGAAACTCTCCTCTGAGCGCTTTCAAAGAAAGCTATGTGCATTCGTTCACGACTCATGAATAAATACCATTGTGTTGAATTTAAGGTGTGTTTTACTGCTCATAACGAATCATCTCTCTTCCCGGTGCGCGCGCGTCGCTTAATAAAACGACGAGCAAAACTACATTGATACAGAGAATTTCATTCAATTACAAATTAAAAATAACACTACGCCAACTCCCATTCCCCTTTTCTGCCTGCTTGCACAATATCAATATTTCCAATGTCTAATACGCATTATCGCACTAATAAGATGACTTATTATCATAATGTTTAAGTTTCACAGCGCCTTAAGGTGTTTGCTCAATTTATCTTGAAAAAAGTGCGAGCACATATTATGACAGAAACCCTTCGCATTACATTAGTCGTTACATCTCAATCGTAAGTCAATAATTAATTTGTATATTATGTGTACACATGCTGCATATCAATCGGCAGATGATTTCCGATTGGTTAGCAGCTAAATAAGTTCGTTATAATAACCGCAAAAGTAAACGGTGTACACACATGCATATGTAATGTATGTATAATCGATAAGATTACTCGTAATTAAAATACGACGTTGTCGTCGTAGGCAGAGAGAGAATGAACGCCTTGGGTGATAGATGAACGTGCACGGCATTAAAATGCAGGAAGCAGGCGAACGCGCACGGAGACTTGAATGATACGTGTAGCAACTAACCCTCCTAGTGCAATGCATCTCTCCGTTGTTCTCGCTGATGATGAGCACTTGGCAGGAATGCGTATAAATTCGATGAAACGAAAAAAAAGCCGACGTAACGAGTCGTAATGAACCGAACGTAGTGAACGAAGCGAACGAAACGATCGCAGCGAGCGATGAGCGTTAATTTGTGCGTTCGACGCTGCGGGCGACCGAAATGCCAAAATCTGATAGAGCACGACACGCCAATGCTCGCGCTCATCATATCGCTCTGTCTCTAATAATAGACGCGAGCATTGTAATTTAATAAATTAATACACGGCCGATCCAATATTGTACTTTGTAAGATGCAACAACAGCAACAACAACGCCAGAAAGCCATTGCAATGTCTCGTGTTGTGTTGGCGAAGAAGCTCTAACAGGCATGCATATTTTACCACTAGATCGCTTTTGATTGCACTGCCTCGAGATATCAATTATATAGATCGTTATTCACAACTAAACGAAAAACTAAACGGAATACGTAATGCTCTCATTTTCTCAACGGGCTGATCCTTTGTAACAATTTTAAAGACGAAGAAGAAAAGAGTCAAGTTAAGTTAATCATATTTAAGCATTATTTCAATTCCAACAAATTGCTATGTATCCGTGTGCAATGTTGAAAAGCATCAATAAATAAATAATAAAACATAATAACGTATGTACTTGAATAATAAAGACAAGTTCTTTTATTCAATATCACACCTGCTCATACATCACCAGCATGAAAATGCTGAAGGAGCAGAACAGAGCAGCGCGTATTGAAAGAGAGAATAATAATGTTCCAGCAACAAAATAACCACAACGAAGCAAACAACATCAGGGTGAGTTGTAATTATTGAAGACGAAGGTATCATGCCTTCATATTGATCAATTTGCTTATTAATGTAATTATTGCAAGAGGCTCGGATGCGCTTTGCGTAAGAATGCACAATGTTGTTATTAATGGCTCGAACGAATTAAGGGAAATATCGGCATATGTGATATGTGTGTGTGTTGGTTGGTTGGTTAGTTGGTTGCGTTTTGTACTGCACTCTGAACAAATAAATAAAAAATCAATCGTGAGAATAGCGCTGGGAACGAACTGAGCTGAGTGCTGCTCGTCGCAACTGAGAAAAGAGAGCCAAATTGAACAAAAAGCCCGTAATTATTGGCCGTGATTAGAGCAGTGTGGGAATTAGTAATTACAAGTACAACAGCATCCATCCATCCGTCCAATGGCTTGACCAACGCGAAGGCGCGCGCGAGCGGCGTTTATCGCGCGAAAGAAGCGGAGAATCTCTCCTCTTCTCAAAGTCCTCAAAGGTCGTCTGCGCGCTCTTCGGCGCCGTGCCCTACCCTCACTTATAATCGAAATTACACATAATTATAAAATTTTTCCAAACGAAATGCTACAAATTGGTACTTGCCTGCCTTTAGCCAGACACAACGCAAGAAGGGCGCACGCGCACGCAGGTAACACAATGCTACTTTGCTTAAAACACAAAAATGTACCTACAACAATGTGTACATTTCCAATTTTGTTTATTTCCCCATGTAATATATCAGGAAATGATAAGAATAAGAACGCAACAACCGAGGAGTGCAAAGCGAGAAAAGCGCGCGAGTCTTTTATTAAACTTTTTCATTTCGCATCTTGCTTGCTCGGGCTTCACTTCACCCTCGTTTTCCCATTTTATTATTTTGTTATCTACATAAAATGGACTTTAATATAATACAAGCGTAGCATCGCTGGGGGTGGCAACGATGGCAACCGGCAAAGAGTAAAAGAAAAGTTAATAAAATCGCGATGAAAACGCGCAAGTGCGTCGCTTCGTACCTGCGTCTATTATGATCTAATATCATATATGCATGCGCGCCGCAGCCGCCCCCTCCCCCCCCCACGAGGGAGCCACCCGCGCGATATGAAATTTCGCAGAAAAATAAACTTTTTCTATTTCGAGGAAAATTGTAATAACTTTCCTTCTTGCAATGCATAACATATTAAATGACTTTTCCGCATAAGTATTTTATTTAACCATGGTTTACGCAAGTTGTTATCACGGATGAGGAAAAGAGTGGAGAGAAAAACGAGAGCATCATGTTTGTTGTTCAGAATGAACTTGGCAGTGTGAGCGGCAGTGAATGACCAGCTTGAATGGGGTTGTAAAACCGCTGCTACTACGAAGGGACAACGGCCACTCCACTCCACTCACTCACTCACCCCGTAAACGCTTGGCTTGCGCAACGAGCGAGGAGAAGCTCGTTTCGTGCACCCTGAAAAGAGTGGTGCCGGAACGCGGTCAAGGCGAGACGCATGCATGGGTCTACCGAAGGGGTGGCCGGGTCCCGTACCGGACAAACGACCTAAAACAACAAACCAGGTGTGCTTCAAATCTGGACATTGCCGTTGTCTTGTTCAACCTGATTTCATTCAATGTCTGTCTCTCCACAAAAAACGCACCAAAAACAATAACCATTCGGTGTTTTCTTCATTACCGTGTGAAATACAACACGAGCAGCTGAAAATGGAAAATGGAAATAGTTGGCGCACATTAACAAAGCGCACTCAAAATTGCGCATTAATTTGTCGGCGACAAGCAGCACATAGTCACAACTTGAAATGATTTTCATTAAAATTTCCATCGCATACACGTTAAACAATGCGTTATATGTTATCAGCTCATATGAGCGTGAAATGGTCGCATTCTCGCGATTTAAATAAGATTTGTTGTATGCGCTTTCCCCAGTATTTTTCAAATTGAAAATCGCCAATAACAATATCTCCGCACTCTTGTCGCCAACCAAAAACAGAGCCTATGTTTTTCCCTCTACCTGTCGAAAACGTGTTTTCTCACCTGCTTTTGGGACGGTGGCTACTCGAAAATAAATCAAGATAGCCAAACGACAAATTGAGAGTTGATTAATGCCGCCCATTGAGTGATAAGCTTCATCGGGGAATAAGTAGTGTGTTTGTTTAGATTTTCGATGGAGTGAACGCATAAATATTTGGATTCGTCGCGTGCGTGTGTGTTGTTTCCTTTTTGTTGCTACGATTATTATTATTGTTAATAATAAATCGCAATTCGCAGGATGTCGGTGCGTTATGTCAGGTAATGGTTTGGTGGCGGTAGTGGAGTCGCGTCGCGTCGCGTCGCGAGTGAAAGTTGTAAATATTGAAGCAAATAAACTTTTTAGCGCCAGTTGCGAATCGCTATTTGAAATAAACGCAATCGATTTCTGATACTCATATACTCGCGCTCTCTGCGCACGTATAAAATCCATATAAAATCGCTTTTTACTGACTCTATGTGTATTTTCACCTTCAAACTATAAAAGTTTCAGTTTCACCACCCTCGCGCGCAATTGACACCGCATTTATGGCGCGCGTTTATCTCTCTGCCCTTGACATCATCCCTTAAAATGACATATGCCACCTCGCAGCATAAATATGTCAATTCCACCACATACACTCTGCCTCATTTTGTGATTTCTGCGTTCATATCGCGCGTGTTATTTGCGCGCCGCTTTGAATCATACTTTTAATGACACTTTTGTTTGTATTAAAACGCGAGCAATCATAATGCGCGTCTAATTAGCGTTCCAGCTCGGCTGAAACAAGGAAGTGGGGGCATTTATTAACCTCAGTACGTATGATTGCATTGCGTTAGAATGAGGCAAAGGTGTGCCATGCCATTTATTAGTTAATACGAGCGCAAGCATTAAAAGTTTTTTCGTTTGCGCTCCGGAACAATTCCGGAGAAACAAAGGCACGACGCCGAAAATAAAACTCTCTTTTAATTCCATCCGACCAATAAGCAAACAACAATCGGGACAACGTGTAAGAAAGAATGGTAATTATGGTACATTTACACTCATGCGAAAGACGCGCTTTTAAAATGAACAAATATCGTGCATAATCAGATAAACTTTGCGACTCAATGCGAGTTTTTTTTTTGTTCTTTGCATAATTATGGCTTCTTTCTTACTTACAACCAACACGCGCGCTTAATGCTTGATTAATAGACTATACGAAATGTAAATTTATAGCGCGCGCTGATTGAGACTGGTGTCACTTGAGTTGTCATCAAAAGCGTTTGCTGATCTTTGACTTTTTTTCTATAGGTGAATAGATAGTTTTTGTTCGGTTGGTTCCGTTGTTTTAATGCAAAAGCAAGAAATCTCAGTGCCTAAACAACACGCGTCCAATAATAATAATAAGCGTACAACGCCGATGTGAAACGATAGAGATCTTCCCATTTAACTGCAAGCAGCATGTCCGTTCACGCGAGCTCTGACAAGAAACGCAACGCAACGCAACTTAACTAAACTTGGGGGAGAAGCACCAACCAACAACACACGAAATGTGGCTTATCTTGATCGCCTGATAAGCAAACAAGACAAGAGAGGCGGCCGTGGATTGTTTGTAACTAGCGCCAAACGATTCGGCAGCGGCAAAACAGGAAGTGCTAATAAAAATCACACAGTATGTTAACCATTCAGATGAAACAATACAAATTCGCGAATTCGCCGCCAACGAACAGCAATTAAGCTCTATTGTCGGATTGCGTCACTCTAATTGTGATTGTAATTAATCTGCAAACAGCGCAAGCAGCACAACTCGTATAACAAATTGTATAAATACAATTAATTTGTTGTCCTTGGGCGTGAAATTAAACTGAGCTTAGAGCATACAACACACATGGTGTTAGGAGTTGTGATCTGTTTTTTTTTTTACAACGCGCGTATTATGACGACGGCATAGATCAAATTAATACAAACTTGCGGGCTCCGAAACGGGCTTCAAACTCGACTAATTAGAATTAGCTTTTTATTGGTTTGATTATTGTGTGGTTCGCGAGTCAGAGTTGGAGAGAAAAAAAGCGCATTTAATGCGACTAATGACTGTGTGCAATGATTACGGACATAATTACCATCGAGCACGCAATGCTCGTCTTGGCGCGTACGTACCTACAACTCATTGGTCATCATCGACTTGGTCTTCGTAGGTTATATTAATAAAAAATGAGTTTACGCAGAAGTAATTTAAACTAAAACAACTAGCATCAAATCCAATAATAATACCGTATTATTTAAGTAATGAAATTCTTGTTAAATATTAGGTTCAAGTAGTACTAAATCTTGGTATCATCATCATCGTGCAGCAAACACTTTCGTGTGCGATTTCATCACTTTCTAAACCAACATTCAATAACTCAGCGAACGCGTTCAAACTTTGGTGATTTCAACCGGTCACGAACTCAATCCGTTCAGCGTTAATTTATAGCCGATCTCAAAAAACTGCTTCGAAAAACTGTCTTAATATGCAACAAATTAATTCAATTAAAACACATTTGTAGCACGCGCAAATTCATTAGTTTGGCGTTATCTAGGCATAAGAAAAAAACACTTGGCATTCAGAGTGTCTGTCATAAATTTATTGGTACTAGGATGAAATTAATCCGTTTAGTTATGCAGAGCGTGTTGATTAACGGGCGTGCAAGAAGCAGAGAATTCCTCTGTGTTGAAAAGACGGCTGGCATTTCGGTGCATTACTCGAAATCGAGTGAAATTAATTTCGAACGACGTGCACGTGTTTCCCGGATAAATAAATATCGCGTAGGTACGTCGTTGGATGATAAACTTCTTGCGCGGCGCGAACAAAACATCCGAAAGCTGGTTGTAGAACAAGCGGGCGCATAATAAATAAAAATAAGACCACGCGACTTGTACCGAAAATTTTATAATTATCGTATCGGAATCTAGCCGAACGAGTCCGGCATGCGGAGGGTGCTATGCTGCGAGCTGACGTGCCATTTGTAACCGCCACGACAAACACATTGAACCGCGCCGCGGCGCGCTGTTTGTGGCACTTCTTTAACACTTCGTCTTCGGCGGCGCGCTAAGAAGCGCAAGAAGGACTACTCCTCGTTTCGCATCTATGCCAAACATGAATTTCTCTGTGGTTTCAAGGTGCGCTCCTCACCGTCCTGTTGCATTCTTAATTCCAGCGCGAAGAAGCTGCCGCGAAAACGCGCTAATAAATACCGCGCTTCAATTATCCAACTGACGGCTGACTATTAATAAACGTAATCGTAGATTTGCCCGCGACCAATGTCAGCGGAGAAGTTTCTTCTTCTTCTTCTTCTTGCAAGCTCTGCTTCACTCAGAAAATCACAACTTTACGAGCTTTCAATAAACATTTCACAACAGTTAACCAACTTTCAAAACGCCGAGATAAATTTTATATCGATTAAGTTTCTGGATTTGTTTCAAATATTCTTCAAACTTTTTTTGTTGTTGACAAATTAACACTCGTAAAATTAACGCCAAAATTTTTATAGCACTTTTTCAAAAGCAGTTAAGTCTTGAGATGTGAGCTATATTTTAATGCATTTGCATATTTAAATTAACGCTAAGCGTCGGACAAGCAACCATCTTAAACTGTCTTAAACATTCCGCAGTTGTTCAAATTTCACCAATTTTTCAATTTCTTATCAAAATATTATTTTTTCTGCGATTCAACAAGAAAACTTTATTTTGTTTGTTTTTCAAAAGATCCAGATTTTCATTTGACTAAGATTTTCCCGCTTATAAAACTTTGAACTTTTTGAATTCATCCAGAGTTTTTAAACGTTTTCACCCTTGCAAAAATGATAGTGATTGTAAATGTAAAAAAGGGATCAACGGCACACGACACTTTTCATCCGATGTAATAAATCTTTGCGATTTGTTTGAAATAAATATTATTATCCAACAACGCACACGCCTGAATTGCAAACGCACACTCCCGTTTCCGATTTGAATAATTAAGGGTGTAAATGTACGCTTTACCCTTAAGAGTAAGAAAGTGCAATCCACCCTTCTTCCGCCTTTCAACAAAACGCTCCGTGTTCGCTCGATGCAAATCCTTTTTCGGGCCAAAGACATGCAAATTAGCACAAGTCGCTCGCACTTGGCACTTAAGTGCGTACTTAATCCGAGGGCTCAAGATTGTTCCGGGCGACTTCAACCCTTCTTCCCGAACCGGGACGCGTGTTCGGCGTACGTTTTCGTACATTTGCATAAGTCGCACGCGCCGTGACGTGGTAAATTTGCACAAATACACTGATTGAATGAGTGAATGTATCATCTCCTTCGCAGGATAACAGCAGGACAATACCTCTGAACATTCCTATTGAATATCCAAGTAGTGAACACTACGAAACGCTCCTTCCTCTCCTCGTCATCAGCGCACTCTTGATTTTACGATTGATAAACTGATTAATTTTTGCGTCACACGCGCACACTGATGAGAAGAACACTTTTGAAACTTTTGTTTAAAAATTATTATTAGTAGTAGTAGTAGACGTTGAACACTTTGTTGTTTAAATCACACTGAACGAACGAAGCAAGTTCTAAACTTATTTTCGATGAGATTAGAAAATGATAATCGCAAACGAATAACGGTGTCCTCGCGTTGATGTAACTTGTCTTGTCGTGAAATGAATTTACTTAAAATACTTATGCGATACGAGAACTAAAACAATAATAATACAGGTGTTCATTAAAATAAGAGACAACGTGCAGCCGGACGGCACGGACAACATAGCCGCTCGGCGGTAAAACTTGAACTATGTTGTTGATATGTTCTCGGCCAATAGGGGGCGGTTAGGAAGAGGGGGAGACGCGCTTGCCCCCACCATGCGTGGCGTGCACCTGGTCCGGAGTTTCTGGCGTCCGCGGGTGGGGATGAACTCCGGTGCTGCGCAGTGCGCGACCGTTGCGTTGCGTTCAGCGCGCGCGTTTTCTGCAATGAGATTTCCGCGAGCGAGCGCGCGAACTCGAGACTCGATTTGCAACAATTTCGCGATTTTTTTCCTCTCGCGGTTTACTCCTCGGTACCCACCTTTTTCCCCATTCCTACGCCACGCGGGGCGATGCTTTCGCGCGCCCAAGAACCAAGCACGACGCGTCTTCCTATTCACCTATCCACCTCTCGCAGCGCGATCTCAATCTGCGGAATAATCATCTCGATTGCTATTAATTCATTACGAATATGATCTTTATCGATATTTAAGTGACTACGACAAGTCATCAAACCAAGGAATGTGCTCGTAAGTCGTAAAATCGTCCACAGCTAGCAGCCGTTGAGGAGGAATCTCGGAACGAACAAGCTTCCCCTTAAAGTACGCGTTGCACATGACGCTCGACCATGACTTCCGGCTATTATCCGGTGGACCGCATTGACGTGACATGAGCATTATCTAATCAAGCGGTGCTTCGTAAAGGCGCAAACATTGTGTAAACGGCCATTCTTCTTTTCGGCGCGTAAAAGGAACCAAAATTGCCCTGTAATGCCCCGTAATACGTCATTACATCCCCTTGCGAATTTTTGCATTTGCTCGCTAATCAACATTCGCAGAAACTGTCGCATGCAATGTATACGACTTAATGCTAATTAATATCTCATCAACTGTTATTAACATCACATACATTTAGTGTCGTCTCGCTTCCTCTGCGTGGAGCAAAGTGTGCGATGCGCTGCTGTTTTAAAGTTATTAGCAGCACGCAATCCGTCAAATACATCAAGTGTGCTGAACGGATGTGACGGTTTCTCGTTAATTTATTTGCTTAATTATTTATTATTCGTGATTGACGTAATTTAATTGCAACGTGCCCATTGTTATTGTGATACATCATATATTTTTCGTGTTTGGCACAATAACGGGCCATTGTCAAACGTAGCCGTAAAATTAATTCAAAGTATTAAGTAATAATAAAATTATTTTTTATCAGATGTAATAATAATTACCCGCCTATAACATTAAGCTCGCTCTATTTATATGAATAAAGTTCACTTCATCATTAATTCAATTTAGTAGCACTCTACTAGTTGAATGCAGTTTGTTATTGTACGGCGCGCAACAAATAAAAATAAACGAAAGAACAAAACGCCATTGTTGAGCTAACACTAAGAAGTTCTCTTCTTCACGTTTTGTGCGCGAGGCTGAGAAAGAAGTGCGACAACAAGCGAGCACAATGCCATTATTTACACGAATACAGAATTCCTTGCATTTTCGATCTTTGCGACACTCTCGCTCGTGTTGTTCACGATCCGTGCTGCTGCTGCTGCTGCTGAATCTTCTTGATGGCGTTTTGCATTTCGCTGTATGCTGCAAATGCTTGGATTTCAGTTTCCGATATGTCGCGCGTTTATAAAATATGTGATAACATTTTGCTATGGTGAATATTCATTGATTTTTATGCTAAATGATTTAATGCTCTTTAAAGCACAGCGTGCTGCATTCTTGCATTCTTCTATTTGCAGCTGATAGAAATGTGGATACGAATTGAAATATATTGGTGGTTTGCCATGAGAGTCTAAGTGTGTGTGTGTGTGGAGGTGGGGGTGGGCGTCGCGACGCAGCGTTTAGAAAACTTCTTAAAGACGCCGCAGGAATAAGAATGTGCCGCCGCATTACGGAGACGCTCAGAACTAGTGCGGCGACGCGTGATTTTTTCCATTTCGTCCTGCTGTACTCGACGACTAGTAAGCCATCGACCATCTAGTGTGAAATAGTTGAGGCGGCGGCGGCAACCCGTACATTCCTGCATGTCCTTCCTGTCTTCAACTCAACACACACGTGTGCTTTTCCTGTTGTCCTCATTGCACAATTAACATGGAGTATCGGTGCTTGAATAAACAGGAGCAAATCTTTTCTGAATCTGTTTTAATCCGTGTTTGACGATTTAGAATGCAGCAGCAGCAGCAGCAGCAGCCGAGCAATTCGTGTCTTCTAATTAAATCCCCCAAAGGCAAAGCGAGAAGATCGTGACGTCTGCTGCTGGGGTTCCAAGTGCAAGAAACTCGACGAAGACCTTTTGTGCACACTGCGGATGAAGGCAGGCGCGTGAGCAAACGAATATTATTCATTCGGAATAAAAAGGCGCTCGCTCTCTTCGCTTGGAATTAAATGCGACGTAATGAAACGCGCGTCTACACCCACAACGCCGTTGCGTTTCCGGAGCGGGTGCGTTTTTAAGACGAATTTAATAACCCGCAAACCGAAATGAAATACGAGTGCGAGCAGGACTGCAAGCTTGGTGGGTATTGGTTGCTGAATGTAAATTTCGTTCCGACAACTCTAATTACCGGAACGGAGCGTTAATTAATTAAACAATGGAAGGAGTGCGTACGGCAACGGTGATATGGGAAGGAGGTTATCTAGAATTGTGTAAACACGCTGTAAAATTATGACAAAACACCGACTAATCTAATTAGTTCGTACGTACGTTTCTCGGGTTTTTTTTATGCTATGCGATGCACAAGCGAGTGAACGAAACATATCTGATTGTGGCTGGCGACGAAGCAGAAATGTTCTCGCCGTGCTTGCGCGTAAGCTAGCAGGGCAGTGGATGTACGAATTAAGTGTGGAATTAAGTGGCGTATTAAACAGCCAATTGAACGAGCGTACTACACACTTCAGGTGTCTACGTCGTTCGTTTTCTTACCTTTGGAAATATGCATGGCGAACTATGTAATTATTCGACAAAATCTACACTCGTAATGACACCTAACAATCGCGTAATTTTCAGTTATTACTCGTAACAATAGAGTCGTAAAAATTTTCTGCTGCCCCCGAAAAAAAATAAAACTAGGCTATCATAATTACAAATTAGCTCTTGCTTTACACTCTTTTTCTTGGTGAGACTAAAGCTTAAAATCAATAATCATTCGAATTTTCGCTTTTCTTCGTTTGATACTCGACTGAGTTTTTTTTCGGAGGGGTTGTTTTGTGTATGGTTGTGCCACCCCCTCATATATTCTCATCTCTCCCCTTGCAAAACGCAAGAAATCTTCTTCCCTTCACGAAAGGAAGAAAAGTTGATGTGTCAGACTCGTGTGCAATTTGCATTTTGTTTTAAATTGCAAAACATTACGAAACTTGCGTATTTTAAATTTGCTTTTTGCATAACAAAGAAGTCGAAATTGACTTATTGACTCATTCGCTCATTCTTCCATTCTGTGTTTTAAGAGTCGCTTTTTGTTCGTGGCATTTTCAGTGTTTAGACAAAAAGTCTGAATAAAGAGACAGAAAAATATGTAAATATTGATGATACTACGACATTCGACACAAAAGAATAGAAACTCATCATCTGATGAATGGGACAAGCAAATAATGAATGACCAAAAAGGATTTCGCGTTTGTTCTGTAGAAATAAATAAAGTTTGGTTAAAAGAATTAAAGGTGTGTGTGTGTAAATTATTTTAACCTTTCACCTATTAGTTGTGTTTAATTAACATATGTATTTACTTGTGAGTAATTTAATATTTTTGAATGGTTGCAAAGTAAGTCACAGTCATAATGAGTTATTTAAATAAATGCATGTTTAATGCACATGTAATCGAAGTTATGAATTATTGAATGTAATGTTGTCGCGGCGTGAAGTGAATTTCTCTTTTTGCATGTAGCGTGCGCGCATTACACGTGGAGAGGAAAAGGAGCAGCGAAATGCTTTGCTCTGCTGGCTGCTGCCACAGCTAGCGAATTGACTTGTAAAAGTTGATATCACAATTTTCACAATGTGCAAATGTGCTTCAGCATTTATGATCTCCGGCGCACGCATTCCAATCCCGCTTTGTCTGCACTTTGTGCGCATTCGTGCGGAACGCGCACAATCGAAATTAATTTGCGCACATTTTTTGCGCGCGATCGGCGGCTAATTTACATGCGCGAATTGAAAGTAATTTCACTGTGATTAAAACGCGAAAAACAAATGAGGCAATCTCATTTGATATTCGATCGGGTATTGAATATCAAAGCGGGTGCAAAAAAAATCGACTTGAAACTTGTTAAGCGGTTTGTGAAGTGTCGAGCGGAACCAATTAGCAATCAGAGCTTGAAGAGCCGTAATTGCCATTAATTTCACTTTGGTGGAATAATTAAGGGCGGCTGAATAACTTGGGGGAGCGCTCATTAAGAGATTAATGGAGACATTGTTTGAGTGCAGTCACTGCTGCCGCCGCCATGCAAATTAACCTCTTAGCATGCAAACTGCCCACGGAAATTACAGCCTCATCTGCCCCTCGCTTTGCCACCCTCATCTCTTTACAGTGCTTAACAACTGTAGCTTCCGACTACGACCCAATGTCACCTTGTAATACAACACTGATTAGCTTCATGTTTTTTAAGTGTTATTTTTAATTTCTTTTTAATGACTTTTTAACTTCCCAAACTTTCTTCCCTTAAAATATAATTATTTTAATATTTACAGTATTTCTATGAGATAAATCAAAAGTTTCCCTAAAAGAAGTTATCAAACAATCATGATAAATGGAATGAATGTCAATTGTTTTCACCCCTTCATTTACACAGAGCATTTAAGCGGCGTATGGTGTAAATCTCAAAAACGCAAATTAACCCTCCGCCGGCGAAAGGGTTGCGCATGCAAATGAACGCAATGATGCCCGTCATCAACATCATCATCAGCGTCATCGCCACCGGAAAACAGATTTTAAACAAGGCCGAAAAGCGGCGCGCGGCGGCGCTCAACAGGTTGTCATTAATTAATAGCAAACCATCCCCTTAATTACCCCTTTCGCCGGCGCTGTGGTCCATTATGCAAAGCGCGGTCCTCCCCCAAATGCAAAGCGGCGATTGCTGCGTGCGGCAGGAGCGAATGAAGAGCAGAGAAATGAACCAGACGAGGAACTCACGAGTCCGTAACGAACGAACAAACTCGCGCGCGCACTTCTCTTCTCTTTGAGCTCTCTGCTGCGTCTCTCGTCTGCTCGTGCCGCGTTAAATGTATAATTACTTAACGTCGTAATTGACGTTTATTGCATAAAAGTGCAGGCCTAACAGCCACTCAACACCTTAATTGCCTTGATTTTATTAAATGTGCTTTAACACTGATACCAACCGCCTGCTTTGCTTAAATTTATATTCATTTAAACCAATTTTCAACAATTCCTTAAGGATAATAAATTTTCTTGGAAAATTTGCGAGTAGGTACTATTAGGTTTAAATAGATTTTTGATTTATGAATTACATAATTAATTGAGCAGAAAAGATCTAAACAAATTAGTACCGAAATTACACGCATAAATCGTTTGATTATCCAATCGCAAGTAGATATAATGCGTTCGTGATAGGCTTAATTGCGTTATGTAAACTTTAAACAATATCGTATTAAATGCTTTGCTTGTAAATGCAAAGAAAAGCAGGGAATTTATTAGGAAAAATCGTCGTCAGCAACGACAATTTGCAATTACGTGCAATTTATAGCAAGCGCTCTTGGTATTTATGATGTTTACCAATTTATTTATTTAGATGTTATGTAAAAATTGCGTGCAATAGATTTGCATGCGCTTCTAGCGACAAACGTGCATACGTATGTTCGTTTTCTGGAATACTCAATGGCAATTAAGCGCTGTGAATAATTAAACAATTCCCATTCGGGGCGAGTTCATTAGAACGCAAATGAAATTCGAGACGGCGCGCGACGCGTCACGTTGCGAATCAATAGTTAATGAAAAATCACCTCGTGAAAACACCGGCGAGCGACCGAGCGACACTCGCCGTTCGCATTGTTTGAAAATCAGGACTAATAAGTGCATTAGAATATTAACGGAAGCCATTAAACGGTTCTACACGAGCGCGCAAAAGTTTCACGCACAAATTTCCACCGCACCAGAAATTATTATTGGGTTAGCGAATTAGAGAACGTTGACACTATTTGTTATTGATTCACGTGTGCATTTCCTGCAGGAAAAACGCACGAAATGCAATGAGAGAAAAAATTTTAGCACGCGCTGCAATGCGAAACAATTATGAGTAACAATGCGGCTTGATGAAAAAGTGCATCCAGGATGCACATTCATGCATTCGAAGCTAATTATAACCGGAGAAAGTTTCCATTCTATTCCTAATTACATTTAATATTTCACTCTAGCCTAGTAACTATTTCACTATTTTCCAAATAAAATACCAGATCATTTTCAATTATTCTTAAAATATTGATGTGTCATAGCACTTAATTTTTAATTTCCTAATTAATATGCTTAATGAATTTTTACCATCAAGCACCAGTGCTTGGAGGTCAGATGAGTCATTCTGCGCACATCAAATTAAAACTTAATTACCTTCAAATAACAATTAATATGCAAATGGTATTTGTATTACTAAAAAATTCAAATCACATTTCGATTTCTCCACGAGTGCTTTTTTTCTGGTAAAATATGCTGATTGAATAAGCATTAATATGTTTTATCATTTAGTATTAAGTGAATAGCTGAGTGACGATCGCGAGCAATATCTTAATGGCATTAAGAGGTGAGGTGGCGCTCTTGGCATTAGACAAAAAGGAAATCAAATGACAGGAATTAAAGCACAGCGCATATATTGGCGCGCGCGCACTCAGCCTTAATTAATTACTTGATGATAGACCGATGCACATGCGCTTGCGGGCGGCGGCAACGCAACGGCAGCGAATCGTCCAACTCGCTTACACCTCTGCGCGCATGTGAGTGAGACGTGACGCATTCTAGAACGTAATTAAGGGCATAGATAGATAATGGGCGTTGTTAATGATATTAAGTCGCGATTTAATAAGGGAATGCCGTTACGCAAACCCATAACGAAAACCAATTTATTAAAAAATCGAACAGCTAACTTGCAAACGAGAAATAACCTGTCTTTTGTTTTACTAAACATTCTCAAATGTATCAAATCAACTGATCAACTGATCGGATTTAATTATAAACAATTGATAAAACCTATTTAATCAGTCGTTATAACCAGAATTCATTGAATGATTGGTCGGTATAACTGAAATTCACTAGATTTGTAAGTTGATTAAATTTATGCTTAAAATAATAAAAATTAATTACATTATAAATCCATGCTTGAGCATGAATGTTGTACGTCATTCCATTTACTTGCTTTAATTTTCTTACATTTGTGCTCCGCTTAGACGCAAAGAGTGAAACAAACGCTGATTGCAATGCGAGGGAGGAAAAGAGTGCAACGGCTCGAGCATTCCATCTAAGAGATTAGCAAGACAGATTCATTAATTAAGCGGCGATCATTCATTACGTTGATTGCCATTGTGGCGCGAGCTTCTTCGTGTGTGTGTGTGAGAGAGTGAGCGAGTGCGGAGGAAGAAGAGTGATTCACATGCTTAAGACGTGAGCGGGCGAATCAATGAATTTACGGATTATTCCTATTATATATATTGCTAAATATTCTTAATTAATCCACGAACGGGAGCGTTTAAGTGATTGCCCAAAAAATTGGGATATTTTTTACGCTCACCGATGGCGGTTGTCGAGGACGTGAGAAAGAGGGCGCAAAATAATCATTAATTTGCGAATTAACCCAAGGCTCATTAGTTCGCTGCGAGACGCGAAATAGAAGCACGCGTTAAGTGGGCATTAAAAGTATTGATTGGACTTTCCACAAGGTTTTTCGCCGCGCGCGCGAACAACAGGAGAGCGAGCAATCAATAACATTTTTGCTCGAGTTCGCGCATTCTTAATCCGCTTGATTAAAAAGGGAATATATTAATAAATTAGTGGCGGGCTCGTATGAACGCCCGATGAATCATTAGCGAGAATGTGCTGCTGCTGCTGCTGCTGCTGCTGCTGCCGCCAAGCGCTTGGGGTGCAGATCATTAGTGAATCTTTTGGGGATTGTTCGTGTAATTCGAGCTGGAAAAATTGTTCTCAGGGCTTTCTTCCCGACCTTCCCGGGGTCTTAAAACTCGAACCCCTATACTCATTTGATTGCAATGCAGGTTATGAGCAAAGAAAAAAGCGAAAATTCGAATACAATTACGGATTTTAATATAATAAAAGATTTCACGCTAATTGGGCGCAGTTCATTGAACAGTAATAAATGCAATTGCTTCCAATAAAGTCGAAAAACTAGCGAAATACAGGCGAGTTGTTTATGCGCATCGAGTACGATAAATTATGAATGCGTTAATTAGCAACAAGGAGGAGAAAATGGATGGAAAAATGTAGCTAAAGAACCGTAACGAATGCCATGCGAATGTGAAAAGTTTGCAATAAATTTCGACGACGAATTTAATTATGCAGCAGCGTGGAAAGCACTTCTTCGAGTTTGGTTCGATGCCTTCTTTCGTCGGCGGAAAGCGCGTGGGGGGTGGGTTTTTCGGGGGGGCGACGAAACGCGAATACATGCACATGCATTAAGGGTATCTTATGACCTTATGAAAGCAAAAAAACCGGGGGGCTGCTTGCTGGAAATGCTCCGCAATGTCTTTGCGCGCATTTATGTTACTCAGTATGTTCACGAACAACCACCCCAAATTAATCAAACGCATCTTCCCATATTTCCATTAATTTTTCGAAATTTCTGAATTCGATTAATTTCGTAGTTTAATCATAATCCTGGAAAATGCACAAGTTTTGGAGTAGAAACTAAAGTCGAGGGTTGTGTTTGCACCCTTTGTATAGTTTAACTAGTCGACGAGGGGTTGTTTTAATTGCGGTTTGCTAAGATGGCGTGCATGCCACACTCGCACTTAGCACCGCGACGCTAAAACTTATTTTTTCTCGTTTCTTCTCGTTTTTGCCCTTCGCGTCTCGCTCGCGCGCTCCTTTCGCACATGTGCTTCCCAGTTGAGCGCCGCCGCCATCCCCAATGCAGCGATCGATACCCGCCACCGATCTCACTCTATCGCCTTGCCACCCCCCCGCATGTGAAAATTAAGATGTAAATTTCGCCTTGACTTTTCATCTCCTCATACGTGTTTATCCTTCACAGCCAGCGCACCCGAGCAACAACACAATTAATGAATAAACTACACACTGGCTTTTCGAATGTACTCTTTTGTTTTTCAATAATGCACTCATTACGCGCAGGCCCCTCACTTCCGGTCTTGAATGGTGACAACGTTTACGTGCTTTATGAACGCATCGCGCATCGCATCGCATACCACCCGGAAATGCTACATTTTCTAACCGTTCGAACACGTTTGCTTATAATGTAATAAAAACATGGATAAAAGCGTAAATAATTTCAATTGCGTCATCATACGTCTGTCTGCAGCAGTCTGCCGCAATCAATGAATACACAAACTGTCCGTATAATTACCGAGAGCACCTGGTTGTGCAATTAAAAACTAATTAACACGCGTCGTCTGTATACAAAAACGCATCCTGACCAGGCCAAAGCGGATACAAATAATGCGCATGGAATCGTATAAATAAAAAAAAAAGTTTCCTCATATGAGACATTAAAATTAATACGCGTTGAATGAATGGAATTTTTCCGATTCGGTTTTGTGTCATCCATCAGTAATTTGCACAATATCTACCGCAGTAATTAATATGTTGAAATTGTTCATATTATGAATGTTTATCCGGCGTTGCAATAATTTGCTCCTCGTTGAATGTTGATTTAATTTTTTGTTCAAAATAAGGAGCGCGCACATACACATAGATACACGTTAGTTATAATTATAAAAGTATTTACTCACTGCACAGTGAGTGCATTTACTCACTTAAAATGTAGTTTGGACATGCCATCCGAAGGTACATAGAGAAAAAGCGCACTCACCTCCTGAAACAAATAAAAATGAATTGTTATTAATATTTGCTTGCAGCATGGGCGCACGCAGCGCTGACGAATAAAACAATAATTGTTAAATAGGAAAACACATAAAACGTTCGACTGCGCATGAATAATTAAGCAATTTTTATTTATGCATATATGTGGAGCGTATTTATGCATATCCAGCGCTCCCAAATGGCCCCAACGCTCCCAATCTTTGATTAATATTTTTTATTGCTTAAATTAGTATAATTGCCCGCGTAATTAGTGTTAATTGCTTCAGTACAATAACCCATTCCCTTCGCTGTGTGCTATGTGTGTGTGTTGTGCGCTGCATAGAACAGAGACATGCGAATAGAATCATGGAAAAAATCATCGTGCGACGCTTTGTGGATCGGATCGCTCGCTGATCGATAAACTATTTTGTTGTCCACGTTTGAATAAAGTTTGCTCGTTCGCTTGCTGCACGTGTGTATCGAGGTACTATGCACGTAATCGTAATTTATAGGGACATGTGTTATAAAACCTTTTTCGTTCGATATACAAATTATCACAACAAGTCTCGTACAATTCCAAATTCAACTCGAAACTCAAAAGTATGGTGCAGTCTTCTTTGGACTTTCCATGAATCGCTAATTAATTTAAATTATTCTCCGCAAATTTACAGCACGTATCAACTATACCGTTTTTACAAGCAAAATTCCCAATTTTCCAATTGCGTAGAAATTGTCAGTTCTTGCATACGCTGCAAGTATTGTCACCAATATTAATTAATTGTGATTAACATGTGTAAAATACAAAGTGTTATTTACAAATAAATTTAATTAATTTCATTAAATAGTGAGAAGTTCAAATAACACATGATGTACTTGAGGTAGTAATGCTTGAACACGTTTTGCGGTAATGGCAATAATTCAAAAATGGTTCATTGTAATTCAAAATTTCAAAAAGATTTTGCTAGCATAATAGTTCATTCTCTTAATCACTAAAGGATTATTTAAAATTCATTCTTAGAAAGAAATTGTGAAGGTTTAAACACAAAATTTCAGTTTTAATACACAATTTTCTTCGATTTTGTTTTTTTAAACAAATATTTTCCAAGATAATTCAAAATCCTTCGACTAACTTCTAGCTCGTCTCATCATGAATAACTGGTAAAAATTTCGTGTTTATCAGGGTCTTAGTTTCTGAGTAATATTGATTACCGCAATTGCAAAGTCGAATAAAAGTTTTCGAGATAAATTGTTCACTGAAGAAAACTAACAATAAACAATAGTAATAGTTGATTCGAAGTTTGTATAAATAATTGATTGATTTTGATATGGTAGATGTAATTAAATCAAAGTAGATATTACATCTGCTATCGAACTCTATCGGAAACTAAATAATAGTTAACTGCATTTTGCGATGCATGAACATAAAGTCATTACACAGTAGAAATGTGAACTGCAATGCATCGATAACACAAATCAATGTAACATGCGTTCTCATTTATTATACGCATTGTGCACAAGTTTGCCACGTTAATAATGCAAGACTGAATGTCCAGTGGGCGTCTGCATATACGACTTGCAACCCCTTAACGACATTAAACTCAACTCGGCAAAGAAAACGCAATCGGAAAAAAGGGAAACGTTTCGCATTTGTCGCAGTGCGTTGTGCGTTGTGTTGCGTTTATTGTCATTTGACTCACCCCCCGATGGCGAGCAACTCGGGGCATCAAAACCGATTAAAAACAACCCCAAAACTATGGCATTCGATACGTTGTCAATGCGCGCGCGGAGCAGCTCATTCTGCGATTTGATAAAATTTATATTTATTTTGATGCCTTCGGAGATGTATTCAGCATTGGGGATGTTATTTTACGCGCGCGTTTAAATTCGTTCCAACTCCCCATCGAATCACCGTCGCCGTCGTATTTTTTTCTGCTCTCCTCGTGGGCTCTAAAGCCAGTGTATCGAGTATAGATTGGTTTTTTTCTAATGACGAAATGACGAAATCATGGGGTGACGATGCCATTTATGGCTTTACGAACGCCATTCGCGTAGACAATACGCGTGGAAAACGCATTTAGCTGATCGGAAAACGCCCCGAATGATAAATGGAATGCATTTCTATTGCGTTCGTTATCAATGCATTTTTTTGAAATTATATCTAAACAAATACTTTAATTTTAAATGCATTTATCATAGGGGAAAAAGTATTGTTAATTGATGGTTGGTTCTTTGTTTACAAAACTCGTAAAAGGATTGATTTTGTTTACAGTCTGATGAGAATTATTCATGTGCTTCACACAGTGTTGAAATATTCAATTTTCCAACGATATAAGAGAAAGTTGTGCGGCCTCTGCGTGTAAAAAGGGTGCCAAAAGGGAAGAGACAAATTAGCCAGGTGCATTGCTCAGTTAATCGTCTTTTTTCGGTTTCTCTGCACCTTCATTCATGCATGCGTTTTGTGTACGTTCACGTCGTTCCTATACAAAAAACTTCTCATTTGCTTCAAAGCTGCGTGCGGGTGTTAAGCAGAATTTCAAAACATCAGGTAGATGTTCTTAATAATGCTTAAGGAATTTTTGTAATTTGAGAAAATGACAAAAACAAAATTTAAGCTCTTGTTTAAAAATCGATGAAATTTGGTCATTAAAGAATAGGACATAAAATAATTGGTTGAATTTTGTAAATAATTAGTTAAAGAATATATGGTTAAAATGTCAAAAAGTTTAAAGTATAGTAAGTTTACTTTATAGTTCAGATTTTACAACATAAAAGTTGAATCACTTATTTTAATGCACTTGAATGCGCCGTAAAAAGTACTTTTACTTCTTACCCCATAAAATAAATCCATTTGATATAAAATCAAAATTTTACATACGTTTCAACAATGAATATTTGCTTATTTAACAAAATAACTCAACAAATAATTTATGTAATTTGAAAAATTCATAAAGCTTAAGGATATCGTATTTCGATAAGTTGAGAAAAATTTCTTAAGAAATCGTGAGTTTTACATGAATAGAACAAACACAGAACAAAAACAGCCCCCTTTTTTTTTATTCTTAAAGCGATTATTGAACAACACCTTAAGAGTGAAAATTAACGCCGTGTGCGAATATTGAAAAATCGTGAGTACACCGCTGGCATTCATTCATTCATTCATTCATTGGATATTAACTCAATTTGTATGTGAACTGTGCCTTTCCATCTGTTCGCATCGTGCACGAAAAATCAATGGCTGGGATCGAATTGAATGCAATCGAAATATTTTTCACTAACGAACGAGCCAACGAACATCGCTCAATTATCAGCGAGAGAGCGCCTTTCGTTTCTAAATATGCAATCGAACAATAGTCACCGCAGTGGAAATAAGGTCACTGAAGAAAATGCAAGACCCTTGCACACACGAATGTGTCAACCCTTAATTTAAAACTGATCCCGAAGAGAAAAAGAACAGCATTTCTCATGCGTTCTTCCGCTAAGACGGAAGCTTACGCACTAATAATCCCTGCATATTGTTACCGTTTATTTGTCAGGTAGATCATGCGGATGCTGGAAGGGAAACAGCGAGAAAAGCACCCTTGACACTGCCGTGAGCGGTTTAATTTTTGCTCGATGTAATTTAATACTGCAACACAATACGAACGCGTATGACACAATCACATTCTTTTAGCTCTCTTATTGCCTTTTTTGAATTTCGCAAAACGTTGCTTTGCCCTTGTTGGAATGCAACGGGGAACATTTAAGAGATGTAGCGATTCTAATCACGAGATAATCATAAATTTTATACTTGTGAAATTTATTGTATTCGTTCAGATTACAGCAAACACCCGGGTGCAAAGTGGCGCAAACGGCTTTTCGCTTATTTGCTTCCTCTTCGTGGTGTTTCTGATGTTTTGAGGAAGTCGGACAAGTTTCACGTTCTCGACGAAAACACCGTCTGGTCAAGAAAAACGTGCTCTAGTTTTTTGTCTGTTTATCACATTTATAGGGTGTTTCAACCACCCAGAAAAAATTTTCAAGAAATTTTAAATTAGAAGAGATTTGAAAGTTGTTTGATTTGAGTGCAATCGGAACTGTGAACTGTGTCTAACATCAAGCACATGTGTTCGGATATAAACACACAACTCGCGCTTGGCGGCGGTGAGGACGGCGTAATCGATATATCGACTGGGGCAGTGGTCTACTTGTTGAGCTCGCTGCACCCCCATTCTTGACCGGCCGGCCGGACAGACGAACGGACAATACAAGGCTGAAGGGTGCATGGCACCCACACACGTGGTCGCCGCCGCCGCCGCCGCCGCCGCCGCCAGACGCCGAACGCCGATTTCGTCGAATTCGGCACCGCATCGCGCGCACGCGGATAACGAAACGACAACAAATGCCGCATTAACGACGTGAATCATATCATAATGCAGTGCGCGTAAACAAAGTTTGCAACGCGTTCGTAGCTAACGCTCGCATGCAAATTTAGTTGTAAGTGCGCGTGTCGTACACGAGCCATCACTTTCTTCTACTTCTTCTTCTTCTTCTGCGGCGAAGCAAGACATCTCTTTGCATATGATTAGTGCATGCACTGATATTTCAATTTCAATGGCACTCGCACTGGCGTGCGCGCTGTTCTATTCAAGCATCGTAATGCAAATGCAATGATTATGGAAATGCAGTGTTGTAATGTGTAAGGCCTATTTGTTATTGTTGCGCCCATCCGAGAGTTGCACTTATGCATATGGATGCATGTAGGTACGAATGTGCATAAACACGATTAGATGTTGCGCCTATTATTAGATTGGAGCGCAAACGCGCGATTTGCATTCGTGCGCCCGAGTGACAAGGAAGACGTGTGCAGTGTGTGCGCGCGCGTATTGTGTGCTAGAAAAATTTGCATAGATTTTACCTTTTTAGCTATTCACGCAAATTGTATTAAACGTTTCGTATTATGCGTTTGTTTGACTCTTCTCTGCATGCAATGAGGGCACATGCTCGAAGCGTGCCATAAAATTTGCATTTGACTTCAGCGAAGAATTGTGTCTTTCCACTAAATAATAATAATAATAAAAATAGGGTTAAGTTAAATGTCTTAGGTTAATATTACATAAATCTACTTTAATTTCCTAAACTCGCAGAATTTATCATATTTTTTTATGACACGAAAGTGGAAATTGTTGGATTTTAACACTTGTAACTGAGGCGCATTGCATGAATGGAGTCATAGGTAACTGAACAAGAATTATTATTATGCTTTATGAACATTCTCGTGCGCTGTATATTCGTAAGCTCTATGTAAATAAGTATGGAAGTGTGCGATAACACGCAGTGCATAACCGACCGATGAAAGGTACGTACGTCCGTGGATGGATGTATGTTATGATGCAAATCGTTATTGTTGGAAAAAAATTCAAATTATGCGTAATCTGTCAACCCCTTCAGCTCGCTTGCGTATGCGTTCGACATGCGCGTGCTGCATTAATTAATTAACATAAATTCTCAATCGGCAAATCGGCATAACGCACATCTCGAATTGCAAGAGCTGTGGTTCATCCACAGCAGCAGCTGGCAATGGTGCAGTGCACATACGACATGCATTATTTCTAACTAAATTATTGATTGAATCCGATACATAATTATATTGTGAGTGTGCGGGCGACGGCGGCGGGGAGCGCGCGCGCAAGGGGTGATTAGCAACGGCGGAGGGTTTGTGATTGGTTGGCCCGTAGGGTTGAAAAAAATGACTCACGCAGGGTGTAAAGTATTGACTAAACAATTAGTGAGTACCCTTAACTATATATTTTTATATTAGTTGCTCTACTTATGTTGATTGCAAACACGACAGCCGTACACATGCTTAATTGTATTTACAGTCGCGCGCACTCGCTCGTTCATTTGCCGCCAACGCCATAGTCATCGTCGTCGTCGTCGTCGCCACCGCCGCCGCCGCCACATAATCGAAGCAAGGCAGGCGCGCACACGAAATCATTGCCCGCAAGCAAACCGCCAAAGCAAAAAAGCAAACGCAAACACGCCGACCGTCGTCTGTGCATTCTTAATTAACCATTAAGCGTCTTGGTTTAGTGTACAAAACGATTATCAGCATGGAATGCTAACCAAAAAAAAACTAAATGATATATGAATATTTGATTAATCACATATTTTATCAACTGTACCATACATTATCCTACATTTTTCTTTCATTCTATTCTTTCCAAAAAAGCAAATTTTCCGCAAAAGTTCTTCTTAAACAAAGCTGAGTAAAGTCAATTCAAAAAAGTTTTAAATTGTATGCTTATTAGAAGACAATCAAGATTTCTCAATATTTCTTTAGGTTGTTCAAAGTTTTTGAAAGTGTTTTAAGCACAAAATTAAAAGGCGAAGATACATGTGCGTTAAATTAACAGGCATGGATGTTGCTTATTCATCGTATTGTAAATTTTAATCAAGAAAAAAATTGAACACGGCTACCTGCGAACCGAATGAGGAACGGTTACACCAATTCAAATTTCCAAGAGTTTTGCTGTTGCTCTGCTTCTTCGCTCATCTTACTCAATGTTGATTGAGCGCAAGGCGCAATAAAAGATTTTTAAACGATTTTTTCACATCGCCGATTAAGTTTCATTCTTGCACGGTTTCATGCTTGATGCGTCGGTTTTTCTTCTCCTCGCCGCATCTTCTTCAAGTGCAGCCAGCGCGTTTGCGTTCGCCTCGCTTATTCAACAATGTTGCACAACAGAAATATCGGTTCGTTACAAGCGCATTGTTCATGACCTAGCTTAAAATGGGCGCGCACACAACCGTTCAATTTCTTATCAAAACTATAGCATCGTGTCACTCAAACTCAAACTACACTCGGGGGGTGAATGTGAATTATTCGGGCACGCACTAAAATTGCGTGCAACCAAACAACCCTTCTGCTCAAAGGGTAAATAAATATACATACAATATTTTGCTCCAATAACGAAAAATAAGGGAGAAGAGAAATATTACCTGCTGATTTTTGCATTCCACAAAGTCCATTCGAGTTATAGTTACACGTCAGATAATTTAGGTAAAGAAGTTTCAGATGTATAAAAGAACAGCACAAAACAAGTTTATTATTAAAAACGTCTCGTTCGATCACACACTTTGTGTTAGTCCACTACGCGTTGCATGTAAATCTGCGAAAGAAATCAAAGCTGAGAAAACACTTCTGTGCGGTGAGTAAAGCAAAGTACGTTTGGTTGCCTTTTGTGAACGATGATTTCGGAGTGAACAAGTTGGTTGGTTGGTTGCTTGCTTAATGTAAGTTATGTCGCTATAAATTCGTGTAAAGACGTTTCAAGGCGATAAATAATCGACGTAATTAATAAATTCACTTCATATGCAAATGACACCCACACGTATCAGTTAATCAAACGCGTTCCCTCTGCTTCATTCGTGATTCTCTTGATGAGCAAGTGGTTAAGTTAAAAACGAAGAGCAAAAGTGTGAAATGAATGAGGAATATAGTTAATAATAACACACGAAGAGTAGATACACACATTGGAGGCATCGAAAATACGCGCGCTCGAACAAGTTGTGGGTTTTATGCGGCGCGGCGGTGAAAAAGCGAGAGTCGAATCCGAACGGGCAATAAAGAGCGTTTCATTGCATGTCACTACAGGCTTTCCCGGTAGGTGTCAAAGGCTCGCGCGCGCGAGAGTCAGCGGGCGAATTCCAGCGGATGTGGACGGCGAATTTATAAAGCAATCGTCTTGCTGCGCGATGTGCTTGAGCTTCAATTCGGAATGCAGTGCACTCGTTCAAATGTTGCTGCTTGTTGATGTCGCATTGTGAGAAATATCCCCATCGTTCGGCTATTTTTTATCACACCTCTTTGCGTCCGAATGCACACAGTTTTGTTATTAACATTGGTATTATAATCGGCACTAATCTTTTAAATCGCTGTGCATCATTTATCGGCGCGGCGCGCCTGCCGTGCATGTTCAATAATTCTTCAATTATTCAACTTCACACTCGCTGCGTTCGAATTTACATTTTCCAATATAATGCAAAATGCGCCTTTAGATTGTAGGTGTTTTGTTGATTTTTGTTGGGTGCGGAAGAAGCAGAAGAAGAACACCCTGTAAAAGTGGTAAAAGTTGCGCGTGTTGTTTGTTTGTTTGTTGGTCAAGTTGTGGCGGGCGGCAAAAAGTCAGCGGTGTGGCGGGATTCGAAAAAGTTTCGCCGCCACCGCACACGTGTATCTTCAATATTGGCGCGCGCACCAAAAGTTGTGTGTATGTTGTCTTGGCAGTCGTTGAGTCGCCGCCGCTGGTGGTGCCGTCGCCGGCCGCAGAGACAACATCGTTATTAAAAGCACTAATAACAAACAGCAGCGCGCGAATGGACACTGAACTTCGCGCGCGGACAACAATTACGAATGACACCAGCTGATACGTATGAGAATCATTCACCAGACTTTGCTTATTGTTTCGCGCTCTTTTGTTTTAATCAAGCAAACAATTGATCGTTGCTTCGTTTGTTTGTTCGTTGAGAAGGCAAAAGGCAACCAAACGTAATTAAGACGCACGCGGCTGAGAGAAAGAGCGGATTGATAATTACAATAAAACTGATTGTAGCGTTCGTCAGCGACGCCGACGCTGTTCTGGCGCCGGGTCGAGCAAGCGGCGCGCCGGTCGAGTAGTTAGCACGCCTGCCGCATTTGCATGGCGCGCTACCGGCCACCCCACCTTTGCAGCCGCCCCCAGCTGAACGCCGTATGCGCGCCGTGAGCGCGAGCGAGACGCACGGTGTATGTGTGCGCGCCCCCTCCGACGAACGTCGCCGCCACCGTCGCGCCAACATTTCTGCATGATACTTTTTTCCTCGGCGCTCTTCGTCGTTTTTTTCTGATTTTTACGCGAATGGGGGGTGGATGCGACGCATGCATGCGGCTATGTGTGTATGTGTGTGTGTGTCTAAAGTGGAAGAATGTAGCGTTTTGCTACCCCTCGCGCGAGCGAGACGTGTATAATTGCCGCGTGCGCGACGGGGAAGACAAGGCCGAAACGTGAATTGCTCGCCCCCGCGCGTATTCGAGAGTCAGTCGTGGAATCTTTGCATTTTAAATTGCCAAGGTGTATGCGAGGGACAAAGGCGAAATTCAAATCGCGAGCAATCGTTCGAAATAGTCACATGTGAGGCAAGTTCCGGCGCTCTCTTCACATGAGTGAGGCGGTAGACGAGGAAAAGATTAAAACCGAGAGAGACTTTGCGCGATGCGGCGCATAGCGTGGAGGAATTGGAATTTTTAATGACGGAAGAGCAAACATCTGAAAGCCGGCCGGGCGGCGAAGAACATTGGCGAGAGCATTGCGCGCGCTCTTTTCTCTTCTTCGGCTGCCGCCGTCGTCGGCGTGTGTTTGTGCCGTTCGCATACAAGACACTATTTTATACATGACGATGTGCATGCAATACGCACGCACACACTCGCCGCCGCCACCGCCACCGCCGCCGAGGAGTATATATGCGGCCGAATTTATCATGAAGCAAACGCGTCGTCGCTCTCGGGCGCGGCGGTGGATATTAAGAGCGCCAGAGTGAAATAGACTTACATTTCATTAAGGGCAGCGAGACGGGAATGAAATTACATACCCCATAAGAGGGACTAAGACGTTTCGGGGGTGGCGACGCGCGGGCAGCGCACAGCAGCGGCGGCGTTAGTTAGGAAAAACGCGCGCACCAAGACGAGGATGCACATCGGGCGTTTGTAATTTGCGGCGCGCTAGAAGGAGCGAGCAATATGCAAGTTAATTAATCGGTAAAGTAATGAGAATAGAGCGCAAGCGCCTCCAACGAACACACATGTGCTGCGCTCGTGGCGCATGCATGCATGTTGCGGAAGAACAAGACGAAGAAGAAGAAGAAAGAGGAGGTGGAGAACGCCGCAAACCGCCGACGAGGATGAGGGAGGCGCGCGGCAGGACGAACCACCACCGGCTGCTAAGGGTAGTCATCAACGCCAGCGCGCAGATTAGAAGTACAGGCGATGCAAAAAGCTTCTCTAACAACGGGGAAATGCGTCCTGCTTTTTAATAATACGCCCAAAAAACTGCAATATGCCCACGAATCTTGAAAACTTTACCACTTGTTCCAACAACTTGTCCATGACTCAAGCAACAAACGAAAACAGGAACCCCTCGAACAAATCGCTCAACGTTTGTTTGTTGTCCTTTACCGCAAAGTGTCTCCCAAGGAAGAAAGAATGAATGCTCACGGCCACGGCTGATTGAAGCTATTCACTCTCATTTAACACTATACGACTTGACTTTTTATATAGGTTTTCACCAATAACTAATAAACCAAATCCAAAACCAAAACTCTCTGTGTACAGTTGATAGCATTCTTCTTTTTTAGTAATATACGAGACAACAACAGTGCCAGCAATCTCTTAATTAAACAATTAATTACGTGCGTCCTACTTAATTAAACGTACACATTGCTGCACAGAATGAAAAATTGCTTCTCCCTTACATACAAGGCCGTTTTTCCGCATTGTTTACATATGACCGGGCGCCGAAGTGAGGTTACGAACGTATGGAATAGAGTAAAATACACTTACAATTCTCAGCTCGTCTGATTATTCCTTGATAGATATCGAAACATAAGTTCGATAAGTTCGTCTTTCTTCCTAACCATCCATACGTTATGGAACTACACTTTGTATTAGCTTAATAATTGATGCACTTGCAAACTACACTATGCTGGCTGCACACTTAAGTCACTACTGTGTTGTGGTTGTAGTACGGTGCACTAGCACTGAGTGAGTTGGTATGCAGATCAAGGGTGATGTGTGCACTCGGCACGGGCGGCGCCACAATAACTGGCCGCAAAATTCAAAAACAATAACAACTCTTTCAGCGTGTTTGTACTCTTTGCGAGTAGAGCAATAACTTTTGCACAATTTATGTATAAGATATAGACGTATCCACAAAAAGCGTAAACAAATTGTCGTTTGTCGTATTGCGCAAATGAACGAATGAATGAATGAATGCTGATGCACACTTATCTGAAGCACTAGTAAATTGTTTTTTGCACTCGAATATTGCACACGTTCTCGTAACAATAGTTTTCTTCCGCACGGTTTGGTCGAAGGGAAACACGCGTGTTTCAGTCAGTGGTGGAGCGCGGTTTCGGTGCTGCCGTTCGTTCGGCTGGAACGCGTCGGCGTTTCTGCCATCGGAGACCGGCGTGGATCGCGTGGTGTTCGTGCCAACCGTCCTGTATCCATGACAAGCGGAGATGCTCTGGCCAGCAGGCACCGCTGACCAGCAGCAGGCGCGCGCGCGCGCGACAAGGACGGCGGGATCGCGAGCGCGGGAGCGGGCGTAATTACTTGGGGGGGATCATTTGCGCTAACAATGTAGTTAACATATATCGCATCGAATGTCGGCGCGCGCGCGCTTTCCTCGCGCTCGCTCGCACATTCTTTCAATGTGCGAGCTGCGGCTGGAATGCGCGCAATTTCACTCTGCCGTTTTCTCCGTCGTCTGAGGCCATGCATGCATCGCTGGAAAATTGCCACCAGCAGTCGCGCTGCGTCACCCCCGAAAATTAATTAACAACTTTACTCCACGATATTATACCCACTTTTCTCTCCGCCACTGCTGCGGCGAAAAGTAGCAAATCTACTCGAATAAGTTATAAAATGTTTGTTTACTTTTGAGGTTATCGCGTGCAAAACATGGTTTGTTTATTGCTGGATTGCAGAGTGCACTAAACAAGGGTGAAATTTAACGAATAATGCCACCCCTCGATGCATCGGATGATGTGAACGAATTTACTTGAAAAGTGTGTATCGTGCAGTGAGACGTTTCCCCGTTTTCCCCTTTTTCCTGATTTCGTTTCAATATACATGCATGCGGCACACATGCAGGAATTGGGAAGACCTCCTCCACCTCCTCCTCCGCATCCTGCGGGCCGCGTTTGCTCGAGTGGTATCATAACAGAAATCAATAAACCGCATACATATATAATGGGATTTTTCTCCGATTTCCGATTTGCGCAAATGGCAAAGAGCGCGCTCAAATTGGCTATTTATAAATCGGCTATTTTTGCGTTAGCCTCGCTTGCTCCTCTTCCTTCCACTTTTCTATACCTATCACCAATTTATTAGAATTTGTGCATGAACTAAATTGTTTTATCCCCTGATAGAGACAATTAAAAGTATTTTAGTAAACATTTTAAAGTCGTTGAATGTTGAGTGAGGCTGCGAGAAAGAGTGCGGAGATGAAGAGTTGATGCGCGAAAGACGTAGAGCAGGATTTTGCAGGCCGGGCTGGCTCCTGCTGCCGCTGGCGCGCGGTCGAGATGAGGAGAGATGCTGTAAAGTGGGGAGCATTTGCATACCGGTAGGTGACAACTCGCGGAGGCGGAGCCTTATCATCCAATAGCGCCCGATTTTATTCGCGGGCATTGTTGATCCTGCTGCATGGTTCCCGGCGAACCCGCGCGCACGCGGCCCAACTCCTCTCGCCACCCACGCGTCGCGGCTTGCTGCGATTGTCTTTGCTCATGAACTCGCTCCTCGCGCTTCTTCAGCGCTCACTCGTTGGATGCGTGTGTGTGCGTTTGTTTCATTTCGCTCTCGACGAGATGCAAAACGCATGCCAGACGAAACAATACACTCGCGCACATTAGCACTCGACGATTTTTATATGCACGCATTGGGAATATCTAGGTATGCAGTGCGCATGATCTATGGATGTGTGAGTGCATTCAGCAGGAGCATTCCTTAGTGCTATAAAGTCCATTATAATGTGATAACTAAGAGATGGCGTTAAAGGGGAGCCAGCAGGAGTCTGGCACGTCGCGCCCAGCAGGAGAATTGAATACTTTTTCCATATATGTGAATTGCGCATCTTTCTTTCGGCCTTCTTTCTCTATCACGCGCACGAAACTCGTTTTGTTTTCCTTCGATTCGAGAACGTATATTATGAACTTCCCTCTATTCGCAATGCGAGTTTAAAAATGTATAAAGATTTGCACTGCACCGCACTGCACTGCTGAGCATCACGATTAGAATAAAATTCCCTAGATTTTCGAATCTTGGGAATTTTTCGCTCACCAGTAAATCTCAAATTCCATAGTGAAACTCTCAAGTCATTATTATGCAAGATATGCATGCATGCGCAATCATTAATAAACGTTTTATTGTTTAAACTAATCCTGTAAATAAATAAATGCTGAGCATTTATGCGAATCAAGTACGCTTATCGATTAATTGCGAGGTGAACACTTTCAAAAGCCGTAAAATCGCATATATGTACTCGTAAAAGCCCAACGAAAGTATGTGGTGACTTATTAGAAAAAAAGCATTTTATAATACAGCATTCAATTGTTGCATTCACATGCGGCTAATTTCTCAAACGTAATTTGCATTTGCATCGCGCGTACCAAGTGTTTCGCATACAATCGGCGCGAATATGTGCATTAAATGGACGCGCAAGAAGTATGAAAATGTTATGGCTGCTTAATGGAAAATTTATGTGGTGCGCATTCGAGAAATGTCCACTGCAATAAAATATACGCAGATATCTTGATAATTATCGCGGCCAACTTCACTTCGCCCGTAATTAAGTTGTAACGCTAAAGTAATGCAGTGATTTATATTCAGGAATTTGAATCGTTGAAATGCTTATTGTTTTTCTACGTACGAACAAAAGTATCAAATTTTTTATTGTCACGCTTTTACGATTCTGCAACAAGTATTAAAACGTTTTTATCTTGTTATAGAATAAATCTTCTTCTATTATTTATTTATCGCGTATAAATTTACAAATATTTACAAATAAAACTTACTTCTTTCAATTGCTTTGTGATAATTCTGAAACAAAAAATCATCAATGAATATTTGATTAATTTATTTCGAAATCTGTCAAAATGTAAAGGGGTAATGGGAATCACTTAAGCAATATTTGAAATTCAGCTGATTCTCATTGCCCGCCAATTCTCTCTAAGCACTGACTGCATATTAATTATAGAATAATTTCTTAATTTTCAGGACTATGATAGTGATGCCCATTGTCCGCATGCCGTGTCTTTCTGTAATTTTCTCGAGTTTGGTATAATATTATGTAAATAAAAAAAAAGAAGAAAATATGAAACATGTTCATATCTCACCGATTTGAATAATATATCACTATTGGATTTACTTCTTCGTGTTCTTTTGATGCTTTTTTGTTGCGTTGAGAAGTGGTTGGAATTAGATGTGTTGTCGCATTGACAATGAATAGTTATGAATGAATAACAACGCACAAGCGAACGCGTCCGCGCTCAGAGATGCACATATTGAGAGGCTAGAAGAAGAATATCATAGCGTGATAGCACAAGCAAAGAGCACGGCAGCTATGATTTATGTTCTTCTTGCACCCCACATTCCATCCAGTTAAGTCCAGGTGGACTTAATCCATGCATACGTGTGTGGAAATGAGTAAGCTTATGAATAAGTGTGCGCACCGAACGCACTCAGGTATAATAATAATTATAATAAAGATCCATTTTCCTGTCTGTCAGTATTTATAGTTTTTACGACTGAATCAATGCGTACCTCTAATGCGCACGCATGCAGCAATGAACGAAAGAATGGAACAACCGAATGAAAATGGGCTTAATTAATATGCTATTGTTCCTGCTGGCGAATCATTAATTTAATTTCAACATGTCATTTAATGTTGCTTTGTATAGATTTCAATGTCGTTTCAATAAAATGTAATCGATAATGCATTTTGAATTTAATTATTTCTATATGATTTAATGATTATTTCCACTTAGCAATGGAATTTAAATAATTTAAAACATATTTCTTATAAATAATTGACAAGTTTTTAAAGGTTTACAACCCTTAAAAGTATAGACAGATGAGAAACACCCACATTCCATTAGAACAAACAAGAGGAGGTAAGTTATTAATCAAGTTTTTGCTGAAGTAAGTGGAATTAGTATTTCAATCAAGTTTAATACAACATTTCGATTAGTCTGACATCCAGAAGCGTTAGGAGGAGTGCATGACCGTTAGCACCCCATGCAACGCGTTCCCACACAGGTAGAAATCACGTGTCTTCTGGTTCTTCAGGTAGAAATGTGGCATATGCGTGTGCATCGCGAGATGGACATTAATTTCGGCTTTTTCGGTCAGTAGGTAGCCACAAAGTATTCATCATTCTACGCCCAAAACTAGCTTATTGAGTCACGCCAACCGCATCCATCAGTGGCTTAGTCAACTCAAAATATTTTCGTACATTTCAAGTCATTACCGTCATCCTTTGGTGAAATAAGTTAACACGTTTCTCTTTTTCATGTTTATGTTTTGGTTATCTTAATTTCCAATAAATTTGCTCAATCTTTCTAACATTTTACAAAACAATTAGTTTTATAAATTATAAATAAATTAGTAAACAATATTTTTGATCATCTTTTAGAGTTTTTAAGTACCTTTTAGCTAATGTATAAGAATGGGGTACGAATTTGTTAATTTGGGTAGCAAATTTTGTATTAAATAATTTAAAATATTGTTATTTATAATTTAGGCTCTCATATTATTAAATCAATCTTATTTCACTCGTAAAATTGATTGACAATCAATTTTTAAAGGTAAGTAAAGTAAAATATGATTTATTTTTCTTTCTCTGCCATTAGAAAAAGCTTTGACACCTTTGGATATATATTGTTATACACGAAAAGAAAGAATAAGCGAATAAAGAATGCAGTAAGTAGTTAAAAATAACTGTAAAAAATGACCTACCCTAAAAAGTTTTCGTGTTGTTAGAATGTTATACGAGTACGAAATAGAAAAATAAAAATAGCCTGGTTTTTCCTTCGAAACACTTGTTTTTATCGCGTTTTACAAATAGACTTTGAATTAAAATTAAGTGTGCATCATTTGATGCTATGAATCTTTGAATTTTCTAGAAATAAATAAAATGAGATACTTACACTACTTTCAAAAAGAAAAATCAGAGTAAATCATGCGAAATTTAAGTGCTTGGCAATTAAAATGTAATGTGAATTTTGATGTCTCAGCAACAAAATTAAATTCGGACACTGCCTCAGTACTTTCCTACAGAGTGTTACAAATCCTCATTATTAAAAACATAACCTCACATTTAAATGACCAAAGTTATTACTTTAGCTAATAATAACTTGTGAAAAAAAGTAATGTTACTTGGTAATATTTTGAGTGAAGCACAACTAAATAATTAGATATGTCTAATTCTAATTCAGTATTACATTGTTGTTTTAGGTGCCAAAAACAACAACATATTTTTTTTTGCTACCAGCATCTCATGTGCAAAGTCCTTGAATGTTTTAGCATGAGTTTTATCATTTGATCACGATCCAAATGAAAATCAGTTTTAATAACACAAGATGACAAATTTGACTAACAATACAAAGTCAACTCTCCTAACCTTAACTCAAAGTTAAACTCCTACTTATGAATATTTCATATATCCACTCACTACTAATACAAAGTAAGTGAGTGAGTGAGTGAGTGAGTTTCTTGCCTCCTAGCAAGCAAAGTAGTAAAAAGTCAGAAGGTGGCATAGGAAACTAATTGAACTTCAATGGATTTGTCACATGCATGTTCGCCGGTAATGAAGTGTGTTATTTCGCATGGTTTTGCGCGGCGTGGCGGTGCGTTTAATGTTCAAACGAATGAATATTGCACTAATTAGATCATCGTTATTAATATAATAATAGAACGTGTTTTATTGCCGCCACCGCACACACAAATGCGCACCAAACATAAATCCAAGCATTTCAACTATTCACACATGGACAAATCTCAAATGTGGAGAGAAGGTCTATTCGAAATATAATTAGAACGTTAGCACTTAGCACGCAAAACGCACACGCAAATAGGTTTTAACATCTTTATACTTAGTGTTTCCGATATTTGTTGTTGTACTTGCAACTGGCGCAATTGTTTAAATATTTTCGCAGCTTTAATTAGCTCAACGAGCAAGCACAAACGAATTAATTTTTCTTGGAATTTCTTGAAATTAGTTGAGAATGCAGTGCACTTAAATTTTATAAATACGCAGAAGAGAAAATGAGAGAAATGAGTGAATATGAAAATAGTCATAGCGATAATTGATTTGTGTGTTGCCATTATGCAAACTTTAATATAATTTACGCGGCGGCAAAAATAAATTTAATACACGCATCGCGCGCGAAGCGAGAGGAAGACAGACGCATGGAGCCTGCATTAAAATATATATTACGCTGGCATGGATTCAAAAAGTTTATAATTCGCGCCCGGAAAGCATTCGAACAAACACAGACGGGTGCTGCGCAAAACGCGTACATTATCTATCTGTAATTGTAATGGAACAGCTCCAGCTGCGCGATAATTATGAATAATTTTGAGCGGAAAATTAATAAATTGATGAAACAGCGGCGCGCTGAGCGAAACGCAAGTAGGAGCGAGGCGAGGGTGGCGCTATATTTATAATCGCAGCTATTAATACGCGCGGCGCGCTCGCGAATGCGCGTTCGTCTTCTTTTATTCTCTTGTGCGTGCGTTACACGCGCAACGATTTTATTGCTTTCTTGCTAAGTTTGCGTAATGTGCGTTCAGCGAGCAGAGAGGCTCCAAACTTATAATTAAAACGTGTCCTCGCTTCTGCCTCGCCGCGCTCAAGCCGTGCAGAACATCAAATGAAATTAATTCAATCATGTTTTTGATCTTAAAATTACATATTTCTCGGTTTGTTCTTATTTCTTTTATTTGTTTATTGCAAATACTCCTTAGTGCATTTCAATTTCTAATTATTGATTAATGGTATTAAAAATATCCTTTCAATTTTCAGGAGTTAAGCTGAAATCTATATGTTTCTTACTTTATAATATGATTAGAAAGAAAACGATTGTTTTTTTTCAGAATTACCAAGAAAATTATCTTTTACGTTTTAAGTGACAATTTAACAATTTAGAATGAAATATTTAATTTTCTTGTTTTTTTTTTGGATTGATTAATTTTTTTTAGTGAAGTTTATTTATGATTATTGAGTCGAATTTGAAGTTTATCTATTCATAAAGAGTTTTATTAGATTCTTAAGATGTTTATCAGCATTCAAAGCATGTACATGCTGGCTTTATATCTGTGAAAATATCAGGGAAGAGAATGAAATACGGTATTGTATTTAGCTTGTTGTGAGTCGATATTTCCTCGAACGCGAATAGTGTTGCAGTGGTTTTGCGCTAAGGTGATTAGCATTTAATGGGATGAATTAAAATTGAAGTTGTTATTAAATAAAATCACACGCGGCCGCTGCAATCGGCGCATATCGGGTAAGAGCCTTAATTTACATGCATAATAACGAAAAATGCCGTACATTAGCGCGATACGGATCTACATGGAATATCAGAAAGGTTTACGTTGCCCACCACCAAACCAAACCCTTTGCAAACGCTTATTCATTATTTATCAATGTGTTTTATATGGTATATGAAATTTTCAAAATATTTTTAGATTTCTATTAATTCATTTGAAATCTATTTCTCTATGTAAAAATGTGAGTACCTATGTATTGTATCAGATTTAGAAAATGTTCAAGTGTTGAGAATGAATGTATTAATGCAAGTTGTTATTTAATTACAAAATAAATTGTACACGTGTACCGAGTTCCCAGGGGCATTAAAACTGTGTGATGCATAATAATACGAGTCACCCCTGTTTTATAATTACTATTGTCCCGGTGGAAATCGTTTGCACCTCGAGAAGTTGGCCACTGACCAAATAACCTCCAAAGGGACAGACATAGGTACCTACGACTGCGTACGAGTGTACGTAGACTGGTCACCTAAGGCTGTGAATGTAACGGAATGAGGATAAGGATGAGGAATCTCTTGTGTGTGCAAAGTGTGTAAATATATTTGGTCCCAAATGGACACAGGAAACCCCATTATAATGCAAATGCATAAGGGCATATTTTGCACTCACTATGCACGTGCAATTTTTCGAATGGTCATACACGTCCAGGTGTTGGTCAAATCTGAGTGCGTTGCCATTCTTTTAAGGGACGCACAAAATTTAACGATCAGCTTCGGGGGTAGTTTGAATAAATTATTCTATTCACATCCACATACTTTTAACTATTGAAAGGTTATAATTATCGATTCAGTAAAATTAATGATCCGGAAAACATATTCAATAAATTTTTATTTACTTGGGAAAGTTTCCTCTTTCGCTCAGAATAAAATTCATGAGAATTTAAAATTCCATCGAACCAAAAAACACAGATAATTTGAATTTAATTTGAGAAAAGAAATGATTTGATCGCAATTAAATGCAATTTGAGAAATATTCATAAATTACTTGTTTTTCGGGCATCTTATTACGAAGTTGTATTTTTCCTCTGTTGCTTGTTTTGCTTTCGTTTGCGTTTCGTGCTCTATTTTTCTCGAGAACATTCACAGGCCGAGAAATAAGGGAACGGTCATCGGGATAGGGTTGTTATCAACCCCTGAGGCGGACACGTCAAAAATAATTTCCTCGGCGGGCGTAATTTATGTTTTAATCACTTCGAGGTCACGCAACACTAATTATCCCAACGTGGGTAGTTAGTGAGTGCGCGCGCTCTTTGTTTTACCACGAAACCTCGCGTCCACCTTGCAGTCTGGAAAAACAACCTCAACTAACATATCATCAACTTTCTTTTTCTTAAAGGTGCCAAAAAATAATCAAATAACATAACAATTTCTTCGTATTCACCTTCATTCCCCCTTTAAACCCCCGTTCTTCTTAAGCAAATGATTCGAAAAATTATTCATCCCTTGGTACATTAAATACTAGAGTAATTATTAAGTCTGCAGCTTAATGGCAAAGCTGTTAATTAAATATAAAATATGCGATTTAAACGAAACGATTAGACGCACGAATCACAATATCTAATTGCGAATAAAGCACGTCTCGTTTGCTTGTATGAGTTAATGAATAAGCATTTTTCATGTTATGCGCAAAAAGTGCGAGCGTAATTGTTGCATCGATTAAAAATATTCGCTGTTCGCTTCAAGCACGGAACACAAAGCAGCACAAAACAAAACACGGCGCGCAACGAAACAAAAAAAAAGGAACATGTTTGAATCTTTTGTTAGTGGTGCGCTGCTTTCGACGTGCACAATGCATTAACGCATGCACGTGACGTCACTTCCTGTAATTAGTGTGATTGTTCATTAGTTCAATGCATCGATAATTATTAAAGCCATGCGAGACGAAGAGCTGTTGTCTCTATGCACCTGTTTTATATCAATTTTTCGCGTTTCTTTTGTCTTCAATGTAAATAAAACGAAAACAACGACAACAACCACAACTTTTGTTTAATTCTCTTTTGTTTTCAACTTTGAAATATACAAAGTGCTAGAACATAATTTATGGGGAATATTTCGGAAGTTTTTTGAGTTATTTTTGAACACTATGTATAATAATTACATCGATTAGAATTTTCGAGCAACAAAAGATTTTGGGTTCGTCATTAGTGGTAACACTACCGTTGGCAATAAAACGATTAAAATGGAAAATAAATACGATTAACTGGCGAGCGAGATAAAGACGTGCGATTCGCGAGTGGCGTGTGAAAGAATGCAATGGAGAGTCTAACAAATCGGAAACAATGGCGCGATGCAATTATGCAGCAATAAAAGGCAGAGCACGATCGAAAAAGAACATGGGAAAATTATATTCGTATGTAAATTCAATTGCAATTCAAACGATTTCCTGCAACACTCACTACACGTACGAATGCATCCACACACAGGCACTGTGAGAGTGAGGACGTATACGCAAACAAAAGTTGTGTGGAAAATTCATTACACGTGATGCCGTGATTTATCGTAATTATTTATGTAATGCAATGGAGGCAACATAATAATGACGCAAAGAAACCATACGGAGGAAAAGAATTAATTTCGTTCTCCCCCTGTGCGGGAAATGATTACGTTTTATAAATAGGCAAATTTAATTTCATTTTGCCAAATAAATGGTAAGATGGTTAGTTGTATGTAAATTGAATAGAGTATTGAATGAAAGTGCAGCTAATTGCACTTTTGGATTTGTTGACGTTTGAGTGATGCCTTGACGGGTTTGATGTTTTGACCGCAGTACGAAGACGCGTAGACATGCAAGGGGTAAATTAAGTTAGATATTTAATTACGACAATGCCGACGCCGCCACCACCGCTAGTGTTTATGTTGTGTGTTGTCGGTGGCAGTCGGACGCATGGCGGTGCCGCCGACTGATAGGGTGCTAGTGGTGTGTAGTGCACATTTATTAATTTCACACGTGACCCTCCTGCTGCCGGCGACAGTTTCCTGCTTCAACGCGTTCCAATCTTCGATTCTTTCACGCGTTTCTCCTTTTTGTTCGCCAGGACGAACGAACACACACGCATAAAGGAACAACAGGAAGAACTTTAAGTCTGAACAACTTCAAACGATCAATGATTGTGAAAGTGTCAACTACTGATAGATAACATGTGTTTTCTTTTATCTTATCCTTTTTTTAAGCAAATCATTGTTATTGAAGAATTAGACATTTCTTTAAAAGTGTAATTATTAAACTAATCAAGCAATTTGGTGACGGTAATTGGCATTGAGTAAGTGTTTTATGAATCAATGAGATTTTGCCATAAAACACAGTAAAATACATTTCAATTGGGTTCAAATTGCACTTGTTACAATTTTCTGTATTAAATGAAAATTTTTAAGGAAAATTGTGATTTTTTCAATGTAAGTTATAGAGTATTAACTGTACTTTTCTTTGATATCAATATTTGTTAATTATTGAAAAGAGAACGTAAAATTAAATCGGTTCAAAGTGGAACTATGCAAAAACTGTTACGATCTTACCCCACTGCTATTAAAAAATAATTCTAAAAATAATTATATTGAGCAAAATAGCAGAAATTAAATATTCGACGAATGGAATTTCGTTTGTCTCTAATAACATCTAATAATATTATTCATAGGCTAGCGGTGGTGGTAATAAACGAGTTTAGCAATAACTTCTTCGAGTTTGACTGTCATGCAGTGCGCTGCACATTGACTAATAAATGTTGTCGTTGAACAACGCGAGCAAATCGCTGGAGTATGCAGCGGAAAAAATGGTAAAAAATGGTAGGTACGTACGCAAATAAGTTATGCATAGTTGTAGCATAAAAGGCGAGCACACATGTGCTTATTAGAATAATTTTTACGAGTCCACCCTCTCGCGTTTTGCGTTTGCGTTTGTGGTGGCTTCGTTCGTTAATGCTCATTCATTGCGTGAGCGCATAAATAAAGCAGGTACGAGTTGTTGTTCGGCTATTTAATTGTCGACGGGCGAGTGAGGAGAGACGCGAGTGTACGCGCGCGCGTATGTAGAACAAAAGTTCGGTGCGGAACGGCTCGTAATTATTGAATTTTTATTGTTCTATAGAGTAACAAATTACCGGCTTTTTCCTTCTCGTGCTCCTCCAACGCTAACGTGACATGCGTGTGCATGTTGATGATAGATCTTTACGTTTTGTTGCATTCACACTCGGTTAAGCACACGGCTGCCTGCCTTGCCTTGCCGCCAAGCGAAAGACGGCGATGATGTGAACACAAATGCAATGCGGACGCAACACGCGTTCAAAGACGCGTTTCTTTCTTTTTCCTCTGCGTCGCGTGGCGTTTTGTTTGTTTGTTGTTCGCATTTTCCTACTCTTCAACGTTCATTCACTTTCTTTGCTTTTATTTATTCCATTTTTTTACAAACGGATGTTACCAAATTAATTCATAAATATTATTCAAAGTTTTCAACCCTCCTAATCGCTGCAAAATGTTGAAAAGGAAAAGATTTTCTTTGATTTTTGAAAACACTTTGTATAAAATGTATGTGATGATGAGTGTAAACATGAGTAAAATATCCGTTTCAAATTATTTGTTGTTTTATTTATTGTTGGTGTTGTTGTTGTTGTTTTTAAATAGTCATAGGGCAGAAAATAAACAACATAACAACATCCGACAGGATCGAGGGAACCGAAAGTTAATTAGAGACGATGAGAGCGCGCCACGCTGTCAATTTATTTAATTAATATAATTAAGCATATTTACTTGCGACTCGCACGATGACGAAGTTGGTGTTTCAGCTGGCAAGCGGGATTTGTGCTGTTTGGGTGTTTGTGAGATTCGAACGTATTAAAAATAACCGAAAACACGCAGACAAATCCAGAAGTGAGTGAAAATGCGCAACCGCATTATAAATGAGCAGAGCTAAATGCTTTTGAGCCCCTCGCCAAAAGTCATTTGTAATATTTCAATTCATTTGAAAGTTTTATGCAACTTTTGTCTGTCTGCGCGCATTTAATTCATTAGTGATGCAATTAAGCCATGCGCAGCGGCAGATAGATATTGATTAATCAATAAATAAGTTGTAGGTTATTCGCTTTGTTAATTTAATTAACACTCAAGTTAATTAAGTTGTGGCACTCGAAGCCACGAACTGAGATGAACGCGCTGCACAAACATATCTAATGGCTCTAATTTAATTAAGTTGCCGAGCGATCTAATTAACACTTCTTATTCCTATTATCCATCGGGTTTGCTTGTCTTGTCTCACTGCGTGGCGGTTAATTAAATTTCTGACGAGTGCCTCTCGCACACTTGACTACTCAGCCTCCCGTGCGTTCTTCCCGGGCTTCCTTCTTTCATCCTCTTTGTCTTACGCCTTTCTCCCTTTCTCTCACGTTTTCTATGCTTCATCTTTCATCCATTCAGCATTTTTCTCACTTTATTCACATCGTAATTCCAATGAAATTTGAAATTATTTCAAACTCTGCAAAGTGTTTTAACATGTTAGTTTCGCAAAGCAGTTAGAAGTTTGCCGATTTAAATTTAACCATTGTGACATTATTTATAAGCACTTAAAATTCTTCCAAAGTGTAAATAAATTCGTGCTAATTTATTATTTTAAAAATAATTTTGGTGCGTGCTTTTGATCTTTCTAGAACGCGATTTAATGAGAGTGGATCACAACAAGAAGCGTGTCAAAAATATTTTATTGAACATTTTTAGGATAATTGTGTGTATGTACAATTCTAACATTTAATTATCATATTTTACGCGCCGTTTATGGCGAATATGAAAAACGCGAAATTCTAATTGAAATATAAAATATTTTAGTCGCGGCAGCAGCAGCAACCAGCAAGTACGTAAGCTAAGACTGAATGGCAAAAACACGCGAGTTGAATTTCCATAAATTTCCATATTTAATAAAAATCTCGAATGCGCACGGTGGACGGGCGCAGAAACAATAAAAATTATGTATGCGATGCATGCGAATATCCCTCGTAAAAGTCGCACTTGCGCGACGACCACATTCCAGGCAGACGATAAAAAGCGCCTTTAATTTTCCTTACATTTTAACTCTGCGCCTTGTAGGTATTAGCGCTAATGCGCGATGCCCAACACATTCGCGCATTCAATGCATATTCCATTCGATTCGTGCGCACAGAAGAGCAACATTTTAATTCTCCTTTGCTTCATGCTGCTTCGTTTTTCACTCGGTGGTTTGGTTCGCTTGTCGCGCTTGTCATAACGAGCAAATAATTAAGAGAATTCGTTCGTGGAGTGCGCACAATTTGTAGTTTTGTTTACAGCGACGCACAGCGCCGGAGACAATGTGTTTTTAAGAAAGCAATTACGACAATTACGCCGTGAAATTGAATTAGAATGAAATCAAAAAATACGGGACAAAAGCGTAAAAAAAACAAATAAATGAGCGAGTGTATTTAAAACAAGCACAATATGTCTATTTGTTTTACTGGTTCCAACTTTAATCACTTTTCTGATTTCTCGTTATTCGCTAATGAGTGTTTTCTTAAAAGCATCAAAATCCAGTGGAAATATTAATTTTGCCTAGTGTTATTGTCACACTTTGTATAAAAAGTTAAGGTTATGTTTTAGCTTAATCCTCTCTACAGTTCTTTTCAAGTCTCGTTAGTTACACATCGCAATTAGTGTAATTATGCGGCCATTTAGTTGTAATTATTTTTACATTAATTTCACAGCGCACTGAATTAAACAAAACATAAAGCGAGTTACATTTTCTATGCTACTTAAAATTAAATTATACGGATGCACTTCAAGTGTTTTATCTAGGTTTTAAAACCTAAAGTTCAAGTCAAAGTTAAGCTTTGGAATTAATTACCGAATGAAGTGATTAGTAAATGAAATATTCATGAGCATAAATAGCACTTAACGCTGAATAATTTAAATTAAATTAAGAATGAAATGCAAGACGAGTTAATTGAAGACGTTTATACGCGTTGCATCGAGCAGCATGTAATTACACATTACGGAAGTTAATATTAATCGGTGCGGTGCGACGTTATCGCACAATCGCACCGAAAACGAGAAAGAAGATGGAAGATGTACGCGGTTGATAGTTCCAAGTGAGTACGGCATTAATGAGTGTCTTCTTCATTTGCGTTCGCGCGTCCATCCGCTGGTTGCATTCGTACAATTACAACACGGTTGTTGTGTTGTCGGGCGTGTGTGCACATTAATTATGAAAAACGGACAATTATCATCGCTTACTTAATAAACCATCCAATAAGCGCGTCTTGCCGAGAATAATTATCACCGTTCCGCTGATGAATTAGTGTAATTACAAAACGACGCTCGTGATACACCTTTAAGCATATCATCAGTGCATCATCACACGTACTTCATGTGTATTTCAACGAGGATGTTAGCGTCGTAAATGAGTTAATAATATTTATACACAAACGGCGCAAGGCGCACTCGACGGAAGAAAAACGAATGGAACGAAATGGAATGAAAGATTATCGAATAGAGGAGAAGGAGGGAGATGAAAGTTAAATGAGTTGGACGTGTTTAGTGTTAGACCAGCACGTTGTGTGAATTAATTATGAAAATTAACAGAACTCTTGTTAATTATAGTCTTTAATTATTAACCACTTGTTAAGTGTTTCTAGTTCATTGCTTAATTAGCACTTGTAAAATTTCCATATGGATTATTCAATTTTCAAACAACTTTTTAAATAATTGAATCTTTGTTTTGAATGCAGTGTTTTGCGAAGAGTGTAAGAAATTGATTGGCAACTTAAAAAATCATAACGCAATAACTAATTAAGTGATAGTTTCGTTAATTGGAGGTATTCTGAAGGATTTCAGCTAGTTTCTTATAGAATTTAAAAATCTTAATTATCTTGCTTAGTTTTTGCGTTATTTAATATTTTCTGACAAGTAGTCACAAATAGTGTAATAAATTGATTGGCAACTTTAAATATTCATAACTTAACAACTATTTGAGCAATTACTACACTTTTTGGTGGAATATTGAAGAATTTACTTTACTTTCGTGTTGCGTTTAAATTTTTTAATTATCTCATTTCGTCTTTAAGTTATTTGATTTCTTCTAAAAAAAAGTTTTGCTGAAAATTGGTTGGCAACTTTTAAAATAGTTTAGTTTTCAGAAAATGCTTTTTGACTTAATAAATCAAGAAAACTCATTCGTTTTCCTTGTTGTATTTTCGTTTGAAGAAACCTATTATGCAATAGCTTTAGTTGTTTTCCGGAATTTGTAAAGAAAAATAGAAATTAGAAAGGAAACAAGGAAATGAAAATTATGAGCGTAATCGATGAATATTAATGAATGAAACAATAAAGGATTTTTGTAAGTGTGTAACGATTCAAGTAGATTTGTAGATTTTATTGTTTGGGGAAAAAGCACCCCCAAGGGTGGCGCACGCATTCAACGTGCTTTTGTGTTTCGCTGTCAAAATTCCTAATTTGTTTCATTCGCCTATACAAAATATTCATGCAACCATTAATAAATGTTTCAAATTCAACTGGCAATTCGTATTACTGTAATAAATTATTAATTATTCATACAATACGAATAAGGGAGGATTAAAAAATGAATTGATAGGCGACAATTATTTATTAATTTTGAAGAGGTTTTTAAGACTTTCGAAAGATCCTGTAGGTATCAAGAAGGAAACGTACATACTACCTACGTATAAAGTGAAATTATACATACGCATTGTACAAGCAACCCCCATTTGCGTTTTGTATAATTTATTACGCGCGCGGACGTAAAATATGTAGAATTATTCATATACACCTCAGAATTTCTTGGAGGGCTTTTCGCTTTTTAACGTGCTTCAAATGCAGCAATTGCCTAAAAATAATTACAGTACGTCTCGAATTATTCGCGGAATTTGGGAATGCTTTGAATGGCAAGCTTAAGAGGAATGAATTATTGGGGGTGGACTGTAAGGGGGTGATATTAGTCGAAACAATGACACATGAGTTTAGTTGGCGCTTATTATATTATGAATTCCATGCATGTAGTGATAACACGCGCAGCTCGCGCATATGTGTTTTACTAATCTGCCGTTTAATCACAGTTATTCACCCTTTTTTTGATTTACACACTCTTAATGAACGCGTTACCCTCGTGAACAAGTTGGAATATTCGGTTGTAACAACCACTCGTTACCATTCGGCGAGCAACGAATGGAATGGTAATTAACATACGTCCGACGTAGTCGGAATTAGATACGGTCAACCGGAATACGAGTGACCGCCATATTCGCATGAATGTCATTAAGCGTACGCTCGTGATTCACCCCTTGTTCTTATAACTTTTTCCTCTTTGATTCTGCGCGTTTTTGTGCTGCGGACATTTATTATTATTGTTTCTAAGCGTGCAACGTTCAAGAGCGTCTTTCATTCGAATGCGATGTAAGCAAGAGAACAAGTTGTTTTCATTGCGCGCCCTTCTTCACTCACTCACTCATTCATTCATTCATTCATTACAAACGCGATGCGAGATGTCGTTATGATGAAGGGCACTCGACTCGTCCATCGGGAGCGACGAGTCCCGACTCCCTGCTCAAAGTCCAGTCTCCGCTCGGGTTCAAGTACACGTCGCGAAACAAAAGAGTGTGCTTTTTCATTGTTTTCATTTGACATGGGAAATTCCTTCTTTTCAGACACAATCCGATTCAACTTTAAGATTAGGTGAAAGTTGTTGAATTATTTCAATCAAACTTTTATCTCTCCTTTTATTGATAAGATAATAATAATAAATCAAATTTATTCTTATCATTTTCTTCTTTATTTACTAATACTTTATTGATATTACGAAACAAAATCTTCAAAAATGTTCAATAAATTTTTTTTTAAATTGGCATAACTCTGAAACTGATTGAGATAAATTAATGATTAAAAAAGAAGTAATTTCCTAATCTTATCTAATTTTATTGACAAGGATTTACTCATTACCAAAAATTCATAATTAATTGGAAAAAAACAAAATAATTAAGAAAAGTTGAAATAATTTTTCTTTTGTTTTAAGGACCAATGATTTCTTTACGAATTGAAAAATAAGTGAGATTATTAATAAATTTACTATTGATTTTTATAAATTTTATGAAACGTTAGAAAAAATGGCTATTTATAATTGGTTTTCAAGGTAAAAATGAAGTTGATTTAATTTTTTGAATTTGTTGATTTAAAATGGCTGCCAAACGCGCACATAAACGTTGAAGTGTTTGATTAATTTAAGAACGAATTCCTATTTATATCTTACGCTGAATTTAATCGTTTGTTTGACGCAAAATCAATTCAAACGTCCATTAGCATAATACAGATTCTCGCACATTCTTTGCGCAGCTTGATAGTGTAATTCACTCACACGTTAAGTAATTAAACGATTAATTACACGGCACGGACATGGCGTAGGCGAGAGAAGCACGCACGTACCTGCAAACAAATAAAAAATTAATAACAATTTGCCACCGACATCCATCCGAGTTAATAAATTAACAAATTAAGTGCAAAGCTCCTTCGCACACAAGACACTGCGCAGCACAATAGCGGATTACACGGGAAGCAAATAAGCAACCGCAGCGCGGCGGTGGCGGCGGCGGCAGGACGGCGGAGGGTTCCGCTCGTAATCAAGGAGTTCATTAGTCACCATGGCGAAGAGCGATTGCTCTCACCCCGCTAGCCAGCCACTAATTAAACACTGTCGCTTTCTTATTCCGGCGCGTCGCAGTTTGCCACGTGTGTGATACACACACATACCGAGCGTGCATATAAATTCGTGTCAGTGTGTGCGTCTCATCTTCTTTTCTTCATTTAGCCTTCTTCTTAATTTCGCGCCCAGGACCAACACGCGTTGTCCGTCCATCCATTCCGTCCTGCGAACAGCGCAAGAAGCGACCCGCAAATGACACTCACCGTGTGCGGTTCAAACGGACGGAAATCATAAATAAAAAGCGACTTACAAATTGAAGGCCGTTGAGCTCAGCGTGCGCTATCTGCTCTTAAAGCCGCGTTCGTCACTTTAGGGATAGAAAGTGTTGGACTTTTCCAACTTTTACCGTATTCTTTTCTCTACAACTTTTACACCCACTCTCTTTATCCATCAGTGACATATAATGTTGTAAAGTATTCTTAAATTTATATAAAATAATCTGTTATTTATTCATTTATATAAGGTGTATCAAAACGTGTACAAAAATAACCTTTATTAAACATCTTTAATATATTTGTTTTGTATTTTATGTATTTCTTTATTATTTATGACTTTAAATTATATTCAAAAATATTCACGAATAAAAATTGGTATAACTTTAGAACTAATTGAGATAATTTAATCATTCAAAAACAATTCAATTCCTCATCTTATCTAATTGGAAAAGATATAAATACTAATTAAGAAGAGGTGTTAGGTTGATTGAAAAAAATGATTAATTAAGAGAAGTTGCAATATTTTTTACGTGGTTAAAACTCTATAAATTATTCACGAATTATCACATTTTAAATTGGTATAACTTGAGAACTAATTGAGATAATTTAATAATTCAAAAAATATTCAATTTTTCATCTTATCTAATTTCATAAGATGCAAATACTAATTAAGAAAACGTCATAGTTTGATTGAAAAAAACGGTTTAATTATGAAAAGTTGTAATATTGTTGAATTGGTTATAACTCGATTAAATATTCACGATTTTTAAACTTCAAATTGGCATAACTCTAGGACTAATTGAGATAATTTGATAATTCAAAAAATATCCAATTCCTTGTCTTATCTAATTTCATAAAGTGTAAATCTTAATTAAGAAAAAGTGATAGTTTCATGGGAAAAACTGATTAATTAAGAAAAGTTGTTCCATTTTTGAATTGCTTATAACTCGATGAAAAATGAAGTTATAAGCGTAATTCTTGGAGTGTTTTATTAGCATAAAGTCCTTCGATAATTTAAAAATACTAGAGTGAAAACAATTCGCCATGAAATTTATTGGTGTGAAAGTTTTTTGGGTCGTGCTAGAAAATCTATTAAAACTCGATCGTACGCACGTCGCATTTTTCCGCGCTTGATCCGGAATATGCTCATTTGATTTGCACGAATAAAAATAATCGCGATAAAAATGGATGCGCGCAAAGAGTCTAAACAATCATTAAGAATCGGCGCCAAAGCAAACAAATTCCTGCGCTTTTTACATAATCACTCGGTGCGGTGCGCTGGCTGCAGCGAATCGAGTTAAAGTACGAATAACATTTAACTTTTAATTACGTTCCTCATGCCAAGAAATCAATCAAGCGCCTTTCGGGAAAACGCGTCTCTCGTCCTTTTCCGCGCCCGCGCGCGTTCCTCGTGCGGAGGATGCGTGTGCAACGCGCAGCAAGGAGGCGAAATTGGGTCGTGCAAATGGATCAGTTTCGTATTGAGTTGAGCCATCTGCACATAAAATATTATTAATTTCGAATGGAGCGCAGCACAGCAAACGCAAACGTATGGTTGCTATCAATTCCGATGAATATGCGTGTATGTATTTTTCGCGATTGCGTCAAAGCATGCGATGCTTTTATAATTAAATTCGTGGAGAGCGCTGCGCAGAAGGTGGCTGAGTGTTTGCAGCGCATTCGAAAAAAATCGAATTTAGAAGTAGTCACTAAAATTAAAATAATCTCGCGGCATCTCGTTACCGACTAAGTGTGTTGGTGTTGTAGGGGTTTGCTATTTATAGGAATATATAAGTAATGTGTGTGTGGATTGGATGGTGAATTGGACGTGCTTTTCCAACACCAGCAGCATCTGGCTGTGCTTCTTAATTATTGCATGCGAACCAATATCGCATAAATGCGCCACTGCGCGCCCATATACATGTATGTATTTAATAAACACGCCACGTTTTAATAACATTTCGCGACTCGACCAAAATTATTGGCGCTGCTTATTGAATTTTTACTCAATATTAACACAACATAAAAGCAACTCAAGTGCTTGTTGTTCAACATATTTTCGAACGCTAATGCATTTATTACAGAGATCAATCAAGTCATATTGTTCGAATGTTTCCAGCGAATAATAATTGTGACGCGAAATTAATGACGTGCGTATTTTTGGGAAGGAAAGTTTTGGTTATTTTTTATAATTAATTTTGATTAATTAGTGCGCGCGGTCGGCGCATTATTTTTGAAGCGCGCGCATTAATTAGCGGCGGTCGGGAAAAGCGTTTTCGCCGCTATTATTAGAAAATTATGGATGCGGCCAACGCGCGCGCATATGAATGTTGTAGGAGTGCGAAGAACACGCGCGCGAGACTCTGCAACGCGCTTTTCGGATCGGATTTCAATATATTTTAAACGCGCGACCGCGAGTGCGCGCATTCCTCGAATCCTTCGCGCGCGTCTGTCCCACGAAGGAACTGACCTAGCACCTTGGAACCGCACGCATTCATTACGCGTATTATCCGCTCGATTTGCATACGCAAATTGATTTTTCAACGTTGTTTATGCGTCTTTGCGAACGCTATCGCGAAATGCGTAAGCTCAAATTCAAATTTAATTAATGATTGCTTAACGAAGGATGTTCTCAACGTGTTGAACATGCACTAATAGAGAATTTAATCAGCTTTCGAATGATACATAATTTTATTAAGATATGTTAATTGGCATTAGTGAAATGCTTAAAAAACTAAGCAATAAAAATTCATTTGTAATTTAATGTTTATCATCCTGTTAAAATCGTTAATTAACTTGCAAACACGAAGGAAATTCAATAAGTTTTTGAACGAAGGATACATTTTTTAAATTATGAAATTAACTTACCAATTATTTGATTAGATTCCTAAAGACTAGTGTAGAAAATGGTCGATGAAAATTCGTAGAAAATAGAAATTTTTGGACACAAACAAGAAAAACGTACAACAGGATAAAACGTTGTGAAACGATAAAAATCAACAGGTATGATCCGAAAACGAGCGCACACACGGAACGAACATCGACAGGACAGCATCCCGCGCACAACAAACACGCGTTGTATGTGGGAGCGAAGATCCGGATCGGGAACGCGCGTTGAGAGTGATACGACAGGTTCCCGTTGGACGGAGCGAGACGGCGCGCGGTTAAGTTCGCCGCAACTTGTCAAACTTTCAAAACACACCTTGCAGCCGAATAAACACTTCGCACTTTTTCATCCAGACACAGACAACGCCGCCGCCGCCGCCGCCGCTGCAGCAATAGTTGTGGCACACTTGCCGCCGCCACTGCCGCCAAACACAAGCAGCATTTTCGCGTTGTCACTTGAAAGTCGCGCACATTTGCCACTCTCGTACTAATTGCACCCGACTGAAATTAATTACCGCTATTGTTGTTATTCGTCCGAGTCTATTAAAAGCCGGCGCGGATTTGGATTTTGGGCGTTCGGCGCGGATGATCTGCTGATTTTTCGGCGTCCATAAATGGCCACATTCCGGACGTATGTTTTAATTAGATTTATTACGGCGCGTTCGCAAAACTCGATCGAAATGAATCCACACACATTCAGAAATAGTCGTCACGGTCCGGCAGGTCCGAGCGAGCGCACGCCGAACCTAAGTTAACGCGTCGCGAGCGCGGCTCTATTTGCCCACCCTCACTTTTCCATTAGCCAGACGTGCGTTTGCACTCACGCAGGATATTTTTAAATGTTACGATCATCATGTGGGATACACACCGACATTCATACATTCGTCGTTTCGTTTCTCTTCAACTCGCATCAATTCCGCATGCGTTCGTTTCCCTTCTTGCGTTTCGAACGCGTCGCGGCGCTTTGCTGCATAAACATAGATTCATCATTGGAAATATTTCGCTCACTGTGTTTAAAGCGCACGGCGAAAATAAAGGATCAGCGAGTGTAGAAATTGACATTTTTCCGCGATCTATTTACTCTTTGAAATAGATCCGATCTGTTACTCCTGCGCGACGCGAACGCGCTCTAGCGGTGCGATGGTAAAGCGCAGCAGGCATGTAAGGATTAAAATTGAACAAACTTTCCACGAATTTCACGCTCACTCACAAGGACCTTTCGCTGAATTCCGGGAAGTGGATAATGCGAGCGAGGTTTCGTGCACGGATTAGGAATTAATTATGAAATGATTCGAGTAATCAATCGGTCGGCGAGGCAAGCACGACGAGCGAAATTGGTAAATGGAATCGACGAGAGCAAAATGGCAACAATGGCGGAGAGATAAGCGCGCAATGTGGTGGACAATGGGACGAGTGGGTTTGCGTTTTCGATGCCTTGTTCTAGCTCGTCGTCGTCGTCGTCTTCGTCGTCGTCGTCACACATTGTGTGTCATTATGTAATATCGCTGATACAATATGAGTGTGTCCTCAGCGTGCAGCGCCATCGCTGCCATTATATTATGTCACGTAAGTCGATTGGCCATTGTGCACTGGCTGCCCTTTGTTCTTTGTGCTCCAAGATGAGGGCTGCGTCCTCAACTCATATTTTACTGCATTTCCACGAGTTCGCGTGGCCGACGTCCTCGTCCTCGTCGTCGTCACAGTTGCACCAAATTAAATATCATTATTGTACGCCCGCGTTCTATCAATGTGCGCGCAGATTACATGTTTCTTTTCTTTGCAGATTCAACAATGACCACTAGCTTTTAATTGAATTTATTTCTTTTATTCCTTCACTAATTCTTCGTATTTCAATAAAGATTTCTCTTTTGCTGTTCATCATCAACACAAAAGAATATTATTTTTCTTCTTTTATTGTAAGTAGAGAAATTAGATATTAATTAAATCAAAAAATGTAATATATTTACTTTCCCAAAACTTTCAAGGAAAAAAATTAACTACTTAATCAATTATTTTGAGCATTCTTAGAATTTCAAAAAAACCTTTAAAAAATGACTGTAAATACTAACAATTAATGTGTAATTTAATTATTGTTTATTATCATGACTAAATTGTTAAATAATTTAATAAAATTATAAATTAATTAGACCACGTGCAAACGAGAAGGAAATTGTGCAATTTTTCTAGAAAATCTTGAAAACTTACTAATTATTTGGTTCCTAAAGCTAAATATAGGAAAATGCGATGGAAATTTGTGAAAACTAGAGATTAATGAAATATTATCATAGGGGATTCCTCCGTTTTGATGAAAACACTTTCTCAAATCATCCAAAGTCAGTTTAGAGATATTCTTTTGATACTTTTCATTTAAATTTAACTTGGTAGATTTCTACTTGTCTTGTTTAAAAATTTGTTTACGGTATAATAAGTAAATACGATGAAATAACTGATAACTATATTTGATGAATATGTAATAAATAAATTACATAGATACATTTTTTAAAAATGTAATAATATTACCTTGAATACAATATCAAATAAAATGTGTAAAATATAAATAAACTAATAATACGTCTGCTAATAAAACAATTGCATATAAAACTTATTGAAAAATGAACCGAGAATGTAAATTAAACGGGCAAGAAAGACGCATGAAAACGTCGCAAATTATAGAGAAGAGCACAAAGCATGCAAAGCGGAGTAAAAATTGAACGAGCACATACAATAAAAATGTTTTGTTTAATTGCCGGGTGCGTTCGCGCACGGAGAAAAAGGTTTTCTAATAATAACTTACATCATCGACGACGACGGCGCTCTCTCTAATATGTAATTCAGCGCAAAACGCGCAAAAGCAATGCAGAGATAGCATGCGCGTATTTGAACATGTTCTATTAATAATATGAAATTATTGGTACGCGATTATAGCGTTCGGCGAGCGCTGGAACGGGCATAAAAAAATAATTGTGTGTGTGTTAAATATTTTCATTACATTACGGTTTGCAGCCCAACTTTCTTGTCATTGCACGTCGCTCGGCGGCGCGGCGTCGCGCTGTTTCGTTTTTGCTGCGAGCAGGATTGAAACGTTCTAATTAATTGTCGATGTCGACGTCGACGTCGGTGCATTTCATTGCCATTGACAATGGCATTCCATGTGTGTTTCCTGGCAAAAATTACAACGTTTGCGATGCGAATTAAACGGTTAAGCATTACGCACACTGCATGTGCACATTCAACAAATTATACAAGATCTAGCTAGCTAGGAAAAAAATTACACACTCTCTGTGCCTGCATTTTTCACTCCCATTTTTATGCTTTTATGCAATTGCTTAACTAATTGCATATTTCCTTTTATTTCGCGTGTTATACAGATACCTACCGACAGATAATGAGTGTCCTCATTAAAATCGTAAATATGCATAAAAAATGCATTTAAATTGTGCTAATTATACGCAATTTGTTTGCTTGTTGCATTGTCCCACAATTGTCATTATGGCAGTCATTCTTTAATCATCGGCTAAATGCTTGTTTATCATTTTTTTAATGATTACAAGAAGGAACACATGACATGTGAGATGCAATTAATTTGAGCAATGGTAAAATTGGAATTAGTTGTGTTAAGTTCAAGCATAGATTTTTCGTAGAGTAAACGGTCAGCTGTCTGACCAAGCACGATGACATGGGTCTTTGACTGCATCCGTATTCGCTAACTCCTTGTAAGCCTATGGACTAAATCCAGCCGAAACTGAATCAAGACAGCGGCAGCGGCAGCAGTGGTGGCGGTGGCGGCGTCTACCGCAGACGGCACATCTTCTTCAATTCCTGCCTTTCAGCTTAATCCCGCTTTGTATCAGCGACTTAGCATTCACACATCAAATGATCAATTTTCTCACATAAGCGAATGCCTCTTAATACCCTATTGACACTTATTGTATTAACTCATTGTTTCTGTTCAACAAATTTCATTTTACCATAATAAATCACATGTTCCTTAAGAATAATATTTGCTAGGTATTATTAATTAACTTTTATGTGACTGATCAGACAAATGAGTGGAGTTGAAGAAGTTTTAATTAATACATGAATTAATTTGATAATTATTTAAATAATGTAATATCAATATTGAACAGTCGATACAAAGATAAATTATTTAAATAATGGCAAAGTAGGAATTAAAATTCGAGAAAATAAAAGAAATTGGAATGGAACAACAATAAAAATTATTTATGCTTCTGTACTCGTTAGAAATCTGTAAATTTACTGCAATTTTAAATACCAGAATGTGACGCAATTATTTACATTATTTTATTTTATTTTATTTTATTTTATTTGGCTGATGCTTTGGCAGCAACGCCTAGCAGATATTGTCCAAGTGTACAAAACAATAAATAATTTTTTACCCAACGCAAGAAAGTTGAAAATCTTGTTATTTTACATGCTGCGACAGAACGAATCAGCTGGAGCGTGAATGAAAGAATGAAAGTTTCCATATTGTGTCATTGCATTCGTATTGTGTGAAATTATTATTCACAATAATAACGCGCAGCCAAATAAAATACACCAGCAACTTTTCGAGAACTTAATCAATGAGTCAACCAGCATTATTAATGTTTTCATTTCGTAGCGGATTTCATGCAAATCTCTTTGTTAAATCTTTATTCGACTTTTTGTTCCAGCTCAGCTCTTAAAACTTGGTTAAATCATGAATTATAGTCTTGAAAATTTTGTAAGAGTTTTAACAGTTTGAAGAGTTAAGATCATAAAAAAACATTTGTGCTCGCGTTAAGCACGTTAAACAAGCTGAAATAACGGACGCGATGCGATTAAAAAGATGCTCGGTTTTTGCTTACAATGACAATTTGCGTCGCTCATTTTCGGGCATTTTATGATTATTTTAATCTCGGCGACAACGCTGTGCGGCACACCTTAATGGCATTAATACACACGAGTCGCATTCTAATTTCTCGAGATAAAATAATTCGGCTGGCTGCATGTAAAAGGAAAGAAAACGCCAAGAAAGCAACAAAAATTTCATCAGATAATTGAATTATTCAAGACCTCTCCCAAAAATTAAAAACACGTTCGGATTTATTATTATTGTTGTTGTTCGAATGCACGGCTTAATGTCGTTAGGGAGTAATAAGTTTTAAATTTCTACGAATTTCTATTAAGTAATAGACGTGCATAAAAAATTTCTATTAAAATAATTTCTATTTAAATAACAAATCAAAGAAGCAAAACGTGCAGTAGGTAATAAAAAAAAAGTAGGTACAAATGAAGCAAGAAACAGAGGAAGGAGATGGTGAGGAGGAACAAGAAGAAGTTATTATTAAATTTCATTTAAACAATGGCCAGTTGTATTTTACGTTTATTAACGGTGCTTCTCTCTTATGGCTTTTATTGTTGTCTCGAGTTCGCGTTTGACGGACGAAAATTTATTTGTTTTAAATGTTTCTATGATACGAAACAACTACACCCACACTCAATGCGCTAACAATCTAGTTATGTTAGTTAGTTATTCACTCGCTAGACAATTCAACTCTTTGGTCATTAAACTTTCAACTTATTCTTCTTTATATTTCTTCGTCTTCTTTGACAATTACAAAATTACTTTTGACTTGAAATAATTATCAAATTGTAAGCTCAGTGAAATTCGTTAAAAACAAGGATTGTGCCTTTTAGACTAACAAATTCGTCGTTATATCCGAATATTCTAATCTTCCACCCTCTCTTTAACTGAATTTTTCGATAGCTCTATCAGTGGATAATTAAATGCAAGTTTAGCTAGTTCCGCTTATAACGACAATTGCGACAATGGGGGTAGCACATTTGTCCTTATAGCCAAAAGTCTTCTTTTCACCCTTATGTCAAAAAATTTAATTTTTCTTTATACACTTTTGGTTAACACTTTTTGATTAAAACGAATTTTCTGGCAGTTATCCTACCAAATTCATCGTTATATCCGGTTTTTATCTTTCACCCCTTATCTCCAAAATCTGGAATTTGTCTAAAAATAAAATATGCTATTGGAATGAATTTGGAAGGTTCAGAAAAGTTTAAAACTAAGAATTTAGGTCGTAATTTAAGAGTTTTAAACAAATGAACAAGTATGTAATAAGTCATTAAGCACATAAATAAAATAAATAGCAATTGAGTATTTGCGGAATGAGCATTACATGTGTACGTATAAATTTGTAAAATCAATACCAATTAAAATAGGTTAAGTCTTAATTAACACGTGCGCGCTATTTTGCATCCATCACATTATCTCCGAGCACATGCATGCATGTCGTACGAGAGACGCATGAGAAGCACATGCAAACTGTGATTGCCGAGTTAATTTACAAACAAGGTCGCTGTTTAATTTTCTCGCACGCCGTAAGTAAGCGCGGAGACGAATCGCAGGCGCGTTCCACTCGCCCGCGGAATTAGCCATCAGTCTAATTAGTGGACACTTAAAACATTAAAAATCGTTCGCGGTGACGTCAGTGCGCATTCATTCGCGTCGCGCATCCACTGAATCAATATTGGCCCAGCTCGTTAGTGTCTATCTATAATTACGCATCGTTTGAATCAATATTTTTCGTTTCAATCACCGTCGTTCATTCTTTAAATGCTATTTTGCTTCGTAATTTGTATCAACTAATTGAATGTCTATTTATTCTTTTAAAATATTCAACACAATTCTTATTTATCAGAGAAATGAGACAAACAATAGAAAATAATGAATTTATTTTAAACTTTATTTAATCGGATTAGGTTTCTTGTTGTCCAATCTTAAGCTTCAATTTCTGGGATTCCCCTATTTTTATGGATTGAGAATTTGATTGAACTATTAATAATTTATTTAAAATATGTGTTAGTAGTTTGTAAGTAAGTAATATTTAGTGATGTAATTCAGTATTTAACTGGTTGATAATTTATCCTCATAGACTGAAAATTAGTTAATGACAATTAGTATGTTTTTAACCTTCGAGTTTCATTTGTGTTTAAGCATAACAAATAAAACGACGCATTAACACACTCTCGACTGTTGAACGGTTTGCGCATTCTGTCAGGCGGCTGCGATAAGTTCTAAATGCGTTTGAACGAAAAAGAAGACGAATCAAGCCGAGCAACTAACTAATAAGTAAACTAATAATAATGTAATAAGCGAAAAGCGAAGCGCAGAACGAGAACAGAGAAGGCATTCGGTAATTATTGCGTTGCTACTGCTCACTTGTAAATGAATGCTAATTGAATTAAGTCGAAGGCGCGTTTTTAAAACAGCACAGCTTCTCGTCTTTTTCGTCCAGCACGTGTGCGCGCGATGATCAACGAGGAGAAAACAAAAATGCAAACAGAACATTACGATTAGGTTTTAAACTCATTAGTCCAGCACGAAAAATCTCTTTGCCTAAGTCACAATGCGCAAAGCAAAGCCTTAGTGCTTAAATGATTTCATCCACGACTTAAGTGTAATAAATTAAGATTAAAGTACGTCTTTAGATTAAACGATAATTTACCAATTAATTAATAAATAAGTGCGCTTGATTATTCGTCACTTAACGCTGACAGCGAATCGAGCGAAAAGTCCAGCGAAGCGCAGCCGAGCACAATCAGTGCATGAATACGCGCGGACCGAGTGTAATAATACCCTTATCAAAACCAATTATACAATATAGACGCGCTGTTTAAGTGACACACTAAGCAGCAGTGCGCTTATTATTTATTCAAATACACGCGAACGACGCCGAGCGAACGAAGGAATCGTCGTGTGCTCGTTTGCGTTCGCAACACGAATACGAATATTCTTAATTGATAAATTGGATCAACTTTAACAGATTAAAAACGAATGGATGACCAGCGAACAGTGGAGAAGAAGAAGGGCTGTGTGCGCAACACACTTATATAATTGTTTTAATGCCTTCCTGCATCCTTTTTTGCAGTGTGCTCTCTAACAATGACGATGACGTTGTGCCGGAGATTAAGCTTCATTGAAGTACGTCTTATTATTATCACTATGGAGATTAAGTGTTAAGAAGGAGGACGAATTTAAATGCACAAATCACGCTCGATTAAATGATCTCGTTCTTTATATTTAACAACGTCTCTCTCTCAATTATTTGATTATTCGAGTGTATTTCTATTCTAGAACATTCTCGAATATTTTACACATATTTGATGGCGGTGTATCTGTTAACCTAACAATTAGATTTTATTTTGCTTGTCGAGGAGCAGCGTTTTCTAAAAGTTTCTAGTATATTCTTTTCTCTTCTAGAATATTCTGGAATATTTTATGTTGCATTAATATTTATGATTAAATTACATATTAATACATTAAAAGAATTACAGCTGATTATTTAAGGAATTGCAGGATCATGCTAAATCATAAATTAAGGAATAAAATAGGAGATTTTCTCAAATTGCTCACACAAATCTTGTTCTTTACATTTAACAACATTTTTATGATTGTTCTAGTTGAACAGAAATTCTAGAACATTCTCGAATGTCCTTGGTATTTTGATTGTGTCAAATTGTGAATGTTTAACTTACTTAAGGCACTAAAGGATTATGAATAACTGTAAATTAAGGGCTGAAGTAGGGGATTCCCTCAAATTAAATACTTAATGCTGATGCATTATCCTATTGTTTGAAGTTGATTTATACAATATTTGCTTGGAAATTTTCACGCCTGAATATGAAGGACTAAAACAGGGAATTTTAATTAAAAGAAATAAGAAATTATTGAGCCTTTATGTATTTTTGTTGTGTAAAAATTGTGATTTGTAGAATTTTGCAACAAGTTGTAAGTGAAAATATGATATGAATGGATCAAAAAGTAATTTGATTGAAGCAGCATTAATCGAAATAAAAATAATAGAGTGAATTGAGAATGTTGATTGTTAATAATATTGTGAGTGCATTTTGCGATTGATGAGGTATTTGCGGTTTAGCGGTTTAAATATTACATCAAACACGAAATGAAACCAAACTCAACGAACGTACGAGAAAGAGAGCGCAGTGCGCACTGCGTACACGGCACATACCTACTATTAGTTGCTGCACACTTAACAAAAAGATGATTATTATAAAGTTCTCATGATGTAAATTCATATTCAGCGTGGCTTGACGGGCAACGACCCTTTAATAATCTTTACGTACATTGCGCGTATTATGTGCATATAATGATTGTCTAACATTCAATCACTTCTTGTCTTTCGAACGTGGATTCATTCGTTAATAATAGAAAGATGGATTTTTATTAAAATATTTAACAAGTCACAAGCCAGCTCACTTTTTACGCCGCTTTAATGCGCGTATAAAAAATCAATAAAACTCTCGGCAATTGAACGTCCCGTCCCGTCCCATTCATTCATAGATGGATTGAATAATACGTTGATGGAATTAATCTAAGTATCCAACGAACAAAGCAAAAAAAGCTTGATATTTTCAAATTCACCCAGTCGCTTTTTATGGACGCTGATTGAATTCTCTTTTAATGACTCATTGAACGCCTTCGGGCCGAGAAATTAACACAATTTAATACAATTTCGAATTGAATGAATTCACATGGAGATTTTTCGTTGGTGATACAATTAAGATGATTTTATTACTTGTATGCTTGCGTTGCGTTGCGTTGCGTCGCGTATTAAAAATTATGCGCTATCTAAGCTTTAATGTGAAAGTTTAATGTCGAGCGAACGATGCGAACGACATCGGATCAGATATCTAATAGGCCATTGTTAGACATTTAACTCTGATTATGTATGTGGGCGAGCGTATTTAACGAAAAAATCATTTCCTGTGCATTACAATGCACCATGCATAATTACCCGTAGAAAGATAATTGTTGTAATGACATCTATTAAGTGTGTGTGTTTCGAGGAGCAGCCAAACATAACCTATTCTCACATCACCAGGAGGTTATAACAAATTGTTAATTCAATTACGATTAAAAAGCATTCAAAATACGTGGAATTTTAATTATAATGTCTAATTGTAACAATTCTTTTAATCCTCTTGATCCTTGGAAGCTTAAAGGGCTTTGGAAGATTTGGATCTTTCTAGAATTAATATCGTGAAGTTTCTAGAATGTTCTAGAATTTTCTAGAATTAATATTTGGAACTTTCTAGAATATTCTAGAATTTAGCTAGAACAAACGATATAATTTTGATGATATATGGTGTGTAATGTAAAATTACGTATGGGTGAATTTTCGAGTAGATTTTTGAGGTGAGTTTATGACGTAATTACATAAATTGATAACAATAAGCATATAACACGATGGTCAAACGAGCGTAGATGCGCAGCTGCACATTGGCGAGTTTGCGCATTGGAGCGCAATTTGCATAGATACTTTTGTTGGCACTCGGTTCGAATATAAATTGGCAATTATCGTGTGCGCATCATAGCGGTCCATGCGCAAGCGATGCATGTATATTGTGAAAATGAAACGTGTGGTGAGTAAATTAAATTTCCGTTTATAGCGCAGCTACCGGAGTGGTCCTTGATTTATGTGCGCGATCCTGCGCGAGCGCCTCTGCCGTACAATACTCGAATCGTGCTGAGCGCGGTGCGCATTTTGCGCAAATTTATTGCGCGCGTTTTAATTGAAATGTTGCATATCACCTTCAGCTCAATAACTGCGCCATGCGAGCAAAAATCCGCCGCTCATATGTGTAATTAATTTACCAGCTCCACTTTTACGTACCTACGCTGCGTCGCGAGCGAATCGACAAAAAGTAAAACGAATTTAAGTAGTTTGCGTGTTTGCGCACTCTGCCGCAATAAATTTACCATGAAAAGATAATAACTCGATAAAACATTTCAAACCGAATGTGCGCTTATAGTAAGTAAAACTGCAATAAATTAAAAACTAATTAACAATTTTCAATTTAGCATTTCTCTAATCAATTATTTTATTCAAATAAACTACGTAAGTAATTCTATAGAAATGCTTGAAATGTTGGTATATTTTATCGATTAATATATTAATTAAATTGTGAACGTATTTCTGGGTTTTTGTGTTGCTATGCATAATCAAAATATGTAAAGCATAACATAATAGCGTGGATCGTAACAATAAAGAAGGCAAGTAAAGTGCGGTGAAGATATGAAAATCCCGTGAGAAACAGAAACGTGACCGAACGTTCGACTTTGGCGGGGGAAACAATAACACGTATTTTAATAAGCTCTCGGGCTCACCGTCATTGTTTAACAATGTGTAGCGAACGAAACGACGACAATGATTGCCCGACTATCCCGCTTCCTCAAGATGCGTCGTCCTCCGTTGTACATTTCATTTGCAGTGGCAGTGCATTCATTGCGAGTAACTTAAGTAATAATATCTGGGTGAGTGAATATGGCGAACATGAAATATCGAAGAAGAAAATGAAGAAGCAACGAATAATTGCTGACCGCAATATCGCACCGCACCGCGACCGTTCGCTGCGCATTCATCGAAAATTAAGAACTCGCCGTCTAATGGCTACCTCGTTTTTGTTTTATGCTTTTGTGGGTGGATTTATTACATTCGCGACCATGAAATGTACGTGCGACCATCATGTATGTAAATAATGAGTGTCTTTGTCGTTTCGAAGGCATTTCATCGCGCTGCACGTTGATGAGTGGAGCAGGTTTTTGATCAGCGCGTACAAAGATTAGCACACAGCGTGTACGTACCTACGACAGGAAGTGCAAATTTGTTTAAGTAGCTTACTTAAGCGAAGATGAAAAGAGAGCCATGGCAAATGTTTGCGAGTGCTTCTGAAGAAGTTCTTTAATCAGGGGCGTGTCAACGTGTACATTAAATTATGCGTGTACTCGCTGATGACAGCAAGTCGTCCACTTCTTTGCGCTTGTCATCAACAGAAGCGGCCACTTGTAAATTAATACCGACGTTAAGGTATGTATGACGAGTTCAATTACCTCAAACAAACGATGGTTAATTAATCATTCCTGCAAAAAAATGAGAAATTAATATTTTATTACTTCGTTAAAGAAATTTCACTAAAAATGTTATCGCGTCTGGTATGAAGAAATTTGAATGGTAAGCGAATTTCTTGAATGCAAACACTAAAAATACAAAGTGCAGCTGCAGAAATGTCCAGACATTTTGCTCAAAAATTAACAAACATTTACCGTGCGACAGTTAGAGACGACGGTGAACAATGCACAGCAGTGTTACTTGAAAACAGGTAAAAAATCGTCATCAAAATCATTCTTGTAGTCTGCTTAACAGATCATAAACAACCAACCTACACGATATACCTGAATACTCCACGAAAACATTCTGAATTTCATTTGTTGTTTGCTACAAATAATTATTATTTGAATTTCGGCATTGTGATGTAATGATCATAAGGAACGTACATACGTCTCATTGATATATTATGAAAAATTTGCTTATATTAATAAACGAGCAAACGAGAGAAAAACATATTGCACATGAATTTTACGTGTGCAGCTTCCTAAAATGAAATTTTCCATGGCCACTTTCGTCATGTGCGAGAAGACGAAATTGTGCTTCATTTTCCCAAGGAATGAAGGTATTCACTCACCTAATATGTCTTTAAATCCATATGTTTAACAAAAAAAAACTTTAACATAACCTTAATAATGCCATATACAACATATACGACTTTGTGATTTAATTTAACAAATGTTACAAAATGTTGCCAAAAAAAACTTTGAAACTTTTCGCTAAATATAGGTATTAATCAGTTGGCATCTCAAGTAAATATGTGTATGAGAATTGAACGATTATTCATGGAATAAATGATATTATTCATTGTTGAAGTGAACAAAACAACATGGCAAACAGGAAATTATAATGGCAACAGAAAGCAGAAAGCATACACCACCTAGCAGCAAAGCGCTGCAACTAAACGACGAGTGCTGCGAATGTACAATATAATAACTGGTCGTACATCAGGTTGGTGGATTTAATTTCCGAAAGGCATACACCAGCCATAATTAACAAATATATCATGCGAGTGCGAATTAGCGGCGGGGCTGCTGCCGCTGGCGCTGCCACCGCCGCTGCCAGTCAGTGTTGTGTTTAATCGTGCGCTTTTCGGGCCGTCCTGCCGCCGGCGCGGCCGTCCGTTTGTTTTAACTTGTCTCTGTTAATTTCCTGGCGCCGCTGATACCATTATTTACATAATTGAGTCGTAATTGTTAAATGGTGTGTACGTTTTCAATGCGCGCGCAAACGCACCAAACTTGCGCGTTTATTTGCATATTTGTCGGGGGCGCTTTCGCCCGAATTAAAATAGCAGACGTATTTTGAATTAACTGCTGTTGGATGAATAATATGAATAAATATGTTTTAATTTTATGCTTCAATTACTTTCATTCCACGTGGCTCCCTCATATTTTCAAAGTCTTGAAAAGAATTAATGAATCAAGAAAAGTTAATAAGTAACTAAATGATAGAAACAGAAGCTTAAAATTAGCTTTTCATAGATAGGTTAAGATTTACTTTTTTTAAAGATGTAATAATTAAAAATAGATAAATCCCATATTGGGTAACATACCCCTTAAATTCCACTGTCGGCCACTCCTTGGCAAGCTGGAAGGAGAAACTGAAAGAAAACTTTACTAAATATTCATTAATTGGATTTACCATTACAACTTTTTCGGGCATCTTAGCCAAACGGGGGTGCCTACTTCGAATCACTCATTGTATCTCTGTAGGGAGGAGGTACCTACTGCTAGACCCTATGATTGAAATAGGTATTTGAAATATTCTAGTAAATCTCCTTTTTCTTCTGAGCTTTGAGGAGTTGAAGAATCGTTTCAGAAAAATTAAGGACCAAACGGGTCTGGGGTTTATGCATCTCTTGTAGTTTGTATACCCATCCAATTCATTTATTGTATTTACGTAGTTCTCACCTTGGCGATATCAAGTTTTAGCAGGCGCGCTGTTAAAAGAAGCAAAAGATGAGTAAACGAAGGATTGCATCTGCAATGACCAACGACTTCTTCGGCGCGCTTGGTCGTCCGCGGCGCCTCAAGTGCGATGTTGTTCGCTGTCGATCAATCACAGTGTGTGACGGTGACCCCCGCTTGTTTGCATAACTAAATCATAATTGTGCGCCGAACCAAATGGACATATTGACTAATGATCATGCACAGCGCACAGAAATACAGAACGCGCTCGCTTTCCGCGGTGTGTGCTCGGCGGGATTAAATACCCTCGCCTCGCGAGGCACCAACCATCTGATCGCTATCTCTCTGGACCCATCCATAGGTGTAGGTAGTCTGTGTGTTTGCATGCGCTGGCTGCGTGTGCCAGCATCGGGCATCAGGCATCAACAATCAGCCCGCGCAGAGGAAAAAATCAAACATATTTCACTCGTTTGTTTGGCCATTGTACGTGTGTGATGCTCGCGCGCCAAGAAGATGAAGTGTGCATACCAGCCGAGAGCGCATTCACAATTAGAACGTTCGATTCCAATCCGATGCATTATCGCATCAAGATACCGAGTAATGGTGCAATGAAATTCAATCAATAATTTCTCATTCAATATGGTTCCTCGTCATTGCGTTTATATGTACATAAATAATATCTCCTTGCATCGGACACGTGGAGAGTTCATTTCTTTTTGATGTATCATCTTATTCCTAAGCAGTTCATTTACATTTTTCACATCTATTTGTAGACTTCATAATTTGTTATAATAGCTCAAGTAAAAAGAAATCCATTATTTTTGAAATTTTATTCAAATTTCTACTGAACAAATTACAACTATTTGCTAAAAATATACTATATTCATCCCCAATTATTCCTAACCTATTTACACAAATGGGATCTCCTTAAACAGGGGATTCCCTAAAATTTAAAGTCAGATAATTAAATGTAGATACAAATTGGAATTTTATGTTTGAGTAAAGAAGTTATCGTGTATACTGAAGACTGGGTTTATATTTAAGTATTTTTAGTTCAAGATTAAATCAGCTATTGGTGCAATAAATTCAAAAAGTAATTGCAGAAAACGCAAATAAATAATTTGATGGGCCCATTGGTAAAATACAAGAATTGTCGGTCCATGTAGGTGGCGCGCTTATGCGCGAGGCACAAGACGGGCGGAATCATTACGCTGATACTCATTTTATTTATATTGAGTCTCTCTCTGCGAATGCGTGTATTTTATTGAGCATATTTCTGCCAATTGACTCAATTGACGTATAGGTGTATGCGATACGAATAAATACGAGCGCGCACCGCGCCGTCGCGGATTTTAATGCTGGTTTATTACACATCCAGCGCAAAGTATAATTCTAAGAAGGTTAACACAAACGACGACGACGACGACAACAACCAAATGAAGAAACTTGCATTTTCCCCCATATTTCCGCGATATTTCCAAAAACGTCCAAAACTTTCCTTGTCCTATTCAATTAAATCGTTAAGAATTATTCAAAAGTTTGGCAACTCTTCAAACATTAATTCTGCATGTTCAGTTTACATTTCACGCAATAGTTGGAAAACTTTTAGCTCGTTTCATAGAATTCACTATCAGAATGAGTGTGTGTCTATTCGTCCAAGTGTCATAACATTGAAAAGATGAACATGCAGACGACGAAGGCGAAGACGAAGACGAAGAAGAAGTACGAGGACGATGTGAGGATAAAAAATTGCACGGACGAGGTGTGCGTATGCATTGAGTAAATTGAATCCTGCATCTTGCATAAATGCGTGTGTGTTCGTCAAGTTCTTCTTCGTCGTCTTCTTCTTGCTTCTCCTTTTTCATCATCGGCCGGCTCGTTTCGCTTTTAACGCGCTTGTTGTATTGGCCTGGATTTCGTCTTTCGTCCATGCATACGAAGCGATTCATTCAAATACGCGCACTTCCACTTATAATGAAATAAAACGTGGAATATGTCCGTTAAAAAATAACAAACAAGTCGCACATACGTACACCAAGTGATTGCCAATTGGATGTACATTCGTGCTTTCGCTGTCTGATGAGTATAAATATATTATCCACCTAGTGTTCTCATCATTTCCATCTCAACATTAATTTCCTCAACCACCAAGTCATATTAGAGGTTAAAAATGTAAATTTGAGAATTTCATGGATTTTTATTGATTTTCGAGGTGAATTTGACGTATTTTTGTAAATATTTTGAATAAATAGTATAAACATTCATCTGCATGCGAACATCAGTACATACGTCGTTTTTATTCGCTACGTTTATATTTCATATGGCTTTTTGCGATATATTAATGCCGCACTATAAAATATATATGCACCTATAAACATTTCATTTTATACGTGCATTACTGACTTCAAGTTATACACTTATACGCCAAATGAAGGCGCGAATCTTCGCTCGTCTCAGTGAAGTAAGCGTCAAGTCCGCATCGAATTTACATACGGCAAAGTATAATAATTCACTTTGGAACTCATTAAAAGAAACACATGTTGCTGATAGAAATCGACATGTTCATTAACGTACCTAAATGTTGGTCGCCATCGCGGCGATAACAATGCGCTGAATAAATAAATAAACAGCGTACAAATAAATAAACTGACATTCAATCAGAGATTTATCAATCTCAAGCGGAGCGGAGGAGATTGATTAGTAAAACGATAGCTAATGAAGGTGCAGATAAGCTGACGAAGAACCACACACGCCAATGGCCATCGGTCATGCAGAGCCATGCGCGACTGTTGCTTAATCGACACAATCAAGAAACACTTTGCATTGGCATTCGGAAAATTTATTTAGTACAACTGCTCCACGCCACGTAACACGTGCACTAAATATATAATATGCATGTGCATCTATTGTTCACTTTTCACAATGGTAACCCATAGATTATACAGGTTGTTTTATTCCTGGCTTAGACTTGATTTTCAATTGAGTGTAGAGTGGAATGGCAGGTGGGATTAATGAACGTACTGTATAATTTTTTGAGATGCTTGATTTAACTCGTAAGAGATTCAAGATCAATTTTAATAGAATGATTAAACAAAATGTAAAAATACAATTAATTATATCTCCTGTGATATTATCTGATTTTGGATTCGGTTCATTTAGTTTCAAGCCTTCAGGCAGCAAAAAAATCAAAGCCAATGAAGTTATTAAATGTGTATAAAATTATTAAATTATATGATTGCTTAGAAAAATTACTTATTAGTAAGGGAGTTAAAAATGTTACAAACAGCTTGAATTTGGAGGGTTAGGACAGCGTTTTCTCAATAATTTTCATGAATTTTTTATAGTATAAAAAATGAATATAATTTTTTGAAAATTTCAGAATATGTTATCCACGTATTTGAGTAAGCACAATAAAATATTTGAGGAATTTCCTTGAGAAACACCCAAGTTATTAGCACAATTAAACTTTGGTGTCAATTTTTTGAACCGACTAAACTTATTTCTTGATGCTTTTTTGATCATTCTTTTTCATTGTTAAATTCAGAATCAACCAAACAAATAATTAATTTAATATCAATCAAGTCCTTAATAAAAAATGTCTTCATCCCCCACCCTTAAAATATTATGTAATTTATGGAAATTTATGTATTTTTGGTGATGTAAGAAGGCATGATAATGATTTGACTTCAATGTCAAATTGTGAAGTGAAAAGAAAGAAAGTTTATCTTATTTTGCTTGAGGAGAAGAAGAATGAAAGATTCGAATATCATTGACACTTTCGTTGCGAGCAGATCATTAATTCATCTGGAAATATCAGAGGCGCAACGTGATTCCTCTTTTCATTCTCATCCACAGGCACATCGAGCGGTTGAAAACTAATAATTTATAAAAGGCCTAATATGTTGGAAATTATAATGAAAAAGCTAAACTCGCGGGCGAACGCTCGAGTGGAATATCAAACCAAACACATGCACCACGCGGACGACGCTGATCGTTATTACAAATCTCTTTAGCGCTGATGATAAATGATCGACGAAGCAGCCGTGATCTATTGATTAGCTCGTTAAGGCTGAGAGCCGCATTGTGCCTCCTCGTCCGACTCTCACACCCCCCTCAACGCGCGCCGCCACCGCCGTGTGTGTCACATTGTGCCACGCATGACCAAAACGCATACGTGTGCAAGAAGCGTATTTATAATGAATTCAATGTATTTATGTATTTTGTATGCGATCTCCCGTCGGGCCATTGTTAATCGTGCTAAGATTCTGCTCCACAATGCCACAATCCAGTTGTCCTTCTTCGTCCAGCGCTGCGCTGCATTCAAGACGATCGAGAAGAGGACGAACAATTTGTGTATGTGGGAGGTAAACGCAGGCGTGGTGCACTCGATTTCCATGTCATTTTTAACTATTATTATAATTATACACGTGAAATTATTCCTTAATCATTCGTACATCTTCGTTAATTTTCGTATTATCCTCACGCTTCATTTATGCCTTAAATGTTGAATGTTCTAGAAAACAATCATCAGGAAAGAAAATAGGGGAATTCCTTGTTTAAGATGTAAATAGATTAAAGTAAAATTATGTAAGAAATGTACGAGCATCTGCAGCTAGTTTGCTTTGGCTAATATCATTAAATTTTAATATGCTATCAGAAACAGTAAAACAAACGATGTAAATGCAAACGAGTTGTTTATATTTCAGCATCTCGCGATAACAGATTTATGCACATGTCGCAAAACGTGTGCGAAGCATTCGCATTCGCATATTTCCATTTCTAATCCGCGCGCAACTCATCCGAAGAGGAGGAAATGTTTTTCGCGTATATGACGCGACAAAAACGTGTGGGCTCCTGAATAACATGTCTGTTCGGCGGCGCGCCGGACGGACAAAATGCCTTTCGCTTCATCGATAGACGATGAAATTTCAGGCGAACAGCGCGATGCAACAACGCACTTGTACAACTTAATCGTCATCAATAAATATATCGCGAGCGCTCTCGCGCGCCAACAACAATTTGCGATGAGCGCTCGCTCGCTCGCGAAATTTTCGACCGTGTTCGTCGGCGAAACCCAAGCACTTAAATTTTCCACCTCGACAATACAACATCCTCGAGACAATTCGCATAAACTATGACAACACTTTTTCCTTTAAATGTTTCAACGCGTTTCTAGTTTACATATTACTCTTCTATTTACTATTTCTTTTTCTTCTTGTCTTACCAAACAAACCATGTGCTTTTAAAGGAAATTCTAGAAGAAAGTTAAGGAAAAATTTTTACTACAAAAGTTTTAAAGCAAAATGTTAATAATTGAACAGGTTTATGAAATAATCATTGGTAAGTAAACAGAGATCACAGAGTACCACCTGATAATTAAAATCAAGTGAGCTTCTGGGCCATGTCAGGAGTAAAAAATGATTAAAGAAACTTGATCTGAAAACAGCCCTTATTTAAATCTACTCTAAAGGATGCAAATTATCCTTTGATATTCTGAAATAGATAAATTTTAATTTTGTTATCAGATTAGTAACTTTTTGGTAAATTACTTGTAAGTAGGTGTAGGAATTTGAGTTTATTGCGAATTAAAAGAAGAAGATTGAAAATATTTGATTATAAATGATTTTGTCGCGCGGTAGGCAAACGAAGAACACGAGAATAAAGTCTATTGTCCGCATAATAATCTCGTGCATCTCGCTCGCGCATTATTGCGAGGTGTGACGCGCACAGCCACCCTGCAATCGCGAAATGCATTGCATGCTCTCGCGGATTGCATTGCAGGCGAATCAGCAACAAAACGTGCAACAAAACGAAGAGAGAATACGAGACACGTCAGCGTCCCACCGACCGATATCGGCAGTGTGCGGTGCGCGCCCATATGGTAAATTCCAGCCGCTCATAATCAGTTATGCATATTAAGTTAGTTAAGCTCATTATTATACCTGCGGAGTCTTGTTATTTATACACGACAGTATTAAATGTGCAGCAGCAGCAGCAGCATCCACATCCACGATTGCGCGCGCACGCATTCGAAAAGTACATGTGTTAAGAAGATTAACAGGATTCCGTAATTGCTCATTCCGAACACACAATTTCATATTGCTTTTCTTGTGCTTTCATTCTCTTTTCATCTATAAGGTGCATATGTAAATTACACGACGATTCAAAACATTTCTCAACGACTTTTTCATTATCCTTGCTCAGTTTTCAGATCATCTCTCTAAAATCGCCATAATCACAAATCAAAGCACTTTAACCCTGCAGGATTAAGCTCAGCAGCAAAAAGGTGGTGGGAATGTAGTTGAAGATGAGTTTAAGGACTTTTTGGCAAGTTGTGTACGAATTTGCCTTGCGAAACGATGCGATACGGACTGCACCCTTCGCACAGATCGAAGATCATGTTACATAAATTAAATTCTTTTATGTTATTCGACGCGAGGCAGGCTTTGCTTGCCTACTGCGCACTTTTCGACTTCTTTCTTTCACACTTTTACGCATAACGAGCACTTACCACCTGGAACAAATCAATAATTTGCCATGCGTATTATTTTTCCTCATAGAGTTTCTCGAAAATTTTAATTAGCAACAATCTCTTCAAAGAATTCTCATAGCATAAGAAAAAATTCATTCAGTTGAATCTTAAATAATTTTTGTAGAAGGAGAATGAAGGAAACAACGTAACCCTTTGCAGTGCGGTAGTCACATTATAGTTTTACGATTATTATTTTCGTTTTTCGTAATTTATTAACGAAAATATGAGCGAGCCGTGACGTTAAGTATCATAAACATATTCTTAATGACGACCAGTTTCATTTATAATTTATACGAATTTTATTTTAATGTGTGAAATTTTATTACAATGTTTTATAATCATGCTTTAATAACGCGCTTAACGCGTTAAGCCACACTGGCACTGTGGATTTCCCATAAGATGAAAATATAACGAAGAAGAAGAAAATAATAATAATAACTGCCTTGTGACTTCTTTGCATACGACGCGCGCATCTTCACCATGTTTTTATTACCGATAATACCAACTGTCATAATCCGCTCAAAGAATGGACAAATCTAGCCAACTTTCAAATGATGTTTAAACAAATATTTTCTCAATGGAATCCTTGATTTCCTATTTGGGAATGCGATCCGGACAAAATACGAATGGGAAATTTTGATTTATCATCGCGCATACCACACGAATGGAACCAAGTGGAAAAAAATACGAAACGTATTGTCTCATTTTAATTAATGTGTACAGATTATAATCGACGGCAATTAACAAATTCGTGACCCCTACGAAGAAGCGGGACGCATGCGCAGCGGAGAGTTTCTTGAAATCAAGCAGTCATCATTCATCATTAACTTTCAACAATTAATTATTGTCCAGCGCGCGCGCAATGACAAGATTTACAAAATGAACTCAATGAGGACGCACTTTTATTATCATTAACTTTTTACCATCTTTCGTCCTCCATCCTTTTTTCTCTTTATGAAGCAAAGTGCGCGCTCCACGCACGTATTTGTCATGTCGTTCGTGATGCATCTTGCGCGCACATTTTATAAATTACACTGGCTGCCAATTATAATTAAACGAACGCTGCTTTTTGCGCGCTTAAGGTTATGACACTTGATCCGCGCAAAGTGTGCAAAGTTATTAAATATTCCGCCGCGCATCGATTATTTCTGCGGCGTGCTCGTCGCGTAATTGCGAAACTAATTAAAATCACCTGTACACTTTTGCCATGTTGTTTGCACATTGCGTATTTTAATTAATAATTAAAATTTATCGCAAGCAACACGCCGTTGTGCATTCAATAAAATTTAAAAAAAAAAAACATTTTAGACACCAAGTGAGCATGATGATGAATATGTAATGCGCGGTATTAATAAACGATTATTAATTATACCGTATTAATTTTAATGCGTGTCAATAAAACGTAATGTTCAGTCGTAAAATACAAAATACTTTTTGTACGCGCACAATAAATAAATTCTGAAAAATATCATAATCTTTCTCGTAGTCGTGTTGTTATCCATGTAGAAATTTTCAACGGTGCACTTTTTCATTTTTTACTCTCCGCGTTCATTTTTGTAATTAATTAATGTCATTTGAGAGGTAGTCCTGCCAGCCGTAATCTCATAACTAACTACTCTAATTTGAATAAAAAATATATTTTTACGCCCGTTCGATCATCTCGCACATGCTGCGTTGAATATTCATGAGTGTGAATGTTGCGTGTTACTGTGACAGTCGTCAATTAATTTGTTCGTTTTATTTTACATGCAACGACGAAAGAAAGAAGTAAATGTATTGAGAAACAATTGAATCTATTGAAAATGTACGATCAATCAAAAGCAGCTCGGTCTTGGTTCATGAACTTGACTTTGCGTTGAAACAATAAATCGCAGAATGTGCTGGTGCAGGGCAGGCAGTGAGAGGCGAAATTATAAATGCATTATGAATGCTGCAAAAATGCAAAAGAACAATGCGACGGAGCGCACGCGCACGCGAGCATTACATGCCCATGAAATATGTTAATGAAGATCATATTTGTTATTATTGATGATTGTATCGGGCGATACATGCGCATGCAGCGCACCGGCTCGCGTCTAAGTAATGTCCAACATGTGCGCGTCTGTACGCACGCCTCGCGAGGCCCGAGATAACTTATATAAACGTTTGTAATCTACCGGAGCCGAAGAAGAGAGAAGAAGAACACACTGAACGGTGATGCCGAAGCGCGGAATTGCACCGCGATGGACATTGAAACGTACGACTTATATAAGTGGATTGCGATGCATGCGGACGACGAACATCACTCGACGAATTGAACGACGCTGAAGAAAGACTTCTTCGGAATGATGAAACGCACAACAAACACGCCAGGGGAAATTTGAATGTGGGTATCATATGTGCATTCGAATTGAAATATTTCCCAAAATTTTCACTCGGTCTCAAAGAAAACTCCCCATGTGGATTGTGAAATTAGGAAGGTTGTAATTGACACTTAAAAGTTTAAGTCAACAACCAGTATATGGTAAAACATGCACATGAAGTATAGTTGAGGAACGCATACAGTAAGACCGTCTGCGGAATTTACACCTGACAATAGTTGATTCCTGAGTTGCATCGACCAAACGCCCACCTGCATAATGAAATAATCCGCGCCACTCCTTACACACACACATACTGATAGAGATGTAATGGCTCTAAATACCAACGCCTTACAATACGGCCGTTTTTGCTCCGCAGCTTCTCTTCTTAAGGAGAAGCACCAGCAACTTGTTGGCTACATCTCACTTGCACCTTGACAAACACACATCGTTTACTAGAACAAACCATATTTGCAGCATGCGGCCTCATCCATGCGTAATTAATGATTACCCTGTCGTCTCTTACGCTTAATTAAAGTTGCGATAATGAATTTTCACGAAACACACCCATGCACCGCAAATTCACACCTGAATTTTTCATTTAATTACTGATGTGAAGTAAATCATCAATAAGATTAGGAAATTCCCCTTTAATTAATGGTTCATTACAAGTTGTTTTTCAAGATTTCATGGTGAATTTTTCATTTCATTATTGATAAAAAAACAAATCATTAATAAGTCTGGTAGTTTACTCCTTTCTTAGTGGTTTATTATCACTAATTGTAAATTACTGGGTGTTGGATAAAACATGATAAAACAACTTTATAAATTATTTGTTATTTTTCTGGTGAATGTAAGAATTATGAGTTATTTTGAAGTAATAAATATCCCGGTATTCGAACAGCTTGTAAATCAAGATGCCATGCTAAAAAATAATAAAATCACGCTTTATGTTTATTAATTACATAGTGATTAATGCAAATCAGCCGGAGCGTTCCAGCCTAGTCGATAATTGTCCTCGCATAAAGAGTGCCAGTCACGCCAACTTTTCGAAAGTTGTGTTGAGGTAATAAATAAAACGCAAAGCACCCTATGTGCCAGCGCAAGACGCTTTCAGCACGCGCGCGCTCCCGGAAAAGGCCTACCAGCGAAAAGGTAAAAGGGCAGACAAAAACTTGCGCTACTATGGAACACACGCGTTGATCATGCATATTCTATTTGCAGGTGATTTACAAGTGAAATTAGTCGTTAACATGTTTAACTATCCAGCCGATCGGAGGAAGGATATTACATCAACAGCGCAGAATCGCCCTGATCGTATCGCCTTGCCCACCAACCACCAAAGTCAACTACTATTATTATTATTATTAGTATTACAAGCGCCTAGGAAATTTCTTAGTGCTTTTTTAATTTCTTTCAGCCCATGGTGCATTTGTTGGCCAGTTTTAATAAAACATGAAGATTTATTCACGCCCTGTTCGTCTGTTCGCTTTTTGTTCTCCTCTTTTTTAATGTATAAATAAACGCTTCATGTGCCATCCCACATTATTACAACAAATATCGCGTTATGAACGCGATTATTACGGACGTGAAACGAGCAGGGAGTTCATCTGCTTTGGTGTGGTGTGTGCGCGAACGACAAATCCCTATTTTATAGTAATTCGTTGGCAATTAAATGCATTATTTATGAGGCAATAAAAATCAGTTAAGATCAATGAGTCAGTCATCTGGATGCTCTCTCTGCATCTCCGTCCTCCTCCTGCAGGACGCACAAACGCGTAATCAAGACGAAGGAAGAAGATGGAAACTTATTGAGAGTTGTTATATAAAAACAGAACGTATTTTTTAACGAAACGAGAAGTTTAACGCCTCTGATTCACAATTTTGAGTTTACGTTCGTGCCTTATTATATTATAAGCGGGCGCGTTGTGTGTTCGCTCGCATTATCAGTTTCGAATACGCTTTTTTATAGATATATTTGTTTTATTTTTTATTCCTCAAACCGACGTGCAGCACATGCCGTTGTTGTTGTTGTTGTTGGTCTCTTGTTGCGCGTTGTTGTCGTTCGCAGAGTGGACATGAGCGGTGCGCAAACGTGTACTCGATCGAGTTGGTCGTCGCATTGCGTTGTCCATGTCGAAGAGCACACGAAGTATTGGTACTAAATACTAAGATATCGATGCGGTGCAGAGGAGGAAGAGGATGCACACTGAACTTAGCTACAAATTCAATGACATTAACATTAAGTCCTGATTTACTATTTATGTATATTGATACAAGATTTCGTTTAAATACATTCCACGCACACACCGAGTGCGCAGCTTCATGAACGAACTGGTTCTGGTTCTGGCTGCATCTCGGCCAAAGCATGCCTGCTGCTCCTCTTCGCATTCGTGTGTGCTATGGACACACTTAAAACTGATAGTGTAATCTAATTAAAAACGCTCGTTGACACCGCGGCTAATTGCTATAGCTTGTATTGGCTTGTAATACCCTTGTTTTAGTGGAGTTTATCGCGACAGCTCGCAATCGTCGCATACTAAATGTCGCCGATGCTTTTAGCTCAATAAATTTCCCTCTTTATACCACTGCGACGACGATTCCATTCATAATTAACTCAAACGCAACAATCGCGTATCCTGTGTCTGAAATTATGATTATTAGTATGGTTGGCACACAGCTCGTTTGAATTTTTGATGACTTAAGTCTGAATTCGAATTTGTTGAGCAACACCCTGAGCGTAGTCCACCAGGTGAACTACATCAGATTGCACTCATTTCCAACACGGTGTAAACTCTCAACACTTTACGGTTTCGTCTCAAGAGCGTCTCTTGGCCAACGCTTTATTTATTTATATTCCGCAGTTGGTCGTGAATTCGTCCAACTTTTACAAATTGCTGTTGTGATCTCATCAAATTACCAATGCTCTATTGCCATCCGTATTATTGGTTTAAAAAGCATCTCTATCCGCTTTTTGACTGCATAAATCAAAGACCAATAAATGAGCAACTCGTAAATTTCCTGCTGTATGCTTGGAATTGTAATCGAATCTCACAGCTATTATTACCATCTTCTTAATATTATAAACAAGGTGCAGTTGACAAACTCTTTGATACTTTGTTGCATCATGCAAGGCAAGAATTCTGACTTGTTGCTGGTGCTTATCTTAAAAGAGAATGAGTATAATACCTTACTTTTCTCAATTTCCATTTGTGGTGTATAATGAACAAAATTTCCATGTGCAGGTTATACCTTATTGTATGTGTACTTAATAAGTAGTGTTTTCACAGTTAGTTTATTGACCTCAGTGCTCCTCTTTGCTTTGATTTATCGGATTTCAGACAAGGACCTGTAACAAAAACAATGTATCAATTACTCTTACTAACTCATAACCATAACCTGATGACCAATAACAATGGCAATGCGCATGCGCTAATAATTGTGTGACCTGTCCTCTTGGCGCAGGTGGCGTCATTGCATCCGCGCAATTAGTGTGTGTTCCAGCTCTGTTCATCGCCTCGCGATAATTTGGTAATTATTCAATAAATTCGCGTTATTGTTATTTCTGCTGTGACGTACAGCTTCCTCTCAGTATCGCGGTTCGGGAGTGATAATTTTCAGCACAGTGGACATTATAATATGTGCATAATCTCAATCGATAGGTTATTGATATTTGGCTTGCTTAGCGTTAGCTGCGTAGTGCGTATAATGGCGGATGAACAGAGCATATTGGGAGATTTGCATCCCTGGGTGAGTAATATTTCTATTTCTCTAGTAGACTATGGAACCAGCCACCAGCTAAAAATTAATCTAAAATACACAAGATTAAGCATCAACACAACCTAGCATGTGTATACGCACTGTATCTATAAAAATGATGAATTTAAGGGCAGGAGTGTATCGCCGAATTATCGCCATTTTGTTAGTTAGCGTCCTTTGGTATGATGCGTCTATTTTCGCAATGGCCTATGAATTCATGCATTAAATAATGTAAATGTAGATTTTCCAAGATCACATTGGAACTTAACCTAAATGTCGTCTATTCACTCCTGATGTAAACACAGTTGATATATTAGACTAAGCAGTTAATTGATTAATGAATATGATTATTACACATTGTCTATTGATATCAAATGAAGAGCAGCAATTGCAACTTGACTCTTACGTTACATATTTTGCTGCGACTGCTTCAGACTGCTTACTACTACACTAAGAGTGTGCTGTACGTTACTGGTTCAAAGCTCTAGACACGTTTTTGTGCCAGGAAGTTGGAAAAAACTTGATTTTACAATAGCAAACAGCAGCCCCTCTGCGCAATACGCATTTCTATCCCTTCTTTTCATTCCAATTGCAACTCTGCTGCAGTAACGTACTCACTACCAAAATCTTGACATCTCAATTCTCCCTGCTGTGTTTTGCTACTCACAACAACAATTAGTACTAATCTTGTGTTTTATGCAATTCGCTAACAGTTTGTATGTTTTAGGCATTGGAATCAGCTGAATCAGCCTACAACACAACATCAAAAAAGTGAGTGATACTTCTAATTCAACACGAAAGCAAAACCGTTGCGGTCTCAAGGTATTATAAAATAGCGTTACACAAAGCAAATGTGTATCTCGTAAATGCAGAGAAGCGAACAGCTTGATACCAAACGTTGCGTTTAATATCGTTTAAAAAAAGGAACGACATTCCAGTCTTACGTTATTAGCCGTCGTAATATCGACGACCACTGTGCGACTAAATTAATTCAACACTGGTAATTAATACCGAATATCACGCTGGATTTTCAAAATATTCAATAAACCCATCGAGTTTATGGTTGGAATTAATTCACCTTAGGTGTCTGACGGAATTGTAAGCTGCATGCATTTATAATTAATCCGACTATGGATTATTTATCGTTATGACTGCATGCGTTCACGTTGAATGTTGAGCATGATGCGAATACGAATCATTTCACACTGTTTCTGAGTTTAATGCGTATAATTTTAGGGAACATGAATGTCACTAGCGCATTAATGATTACTCATTATCATCTTTCGCACAGCTTGCGTCCAAAAATCCGATGAGACAATAACACAGCGCATTAGACAGATGTGCGGTGAAGAGATTAACGAAAGAGAGAATACATAAAAAAGAGAGAATATGCAACAACATAATGAATTCTCTCGCTTTGCTGCCCCGAAAATTTCCATCTACTTGATCACTAATTACAAACGCAGCAAGTTCATAGTGCGAGCGACGCATAAGTCTATTGTATTCAGTACTCTCTTAAAATCGCATAAATTTATTTGCATATAATGAATGCAGCGTATACGGATTGGGCGTTTTGTATTGTTTCAAGTGCTTTTCATAAAAAACACCCTCGTTGCAAGCACAAAACAATACCACATGCGAACATATGAACACGCTAATTACATCTAGTAGTAGGTACGCAATATGTACCAAGTCATGCTAATTAATTTATTATATGATGAGCACTTTTATCACCTACTTAATGTGACAGTTATTAATTTGCTGCCTTTTTTCTTGGTCGGGTTATCGCATTCAGAAAGTATGAAAATATTTAGAGTGGTTTTATTACTGATGTTATCAGCCCTTCACTTATGCGATGTAGATATCTATTATTTTATTTCAACTATTAAGTTTTTTATAAATGAATCTCATTGAAAGACAGCCCCTATAATGTGGCATTGTCTATAGATCGGCGCACAGATACATCATACGCTCATGCACATATTGTTTTTATAAAAGTTTTTGTCTTGTTGCATTCTTCGTGCGAGTTGCGTTGAATAGGCAGATGGTGAACAACCCCTAATTTCGCATTGAAAACGGTAGTCGTGCGCAGATTTAGTGAAAGGGGTTAAAAGCCTGTGCAATAATGAGTTCGGATTAGTCGGTGCTTTACGATGCGTGCTCGATGAGCGTCTAGTTGCAACTTGATTTGCATATGAATTGACAATTAGTATACTCGCTTTACGTGTTCTATGTTATCGACTTCATTTCACTAATAACTACAGAATTATCATGACGTATTTTACTCAAATATTCAAAAATAATAAGAGTTTAAACATTTTTCATATCGAAAGGATGATTGAACAATTATTCTTCAAATTTGCTTAACTTTTTCTAGAAAGATTTACCATAGAAGTTTCTAGAACTGAGCTGAAAGTCAAAGAATTTGTTTACCGTTTTGCTCTCGTTATTTATTATTAACAAAAGTTTTCAAGTAATAATTTTCATTTTAAAACGGAAATTGAACATTTTTTTACAAGATGAATGTAAAAAACGTTAGCCAGAAGGGATGTTTGTTTGAGATCGGCACAGCAACGAATATGCATCCCCTATATTTACGCACCGCAACAAAGAGTAATTAATGTATTAAACGATTTTTTACCCAACAACCCACAGGGTAACACTATCAGTGGTAAAAAAGCAAAAGCATGACAGAGGGTGCTGAAACAGATAGCGTAATGAACGTTGTGAAAAAATGAATGAAAAAACATTTGAGGTCCTCCTTGCCGTTTGCCATGGTGTGGACGTTGCAAGTAAAAAAGCGAGACAAAAAACTATTTAATGAACGGTTACACGCGCTTCAACGATTCGCATCTGTCATACAATATCCGATTGTACATAAATTCGGAAGTGCTTTCTTCCTCATGCGTTTGTTACTGAGAATAGATGAAAAGCTTTCACATTTTACAATCATTTCATAATGCTATCGAGCAATGGATAAATGCATTACGCAATTGAATTCCAATTTGCCGATTTTAGCGCGGTAATTATTGCGTAAATTGCGAATGCGAGTCTGACATAAACAAAAGAATGAAAAAGCAGAAATGGTTATAATGGGAGTGATAAATATCATTAGCAAATGTAAATTTCGAATCGAAATGACACTTTATGGAAGAGATTGCATAATTGTTGCGCGCTATTGTTCGTAAGCAATTTCAAAACGTAATTATCGTAAATTATGAATCCCACTTAACAAATTGCGGCGAAAGACACAGCGCGGCGCGGACATTATTTAATTGTTTATAAGGCTGGCGTGCGGCATGACATGATCAAGGGCGACCTTATAAGTTAAGTTAAGTCAAGTCAAGTCGAGTCGCGATGGCGTAATTATTATTCGCGCATTGTTGCTGAAAATATGAGATTTTAAACGCGTGCGCGCATAGCTAACATAATTACGCAATTGAAATTAATTGGTCGCAACGAGCATTTTCCGCCGATGGGATGGAAGGAGGAAAAAATTATTTGCGCCATGGAAAATAATAATGAATCATCATTACGCGCACGGCGCATGGAGACCGACGCATTAGCGGAATAATGAGGCAAATTATCGTGCGCTTTAAATTAACAATTAATTAATTAGAAGCACGCCCACCATGCACAAGCATCAAATCATAATAATTCACATGTATGCGCAGAACGTGTACTCTGCGCGCATCTGACGCACGCACATATAAGGTGTTTGTGAAGGAAAAATGCGAAACAAAAAAGTTATTAGCACTTATTATAAATTTCTATTGCGTTGACATTTCGAAGAAGGCTCCGAGCGTCTATGCGAACAATGCGGATGGCATTATAATGGATAATTGTTAGGTGCGCGCAGCTAAAGCTGGTGAATAAGGAAAAAGCCATTTTGTGCCTCAATTATCTTGTGCAGGCGACTCGATTGCAAACACTCAATTAGTGCAAGCAGCGTTCAAGAAACGCATGCTTTATATACCGATTATGTGCGTACGTTATAATAATTCCAAAAGGCTAAAACAATTAACGTGATTATAAAATGTCGTAGGCCTATTTCATTGGAGAATATTACAAATTGAGGTTAAGTTTGCGTCTGGGGGAAACTTGAATAACATATTGACAAAATCAAGTTGAGAAAAATTATGAAAAGTCAGATTAACTTTAAAAATATCAGGGAATAAACAAATTCAGGTTACATCTGTAATTGGGAAGAACTTTGGTAACTTTTATAAGGGAATTTTAAGGGAAGAGAACTAATTGAAGATCATAATTGCAGCAAAAGGTGAATTTGGCTAACCGTTTGTTTAATTATTGGCAGAAACTGTAGGAATTATTGAAAAATTAATTAAGGTAATAGCTGTATCTGAGGAAAATTTAGTAACTTTTTAAAGGGGTTTTTGGTCAAAGCAGAATCTGGATGGAGGAAACGTTTTTATAGGGAATTTTTGGTGAGAGCTTATTATTGACAGGACAAGATAAGAAAAATTATGAGACAATAGAACAACAATGTGCATTAAATAAAACACGAATTCAAGAACGCAAACAAACAAACAAACAAACGAAGCGGCAAAGAGAGAAGGCAAAACGCGGATGAGTAAACGAAATAATAAAAGACGCGGCGCGGTGGAGGTTGAGGTTGAGGTGGGCAATAAGAAAAGAATCGATCGCGATCTGCATGCAGCGAAGAATAAAGGCAGGCGAGCGACATGAAGTGAACCAGAACAAAATTTAGATCAATACGCCATCATCGAACAAGTGGTGTGTCTTCGTTGTTTCGTTCGTTATCAGATTGAGCAAATGCAATGCAAACTCCACTCGATCGTCCTGCGAAACGCATCTTGCCATTCTTGTCCTGTCTTCCTTGCTCACACTCCCTCCTGCTCCTCCTCGCGCATTGGTAATTGCCTATTTTATTACGCTGATATATTTTATTGCTTCGCATGCAAATAAATCTCGTGGCAGATTCACTTCAAAAAATTAGTTTTATTGCGAAATGCGTACCTACATAACAAACTCTCTCAAATTCAAAAAGTCGCACTTATTGCAATTGCACTGCGCTGTTGCTGTTGCTGGCTTAATTTCTTGGCGTTGCTCGCATTTCCTTTTGCGTTGTTGCTGTTGTTGGTTGGTTGGTTAGTTGGTTGGTTCAGTGGCTGGATGGAGCGTGCGTGGCGTTAAACGAGCAAAACGCTTGCGTATAATAAAAGGACGTACAAAGGTGCGAGCATGTTGCACGTTGCGCATTAATTTATTTATCACCGTTCGCGAACAATGGCGCATATCACTTAGTCGGTTGCGCATGCATTTCGCGCGAATCGGATTCACATTCGGTTCGTTATGCGTGCTGCTTCTGCCGCCATCGCCGCCGCCGAAGCCGTTGTTGTCACTGCCGCGCCGCGGCCATAAACCTTCCACGTCCGCGCAAATATTATTTACGCAATTCTTTATAATTTAGCACGCGCTGGTAAATAAATTAGCGCCATGTATAGTCATTCGTCGTCTTCGTTCATCACATTCCTCTTCGGCGTTCACCATCGTCGCCTTCTTCGCACGTATATATCGCGAATGCTTGTTTGGCGCGCACCGCAAACTTGTGTTTAAAATATAAATTTCGCCTTGCCGCACATATTTTACGTATAGGGAGCATAACCGATAATCGTATACAGAGTGCATCAATAATTCAACACACATGCTTTAATTATGAATATTTCGAATAGTTAGCATTAATTTTGAAACCCGTATGAGTGAATTGCAATCGACAGTAAATATTCGTAAAGTTGCACGCGCGGAATTTGGAAATGTCCAATGATGAAATTACTTTGTAGATGAGTTTTCATATAAGGGTATGTGGCATGAAGATGCGAATATGCATATGGTAAATATGCGTTCGGAATATTATACATAGTGGATCATTTCCACGAGGATACATAAATTGCTTTCAATGCACTGACAACTGTAAATACAGAAACTCCAACACCGCATTAATAACCTCCAACAATCTATGATGCGCCTTTTTGCGCGCGCGAAAGAACAAGAATAATCCGACCGACATTTGTTCCCTTTATGCGTTTCGCACTCGCGCGTTTTCTATTAGTTTTGCATATCAAACGTCATAAACTTTTCTTTTTTACGCATGCGGGTTGGCAATATGTTTATAATTATTTCATAAACTATTTCCTTGATGAATTTTCACTAATATTTTTCTACACAAATCTCTCTAATTAATTAATAAGATAGAATGTTTATTTTCCAAGTTGCTTAAATTCAAATTAAAAGTAAATTTCTAATTTTCTCAAAATCTTGCAGAAATTGAAAAATTTGATACAATTTAACGGATAATTACCGCCTAGGTCGGATTTGCCTCACTCGATGATGATCAAGTTCATAATAAGTTGATTAATTAAAAGAGATAAGTAATTTTTTTTTTGTTAAGAATACATTTTTAATTCCAATTCATTTATTAATCAAAAAAGATTCATTGATGAAACAGTCATTGTTATTTCCTGGTGGATTGAAAGTTGAGTAGGTGGTATCGAAGAAAAATTCAATAATCAAGCCGGAGAAGAGCATTTATTTGTTGGACGCGCATTCCTTTCTCGCTCACGCCTTGGCATATTTAGCATATCGAACGATAAAGAGACAGAAGAGACGCGATGCTCCGAATAAAATAAAATGGTGACAATGCAATATTAGTTATGAATAGGAATTCATTAAGAATGCACACCCTTGTTTATCACTACGGATGGGCTGTCTAACAGAAATACGCACGTAATTAATTGTCTGCTGACTCATTGACCATCATCATCATCATCATCGTGCTCATCATCGTGGTCGTCGTCGACGTCGACGTCGTTCTGGTCGTGCTCCGAGTCGTGCAAACGAACAACACCAAACAATAACAAACGCATTTCAGTCGCTGTCGCTTTATTGATGCCTCACGCGAGAAGAAGAACAAAACGAACTAATCACGCGCAACAAGAGCAAGAGCAACCCATGCGAGCGATTCAGAGAAACGCACCAGCAACACGATACGCGACGGTTAATCACAGTCTATAAGTTGTGTATGCATAAATTAACTCGGCTGGAGTTAATTGATTAATATGATGATATTCACCACTCACATTCAACGCGACCGCAAGCAGCGCCAGCGCGCCTCGTACTCGTATCGTCATCTCTCGTGGTAATGGCAATGACAATGACACGTCTGCTCAGAATTCTGTTTATCGAGTTTAAATTTATTAAATCACGCTTGCGAGATCATTAATTAAGCTAAGTGAGGACCGTGTGGCAGCAGCTAGTTCTTTTAATTACGCATTGTCTTAGCGTCGTAATGGTTATATTATGCCATCTCGGACACTCTATCTGCGCGCGCCACTTCTATTCGCGAATTTGCATTGCTAAATGTTGCCGAGATCGAATGGCAATGACAATGTGACGATCTAATGAGTTCGTTAAACTTGAACGGCCAATTTAGACGTGATCAATGTGCATAATCACCGCGCTCGGTATTTCCATTTGGCGATTTCAAATCTTATTAACTTTCATTGCTCATTCCGCGCGCTTTGCTATAAAATTGTTTAAAGTGCGCGCATGCCTCACCGTGTCACGTTCCTCCAAAGACGTGCAGCGTCTTAATATTCGTTTTTTATTTACAGTTTAGCTGATAAATTCATGTAATTATCACCTCTATTTTATGACTAATTAGATTCAAGCTTTTAAATATTTCTTATCGCGTTTCAATGTTGATAAAATTTTGTGGTGTTTCGTGGGAATTACAAAAAATGATTGATTTTGCATGAATGGTAATATGAAAGAAACATGATTAAAGCGGTAATAAAGTGAATTCGCACAATGGCAATGGTTATGTAATCGCAAATTGTTCGATTTAAAAATGAAGGAAAGCAAAAGCAACGCGAAACGTGTTTGGGTACTGATTGACTTTAATGAATTTCCCATATTGCTTGTAAGTTGTCTGCATGCGAAGAAGTTGCGTGCGGCGCAGTGAAACGTCTTCGGTGAGACCATCACGTCACTCGGACGAGGAGGACGACGGACAGGCAGCCACACCGAGTGTTGTTATTTTTAATAAGGCTCTGCGCGCGCGCGCGATCGCCGGCCGTCTCCGTCTATTTGAAATAATCATAATGAAAGCAATGCATGGGCGAGCAAAGCGCATCGCAGGCGATGATGATGAGAATGATGATTATGAAGTACAAAACGAAGCTGGCGATGGGTCCTGTGCGCAACAAGCGGCATATAAATACCAATATAAATAAGCGCGCGAAAGAGTTGGCAATAACGACACCACCGGGAGGAGAAGGTGGTAAGTCAAACGTGCGCGCATGAGGAATGCTCTCGAAGAGACGTGCGAGTGTTATAAGGCGCGCGGAGGCATAAAATTCTCTGTTAATTTATATTGTAATAAGAGGCGAACAAACATCCGAGAACGCGTCAGGGAGTTGGAACGTTTTTAGCGCGTACGAATCGTCGCTGCGACGCATGCGATTTGCATACAACGCGCGGACGATACGAATGCGCATCGTGCGGCTCGAAAGGACGAAACGCAGAGCGCGAAGATGTTGATGGTGATGCGCTGCTGGTAATGCGGCAGACAAGGAGCACGAGCGTTCGTCCAGCTGCCACACCTCAACTACTTAACCTATCACCTCAACTGGCTAAGTCAATTTATAAATATTAATATTTAAACACTCCACTGTAACGTATATGGTGTGGGCACACCACAACCAGTCAGTTAGTCCATCGTCCTTCTTGCGCACAGGCTTTGATGCTCACGTCTCTCTTTAATCCAGCGTTCACCTGAGATTTCAGCATAATTAATGCACAAATACTCGCAAATGATTTTTTCCTTTTTCTGTGTGCTGTGAATGCGATAAGGATTATTAATTTTGCGTTCATAGAGGTCACTCTGGTAAATCGTTAATTAATTAGACATAGTGAATTCATAATGCATTTTCGGTTATAATGATTTTTTGGATTTGAATTATAACATGAAAATGGTTGGAAAGTATTTGGTTGTGGCCTTTTGATCTTATTAGCTTAATGCATCGGTGGAAAATATTAGCATGCAGAGAGAAAATTATTCGTTAAAATATATTATGAGTTACGAGAATAGCGGGCCGGCGAGTCGCGCACAACGTACAATTTATGGCAGGCGCGCGCAAACGTTGAACGTCGCCGAGGTACATGTGTAATTATAAAATTATAACCGGCAACCTAATAATGCCTAATTGCGGGCAATTACGGCAATGCATAATGGCTGCGTTTAAAGGCGGCAAGATATCAATATCAACCGCACCCACAATATAAAATCAAGTTGAAAATCCCCTCGAGGACACAAAGTGTTTACCGCACTCGCGCTCGCATTCGCTGCGTTTTGCATGAAACGCTCAAGTAATATTACTCAGTCGCGCGCACACCACACCACAGCACAGCACAGCACAGCACACCGCAACACATCATTCAAAATCGTGCAGGACGCTCATTTAAAAAAGATTTATTTCTTGCCTTTAAAATACACTTATTAATTTTCGGCTGCGATACCTACCTACTTATTCCTTTTCTCGCTTAAATCTTACCAAGAAAGATCATTTAAATACTCCAGGATTATTATATATTGAAATGCAAATTAAAACACTTTGTAATTTCTACACAAATTACAGAATTCTGCATAAAACAAAATTACTTTCTGGTAAATGTAAAATAAATTACACCTTCTAGAAATGTAGGGACTTAAGTAATTATCCTTTTAAAGTGCAAAGCGTAGTGAAATTATTTGATTGTGGAATTGAATTACAAATGAAACACTTTGTATTGCGAAATGAACTATTAAAATTTTTATACTTGGTTAATTAGCTCTCTTGCATAAATAAGTTTGAGGTTAGAAATGTGCATAAATATGCTTGGAATATTAATTAGCAAGCGAGTAAATTTGCGCATATGCAGAAAATGATATACGACACGCGATTGGCAATTTTAGGGAATGCGAAAAATACGCGAGATAATTAACGCGCATGCACGTTGCGCCCGAAGCGTCCAGAGCGTTGCCTGCTCGCTCGCCTGCTCTGCTCCCTTTATAAACAATTAAACGATGCATAAACGCGACGAACGAAGGAAGAGAGGGCGCGCACTTGTTTGCTTTGCTTTGCTTTGCTTTGCTTTGGCGTTTCGGTGTAAAGTCGAGCTCAGTGATGCTGCGATCATCGCTGACAGCTTGTTAGCTAAGCGGAGATTACTTGGACGCATTGGACCGACGACGAATGCGCCCTGAGGTTAAGTAACACTAAATGGACAACGCACAGACGCGAAGTGATTTCGCGCATTGGATATTTGCGCGGATTTAATCATAAACAGTTCCGTATTGTTTTAATATCCGCGCCATAAAAGTATGATAATCATACATTAAAGATTTTTATGGCTTATTAAAGTCGAACAAATTAATTATTCAACTAAACAATTAATAAAAATCATGTTAATGGATCGTAAACTTGTATGGGAAATTAGCCTTTAGGGATTATTACAATAATGCAATGAAATTAAGTATTAAAAACTAGATCGTTAAAAAACCAAAGGCTAGAAATTGACAATTTTATTTTCTCTCATTAAAATCTGAATTTGAAATGAGATAAGGAGAGATGCAATCCAATTAAATCGCATTCGTCAATTAAATTTTATTTATTTTTCGTCTTTTATGTAAATTATGCACTTGATTCATCGCGTTCTTGAGTCGTATCTTTACAAATTAGTGATGATACTGCAGCTATAACAATTAAATTCCAATCTGTTAATACGTTATTTATGGTAATCCAACCAGCGAGTGGCTTTGTGGTTGTCTCGCAGTCGCGCGGAATAATGATAAATAAATTCGAAGCGTTCGTTAAAATTAGGCGAGCGTATAAATTTTCGGAAAAGTACACAGATTAAGCGCATACTAATTAATAAAAATTTGTCATGTTGTTTGCGGTACGAGTGAAACAAATTGTCATGGAGAGCGCGGTACTTAAGTGCGATCATCAATTATTCATTAGCTTCATTTTTATTAACCGCTTTTATATACTTCATGAGCCGCAGATTTTTATTTTGTAACTGGCGCAATTTTACGTTCATCAAATTTCCAGTCACATCTCGTGCCAGATACGCATCAAAAATTCACATGTTCAACAGTGTTCTTAATCAATTTCTGCATTTTGCGCTTTGTAGAACAAGTGAGGTCATCATAATTTTGATTAATTTTTCGTTCTCGATGTATAATTCAAAATATGTAGTTGTTGATTTCACTTTTAATGCTTGTATTATAAATATTTGGATAAATATCGTGAGAGAAAATCGAGAAATTCTGAGCTAATTTTAATTATTTAATTTAATTATTTTATTTTTTGAGAAATTTGCGTATATTTAGAACCTACAATTTAATAGTCCTGATGAGCACTTCTTGCAACTGATTTTAGATGAATTGAAAATTAATTCATTAAACTCGTTTAAAATTCAGTGATCCTGATAAACACACCTTGTAATTGAACTTTAGACATTTGGATTACGTTGGAAATGAAATGATAAAATGAATAAGGATAATACATATTTATATGATAATAAAAGTGACAGTGCGTGGTGTTTGGTCAAAGGGACGAACGATTAGACGAGAAGGTGAACACACAAAGTGTTCATTTCCAATAGTTTAGATGACTATCTATCTCAATATCATTGTGTAACCCGAGCATTCCTTAATAACACCCTGGGCGCGTTCAACTACGTCAGGTTGCAGGACATACAGCATGTCTTTGCGGTGCGCGTACGTGAAATGAATCCACTCGTGAAGACGGTAAGACGAAGTATTTATTCGTCTATAAAGCACACCCACACACCCTTGCATATTATCATACCCTTGGCATACCTTCATCGTTGTCGTCGTATTCTTTTGCGTCTCTGCTTCTTCGGCATTGTTCACGGTTGCAGACCTCCGGAGATTAATATTATATCAAAAGATAACCAAAGCTCGTGTATGTGTCGTCAACAAAACGTACGTAATTTTAACCCATCGTTGGTAACCAATGCTCTACAGTAGAACTAAATCCAGATTACTTTTTCAAAATGATCTTTAGTTATCTTTAAAAAACGATTCAATGCCAATTGCTCTCTTTCAATGCAATTTAATTGAATGAAATTAAGCGAAATGTCAAACATTATAATTAATTAAAAAATAATATAGGAAATTACGTTTAAGGGGTTGATAGGGTTAAGGGGATGATTATTGATCAAAATATTTTTGACATTACAAAATTCGATGCAGGCTCATTACCTTGCCGTAAATGATAAAATAATTGATTTAATTAGAAAACCAGTTAGTTACATTTGGGTAACTTTTAATTAAAAAGTTGATTCGACTTTAATAATTTGTTTGTACATGAAATGTGTGAAGAAGAGGGTAAAGCAAACAAAGCGTCAACAGAAACAGGAAGCGCAAAGGTATTAATAATAATTCATTACACGGTGGTCCGCGCCTCGGCGTTTATGCGCGACGCGTTTTTAAATACTCGCCACACTCGCGGATGCTGGGCGAGCGCACAAGATGGAAAATCATAATAATAATGGGAGTGGCACTCTCTCGGGTGCTTCAGCGCGAACAAATTTTGTGCTCGCCGTCCAGTTTTTCGACTCATTTCACATTGCTATGCCCGCTCGCGAGCAAATACCCGCGCGCGTATACGAAAACGTATAAATATTTCCACCTATAAATGTGAATTTTATTCCACTTTGGACACCATATGTAAAACGATAATCACGCGCATAGCTAGACAATGAAATGAAATGTAAATTATTGCCATTACATAAAATTTATACCAATACGGTTACTATATAACGTTCAATGTTATGAAACTGAAATACTAAAAATCTGTCAATTCTATTGCTAAATTGCGTACATTTCCCATGGGGGAGAGAATAAAATGAAACATTATGAACACTCTGTATATATGAAGAAGAGATGAAGAAGGAGGAGGAGGAGGATACAACACTTAAATAAAAGATTCATTAATGGATACGTAAATATAAGTGTTGGGTTAGACGTTTTTATGCTTAATTAAATAAGCTAGATAATAGTTTCGTTGTTAATAATTTATGAGTACGTCAAATGGTCAAAAGCGAGTGGACACCAACAACGACGATTAAAACGCAGGAAAAACGAGAAAGAAATGATAAAGTCAGAGATGGACACTCCTTTCGTATTGATTTGAGTTTATTTGAAGATAAATTTAAATTTGAACACGTTGAAAACACGCCGGATTTAAATTGCATTAGGTGTTTTCATAACACAAATATTTAATTTAAAATTAAGCGCAAATGATATATTGATTTTCGAGATCATTTATAATCCAATTTCGAACATGTGCGCGCAGCAAGGATGCGAGCAAGAATCAATGAAAATATTTATCATGTGTAATGTGGAAAGACGCACAATGCGTTTTAATTGTTCATTTGCATATTCGATGAATAAAATATTTCGAGTGTGTATTGGACGGAAAGAAAGTGAGGCATGAGATTGTCATGCTGATGAAGAATAAGAAGAAGGAGCCAAGTCATTTTTCAGATTGTACGTCAATTTATGCATTAAGCACGACTCCACTCGGCCTGCTCGTTCGCGTCTCGTGTCAATGAAGAAGACTAATTGTGCTTTTTTCTCTCGGTCAAGTCGCGCGCGCGCACGCACGCAGGCAGTGACACTAACTCCACGCGAGAGGGTTATGCCGATGAAGAGGAGACGAGACGCGCATCTCGTGTCTTGGGGGGTCGCCGATACGATCGGTAATCGCGCATTGATGTCGAGTCATCTTCATCGTCATCCTCATCATCGCGCGCGCCAAGACGAACGAAGAACGAAGAAGAGTGTTGCGCGCGGACCAAGATAATGCACGCGCTCTTGATGGCTCATCCGCGTGACCCAGTCCAATGCCGTCATTGTGTTTATATTTACAAAATGCATATTTATCGCTCTACTGAGCGTTCATTTCAACAAGAAAATCTCTTAATTTTTATCTCAAACCATTAACAACGCCAAATATTACCCAGAGAAGTTTGAGCTTAGCAAGATTGAAATTAGTCCAGGGATTTGCTGAACTATCAGAGAATTTTCTTAATTTAAATTGAATTTTTTGGAAGGATGGCGAAGACTCGTATTTATTGAGATTATGATTTTTGACAGACGATCAGATTGAATTTGATTTTCTTATGTTCTCTTCGTCGGATTGCTGTATTATTATTGCTCTTGTAAATTTCTTATCGCGTTCACTTTTTAATTTCTGATTATTCAACGACTTCAAGAGCGGTAAATCAACTTAATTCCATCTTAAGAACATTCTAATGACAATAGAAGATTTTGAAAATTATTTCGGTTAAGAATTGCAAGATGAAATGAACGGTTCTATTATTAATTCGTAATTAATTGCGAATTTGTGAATTTCTTCTGATGTAAAGCGTTTTACAAATTTTAGTAGTAGAAAAAATATTAGAAATTAAAAAATTTGAGCACTAAAACAATTTAGTATGAAAAACGTGAACTCTATTTAAGCCTTTATTGTATTATTATGATTCGGGCAACAATTGAATTAAATTCAATTTACAATAAGTCTTTGAAGAGTCTGCAGCGTTTGCATGAACAATAGAAAAACACAATGGAGTCAGCGCGTCATAAAATCGCAACAATAACAATAAAAGCACGAATAATAATTGCTGTACTATTGCGCTTAATTAAAAAAGGAGAAGCGTGATTGGCGCATTCGACACATTCACTCTACGGCCATAGTCTGTGTGTGCTGTTGTTTTTTACGTTTAATTGAACTGCAATGCAATCAGCAATCAGCGCCAAACTCAAGTCGACAACACTTGAGCGCGCACCGAGCAAAAAACCCTTTGCTTTGTCGCGTATCTATCTCTACGATGATCAAAAAAGGCGCCCCTTTTTTTAGAAATTATTTCGGCACGGGCGACAAATTTCTTTCTTTCATTTGCTGTACGTGAGATTGCATTGAATTAAAATTAAAAGTACGGAAACCGCCAGCGCGCACACCAACAAAGAAGAGTTTTAAGTAGGTACGTGAGTTATTAAAAGAAGAGAAGAGTTGGCTGCATATTAACACGCGCTGTCTTTGTGATCGCGCGAGAGAGGAGAGAAAACGTAATTTTATTAAGTCTCATCTTCGCTCATTTCCTCTATTTGTCGCTGCGCGCGAAGCAGCATTGTGCGCTCGCTCCCCGTATAAATAACATTTGATGAGGACGAATTAAGTAATTTTTTAGTTAACATTAATCACCATGATTAGAGTTAAATTGACGCCGTAATTAGAGTATAAAGGAGCGCACTGTGCAAACACTCGAATGATAAGACGAATTCAATTCAGCAGCAGCAGCAGCAGCAAGCAGGCAGGAGATTGAGACGCGCGCGGACGAGAGACGAAAAAAAGTCAAGCAGTGCGCGGAGCGGCGAGTAATTAGAATAACTGCGTAGAGTGGAATTGGCAATTGCGCGACGCGCTACTAATTGAATGCACGCTGAATTGATATCATAACAGCGCACGAACAAGCGACTTGAGCGACTGCTGTCTGTTCTTCCCGGTTCTCTCGCAACTTGCGACGTAATTGCTATTAATTGAGACCGACCGAGAGTTATTACGTACAATCAAACGAAATTATTTTCTCTGATTTGTCTGTATTCGCAATCCGCGCAAACAATTCGCAACGCAGCTGCGTAATTAATTCAATTTAATTTCTTCTCTCTGCGTTGATTACGTCAAGTGCTTCACTCGCTCTTCTTCATTATTCAGATTCATTACAATTCATTTAATTCACTCGTCATTCTCAGTTGGATAATTATTTAATTAATCTTTAGTGAACATAGTTTCATCAGAAATTAGAAAAACTATTTCCACTTTGCCTAGAGAAAGAAGAAATTTAATCGATTTCTTCTTAAAGGGTGGAAGAATTTTGTTTCTTTCTTTTAGATAATGTTAATTGAATTATTATACAATAATATAATTAATGTACTACTTGATTTTGTCACAAAAACGCACATAAAACTCTTGAACAACATAAATTGTTGTTATCTGTGTTTTGGAGTACCTACGTTGGTAGATCGATGATGCGTCTGACAATAAATAAAAGCATCCAAAACACGGAGTTTTCACGCACGTGCGAATGATCGAGGGCGGCAGCGGCACTGGGGTTGACAATCATTGAAATAGGAGAGCTCGTTATCATCCCTATAATGGCTACTCCGCATTAATGCCCTTCTCTTCCACGCGCTGCGCGTATAATAAGTATCATCATCATCATCATAACATCATCGAAACGCAACAGAAATATATACGAGCAGTACTGAAATAATGAATGAATCTTTGACTTGGCTAAGTAGTAATAGCCATTACACGTTTTAATACATTTTCCAATGTGCGATATCTGCTCTCGACTTTTTAGTGCACGCTCTCGCTTAATGGCGTTCGGAGATAATAAACGCGCGCACGATTTCTCCTTGTGTTTTCATGCTTAATGGAAATGGGAAATTTGTTAATACTACTTTCAACACCTTAATTTACCTTCATTCTCTGTTTTCATCTCGCGTTGACAAAGTGCGGATTTTCAAAGTTTTGATTCTAGGGCAAGGAGTAAAATAGACAATTTTGAATTAAGTATCCTAAACGCTTATTTTCTTCGTCCTCTTGATGTGTAGTGAGAGACGATCGAAGCATATAATAATATTCGAAAGGGCGAGATGCGTTGCGGTGACCGTTTGAAAATTGCAATTTCGTAGCGAGATCAAAGTTGCGTTCCACTCGAGTGGACACTTTGTGTCCTGCGCTGCTCCTCGGCATCCGCCGCCGCCGCCACCGCCATGCATGTGTGTGTGTGTGTATGTGTATGTGCGATGCAAACAATACATTCCTTCAAACTCATCGAATAATTCGCTTTCGAGCCGAATATTTTCGAAGCGAATAATGCGAAGGATATTGAAATCCACGCAATGGCGTTCCGCGCCGCGAAAAAAGCCGAGGCGTGTTGTCGCGTGTAAACATATTAGATGTGTGTTTGGCACAAAAGATTCATGCTTCCATAACTACTCTCGCAAAAAAAAGAAAGCGGGCGAAAAGCGAGCAGAAACGAACGGAAAACGACGTTTTCACAAACGTTTTGCCTTTGGCACACTCGAAAGCAAAACATTTTTGGACTTCACCTAGCGTATAATTCGACAAAATCTTTGGATGTGATTTAACGATTATTTTTATGTTCATTCACAAGCAATACACAAATTTCTTGTTATAAATATGAAATTTACTTCGAATTGCCCAAACAGAAAAACTAAAAGTTACAGAAAATGATTAAAAACATCTTGGAAATTAAAAACATATTGGACTTAACTCAAAAGTTAACTAAAAACAAAAAAATTATTGCCTTAAAATAAGTAATATTTGGATTTAATGAGATTTTGGATTTTGGAATTTATTGAGTAACAAAGTCAATGATGGAACACATAAAAAAATGTATTGAATTATGATTGAAGCTAGCGGCAATAATTTCGCTGAATTACTTTAGCGTGACCTTTTTGTTTGCAAAATGCGAAATTCCGTACGAACACGTAAGAATACATAAGAAGTCGTAAGAAACTGTCGACGAATTAGCACGTTAAACGCATGCAAAATGCACGGGATACACCTTCCTCGCGAACAATACGGCGCTGCGCGGTGCTGTGCTGTGCTACGGTATTGTTAATGGTAATTAATTACGCCTTAAGCAATTGCAGGTCAGTGAACGAAACGCACGACTTTTCTCTTTCGCAAAGAGCAACAGCCAACAACAAACAGCACAGCCAGTACGCGCGTGTGTGCGTTCGTGTACGTGCAATGAAGCATTCATTATCTTTGCTTGGTGTTGGTGTAATAGTTTGTATGCTTTGATATTATAAATCGTCTCAGCCGCAATATTTTGAGCCACATCCACACATGTAACACACGAACGAACCGGCGCGCTTAATTGATTATTGACGTCAGATAGCGAGTGACAATTAATTAATCATGTGCCATTAATGAGCGCATTTAAGAACGTAATTAATAATTGTTCGAAATGTCGAATTCTACGTATATGTGATGTATATTTTCAACATTTTTGCTTATCTTTTCAATTTATCTCATTATAAAAATTATTTATGCCATTTTCGAATATTTTCAACAACAAATTCTTTATTGCCTCATTAAGTTAACTTTCTAATTAAGAAATTGTTTTAGTAGATTTGATGTGAACATTTACAAGTTTTGTTCATCTCATTTCACAAGATGCGCAAAAGACGCAAACAATGCAAGCGAATTAGTTGTGTTATTCCGCGACGCAATTAGTTTTAACGAAGTTTTTCGCCGCCGCTCCAGTGATGGTGCTTCATTATCGTAAAGTGGACGTTTTGCTCCCAAAGAGTCATCTATCTGACTGGCAAAATGCGACGCATAACCCTCGCGCTGCTTTAGTGCCATTCGCGATGAAAGAAAGCAGAAATAACATGCTATCAGTCGTCGGCGTTTGTCGGGCGAAATACGAAAAAGTTCACTTATTAAGAATGTTACAAGTATAAGAGTTATTAGCGCAAACGTTAAGGGGCAACTCGCAGAAAACTAATATAATTTACGCACACAGCGCCAGCAATGTCACAACAGATAGTCAGAGATCCAGAGGGAGAGGCAGAGAGAGAAATTGGAAAATTTTTAAATTAAACATCCCTGACCAAGTTGGACGATTGGATGAATTAATTTTCTTATTAGTTGCATGCAGTGCACTTTGGTTTGCTTCATATTAGTTTTTAAAGTTGTTACAAGCAGCAGCAGCAGCAGCAGCAGCAACAGCAGTTGTGTATTAAGGGGATGAGTGGAGGGTAGTTAGGAAAATTGGCAAAGTAGTTAGACTTGTATCCTTGCGAGTTATTAGATTTAAGCAAAAAGAGGGCAAACGAAAAACTATTTCATATCAACTTTTTCTTATTGATTGCTTTATTAATTTATTCTTTTCTTTCTGGAATATTCTAGAGAAATTCTAGAAATCCTCAATAACTTTGATTTAATGTCAATAAAAGACAATCGTAGAAGTAATATAAGCAAAACTAGAGGGCGCAGTTTAAAGCACATTTATTTAATTATACGAATTTGTATTGTTCTTCTAGGAGAGTGTGTGTGTGCGCTGTATAGCGAAATAAAATAAAGCACAGGCAGTTATAAAATGCATCGTCGAAACATATTTAGCGCTCGCGTGCGTAGGCTATAAATATAATTCAAGCGCGGAGGGAAATTAACATAAATTCCTGCCGGTACCGAAAATATCTGTAAATTGATTTTATTACAATAAAATAAAAGTAATAAAGATTGAATAAGACAATAGAACGCCCACGCGCGAACCGCGAGCGCAGCGATCGCATCGGAGTCGCACAGGTGCGCGCTTCTTCGCGTCGTAGGTGTACTAAATAGTGTCTTGTCCTCTCCTGCGCCCAGATGCATTGATGGCCGTGTGGTGTGCTCTGGTCTGGTATGGTCTTCAGCTCGACTTCATTGTATCGTATCGGACGCGGGCCTAATGTCCGTGCGGCGCGATGCTATCGGCGATGCTATAGTGGTGGGCTTGATATTAATTTAATGTGTGCTGCGCGGCAGTGGCACTGGCACTGGCACTGGAGACGGCAACGACTCGAATTCGCCTAACAATTCGCCAGCCACTTCACGAATTGTCTGCGAATTAAACAATATGAGCACCGCTTACTCAATGACATTATTGTACTGCCAGTCAAGTTTACAATGCGTCTCGAGTGCGCGCGCCCGCCGCGCAAATTTATCGCACGAATAACGCGCCGAACGGGTGGTGGAAATTTATTTCGCTTTTACCAATTCAAACAGTTAACTTTTCTGGTACTTAAACACGTTTAACTATATTGTGGGAGTCATAAATTCCTATAATAGATTGTTTATATAATTTTCATTATTCTTACAATACATTTCTACTATAAATTTCATTCTTTTATAGATTTATTTGTGGGTAGTCAATAATTTTATTCAAGACTAATTTAATTAAACTTTTATCGTGGGCATGAAATATTAGGATGACTTATTATTTGACAAAGTTATTTTAATTCAAATACATGGTGATTAAAAATATTTTAGTTATTAATTTTAAGGTGTTTCAGATGATTCTTATACCTATTACATATTGTTATAAGGGGGATGCCCTCTTAGGAATGTATCCTGAAAATGTCGTACTTCTACATGGAATAGTCTCAAACTAATTTCCGGTTCGAAATTCTGCGAATTTCCGGTTCGAAACTTTTAAGGGTTAAGCACATTTAATTTCTTAGTCAATGCTTTTAGAAACTGTGTCTTTTGCAACATGGCCGGAGACTTTATTTATTAAAAATTATAAATTTCATTAGAAATTAAATTTAATATCGCGGAAGAATTAGAAAATAAATTGAAAGTTAATAACGATTTGCTTGGGACTTTTAAGCTTATCCAGAAGCGTATTAAAATGTGGCAATTGTGGTATGTTGTACTTGGAAGTCGATTTAAGCAAAAACGCAATACCTATAAAATAATCGCGCATGCGGACTTTCGGTATTCGCATTATAATAATCATATTCACTCTTCTGCACGTGTGTAGTGCAAGAGAGAGAAGAAGTGGAAGAAGAAGAAGAAGATTGTCGGCCCACGCGCACTCTGCACTTGGAATTGGTCGATCGGTTAAAATTTTATTAATTTTCTGTCACCTAAACGTCGTCTTCGTTCCATTTCAATTTAATGTTTACGCTGGCAGCGCGTGTAAATAAATACACGGCGAGCGCCCGCGCGCGCGCGCGATGCGCAGAGCGAGACTTAATAGAAATATTAAAATGACATTTGCATGTTGGCGAAAATAATATGAATTCCGCGAGAGTGTGTGGAGCCGTAAAACACGTTCGTATAATGTGTGCTCTACGCGATCGACGACGAAGGCGAATGACGAAGACGATGAAGAGAGCTGACGAAGAAGTGTGTGCTGTGGAATATGCGTATTCGCGTCGATTGCATAGAGTTGAAATTAATCGAAAAGCAATGTGCAATTTGAACCTTATCGCTGTTTAATAACGCATATTAAGGTACTGAGCTCGCTGTTATTTCGCATGCAATATGCATCCTCGTGTCTCTTTTTATGTTTGCTTACCTTTTTTTTTCTGCCTCTTTTTCATCGCCCTGCCAGCCAACAAGTCGTAATGGCAATGCACTTCCTTTAAGTAAATTTATATATTTTTTACTATTTTCCTTCATACATTTCTCGGTAATAATTGAATAAAACTCGACGTAAAACACTCAAACGATTAAAACTTATCAATTGCAATAGCTGCAAGAAATTTAACCCTTAAATTACTATTTTGTTTTTAAGTAAAATGTACTCAACTTAAGTATGTACTTACCTAGAGGAATTATTATACTAAATCTAAATAGCCAAAAGGCACAAGTGGTACAAAGTGCATTATTAGTTTAATATCAAAATCATATAGTTTGATATCGCAAATAAGGGTGCATCACTTGCATATTTGCAACACAGCGAGTGCATTATTATGATCGTAGGTACCTACCACGTGAAAAATGCGAATTGGCGAATATATTTTTGCTCGAGTGAAGAAAATACTGTGCGTAGCGGACTGCTATAATTACAGCTCATTCGTTTCGCTTCTTTGCATTCGCAAACGCTTATTTTTCACTCAAGCAAGCATTCGACTGCATACACAATGCATCGCAATGCAATGTGCATCGCGTCCGTTTTACTTCGTACTTTGCAAAGTAAAAATCGCTGGCCCGCTTTTTCTCTTCGCATATCGTCGCAAGATAAACGTTTTCATGCATCGTACGTGCACTAAATGCACGTAAAAGTACGCCATGTAATACGCTTAGTTATAATTAATAATTTATCAGAAAATGCGTGTACGTTATAATTTATCAAAGCGGAGCTCGCTGTCCGCCAACGTCTCTTAAGGCGTTCATATAATTTTCCACGTTTTGCGCAAAACGTTTGCCTCGCTTTTTACTTACGCTTCTTTCACGTTTTACAGAATTAATAATTTAAATAGAATGATTGTACCCTTTGTTAGTTTAAAATAAAATTATTACACGTTTATTCTCTCGTCATAAATCATTTAAAAATAATCATTTTAATAGTTTTCCTTCGTTTATAGCGACTGAAAATTCAAAATTCAAATGATAATTAGGTTATATTGGAATATAACGAAAATAAGAAATGTAATTGGAAATTTACTACTTTACATCGATGATTAGCAGTAATTAATGAAGCAATGTGATGGTTGAGAAAAATAGCAAAAAAAAATATTTTATGGTTTTTAAATTGATGACAAATTATAAAACAATGATTAAGGACATTGTGAATTACCATACCAGATTTGGAAGGAAGAAATTGAACAAATTATATGGTTTATGTAAAATTTAAATGCAAATCCGTGAAAATAAATTTCCATAAATGTGTACGAAATAAAGGCGAAAAACGTAATGTTAAAATTGTAAGACGAAATGACATTAACGCCAATAATGCGACAGTGTCGTGTGAGATAACGCGCAAACTAAAATGGAAACGAAATGCGCGCAGATGTAATAAAAACGTGTTGGTTCTTAATGGATTTTTCGGCGGATATATTTTCGGCGCTTTTTCTCTCTCTCGTGCTGTAGTTGTTTGTTGCAACGGTACCCGAAAATACAGAAAACCAACGATGATACCATTCAACATACGGCACACGTACACTTTAACCGCCTATCATAATTAACAATCTATGCAAATCGTCACGTGTGTAAATACAGTTTTATATAATTTTATAACGCAGATAAAGAGCGCATCGCACATAATTGTTATCGCAATCATTCGGCAGTTCCACGTAAAATAAGAATTTAATTTTATTCCGCTTCACTCTCCGAAGCAGTGAAATAAGAGTGACTTCTTCATTTCATCACGCGTAGAGATCATGTGCATGTCTATCTATTTTTGAGAGTTGTAGAAATGCGGCACGTAACGCAATTGTCAGTAGCACAAACATTAACTAATTTCGAAAAAGTGCGTCTTTTATGAGCCGTTTTGTTTGCCCTCTACGTTGGACGACGTGTGCGCGTTTATACGTTTGATATGATTATTATTCTTTTTTCATGTTGCGCATCCATCCATTGCATTGCCTTGCATTGCATTGCATTTCACTTGCTTTTATTTATTTGCTTCATTTTTTCGTGTGTTCCTGTCAGTGGGCTGCCTGCGCTTAAAATGATGTTTATCAGCGGCGCGCGCGCACTTGAATAGAATATAAATGCAAATGTGGAGTGGACGACACACACACAAGTGTGCCCTTTGTGCCCTACGTTGTTCTTCGCCTGCGTCCTCAAATATATTCCGCGCTTTTTTGCTCCTTCACGCGTTATCATTAAGTTTATTTCGCTCTCCGTTCGGTGTGCCCACTGAAATAATGAACAATTATAAAACGCATCATATTTTATTGTAAGCTTTACTTATGACTAAGCTGCTGAATGCACCAGACTTGTATGGAATTGTGAATGAGTTTCATACAGATTCACAATACTTGTAAAAAAAATCTTTTGATAATTCAACGTTTACAAATATTAAATTCACAAATTTTTTTAGATTTTACTAATTGTTAATTTTCTTAATTACAGAAACACCAGGATTCCTAAGATGAAGAATTGATAATTGTGAAGGTGAGTTTTTTTTATATAAAATTTCAATACAAATTACTATGATGAATGAAAATTGATGAGAAATTATCAGCAGTGAAAACTAGCAATTTCGTATAATAGAAAAGCTCATTATAAAAAGGCAATCAAAAAGATAGTCATTTACGAAAGGACAAAAATTATATCCTTAGATCGGTGGAAATATTAATTTAAGTAAACGAACGTCGGCAAATGATTGCAATATAACTAAACGGTGTTTAAACGCTATAATAGTCGCTCGCGGTGAAGTCGCGGAATGTGCAATGCACCATTTCGTTCAAGCGGACGAATGAGTTAAACGAACGACTTAATGTCTCAAACAGTCGGAACAAAAGACGACAACGATGCGAATTGATGAGGAAATGCATCGAGCGCAGGCGCGATTGCTGGAAGTGGTATCGCGCAACTGTATTATGAATGAATGAATGAACGAAACATCGATAGGTTGAATAATAATAATAAGCAACAACCACAGCAGCAGCAGCAGCAGCAGCAGCAACAATGCGTCGCTTTTTACCATGCCACACATATGAACAAATAGTGAGTGAGTGCCATTATCATAGTTGGCTGATTCAATAACGAACGCTAATTCAAATTGCCATCTAACAATATAATAATATCGCATGCATCGGAAGGAGAGCAGCGATAAATTACTTCTGGCAAATTGCTGCTTATTATTTCCATCAACAACTTTTCTATGCATCGCATTGCGCCCGCTGCTGCTGCAATTGATAAACCGCGGTGCAGCGTAACAATCGCAATCGCAACCATTTATGATTATTTTATTATTTATTTATTTATGCATGTTTTAATATTATCATTACACGCATGTGTGTATCACGTCGTTGTCCATTCGCATCGATTCGGTTTATTTCCGATTCCGTAACGCAACTGATTGCTCGTCAAACTCGATGATGATTCTCAGTAAAATGATGCATTGCGTAAAATGTGCGTAATAATACGCATATTCTTCTTCGTTTCCACGAAACTAACAATATTTCCATTTTCACACTGAAATTAAACAACAACTAACATCTCAAATCGCTCGGGCGCTCGCTCGTTATGCGAGAATGACATTTCTATGCTAATTAAATGTGTTAATAGACGTAAACAACGTATACGAAGACGCATTTTTCTTCTTCTCGATGCATGCATCGACTAATAGTCGATTCGTAATCTATTTACACGACTTTTGTTAATTGGCCGGCCGCTCGCATCCACGCGCTTAGGATAAACATTGAAATTTATGGCTGACAAATTTTTATTTCTTGCATATTCGAACAAATTTTCCAATTAGTTCGTTTCGATACTGCCGAAATTTACGATGCAAGAGATGCGCCTTTCTTTCCTTCGAAATTAGTGCGTTTCTCAGCGCATACGCAACGGCACGGATTATTTATTTATTGAAATTCGTGCGCGTTTGATGAAGCAATATTTTCTCTTCCACGGATAATTAAGTTATCCGATCGCTTTTCGAGCCGTGGCAATTAAATTTTTAGTGTAATTTCAAGATTATACGATGATTAGTACATTTGGGCATGGGTTTATTAATTGTTGACAAATTTTTGAATTTATTCGTTGATTTAATGGAGTAATTAAATTGGTTTAATTGGAGTTTATTTAATTTATTGATGAAAACAACCATTAGCCAGCTGAATAAATTTTCAAACGAAATTAAAATCTAAAAGTTTAAAATCATGATTACCAGAAAATTTTTAGTGAATGAATGAAAATAGAAAATATTTTAAGTTTTCAAAAATAATTGCGAAATGAATTAAATCATCAAATTTTACCAATTTTTCATGTATTTTTTAGAATTGCGGTAATTTCCATAAATAATGAACTTTGATCAAATTCGGGAATTTCCAGGAAACTAGAGAATAGAGTTTTGAATATGTATAAAAATCAGTCAACATTTTCTAGAAATTTTAATCGCTTCTTAGGAAAATTCGTGAAAAATGAAGATATTATGGTGAATGATGTAGTTGATAAGAAAATTAATTTGTGCAATCAAAATGTGCAAGGTAATGTACTTGCGGCGAAACAGAAAATGATAATGGATAGATGACTCCTCTGCATATTTACGTAAGAATCTAAATTGTCACAGCCGCGCGCAATGCAGCGCTAAAAACAAAAGGTAAATGGATGATATTTTCTGAGAATGCAGCAACTGGCATTCTCTCATGTTATTATTCCATAAAGGCACATGCATACGCACACATGGCAGTACGGCCGGTAGACAATTCGTCGTCTGCGCATACAGCGTATGCATATGTTGTTTTCGTATTCGCGTCGCATTTGCCTTTTGCTTTTAATCATAAAAGAAGACCGGAGCGAGAGACAATTGTACGTGTCTTACATATGTTCGCTTTTAATTGTCTCGCAGTAACCACACACGCCTTGTTTTTCGTGGATTTTCAACAAAACAATAAACTAACTCGACCAACCGGCTAACTATTATGCGTACTAAGTATATCTATGCTGCATCTAGTTGCAAGCTAAGCTACATTTCCGTGATTTATTACGCAGCGCATTCTAGCAACGCGAGGGACGCTTTTTGTTGTTAAAATGCATAAAAATGTTTAATTACATGCGTGTGTGTGCTTTTTATTTCGTGTTCGCGTCTCTTGTTTCGTGGTTGCGAATACGCATTCGCGCATTTTGTTGTTTGTTCATTCGTTCGTTCGTTCATTCACAGACGGAAAGTGACTTAATGACAGCGACAAGCCTCTGCATAGCTGCGCATAGCAGAGATTGATCCTGATATTGCGGACGACGTCGTCCGCGGCGGAGTGATGTGATAAACGATTGCGAAAGGTGCTTCGCCCGGTTTTACCTCAGACTTTGTACAATTTCCAAGCGCTTTTTGTTCATCTGCTTTTTTGCTCTGTTGCTTGTTTTGCGTCTGCGCATTCATTCATTCATTCATTCACGAATTCGAAAAAACCGTTTGATTTGCATATTTTTGAATATCCTCTAGCTATTGTGTTGCGTTCATTCATTGTAAATTTGCACATGCGCATTCGGCATTCCAAATTCGAATGGTTGATCTTAAATGAGATTAGTTGCCTTGCTTTATTTGCACGTGAAATTTAGAGGGACACTTGGTATAAGCAGGTGAATAGTTTAAGTATGAATGAACAGATTTCGTTGAGTTTTGTCCAAAGACATTAGACGTTTCGTCCTGCATTCATTATCATCGTCATGACGTCTTCGGCGTTGTTATTCAACTCTTTCGGTTCATCGTCTCTGCTTGCACACAATGCACCATCGAAACAGCATGCATGCATGCAGCAGCAGCAGTCGAAGAGATGCGTCTGTCGTTTCTCAATGCAATCGTATTTTTTATTCATGCGTAGCTCAATTTGAATACATAATATATTAATTATAAGCATCGCATTGTTCTACAAATATTCACGAATATTTTATTCTCTGATTCTTATCGTATAAATTGTTTGCTTCTTCTGCCTTTAAATAATTCATTGATTTACACTAAAACAAACAAAACACCTTCTACCTTTTTTAAATATGAAATTCTCAATTTGTAATTAAAACTGGAAATCATGGGATTCCCCCCCCCTCTTCATAAAAAGTAACTTATAACATTAGGAATGTTCACAGTTGTAACAAATACGAATTTGAGGTTAGAGTTTAATCTACTGCAAATATTTTTAGTACGCTTAAAAGTAGTATGAAAAATTAAGAAAGGCATGTGATATTATTATAAACTAGAGAGTCCTTTGAAGTATGAGTTGGAAGAAAGCGACAAAGCGCTTTGTTTGTGAAGCGTGTCGCTTGTTGGTTCAAGACTTTGTGGCGCGTCTAACTTTATGGTTGATCTAAATTATAACAGGCCATAAACATTAAGAGGCGGAAAATAAAGAGGACCAAAAAAAAAAAATGTCGCTTCATACGCGCGCGGAATTGAAAGGCGAAAAGAAGCGCCAACAATGAACGAAATGTATGTGCATGTAATCATGGCTACGTGTATAATGTGCACGTGTCGCCGGCCATCGTATATAACTACACATTGTTACATCACGCGTACGCGGACATTTTTCTTTTTGTTTCGGGGCGGCCATCATCATCATCAGCGCAACAAGAGCGCGCGATGCGCGATGAAAAACTTGAGAGCTTTTCCTAGAAATTGTCATTACTCGGTTGACCATTGTTTTTCCTTCTAGAAATCGTACTCTTAATACAATAAACATTATGGGCAACAACGAATGCGAACGCACCATTTGAACAATGATTTAATTGCTGTTGTTTGTGCTCGTGTTGTTCGAAGAAACAACAGTTGATTGAATTCGTGAGTTTTGTATGCGTTCAATTGCATTGCGCTGCCATCTATGCATGGCGGGTACAATGAATCATATGTGGACTCGCACGTAACACACACGTGGAAACAAGGGAATAAAACGGATTGAGATGATCTTTTCGGCGGTCGTTGTGACATAAAAAACGCGTAGAATCGTTATGATAGTCGTAAAAATGTGATTCGCATCTAGATATGCATAATTTACATTAGGCTTTACGGTTGGAATTACGGCTTAAGTCGTTCAACGGTTAGCTTCGAATGGTTAATCAACAATTCGCCAAAAATTGTGCGTCACTCTGCTCGAATCCGTAGCGCTAGCCCACAGATAATCCATTCGGCGTGATTAATTAGCTGCTGGCTGGCGTATAATGTATGCTAATTGCGTTTGTTTATCGCCAGGATGCTGAGCGTGCGTATTAATCACGAATCAATTATGTGTAACCGCGACGAATTCATTAGGTTTAATGCGGTGAGCGCGCGACTGCGAGGATCTCTCTCTCTCTCGAGTTGGACGGAATTGAACTGAGAAAGTTTACGTGTCGCGAGCGGTATTAAATATTTATGAATATGTCCACTTGTTGTGACTTTGATGCATCCGATGCAATAAAATCAAATTATTTCAGTTATGCTCGCGTTATTGCTATTGATATTTCATTGCCAATGCGAAATATTAATGCGTCGACGCTTTCAAGGACTTGTTGATGCTGCATTCCAGAAAGTGTTAACAATTAATTTTATTACAAAACAAAGAATACACATTCTTATAAAGCAAAATTCCCTCGGAATAATGTGAAAAATATTCGTCAAAGATTTATTGCTAAATTAATTAAAACTCGTGAAGAGAAAAAGAAGAGGATTGGTTATTTAGAAAATTAGGAAATAGTTTTTAAAAATTCATTAGGAAAAATTATCAATTATCCCATTAATTAGGAAACCAACAAGCAGGAAGTTCAACGTATTTTTCATATTAAAGTTTCAATAAACTTACGTTCTGCAGTTTTCTTCTTTCATTACTCGATAATTAAAAAGAAATAGTAGGATAATTAGTGAACACTTTCCACATGTTTATAAAAAAATTACCAAGGAACTAATCAAAAGGATAATTCAACAACGCGTTCCCATTTTCTTAAAGTTTCCCATTTTTCTTTGATAATTAATCGATAAAATATTTTATTTAAAGGTAGAACTTTGATTATGATAGAAAGTTTCGAAAAAGTTGTAGCATTTTAGTTAAATCAATGATTATGGAGTTTGGCTGTTGTTGCAAGCATAGCATTGAGTTCTTGAGCATTGAAAGCAGGCACTTGAGAAGAGAATGCATGTGCGCCACGGATTGCACAAATATACAAATCGTGTAGCTGCGAAAATCAAGGAAGTGCGGGTGGCGGCGGCGACTGCAATGGGAATGCAAAGCAGCAGAATTCGGATTTGCGAATCGCGTGTGCATCATCATCGTCTTCTTCTTCTTCCTCCTCCTCCTGCTCTGCTTCGTCAAGTCGTCTTCTGCCGCCTCCGAGAGTCGTCTGCCTCTGTCTGCGACGTATGAGTAAACTGTCCAATGATGGAGTGCGCGATATGGACATATCTGCGAGTGTGCAGACGCGATCGGCGCGCTCTTCTTCGATTTGAATAGCGTCAGCCCGGACGGGTGTGGGACAGACGATGAACTCTCGCAGGCGAACACACGCTCGTGAATCGATCCGGCAACGAATTGTTCCAATGGACCACTCATCTATTCGTCCCTCCAGCGACGGAATCGAATTTGAAATTACTTTAATTCACAGGGGAGTGAGATGCTCGCGCTCGCGTTGCCGTCATCATCATGGATTTTTTCGCTTGTGTGCGCGATTGTTACGTCCTTAAAGACTTCTTCCTCTTCTTTCTCATCCTCATCCTCATCCTCCTTCTCGTGCATGTGTGTTGCATATGTGCGCGGACGTCGTCGACGCCTTCCAACTTTTTCGGGCCCGGGAAATCTCTCTTCGTCGGCGACGAGCGTAATTACGCTGAAAGTTCGCTCGGAAAATATTAAAATCGATAAATTTCACATTAACGACCGCGCTTTGCTGAAGACGAGCGAATGTGTCGCAAGAACGCCATGCACATAAATACTTTAATGCTGCGTGTTACACTTTCGAATCGGATCGCGCCGGGATGCGGGCGCTGGATTTGCCAACGGAAGGGTGTTTCGTGAAAACAGCCCGAAATTGCATTATTGCCCCCTATCGAATATACAACCCCTTCACTCCCCTCATCGCCGCCACACCGCTGTTCTCTATCTCTTCGCTCGCGTTTGACACCGAGATGACGACGTTTTTCAGGAAAAATAATGAAAGGGATTTTCCTCTCCTGTCAGAACAGAACGGACGTGTGAGTTATCAATATTTTCTCAACTTTGCACATGTCATCCGCGAACACTCTGTGTACGGCAAATCATGTGAAACACGTCCGGCAATATCCGAAATTAAGAGAATTTAATAGGAATCGTGCCTGGTCTGGTGATAGTAATAGAGATCACGAGGGAAATTAACCCGCTAACTAACCAGACAAGAGCCGAAGCGAAGCGAAGCGAAGCGTTTGGTGAGACGAGAGAGGGCGAGAGGGTGGCTCATGAATATGCGCGCGCTCATCAAGGCAGGAAATGAGAGATGAAATGGTTTGTGTTGAAATACGCGGCGGAGCGCGGCAATATGCGATTTGAATAATAATTAATGCAATCAGCGCACGCGCGGCGCACAATGCGCAAATGAATGAATGTGTGCATCAATGTGTGCATAATGTTGTAACAAGCTCGAACACACGAACGCTGAAAATTCCAAGAGTTATCATCAGTGATGATCATATTTACTGCGATGTCTACATATGCTGCTGCTGCTGCTGGTGGTGGTGCTCTTTGATGCGTGCGAATTGACGAGCATGCTTTAATGAACGAGAACACCGCACTGAGCGCCGTAATTAACAAAGCATGCGCTCTCGGCTCTTTGAAAAAGAGACATACACACTCACGCACATAGTGTGCATGATGCTTCATCAACATTGCTGCCGCCGCCAGTACCACAATTCAATAATATTTCGGTCACAATTGTTCAAAGTTCAATGCAAATGCGCACGATTTGCATACATAATTACGCTTTATGCTCTCTTGTCTCTCAAAGGACTGCTCTCGCCTCTCAATAGTGCACTTTGTGCATTTGCATTTTGCATGCGCGAAAATTAAGGGTAAAAATGTATTTTAAGGTGGAATATTAACATATTTGAGAGTCGGCAAAAATTTCAATACAAATCGCGCATTTTTATCGTAAAAGCTTGGGAGCGCCGGATTTAATAATATTTCGCTTTCGGGCGGCGGGCGGCAGGCGGCAGGCGACGAGAGGAAAAAGTAAAACGTGTGAAGTTGGAATTGTGAGGGGCGGCGCGCATTGTGTCAGTGAATAACTAGATGCATGTGTGCTGCGCGTGTACACGAAACGACTTATAAGAAATCAATTTCGGAATGTGATTGGAAAAAAAGCCTCGTATAGCAATTCAAAGTCTGTTTGATGTTCGCTCGGCGCGCGCGCGCGCACGCTCGCGAGAAGTGTACGTATGCAAAGGATGTGAATGCTGCGTATGTGTCCTTCGCTTCTTACGCGAAGGCGGCGATCGGAGGGTGGCAGAAACGAACGAATTCGCGTACCACTGCACACATGCGGGATGTGTATGCGCGCCGCTCCGATTTACTATGCTGCTTCTTGCGCGCGCGAGAAAACGGCAAAGAAATGAGGCGGTTGCCTTCGTATATGTGTGATAACGGACGTGGTGGAGCTTTTGAAATCGTCGATGAATTGCCCACCTCGTATCTGCATACGCTATTTCAACGAAACGTATTACACATCTACCATCCCTTTCCCAAGGGTAGTTTTGCTTTTTTCATGATATACTACTTTAATAATCAACCTGAAAAAATAATTAAACAACTTGGCTATAAACAAATTTAAGTTTCTGACATTCTTAAGACTTTTAAAACTTTATTTTTAACAACTTGAAGAATAAGACATTAATGACTCTATTAAGTAACGTTACTTAACGTTAGTGAGTAACTACAGTAGGTACTTTTATTCAGATGTTGTTGAAAATTAGAAATTCAAGACAAAGTGGTAATAGAAAATTGTTGATTGGTTTTAATTTACGATGCACTTAAGACGTTGGCGTAGAACGTGGTTGAAGACTTAGACAAAGCACAGGAAGCGCACAACGCTTATTTCGCATTCAACGTGCGCAGAGCGCCCAAGATGGACAAATTGTCAACGCGCACAATCACTCGGTGAAATGAGCGCATGAATGAAACGAAACGCTCATGAATATGCGCGCGCGTCGTTACGTGTGCATGAAAAAAAGCAATTAACAATTGATGTAAAGCTAATGCATCCGTAAAGGTTTTTAATTTACAGCACCGGAAGATGTACGACAACAGAGCGCGTCCGGTGTGCGAGCGCGCATGCGGTGCGGTAGTCAAGTCAGTAATCTCATTAAGTATGCTAAACGTTTAATCACTAAGCGAGTTTCAACAACATGATGCGTCCGCGTCGCACATGCTTGCGCGATTAACACATTTTTATCGACTATATCGATCTCCCACAAAATGTCCGCGCCACCTTTTTTACTCGCATGCCAACAACAACAACGGCAACAACACAGCAATAAAACGTCGCGCATGCGTGTGTATGCTCTCAAAACGGCCCTTAATTTATGTGCGTCATTTGTCAGGCTTGCTTGGCCACGTTTATTGTTTTATTTAATGCAATTAAACGCACCGTAAAACATACAAATTAATGATAATTTTATTCTTGCGAGCCTTCTTCGCTGATAGGCCCCGTGTTTGCGGAAGGCAGACGTTTAGTAACGCTTCACAAACTATGAATTTTAAAACAAACTAAACGTTTCCTCAACTTTAATTGTTTCGAAAATTGTTTTTCTAAACGATTACAACATGATTTACATCATTTTTTAATTGAACTAATTAATTACATCAGTTACACCAGAAATGTGGCATTTTGATTTAATGGATTGTTCAAGCTTCTAGAAAATGATGCAATTATATTCTGGATGGCACTTGTGATAAAGAAGTTGCATTAACTTAAATTAGCATCGTAATGAAACCGAAAATGAGTTTGTCAAAGCTGCAACATTATGCGGGGTAATTGGGTCATTAATATACATAAAAGTTGGACGATTTGCAAGAGTCGAGCGCGGAGTATCGCGGGGGCGGCAAGCACACATGCAGACACACGTACGCGTACGCACCGCATACATTGGCACGCACATGCAGATAGCGTGTGCTCTCGGCGTGCTCAGTTTTAAAGATCGATGCAAAGCAGCAGCAACCACGGGCCAGCTCGTTACCATGGAGATGTGATGAGACGACTTCTTCTTTTTAACCTTCTCTCCGCGCTCGCTCGCGTGTCCACCGGGCGAGACGAGGAAGGCTCGGCGGTCGGGTGGCGGGGCAGCAGCTGGCGAGGTGGCGCGTGTATGCATAGTTAAGAGCGCAGCGGCCACCGCTGCCGCCGCCGCCGAGGAAGAAGAAGAAGAAGAAGAAGAGAAAAGGTTAACTGCGCGCGTGAGCGGCGCGCCGCCCGCCGTATGCAAACCGCGACACCCGGCGGCAATGAGATGCGTGAAGGAGATGGAGTGTGTCGCTGGTCCAGGCGCGCGGGGGTGGCCGCCCCACTTGCCGGACTAACTAAACTAACAAATGATTGCCAAGAGAGTACTGCCACGAACTTATTACGGGGGGGCCACCTATTGTTGATGGCGCTCGTGGATGAGATGCGCAAGACGACGACGTCGGCGGCAGCAACGGCGGCGACGGTACGTGCCAAGAAAACGGCAGAGGGCGCGCGGGCGCAGGGGGGTAAAAGATGAATACAAAAAAGGGGAAACACACATGTAGCACACATGAGTGTTCCACGGCCGGAAAGAGATGAAAATGCACATTGCAAAAATAGAGAACAAGAACGCGCAAGAAGTACAAGAAGAAGAGGAACGAGATGCATATAAAGCATTCGAATCCTTAAACTGGAGGCGTTTAATCAATATGTGAGCATGTATAATGTCGATGCGAGCAGCGTTGCAAAACACATTTTCTTTACTTTTTACTATCGTGCAATATATTATTGCTTTCTCGTTTACTTTTTCTCCCTAGCCCTTACGAATGCTAAATTGTCATTCAAATATCTTTTCCAGAAACAGTTTACTATTTGCTCTAGCATTTTTTATTAATGACTACCTCGCTCGCCTATGACTATTTCGAACACATTGTATGCAATTGCACAAATATGGAAGCCGTGTCATTATTATGCATGCGAGCATACTTTTTATCATGCATTATTCGTTGTTGGTACTCGTGTCGTTTTGCTTTTCGCATTGCTGCTCGCTCTTTGTGCGCTTCTCTAATTGACTATTAGCAGATGGGTCCTTGTCCTTAGACTTTGTTAAACATATGTACGTCTCATCTACATACATCTACGTTTCAACAACAACAACAGCAGTCGTTAAAATGCATTCGCTCGCTTGCTTTATGCGCTAGCGTATTGAGCGCGACGCGCACGGATCTCTATGATTATTGCACTAATATGGCAGTGACCACTTCGAGATTCCATTGCTGGAATTATTTATTATGTTGCATCGGCAGCGAGCGAACGCGCGCGCCTGGGAACAACACCGCCGAAGACGTTTTATGCGCTGTGCGCCAATCCAACTGACGACGTCGATGATGGCCGCTTTTAATAAATGCAAAGAGGCAGCAACCATCATTGCCGATCCACACACACACACACACACACACACATGCGCATAGGCATGCAATAAAAATAAACCAATTTTGCCTCCTTTCACCGTCCCCCGAAACGAGCGGCCGCAACGTGTTGAGGTATTCGAGAGCATCGTTTGCGTAAATGCAAAGCACGAAAGGGTCAGATTTTAAATTGCTTAAAAAGTAAACACGTACACAAATATTTTTATTATAGGTTATGATATTTTATCAAAAAGAACTTTTATACTCATCTAATATTAATTTCTCGTTTCAGAGTCAGATATCCAAGGAAGAGGAATGAATCTTCGATTGATTAATGGGTGAGTTTTTAAAATTTTTAAAACGGTAATGGAATTGGTGCGCATGGATTTGGAAGTCAATGAATAAATCCCCCATGGTAATAAACGAGCAGTTAATTAAGCAATTAAACGGATCTTGTTTGGTGATAATCGTTTAATCACTCGCGCCCTTGCCGCCCCCTTAATCCAGCGGCGAAGAAATCGATTAAAAGCGAACGCGTGGCGGACCGGAAATAACCGAAAACGAAGGGTCTTTGTGCGCGCGCGCGTACACGCAGCCCGGCAACATTATTCGAATGAGTATTCAAATTGCGAATACATTTATGCAAAATAACTTGCATCGAATTCGAAAAGCCCTCGAGGGTCTTCCGCATCCACATATGCAATGCGCACGAACGAACGAAGGAGAGTCTCATCTTTATCCTCCACCTCGCGTCGCTTCGATATTTTTTACTGCTTTTTCCCGACTTTGCGCGCTTCCTCCACTTCTTCGTCTTGATTTCGACGTAGTGGTCTCTTTCGCTCGTTCTGCGTTCGTGAATAAATCTAATTTGAAGGTGTCAAAGAAAAGCCATTTTCCCAATAGCTCCGCCGCCGTCCACTCTATTTCATATATGCATGCGCATTTCCATTCGAGATATTGAGCCGAAGTGACCAGCTGAATATTACACGATTTCGCGCCGAAGACGAATGGCACTTTCTGGACGGTAAATCTTTTACATTTTAAACAAATATTTGCGCCGGATTATCGCATCAACTCAAATTTATATTTAACTCGCCTCCGGGATTTTATTTATCGATCCGCAATGCATGCATGCACGTGTATTGTTACCATCGCGGCGGCGGCGGCAGCAGCAGCAGCAGCAGCGGCGCAGAGATGAAATTAAAGAATTATTGCCGGTGCAGCTGAGCGACGACACAATATTCGTGCGCGGCGTGTGTAATGGTAAAAAATCAGCAACGGGCAAAAAGAATTGTGCATACAACACAAGCGTCCAGCTGCGCAAATGGCGAACGAATTCGCGTTGCGAGTGTGTGCGTGGGGCATCATTGGCGGCCGGCGCGCATCATGTGTTATATGTATGGAAATAAGGAATTGATGAAAGACGGGGAAGGATTTATATCGATGCGAGTGGCGGCGCGCGCGCGGCGTATATCTGACCACGTATTTGAGCGCAGATTCGCGGAGGCGGCGACGATGGCGGCGCTGAGTGGCGCAATATCGTCCTCGAAACTACATGCACACATTGGCGGCAGCGGCGGCGACGACGACGAGATAGATATGTGTGGACGAAAGAGATTTGCGCTTCTCCGCGCTCGTCTTTAGAATATATCGCCGCCGCCGGCCGATTCGTTGCGCTATCGAAAATCCAATCAACAATGCGGTGACAAATTCAAAACGCCACGCAAATCTCATCCTATCCTATATTTTTTCTCATTTTCTACTACTTGTTTGCCTATCTTTTTTCATATGAATTTGCATCAATATGACATATACTATAATCATAAATTCAATACATAAATATTCTAGAACATTTCTAGAACATGAATATTCTCGAACATTTTTATAACGCAAATTTTCTAGAACATCCTCGAATATTTCTGATACAATAATTTTCTAGAACATTCTCGAATATTTCTTGAACATTCCCAGCACATAATTAATTTTCTAGTTGATTAATTCTAAAATTAATCAAGAAGGAAATAAAAATAAAAGTTTATTTGAGTTGGATTTCAATCACAGAGAGCGCCACCATCCAGAACGATTGAAAGTCTGCAAACAGCGAAATTGATTGACAGGTGATGCGTACGTTTGATGGCTGTGATTAATTCCTTATCGACGTATCTATCCCATGCGGTGTACCAATCTCCAACCGCGTCCGGTGCAACACGCTGACCGCGAACTTAAAATAACACAAAAACAGCATGATGCGTAATTAATTTAAATCGCGTCTCCTTTTCGCCCCATAGCACTTCTTTGTCCCGCGATTTGATTGTTTCTTATTGCATTGCTTCTCGAATAGCTCGAGATGCGCTTACAAATTGTTACAATTTATTACAATTTAAACGTTTGCCTCGGCAGGTTAGAAGATAATTAATCAATACGCCCATATCACACTTCAAGATGAAAGCCGTCCATAAAAAGTAATAATAAAATAAAGCAAATCTCTCTTGCGTTGTTTTCCAGGAGTTGTCCGAGGGGAAATTAACATAATTTCTTAAATGCGTGCGCGCATGCCATGTGCTCATTCTACCTGCTGCGGTGGTGGAACGTGTTTATTTAATTAAATACAAGGGATGCTCATTATGCAAAGAGCAGGAGGAGACATTTGATATTCAGTTATGTTTCCAACGTTTTTCACGAGGTTGAGTTGGGAGTTGTGTTGAATTATTTATGAAAAACAGTTGGTTGACATTAGAACTATTTGTTATTTTTCTTGCTTGCTGACATCTTTCGGGCGTAAAATTTTTAATTGCCAGTGTTTGAAAAGTTTTGTGTTTGTGGGTTAGAAGATAAATGTAGAAAATAATATGTGAGGGCATTGGAGTAAACAACACGTATTGCAGTTTTTCGCTCATTTTTTGCTCGCGTCTTGCTGCAAAGAGATTAATATTTTTGGACACGCTAATGGTGCACGTCACTGGCTATATATCACTTGTTTCAATCTAGCGCTCGTTTTAGGTTTCAAACAACCGCCCCCCGGCCGGCCCCATTGCCGTGCATGCACATGCGACGCGGAAAAACTAAACGAAATATATATTAGGACGAGACGCACGTACGCGGCAGCGGCGGCGGCAACGGACACGGACACGGACATAGCGAGTACATCGATGCCGCCCTCCTTAAGAGCACCGCCGGGTTGGTCTATGCACGACGCTCTCTTCGCAAGAACAAAAAACACGCGCAATAGCAGTCGTCCGAAGTGGACGACGTGTCACGAAATTATGATTTATGCGGATGTCTCATAACAAAGTGTTTTGTTGCAAGTGATTTCGTACTTTCATGCGCGATAGAAAAACTCATCTCTAAACTTTACTTAATGCCGCTGCGCACATCTTGAAATAAAACATACGGAAACGTTGACAGCGCGTTTGATTATGAAAATAAAGTGCGCGCATCGCAAATATTGATACAAGATAAACGCTTCCGAAGCATTTTTCGGCCGTAACGTATTCACCGGCACGCTCGCTCCATGCAAGTCAATATTTTCGATGCATCAAGTTCGATCTCGTAGGAAATTTTAATTCGCCAAGACGATGATGAGAGACAGAGACGCAAGGATTAAGACTTAAACGCTGCGTTTTGATTGCTAGTTTCCTGCGGAATATATTTTCATATAAAGCGCGTATAAAACAGTCGTCGCGCAGTCGCAATAATTTATATTCAGCATCGTTGCCGCGGACGAAGGAAAAGATGGCTGCGCGCAGATGCAATGCGCGCATATAAATTCCATTCATGCGGCTAATGTCGAAAGACAACAAACGGCAAACTGATGGCCAGCAAAGTGGACATTAGCAGCAGGAAAAAAGGCAGTACCTACTTGCGAAATAAATCAGCGCGTAATAATCAACTCTTTAATCACGCGTCATCTTTTCGCTGGCTCAGTCCATTAAGGACACATAATTAATGACTCGCCAATAAAAAAAGAGTATTACGTATAGTACGTTCATAGATCACTAATGGATCGCTTCTCATTTCGACCCCTTGCTTCCCGTTTTTTATCCACCCTCGGACGTAACACAATGCGTTATGAATATTGAGAGAAAATGCGCAAGTCTTTCATTCATCAGACCGCAAAGAACGCGAAAGGAAAAGAAGAAGAAAAGAACGGAGCATTTTCACCTTCGTCATTTCAGAACGCGAAACGCGTAATGAAAATTCAATATTTATTTCCATTTTTCCAATTAGCCCTAATGAAAATAAATTACATTCCGGTATTGCGCGCCGAGGGGGTGAGTTTCGTCCTCGTGCTCGCTTTTTATGTCATCGACGCGGAAATATTTATGGCTCTTCCGCGCGCAGGGAAGAAAAAGTACGCGGGACGCAATCAACGGCGGAAAAGCCTTTTGTTTAAGTTCGCGTTTCGATTCTCCTCAAGCTTCTGCTATTGAAATGAAGAGAATGAACTTTTTTTCTTTACGCCGCCTCCGCGAGCTTCGTATTCTTGGCGAATAATGCAATTAGAGACGGGCGAACTGCAGGGGAGGAAATTACCGTATTTAAAATTGTTTGCAGGAACTTGCTGGCTTTTACTGATCGTGTTATTATTTTGCGCGCGCGCGGTGAAAGAAATATGAGGGATGATTTCGTGGAGAGAGCGAGAGAAAAAAATATTCACGAGAATAATAATGAATTTAAGTTGCGTTGTTTTCTTCTAGAAGGAAAAACACAAACGTAAAATCAGATTTAAGAATATATAGTTATAATAATAACTCAATCACGATTCAGTTTTATTCGTCGTTTGAGTGCACGTAAAAATTAAATTCCAAGAAGGGAATTGTGCATGATTTTCTCTGCTCTGCTCTGCGGTCTGCAAGCACGTAATACTCATGTATGTACATGACGTTTGATATGAATGTGTGGAGAAAAAGTGCACGAAATAAATACGTACATAGAAAAATAAAGGAGAAGAAGTGCATTGCAGTGCAGAGCAGAGCAGAGCAACAACAACTCATCGATGAGCAGCGACAACGCAACAACGAAATATTCATTTCGCTTGTCTCGCGTGTTTTGTGTGCTGCCTGCACACGAATGAAGAAGAAGACGACGATGCGATGCGATGCGCGGCGAAGGAAAAAAACACGTACGCGCGCGGCGAAACGAATCGCGGGGACAATATAAATATTTTGTTTATGCATTCACGGCAAAAATTATGTTGACAAGTAAACAAAGGCGAGATAAGTCGCGATATGCGCACCCAAGCAGCGAGAGAGCCTTAAGTCCGCGCTGCTGGCGAGTTATTGCCGGCCGCGGCGGTCAGTCGAACAGGTGAACAATAGTGCAATTGCGCTGCCGGCGGCGCATCGCGGCCCACCACCGCTCCTCACTTGGCCGACTGCCCATAGACGTACTACAGACGCTCCACGGTCGACTTTCGACGATGTCGTCCGGGCTGCCTGCCGCTATTCTTTTTTTCTTCATTGTGCGAACCAGCTCGCTCGCGGTGAAGAGATGCGCATAGATCCTTAATCAAATTTTGCGCCGGTTCGAGCGTTCGCTGTCGTTACGAGAATGCTCACAGATTATTTATTTATGCGCGCATGCACTTTTGTTGTCACTTTTTCTTCTCAATCCGCCTCCGCTGCTTCGTTTATGTAAAATTATTCTTTTATGAATTTTATTCCTATTTTCTTTGACCGTTTAGCGAGTGTTTCTCTCTAAGTCGAAAAGTTACTTAGGATTTGAACGATATATTACTCAAAGAATTTGACATATTTAGTGGTAGAGGGCGGCATTGGATGGGGGTTGAAATGAAGAAGGAAGCAGGCAGGAATTCCGCGTAAACTGAAAACTGAACGAAACGAAAATGATATGTGCGTACCATCGTCGGCGGCATTCTCGGGGTGCGTTCTGCAATATGATGTAGTTGGAAAAAATGCACGAACGGTGACGGCAACGTTGGCGGCAGCGGCGAATGCTCTCTATCTATACATATAAAGTATTAATACAGCCGAGTTAATATCAAGTCTGCATGGAATATTAATATTGGAACTCGGCGACGGCGGCGGCAGCGGCGGTAACCGGCAGCACTGCTGCACGAATCAAAAACTCTCTTCTTGTCTTCTTCATCTTCGTCTCTTCATATCTTTGTATGCGAACACCAACCCTGCAGAATGAAAAACGCGAATGCATAGAGTATATCATCAGAGGAATCCTGCCCCTCGTGCATTAAAAATTCGTCAGAGTATTAGTTTTTAAATTTTCATATTTATTTTGCCTTCAAATTTCGTACGTTTCCAGGAATTACGTTTCCAAAATATTTCCATACGCTTTCTCATTATTGCTGTATAAATTGAATAAAATCGAGACGCAATAAAATTTAATTGATTACCCGCTTCAGAAATTAATGCCTGCAGTCGGGTACGTAGGTACTGCAACGCGATATTTAATCATTTCCGCATATTTGAATTTATTATTTATGTAAATTTTCCCTCGTAAAGCGCAACCTGATGGAAACTCATCAAATATTCGCATAATTAATGCGCTTTTCGGGTATTAAATTTTATGGCTTTTTCATTGGTCGCGATTAAAAAGCAGAGCGTATTTTATTTCATGTGCTTAATAATTAAAGTTTTATGATTAGCTCCCCCGAATACACGAAATTACACTTTACAGCTTTACCTAGTTCTCCAAAAGCACACCTTAAAAGTGAATTCACATATGAAATGTTCTAGAAAAAGACACGAAATCCATCTGAGCAGTTATTGCAAACGGCTGGCTGGCTAGGATGTGTGTTCATTCAAGGATGAACAAAATGTTTCGATTTTCGCGCGCTCGCGTACCGCTTTGCTATTTTCGTTTCCATTATGGCGAGAGGAAGAAGTATAATCTAAGGCAGATAATAGCAAAACGTACACACAGTATATATCTAATCAGAAATGGGGTTTTCCCTTCCAAAGCTATTGCAGTAGCCGAAACATAAAACGGTTTAGCAAACAGGCCATTAAACCCTAATGGGTTGAAAAGCAGCACCAGTTTCGCGTCGCGTCTCGTCCACTCCTAACAAAGATTTATAATTATTATTTTACAACGTCTACGTACAAAAAAACAACAAGCAAACAAAGGTAAAGGGCAAACAAACAGACGCTGGCGCAGGCGCAAGATAATTGAATTTATAACTGCAGCGAGCGCCCTCGTTGTGCGTTGTTTTCTAATTAAGAGAAGCGCAGGAAAAACGGACGACTCGTAAAAAAACGGGAGCGTAACGTGCGCATACGGAATGTGCATTTATAAGCGATACCAATCTATGTTGGGACGTGTTTGTCCTATTGTCATAAAAAAAGTTTCTTATAAATGATCAAGTTTTGTAAGACGCACGAGATCTGAATACCAAATGCGCGCGCGTTCAACCATCATCATCATCATCATCCTCATCACAATCGACTTTTCAGCAACGCGCTGCTCGCGCTCCCTGAATGAAGACGCTTGCTGCTTTACCTGCGAAGCCACAAGCTTAAATATTATAATGAGAAATTAAAATTTGCATTTACCATTGACATTCACTACCAGTGCACGGCGAGCCAACAAAAATATTTTCTTCTCATGTCGTCGCATTTACATTTCACGTCAAATATATAATATTTTATTCGTAAGCTGAGAAAAGTGCCAAGTTTTAGATGAGAAAGTATATAATGTACGCGTCGGTACTGCAGTGCTGCAGTGTAGCGGTTGATTAAGAGGGGAAGCTGAAGACGAAGAACGGCGGCTGTGGCTGGCAGGAAACGAGCGGCTACTAATTAATACGCTTCAACCACACCCCTCGCTCGCGGCGCGCACCAATGAGGGTGCTTGATTGCGTAATTAGAACAGCAGGACTGCAAAGGAGCCAATCCACCAGCAGGACTCGTCGATTGGACGAAGGCGTACAAGTGCGCAGCTCGCTTTTTGTTTCTTTCATTAGTAATTAACCAAACCAGTCGCGGTAGGCTTTTCGCCAGCAAGCGCGCGCACATTGCTATGTAGCAGGAGATTGGTTATATACCTACCTACTATGTGCTTCTGCAGGCACTCAAACGCAGTCCACCCATATTTTATTGATTCAATTAAAGCAGGAGGCGCAGCAAACGTGTGCACACACACACCCATACACACGTACCTACGCCACTGATGATTGCGAGTGTTTCGCTGCTCCACACATGGCGCTCGCGCATTTTCCTGCAAAACGAGAAATTCCGTGCGAATGTAGAGGTTAGATTTCCGTACGTGTACGTCATATGTGCGTATGGTGTATGGAGAAGAAGTAGAAGAAACATTAAGGAGGGAGCCCCTTAATGCTGGCGTTGCTGCTGCAGCACACATATATTGGCGACGACGGGCGCCTTTGGTGTACACATAATTCCAGAAACAATACGAAGCGATAATATTATTCCTGCTCCTTCTTGCACTCGCATGCGGGCGTTTGCTTATTCTACGGAATGGCCTAACGCAATTTACCAAAAAGGTCTAACACCATCAATTACTAAAAAAGGCAGTCACGTTCCGTGCGGAGAGCGGCAGCGGCATCGGCATCGGCATCGGCAGCAGGAATATGTAGTAAGCGTTCGGCGGCAATATTTCCTGGTATCGAAAACAAAAGCGCGCGCGCTCTCGCTATGCTGGTGCAGCGAGATACATTTTTCATGTAAATGGTGTCTCATATCGCATAAAGCAATCGTTTACAATACATAAATCCGCGGAAATCAAAGCCGGCTGGTCCGCTCCGCGCGCCGCCGTCGATCGCATCTCTCGCGCGCGCGAGCCTCGTCCGGCGAAAATCTTGCGCTGGCCCGGCACGCCGTTTGCTCGTTTAGTTAAGCCTACCACCTACCACCAGACGACGACGAAGACGACGGTGGCTGAAGAAACATACGCAGAATGTGAACAAATGCCATCTGCTAGCTCGCCCATCCATACCGAAAACCGAAACGAATAATAATACATCCAGATATATATGAACGGGCATATATTTTACATAAACCGGCAGCACCACACCACACCACACCACCGCTCGAATGAAATGTCTTCCTTCTCCTTCTCATCCTCCACATGCTCCTGTTTCGTGGATAACTCCTTCACCATCTCAACCAAATTCTTGATCGGAAATGTACAAATCTCGAAATTTATAGGCAAAGCTATAAAATAGGATAAATCATCAATTTTGTTATCTCTATCCAAAAATCGAGCTCGAATAATTAATAATGTTTATTATCCTTTGCTTTTTGTGGGCTAAATGACAATTTGGTATGAGTAATGATAAAAACTAAAGTTAAAGAATACAATTCCAACGCAGGATAAACGAGGCGGGCGCAAAAGAAATTTAAATAAAAGCTTCATCTCGTCCTTTTCCTCGTTTAAAGGACGCGAGCAGCAGCAGCAGCAGAAGAAGATCTTAGAAAATGTCCGGGGCAAATTTCTCGTTAAGTTAGTGTAAGCACACGGTGGTACGGCGGTGGTGGCGGCGGCAATGGAAACCCTCCGGGCGTCTGTGAGATAAGACGATTCCCGAGTTCCGCCGCCTCCACCTTAACACGCGCGCACATACCGCCGATGCAAAACACATCCGGGACGCTCTTCTAACAAACCATCTAGTAAATCCCCTGATATATGGCGCGGGTTAAGCAAATGTCCGGTCACTTTACATATGTCATATATACATTTCGCTGGGGTGGCGGGGGACGAGAGGGTGCCGTTTGCATTGCCGGAATCTCAACACTGACCGGCCAGTCATTATCTCGACAAACACGAGCAGCCGGACGGCAAACATTTTGCAATGTGCGCTGGCGTGCTAATGCCAATGCAAATATTGCGTCAGGAATATTTCTTCACCTTAAATCCCTTTGGACATATCGCTGCGGACATGTGAAAAAGGACCATACAAGTATAACTAATTACGGTCATTTGTACTTGTTAATCAAGTAAATTCGCAAGAAACTTGGCGCAAGAAAAAAATAAAATTAATTTGTTTTGCTCTAATGGAATTCGTTGTCGTCTGCGCATGCATATAAACATGAAGAGGTTTCCAATTTCGACGACGACGACGACTACGCAAAAGACGATGGAAGAGGGCGCGCGGGGGTGGGATGGGCGAAATGTATATTTAGCGGGAACGCGCGCACGGCCGCCGCTGCCGCTGCCGCCGCCATTCACGATGTGTGTTTGTATGACTAGCAAATGTATTGGCGGCGGTGCTGCTTCTTACTCATATGAGAAGCACGTATGCGTATATGTGTGTTCTAAGGGATGCGACGCGCCGCGCCGTGCGAGGACATCTATCTATCGATTGGTAAAGGCATTCTTGCGGACCCGCCGCCGGTCGCTCCAAATGTTAATATATTCTCAAGAGTTTAATTTAGCACATAGCTCCCGCTTTCCTCTTCGCACACGACGTTTTCGTTCCTTCTTTATCCGTTTTCAGTTCGTCGTCCTTTTCCGACAAACGGACAAACTTTATACATGTACCAAATGTACTCCTGGATAAATAATTTCTGAAATTTATTTAATTAATCCTTGAAATACACCTACAAATCAGAGATAGCAAAAACCGGAATTGTTACTTGAGTTTAAAGGATGAGAAGGAAGAATTATAATATAGTTGCTGGAGTGGAGGATAGGGAATGTGGATAAGAGAAAATTATAAACAAATTGATTTAAGACACTTTGTATATTGAGTTGCATATGCGCGCTTGCGTATCTCGTTGGGCTCGGTTCCATTCGGTGTGTTCGGTTTTGATATTCCGATCGCGTCCATTGTGGACACAGGAATATATTAAAACTGGATTCAGTTTGTTGACTTTAAGGACACATCGCTCAAATCCAATCTTCTTACAAACACTTCAAAATATTTATACTAAAGCCTTGCCCGAGCTCGGAGCACGCTCCCCGGAATTGGATTTTTTCGCAACTAATGCGCAATTTGCCCATCCACGTCCACTTGAACCTCGTCGAGAGGTCAACTACGTGTATTAATTTTAATTAAAATCTTTCCCGGAAAACCCGACGCGAAACTTGAATCATTTTGGCGGATTTCCTAAATAATTAAGGGGAATAACTTTTGAGGAAACGCAGGAGGAAATTGTAAAAGAATCCAGAGTTGTGCGTCCATCGCGCTGTAAAGCGGTACAAAGAACAAAGACCTTTAGAAAAAGTTGAAAGAAATGAAGGAAAAGCGTAGAATATATATATGTATTAAATATAACTGGCGTTTGGCGGGCGAAAATGTTCCGGGTGGTGGCAGCAGCCGCAGCGGCTCGCTCGCAACGTATTCCAACGAAATTTCCGTTCCAGCGGCGCGCGGTGATTCTCTCGCGATCCATTAAAATTATTTGGAGCCTGCCCGCGCGCTGGCCTGCTCCTGCTGTGCTGCGCGCGTATCTACACACACCGGAGCGGAGCTGGCGAGCAGCGGCAGGAAGGAGAAGAGAAGACCTCTCGCGATCGAGTTGTTCTTCGCAGCGGTGTGCGGTGGCAGCTAGACAAAGAGCGCGCACAGGCGGAGTCTTCGGGCCTGCGAGTTCCTGCGAGGGCGGTTACAATATGGCGGAGGATATTTCGCGCGCGCCCGTTGCAAAGTGTCCCCCGCGCCCGCCACGCGCACTCGCGCTCTCATACAGCAGGCGCGCATTGCTCCTATCATGCACACTGCGAATTATAATTGCATATAATATGTGCTCCTCGGCACCGACCATGCGAGGAGGCAGCGCGCGCACTCACAAAAACCGAATGCCCATAATTCACGCTGCGCGCACGTCTTAAAGGATCTTATCCTGCGTCGCACCGCTCAGGATATGCGTTGCGGATTCACTTTACTCGAAGCGTCCTCGACTTTATTATTGTATTAATTATCATCTCATTACACCACGTATTTATTGCTAAAGTTTTTCTTTTGCTCAAACGAATTTTAATACACTATTTCGCCAAAAGTAAAAGCAGTTATTGAGATATGAAAATTATTTTTTCATTAAATGAAATTTAATTTAGTAACATTGATGATGCTAATGAGAAATTAGAAGAAAATTTAATGGATAGTAATTAAAAATGAAATTTAGTTTTGGAAATAATATTTTTTGAATGCATTCGTCAGAGAGTGGAACGTTTTTGTTCAGTTCAGAATCGAAAAACGAGCGAATGCACGTTGACGCTAAACGAATGAGCGGCAATGGTGGCGGCGAGACGACGACGAAGAAAAATCTGCAGCGGCGAGACGCGCGCGCGTGGCATCAATTGGTATTCACCACTCCGCGCCGCCAAATTCGATTCCGCGCGGCGTGCACACGCGAACGGAACGAAGAACATCCATCGCCCGCCGCGCGCAAACCGACATGCTGCTGCACATACACGCGATGCGATATTGGTACAGATGCTTCACATATCGGCGATGGACGCCGCTGCCGCTGCCGCCGCCATCGCACACATCCAGTGACACACACTCAGTTTGCATGACGTTGAATTGTGCTCCTTCAACGTACACGGCGCTGCGCAGTGTACGCTCACGGGAAAATGAGATGCAGAGGAAATCATCAAAGGCACAAAGCTTAATAATACCACGCTCCCAATATATACGCTGCTGCTGCTGCTGCTGCTGCTGCCGCCACCGCCACCGCCGCGCACGCATACATTTGCGCCGTACGCCGCGTGTGCACACGTATCAGGCGAAAGCGGCACTCGAGACGCTCGGGCATTACTCACATGTCAACTGCAACGTCTCCTATCACACGCTTAACATATACCACACATCCTACTAAAATAAACATTGGATCCGACGTGTACGCAAGGGGCGCGCCGCCGCTGCTTTTTCACTTGCCGTACGCGACGCGGCGCGAATTTTTCAAAAATCAATTTTCGCAATTTTCAATGCGAGAACGAGAACCGCCGCGTATCATCATACCACCGCTTCCTTCCCGTACCCGGTGTTTGCACCTTTCGTGAACTTTTTCAATATATTTATTTCAGCCAGCCAAACGGCCTTATCATTGTTTCGGGACGTTGCTCATTCATTTTTTTCGCCAGCGTCGAATGAACGGTAAATGAAAACATTCGTCTTGTTGTTGCCATAAATTCTATTCCCTTTAAATATTTATTAAATTACCACCAAAACCAAGCAAAAAATGAAGTGTTTTCTATTTCGCAAAAAAATTGTGTTGGATGCCGTTCTATTTTCCTTGCGGATCAAATAGTGTTGTTGATTTGACGAAACTGTAAATGAATTTACATCAAAAAGAAAAGCGCAATATAAAAGAAAATGAATAATTTTGGTTATAGCAACTTAACCATCGGTTATAAGATTATCTCAATTGATTTTCCATTCGTATATTACGACCAAGTGTGAAATTTAAAATTTCCAAGCATGATTAAGTAAGAATTTTTAAGTAGTAAAAGAAGATAGATATAAATTATAAAAAGTAATAGTAAAATGAAATATCTATCAGGAATATTACCACGCTTATGATACGCCGGTTGGTATATTGCTTATAATTTTATTTCGAAGTGGAAATTCCACGACGTGCACATATGCATCGTATTGAGCGAGAGCATGCATATAAATTCAATCGCGCAAATCTACGCGACGACCACCGCCACTGCCACCAGCGCTGCCGCCTGCACCGCTGCCGTTTTGCTGTCGCACGCCTGTCAGACGAGCAGCAATGCGGAGCGAAATTAAAAATTCGCGACGTTTATACGCCGTTTTTACGAATATTAAATATCGACCGAATGCACCTTCGTGCTGCATCCTCCGCGCCGTATCGTCCTCGTCATCATCATCATCATCATGATTCTCTCGTCTCGGCGCTGAAACTTTTCGTTTTCTTCGTTTGCTGCGCTTCTAGTTGCTGGTCGTGCAGATGTGTATTTCGCGTAATACGTTTTTCAATTTGGAAAATTGAGTGTACTGCATGAGACATCAATGCCCTAAATGCCACGTGTGCGCCGCCGCCGCCCGTATTTGTATGTAAATACGATGCGTCGGGCGGCGGCACAGGTGCGAGATATGTCACTGGCGATGGAACGTGGCGCGCATAGCGGGGGAGGCGGCCGCTTTTATTTGACCGCATTACAGTACAGCGCAGTGTATTAAAGTCTAATTTCATTGTTTCGCATTTTAAGTGCGGTTGGCTAATCTAATTAAAGACGGCGAGCACTTTTCGCGGTCGAGTGCGAGTGTCGAATTTAATTAAATTGTCGGTGAGGCGGCGTTTCCCGAAAGTCCGGAAGGATTTCGTTGAGTTGTTGCAGGCGAAACAGGGCGCGCGGTGCGATCCTGCGCACGAGGAAAGTCAATAGTATAATGCGCGAAACAACAAGGGAAAAAATCTAATTTTTGCGCGCACACGGCCGCGCGCCAGAGAATGCGAAAAAATATTTATAATTCTCGAGTGCGACTGGAATAAGAGACATTGAACGTAGCGGCAGCGGCAGCGGCAGCAGCAGCGGTGGCGGCAACCGTACACGTATGTACGGAGGAGAGGGCGGCACATGTGTGTTGCTCTGCGCTATGCAGATATCCCCAGAGGTGGACAAAGAGCGCATTATATTCTTACAATGAATGTGAAGGAGATGACCAGACTTTAAGACACGTCTTGCATATATGATGATATAGACAAAGGAATTGTAATATCTTCGTAGAGATCGGCGCGTTGCTTCGTTACGTCTCTTGTACTTCTCCAAAACGTACAAGAAAAAGAAAACGCATGTGAAATTCTTAGGAATTTACGATTTTCCCATAATAATTGAAAATCTCAAGCAAAAAGTTAATTATTCCATGCTGAGAAAAAGTGAAAGGAAAAAAGAACATTTTAGATTCGTTTGCGTTTATTAATAAATACATTTCGCGTTGTGAAATATGAGGCGGCACGCGTTGGTCATGCAGTAACAGCGCGCCAGTGACAGGTGCCGAAAAAGGGCGACACTGCCGTTCGTGTTGATAAATTGAACCGGACCGCGCGCGCGATGGTCGCTTCTCCCCATTTCTCGGCGGGCATGCACGCTGAAGAAGTAAAAACACACATCTTCTCTCCTATAAGAGCACGCGCGAAAAAAACAACGCAACGAGGAAGCGACGAGGAAGAAGAGAGTTTCAAAGATTCAATTCACGTCTTGTGAAAATATACCCCGTTAGACAGTGCGGCGACGGAGGCAACAGTGGCAACGCCGCCATTTCATAAGCCGTACGCCGTACTCGGAGGCAGTTAGGTGTGTTTGAGCGCTTTCTTTTTCCTGCCTCCTCGTCTTCTTCATCATCTCGCGAGTATTCGTTTCGGCCGCTCTTTCCATAGTTTTCACTCCAGCGCGCCGCCGAAATATATAATAAACTCATATACGCGCTGTATACGTACGCAGCGCCCTCTGCGCGCGCCCTGCACTCCTGCGCGCCGAGCGTGCCAACAAAAAGCGTGGAGAGAAAGAGGAGAAAAACGAAATACACTAAAATTAAATTATATATTTCACCGTCAGCTAGATGTTATTAAGTAGCCGTCCTCGTTCACCCCCTTCATGCGTCGTCCGCCGCCGTTTGCAGTTTTCGGGCACGTTGAGGCATCAACGCTACTGCTTATTCTTCCTCCTGCTGCCGCGTGCAGCAGCCGAGAAGAGCGTGTAGCGTGTGTATGAGAGTTTGCTCCATGACGAGTTTGATGTATGATGGAAAACTCCATATATGCGCGAGCGCGCGCGCCCGGAAGACTTAAAAAGTCTTCGACAACACAAAACTGTCAAATTAATCAAAATTCCAGCGCAAGTTTTACGGGCGTTATTAGAACTTGTCGATTTTATGGACGAATGCACGATACTATTTCGCAAAACGTCAAAACAATCAATACCCGACTCAAAACGAAAATAAATATTTTTTTATACTCTAAAATTATACAAAACTCACGTTGCAAATTCAAATTTAACTAAATGAAATATTGCTTATAGCGACCACTTAAGTCACAATTTTACGCGGATATAGCGACAGCATTAATGCAAATTAGTTGATAGGAAGTTTACTATCATTTATTAAAATTTCCATACATTCCACATTGATTTCGAAATTGTCGTAAAATTAAATAATAACCTTTTGAAATTTTTTTACTAGTTTAAAAACGACTAACTGAATTTTATGAATAAGGAAATATCGTTTAAATCTGATAGATAGTTTAGCAACAATTTACCGACAAAGTTCGATAAGAACAATTTCTGCGTCGAGATTTACTTCTTATATAAACTTCATTTTCAAAATTCATTTTCCCAGCTCGTGGTCATCTTACATTAAAATGCTTTGTACTAGTACAAACTGCAATTAATTATCTTTATAATGGTATATGTATCTTTATTTAAATATTCTAGTTTCAATATGAAATTAATTTTTCAAAAAATTCCAATTTTCAATATTTTCTAATCGACTTGTAGTAATGTCTATCAACTTGTGTCCAGGAAATATTACGAAATATTATGAGAGAGATAATTAAATGGAAAATCACGCCAGTCATGTAAGATCGCGCCTAAAACCGCCCCTTGAAACGAATTGTATAATTTGTAATCGGAATATGTGGTAATTTTAATTTAAGCATTGCTTTGATGCCTATTGTGGTTAAAAGTTGTGCAATTAAACAAGTTTTAATTCGTTGATTAAGCTCATAATATGGGAAATTGTTGAGCGTGTAAATACGTAATTGATTAACGGGCAATGCGTTGGGTTCCATTTGAAGTCTTTCTGCATCGTGGTGGCACAAATTGCGCGCCATTCGCGCCGAGACTAATTTGATTCCGTTTCCTGTTCTCAGCGCACACTGTTAAATTCAACACATTCTGCGCCAAAAAGCGGTCTCGCATCAAAAAGACCTACGCGCCCTTGTGCTCACGACACGCATTCCACACGTTCGTTCGTTCGTTTGCCACCCCAATTCTAAAATAGTCATTCATCCCTTCGTATCTCGTTCGAATCTCACTCGCCCGCGAGCGCTGAACAAACTACGAAAAAATTCTAAGGGACGACGAGGCAAAAAAGCAAATGGAAACAATTATTAGGAAATTAGCTTCAATCAAGTCGCGTAAAACGGTTGCTGGCAAGAGAATGGTCATCATTGTTGTTGGTGGTAGTTTGTGTCTCGTTGACTTCCACTTGTCGCAGTTGCGCGTAGTGTTACGAACGAATCGCTATCACTTGCGATCGGGAAGGATGGGAGCAAGACGCTTTTTTAACGGGACATTCACCGTTTTAGATCACGAAGAACGCAGAGGGGTGCGAGGGAGAGCACACGAGCACATCAACGGGGCGAAATGGGCAACGGGGATTAATTTAGATTGATCAGACTGGCTCGCCGGACGCAAGGAATTGATTAGGCAATCTGTTTTAGCGTGTCCACTCGAGTGGTCCTTGTCCAGTGCACGCGCACACGTTCGCCGCCTCCCCCCGTCCGTCTCGCGTGCGCAAATTCCGAACGCTTTCGACGATAAATTAGTTTGAAATTTAATTAAATGATTCCTGAAAGTCCAAGAGACTCCTCGCTCGCTCTTTGCGCTATTTGATCGCCTTCTCCACGTCTTTTTAAACAAATCAATTACGTAATGCCTTTCATCTCCGCACGGCGCGCCGAATGAAAGCGGAATTAATCGATAGCATCGAGCTGCTCTCCACAGTGCCAGTGGTGTTTTAATTATATGCAAATTGAATTGCATATCTCAAAATTTAATGAAATTCTAATTTATAGACTGGCTGGCGTTTTTAGTGATAATAAAATAGACGCTGGTGCAGAAAGAGCGAATGGCAAAAAGTGCGCCTATTAAAAGCGTCGTTTAATGCTTCTTCTTGCTACTGCTGCTGCTGCTGCTGGTGCTGGTTGAGCAATAAACGCGCGCGGGTAATTATAAGAGTTTCTTCTGCTTGCGGTGCGCTCGTTTTCGCTCTTTGTGCGCGCTCGCGTTTGACAAAATCACCTTATAATGGCCCATTACGCGTTTCGTTTGTATGATAAGGGCTCGAATGGGAATTTATGGTCGTGCGATATTTAAAGGTGTTATATTGTCCGGAAAAGCAAGCGCAGAAAGGCAAATTCAGCGCATAAAAATAGATCTTCTTTGATTTCCTTTTCAAACCAACACGAAACCATCAATCGTATTTTTCAATTCTCCAATGCGCATTTAATTTTTAAATATTCACTACTTGTACGTACGGGCTGCGTTGGAGCAATGCAATTACCAAGTAAAATAATCTAACAAATAGCTTTCTGTGTACAATAAGTTAGTGGAGAAACCCTTAAAAAAGTTTCAACCCCATGGACGAAGAAACAAATTAGAAATCACACTCGGTTAAATAATTTCGTCCAACGACGAAGGAGCACAAAAAGCTCGCTAACGGATATGTGAATGGCGCAAATGCACGGCGGCAGGGGGGCGGCGAAAGGGTCCAAAGGACAGTTTACGACCTCGGCTCGGACCCCAGGGATGAATGAAGAGCTATTGGAAGCGCGTACGAATTGCCCGAGCGCATTTTTTCGCCAGCTCGCACACACTTCTTTTTGTTTCGCTCGTCCGTGCGTTATTTTACGTCGGTCCGCGGACATTATACGGGAGGGTTGTTGCGATGTTGCAATAATATCGGCGATGCATGATGCACCTTTTGCGGCAATAAGGGGTGTCGGTAATAGAACGCATCTTGCACGCCGGGGGGTGTCGCGGGGAGGATGACGATGATGAGAAACGAAAAAACTAACGCGCGCGCACTGCAGCCATTAAGATGCGCATTGCAGCGCTGCCAACTGGGGGGCGGTTTTGTGCAAGCGCTAGGATTATCGTTATGACTTTCGCCAAGATCACATTTCGGCGTTATAATGAGCTTCGCATGCATTATTAATATGGACTTATGATTATGGTTCCAAATTTCAGCACGCCAGCTGATGCTAAAAGCCTAGAAATATTACTCGATATCAAGAGTTATTATCTTGGATATAAATTCTAATGTGTTTTATTGCATTAACTGCGTCATAATCAATTCAATGTTATTAACATTTTCTTCTTTTTGTTGCAGGGTAAAGACGTACAACAAAAGTCTGAGTGAGTACAATAATTGATTGTTTATTTATTGGGGATGTTTACATTGTTTTTCTTGGTATGATATAGGTATACAATTTGATTAGAAAATAGCAAAGCTTGGAAATTGAGAGGAAATCTCATCTACTGCAGTTTTTTACTAATTAATCTGACGTAACACGGTATTACACGGTTTCAATTTTAATTTCCAATTTCTCTTGCATATAGGAATTCATTATGAATTTATTATTAATAAATGAAGAAAGTTTGAATATTTTCCTTGGCGCGGGATAATAAGCGGGATTACTTGAACAAATTGAAAAGAAAATTGGATATTTACATAGTATTTGCAAACGGGCATTATCGAATTGAAATTTTCACGCGTAAACGTAGTTTGGAACAAATGAGCATAACGATCCATATTTCATTCGGCAGCGGCGCTAATAAAAGTTTTCTTCTCTTCCAAATAAACGCAATCTAATACAATAAGACCATTACTCATATAATCCATTACTTTATCTCCCGGATAAGAAAACACATTCCGAATCTAATGCCCGAGAAACGAAAAAACATACATGTGCGCGCCACACACTCTTAATCGGGAATGTGCTGCGGCGGTGGTGGCGGCGGCATTGCAGCAACAGCAGCAACAGCAGTATAGCAGCAGTCTCCTCGAAAAGACGGGCAAAAAAAGCGAAAAACAACATCATGTACATTGCGAGAGCATAGCGAAAACACATATTACTTATATGAGTCCTGCAGCATTAGTGTGCGTTTCTGCTAACGCTAACCGAACAAGAGCACCAAGAAATCCGGGCGATCGTAATGGAAGCGAACGCCTGCCACCAGGCTTAGGCCCTAACTCTCATTGAGTCCCCACGTTTTCTAATTTCGACGCCGCCGTCGCACACACGAACGAAAAAATAAAATAATACAAGAAAGCGCACTCATAATTTCGTTCGTTCGTTCGTTCGCCCCCTTTGCGAGAGCATCACTCATATTTTCTCATAACCTCAATTCCCAAAAACGCACCATTTCAAGTCTCCTTTGACTAATTACGCATGAAATTGAATGATGCGGACATGCTACGAAATAATTTCGTAAATTATTTATTAAAATTGTTCGAGAAAAAATGAAATTTTTGAAAAGTAATTTTGCCTGCCCCAAGTTGAATTGAGCGTTACCCCTCGGCCAAGAACGGGGCAGAGAACACAATTTTTCGTTTTACGCTCGGCTCGACATTCTTTTTTCTCTTTCCCTATTTCGTACGCATCTGCAACGAAAATATGAGAATTCTTGAGGCATTTAATCGTGCCATTCTCTTCGCTCTCTCCACCTTTAACACACGCGCGCGCAAAACACGTAGAAAACGCACAATTTCAAACTCACATACGCGCGCGCACACGAATGAAGTACAACTCATGGTGGGGGGTCAATTGCTAAAAAAAACCTTTTTCGTCTTTCATACAAAATTCAAGCCATTTCTCTCGATTATTGCCGCCACCGTCGTGCGCTCTAAATGCACACACACGTTTCACCCCCTCGCACGCGCACATATACTCATTACACACACACATTTTTCAGTTGTTCATGTGTGTGAGTGCAGCATCCTCTAACATTTTTCATGCTCGCGCAAAGTTCAAACAATACAGCGAATAAACAGGAAATTTGCATGTGAATGCCGAAAATTTACATGCAGATCGTTATGCTACGCCAGCGCTCGCAGAGCCATCTCGTTGAATAATGCCGAATAATAACAATAATTGGCATAAATATTTGCGCAATTTCGCATACGAAATTTAATTATTGCTCAACATTTTCTTTTCATTTCCGTTTCGTACGAATTTTTTGCATGCATCGCGCTCATTTTGTTTTCTCGGCCGCCATAATATCGAGCAAGATTGTAACACGCGTCCAGTGTTTACTCTTGTGTTGTCGTTTTCGGCGTGCACGTATGCGTCGTGTCGTGTCCTGTCCTATCTCTGTGTCCACAAAGAAGGGAAACTTACCCCAAACGCGACGCGTGTACGCGAAGACCGCAAGGATGCAACGCGATTGTCCGTGCTGCTTGACTCTTTCTCCGTCTTCGCATCTTCAGGGATGCGATGCGGCTGCGAGAGGAGCAAATAATACCGGTAAAAGGGAGGCGGCCGCCTCGATTCGGTCTCATTCCGCCCGCCTCGTATTAGACGCGAGGCTTAATTCTTCTCGAAAACAAAGCCACCTTAGATACATTTCTGCTGCCCCCCACGACCAAAAGATTATACTCTTATATACACACAACAACACGCGACATCCGCGCGGAATCGGGCGGTTATTTTTCCCGAGCGAACGCCGGAGAAAAGCGTGTGTAGTTATAATAAATAGCCGGTTGTCACGTGCATTATTTATATTACTCCCTTATTCTCCACGAGGATTGCCGTCTTAATGACATTGTTAAGTTTTTTCTTCCTCTTATTTTCCTCTCTTCCCATAGAATCTTTTTTCGTATTCCTCATATCCTCCTCCCGCATTGCGAGAAGACGTAATTCTTTCGTTTTCATTTCGCTCGCTCGCAGTCAGCTCAGGAGTAAAAGGGAAGCATGAAAACAACCCTCGCATTTGTTTTATTGTATTCGAATAATAATTGCTTTTCTTTTCATTATGATTAAACACAACTTTTGTTTACGTCTTGGAGATGATAAATGAATCAATTAAATTAATTGATAATTGAACAACATGCAAGTTTTGAAGGGGTAATTGTAGTTAGTTTAGTTAGAAATATTGTTGCATAGTATTACCGGAAATGTGTCCATTTTGTGAATACCCATGCGCGTCCATACACACATGTGTGGAAATGAGGGTGGATTGCGAATCGCAATTCGTGCCTGATTCCTGCCGCCGTTGCCTGAACACGGGGGTGGCAGCCGCAGGAGTCGCGCGCGCGTATATATATATATATATTTGGTACATACAACACAGCAGCAGATCGTGCGTGCGCGGGGTAACGGCGCCGGTGCCGCATGACGTCAACGGGACGCTGGCGGCGGCGCGGACCGCCCTTCATCTCCGCCGCTAATCAGCGCTACACTTCGCCTATCGATTACATCTGCGCTCGCTCATCTCGCATACTACGCGCCGCACACACATGATGCCGGCCACTGCCGCCGTCGCCGCCACCATTGCTAAATAACACGCGCACTCTATTCACATGCACAATCTTTTAATTATGTATTCGTAATTAACTAATTAATTAATTAACGTCTTGCGTTTTATGATGTTTCGCGTGCAAAGGTAAAAAACGAACTGACGTATAATTTTTATTAGCGTTACCTTTGTGCTAACCTAGGGCAAAAACGATCGAATATATCGATTGATTTACCCTCGACATGCATTCATCCGCATCCCTCTCGCCGATCGCGGCCGATATTCTTCTCGCAACCAGGAAGTGCGCGCCGGGTTTTTTTCTCAGCGCACTCCCTTTACGTTCGCGTACGACGTGTACGGCCGTTTCAAACGTTCGGCAATGTTCTTTATGCCCGTGGATGCGATTTGTGTTCAAGTGCAAGCATAAAATGCACGAACGAGTGAGCGAGCGAGCAGCCGCCTCAAGGACGCGAACGCGTTCGATAAACGTATAAAATTGGACATTCATAAAAAATATCACCCTCATTTTTTTCGCCACCCCAATGTGTGTGCATCGCTGCGCGTTGTTGTAGTACCCTCTGTTTTTTTCTGCACCCCTAACTCATACCCTAAATACAGTACACGGCTCCGCGAAGACGAAATGAAAAAAACGCTTTTCGTGCGATGAACGTTCAATGAGTGGAGAGTAACGTTCAATCTTAAATGCTTTAACACGAAGCGGAAATTCTAGAAATATTCTTCATCATTAATATGCAAATTAATACCAGCAATGCATTAATTACGAGCGGAAATCAAAGCAATCAAATCATGGAAAAAAATGTAAGACCCACATAATTTTAAATGAGAAAAAAATTGTAATAGATTACCCTTAATTGTAATGGATACAATTAAATCGGAGGATAATTTAAATTAATTCAATTAAAAAGCGTTTGCGTCTCGAGTCTAGACGATTAATAAAGTGAGAATGATGAATCTATTGCTTGATTATAATTTATAACGTTGGATTCACTATTAAGATTTATTGGCTTGTCATAACACTTCATCGGAGGCGATGGAGGCAAAGAAAAGCATAAAATTTTTAGTAATTTGCTGTGGAGCGCGCTTTGAAAATAAGAAAAGTTTCGTTGAGTTTCTTTTTAGGTTTGCACTTTCTTTACGACTTTGATAGTAACGCAGCGCCGTTAGTTGTCGGATAATCCGCGTAAAAATACATGCAGAAACGCACACGTACGATGTATAAAGCGGGTGGGAAAGGGTGCGAAAGACGTTCGAATTTAAATAGAAAGTTATAGTAGTGCGCGCTGTCGATAGCTTCAGCGGAAAGGCGAAAGAGAAAGGGCGAAATTTCGAGGCCAAAGCGAGCGCTCCGAATGCAAATCTAGTATTTTTTCTGCTACCCTAACGAGGCCACCCTCGCGCTTTTTTTCTCCCTAGCATCTCACCGCTCACCGCCACCGTCGTCGTTGTCGTCGTCGCCGCCGCTCATCTGCACCCTCCACGAGCGAGACGCGCGCGCGCTTCTAGAGCCGCCCAGTCAAACATTCGGCATGCTTTTTTAAGTTTGCGCGTATTAATAAGGCGCATGCCAGCGCTGGAGCATTTTCTCGTCGGCGACGACGACTACCCCACGGGTTTGTAAAAAAAATCTATAATGGTTGCTGCTGCTGCCACACAGCTAGCTCTCCTGCACCACTTCTTTCTCTTCTCCACTTCGTTTTCCCGAGTGGGTGCAAGCAGGAAAAGGCATTTGTGTATATGTAAGATATGCTAGTTAGAGGAAAGGAACGAGAGAGGAAGTTTTGATTACGTCTAGCATTTCGTATTCGCAATAGAGCAATATACGATATTGATTAAAATAAGAGAGTGTAGAGAATGCGTTTTTCGCCAAACTAGAAAGTTTCCCTTTTGTTTAAGTTAATGCTAGCGTACATTTTTAACATTTTTAAGGATTAAAACTAAATAATTTAGGGATGAAACAAAGGCGTTAATTAAAAACTGCAAATGATGTGTTTTCCTAACTAAATGCTTAGGGATGAAGATTTTTACGCTAAAGTAAAAATTTCCTTTTTGTTTTCCACATAACGCATTAAGTCAAAACTAGTTTACTTTTCGTGGTATTTATTATAAGGGTTAGACCACAAGATTTTGGGGATGAAACAAAGTGTTGATTAAAATATGCGGATAATGCGTTTTCCCCTGTTTTAAAAAATGTAGTTTTTCTCTTTTCTATACGCTTATTGCATGATCATTACAATCTTCATACCTTTAAGACTTGAATAATTAAAAGTAAATGGCTAAAGATCGCCAAGATAATAGTCAAATATAGGAGCAAAAGTTGGCTTTTTTATTACATTAAAAATGCGTCTTTACGACATTAATTGACGTGGTTTAATTAAGTTATTTAATCGTTTGAACGATTAAAACAAAACGGTTTGGTGATGAAACGAAAACGTTGACAAAAACGGTTCGTGAAGAGGAAAAAAGGGGGCGAAATCACATAGAAAGTTGTCTAAAGGTAAAAGAGATATACAAAATCAATACGATTATTACAACTTTATATTCGCTTGAAGGTTCCGTCTGTCATGAACGTTACAAGTATAAAAAGCGTTCGCATTCGCGTTCGCGAAGAGCAAGGAGCACGAACGAGGAAAAGCAGTCGTCGTAAGCTTTTAAGTTCACGCATGAACAAGCATGGGCTGTCCCGTCAGAATAACATCACATCATCCCATCAGGCCACCACCACCGCCACGGCTGCTGCCGCCACCATTGCCGCCGCTGGCTCATAATACAATGTCATAGAAAGCGCGCTCGCGTTTTCTTATCTAAATAGAAACACATTATCCGGCGGGCGAAAACCCGCTAAAAATCACCCAAAAGTAGATAGCTTTATTACCACCACCACCTCTTTCTCTTCTGCCTCACAGCCGGCGAAGAATCTTCTCTTCTTCGCGCGGCAACAGCCACGACGTATCGCGAAGCGCTATTCATTCATTCGCTTGGATATATAATATTCGCATGTATGCAGCATTAACATTTCGCATTTACCGAAACATGAACGACTTAAATACGCTACAAAAACGAGCCGAACGAACGGAAAAAAGCGCAGACCCCACAGGAAAGAAGTAGACGCTAACGAAAATCTCTTTGATGTCCGCATTTTTTGCCACCCCGTGCCGCCGCTTTTTACCGTCTCATGTGCGCCCCTTTTTTTACGCTGCGAAATCCTTTCATTTTGCCAACATGTAAATAATAAATTACTCATTGCGCTGCGCTTCAAAGCGCGCTTTTTACGTTCATATTAAACTAATTAAGTAAATTTGAAATTAAACAGATGTGAAATAAGGTGAGATTAGTCCGCGTACGCGTTTGGCAAATGGGAAAAGTTGCGTGGAAATTTATTTAAATAAAATGCGAATTATGCGCAAACAGTAAAAACCTTTTTGCGCGCACTTATTTCGTATTCACACTTTAAAATGTAAAATATCTTGCTTCCCATGAAGGGAAAATCTTGCAAATCTTTGCTTCGTTGCCTTCGGGGCCTTTAGCGCCTTTAGTGCGAAATTCATTCAAGGAGAAATGAGTAAAAGCATAAATAATTCCAAGAGACACACACGTCTTACAACATTCTGTTTCTCTGCGCGGAAAAAAGACGTAGAAAGTGATATTTGACGAATATAATTTTATAGCGAAAATCATACACTACACAACCGTAAAAAAGTTACTCGAATATATAAAGTGCCTTAAAAATCACTTGCAATTTTACGGTCAACTATTGAGTAAAGAGTCTCGTAAAAATTGTCGCTTTATATAATGTTCTCGTGTGGAACACTTGGAGACATCTGGCCGTACTCTTGATAACTCTTCATACTATTTTCTCAAAGCTCCGATAGGTGGCCATACAGTGTTTGATATTTACTTTTCTCAACTTTGAAAGTTGAATTTCATACGAAATACGTGGAAATGAAAACGTAAGCTATTATGAATAATGTTGCAAGGCGGTTGTAATTTAAATATTGCACGATCAAAGAGCATGCAGCTATTAATATAATGCAAATATGCCGAATAAACAAGCCGCGTATTTATAGAAGACTGCAATAAATTTTTGGCAAATAGATTGCAACGAAATGCAGAAACGCGTAACAATAGCGACATAAAATGTAAAAATATTTATGCACAGATTGTTCATCTCCGTCGAAAGACGTTGTTGGCATTGCATCGCAGCATGGCTTACATCTTTCATCAGCGCTCATAAATCAGGCGAGTCAAAGCCATAAATAAATATTGAGGCAGGTAGCAAGTAGCCGAACGACTCCCCCTCAAATTAATTCTCTAAACGGGCTGCTAAACGATGCAGAGCAGCCGCAATGCACCGCAAGCCCAAACAGAAATGGACTTCTCTCATCCGCTTCGCGTCGTTCGTTTTCTCTCGTCTCTCATAATTGAAATCTGAAATCGGAGGCGATCAATTCAAGCGTGCGTTATTAAATTACGCATGTACAATGGGCAGCCGATTGAAATTTAATTTTTCAATTATACGATTCAATGCCTACACGCAATGGGTCCGCTGGCGCGCGCGTACGCGGTGAATGTTTGTTTTGTGCGCGGCGCTCATGGGTACGAAGAGGCGGTTTTGCAAAACCGCAATCTGCAGCGGCAGATCAAAAAGAATGCGCATGCACCTCCGCAGAATGCTTCTGAAAATTGATAAGAGCGAGCTGCGCACTCGCTGCGAACGGAGAATTGGCCGAAATGAAGATAACATCTTTGCGATGCGAAGGTGCTTTTGCTTTACGGAGGCATTGAATGAAATGGAAACGTCTGCCTACAATGCGCAAATATGCACGTGCAAAATTCACATTTACCTGCCGTTTTCTATACACATATCTACCGGGTCCTTCCATCACTAAACATTGAAATTATTTTCTGATATCTGAGCGTTCATATTCTATCATAGAATCGAAAATTAACACAGAGTATTTGAAGAAGAACAACAGGAAAAAGGGAATATTTATGCAAAGATATTTTTTTAAGAACGATAAGCATTTGGAGGGCTCTTGATGCATATTCGAGTCGAAAATGTTTGACCACTGATAGCTAAGAACACAAAAGTTACTGACTTCGGATACCTTTGCCTAAAGAGAAGAATGCGTTTTATGAATAATAATAAATCCCTGGGGTTGCTGGATAAGCACGGCCCGAATGCTAGATGGACCTGTCAAGATGGGCTCGAGCCCCCCGCAGTGTCAACGAGAACGCAGAACCCAAACCGTCTCGAAATGCTATGCAAACAACAGCAATAGCAACAGTATAACTCTAACTGCTTGCTTGAGGAACGAAAGAGAAAAAGAATGCACTGGTCGTGTGGCGAGGTGCACCTTCAAATCAGACAGGGTACATGTGCTTGAGGAAAGCAGCACTCTTCGCATTCGGTCCTCGAGTTGCTTGAAGAGTGGATGTGTTCGTCGTCTGTGCCGCATTTAGAAGTCCATGTGTTTTCTGGACAGTGTTTCCGTTCTTGATTATAACTAAAAGTCTTTTGAATTTCAAACAAAATGCGTATTGTTTTAACTGCTTTTCTTGTGCAATGTAAGTACACTTGACTTATAAGAAGTGGTTGAAAGGGGCTCGTAGTATTTTGTCATTATACATGACCAAGTATGGTAACAGAATGTATTATTTGATATAACTAACAATTGTCGACTTTTCACAGTTGCTTCGTACACTAAATTCATTAATGCGGCCGTATAAGGAAAAAACTAATTAAGAGTATAAAATTTATGGCTTTCGTTAAAAATAGCAATGGCATCTGCATGCGCCCAGTGAGTATGTTCGAATTGATATTCGAAACCCGTGTAAAATGGTTAAACGCTAACTTAAGAGGATGTTTAGTTGTGATTTATGGGCTTCCATGTCGAGATGAAGAGCTATTTATACTGGTTGTTTCCCGAAAAAAAATTAACAAACCATTATGTGCTTCCTTTGCTCGCACAACTTTAAAACTCATTTGCATGCATTAATTTCGCGTTTCGTGTTCTCAACTCTCACACTCGACGTTCAGCTCTTAAGCTTTCGGTTTCGTATTGTGACAGATGCATTCTTGGTCATAAACATAGTGATTAATTAACATATCTGTCGCACATTGCATTAATTTTTATCGTTTCCTGAAACTTCCATTCATATGCTCTTTGAATGTTCTTCTCAAGTAATAATTGACCTCTTAAATTTTTATTAGTTCTATTTATTATGCCATAATAATATTTAATATATTAACCCCAACATGTAGAAATGCATTTGCCGTATCTGAATATGTTCCCATTAAAGTACTAGTTCTTAGTTTATGAAATCAGTAGGCCCAGCATGAGATCTACCCATATAAAAAGCACATTAAAATATACACGCAACTATTAAATATTAATGCATTTGGCTGGTCTGTGGCGTTGTCAAGATTAATATATCACTGACTCAACATGAAATGTGTTTTGGTATCTTCAGGTATGCTTTGCCTGCACGTTATTTCCACCGAGAAGACACAATGCGAGTCGATAGCGGCCAAAGTGGCCATGGAAAATCAAAATACGATTGTTGATACCACATCTAAACGCATTATAGGCACCTGGTTATCAACAGGGTAAGAGAGAACATTTCATGTAAATTATGTGGTGGCTATCAAGAAGTCAAGTCAAATATTTAATTGGTAACGAAAGACAATAGGAATTCGTAATGCGGTGAATAATTTTTATCCAATTTAAACGCGCTGAAATTTATGCATTGTATTATTTGAAAATCCAAGAGCTATAAATTGAATTCAGACGCTTCAAGAACAACACTCAATTCTCAATTCTTCTGGAATAATGCAGCAGAGCATGTGTGCGCCTGCATCGTGAACGGAATACATTCGAGCTTCTTACCATTTTAAATACGCGCCTCGTTCGCGTTTGGCTGTCGTTTTTCTCTTGGCTTGTTTACCTTTTTTCTTGGTGCGCCTCGTTTGCGACTCGGAAGAAACAAAGCGCGATGTCACCCGTGCTTCGCGCGCGCGAACGCACGCCTAAAACGCATCGATTTACATTGGAATTTCATGGATTTAATCTGATTTATGTGCGTTGCAATTCGCAGATGTGAAATCAGGCCAGGACCAGAATATATCCTGCGTTCGTACACATTCAAATCGGATGGCAGTTATAAAGCGACACAACACCGCTACTGGGACGATTCCTGTTCGGTGCCGAAATTTACAATCGTGTCGCTTGGCTTTATACGCCTCAAGAGGGATTCAATGATTAATCCGGAGGCAGCCACCGGCTATGCGAAGCCAATTAATATTACGATAACACCGCACGACATACGCAGTATTAAAGAGCTCGAGGGTGTTGTATCAAGCGAATGTCCTGGCACTGTTTGGAAACAGTGGCAGCGCTATGACGAACACGTTGTTTACGATAGCAACGATCAGGAATTCGCAAAGAAACCAATGGGAAGCGGGTTGTTTTCCTCGCATTTATTCCAGATTAATAATCTGAATACGATTAATAATCAAAAGAGCGTTGCCAGCTCGTCTGCTAATATTAACTGCTTGGGCACGCTAAAGTGGGCTTTCAACGAGATGAAACTCTTGAAAGTACAACTAAGACCTGTTATTGATAAGTTGGAATCCGCTGAGAAAATTATGCGCTTGGAGATGTTGCTTGGGGATACGCATTCGCGTCCCGAGCAGCGCGAACACTACGTGCCAACTTCATTTGGCACACCGCTCTTGAAATATACAAAGGACGAGGAGACGATGCGCATTGGCGGTGTAAATTACACAATTAAGAATTCATGCACAATATGCGCAAGTCTATATTCGGCCAACGACAAGTCGCCACCGCATTTGCTTGTCAAGCCGCATCTTCCACCCTATATTTGGGGCGAATGGACATCAACGCGATGCGAAGTCCGTCCGATGGGTCTGTACTTAACGCGACGCTTTTCGTTCTACAAGGATGACTCTGTTTGGGTGGGCGAGCATAAATTCTATGAGGATCCTTTCTGCACTATCGCCAAATTTGTTGTTACGGCTGCCGGACACTTTACGCTGACGAGCGGCAACACGATTGTACAAGGCGCAACTAATATTGACTTTAAGATCGAACGCGCCAGTATCACGTTGTACAGCAAGCGAATGGTACATGAAATGCGCATGTTTAATGGATGCGGTAAAAACGACTGGATGACCGGTGTGCCCCAGGAATTGAGCTCGACGAACGGTTGCCTTCAGATGGGCATTGTTATTCCTTCGGTGCAGCATGAAATCGTCAAGGTGGAAATGAACTATGAAGGCTCATGCCTGCTGTATTTGGGTCAAGCAGATACTGATAACATGCCGCGAATTAGCAATGAACGCCCGACCGCATTTCAAGAACCGCTTGTGGAATGCGGAGATGTTGCGAGTTTTTCAGACTCTTCCGGTCATGATATTCTCGACGAGCGGCAATACTATGACGATGATTATACGAACAAGAGCAATCGGATCTGTATCGACCCCGTCAAACTCATCTTTGTGATAATGATTATTATTCTATTGAGTACTCATTAAGTTTAGCATTCATTCGTACTTAGTTTTATGTCAACTCATTGTACATACAAGGGACAACGACTCCAGTGAATCGATATTGTACAGTTTACATTTAAGTTGTACATAGTTGTACAAAGTCTACCAAGTAATTAGTTTTATAACATTTTTTATTTATATTGCAGACCAATCAGATTGCTGCAGCTTTTCTCATACTATCCAAAGGTCGCTATTTCTCGAAATACATCAGAGACCGGTGCTTATATCTCACCGCACTGAAATAACAACGATGTTTTATTTGAACTGAAAATGCATAAGACAAATACCTCGGGCTTTAATTTGACACAAGTTAGAAGTTAATCCCAGAAATTTTCCACTGGCAGCTGCTTAGCTGGATTGCTACCAGACTTTAGCTTAACGCCTTATTTATGACCATTTGCCGCATGCCCATGATAAGATTATTTAGACAGCAAATGTTTAATCAAATATTTTACAGCTTCTCAAAATGCGCTACTTATTCCAACTCATTGGCGTACTCGTTTTTTTCCTCCTCTTACATAAAACAACACCCGGATATAAAAAAACACGTTCATAAAAATTGGCATGGGTACAATGTATCAACAATATTATTTTATTCATTAATAATTGTTTTCGAAGCGATAAAAGTACTTGTATAAATGAATGAAGCATGATAATTTAAATTGATGCGGCGCTAATGAATGTGATGTAATTAGTTATTTGACAATTTATTAAATTACGATTAAAGTTTCTTCAATCCAAAATAATGCATATTTGAAATCAGTTTAAATCGGCATTGGGTGTATACGCGTGCAGCGTTCCAGTCTGGTTTACTAAGTTGATTTGAATTCATCATGAATTCAACTGACGTTTTATTAAATACTATTACATTTTCTTGGTTTGATTATGGCTTATTTAGTGCCATGATTGGACTGAGTGTTTTGATTGGCCTATACTTTGGCTGTTGGGGCCATCAAGAAACCGCAAAAGATTATTTGCTTGGTGGAAAGGAAATGAGTGTTTTGCCAATAGCAATTTCCCTAGTTGCAAGGTAACTTTTAATATATGTGGTGTCAATTTTTATTTGTCTGATAAAAATTTTAGCAATATTTCGGGAATTACTTTATTGTCAGTTCCAACTGAGATATACAGATTTGGAGTTACTTATATTCTATACCTTGCAGTATTGTTTCCAATATTTCTATTGACTTATTATGTATATTTGCCAGTATTCTTCAAGCTGCAACTTGTGAGTACTTATGAATATTTGATGTTGCGCTTTGATACCTCGGTCCGTTTACTTGCTTCTGGTTTAAATACGATCAACATACTATTATATCTTCCGATTGTAGTTTATATTCCAGCGCTAGCACTTGCTCAAGGTAAACAATGCATATACACAAGCTTTATACGTTGACAATTTAATGATGATGCAATTTTGTTTGAATATTATAGCAACTGAAATTAGTTTGCACTTGATAACACCGGTACTCTGCGGTATTTGTATATTCTATACAACAATCGGTGGACTTAAAGCTGTCGTCTGGACTGATACACTTCAATTTTTTGTAATGATGTTCGGTATCTTTGGCGTTGTTTATAAAGGTCTGGAATCTGTTGGTGGAATTGGCGAAGCATGGTCTCGTTCGGTTCGTGGACAACGTCTTGATTTAGAGTATGTTTAGAAATTCATCTGTAATGCTAATGTTGATCAAAAACTGTTTTTAGTTTTGATTTAGATCCAACCAAACGTGATACAGTTTTGGCCACAATGACAGGAACTTTATTTGGCGGTTTATGTTACATGGGTATCGGCCAAAGTTTTGTACAAAAGTACTTGTCAATGCCTACGAGAAAACACTCCAAGAAGTATGATATGATACTAATCACCGCACGAAATATTTAACAATACATACGTTTTAGAGCGCTGCTACTATTCATTGTTGGCATGTTTTTGATAATCTCGTTGGTCACCCTTACCGGGCTTATAATGTATGCCAGATATCACGAATGTGATCCATTCACCGCACGCAAGATTGCAAAACACGATGAAATTCTTCCGTACTACGTAATGGACGTTGCATCAACAATTCCTGGCCTCGCCGGCTTGTTTTTATCGGGCATTTTTAGTGCGGCGTTAAGGTGCATTGCTAATGCGCGTCTCAGACTTATCTGACACTCATTTAATTCTATTATAGCACCTTATCAGCGTGTATGAATTGCCTCGCCGGCTCCGTGTATGAAGATTTTGTCAGTCCATTCATGCCGAAAGACATAACGCAGAAGAAAGTCAGCAATATTTTGAAATTGTTGGTCGTTATCATCGGTGTCATAAGCACAGCGCTCGTTTTTGCCATTGAGCAAATGGGCAGCATATTCTCAATTAATTACACCTTAAGCGGTATTAGCAATGGTCCACTATTGGGTTTATTCACGCTCGGAATGCTATTTCCAATTGCCAATGCTAAAGTACGTGCATCTAAGCAATCTTAATAAGTATATAAAATTGCTTCCAAGTAGTCAATTCTATGATCAACAGCAGGAAGACGGTAATTTAATGCGTTTTAATATATTTTAGGGTGCCTTATATGGCAGTCTAAGCACCGTTGCAATAATGCTCGTCTTGATTACTGGCAATCAAATCCATCAACTTAGCAATGCGTTTCAGCATCAACCAAAACCAGTATCAATCTCTGGCTGTGATAATTCATCAATGATTGATCCAAACCTACAACGCGCTAGGTACCAATTGAAAATAACTATTTAACAACTACTTATGCCGGTTTAATTTTAGCGAAGGGCAAGACGAAATATTTATACTTTTTAGACTAACTTATTATTATTATGGCTTTATTGGCACATCTTTAACAGTACTTCTTGGAATTTTCTTCAGTTATTTAACAAGAACATCCAAAGAACAAATAGTGAATCCAGAATTGATTAGTCCAGTAGCTCATTACGTTATTAAACGTTTTAACAGTAGGAAGAAAGATCAAAATACGTATTACAGTGTAAATAAAGCGATACACCTAGTTTCCTACCCGGAACGGAGGTGAATTCAAATTTTACGTTGTTGTCATTGTGCCTTCTTCATTGATAACTCACAAAGGAGTACGAATATAGAAATATTTACAGAGTAGTTTAGAATTTAAACATGCCGTGAATGCGCTAGATAAGAAATAGGCTCATCTTATCAGTCATATTAAAATTTATTATGGCTAGAATCATCTCAAGTTCACAATGCATTAAAAAGACCACAATATAATCGGATAAAAAATAGTTATTGGTAAATACACCGTACTTGATAAAGTGATAACACTTTGATGAGAGATAGAAATGACCTACTGGGAAATAAATAATAGCTACTCACTTGATTCACTAATGACTAGGCTAAAATCTAGATGATAAGTGAGCTTAACGACTATTTGCATGTTTAGTTTAATAGTTACATAATTAGAACTGCCCTTGGCGAACAAAGCAAAGAAATCGCAACTAGACAAGTCTCAGGTTATTGGGCGGCGATAAATAAGTAAACATCTTAAGCGCTAATTAAACGTTGAAATCCTTCAAAAGTCAATAAGATAAGAAGTAGAAATTCGTACATATAAAATACTACGGCCGTTATTGATAACTGCGTATTTATAACAATACAATACGACAATAAGAATTCAGTCGTAGTGTTCAGTACTCTTGCGCCTGTTATAATTGAAATTGTTTTTATTGACGAATCTGATTTATTGTTGAGTAGTCGGCGCGTGCAGTCAATGCGACAGAATGGAGAACAATACGATAGCGAGTATTGTTGATACGGTGCTGGAAGAAATTCCACAATTTACAATCAGTGATTATGTCTTTTTCGTCATCTTATTATTGTTAAGTGCCGCAATTGGAGTGTACTTTGGATTTTTTCAAAAGAAAGAAGCTACGGCAAATGAATATCTCTTGGGTGGTAAAGAAATGGGTGTTTTTGAAATATCCATGTCTCTGATAGCAAGGTATAATGTTCCTGCAGGATGTATGTTCAATTCTCTAAAATATTACAACTTTTAGTACAATATCTGGAATAACAATATTAGCAGTTCCTTCTGAGATATATCGCTATGGTGCAACATATTGGCTTTGCACAATTGCATCAGCATTAGTACTGTTGTTTTCATACTTTTGTATCATGCCAGTTTTTACCAAACTGAAAACGCCAAGTACATACGAATATCTCAAGACGCGCTTTGATGACAGCATTCGAGGAATTTCTTCTGTTCTCTTCGCAATGTCAATGTTCTTGTACTTGCCCATCGTTATCTATATTCCAGCGTTAGCTCTTTCACAAGGAACTGGATTTAATATTCATTTCATTACACCGTTGATTTGCGGTGTGTGTATTTTCTATACGACTGTTGGTGGTTTAAAAGCAGTTGTGTGGACGGATGCTTTGCAATTTGTTGTTATGATTGGCGCAACTGTTGTTGTTACATACGTTGGGACAGTTACAGCCGGTGGATTTGGGGCAATTTGGGATACAGCTTTGGAAGGAGGAAGACTTTTTATGGAGTATGCATTTTTAGCTAATTGAAAAGTGCAGACAAATTAATGTTTTTGAAATTTGGGTTTTAGTTTTGATCCAAATCCGGCAAAACGTGATACGTTCTGGACAAACTTAATTGGCATGTTCTTTTTATGGAATGGTGTGATTACATTCGGTCAAGGAACTGTTCAAAAATGTTTAGCGCTGCCAAATCAAAAGAAAATTAAACATGCGTACATTTTATTCGGTATTGGAATTTGTATGTTTTTCTCATTCAGCGCTTATATTGGGCTAATGATTTACTCGCGGTATGCTAAATGCGATCCATTTTCGTCACATAAAATACATTTACACGATCAAATATTGCCGTATTATATTATGGATATTACTGGCGATATTCCGGGATTACCTGGCATCTTTATTGCGGGTGTTTTTAGCGCATCATTAAGGTGAGATTTATAAATGAACTGCGCATTTTAACTATTTCAATTTATGATTTTTAGTACGTTATCAGCGGCAATGAATGCATTGTCATGCACAATCTATGAAGATTTCATTTGTGTTTATCTCCCGAAGGATTTAAAACAAAATCATGTCGGTTTCATATTGAAACTTATCGTTGTCATTGTTGGTGTAATTTGTACAGCACTAGTTTTTGTCGTACAAAATTTCAAAAGTATTCTTGAGATTGGTCTAACATTTGGCAGTATTACGCAAGGACCTGGAATTGGTTTATTTGCATTGGGGATGTTTGTGCCGAAAGCTAACACTAAGGGCGCTCTTTTTGGTACGATTGGTTCAATGGTGGTAATGGGTTGGATTATTTTCACTTCACTCTACTATAAATTGAATGGATATATTATCCATCCACTTAAGGAATTATCAGTTGATGAATGTATCGCCTCCGGAAATGTTACATATACAATGTATGACTTTACAGCGATAATTTAGTTGATAAAACTAAACATGTTAAACATTTTAGAGATCATCATGAATCACCGTGGCAACCACCCTTTATCTATAGAGTGAGTCATTACTATTACGGCCTAATGGGTGGTTTTCTTGTCTTCCTTTTCGGCATACCGATTAGCTATTTCACGCGTACCGGAAACGAGCCTGAGGTAGATAGAGATCTTATCAGTCCGGCGATGCATTGGGCACTATCAAAGAGTAATAAGGGTAAAGCCAAAGAGTATTTGACTATGGATCAAGCGAATCTGACCGTGGTACATGCCAAAGTATAGATACTATTAAACAAAACGCAACGCGTAACATAATTACTCATTATTAGTTTTATTATCACGCCATATTTTATTTAAAATATCGCGTGTCATTTAATTACACACGTGTAATTAAACGTCACAGTGTAAATACATTACGTATATTTTTTAAAACATTTTAAATACTACCTAACAATACGTAGGTGTCTTAGAGTATTAGCAAACATGTTTTTTTCATGTGAAATTAAAATAATATATATTAATTTTTCGATAACGAAAATCCCTTTTTGTAGATAACAATTTTACATATGAAATTGAGTTATTATCATACTTCCACGTATAAAATTATATAATTAATTAATGCGGTAAATTATTAAATTTAAAAAAATATTGACGAAATATCTAATGATAGAAAATTACAACTAATCTTAAATTCTCACGCATTATATTAGCGAGAAACTAACACAATGCAATGCGGTAATTTACAATTGCATGACTAATAAGTTTTATTACTAATAATTATTAAGCTGTATTATTTAACTTGAAACAATATTTGACGTGTCGTGAAAGTACTAATGCGTTGTAGAATTTTTTTAATCTTGTGAACAAATTGTCATGAAGTTTACTCTGCGATTGATTTATATGAGAGCAAATAAGCGATGGACAATATTTACGATTTAAACTCTCATAGTGAGTTCATACTGAACTCGACTGAGCGCAGCCGAATGCGTGAACTTTTCCATTCCATTGATACTGTTAAGCAGTATACAATAAATTATTGTGCAAATTACTGCATAGAGTACAAGACGTCGCGCAGCTTCCATTAATGTATTAAGAATGAACACGCCAGAGATGGACGCAACGAATACCACTTTTGACGGTCCGCCAAAAGTTAATTTTACGTGGTACGATTATTCGCTGTTCTCGTTCATGTTAATTTTGAGTGCATTGATTGGCGTTTATTTCGGATTCATTAAGAAGCAGGCGAACGCAAATGAATACCTCTTAGGAGGACGGACAATGAAACCATTGCCAATTGCAATGTCTTTGGTTGCAAGGTATGTAACAAAAAAAAAACTCAAAGTTCTACAAATACAAGATTTTCTCAACTTTGCAGTAGTATATCAGGGGTTGCATTGCTCGCAATTCCATCGGACATCTATCAGTATGGAGCAAATTACTGGTTGAGTTGTGTCTCGGTGCTGTTGACCACCCTTTTGAATGGATTCATTTATTTACCAGTATTACACCAGCTCAAGTTGACCAGTGCGTATGAGTATTTAAAGATGCGTTTCAACAATCGTATACGCATGTTTGCATCCTTCTTATTTGGTTTGAATGTCCTTCTGCATTTACCACTAGTGATATACGTTCCAGCACTTGCGCTTGAACAAGGTACAATAATTAATGCAATAACGCTGCAGACAATTTAGCAACTTTGACTGTTTCAGTTACCGACATTAATATACATGTGATTACGCCAGTAATTTGCGCGATTTGTATATTTTACACAACCATTGGCGGTTTGAAAGCGGTTGTCTGGACGGATATGTTGCAATTTAGTGTAACAATTGGTGCAATGATTGCTGTATTTTATTTGGGTATTGCATCCGCTGGTGGATTAGATGTGGTCTTCAGTAAAGCTTATCAAGGAGGAAGACTTGAAATTGAGTAATGAAATCGCTATCTTTCATTTGCATGAATTCGTTATAAACATTTCTCTTGTAGTTTTGATATAAGTCCAACAGTTCGTGACTCTTTCTGGGTTATTGTTTTTGGCTGGACCATTAATTCATTATCTCACTTGGCTGTATCGCAAAGCTGTGTTCAGAAATTCATGGCTGTTCCAACATTAAGAGATGCCAATATGTAATTTATTGCAATAATTAATTTCTAATTATTGACATTTCAATATCAATTTTAGCGCAATGGGATTCTACGTATTGGGTTGTGTATTGGTAAAAACAACTTGTGTTGTCACTGGATTTATTATGTACGCAAAGTACATGGATTGTGATCCCATAAAAGCGAAACTAATTTCTAAACCGGATCAAATATTACCATACTATGTAATGGATGTATCGCATAAAATTCCTGGATTGCCAGGATTATTTATTGCTGGAGTATTTTGCGCATCTCTAAGTACTTTATCAGCTGCAATGAACTGCCTTGCTGGAACAATCTATGAAGACTTTATCTCTAAACGTTTAAAGAAGAATGTTACTCCCGAGACAGTGAATAATATTCTGAAGATAATCGTTGTTCTCGTTGGAGTTGTTTCAGTGGCATTAGTTTACGTGGTTGAGCATTTAGGAAATTTGCTTCCAATCGTTATTAGTTTCACTGGAGTTGCATCCGGACCACTCTTAGGTCTTTTTACCCTAGGGGTATTATTTCCAAAGGCAAATTCAAAAGTAATTACAAGTCCAATAGTAACAATCATGATTTTTATTCCGGATTTGTTTATAGGGTGCATTTGCTGGCGCATTATCTGCTTTAGCATTCATCTCTACCTTATTTCTGACAGTCCAATACTACAAAGCCAACAAAATGTTTACATATGCAACAAAACCCTTATCAACTGAAGGATGTACATCTTTGCAATCAAATAGCACATCGTATGTAGAGAAATACAAATGAATTTCTACGATTGTTTTAAAACATGTAATCGCATCTTTCCAGGTCGATCAACGATAACGGAATGTATGAGATTCACCCGATTTTTCGAGTGTCGTACTATTATTACACATTAATAGGCACGATAATTGTATTGGTCGTTGGCAATATTGTGAGTTTGTTCACCCAGAACGGCGCGCCGCCAACACATCCAGACCTCTTATCGCCCATTATAAGGCCGTTCCTTAGCAAAAACAATAAGTTGGATTACTATTCAGTCGATAAAGCATTGAGTATGGTCACATACGAACACAACGTTAACAATCAAATCTCTGATCAGAAGCAACAAAAGTCCTAAAGTTTGGTGCAAGACAATTTATTATTTTTCTATACATTTTCTTTTTGTACTTAAACCATACCATACCATACTATACGCAAGTAGCAGCGCGCGCAGATAAGCTTTTAAACAAATCGCCTTCACCTCAAATCACAAGAACAAATAAACGTATCTATTTATACTGCATACAAATTACTTATCATCTAATAAACAAACATGATTTATACGCAAAAGTAAACTTTTACGAAGTACGAATAATTTTTATTCAAATAATAAGATAACAATACCAGGAATCAGGTACAAATTTATGATACGCTGTTGTATTTACTTCCATGCAATTCAGCTGTTTAAAAACGATTTACAGGTGTAATAAGTCAACTTTTTCCAAATTTATATAACTTGCAGGTGGTATTGATCACACGCATTTGCAGTAAGAATGCTAATTGAACATAATTCAACAGTGAGTGATACAAATCGTATATTTTTCCAATGGTACGATCATACGCTCTTCGGCTGTATGTTGTTGATCAGCACAGCCATTGGAATATATTTCAGTTGCGTGGGCGGCAAAAAGAAGGATACGACTGATGAGTATTTTATGGGTGGCAAGAAAATGTCTGTTGTACCAATTGCAATGTCATTGGTTGCAAGGTTTGTTTCGTACATGCAAAATAAGTATGTTATTCAATTATTTAAACATTTTAGTCATGTTTCTGGAGTAACTTTAGTATCCGTTCCTGCGGAGGTGTACAGCTTTGGTGCAATGTATTGGCTAAGCGCCATATCAATCTTTTTCGTTGCAATTGCCGCCAGTTACTTATTCTTACCGATATTCTTTGACTTGCAATTGAACAGTACTTATGAATATTTGAATTTGCGATTCAATCAGTCTATTCGTTCAGTTTGTTCTTTACTCTTCGTTATCAATATTCTATTATACATGGCAATTGTCGTTTATGTGCCTGCTCTAGCTTATTCTCAAGGTAACGCAATTAGTTTTAAAATAGTTATAATTGTCTCATATGCAAATTGGTTTTAGCAACTGGAATAAGTATTTATTATATCATACCTTGTATTAGTGCCATTTGCATATTTTATACAACAATTGGTGGACTTAAAGCAGTTGTATGGACTGATACTTTACAATTTTCTTTAACCGTTGGCGCAGTTCTTATTGTCTTTGTTTTGGGCTTTATTAAAGCTGGAGGAATTGGCACAGTATTTGAAACTGCTTATCAAGGAGAACGCTTAAAATTTGAGTAATTAGAACCCAAGTTTAAAAGGGTTAAAATTAATTATGAAATATTTCAGCTTTGATTTGGATTTAACAAAAAGGGAAACAGTGTTTGCCGTTTTAATGCATTGGTTTTTAATGTATATTCGAATGACTGCAATGAGCCAGGAATGCGTATTGAAATTCTTATCACTTCCTTCATTGAAGCAAGCCAGACAGTAATACTCAATGCGCTAGATTAGCATATCAAAATGTTTATAATATTCATGTGTGGCATGTTGTGTTGCATTTTAGGTCAATATTTCTATTTTGTTTTGGAATTATAATTGTTAAAACAGTTATTGTGATAACTGGGTTAATAATCTATGCACTCTATAATCGCTGTGATCCGCTCTCGGCTGGATTAGTCAAGAAAAACGATCAATTAGTACCATATTTTGTCGCTGATGTTGCTGAAAATATTCCAGGACTCACAGGACTATTTATATCAGGCGTATTTTGCACTGCGCTGAGGTAAACAACTTGGTCAATTTCACATAATAAGTCAATTGTATTCAATTATTATTTTAGTACACTATCAGCGGCAATTAACGCATTGTCTGCGACTGTCTATCAGGACTTTATTTCAAAGTACGTCCCGAAATGGACTGATAACGAAAAAACAGCGATTGTCATTAAGGTTTTGGTTGTAATTATGGGTATTATCATCTCTTGCTTAGCAATTGTTGTTCAAAGTTTGGGTCCAATTCTGCCCTTGGCTATCAGCGTTTCAAGTCTTTCCGGCGGCAGTTTTATTGGACTTTTCACATTGGGTGTTTTATGTCCTCGAGCAAATACTAAAGTATAAACAATACAAATACTTGTTGCGGGTTTACTAATTGTAACTTTAGGGTGCGTTCTGGGGAATTGTAACATCAACGGCATTCGTGACGTGGTTATTTATAGGATCTCAATTTTATAAGGCAAAACAAGTAATTGGACATGTCTCTACACATTTATCAACTGACCAATGCGACTTTTATGTCAAACCGCAATTAAATTCAACGTATGTCTACATAAGATATGTGTTAAATAATTTTAATTAATTGTTCTTCAGATTTTCAGACGCTCCTAATGAAATCTTCTATTTATATCGCATAAGTCATTATTATTATGCACTAATTGGCAGCGTTATTTGCGTTGTCGTCGGACTGATAGTGAGTTACATGGATAAAAGTAAAGAGCCGGTTGATAAGCGACTTTTGTCACCTTTGGTACACTTTCTGGTTGAAGATAGTAAAACTAAGGATGCTTATTATTCAATTGATGAAGCCAATCGAATGGTGAACACAGTCCATATGTCCAATATAGTTAATTAAGCAACTAATGTCTAAGATCTATACTATTTGCGCAAGTTGCGTGCAAACAATTACAATCATTAAAGCGTTGTTTTCATTTCTCCGTCTATTGCATAACTCTGATTAATTAATTGATATATTATTTTCAATGCGTTGAAATACATAAACGATCTTGAATTATATACCAAGGTTAAACAATATCGTACATGTCGGATGTTCATTGAATGCATATTGAGTAGCATGACTGAGATATGAGTGTGAAATAAATATAACTTGTTCCGCGGTGCAAGTCAAGGCTTAGTGTGTTTGTGAGGTTGTTCAAGTTCACTTCGAGTGTTTTGCGAATCGAATTGAGATTTCATTAAAATGGCGCAAGGTATTATTATTTGTAGATAAATCTTTCTAGTTCTTTTTGTTATATATTGTCATGTCATTGTTTTCGTTAATTAATAATACCTTTCAACCAATTAATTGATGGTTCTATATTTGCATAGTCATGTAATGCGGTAAATAGTTAAAGAGAGATAATTCTATTCAAACATGTTATTTCACTTATCCTAGTGCTAATAATTTGTGTGATTTTAGGTCCGGGATATGCATCTCCCTTGGATGCAATGAAATATGGACCAAGGGAGAAGCTTCTTTATGTTTGTTGTGTCCAACCAAATCCAACGGACACGAAAACCGATTTATTGGCCACTGTTGATGTTGACCCAGAGTCCCCAACTTATTGTCAGGTATTGCGAATTATTTAGTACCGTTAGGATTTTGTTAATTCGTATTAAGTTGTTGGATAACTTACACAAATATTTTTGCAATTTACTTATGGTAATATTTTATCGTGTTTTAGATTATACATCGATTACACACTGGCATGCCGAATGATGAATTACATCATAGCGGCTGGAATGTTTGTTCCAGCTGCCATGAAAGTACAGGTTGTTGCGATAAGGGCTTGGTACGAGATAAGCTTGTGCTACCTTGTTTAAACTCCGATCGAGTGCTTATTGTGGACACCGGCAAGAATCCACGAGCTCCATCACTTCATAAAGCCATTCCTGCTGAGGAAATGCATGCATTGAATTGTGCCACGCCGCATACTACTCATTGTTTGGCAACTGGTGAAATTATGATTTCATGTATGGGCGATAAGAATGGAAACGGCCAATGCGAATTTCTGTTGATCGATGGGAAAACGTACAAAACAAAAGGCACTTGGACGCACGGCGAGAAAGCCAAGTTTGCATATGATTTCTGGTATCAGCCTTATCATGATATTATGGTCTCGTCCGAATGGGGCACGCCAAAAGTATTTAAGAGCGGTTTCAAACCTGGCCATGTGGAAAGCGCTAAAGCGTATGGAACATCCATTAACTTTTACAAGTGGAGTACACATGAACTGATTAAAACCGTTGATTTGGGTGCTGAGGGCACTGCACCACTCGAAATTCGCTTTTTGCATAATCCAAAGGAGGCACAAGGATACGTTGGCTGCGCGGTGAATGCAAAAATCATTCGATTTTATAAAACCGAGAGTGGTGATTGGGAATGCCACAAAGTTATTGATGTGAAACCCAAGAAAGTTTCTGGTTGGATAGCTCCAGAAATCCAGGGAATGATTACGGACATTTTGCTTTCTTTGGATGACAAATATTTGTATTTTAACAACTGGCTGCATGGGGATGTTCGTCAATATGATATCACGGATAGAGCAAATCCAAAACTTGTGTGTCAAGTTTTCTTAGGCGGAAAAGTGTTGAATGATTCTTCAGTTAAAGTACTTGAGGATCAAGAGTTGGCTAGTCCACCAGAGCCAGTTATTGTCAAAGGTAAACGCTTGTATGGCGGACCGCAAATGATGCAATTGTCCTTAGATGGAAAGAGATTATATATTAGCAATAGTTTGTTTTCCCCCTGGGATAAACAATTCTATCCTGAAGCTGTTGCTGCTGGCAGTTACATTGTTAAACTTGATATCGATGTGGAAAAGGGAGGAATGAAATTAGATGAAAACTTTCTTGTTGATTTCGCACATGGACCTGATGGCCCAATTCTGGCTCATGAAATGAGGTATAATTCTAACACCATGTCTCAGGCATTATCATTTATTATTTTGGTTTTAGATATCCGGGTGGTGACTGCACATCTGATATTTGGCTCGCACGTGATTAGTTTAAGTTTTACTATATTTGGAAATACATACATTCGAAAATATATTAATTAGTTCAAATCACTGGCTCTGGATGAAATCATGCGTTAAGTTCTCGCACGCATGTACTCACGCCTGTAGCACGTATAGTTTACAAAACTGTAACTTGAAAACTTATCGTTCGATATAGTTTAAAATTTTTGGGCAGTTGCGCGTAGTTAAGGCAATTAAGATGACCTTCGCCATGCCCTCACAACGGGCATAGTTCCCGAGTAATTTACAAAAAACTATATCTCTGTAACTTACCGTCCAATTTACCTCAAAATTTGTGGGCAGGTGCGCATGCCCAAGGCAATTAAGATGACCTCTAGCCCGCCCCCACAACAGGTGTGGTTCCGAGTAATTACCAAAAAACTATATCTCGGAAACTTACCGTCCGATTTAGCTCAAAATTGGTGGGCAGGTGCGCGTGGCCAAGGCAATTGCGATGACATTTGCGCCGCCCCCACAATGGGCATACTTCCCGAATAATTAGCGAAAAATTACATCTCGGAAACTTACGGTCCGATTTTGCCTTAAATCTTGTAGGCAGGTGCGCGTAGTCAAGCCAATCATGATGACCTTTGGCCCGCCCCCGCAACAGGTGTAGTTCCGAGTAATTAACAAAAAACTATATCTCGGAAACTTACGGTTCGAATTAGCTCAAAATTTGTGGGCAGCTGCGCATGCCCAAGACAATTAAGATAGTCTTTGGCTCGCCCCCGCAACAGGTGTAGTTCTCGAGTAATTATCAAAAAACTATATCTCGGAAACTTACCGTCCGATTTAGCTCAAAATTTGTAGACAGGTGTACATGCCCAAGGTAATTGCGATGACCTTTGCGCCGCCCCCACAACGAGCATAGTTCCCGAATAATTAGCAAAAAACTATATCTCGGAAACTTACGGTCCTATTTTGCTCAAATTTTGTAGGCAGGTGCGCGTGGTCAAGACAATTAAGATGACCATTCACCCGCCCCCGCAACGGGTGTAGTTCCCGAGTAATTAGCAAAAAAAATATATATCTCGGAAACTTACCGTCCGATTTAGCTCAAAATTTGTGGGCAGCTGCGCATGCCCAAGACAATTAAGATAGTCTTTGGCCCGCCCCCGCAACAGGTGTAGTTCTCGAGTAATGATCAAAAAACTATATCTCGGAAACTTACTGTCCGATTTAGCTCAAAATTTGTGGACAGGTTGGCATGCCCAAGGCAATTGCGATAACCTTTGCGCCGCCCCCACAACGAGCATAGTTCCCGAATAATTAGCAAAAAAACATATCTCGGAAACTTACGGTCCTATTTTGCTCAAAATTTGTGGACAGGTGCGCATGCCCAAGACAATTAAGATAACCTTTGGCCCGCCCCCGCAACAGGTGTAGTTCTCTAGAAATTATCAAAAAACTATATTTCGGAAATTTACCATCCGATTTAGCTCAAAATTTGTAGACAGGTGCACATGCCCTAGGTAATTGCGATGACCTTGGCGCCGCCCCCACAACAAGCATAGTTCCCGAATAATTAGCAAAAAACCATATCTCGGAAACTTACGGTCCTATTTTGCTCAAATTTTCTAGGCAGGTGCGCGTGCTCAAAACAATTAAGATAACCGTTGACCCTCCCCCGCAACGAGTGTAGTTCCCGAATAATTATCAAAAAACTATATCTGGGAAACTTACCATCCGATTTAGCTCAAAATTTGTGAGCAGCTGCGCATGCCCAAGACAATTAAGATAACCTGTGCGCCGCCCCCACAACGGGCATAGTTCCCGAATAATTAGCAAAAAACTTTATCTCGGAAACTTACGGTCCTATTTTACTCAAATTTTTATAGGCAGGTGCGCGTGGTCAAGACAATTAAGATGACCCTTAACCCGCCCCCGCAACGGTTGTAGTTCCCGAGTAATTAGCAAAAAACTATATCTCGGAAACTTAGCGTCCGATTTAGCTCAAAATTTGTGGGCAGGTGCGCATGCCCAAGGCAAATAAGATAACCATTGGCCCGCCCCCGCAACGGGTGTAGTTATCGAGTAATTAACAAAAAACTATATCTCGGAAACTTACAGTCCTATGTTGTTCAAAATTTCTGGTCAGGTGCGCGTGGCCAAGCTGATTAAAATGATATCAACCTCGCCCTCGTAGCACACCTGGTTCCCGAGATATTGAAGTTTTAAAATTTCACTTCTGTGAGGAAAAAGTTTTTGACTTATCAGTGCTGATAACATTGAAACTTTTTCAATGACATGCATGAGGCGGGATTTAAAAGTAACTCCGATATTGAAGTTTTACATTCACTTCTGTGAGGTAAAAGTTTTTGACTTATCAGTGCTGATAACATTGAAACTTTTTCAATGACATACATAGGGACTGAGATATAAATTGTATTCTAATTGGATTCTTATTAGATTCTCATTGGATTCTTATTGGATTCTCATTGAATTCTTATTAGACTCTTCTTATTGGATTCTAATTGGATTCTTGTTAGATTCTCATTGGATTCTAATTAGATTCTCATTGGATTCTTATTAGATTCTCATTGGATTCTTATTGGATTCTAATTAGATTCTCATTGAATTCTTATTAGACTCTTCTTATTGGATTCTAATTGGATTCTTGTTAGATTCTCATTGGATTCTTATTAGATTTTCATTGGATTCTTATTGGATTCTCATTTGATTCTTATTAGATTCTCATTGGATTCTTATTAGATTCTCATTGGATTCTTATTGGATTCTAATTAGATTCTCATTGAATTCTTATTAGACTCTTCTTATTGGATTCTAATTGGATTCTTGGTAGATTCTCATTGGATTCTTATTAGATTCTCTTTGGATTCTAATTAGATTCTCATTGGATTCTTATTAGATTCTCACTGGATTCTTATTAGACTCTTCTTATTGGATTCCCATTGGATTCTTATTAGATTCTTATTGGATTCTTATTAGATTCTCATTGGATTCTCTTTTACTCTTCTTATTGGATTCTCATTGGATTCTTATTAGATTCTCATTGGATTCTTATTAGACTCTTCTTATTGGATCCCTATTGGATTCTTATTAGATTCTCATTGGATTCATATTAGATTCATATTAGATTCTCATTGGATTCTTATTGGATTCTCATTGGATTCTTATTAGACTCTTCTTATTGGATTCTTATTAGATTCTCATTGGATTCTCTTTTACTCTTCTTATTCGATTCTTATTAGATTCTCATTGGATTGTTATTAGATTCTCATTGGATTCTTATTAGATTCTCATTGGATTCTTATTAGATTCTCATTGGATTCTTATTAGACTCTTCTTATTGGATTCCCATTGGATTCTTATTAGATTTTCATTGGATTCTTATTAGATTCTCATTGGATTCTTATTAGATTCTTATTGGATTCTTATTAGATTCTCATTGGATTCTCATTGGATTCTTATTAGATTCTCATTGGATTCTTATTAGATTCTCATTGGATTCTTATTAGATTCTCATTGGATTCTTATTAGATTCTCATTGGATTCTTATTAGATTTTCATTGGATTCTTATTAGATTCTCATTGGATTCTTATTAGATTCTTATTGGATTCTTATTAGATTCTCATTGGATTCTCATTGGATTCTTATTAGATTCTCATTGGATTCTTATTAGACTCTTCTTATTGGATTCCCATTGGATTCTTATTAGATTCTCATTGGATTCTCATTAGATTCTCATTGGATTCTTATAAGACTCTTCTCATTGGATTCTTATTAGATTCTCTTTGGATTCTAATTAGATTCTTATTAGATTCTAATTGGATTCTTAGTATATTCTAATTAGATTCTAATTGGATTCTTATTAAATGCTCATTGGATTCTTATTAGATTCTCATTGGATTCTTATTAGATTCTCATTGGATTCTTATTAGATTCTAATTGGATTCTTATTAGATTCTAATTAGATTCAGTTTTAAAATTTTCACTTTTGTGACGAAAAAGTTTTCGATTTATCACTACTGATAACATTGCAACTTTTTCAATGACACACATAGAGCGGAAGATATAAAATTTTGAAATATTGTTATAGGCAACCACTATTACATGTACTAGTGGCGCCATCTCTGAGTGACGAGAATATAAAGAGGATAAAGTTACCTGTAACGCAGTTCGCCTGTCACCAACAGGTGTCGCTACTAGTAATTTAAATTTAATAGCCTTTATTTGCATCTAAAACACAATTACAACAATGTTTCACCAGATATGGAAGAGAATCGCTTACGGCCATCACCATACAAAAGGGTTGCCTTAAATATTTACAAATACCTAAGAAAACATATAATTAGTAATTAGTCTTAAACTATAATAGCTAGAGTATAACTCAGTGGCAAGTATGTACCGAAGCACACTTGCCAACATAACTTACCATGTTCGTTCCAGCTCTGTCCAGCAGAAATGGAGCTATGATGAAGTGACTGAAAAAACACATAATTAATGATAATGCTTAAACTATAATAGCTAGACTAGAACTAAGTGGCAAGTATGTACCGAAGCACAACTGCCAACACACTCACCAAGTTTGTTCCAGCCATTTCCATCAGAAGAGGAGCTACAATGAAGTGACTGAAAAAAAACACATAATTAATGATAATGCTTAAACTATAATAGCTAGACTAGAACTAAGTGGCAAGTATGTACCGAAGCACAACTGCCAACACACTCACCAAGTTTGTTCCAGCCATGTTCATCAGAAGAGGAGCTATGATGAAATGACTGAAAACACACATGATTACTTAATTATGCTTAAACTATGGTAGCTAGAGTATAACTGAGTGGTAAGTAGGTACCGAAGCACACTTGCCAACATAACTTACCATGTTTGTTCCAGCTCTGTCCAGCAGAAATGGAGGTATGATGAAGTGACTAAAAAAACACATGATTAATGATAATGCTTGAACTAGAATAGCTAGACTAGAACTAAGTGGCAAGTATGTACCGAAGCACAACTGCCAACACACTCACCAAGTTTGTTCCAGCCATTTCCATCAGAAGAGGAGCTACAATGAAGTGACTGAAAAAAAACACATAATTAATGATAATGCTTAAACTATAATAGCTAGACTAGAACTAAGTGGCAAGTATGTACCGAAGCACAACTGCCAACACACTCACCAAGTTTGTTCCAGCCATGTTCATCAGAAGAGGAGCTATGATGAAATGACTGAAAACACACATGATTACTTAATTATGCTTAAACTATGGTAGCTAGAGTATAACTGAGTGGTAAGTAGGTACCGAAGCACACTTGCCAACATAACTTACCATGTTTGTTCCAGCTCTGTCCAGCAGAAATGGAGGTATGATGAAGTGACTGAAAAAACACATGATTAATGATCATGCTTGAACTAGAATAGCTAGACTAGAACTAAGTGGCAAGTATGTACCGAAGCACAACTGCCAACACACTCACCAAGCTTGTTCCAGCCATTTCCATCAGAAGAGGAGCTACAATGAAGTGACTGAAAAAAACACATAATTAATGATAATGCTTAAACTATAATAGCTAGACTAGAACTAAGTGGCAAGTATGTACCGAAGCACAACTGCCAACACACTCACCAAGTTTGTTCCAGCCATTTCCATCAGAAGAGGAGCTACAATGAAGTGACTGAAAAAAACACATAATTAATGATAATGCTTAAACTATAATAGCTAGACTAGAACTAAGTGGCAAGTATGTACCGAAGCACAACTGCCAACACACTCACCAAGTTTGTTCCAGCCATGTTCATCAGAAGAGGAGCTATGATGAAATGACTGAAAACACACATGATTACTTAATTATGCTTAAACTATGGTAGCTAGAGTATAACTGAGTGGTAAGTATGTACCGAAGCACACTTGCCAACATAACTTACCATGTTTGTTCCAGCTCTGTCGAGCAGAAATGGAGGTATGATGAAGTGACTGAAAAAACACATGATTAATGATAATGCTTGAACTATAATAGCTAGACTAGAACTAAGTGGCAAGTATGTACCGAAGCACAACTGCCAACACACTCACCAAGTTTGTTCCAGCCATGTCCATCAGAAGAGGAGCTATGATGAAATGACAGAAAAAACACATGATTACTTAATTATGCTTAAACTATTATAGCTAGAGTATAACTAAGTAGCAAGTATGTACAAAAACACACCTACCAACATAGTTACCATGTTCATTCCAGTTCCAGCTATGTCCATCAGATATGGAGCTACTATGAAGTGACTGAAGAAACATGTGATTAATGATAATGCCTAAACTATAATAGCTAGACTAGAACTAAGTGGCAAGTATGTACTGAAGCACACTCACCAAATTTGTTCCAGCCATGTCCATCAGAAGAAGAGCTATGACGAAATGACTGAAAAAACACATGATTAATTAATTATGCTTAAACTATAATAGCCAGAGTATAACTAAGTGGCAACTATGTGCCAAAGCACAACTGGCAGCATACTCACAAACTTCATGCCAGTCATGTCCAGCAGAAGTCGAGGTATGATGAGGCAACTGAGAAAATACATGATTACTGTTGAACTATAACAATTAGACTATAACTTAGTGGCAAGTATGTATAGAACCAGAACTACCAATATACTCACCAATTTTGCTCTAGGCATGTCCTGCAGAAGTGGAGCTATGATGAGATGACTGAAAAACTCATGAAGCTTGATGTAACCATGTTCTTCATAAGTGGAGCCATGATGAAATGACTAAAAAAAACACATGAGTGATGATAATCCTTAAAATGTAATAGCTAGACAATTACCAAGTGGCAAATATGTACTGCCAATGCACTGCCAATGTACTCAACAAGTTTGTTTTTAGTAGTGCAATTCTCATGGAATAACTGCAAAAATAAATTGAATTTAGTAATCATTCTTGAATTATAAACCTGAGTTGCATATATGAATGGATGCATAAATGCCAACATTCTCATCCAATTTATTCATTGTGCTCTGAAGGACAACTAGTTGGATATACTGAAACATTTAGTAATTACCTATCCAACTAGAGCATTGATTACCTGGGTGTGAACTTCTAAACTAGTGTTGTCTGTCCAGTTACACTTTTAAACCTTTAAAAGTTTCCCATCAGGGAATCTAATACATACACTCACTGATATATGATGATTGTAAATCATTGTTGAATAGCAAACATATCATCATGTTAAACTACTGTAGATATTTATCCTAGCACTTTGGTGGTGATCTCTGGTAGTTCACACAATATTTGCTCTTGAAATTAAAACTAAATCAAAGATGTTTTGCAATGATTACTAAATTACATTTTATCTACCTGGCATATGGTTAGCCAGGCTTTTTTTTAATTAGCAAGAATGTCTCTACCTGCTAGCATAAGACTGTCAAATTGAATGCAGACATAGAATCCTATATGGCTTTGAATTGAGCATGATATATATTCAATCATCATCATCAGTGGTGCTAAAGCTGAATTTTGGGCTTTTGCCTACTCAAACTGTCACCCAGGTCAACCCAGTGTTGGTTGAGGTTTCTTGACACTTCAGCAATCACCCTACTTGATTTTTATGTTTGAAAGCCATGTACTAACCATTACACCATGCACTCGCCCAAGATAAATGTAATAGCAATTTTATAATTTGGCAACTTGGTTTGATTGCTATATAACATTTATAGAAATATTATTACAATTATGTTAAATTAAGTCATACATACCTATAAGATAGGAGAATTCATCTCATTGTTGCATGTCATATACTGAAAACCAAATTTCAGCAGGTAGCCAAGCATATATAAAAATTCCTATAGGCATGAAGATAATAACAAGATTCCTACTCTTTCCTCTGATGTCTAATAATTCAATATTTGGCATGCATTGTGGCTAGGAACTGTACTGAATCTCAAAGTACATTGACAATAACATCAAGAAAATGATTGAGATAATAATTCTTAATTCTGGAATTAGATTTCCTGTCTCTGTGTCATCAGCTCACACAATTTGAGGTAAATATGTTAATCTTCTACCTTGGGTTGAAAGTTAAGAATCATCCCATTGTCCAATTGTTATGTTTGTGGAGACTGTGGAAGATAAATTGCATATAATGGATGTCAAACGTGAACTGCAACCGGTATTAAACTAACCACATTTTCATTCTCTCTGTTATTTCGAATATAAATTCAATACAATAGAACAAATTATCAATGCGAGGCAATGCAGCGTTATTCACTTGTTAAACATAACTGCATGCAAAACTATTATAACTCAGTAATAAACATATGAACACATATTCTGGTTTTAAGCTACCAATAACTGCAAAATCTGCACCAACGCACACCAACCAACACTATAGTATACTAGATAGAGCACTTCTGTAAAATGGCTTTTCCAGTACTAGCCAGATAACATAACCTAGAATACGCGTAGCCAGCCTTTAACTAATAAGTATTACATTCCTCCTAAATTGCAATAAACATTGCAGTTTGTTGATTTAATTATAACGTTTGGATTTTTAAACAGTGTAAGATCACTATGACTGGTTTCACAGAAGGTGCCCTAGTAAAGAAATTAAATGAATTAAACAACTCCTCACAAAGTATACAAACCTTAAGCCTTTGGATTATTCACCATAGAAAACACCATGCAATGGTAGTAAAAGTATGGCTAAGAGAGCTGATGAAAGGTATTAAACATTAATGTTGCTTTGTCTTTTTATCATGTGCTTGTTATATATAGTAATGGCATTATATTTAATTTTAGTTTCAAGCTCTAGGAAATTAGTATTTATGTATCTTGCCAATGATGTCATTCAAAATAGTAGAAAAAAGGGTCCAGAATATGGTAAAGAATTTGGTGTACATCTCAAAAAAGCATTTGAACATATGTCTGCAACTGGGTGTGAGGAGAAAACGAAAACTAGCCTACAACGATTATTGAACATTTGGAAAGAGAGGCAAATGTATGATGAAAATCAAATAACAGAATTTCAAGATGCGTTAGGTAACATTTAAGTGCTCTGAAAAGATAAATTACATAATGCCAATGTATACACACAGGTGTGACATCAGAGGAACCACCAGCTAAAAAAAATAAATCAACACATAACAATAATAACTCAAAGGAGAAAAAGAAGTCTGAAACTGAGACCCAGATTGAAGTTGACGGCAAACTAGAAACGCATGTACATTTAAGTCCTAGAACTGATTCTGGGGATCCTCCAGAACCAGAGGAACTTATTAAAGCAATTCAAGAATTGGAGAATAATACTGCCTCAACTGATGAAGTAGTGAGACAAAGAATAGCACAATTGCCAAATGAAGTGTCAGAAGTATCACATCTATCTAAAATTGAAGGTGATGTTCCCCAAACTACCTTACGTTATGCACATTCTTAATTAAATGCTTTAACTTGTAGACAGAGATAGTGCATACAGGCTTTCCAAAAAAGTTGAAGATGCACTTATTTTAATAAACGACTATAATGGCCGGCTGGGCGTTGAGGTTGAAAATAGAAAGAAAGTGTCCTTAATGTTAAGAGATTTTTTAATTTCACAAAAGGAGCTACTTGCTCAAGCAGAAGCAGGTTTAGAGGTTGGTGCTTTAAATAATTCCAATTCCAGACATGTATTAATGTATGAATTGCAGGAATACCAGGAAAAATTAACAAAAGTCTACACTGTACGTCAAGAACTCAAAAGTCATATTCAAAATCTGCCTGATTTAACATCACTGCCTGATGTAACTGGTGGCTTGGCACCACTTCCTTCAGCAGGTGATCTTTTTAATGTAAACAACGTTCACTAAAGTCTGATTAAATCTAAATTTATGCTTAACAAATAGTTTATTGCAATTGAAGCGTATAACTCAGTACTATCTAAAAACAATAAGATAAAATATGAAATGCATTTGTACAAACGCGTACATTGAGTCGGTTAGATTACGAATACTATGAGTTTGCAAAATGATATACTGGAACGTAATGGTAGATTGACTTATAATTATTATTATTTAGTGAGTAGATAACACACAAAAATCATGTTCCAATTTCAATCAAGTATTTTTGAAATAAATTTATTATGTATTCGTTGCTACATATTGCTTGTTTTTAGGTTCATTCAACGCAACCACATAGAAGCAAAGTAATTTTGGACATGAAAACTATTGTCAATCTCAAATAGCATTTGGATTTACCATTGATCAACAGCAGCAGACTTTCATGAAACAGATTGCAATTATTTAAAGCTTGGATGGTTGCCTACTATAATTAAATTAACTTTCATACGTGATATAACCTACAACAGGAAAAGCAAGGCAAGATAGTTTGTTTAGAAGCCACATGGTTAGAGTGTAATAAACAGTGAGTTGTCTAGTGGAATAAAATGAATAAAACAAAGAATAAGGTGAGTGTAAAGAAGCGCAAGAATGATGATTCTTCCAGCGAAGAGGAATACGAGATACTGGTCCCTAAAGGAAAATTCAAGAAATATGATGAGGCTATGCAAGAAGAAGAGAAAAGGTTGGAGGAAATTTTGTTTGGTGCCAATACAGCCCTTGTGACAAAACTTGCAAAATCTACAGAGGAGCAAAAAATCAGCCTTGATTCAGGAGTTAGTGAAACAGAAGTTGAAGATAGAAAACCAGCTTGGATTGATACAGACGATTCTATTCATGTTGGTGCTGCATTAAACAAACAACATAGGAAATTACCCAATGGTGGTGTTAATAGTTACTCTAATCAATATGCTAATTTATTGAAAGAAAAGTTTACCTCAATTGTTGGCCAACCAAAATGGGCATCTTTAGATAACAAACATGTGAATTATGATTCTGATGAGGAAATTTTGAGAACAGTTGATGTTATTAAGAAAGGTGTGCAACCAAAACTTAAATCCAGCACAATAGAATTAAAGAAGGTAAATAACTTAAACTGTGTGACATACAGTGAAGGACCTATTATAAATAGCATTGAATTTCACCCAACATCAAGTGTAAGCCTAGTTGGTGGTCAATCAGGCATTGCATCCATTTATGCAGTAGATGGCAAACAAAATAACAAATTACATAGCATAAAATTTGAGAAATTTCCAATAATGTGTGCTCAATTTATAAATGGTGGCAATGAAGCTATCTTGGGTTCAAGATGTGCACATATGTACTTGTATGATCTTGTTGCTGCAAAAGCGAGAAAAATTCCTCTACCTGAAGGAATGACACATATGAAGAAATTTATTGCATCCCCTGATGGAAAATATGTTATGGTTGCTGGACGATGGGGTGAAGTCCACGTATTGTCGGCGCAAACAAGAGAGAAATTGTTTATACTCAAGCAAGATGGTGAAGTAACATCCATGACGTTTGACACAGAAGGCAAAACATTCATGTGCCACAGTGATTCTGGAGAAGTCACTGTGTGGGACATGGAAAGTCGTCGAATGCGACACAAGTTTGAGGACGAGGGTTGTTTGCAAGGAACCTCTATATCAATATCATCATCAAATCAATTTGTTGCTTGTGGATCTGCACAAGGAGTTGTTAACATATATGATGTTAATACTGCATTCAAAGAGAAAACTCCTCAACCAAGAAAGACTATAATGAATTTGACTACACCAATTACAGATGTAAAATTCAATTCAACCTCCGAGTGTCTTCTTTTATATTCCACAGATATCGAGAATGCTGTTCGCTTATACCATATACAGTCGCAAACCGTGTTTAGCAATTTCCCGAATTTCCAGACCAAGTTGGGTTGCATAAATGCAGCAAATTTTTCACCTGGAAGTGGCTTTCTTGCACTGGCTAACACAAAATCTACAGTGTCTTTGTTTAGATTAAAACATTATAAGTCTTATTAAATCACGTAATGGAATTTAAAAAGCGATTTATCAAAATGCCCCTCAAATTTAATATTAAGTATCTCGTTATGAAATATTGATTATTTTGTTAGAAAGTAACAAGAGCTAAAGTTGTTAAAACCTTAACAATATAAATTAGAACAAATAATAGTGACACATGGTTCAGAATTTATTTAGTAGAAATTACATTAATCCACTTACAATAATATAAAATTTAAATGAGTTCTCAATGAACAATTTGTTGCCTGCTTGAGCATTGCGAATCAGGCAGTAATTAAGTAGTTTCATTCGCTCGCATTTAAATAAATTAGTAGTATATCATTGATTTCAGATTGATATAATATACATATATATAAGCTGGTTTGCTCGATTCCATTATCAAATATATTATCTTTGCAGGAACGCCGCGCGTTTCTACACACGTTTGAAATTCGTATGAATGAAGATCGTCGATTGCATTAATGGCAATAACGCAATAAAGTATTTTTCTCGTGTGATCACAGCATCTAATCACAAAATGGACGGACCATTGAGCTAACAAATTAAAATTTTCGCGTAATATAATATGTAGTTATATAAAATTTCCATCGGCTATTTCCTCCTTCTGACGCACGCACGAATTTGCTATAAATTGCCGGCCAAATAAATTCAGTAGTTATTCGCCGAACAGAAAATTGCGCATCGCGTACTCTTCAATATAAAAACAATCTTAATCGTTATTGTAACATTTGATAGAATCTTTAAAAATTGTTCTAAACAGATCTCCGATTCACTTCCAACAATTGCGGACACTTTTCCACAATATTCAAGAGAATTCCGTCTATGTAGCTACGCAGCTGAGCGTTAACATCCTGCTGTTCCTTGAGCGCTTGCTGCATCTGTAACAAAACATCACGAATCAAGCAAAACAATTGTGAGCTCTTGTTTAATAAGAGTGTCAGTCATTCTGCATGCATGCATGCAAGTTTGCGTGTAGGTCTCTTGGAATAAATGATGGATCTGTGGTGCAAAAAATAGTGCTTGCAAACGTGCGTACCTTAGCTAAAGAATCAACGTCGTCGTGAAAATCGCACTAGAATCAAAGAAAATACAAATAAGCCACCAACTTCTCGTGCGCAGCATTCAACAAAACGAGAAGAATATTTGTTTCACATGGTTTAACACTAAATGTGATTTAATACGTGATTGATTGCTCCCCAAAAATAGCACAGCTTAACTGCTTACCTCATCGTGTGTCATCTCATCCAGTTCCGCTGCCAGGCTGATGTCCGCTGTGAGCTTCCTGCCCTGCTCCACACCCGCATGCAGGATGCTCGCCTGTAACTCCTCATTGCTCTCTTGTAACTGCTGATTGAGTTCCCGTAGAGATGCCATCTCCTCGTGCAACTCCTCAAGGCGCAGTGCTTCCGGTGAAGTTGTTGGCAATGCCGGTGTACGCACCTCGGCCCGTAACCGCTCCACCTCACGCGAAAGCTCCTCAATAAGCTGATTTTGCGCCTCGCTGCTTTCATTCAGTCTTCTCTCCTGTTCTTTAAATTTCAACTTATCCTCGTTCAGCATCCCGATTTCATGTCGCAAATCAAGCAGCTGATCGGACAAATCTTTGCGCTCATTTTCGAGCTTCTCGATGCGGACGCGCTGCCGAACCGCTTCCTCCTTGTAGTTGTTCGCTTCCGTTTCAGCGGCATGTAAACGAATACTTGAGTTTTCCAACTGCAGTGCCTTCTCACGGTCTAATCGTGCAATTAGCTCTTTGCATCTGCGTTGCTCATCCTAAAATAACCAATTATTAACCATCACAAACCGCAATTTATTTTAATAACTTACTCGTATTCGCTCATCCGCACGCATCTCTGCATCGCGCAATTGCTCCTCGAGCATATTAACGCGCGCCTGGAATGCTGCATTGTCCGCCTTTGCGCGCGTATATCGCTCATCATTATTCGTTGCGGAATCCTGCAGGACGCCCATCTGTTGTTGAAGCAATTGGACCTGTAAACACAAAATGAATAATTCAACCTTGTTCCCCATATTGCCATTGTGATTCATTATCAATTCGCGCCAGCAAGGACCACTTCCTGTTCTTATCGCACTTGTTGAGTGCGCGCACAAATCACATACTTTATTATGAACTTCGTACAAGTTTCTCTTGGCTCGAACGTTGGCTGTTGGCGTCTTGAGTAAACCTTGTGGTATCGCGTTCTGTGAGGGACCAACGAATTCAAATTGACCCTCCCACATGTCATAGTCCAAATCAGGTGTCTTGCCACTGTCTTCATCGCCCGTGGCATTATTACACTCGTATTCTTCTTCGTCAAGTTCCGAATCGCGGTTGTCATCTTCACCGTCACTCATCCTTCAAGCGAGCGCAACTTTAGCGGGCAGCAAACATAACGACTTGTGCCAATTGACTGAATAAACAGATAACTTCAAATCGGCGATAACCTTACGCGTTGCCGGCCTCTAATTTCATGATGACTACACTGATGTTATTCACGAAAAAAATAATCGTACACATGGGTCGCGTATGCCTTGCGTGCGTTTTTCGTCAGTTTCTATTTGCGTTTTGCTAGGTAAGGCGCACTTGAATTAGATTTTTCGCAATCGCATAGCACCGCAGCAAACGAGTGTAAACAGTGAATGCGTATTTTTGGCTTTTTACTCATAACTTGAAGCGAATGAATTAGAAGGCAAACGCCCAAATCGCGAATTTAGTAATATCACATGTTTCCAACTAATGAAATCACCAAACTTCTGCCCGTATGATTGGGAAACACTTTGTTTAATTAGCAACCAGATTAACAATAATAGTAGCAAATGTTTTTATTGTGCATGTCGCGAACCGCGCCTTACACGTTCAATTGAATTCAACGATACGACTGTGAGGCTCGCCGCCCGGTCCAATCACTCTCCCTACAATAAATGCGTGTGTAATGCATGTGACGTCAATTTTGTTTGTACTTATTACATGCAATCTGTATGTAGCTTGCGCACATGTGGTGTGCGCGCCTCTACTGTTTAATCGACGCCAAGTGCAAGTTATTATCTCGTCCAACAGTCGAGAGTGCGAGCAACAAATATTCAAACGATCGAATGTGTTTGTCCGGTAGCAGCAGGCAACTCGAGTTTATGCGAAGAATACAAATGCTGAGCGCATCCGGAACGGAAAACGATTAGAAAAGTGCGTTATTTCGTCGTTTGAACAGATAAATTATAAAGTCAACGAATTAATTATCAACGCATATTATTATTTTTATCACGCTCTAATCAATTAATTTTTGTGTTTATTTATAATCGTCATGATAAAGCAACTTTCGATTAAAGTAACGTCCAAATGTAAAGTGAAAATAAAAAGCAATTAATCTTATTGAATATTCGTCGACAAAGACATTATCATTGTGTTGAGTTTACACTTTCATTTATCATTCTGTAATGCGTTTATTTATGTGTGAATATTCGCGCACAAGCTAAAGACTTTTACGTAATTGTTATGATGGTGAGACGTGAGAGTTTCCATTGAATGGCAATTTCGCGATGCTTAACAACAACACACATATATCTTAATTACACACTTTCAATAAAGGTATATTACCTTGTGATTCAAATCGAGAACATCTTCCTCCAAAGATGCATCTGAATACATGTCATCCGCCGTATCACAGTGACTGCTTCGTCCTGACGAATTGAAGCTGGAGCTGCGATAAAGTTGGCTGTAAACACGATGAACAGATGCGATTTTTATGTAAATGATTAACTGTTATATGCCATAAAATTAATAATAACACATGCACATGCAGTGCTATTAAACGAGAAGGTAAATCATAACTGATCAAAAGGTACGCATGCTAAAGCAAAATGTAGTGTTAAAAACGTGATGACAAATAGTTAGAAGTTTTAAAAGAATTTACCTTGCTAACGCATTCGAGCTGATTGTTTGTTGACGTTTTCCAGCGCTGAAACACAAACATGAATTAGTGATTGAATTCAAATAATTTTAACGAGTGTTTTTTACAGTGTACAAAACAAAGTTTCATAGTAAATTTGGCAGTAGTTAATTGACTTAGATGCTGGATGAAAATTGTATGAAAAATATGCAAACACATCACGTCGTACGCTCGTTCGTTTCACTGATGCACGATTGCGATGAGGTAATGAATACAATACGATAAAAGTCCCTGAAACACATCCATCTATCCATCCACAAGCTCCCTTCCTTCACGTGAACCGTGCAAATGCAATCGACAATTGCATGTAGTAGGTATGTACGCATGCCAATGTTGCAACGTTAATGGAAAGGTAACAAAAAGCGTTATTTACTGCGCGTATGATTTGTTGGAAAAATAGTATAAACGGTGGAATCAAGCAAAACAGCCAATTTTAGTGAAAATACAAGTTGACGCATCGCAAACTTTTCACTTTCGTAACGGCTATTATTAAACCAAGTTAAGTTAAGTTTACTTACGCGTTGGGTGATTTGTGCATTTTTTGCTTCAATCCTGCCAATTTAAGTTGATTGCTGAATATTTTAAGCGAGCAATTAATTTATTATTAGCATACATAAAATGCTCAGGAGAGTTGATGGAAAAACACACAAAACACACGTTAAATAAAACGACGTTGCAACAGGCAAGCACATTTCTTGACGAGAGTAAGACACTGAGCTGAACAATTTTCGTTTAGTTTGCAAAAGTCTAAAGTGATAAAAATGCATCGCATCGTCACCAATCCCAAACCATTTGGGCGTTTAATCAATATTCAGCAGGAATTCAAGTGAAATGAATGAAATTTATTAATATTAAAGCAAGTTTTCTTAGAAAACATTTAGTTATTTAATTTGTTTATGTACTCTTTGCACGCACCCATTATCCTGCTTTAATTATTTGCGATTGTAATCTATACATGTATTTTGTCAAGTTCCGCGAAACGCACACGTTTTATGATTTCGTCATAAGTTCATAGGTAATTGAAATAGTTACAGAACTTGGAAAGCATATTAATGTTCAGTGAAGCAAATTTCTATTGAATTCCTGTATCATGTTTAGTTTTTAATTCATAATATTTCCATTTGACCTCAGTTATCCGTAAACGAAACAAATAAGACATGTTTTTCATTGTTTAGCATCATTAAAGAGAAATTTAAATTGCACAGGCAGTACAAATAATATAGTTCAACTCTCAAATTATAGTTTAGTTGAAAACTAATGATTACAATGATTTAGTATCATTCATTTCAAAACTTTGTAAACTTTGAGGTATGCAACCAGTTATACTACGTCAACTCGCGCACCAGCCTCGGCTCAATACGTTTAATGATTAAGTGGTTTTAAAGTATAAATAAAACTTACTGTCTGAAAGATCCCCATCGCCGATTTGGAAGATTCTCGGAATGATTGCTTTGTGTTCGTCGAAGACTCGTTCGCAGCCACGTATGTCGATTAATTGCCGGATTATGTGATGGACTATGAATGCCATCGCTACAACAAAAAATATAACAATGATATTAATACGTAATCCTTAAACAAACACAATTGCCAAATGTCAACCTCGGTTGCCTAATTTAACGTATAACAATATGAATGAATCATTAAAATTACCTGATTCACAATACGTTCAATAAGCAGCAAAACATATTTGCACTATTGTAGATAACATGTTAATGAAATAATAATTACCAAACAGCCAATTGCAATATGCCAGTACAGTACACCTAATTAAATTTTATAGCTTGTTTACCCGCTTACTGACTCCTGATTAATTTAATAACAATTAACTAAAAGGCAAATACAAATAAATATTTGCTTTCCATTTAGCGAGAATGCACGTAAAAGTTGTATTAATTTAATTACGAATTTGTTATGATACTGCGCAAACAAACATACAGTCGAATGAATATTAAATAGCAGGAAGTTCTTCTATATTCGCCTGTGTGAATCTGAATATTTACCTTGAATTGTAGCTCATTTAAAATACAAACAAGTTTGTTGTTGAATTATTTGCGCTGGACTGATATTAATCAAACAAATAAGGTTTTGCATTTCCCCGTGGAGTTGGCGAATCCAATAAGGTTACGCTTTAATCCGCACATTGAGCGCTTGTTAAGATTCTGTTAAATTTAAACCCGGAAGACACACACACAACACACAGCAAGCCGCAAGGCTAAAAAGAGTTGATCTCGCCGCTTTAAGATAAATCGAACGGGATTGAATTCAAATCCATTGGTTATCGTCACACAACACCATGAAACTAAACACAGCAAAGAAACAACTTTGTCTATTTGTTCAACGGCTCACAGCCGCCATATCGTTGGAGGCAGCGAGCAGTATATTCTCTAATCCGCGGAAAAATAATCTCCAGATGCCGATCGCGTGGCGCAAAGAGAAAGTGTCTGTCTCTTATGTATGGACTTCTTGTGGAAACGCAACTCAACGCAATGCAATGCAATGCAATGCGCGCACCGACACGAAGCAATAAGCAAACGCGCACCAAATAAGCGCGTTGCTTGCTCGCCAGGCTCATTTAGAGAGACAGACACGAGGAGATTACTTCACAAATCGTTGCTGTGTGCGTGTTTACTTCTTCCTTTTTTTATATGTGCGCTTAGTACAAATGTTGTAAGTATAGTTCTTCAAGTTTGTCTTTATAAAGTCTTGGCGTGCGCGCATGCCTACCGGTGAACCAACTTAGTCGCTGACATTTATGCTATGTGTTTTTCAACATTGCTTATGACTCACCAAAGCAACCAGCAATAAATTACATAATCAACTCTACAATAGCAAATACGTACACACAATTATATTACCAACTCTAATAAGCCACATGAACGTAATGTTTCAATACTGCAAGCAGCATAATGGAGAATATTTTTTCTCAGGCAAATATGAATAATGCAATAAACAAGCATAAAAAACTGCTGTAGATTCGTTGAACGTTCTACAAGGTGCGTAAATTTTCATTTTTCGACTGTTGATAATTACATAAGTTGAAATTAATTCATACACCTAAAACACGCGTTACTCGCGTTATTTAATCAGAAAAAAACAAAACGCAAACGATAGATTAACAATGCATTACCGTTTCTTGTAATCTATCGTTAATTGTTCTATGCAAATGCAATTTAAATCAATTGTTTATGTTGTTCAAAGTGCTCTACTTAGTTTCATTCGATTCAAGGTATTTTATTGATGACTTCATTCAATGTTCTTGGAACGTATGACATGAAAAGAGGTCATCAAAAAAGAAGTCTTTATGTAAATATCAATTATTCAAGCGATTAATTGAATTTTGTATGGTAAAAAGAACTTACGTAGTTATTCGATCGGCGGCAATGCCAGAATCGGCATCGTTGTCCGGGCCTTCACCGAAACACTCGTAATTGTCGGCGTCCGACAGCGACGAGCACTGACTCTTGGCGGCATCGTTCGGGCGCGGACTCTCCGGCGGGCTGAGAATAAAGCCAGACACATCCGAGACTGCGCTGCCGCCCCCCAATGCTCCAGATTCGCCCAGATTCGGTGTGGTTATAGGCGACATCATGCTTTCTACAAACACAGAAACACACAATTCCATTTACACATTTGAATATTTTATCAACCTACACACTACGCTACACTAGTAAATTATCGAAACTTTGACACTCTTTTTACGGTAATAACAGAATGAGTCAATCGTGAATCAGTAATGATAAAACAATGAAGATTTCACCATGCCATTAGCGAATTTCTATAGTGCGAAATCAAAACGCACGCGCACTTTGCCATTAAACTAATCGCAAGAAGCGCGCATTCATGATACTAATAATCTATGTTTTTTCTCCTTATTTATCGACCCGCACTTTCTTCCTTTCATTCGATCCGCAGTGCACTCTCTTCAGCTCGTTAGCGCGCACGCAATCTATCCATAGAAAGTTAATTATTGTTTCATACAGGTACATTGTTCATCGTCGCAATCATGCCGATACGAGCATCATTTACCTTCTTGAACATATGCAAATTCGCTGATGGAACCCACGGAAAATTCCGGCAAAGAACAAAACCAAATGACAACGACAACTAGATGTGATAAAAATGTGGGTGACACACACCAATAAGCCATGTACAAAGTACAACGAATTTGAGCATTTAAATGCATGTGCATTAACTCACAGATGAGTGTTTGTTTGGCTTGAATGAATTACAGAACACATTAACCTACTTCCTCCTCTTCAGCAATAAGCCGAATTTAATTTAATTTAACACACAAAGCCGATACGCGAAATTTAACTCAATTCGAGTTTCACGTACTTGAGAGGTTATAGTTAAATAGGTGAAAATCATAAGTTTTTCTGATTCTTTTCTCTGTTGAATAATGAATATTCTCGAAAAAGTTTTATCGTCATTGTTTAGTACATCTCTTTATCTACTTTGTGTATTTTTTTCATCCAAAAATGATTAAAAATGACCGAACCACAGGTGATGTTTGAAAGCGCGTTTTTTTAAACCCGTTTTGCGTGTGGTCATGATAATTCAAAAACGGTTCATCATAATTCAAAATTTCAAAAAGGTTTTGTTATTATAATAGTTTATTGCATCGTTGAACCAAGAATTTAACAAAACGCGCCTTCAAGCAGAAATGGTGAAGGTTTAAACACAAAATTTCAGATTTATACCCTTTTATCTTCGATTGTATTCTTTTGAATGAATATTTTCCAAACAAATTCAAAATCCTTAATTCAACTACTAACCCGGCTCATTATAAATAATTGGTGAAAATTTGGTGTTGATTGGAGTCATAGTTTTTGAGTAATCTTGATCGCCAAAAAAGTTTAGCTCTAGTTTATGCTCATAATGCACTATAAATTGTAATAACTTTTATTACATTAATAATTCTGAAATTTGTTGAAGTCATTCTATTTTCTCGACGATTCCAACTGCATATAATTGTTTAACTCAATTGCAAATTCGAGTTTCACGTGTTTAATCAACATTTTCCACTTTATTCGCGCCGCAACTAGCCGTATGTACCCAATTAGCTCAATAATTCCAGCAAACTCGATGCCAATTAAATATGCAACATGGACTTTTACCACTTCTAGGTCATAGGTAATGTTCATATCATTTCACTTTTATAATTTCCATTTCGTCATTGAATAGTGGACACACATTCATTCAGTATGCAACTTCAACAGTATTGACTAAACTATTGATAAAGGTTGCAGTTAATAGCATGCCTTCACCTGAAGGTAGAAATAACCCTCTAGAGAAGCCTTGAACTCCTTCAAGTCTAGCGTTTCAAGGCATGCAGCATACAAACAAACCTCCCCACATACGTCAATTCAATTTTCTGCACAAGTATGCAACAACACGTTCGTTTGTTTGAAAACCAGTTGGCTTTTGCTTGCAATTACTTGCGCTCAATTGCATAAGATCCAACGTCAAGGCCTCCACTTTGCGCACGCAAAATGAGCGCAGAGTGCAACGCACTGTTGCGCCAAAAAAGTATTTAATAACAATTCAATCGACTGTAATCAAAACATACATTCAATTGCAAAATAAACACAAAGGACAATAAACCTAACCTCTTCAACGACAAATGAATTGAATTCCCGATACACATCACTGATTGATAATAATCGGCAAAGATTAAATAATTCACTACAAATCTATTGATTTCGCATGCTTGCAACGCGTGCCGTAAATAAATATTTGCATCATGCATATTCAAGTGCAATGTCAAGAAAGCCACCTGGCCGTTTCGCATCCAAGTTTAAATCCACGTTCTATTTTCATTTCGCGCACATTTAGACGGCGGACACGTTCGAAATAGTTTCAAAGCGAAATGGGCACAAAGTACGCAAGCTAAATGTGTTTGTCAATAAGACTACGCAGTTTGCTTCTGTTTGCTATTTTAATTAGAAGCACGTTACGTTACGTGCTGAATTTTCTCGCATACCTCACATAAAATGAAAATTGTCACGTTTATTAACGCGACATTTTGAATTACCAAATAATTTGAGGCACGCCAAACGAATTTACGTGCTTTAAGAACAGCATGCTTTGCGCTTCTCAGACGTGTCATACATTTGAGCCGTGTTTTTCCACATCTAATTGCATCGCATTCGCCATCAACTCATCGTATCGCAGCAATGCGTTTCCTCATCTTCATCATCCTCTTAGGCCATTGGGTTTTCCAGCTTGGAAAAGCAGTGTATGAAATCGTATAAATCACGCACTTTGTGACAGCACAATAAAACAATTCCGAAACATCTTACTTATTTCTAGAAAGTTGTCTAATATAACGTGAAAATCTCTTCTTTCATCTCCAGATATAAATAATTCAATGTGGAATGTTGCAGGTCGCATTATTTATTTTTAGCAATAACTGGATTTGTTATTTCATGCACGTTTATAATGTAGTTCAAGGATATTTGCAATTAACATATTTAACATACTTACAGCAGCAATATAAATATGTAAAATACCTACATTCGATGACAATGAAGTTATCATAGAATTATTTAAAAACAAAATAGTGACATGCGACTATTTGAGAAAACTCTGACTATAATTATTGCGTTGCTTTCGTTAATAATGAGGAAAACATCAGCTGTAGTTGTCAGCTGTTTCCAGATGATTTTTACATTTACAGAAGATCAAAGTGCAAAAGGGATGAAAGTTGATAAGTTGCACATGGCGGATGCGCATCCCCAATTGATGTTAAAGAATGAAGAACTAAAGGTGCACCGTGTATACGCAATGTGCAAAAGATAAATCTGTTAAAGTATCCGGTATCAAATAGGAAATAAGTTAGTATAAAAATCCCACCCAGAAAATCCTTATTTCTTCTGAAAATAAAGAATGCACTGCGCTGTGTATATAGACTACACGTAAAACACGGAAATTATTGTCAATTGTTGCATTACTTTTGCCAATGCTGTACAAAATTGTAAATAGCAATAAAATCTACCTGGAATAACTTGGCACAGTCCCGTATCAGAAATATCTCGGTCGGAGTTGTTTTATGGTTAGAATTTGCAATTGCAGTAAATAATTTAGTTTTAGTGTTAAATTCAGTGTATCCTAGACAAGGATTTAGATCAAGGATTATACCCAAGTAAGTGTTATCTATTTTCTATTATTATTACACCATGGATTATCATACAACTATGTAAGTAAAAAAAAGTGTAAGGTAATTAACTCGACTTGATGATTTTGCAACGGATCAACTCGATTGTAAACGATTTTAACACACTCGGCGCTAATTATTTCATCTCATTACTGATACTTTGCTTTGCGAGCGTACAGTGCATAATTCAATTGGCGTTTATTATTATATTAGCAACATTTCCATCTGGCATGATCCATGCGTTGGAATCGTAATTGCGATTAACTGAACAAGATACAACAAACGTTAACCAAACAGTTATGGTTCAACATGATATAACAACATGTGTACTCAATCGAATTGCAGATTAACTTGCATAATTCTATATTCTACACCCCCAAGTATTAAATGTCAAATATTGACAAACATAACCTCTCAACTAAACAGCAACATCAGCAAGCAAACACGAATGATGAGACATACGTAAAAAACGCATTTACACTACTCAGTGAAGAGACAAGACACAAAAATAGCTTGTTTCACAAAAATAGCAAGAAGCATTTTATTAGAGACAGATTACTGCTCTCAAGTAGTAGGTATATTCAAAGCTAATTTCCTCATAACATGTCTTAACACGTAATAAGCATAATTTACCCACTAAATTCCCGGAAATACAAAGCCAGAAATCAAGATATGATGGTTAATTAGGAATAATTATAAATTATTTATATTCAATTGACTTTCAACATTATAAATTCCTAGCTTAAGTTGGATGGAATATCATTTCACGTAGCAAGTATTGACGTTCAATGCACTTTACTTGCATACTCATAATTTGTTCTAGTCAAACGAGAATTACTCACGATACAAATAGAATAAAAATGTTCTTTTTCGTTTAACACCGAACGAGCCCAAGTCTATTTGAAAATAGCTTTCACGTTTTATCGTCGTTTACATGCGAAATACAAAGCGTGTTCCCATTTTTAAATGTAACCAAGTACTTACCAAACTGCATAAATAAAGTGTAGATACAAACCCAGTAAAAGAAGTGAGCAATACATGAATAATCTTTGTTAAAAAGCGAAATTCTAAAGGCAAACACTTTAGTCGTTGTTGTTAAATGCAGTTTACTATAAGTAAGTCATTTGTTTTTGTTTTCTATTATCATCTCATTAATAATTTGAATTATATGACCACCAAATATCAACTTTCACTCTGTGCTTTTACAATAAACAGTATTACTTTTGTTTTGTTTCTTTTACGCAAAACAACAGCTAAAATATTCATTCATATTCGTAATACAGTGAAACCTCGCATAACGTGTGTGCCGCTTAACGATCAACATAAATCGTAAAGGATTGACTCACTTAACGAACGTTCGAAGCGAAGAGACAAAAATGTCCTTACAAATTTAATCAGACCTTATTGCAAAGAAATAATTTACCACAATGTACCTTTTTCAGCATGGAACGCATTAATGTATTTTACATGAATTTATATGGTAAAAATTGTTTCGCTTAACGAACGTTTCCTTTAACCAAATTACATTCGTTATGCGAGGTTCCACTGTACGTGGTCGCATCATAAATAAATTGTAAGTACAAAGAAGAACATTACATTACTCATTATTCAAATGAATTAAAACGTCAAATATAAATAAATAAATACATAAATAAATGACAAGAATTATTCTCATTATACACCAAATGAGTGAGCACTGCACTGCGCCGCAAAGAGCAAATAAGTTATAAATTACACACGCTCCTGTAGATTTGCATTATTTTCATAATGATATCGAAATGCATGCACATTATGCATGTGAAATAACAATGCTCTCTTATCACGTCGCATAAAAATTTCGCGCGATCCGTGTGGGCGTACGTTTCAATGCACCATTAAGCACACGTTTGTTTGGTATTTCGATTGCGTTTTTAATTTATTCTCGAACAAATTGGAAATGAATTGCGTTTCGTTGCCAACCTGCCAGAGGAATTTGTCTTGCAATCCATATTTTCAATTCAAATGTCAAAATAAACTCATGCGAACAATTTCTTAATCGCATTATTGCAACACACTCTTTATTGAGGCTGAGAACTGAAGCGATTTCAGAGTGAGAGTGATTATCGCTCCAAAAAAGTTGAATGCGAATAAATAATGAAAAATGCAATAATTGAACAATTCCGTCAGTCAAGGTTTATTTAAACGCGCATTGTTATAGCCGCTGAATAATTCAGTTGTGAGTCATGTACTCTTTCTTTACAGATAATGCCAGAAATGCATCTTGTATGCCGTTGAGCCTAACCTTACAATAATGCAAGGTGTGCCGCGTTTGCTCATGGGTGCGTTTAACCCAATGTAAATCAAGATAAGCAAGAATGTAAGAATGGAAAAGTACTTTGCATCAATTCTACCTGTAAAAGTTCAACTTGCATAAGGTCATTTCTTAGGAAATATGCAATAATGAAAGTTTATTATTCACTTTTGCGAATTGTATTTATCGCAATTTACGGAATTTGAAATCTCGTTAATGTTTAGTGCTTAGTTAAAGCCATAGGCAAAAAGCGGGTAATGGGAATCACCCACAAATCTACTAAAATATGCTCTCAGAAAATTAAACAATGCTTTCACCTCTTCTTCACCAATGTCTCAGTGCAATGGGAGTCAAAATTGTTTTTCTTTTTCAAATTTGATTTGTGGCGAAAGTTGATTGCCTAAATAATTAAAAGTAATCTCAATTCATAGATAAATAAGTAAAGTTTTGTTATAAATAGTTTCCAGAAAGATGTTATTTAGAAATAAGCTATTATTTAAAATTTTGGTCAGGTGACTCCCATTACCCGTTTCTCTTAACCGCGAATTACTTTTACGTTAAACCTACGAATGCGTCATCAACACAAGCAAGATATTTTGTTACTTTTTCACGTATTTCGTAACGTACAGAGTAATGCATAATGGCCCTATACAGTTACAGGATTTCCGTTACAGCGCCCTCTCAAACAGTTGATGATGAAACACAGTCGCACGTCATTTACATGGCCAACAAAGGTGTCTGTCTCTACCTGTGAATTTATTTCGGCTCAAACAGCAAACAAGCAAGCAAAACATAGATGAATGCATCGCGTCTCGCGAGTGTCTAACGGAGCTTGAAATTTTTAACCGTTTCCAAGCAAGTCGTAAAGTTGCTTGCTCCTGACGGCTGCACTTGTTTTTGTTCTCTTTCGAAAGCGGCGAATGCGTTTTTCGCGCGCGTTTAAACATTTAAAAGCGTTTGTTACAAGAATTTCGGACTTGGCACTCCATACGCATTGTACCTACGCTTGCCATAGCTAACTGTACTTTCTAACCAATTGCACGTGAGAAACGAGCGCCATTTAAATGAGTTAATGTTTATCTGCTCGACGCATCTCTCTCCCAATGCAATGCTAGATACGATACTTTGTGCTCCATTAGTTATCACTCGAGGTCATTAGCATGTTCATTTAGCCTTCGTGCGCGTACACGAAGAGAAGGAATTACATTCCGTGATTTAACGCAAATGGGTATAAAATTGCATTCCTCTTGCAAACTTTCACAAAACTGCAGTCTTTCTTGCTAATACATGCTAACTGCAATCCGACACTAAAGCGAAGCACAGTCGTAAAATATTCAAAAGGTGACTCGCAAGACTTCATCTCAACTCACGGAAATACCTATGAAATGACTCTGCAGCGAACAAACAGCAATAGTGCTGCTGTGCAGGAGAAAAGAGAAGAAATATCAATGTAGGTAACGAAGCATAGAGCTGCGATCATGCTGCTGAATAAACAGAGGCGAAGAAGCAGAACAACGACGAAGATTGTGAAGATTTCACTTGGTCGTTAATGGCAGAAAACAGGTTTTCAGCGCCGCGAAACGCAATAATTCCGAGAGATCTGGCTTATTAACGTTGCCCTGTTGACGTACCGCTTAAATGCGTTATGGACAAACATTTTACAAACGCTGTTGTTTGGCGCGGCGACAAAGAGAGTCAATAATGACGGTGGCAGAGAATAAACAATACGCATGCACAACACAAACCTTGAATGCAACCGAAAAATTCGTTGGAACTACACTCCGTATGCGTATGTGTGTGTGATTTCAAGTTCGTGTCGAAGCTGTATGTTCTGGAACGAGTTTTCTAGACGCGCACTGAACTAAACAGAATACGGCAAAGCCAGTAGCAGAGCAGCACACACGTCGATGCACACCGATTGTTCATGGAAGTTGAGTTAATTGGCGTTGCCGTTGGTCATCGGTGGATTTGATTTGTTATTGAACACTAGCGCGCAAACATGATTTGCACGACAGGTGAAATTATTGCGGCGCACGAAAAACTGTCCGGTAAGCTTAATGTGTTTATCTTCTATGTGCATGCATGCACTTAACGATTCGTTTAGCTTGGCGAGCAAGTGTTACCAGCGACGCACCTGCCGCGTACACGCTGTGGGAACAAACTGAGGTACTCGGGAATTTTTCCCCGACAAACAGCGCTACGCGACTAAGGTGCGCGCAAAGTGGGGGCGTATTCGCCATACAGTGGTCGACGCCACGCGCTGGAGGATCGAATTGTTGCTCTGGTTACTCCAGCGACGTTAGCGCCGCGCAGTGGTCCTTACCTTTAAAACTGAATGTCAAAAAGTGTAACATCTGAACGGTTTTTTTTATCTAGTCAGCATAGTTTCTTTGTCTTACACTAAGAGCAATGCATTGACTACATGAGCATAAGTATACTACGAGTATAAAAATCCACCAAAATTGCTCACAAATTTACCCTAAAATCGATCTGTAGGTCGCAAGTAGGCTTAGAGGGATGTAATTTCTTTATGAACACATTAAGTTCTTTTTTCTCTTTAATATGCTGTAAGTTTCAATACAAGATTTTTTTGATAACACCTACATATTGCCAATTTTAAGTCAAAAAATTGTATTTCTAAATTAATGGTAATATCAACAAATGTTATCAATATTTAAGGAAATAATTTATATCAGTACAATATACATTAACTGCCTAATTCAGTTTCGAAAAAAAATCCCGAAAATATTTAATAGCCTTTGTGATAATTAATTTCAAAGTTGGATAAAATTTTAGCTCATTAAATAGTTCAACTATAGCCTTCAATTCTGGCTAAACTATCAGCGATAGAAAAGTAATTTCTTCACATTCTTATTCAGAATTTAATAAACAATCGATTAATCAATAGAAAATGTCCAAATTTTAAATCTCAAAACGATAATTGGCACTCCACAAACAGAAATAGAACCACTATGCGCCACGACCAACAAGATCACATCCGAAATGAATGAAATCACAGTCACCTGTTATCAGCAATAGGATTGACAAACAATTATTAGGTTTTAATTGTATGTACTCGTTTAATTGCCAAATCAAATTTATTAATTGCAAAGCTAGAAAGGGAACTTTCCATGAACAAAGCATCATCAACATAAGCAGGCAGTAAAAATGAAAATATGCCATGCCACGGTTATTTATATTCATGAAATTGGTTTTGCCATAATTGGACTCTCTACTCACCATTCGACAATCGGAATTGTCCATTATTGGCGCATTGGTTATCTGCCATTAAATACAAATAAGTAAACAAATTGTGCCACAAGCAAGCAAGCCAGCAAGCAAACCAACAAAAGTTGATGTTTTTCGTTTTTGTGTGTGTTGTTGTTCATTTATTTCACTAAAGCCAAGCAATGAATTTCACATTTTATACTCGATACACTTTCTATTTTCTGCTTTGCTGCATGTTCGACTCTTTATTTTACGTTTGTTTCACAACTAATTATAAAAATATCCATCTATCGAATATCAACTACCTGTATACATGAAAATAAAAGTGCGATGTGAATGCACACACGCAAATAATATTTTGCAAAGCACACATTTCGAAATCAAAAAGAAATCAACGGGTAATTAAATAATAAATTATTGCGGCAACCAAACCCTATCATTTGATAATTACTATTTATAAGAATTACACTAATAACTTCCTCTCAGTTTTGGCATCAGCAGGAATTAAGCGTAGTCATTAGAAAAAGGCTTGAAAAGTTAGAAACGTGACAGGAAATTACTTAATAGTTTGTGACTATGTCTTCCTTTTAATTAGCGTCCGACAAACGACAAGCACAGGTTGTAAAGAAACCTGACAAGAATTAAGAGAATTTCATACGCCCTCAAAGCAATGTTCACTTGCAAGACAAATGATAATCTCATGCACTAAACTCTAAGTACACGTTGAAATACGAGCGCATGCTAATAGCGTTGCTTTCCCATGAATGCACTGGATGCATTTCTTGTTCGTAAGGCAAAAAGATTCAGTTACAACTTGGAGAAGACGGATGAAAGCATCCAACCATTACACTCGTCACGTACGTACGTGTTTGACTTGATTTTTCTTCAAGAAAAGAAGTTTGCCTCTTCTCTCTTTGTCTTAACGTCTTTGCGCCACGTTTACCACGCTCACCTCTATCATTTACCTCTCACCGTACTGGACACAATGCATAATATAATCATCTCTTAGTCTTATAATTAATATGCTTATCTCTTTTGCAGAAGAGACGAGAACGTCGACAACCCTTGATAGCTGTGAGTACAGGTTATTTTCTTATTCTCATAACTTTGTTCTATTTCTTTCTATACGCTGGAATTTTTTCATTTCCGCTCATTTCCTCGTATTGAATTAAAAGCAGTATAATTATTTTAATGCGACTTCTTCCACTTAACTTTTATCATCAGTTCCATATTAAAAAGAATCGCAATTATTCTTGTTATAACAAGTTTCACTTATGAAGTAATAATATGCGTGATTATTTAATTATAACAAGGTAACATAAATTTCACCTGTGCGTTAATTTTAAAGACAATGCAATGCAATGATTTAAAGTTGAATTGCTTTTATTGCTCGTGAAGCGTACGGTTGGCAACCCACAATACAGCAGGAATTGTGGAAAAAAGTAGAATTTGCTATTTATTTTTGCGTTTTGCATTAGGCATTTTTAAGACTACTTTCTATGCTAATTATACACGTACCTTGAGCAAATGTGGTCATCATCTTCTCCTGAAGCTGCTTCTGTCGCAGAATCGTGCGAATTCCCGATGCGAATTCCTTGAAAGACAAAGTGCCTTTGCCATTGCAATCCAATTGTGTGAAGATAATTCCAAGATCCTAAAAATACACACATGAAATATTCTTCTACGCGTAAACAATTCTATATTTAAAATAGTTATGATTTTTTTCTCTTTTGAACTTTAAAGACAATGCAATGAAATGAAATGGTTTCATTTAATTTAAGAAATTAAAACCAGACAAAGAAAGAAAAAGTGATATACAAATGGTAATTTGCTAATTGTAAAAGATTTCTCGGTTTCATCGAGCTTGCAATGCACTCAGAAGAGTAATGTATTTGATTTAATTGGTTTCACATTATTATTATGCGGAAAGTAAAAGAAATTAGCAACAATTAGGAGCATTTCAATACGTCTCTCACATTAAAGCAAATGCTACTTGTTGTAATTTAACAGAGTGTTGAATATCATAAAGGAACAATGACCTGGAAGACCTGGATAGAAAATCAATATGAATTGAAGATTCATGCAGCACGTTCATATTTATGAATTATTTATAACTGTACAAAAGCAAATGGAATTTTTGAATGTTACATGCTTGGTAAATTCAGTCACAGTCACAGATTAGTAACATTTATTTTGTTTGTTTGGATTATTCGAGAAGCAGAAATATTCGAGAAATACATTGTGGTATTATTGTCTTATTAGCATGTAATTACATATGGAACATTCCACGAGGAGAAAAGCTCAAACAATAATCATTAATTGTAATGTGCGGATATTTCTTCCTGCAGGGAATATGTTTATGCATGCTGGTTATTTATTTCCGGGAATCTATTACACTGCACGTACACTTTTCATTGTAAAAAACGTGAGTAACCATAAACGCGCATCAAATCACATTCGGATTGTTGTTTATGCATTATTTCTCAATGTAATTGGCGTTGAATTATACAAGCGGTGCATGCACATATGCAAACTTTCATCTGCGCGCACAAGATTCAGCTCATAAATCTTGGATATGCATAATGTTTATTTATGTGCATTGCGTTGTTGATTTTATTTGGCCAGAAATAAATCACCGTTCGCCATTTGCCAGCAGTGAGCTTTTTGCGCGAGCAACAAAAAGTTGAACAATGAGAATCAAATTGCAGGAGGTTTATAAAGGGAATTGAAGCGCATTACAGGTAACTGTTTTATGCGCATAAGAAAAATATGCGCGTAAGTAGCAAATTACAAGTTGCCGTGTTCAATGACCAACTTTGTACCTACGATTATAATATTCAAGACAACATGCAGATTTGCTGCTAATCGTGGTGAATTAAGAAGGAGGAGAAGGAGCAGAAAAAGAATACGTTTTACGGTTTGAAGTAAGTCAATCATAAAAGTAGATTAGTAACATGTCGATGCGTCGAGCGCGCTTCCTCATTGAATAGTGCGAATTGTGAACATTAGTCCATTGACATATTTGCGTTTTGTTTCATGGTACAATTCAACTTTCGAATTTATTGTATGTGTGCTCGGTCATTAAGTATTACGCAATTATTTAACTTTTATTTCATTTAGTCAATTTAAATACGAAAAAAAAATTCTTTGTTGAAGTGAAACTTTATCTCACTATTTCACTCTTACAATAGACTGAGTGGATTAAAGCAAGTCATGTGATAACAACAGCCCTTTAAGTTTGTTCATATTACCAGAAATACTGATAAAATTAATTAATGAGATATTTGAATGAGGTAGACACTGAAAAATTAATAAGTCACAAAATTAATTAATCATCAACTTTACGGAATATTTTTGATAATTCTTGCAAATATTCAAGTTTTACCTATTTTTTGAGAAGATCATAAATTTTTCTGCTATTTTAATGAATTAACCATTTAACAAGACTCTACGAACAATATTTATTTACTTAATTAATTATTCTAATTAATTTTGTTGTAGTTTAATTTCACAATTAAGAAAAATGAATCAATTTTTTATGCAAATGTTAAAAAACTAATGCAATACCTATGTACATACGTTGTTTTTCTTGTAATGCGTGCCATCACGCTTCGGTGCATTGGAAAATGCAATATGATAACTGAAGATATCTGATATATCATTTTTATTCGACGCACATCAATGATTCGTATTAGTGTTTGTAATTCATCGTAGTATTTTTAATTGGAGCATGGGAAAGTACAACATTTTCATTTCACTCTAATTGCCCACGTGAATCAATTAATCAACGATTCAGAGTGTGCATTTCCTCATATTGCAACAACAAAACCAAAAATGTCATTTAACAATGTTTTTTTTGTCATTGAGAAATTATGGTCGGTAATTATTTTTGACGCGCACCAATAAAACTAAGTACATTTGTTCAGCAAATGACTGGTTTTATGCTTTTTGAATAAATCGAATGATTTTCGACCCAGACTTATACCTAGGTACATCGCAAACAAATTCCTTCGTTGTTATTGCCATTAACTTCACCATACCTACTTCGCTTTGCGCTTTAAACAAAAACGGTAATTTATATAACAAGCCCGAAGAGACATGATAATAATTGGGGACAGAAATACATAACATACCGACGAATTCACCGAGCGGAAAGAGTCATACGCACATCAATAGTAATAACATGACAAAAGGACAAAAACAAAATGTACGCAGCATTTTGATTGGCTTCGGGCGACGGAAGTGTCCATTGGATTTTAATGCGATGCGCGATGTACGCGCAAAGTAAATAATTAAATTTTACATGGAAATGCGATTGCGACAATACATTGGCATTTTGAAGGTTGTACAGGATGTTTTAAACCTTGAAACAATTCCCAATTAATGTGACTAAACCGAATTTTTGACTCACTTTGTTTATGCAACATTGGATGACGTTTAATGTGAGAGAAATTGGGTTTAATTGCATCACAAATATGTATTAATCAAGGACGAAATGGAATGCAATTTGCAAAGAAGTGGTTGAAAAACATTGACATGAATTCTTTGCATCTAAATTTACCAAATAACCTAACTCTTGCAATAATTAGACATTCATTGCACATACGAGTGTGAAATTCAATCGACGATTTCCATTCGCCGTTGGGGCCGTTAATTATGTGTATGACGCAAACAAAAATTGGTCACTTTTCTAACGATTCTAAGTAATACAGCAGTAGGCTAGTAAAATTTACTAGGTAACTATCGATCCACATCGTTGGAATCATGAGGAAATCTACATATGCATTAGCAACTAATCCTTTGTTATTATTGCGATTGCCAAGGATCGTGGAAATCAATATTATGATGTGAGTTTCGAACAATGAGTAAACTTGAAATAGCCTTCTTATCATAAACGAAAACAAAATGTTTTATGCATCGAACCTGCGCATTTCCATCTTTCGCATAGACTTTTGCCAACTCCAATAAATATTCAATTTGCACGCGGCCCGTATTGTTCGGATCGCAGATTTTAAACACTTCCATCAACTGCTTCATCGACACGTGCGCCACTCGATGATGCGCTTTTTTCACGGGCATCATCGCACTAGTATCACATTCTTGATAGCACACGATTAGGCGCGAGTGTGTTTGAGCAATTGAGGCGCGATTCGCACTACGCATCCAACACGCACGCTCGCGAAGAAGTAACTTAGACGCGATCGGCAATAAAATGTAGCGCGAGCGCGCGGCTGTGGCCTAATCGTCCACTGCCTGCCACTTCTATTTGGTTTTTTTGCCGCCGCTGCCGTCCGTCGACGTCGTTATTCGCTTGCGCTTCTTTAACGCGTTTTGCCCGGCAGGTACGCACGCTATAAATAGCTTTTATATTTATAACAATTAAGGTAAATATACAGGCGCGTTAATGTACGTAACGTACGTACCTACGAACGTGCGTTTTTATCAGCGCATTACACAATTTCGTTGATGGCAAAAGGAAATCGAAAGTTTCGGTTATTAATACTCTTTTAAAGGTTAAGTAACACACACCTCATCATAAAAATATAAAATGATGTTTAGAAAAATATAATTAAAACCCATATTGGGTACATACCCTTTAATCCTTGTTTAGCCAATCCTTGAAGGTAGGAAGAAGAGAAAGACTACGAAAACAATGCGAAAAATTGGGAAATTCGATTTGCCATTACAACTTTTACGGATATCGAAGCTCAACGAGGTACCCACGAGCTCCCATCCCCTTTCCGGTCCAAGTAAAGACACTACTTAGTGGATACGTCCTTTAAATGTCTCTAAAATCTCTTTGTTTAATCTATAGACTCTTAACATAACTCGTACTAGCAATATTCAATTAATCTTCAGTCTCAGTACCATCATTTGTCTCGTTAATATCTTTTTAAAGACCTAAATTGAAGCCAATTTATTGAAAGAATATTTTAATGTTGCTTTGAAGCCATACGAGGAAAAATTTCTATGCAAAAATGCCCCTTATGGTCTAAAAAGACGGTTTATTTAAAAACTTCAATAACCATAATTATTTTTATGTTAATGATAGAAAGATGACACATAAATAATTAAAAAGTTACGTATATAAAAAACACCTCTTTATTATTAACTATCACAAGGTTGAACAATTATAATGAATCATGAATGCAATTTGATTCGTTTTTTATGCAGATGTGCAATTGTTACACAGGTTTTTAATAGATTTGTTCGTCTGAATCACATGATGAAAGTAATTTGCACAATTTTTATGACCTTGATAACAAGAGCGCAGCCATGATAAGTGCAAAATATGAAATATTATATCATTGCTGAGTTTAACAAATATTTGTTCGACAATGAATGCGGTTGAATGCAATACTAAACGAGTGTTTGAATTGAAATTAATTCACTCCATGTATGTATAATCATTTGGTGTGTCCTCTTTTCTACAGTGCGTCGCCTCTGAACTTGTTGACTATGGAGAGCAAACACGACGAACCCAACTAATATTCTAATGCAATTCAAAATTGAATTGAATTAAAGCGAGTAGAGCGCGCTGGATCGGCAATGACCACTTCCAGTTTACACTCGCTTCAACATTCTTTCAGTTGCGCGATCGAGCGAGCATTAAATTACAACTTCAACTCGTATAAAGTGCTAGCAACAAGTTGTGTGCATGCGATAAACGAGTTGGAAAATTTTAATTCACGCAAGTAGCAAGCAACACACGTGAAATAGATGTGTTTGTAAATATTAAGCACATAGACACATAGATAATACATTTGAGTAAATATCGAGCGTGGATTTGTGACTTGGTGCTGTTTGTGGAATTTTGTACAAGTCATTTAGTTAGTTCAATTTGTTGTACGTTTGTTATAATGTCAAAATTATTGGGAAATGTCCGAACGCTTGCCGGTGCTTACTTCAACAAACATCCGATCATTGCGAATGGTGTCATTTATGGATCATTGTTCCTGGCTGCAGAGTGCTCACAGCAAGTACTAAACAAAAAGATTCTTGTAAGTTGTAGTTAAATGACGGAGATTGATAGTTTATAACAAAGTCCTGCTTGTTATTTAAGAGTGACAAATCGCTTCCTTTGGACCAAACAACACTATTAAGATATGCATTTTACGGTACGGCGATTCAAGGACCAATGCTCACAGTATGGTAATAGAATTTAAATTAAATTCAATGAATGAAACTGTAGGCAACTGAATACACATGAATTTTCAGGTATCGATGGCTTGATAAGAATTTCACGGGTACAGCGATGAAAACTGTTGGAAAGAAATTATTGTTGGATCAATTTTTCAGCGTTCCTATTATTTTATTCGTATTTTACGTTTGTAAGCTTTAATTGCGGAGATATAAACGATAATTTGCTAATTAATGATGTTGTTTTAGCAATGAGTGTGATGGAGGGAAAGGAAGATGTACTGCAGGAATTCAAAAGCAAATTTCCACAAACCTTTAAGAACAGTTGCATGTTTTGGCTGCCAGTGCAAACATTTAATTTTATTATGATTCCTCCTGCGTTTCGTGTGATTTACATTGGCGTTGCTAGTTTCGCATGGGCGAATATATTATGCTATATTAAACGACAAGAATATTAACAAACTACTTGCGATAATTGCAAACACATAGAAGAAATAGAGTAATGTAATAACTGAAATAAGCAAGAAAGACTTTGAAAAGTTTAAGGAAATCTATTTATACCTTAAAGTAAGCAATTACATTTCCAATTAAACAATTGGACTTATTAAATAAAACTGTACAGTTGTTATGTATAATTATATTCTAATAATTATTTAAAAAATTTGCATTGTTTGCCACGATTTGCCTGCATTGCAGGCAATTAATAATTGACGGCTGAATTTTTAAAAAACCTACGCGCAATTAATGTGATAACAATGGGTATTATCTGGAACATTCTAATATCGTGCCGTACTCGAGCAATGTTAATTATTATGAAACTTTTAATTGTCAGAATTAGCAAATGCCAATGATATTTGGTATATAAGGTGATTGATTTTAAGGGAAAGTATCAGTTTTTCCAGTTAGTTTTGGAAAAGTTATATCAAACAACAACCAACATGAAAGCCTTTATTGTCGTTTTCTTCCTTCTTGGCGCAGTAAGTTGAATTAAGTAGTTATTAATTAATATAAAACACTAATTAATTTAATTTAAAAATTTAGGCTTTCGCTGCAGAAGTTGATGAGAAAATTGTCAAGTATTCTGAATGCTTGGCTAAAAATTACGACGTGATGCTATCCAACGTTACTTTTAATCAACTTGTTAAGGATTGCGTTAATATGCGTCCTGAATATAGCGCGTTGCAGGCTGATGTTGACAATCTCGATAAATTCGTTGCAGAAACTGTCGATGAAATGAAACAGTACGCTGAATGCCAAGACTGCGATTGCCGTCTATCAATTGTAGGTTGCATTAGCGTCCGTGCTCACTATGCCTGTGCTGAGACTCGTCGTTTGGGCGCTGTTATGCAGGGTATGGGCGAGGATAAGGAAGTCGCCAAATGCATGAAGTTGCCTGTTGCTCTCATTGAAAAGAGCGTCAATGCAGCTTTGAATGTTGCAGAATGCTACAATTAATTTCAAAAAAGTCAATGATTGTCCTTCATAATGAAATAAAGTTTACTGCAATTTAATAAGTTTGTTTATATTTCAAAAAGGGGACAAAAAGTAATAAATTGAAAATATACAATTAATTAAAGAAACTTATCTTAGCCATCCATCGCTTAGCAGATGATTACAGTTTTTAATTCATATAAATCGGATCATAACGTTAAAAGTTATCGCAATATTAAATTCTGTCCTCGAATATATCAGGACAAAATCGTCCTGGGAATAGCTCAAAAGGAATAAGTGTTTTTTCCAAATTCGCTTCTGAGTCTTAGAACATTTCGTGTTCTAGCCTATTTCAGCAGGATAATACTGCTGTTTTTAATGATATCTCGAAAACTAGAAGGCATATTAAAATAATTCATTGACTAACGGAAATATCGTTAAATTTTTGACCACATACCGATGAATTATGAAATTCAATTGAATAGGTTACAAGTTATAACCTCCCAAAGTTAGCCTTATTCTCCATGCAGCTGAATAATGCCGGAAATAAGAAGTATACATTTTGAATCATATTTCGGAAACTATAAAAGATATTAAAGTAATTCTTTTACTAACAGAAACATTATTAAATTTTTGATCACTTGTGATAAACTCATTAAATTTGATGAAATAGGTCATGCGTAATGTTATGCCAAAGTGAACATAAATTTTCAAGGGTTTCTCATGTCAGATTATAACCAACTACTGAAATCAAATTTTAATTAATTTTTGAAGATATTACTTTTTATTAAATGTGTATAATGTACATTCATAATTGCTCTAGGCTCGTGCATAAAACTAGTAGTGAAATTTTCCATTTGTATTTACACATCAAAATCCTTATTCTTCTTGCTTATTCATCACCATTATGATCTATTCGTTTTCATATTCTTCGTCAGTGCGCATCACCCGTACGTAAATGATGCACGATTCGTCATGAATTTCGTTAATTATTAAGTACATACTTATAATGTTAATGTACAGATCATTTTGTTCCCGCGTTATATTGCTATTGGAGAGAAACATTTCGTAAACATACAGAGTTTGTGATGTTTTTTTGTTTGTTTGTTTATTTCGCGAAGAGCAACGAAGAAATTTCGTTATTCTTTTGTTTTGTTTGTTGCAATCACAAATAATAGACAACAGATGCGGACACACAACATTATCTTAATTATATTACCATATAGTATACTTATATATTATATAAACGTGATTGAAATTATATCACAGCGCATTATTTTATAATAATTTTTCATCTTCGACGCATTTCGAGTTGAAATAATTTTGCGAACAAATGAGGTACATTCGTGTAAGTTTTAGAGTAATAATACACGTATCAAAATTTACAGCAAACAGTGAAAGGAAACAAGTATGAGTAAGTGCATTATTAGTTTAATGTGTATAGACAACAGCTTGCACACGTGCGTGTGTGTGTTCGTGAGTGTTGTGTTCGTTTACAGTTTGTATACGCATGTGTAAGAATGTGTTAGTTACATAATTGCAATATGTGTGAGTGTGTTTTCATTTAGGTACTTTCAATATTTAATTAATTTCGATTAGTTTAATATTTATATGATTTAATTATCAGTTATATTATTTAAGTAAATAATTTTTTTATATCACCTATATAATATTTGCTTTTTTTTCAGTTAATGAGAATTTTTGTCCTCTCTTTGTTTAAAATTTATTCGTTTTAATTATTAACATTTAGACGTACGAATATAATCATCATAATCATGGTAATTAGAATAATAATGTTAATAATAATAAGGAAACGGCTAATATTTTTTCTTCTTCATCGTGAACGGTAGAAAATCAGTCTCATATACAAAGCTTTTGTTATTTGTTATATATCAATTTTTTAATTTTTTTTAAATATTCTCTCTTTTTTTCATTTATTTATGTATAAGTATAATTTTTTCTTTCATATTAATTTAATGTTTATTTGTCTTAATCCCAAGAATAACAAATTTTGTATAAGTAACTAAAATTTACTATGACTTCTTAATCGATTCGAAATTTGTATTGATTAATTAAATAACACGAGATGAATTATTACTTCTTACATACTGTATAATTGATTTGAATCTATTTATTATGCAATTTCCCTATGAATTCAACTAATTGTTAATCTATTTCTTTCATCTTTGGCTATAAATTAACATTTCGTGTGTTACTTTGTTACTTTGTTTACTCGTACTTTATTACTTTTAATTTAATACTCATTTTTAGTACCGCGTTATATGAAAAACTTTAGAATAATTTCTTTATTTACGGATTTCAACCTTTAATAAAATAATGAATCTATACAAATTTTATAAGCAAATCTAGCTTTACGTTTTGGGTAGCGTTGTGCGTTTAAAAAATTTAAATACCTACCTAATTTTGAAAAACATTACTTAAAACAATCAAAAATTGTCTATAACTTCTTTCTTATAAGAACACATTGCTGGCGTTTTGTCTACGCCTGTGCCATTTTATCATTTCGAATAAAATGCAGCTATTTTGTTAGTTAAAATGTTAAAACTTCGTTGGGCTTTTAAAACGTTTTCATAATAATTTATTAATTTAGCCATTATTAGAATTTATTTATTAATTAGTGCATTTAGGCCATCGTTTGATTGTATTATGAATAATTAAGTGTCTCCGGTAACAGATTTTCATATTCGTACTTTGATGTAAATATTGTATTCATATTAAAAATAATCATTTCATCTCGATGTATGTGCATCAAATGTTATCATCATCATCATCATTAATTCATTAATTAATTAATTGTAGGCATCGCTCTGTTAGATTTTACTCATTAATGCATTATAAACTTTGCAGTACGCTTAATCACTAGGTATAATTATTTAAAGAGATAGAGAGCAGCTTATAATACAAGTGCCATTTTGGTTTGTTATTCTTTTCGCTGAAGAATTCAAATTAGTTTGTGAGCATCGTCAAGAGTTAAAAGAGTTTTCAAAATTCCAATTACGACATAAATTAAAGTCAAACATGCAAATCTTATTCTTAGTCAATGTAGAGTTCAAAAGTTTGCCTCTTTGTGTTGCTTCTCGTTATTTGCTTTTTGTTGTAATTGCATACAACGTATTTGTATTGCTGATTCGTGATTGATTAGTACGTACGTGTTTGACTATATAATAATACAATTGTTCTGTACTTGCACGCCGCCATTAATTATACGCGTATGTACAAGTGCCCTGCGTTAATTACGTCGCGTAATTATCGTATCGATGTGTAGTACTTCGTCGATTCGGTTTGTTTGCCCGCAATTTGCATTTGCATTTAAATTCGCATTTGCATATTTTGCTATGTAAAAATTCGTGCAAATTGTTGTCGATTTGATTGCGCTCAATCTCAATCGGAATGGCCACCGCTGCCAGTGATAAACACTCTGCGCCACGATGTTTCGTCCTCGGTGCGCGCGAATTTATCGTCGCGCTTAAACCGCCCCCGCCGATTTCTTCCGGCCATGAGGAGCGGCGTCGTAATTGCGCTATTGCTGCTCATCTGCAGCTTGCCATTACTCTGACTCTTGCGTATCGCTAATTTCGAAGATGCGTTGTTACTACAGTGATTCATCGGCGCCAAGAGTGGTGAGCTCGCACGTGGAGAATCTTCACCATCTCCGCTATCAATGCTCTCCGATGGACTTACTGTGCGATCGCGACGCTTAAGACTCAATTCCAAACGTCGTAGAAACCTGCAAAGTTGACAATGGCTTCAATCACGGATTACTTCAGCATTTAAGCAAGATACGCAACCTTATTTGATGACTAATCGCCCTCAATCGGCTTAATTTGCTGGTCGTCTTCTGCAATGGTGGCATGTCGTGATTGTGCAGGATGCGACTGTTTATGTCCTACAAAAAGAAACGCACATTAGTTTCGCAATTACTCCAAATATAGCGGCATTGATTCTGATGATATTTATAAATGTATATATACGGTATTTGCAAATATTAATTACATATGATGTTTGGTTCGTATTGAGATATTGAATTTGCATACTGAGTCGATTCTTGCATAGTGTACTTGAAACATTATCAAACTGCAACGTACTTGAACATGATTGCGCTATGAGTTTGAAATGCCCGGGTATAATTACAATAATGACTCCATCATTATTATTACCAGCTTTATGTTTCGCGCGAACTCATTGCGCGCATTCGTTCATTATGACTCGCCAAGACGGAAATTATTATAATTACACCCCGTCCGGCAAATTTTTTTTAGTCACAAGGATGAAATAATGATTTCATGTTATTTACATCCCAAGCAAGCTTAAAATGCTATCAAAAAATTTAGTTTTCAGGCAGTTTTGTTCAGTCTACAAACTCACTAGGCATGACATGCACAATTGTAAGCCATCAAGTACTCTACGCCGTACTTGCAGTTTGATAATCGTTAATGACTTTGAATTTGAATTTGTGTTTGAAGCATCTTGCAACTATTGTTGAGTGGTGCAAAATCGACTCGACTTGATATTGTTTCTTTGATACATATTGAGCACTGCACTTGAATGAATTGTACAAGGTGTCCATCTGGTCTAGAGAAGCAAATAACGCTTTGTACAAGGAAAACGTTTCGTTAAGTAAACACAAATGATATATAGAGATATAATAATAGTAGTATTAATATGTTAGTATAAAATATATATATATATATTTAGAGTTATATATATTATGAGCGCAATGGAAAGCACAAATACTTGTCGTGTCCGCCCCATCATTGTTTCGGCTCTGGTGGGCAATCTCTTGATTTGCGGACTCGCCGGAAAACGCTTGGTTGTGCGTCAGGCCCTGACTTATAACATCCCCGTCTACAAAAAACACCATGCACAAAATTTGTCTCCCTGTTTTTCGGTAATCATCATCATCAATCAACTCAAATATACGAAATACAAAAAGAGAGTTAAAGCAGAGCTGCTGCCAGTATCAGTCAGGACAAGTCATCATATCAAATCTCAATCATACATTAGAGGACCTTCTCATAACGTTCGCTTGGCTTTGCTTTTGTTTTTGGGGTACGGGGCTAGATAATAGTTGCCTAGTTAGATAAAGATGCGGAATTGTTACGTACATCTGCGGTTTCTTCGGCGGAGGCCTCGGAGGTCGGTGGAATCGCGTCGGGCCACTCGAGGTTCGCCGCCCAGCAGCGTATCGTATCGGGGCTGGGACTCGACGAGGATTTCGTGATATCGCGTGCGGTGGTTATACTATCCGAGCTCGATGATGAGCTTACTACTTGCGCCCGACTCATGCGCCGCTTGGGACTCGGCTTACGCGGCGTCTTGTAAGGCAGTTCGAGTTGGTAGCACGTTGGCGATGCTTTGGTGGGACTTGGCGTTTTTTGGCGGACGAGCTTCTTCTCCCTTCGGCGGCCGGCTTTGCGATGCATTTGGCCGGTGGTGGCGTTCACGCGGTCTGAACTGGGAAAGTCGTACAGGCCGTCGGAATCCGTGAATGGCAGGAAGTCTTTGTTGCGGCCGTAGAATTCAGTGGAGAAGCGGCCCACGCCGCCGGATTTGTCACTCAGCGGACTTTCACTTCGACTACTTACCGGACTCGCAAGCAATTTATCCATGCTCGTTTCCGAATGTACTATAATTGATGGCAATTGCAAGAAATCCATTGAGGCCTCGCCGGTGATGAATACTTCGAGTTCTTTGGCGCTCTTTACGTGGCCGTCTTCAATCTTCTCGTCCAGATGGTCGGTGCCGATTCCCTCGTCGTTGCTCTCTAATAGAATGTCATCTGACAGGGTTTCCGAGTCGGAACGACCTCGTTGTTCGAGCGTATGATCATTTCCGTTGGAATTATTGCTAGTCTTTAGCAGCAGGGACGGAAGGCGTCCTAAGGAAGAGGGATGCGTGCCAGGGCCGTTCGAGCCGGGATCCTCGGTTTCTGATGAATAGAGTGGATTACTGGAGCCGCACCGCGATGGCCCCGGGCTCGCCATGGAGCTGTAGCCGGACGAGCTGAGGTTCGATTCGGACGTGTTGTGCTCGCCGCGTGTGACCATCGAGAATGGACTTAGATATGTCATGCCGCTGGATGAACCTGGATTCTTGAGATTCGGCGATATCGATTCAGCGTCCGACTCGCCCTCGCTCATGTTGCACGTGATTGTTATCATTGGAGGCACGAATGGAAGGTCGAGTGAGGTGGGCTTGTCAAAGTCTTTCAACGGTTTGCGCGTCGTTCCGGTGGAATGCTTGAGGTTCAGCGTGGGGAACTGAAAGGCGTCGGAAGCGGAACGCGGCGGCGGCGAGCCGGGCAGGATGAGCCGCGGAGCGTTATGATGCGTTGGCGACGGCGTTTCGATGGTGAGCGTTGGGATGATTAATGTCTTCGGCGGTTGCGCGTCAGGCGAGGAGACGGTGGTCACGCTGATGCTGGGTATTGAGAGACACGTATTGCTCATGCCGGGCAAATGCTGCAAAAAGATGAAAAATACAACAACGTAATGAGTTTTCGTGACAGTCGAATTGCGGAGGGTTGTATGATTTACCGATGGCTTCGATTTATTGCTGCCCATCGAAGACTGATGCATTACGGCAACGTCTTCGAGTATGAGACCGTCCTCCGCTTGCGGATCGATGGGGATATCTGCAATATCATCGTCATCGCTAAGGGGCAGTGGTATTGGTCTCTCACGCTGCACGCGACGCATCATCGGCGTGACCGCCGGCGAGGGCATTGGCGATGGCAACGGTGTTGGCATCTCCTTGATAGGCGAAAGGCACTTGTTGATTGTGCTTGGTAATTCTAAGAGAATGGTGGGCGGATGAAGGAAGTTGCTGCCGCTGGACGAGGATTTGTGCGCGCTGAGCGTATCCATCACGCTCAGTTCGATGGTGTGCGGCTGTAGTTGTTGTTGTTGTTGCTGCTGCTGCTGGGCGGCGGCGGCCGGACTATCTGGCGTTGCGAGCGATATGCTCATTGGGGTATACGCTGAAGAGCTGGATGACTCGTCGTCATGATCATCTTGTGGCGTGGAAGTTGTTGGTGTCGTTGACGGTGAGAAGATCAGTGAGGCCGGTAAAGTCATGCCGGCCGAGCTGGACGAGAAGCTCTTGAACATGGCAAGAATCGAATCGGCGCTCGCGGGTTTCTGACGCGCTTGATGGATTCGATTACGATGCGCCGAGTGCGGAGAATGCGCGGCTAGATCTGAAATGCTACAACTTAGAGCGGATGGAATGGCTAGCTCGGAACTAGTGAACGAGTCGCTGCCCTGATTGCTGGATGTACTGTTTGGTGATCTCGTGTTGGCGCACGGTGAGGGCGGCGTGCTATTCGGGCGTGCGATTGCGCAACTTAGTCTATTCGCTTGCATTATACCTAATTCCATATCGGAGCTGCTGCTCATCTCCGCCGAGACTTTACTCAGCAAGCGTGCGAACGTCACCTTCTTCTCCAGCTTCGGATCGCTGAGCGTGATCTGCGCCGCAGACGAGCCGCCGCCGCCGCCGACGCCACCAAACTTGGACTCGCCGGCGACGAGCGACTGCTGCTCGTCGTCGCTACTTGCAATTTGCACTGCGTGCGTACGCCTATTGCGATTGCCATTCGCGCTATTCGTGGCGATGCCGTCGCCGCCGACGACGCTGCCGGCGCTCGAGCGCTCTGTCATCTGCAGCAGCTCGCCGAGGCTGACTTTGCTCGCGCTCGGCTTCGTATTCGGCGAGATTAGTTGTTGTAGTATCTGCTTTTTTTCTGCAGCGCTCTTTTTGGTTGGAGTGGAATTGTTTCGCTTCTTCTTTGGCGAGGGTGTACCTGATCATGTAACAGAACAATCAAAGTGTTACCAACACACAGCGACCTCGTGCACACCACACAAACACGCAGCACAAACACGAACGACAATCACTCGCTGCGAGTGATTTGCCACAAAGCAGAGAGAGAGAAATAGTTTGTTCTTTGGATAAATTCGAATGATGACTGAGGCCGAATGAGATCAGCAAGTTCAAATGCTTTTGTTTGATCACTCGATCATAATTCAGATTTTGTGTTACAAACGGGCAGATACACACACAACAATCATTTCAACATGGAAACACACACATGTTACAGACACATTCGAGAATGCAGAGAGGTGTTTGATAGTCAAAGTTTGGTCAGTTTGTGAGTTGAGGGTTGTTGTTGTATGTGGTCTTTGCATTTGAATGTCATTTGTTCAAACTATGATAAGTATAAATGTTAGTGCACTCTACCAGCCACACGCTAAGCAGTGTCAACTTTGAGGTCAACTTTAATGCAAGCATAAGAGAGGACAAAGAGACAGACAGAGACAGAGAGCAGTGGTGGTGGTGGTGTGGTGACTACAGAGAATCGTATCGATCAATTAAGTTCAGAACACGTGTTAATTAATAAATGGACTTATTGATCACAGACAGAGTTTCACATGCTTGTTGTTGGCAAAGTTGGCTGACGACGAGACGTTGATGGAGAGATTAGATTATAAATTCACGTCGGGGAATTTGTGGGTCGATAATTATCGTATTGCCAAATTGCCCTAATTAAGAAAAGTACACGGGTGCGGATTGACAACAAGCATGAAGTCAGAGTCAGATCAGAAAACAAAGAAGAAGTACTGAAGGGCAATATACAAAGAGATAGATAGAGATAGAGGGAGTCTTTGAAAGTGTAGATGTGGTAACAGACTTGATAGATAGAGATAGAGAGAAAGAGTGAATGTGTCACACCACGACGACGACGGCACAAACGGCCTTACGTCTGATAGGTGGTTTTAGCAAATCGTCCAAACTAAAGGTTCGGGCGGTAGCTGGCGCATAGCCGATGGCGTGTGGACTGGTGAGGCTTAGGATGGATGGCTTGCGGATACCCAGGCGGCCGAACAGCGAGCGGGGAGCTCCCGGACCTGGACTCGGCGTTACGGTAACCGCAGCGGCGCCAGAAGCAGCTAACTGCTCACGTACTGAAGCTGTGCGAAGGCTCGAAACTGCAAAGAGACGCATAGAAAAGAGAAAAATTTTGATCAAATTGATAACGGGGGCTTTGCATAGTATAGGTGGTATATAATTTGAATTGGGTGGGTGGTGCCAGGTGCGAAGGAATGCGTACCTCCTCCACGATTGCGATCTTCCTCTTCGGCGAGGAGTTTCTCGATCTTCTCCGGAAAGTGGCGCTTCGCACACCACACCAGCCCGATGACACCCATCACGACGAAGACGGTCATCAATCCCAACCAGAACGGTTCGCGTAGCATTCGCTCGCTGAGCGGTTTGTACGGAATGTGCAGCATCCGGCGTTCGCAGCGCGTGCCTTCCCACCATGCGTGGCATCTACAGATGAAATTCTCGCCGCGCTCCACGCAAACGCCGCGACTTTCACACGGATTGCCTTCGCATGGCTTGCGTTTCTGTTCGCACGTAGGGCCCACGTAACCACTTTTGCAATGGCACTTGAAGCTGGTCTCTGTCAGCTCACACTTGCCGAACACGCACGGCTCGAGGTCGCAGTGCGTTAGCGCGCAGAATAATCCTGCAAAACACTCGCACCTTTAGGGTTTGCTCCCCGTCTACTCCGATTACCACACCACTTACCGGTGAAATGTTTAAGGCACTGACATAGTTTCTGACTGCCGATGTGGACACATCGACCTTCGTGCAGGCACGGATTCGGATTACAGCTTTCAACATAGTCGGAATTGTGCTTGAGGACTTTTGTCAAATATGTCGGGTCCGGCGAGACACGCAAGGTCCCATTCAATGGAATGCCCAAATAGCCGTGTTTCTGACGTAAATGTATCGTGTTCAAAAACGACGTGATCGCAATTGGCGCCTTTGGAATAATCGCATCCTCGCGATCGTCTTGATCCTCGTCGTAGCACAGATGCCACGACGTACCATTCACCTCGGAGTAATTGTCGTACACTTCGATGCTGCCTTTATCGTTGCATTCGTTTTCACTAAGTTTCAGGTGAAATAGCTCTAGGGAAATCTGATATCCAAACGGCGCGACGAAGTGATCGATGAAATCTACGTTGTGCGGCGCCTCGTCGGGGTAGTTTAAATTGAGGAGCATCCCCGAAGACATATTGCTCAAATTGATAATGTTCTCTTCTTCGACAACACCAAGCGTTTTGTACGTGGCGCGAAAACCACGACCGTTGGGGTGACTTCGCGTGACGAGGGTCACTCGGAGCGTTTCGCGGTTCGACACGAAGCTGCCATCCGTAATTAACTCGTCGTTCAGAAATGGTCGGAACGTTTGCGAATGATCGCCGAGATTCAGGTACAGGCGTGTTTCATCATCGTAGTCGCTATGTTCCAGGTCTTCGAAATTCAGCCAAATGCGCCGACCCGGAGGGGCGGTTATTGTAAACGTACAGTTGAGATGGCTGAGAAGGAAGTGCGGGTAGTTGGGCGACTGCAGGATGCCTTCTTTTGCCGTCAGCGTACGCACCGGACATGCGGATATATCAACTGCGTGCCAACTCAGTGCAAAACCGCCGCCGGTAATCGAATAATCCGAATGGAAACGCAATTGCGCCTCATGCCCATCCGACACGAAATTAAAGCGGTCCATATCGGTGTCATGCATTCCGCACCAGCGCACCCCCGATGCACCCTTGTTGTTCCCATTCTTGCCGTTCAGGCTCTTCAGCTCGACGTAATCGTATAAGCATTCCAATTGCGATTCGAGATCCAGCTTCTCAAAGCGCACAATAATACGCGTGCGTTCCGGCCCGATTATGCGCACCGTAAATTCCAAATTGTTGTAATAATTCCCCGGATAGTTTGGTGTCACCAGCTTGCCTTCGGTGCCGTTAACCGTTTTATTGAAGTTGATGCCCTGGCCGGAAATGAGCGTGGGACGCTTGCATACATAGCCGCCGATCTGGTTGCACTTCTCCGCCTTCCAGTACAACCCACTCGGGAGCATCGGAGTGGGCGAAAGTGTCCACTGCACGCTAAGGCAATGCGATGCATCCTCGTTGCGATTATGCCCAGGTAGCCAGCCCATATAGTTCATGCGATTCCCATCATTCCACGCAAATGTACCATCACGTCCTGCACGCGCCCCCAACCAATACTTCCCCGTCGTGCGGTATTCGGACATTTTGCGTATGTTTGTTGTAACGAAACGCTCCTCCTCCGGCGTGAGGACGGAAGCTAGTTGAGCGCGAATCCCCTTGCAGATCTGCTGCGCTGTTGACCACATCACCTCCGGGTAGCTGACGAACAGGTAGCAGGAATGGTTGAACACTTGCAAGCGGTCGTCGGAGCATTGAAGCGCTACATGAGAAATGCATTTACAATAATTTGGCGAGTGCTTTTCCGCTCACACACAGTCAGTCAGCTGTATATTAATATTCCTAAGTGGGAGCGAACATTCTCAAGTGTGAAATAAGTTTGTACAAGTTTCGCAACTTAGACAAAGAGGGTCATCATCATCGTAGGGAGGTACTAAAGTATACACGGGACCAAAAACAAAATACGACAACTATGACGAAAACGCAAACAGGAAGACGAGGAAATGGAGTGGCATTAGGCGCTTGGGTTCGTGCATGCTACGTCGGCGCACACATACAAAGGACGAGCACGGAGGTACTTATATATATTCTATAGATATCCACCAGCCGACCGGCGGGTATCTTAGGGATTGAGGGAAAATTCCCGCAGGAATTTCGCTTACCTGCATGCTGCGCGGAACGCATCGCTGTTGGCGAAATTGCATTTAATTCCGAACGAACGTTTGTTTGCTCGTTTGAAAGCAGCAAATGGCGCGCAAGACGTGCAGGGGGATAAAGGTGCAAAAATGGCGAATGGAATATTGCGAAATATGACACATAAGAATATAATACATAAATAAATTGATGCGTAGAGAAAAGGGAGCGAAAGTGCCTTACCGCTCTCGATGGAGACGCGCGCTTTGAAGCCGCCGTAATGATGCGAGTAATCGGAGCTGAAGCGCAACTTGAGTCGGGAGCCGCGGCTCACGTGCCGCAACAGTTTCAATTTGGCGCTCCAGTCTCCGCACAGCCGCCGACTGCTGTTGCCGCCCCACATCATTGCGCTGTAGTTATTGCTCGCATTGTGCTGCACGCCTGTCGCTTCCATTATCTCCAAATAGTCGTAGCTGCAGCTAAATTAATAATAATAGCGAATTATTAAAACCAGTTTATCATCCAGAAGCGGTTCGTTAACGGCACGTCGTCACACAGTGCCAGTGCGGTGGCTTGACTTAGTTTATTATTATTATTATGATTACAGCTTCGGGAGTGTGGAAAATCATACGCTCGTGCCGTCGTATTGCCAATTAAATTCTTTTGATTCTATATTAGCGCTATACAAACACACACAGCTTGCGCAATCTCAAATTTAGTCGGGCTGTTTGCCGTCGTACGACCACCGACGACGAAGCAAAGTTTTCCAATTAGGGGTAAAGCAAAGCCGTTTAATTCATACAGCCGTTTGCGGTCGTGCTCCTCCTCGTACAAATGTATGTACATACACACGTATTTAATAAATGATGATGATCTTGACTTCATGGCGGTGCGCGGATATAGGATAATCAAATTTATATAGATACTCACGATGGCTCGTTCTCGATGACTAATTCCTCGAAATCCAGTACTAGCCGGTATCCGGGTGGCGCAATAATATCCGTTCTGCAATCGGCGTTATCGGGATATTGGCGTGGAAATCCTGGACTTGATACGGACGCTCGCGGTTGCTGTCGTGACAACATCAATGTACGATTACAATCGGGCATCCAATTTTCCTCTAGCGGCTCTGTTAACGCAAATGATTCAGTCAAAATTTTTATTCGTTCGAGTGCGTTGAACTTTTGCGCTTGGCAAATACAATTACCATCATTTTGCAGGCGTTCGCAAATAAAGTAGTTTTGCGTGAGGCAATCGCGATCGTTCCACATGTAACCATTGGCTAGATTACCTGAAGACGATGGCAGTGCATAGATACGTCGCGCTTCCACGCAATCCTGCTCGCTAAGTCCATCGTCGTTCGGTTGGCGGTTGTAGTCGGCGTGCTCGGACCAGCCGGGAAACCAATCTAATGCACAGATATAAACAATCAAATGATAATCATTGTGTTGGATTCGGCGGCGAGATAAAGGAGGCAGGAATGGGATGGTAATGGAAAAATCAGTGAGTCGAAACAATGAAATGAAATGAAAAGCAAAAGGAACGAAAACTCACTCGTATACGAAAAGGGCAGACCGTCCGACCAATGGAAATCACCTTCGTGGCTTCGATCCGACGCGCCGATCCAATACGCGTTGTTATCCCTGTATCCGGGGCTGAAATTTATATTAAAAAATTTTTATGGCGCGTCACAGCCCGCTCGGGGAATAACAATAAAAGGAAATAAAATAGAAAAAAAAGCGGGAAAGATGGGAACGTGCGGCTTAATGCGCGCGTTTCTGGGTCGCATATGGGGGGCGAGAACAAATGTCTCACAAACCGGGCACATACCTGTTCAGCAATAAATTGTCGATGAGGATCTGTGCGTGTTCGTTGCGAATGCTCACCAAATGGCCGCCGTTACGAGCGCATTCCATCTCGGCCTGCGCCCACGGCATACGAGCGCCTTCAAACGCGGAAATGCAAAACTGCCGTAACGCCACCCATCCGAAGCCGCAGCCGCCGACGATTTCGTCCACCGGTTGCGCGCGATAGCTCATCCGCATGCTAAGCGCCTGACTGGCCGCCCCCTTGCTCACGGAGACTTTGAGCAGCACTTTGTTTTCATGCGACACAACCTCAATGGTTTTCGGCGCGTCGTTCGCCCGATTGCAATGCGACCATGACGAGCCGCCATCCAAGAGACGCACGTGCAATCCATCGCACCTGCTTGCGTTGAATTCGCTCTGCAAAGGGCGGTCGGTGACGGCACCGCTGGCATTATCTCCCCCGAAGAGAAGAGTCAAAGCGACACGATTCCCATACGGCAGGAATATCTTGAATGTGCACTTGAGCTCTCCGTTGATCGGTTGCAGATCGAATGTGCCATTGCGCGTCGTAAACGTAACATTGTAACAGTAATCCACCATATGGTAGATGAGCACGAACACCGGGGCACCGCGAACGTGCATCAGGGGCGGCACGTGCACCGTGGGGAAGTAAATGTGCCGATCCGCTTCCGGAAGTTCCTCCAGCTTACCGCACAACCGCCATTGACGGTGGCTGCGGTAGTTCGAGGACGCGTTTGCGCTCGCAAAGTGCAAGTGGCCCTTCGAGCACGGTATGTTCAGCTTGACGAGTTCAATGAGTATGCCGTGATCCGTGACGCCGCCGCCCGGAAAGAGCACTTCGCATTCACTGTTTTGAGGCACGTCCTGCCATGTGACGATTTGGCGTATTGGCTTTAAAATTAATTGACATTCTGCCCGAAAGAAAAACACACACAACATTTAATACTTCGATAGATTCACTTAAATTGCTAAGGTTATGTTTTACCTTGTTTGATGGCGGCGCTCTTTCGAAGGACGCGTAGAGAATTTATATGGTTTTCTTCCTTGAATTTTAACCTTTAAATATAAATAAATCCACTTTAAAATGTATTCGAACCCCGCCAATAGCAGGTGGATATATTTAGTGTAATTTGGTATTAATTTATGTTCAAACGCAACATGCATATGTGCTGCGGAATTAGGTAAAATGCAACAGACACGTGTTGCACGTGTCCCACATTACACTGCGCCCGGGGTATGAATATGCAAACTACATCGATCCGCCTGTACAATAGCGAAACGGCCGACTATTCAGCTTTTCCCCCTTGATTCTATTATCGCGTCTCTCTTAGCACGTACGAGCTATGAATCTCATCCGAACAGTTAGTTAATTTTCCATCCTGATGATGATAGCGGTTGATGAGAACCAACGAGTAATATGAATACTTACACGAACGTTACATTCGAACGCGTGCCGAGCGCATTACTCATGGTCCAGTTGATTGCACGTTCATCGTCGACGGCGTGCAGCCGCCCTCGAAGCTGATGCGGCGCGCAATCCGATACGGCGTCTCCATCCGTGAAAGCCCCAATCGGCTCGCCACTTAATTTATACGAGGATAATACAAAGTCCATCGCGCCGCTCTTTTGCCCTCGCACTACACGTCTAATGACGACTGCAAAACACAACAAAACATTATTAATTCGCGCACACAAAGTGGTTAAAGTTGCATAAAGAACCATCATATTTTCACTCGAGTATTCTTCAAAGGTTTCTAGTTTGTAAAGTTGCCTTCGAGGACTTAGCATCCTAACTTTTGCACATTCCACATCTTCACTAAGCTCGTTCACGACCGGGATAAAAGCTTTCTCTGTGTGCCAGAAGGAAACATGGAAAAGTTTTACTTGTAACCGTAAAAAATCGGTTGCAACTTCAAAGATATATCCAGTGCTTTCATATACAAAATACAAATAAGATTCTCGCGTTCTTTTCCTCGCATAATAATCTCGTGTTCATTATTTGCAAGACATTTTTTCTTTTTCTTGCCATGTTCATTCACAATGCGTGATCAACGTAATAATAAAGTTGATTTTATCCTTCGTTAAATGTGCTCGCGCAAATTACAAAAGACAAACGAGACCGAAAAAAAAAAAGAAAAACGGACGAGACTCAGTCGAATGTAAATTCAAATTGAGGGATATTATTTTATGTGTACACGATTTTATGTGCACAATGAGTGGATGGATGCTTTGTTAGCACAGGCGCCGGCTAGTCTGGGTTTCAACCCCGACTCGTGGTCAAAAAATTAGTGCGCAGCGCAAAATTACATGAAACTTTGAACGGCCATAATAAACGAAAATTTACCCATCTAAAAATTATTCAGGTCACTTGTCAAATATTTCATATTATATTGCATCACGATAACAAAGAATTGCATTGATAACTTTTATGCTTTTTGAGATATGAACTATATTCCCAAAGTTACGTGAAAATCACACACAAAAAAAAACTAATCTGGCAATTTCGTTTATGGCGTTTATGAAGCCAGAAAACATTTCATTGGCTTTGACATGTTAAAGGAATTCTTTTGTTATGTTTACGCCTTTATGCTTTTTTTGGCGTTCGAAAAGCATCAAGGACACTTGAGGATTGCGTTTTAGTCAAGGACAAGTGCGATGATTTGGTGGCGGTTGTAATTTGAATGGAAAATTCGGCAGGAATAAAGTGGAATGAAACCCTAAACGCAAATGATTCGCTCATAATTACAATTTGATTACGAATGGGTTTTAAATGAAGAAAACCCGTTGGGGACGGGTTGAGTTAAGTGTTCCTCATTATTGATTCGACGAGGACGCGCCAAAGATGGTGGTGGGTTACCACATTCAATTGTGGCGCGCAGGGTGCAACCCAGGGAATGATTAACCATTGAAGGAAAAGGTCAAAAGTGGTCGGCACCCACGCGACGACCTATAATAACCCAAGCAAGCGTAAGCATTCACTGTTTTATTCATGAATTTCGTTTAGTTGCACTCGAATTTCCGTACGGCATTTTTTTACGGTCGCACTGCTCGATTAATTTGAATGGCATTTTCTTCATTAATTTTACGCCCCGTTGAAGCGCGAGCTATTTTATTCGAACATGTCATAAAGAAATTAATTAAATATATATTTACCGAACGTGAAATAAATTGTTCAACAGCCGTTGGAGCAAACACTCCGACTAAGTAGGTACTCGATGAAATTTATCGATTCAGACATGAATTTCAAAGAAAACATTACATTTCAAATGAATAACAACCAAGCAAGTACCCCACCTCACGTAATGAATGAACAAATCGTCTTATTTGAAATTCCTCTACGAATTTACATTTTTATTACGTACAGAATTTCGTAAAAACGTTAAATAAATATTATAGAGTTGAGTACCCTTAATGGGATAAAAGAATTAGTAATAATTTGACAATAAAAACATGGTGAATAAAAGAAGATAGCGTTGATAGAATTGAAAAACGAAATTACTGAAATGTTTTTGAACGCATTTCAAACGGCTGTTTGCACAGGAAACGCGAGGAAGTCCAATTTTCACATCGAATTACATCATTTTCCACATTGACGCGTCATCGTTCCATCCTCGCGGCTTTTCCACGCGCACCCTTTCAATGCCAGCGAGGTGTATAAGCCACAATACACCCCTACATGTGCGACCCCACACATTTTCTAAAACCATCTCGTTTCGTACAAAATACTTGTCATAATATTTGCCCCAAATAAATGTTTTGCCAACGCATTCACTGGCAATGAAGCGCGCCACGTGTCGTCGTCCTATTGCCATTTCAGCCATTTATAAGACACTTTTGGCGGTAAACATTCCAGCCGCCTACCTTCGCATCGCTCGTTTATCTTCGCGTTTATCTCGGCCTCTTCTCGCCGTGTATTTATCTTTATTGTTTTATCGCACTTTAGTGTGCGCGGCGCGTCATGTTTTCATTTGACTTTAGATCTCTGTGCTTTTGTGCACTTGGCGCCTCGTCTATTTGCTAAGTGTATGCGGCGACGGCGACAGTGGGGGCGGGCCGCATGTAGCACCATTGATAATCGCGGAAAATCAATACGCAAAAGCACAAAGACGTACTGTTTTCCCTACAAAGTCGATTTGCTACTGCTGCTTTGCTTTGCCTTCCAGCGTTTGCGGCTGCTCATGTGTTATGCATTGTAATCGTTTCAATCAGGAGGAGTGCATACTGAAATTTACATCACTACCAACTACCAACTAGCAACAGTTCCTGAATCACTTTAGAGCGCAATCTTAAAATGCATTTCGTAACAGCTCATTTTTTTCCCAAGTGAATTACTGCGTTTAACATTGTTCTACATAAATTCAAAAGCGATAAAACTGCTAGCATCCCACTTTTACGATTCGTATTGACATAAAAGCGTGGCATTAAAAACGTCAGCGCATTTTGATTAAGCGATCAACTGCTATAATGCTGCTCATATTTTTCCAAAGCCATTAAAACACACGCATCATCTGTTCACTTGCTGAACGTGCAAAAAATAAGTGAGGTTAGAATACTAAAAACGTCCAAGTCAACATGAAACTCGATTAAACTAGTTATAGACGTAAAAGTGCGCTGCTCAATAGTTAAATTTTCATCAGTGCGGGGAAATTGCAGTTTCAGTTGGACCGCCGGAAAAACGTGCGAGCCCATATTGATACTATAATATTAAAAACGTTCCGAAAATTGTCTGACATTACACAAGTTGGGCTAATAAACGTTCCGCACGTTTCATACGCGGCCATGTTTGTACTATGTACATTTCATATGCGGGATTGGCACGTGGGATACATATAAAAAGGTGGTAGGTGGGTGGGTGGGTTGTATGGTGGTGGCGGGCGCAATGTACCTACAGATCCTTGCGTATGTAAATAATTCGTTGCTTGCCCCCGTAATACACCGGATCACATTCGTTGCTCCGGGTTGGTAAGCACGCAGGCAAGCAAGCAAGAAATTTCAAATATTTATGTCAAACACATCTTCCGGAAGAATTCATGCGCATGCAAATGCGGAACATTTATCTCTATTCTCAAACTCCACAACTTTTATTCCATCATGCGCGCGCCCTCTTTAATTAACTTTTTCATAATTTCATTTCGCAACGCACCGCTTCATTCAAAAAAACATTTGCGATGCACAAAGTAAGATTACAAACGCAGCCAGCAAACGGAAAGCGGAAGTTGATAAATTAGTTTACGCGTGTATCTCCTGCAGGAAGCTTAAAGCTGGCAAATGAAGTAAACAGAAGGATTCCGTGCAAGGTGGAAAGTGAATGAAACCGTGGGCCGAAATTCGCTATGCGCACGTAGGCGAAACGTGCAACTTCTTTCAGTTCTTATCATTCCTATTGATTTGGGGCACGTGCTGAGAGAGTTATGAAATTTCCTTTTAGGTCATCATCAATACCGTGCGCTTGATTTCATCGTCTCGAATTATTTATAAATTAATTCAGCTCTCATCATCGAATATCGTACGTCGTACGCGTTTGATTTATAAATGCGCTTCGTTGGACAGCGCTTTTCAAAGTGAGTACTTTGATCGAATCGATTCATGCTCTCGTTAACACAATATGTTGATGCATTCGCCTTAGCAACTATCAGACGTTTACTCAGCGTACGCTGCTTTTATTCAATATGCGCTCAATCAATCAGACCTTTAGGCCGATAATACAGGTATCTTCGTAATCCATTTTACATAAAGCAGATGCGCTTCTCAGAATATTTACCTAGTGGATATTTATGTTGTTTATTCATTATTCACCATAGTATTCCAAGTTCTAAGTTTTTTATAGTCATTAAAAAGCAACTAAGCTGTGACAACCATAAATGTGCTTGGGTTAAAAGACAGGATACTCGTCGTGTGCAAATAAACGATACTTTACGCGCTGGAAGCAAAGAGGGCAAACGACGAGACTAAGGGATGAATTATAGATGATATTCAAATATTCAGGTACTTGCTGCACCATGATACAAGGGAGTCTGCAGGGCAGGGAGCAAATACGAATGCGTTGCACGTCATGTGGCTTGGCGGAAGGAAATAACCCGCAACGTAAAAGCGCGAAGGTATAGAGGTCATAGACGATAGTTTCAGGTGATCGATCCCTCATACATTACCACTACCGCTGCCATCGTCGTTGCCGCCGCCGACGCGACTCACACTATACGCGCTTGACGTCATGAGCGCGCCCGGTATGGCTGCGTTTCGAGTTTGTTGGCGGCAGCAACCTGGCATTTGTAGTTGGCTGCTCGTATCGGCCGTCTTTCCATCATCATGCACATGAACAGCAAAGGGGGAGGTAAAATTTTCGCCCAGGACATTTTAGTTCAACGACCTAGCTAACGTTTGTAACTGTGTCCTCATGCATTTACTCAGGGGCGGCTGTCGCTTGCTTCATACCATTTGGGAATAACGTAGAAAGCGTATGGGTTTTGTGGGTCACTCGTTCGATGAATATGGCTATTAAATAGATAGTTGCATTTATTCTATATTCCTAACGGGGGCGGCAAATACATCTCAAAGTCATCCTTATGCAGTACACGGAGAATCAACTTGTTGTTGCGCGCAAAGCACACACAGCTTGAACGGAACGACGTCAAGTACTATTGACTTATCAAGAGAGGCGGCAAGTGATTGAAGACGCATTCACTTCTTTCGCTTTATTCACTCGACAATAAAGTGGCATCTTCAAATAAGTCGAGCGGCTATTACGACGGAAATTTTTATTTTATTCAGGACATTTTCACGAATAAGCAACTTGACATGTAATAAAATATCATGAGGTAAACAACGACCGAGAAGAACAAGTAGAAAAAATATTGCTGAAGATGGCTTAATGTCTTTCGCCGGTTGTTCGCGCGCGTGCTCTCAAAGGGCCATAAAAATGCCTATTTGTGCTTGAGGGCTGTAAGTAGAGGAAGAAAAAGAGGACTAAAGTACACCTCGCCTCGCCTGAGGAGGGATGAGGACCATGAGGAATCGCATCCTGCTATCGATTCCCCACCAGGCTATCAACATAACACTGGGGAGGCAGTACAGAAATAAAACCGAATAAAAGTTGCTCGGGGTCGGGGGGCGGTTGGTTGCTTCGGCGGCTTGTAAATCCGATGAGACGAGCGCGAAAACGATCGCGATCTAACGTATTGATAGCGCCAAAATGCGCTACTTGATGGCTTTACTCAGATATTGCAATGACGTATGCGAGTTCAAGATTGCCAACACGTGATTGATTACCAAAGATGGACACGTTTCGCAATAGATTTCGCATTTGGCTCTTCTGCCCTCGAGGCCAATAAGTGCTTGCATTCTTCCTGTTCGTGATGAGCGAACGAAAAAATTAACTCGTTTTTAATGAACTCCATTCGTCGAATTCTTTCGCTCGTTGTAAATGCGAAATAGATTGAAAATAAAATATTGCATTCCAAGTATTTGCAAGTTTCAGCGTACTTCAGCGTAAAGTGAAATTAATTTTAAATTCACAAAAACACTTCCACTCTACGCATTTATTGCGTAAGGTTAATAAAAGTTTTTCATTACGCGGAAAAATACGGAAATGTTACAAGTATGAAAGAGAATTTTAAGTCGGAAGCAAGAAGCAAGTTTTTAAGATGAAAAAATATAAAATGAAATTGATAATTGCTTTTTAATCAGATTAAACAAGTCCAAGTCACAAAGCATGACAACATGACACAACTCACCCGGAGGCCACTAGATTATTTCTCAAGAAAAATGAGCAAACTACCCCACGCGCGCACAACGAACAGAGAAAATGTTCACTCGTAAAAATGGAAATAAAACTGATGCAGTTTTTACTCGTATAATCCAATAGTCGTTAAACTGCTTCAAAATTTTAAATACTCACAAAAGAAACGTGAATTGAATTACATTTGATCCCGATAAAATCGAATTTTAATTATGGAACGGGAAAAAATCCAATTACCATGCAAAGCAACACACATCGCATGCATTCATTTGATCAGGGACCAAGGAAAAGAGGAGAGAACAAAAGTGCTTTTGGTCCTTTGGAGCTGCAGTCAATTGAAGAATCAAGGAAGAATTAAATTGCAAAAGGTGCGCACACACACCGCGCGTGGCGCCCTTCCACTCAGTCGTAATTGCTTTCTAATCTGATTAGCGATTTCAGCGCACAGTTTTAACGCGCCGCCTCCGTCTGTCGTTTTAATACGACGCGCTAACTTTACTCAATTATATCAATAACACATAAATTAGGTGGAAAAGCATTGAGGGTTGTTATTCTTGCGCGACCTAGTTTGGCTTCAAAATTTATAGGGAGCGCGCCACCACGCGCAATCGATACAACAACGCAACGTAACGCAAACCTCGCTCACTCGCAATTCGTATCGTATGCATTCCTTTCGGATCATGAAAATGTATACGAAACGGACGAAGAACCAATTGAGATTCTTCGTTTCACGTTTTTATCATTCAACTATAAAGTTTTCACAAATTTTATGCGCTCTTTTCGTTTCGATCGCATCAAACTCGACAAGCTTTCAATGCGGTTGTAAACTTTATGATTTAGAATGCATACTCTTATCACAAGTAAACGTGTTTGCCAATCAATAATCAATCAATTCATAATAAGGTCGACGTAATCAATCAATCAATAACTGGGTGCAATGAAAATAAATAAAACACAGCCATGATCTATTGTGTTCTATGTTTATGTGTATTGCGGTTTTATTTTCACCCCAAAACTATAAATCTGCGCAACTGTAAATAATTTTACCGGGCTCTGCTTTGGTTTTTATTCTTATTACAATAACAGCCGCCCCGCACACATTTCATTTCATTCCGATAGTAGCGAGCCACACAAAAATAATCATTTATTATTCATGTCGTTGTTATTCCAACATCAATTCCTGTTTTGACATCGTTTTGCACTTAAGGGTTTCCTTCGTGCGCGCTTCTTCGTTTCTTCGTTTACTTCCTTCATTTATTCGTTTGCGTCCGCTTTCTCGAGGACTTGACATAAGAGGAAGGAATCTTGTTAGAATATAAAAATGCAGTTTATGCTGCTTTTTGCACGCACGTTCATGTAGTTTCGCTTTTTATCTGCTGACGAACGCGTTTTGTTCCGCGAATATCCCATCAATATTATAATACATTAATATTTAACGTCTTTGGATATAAAAATAATATTTGTTGAGACTAACCGATCGACCATTATGTATTGTGTTTGCTCCAACAAAATATGAGAGGATGAGTTATTTAAACCTTAATTATTTATGAGGCTTGCTCACAATAGAAGGATAACAATCTCTTCTGAGTATACATCAATGCATGTCTAAGACTTCACAATATACTAATCATAAGATCTAATTAAAACCCATATTGGGTACTTACCCTTTGTCCTTGGTTGGGGCACTCCTTGAAGGTAGGAAGAAGACGAAGATTCACAAAAACACTACGATAGATTGAAGAATTCGATTTACCATTACAACTTTGTCGGCCAGCGAAGCCAAATGGGGGTACCCACGAGCTCCCATCCAGTTTCCGGCCGGAGTAAGCAATTTGCTTAGCGGGCACCCCCGTTCAGTATCCAGCCTCAGAAAAGTTGTATTGGTAAATCGAATTCTTTAATCTATGGTGTTCAAGTTTTTCATTCTCATGAATTTTGGTTTTCTTCTAGTCTTCAAGGATTGTCCTTAGCGAAGGACTATAGGCTAAGTATCCAATATAGGATTTAAATAGCCTGTTTCCTCCGCTTTGGCCCGTAACATTCATTCAAAATTTGAGTTCACAATATATTGTGAATATTTATAATAATATTTATGTTCAGTAGTATTACTTAGCAATATTTTCGTTCCTCCCTTGTTTCAGCATACCATAGAATGGCCTATAGTGGTGTTTAAATGATAAGTACGTACTCAATATGGATTATATTTATGTTTAATCGTCAATAAGTATATATTGTATATAAGATAAAAATCAGGTATTTTTGCATTACCAGTGTCCATCTTAAACACGCGCTCAAGCAAAACCGAGTCAACTAATCTCAAAACTGTCAAGAAACTTTTTTGTTGTTTTTTGTCAAGAAATTTCATCTAATATTACGAAAGCACATGAATTAAGATAGCAAACATTATAGCTGAAACATCTAAGGAAGCACGGAACATAAATCATAATCATAAAAGATCATGAAATAGACGGAATAATATATGATTCATTGATCTCTATTATTCATCTCTGTCTATTTTTAAACAACACCCTCAAGATATGAGTCATGACTATTTTGCCAGTGGGTACAATAATTGAAATTATAGAAAATATGATAACTAAGCAAAACGAAATCGTTGATACTGCTTGCTGGATAGATATGGATAGATCGATGTCAATTTAGTTTAGTGCTATCTGAACGTAAAAGTATTTGTAGTTGAATCAAACTCGGCGCGCGGCACACAAAAAAATACACAGAACGAAAGAACTGTTCGGAATTTCCATTCGTAACACCATTCGCTAGGAAAATCTACGTCGATTTGTTTAATGTGCCTGGACGATAATAGCACTAAAAATAATAGCTTCTGAACTAATACGAGCGCGCCAAGCGCAAACTATGAATGGACACAACCTGAATATTTGATGGCTCCATGCTTGAGCACGCAAACCGGTATTTTACGCGAGTAACATACTCTAATTTACGAAAAAAATGATCGACGTTCAAAACAAATTATTGTCATCTATGCGTGCACACATTTTATTTTTTTACCACTACGTTACTTCACACACGTAAATAATTCCCTTAGGCTGCGTTTCGCCCATTTTTTCAGCGTCTGCTGAAATACACAATGAGGAAAACGCATTAAACCGCCTTGCGTAATTGACATTTCATACGAAATTTAATTAGACGACTCAATTATATCCACTCGGCGCGTTGGAGGGTGGTGATAATCATTAAATGCATTATTCATTTGTTGTTTTGCGCACGATGATGAAAAAACAATAATAATATTCGAATACGTTCGTGCTAATGGCAGGGTAATGAAAGGGGCGAGTAATTAAAGCTCATTAAGTGAGCGAAATGCGCATGCAACTAATTGGAAAATTGAAAATTTAAATTTGTCCAATGAATAAAATGTTTGTGACATTTGCATCTATTTATCCGCAATCATAATAGGTGTTGCTGCATGATAATTATACAACACGAAGCCGCAAGGGGGTTAGAAGAGCTGCGGGGGGGCGGCGGCAGAAAAATGCTGCTCCACATTCCGTCAACGAGTGCGCCCGCCAGTCGTTAGTTAATTGTGAAGGGCAACCCTTCTTTGAGCATACTCTCGCACATGTGCGAGCGCGCATAAACAAAGGGCACGCGAATTCCACTCTCTGACGGTTTTTGTTTGCCGCCCCCGTCATACTAGGTTGTAGGACGAACGCAACAAACTGCGAACAACACGCTACATGCTAACAATGAGGGGAGAAGTGGGCGATGAGCGATACTTGTTTGCGAATAGAACATGACCAACAAGGCACGACGAACGCCAAACAATGTGAGTGTAAATGCCAGGACGTGTGTGAATTCCCTGCTTTGGGAGATGATGGCATCCCTTGCCTCAAAATTCCCACTGCATTCCTTTTTGATTCCACGATTTCTCCTAGAATCGTAGCCATAGTATGTCTAATTAGTGCATGTTTCATTGAATATTAAAACGCTTCTAATTACGACAACTTCGTGCTATGGACTTTATCTGGAATATTCTTGAATTGCAGCAACATTAAATAATTTTCGATGTGACCTACATGTTTAAATGATTTAAAATGGCCGCTCTTCACGTGATTTACCAAAGCGCATTTGTTTTATAATCACGATAATTAAAAATCGGTTCATCAAAATTCAAAATTTTGTTAATATATTAGTCTATTTTATTGCTGAATCAAAGATCTCTCAAAACTAATCTTCTGTTGATTTAAACCTAAATTTTGCTGTTTTTTCTTTGATGTTATATTTCAAAGAGATGTTTTCTAACAAAAATGCTTCGGTTATCCACTACTAGGTCTCATTATAAATAATCTAATTAGTGCATGTTCTATTGAATATTAAAACGGTTCAAATTACGACAACTTTACGTTAATTACCTACTTTCAGTGCTTTCGTGTTGTAAACTTTGTTTGAAATATTCTTGAATTGCAGAGGCATTAAATAATATTTGATGTGACCTACATGTTTGAATTGAACGTAGTGAGCGGATTTCGAATTGAAATTATCACAAGTGCAACAATTCACCCTTTGTTTGCGCACATCGCATTCGACTGACATCGAATTTATTTGCGTTCTCAAGCAAACAACATCGTGCATTGGCATTGTTGTCACAACGACAATTACTGTCACCGTTGATGTCTGTTTGATATCGACATTGAATTACCAGCTCGCATTAGATACGTTCACGCAATCATTATTTATTATTATCGACTTTTCTTCGTTACCCATGCCAAGCCGAGCCGAGCCGAGCCAAGCCAACAACTACACTTACCAGCCATTACCTACTTTATCATAATGCCTCGCAAAAGAAAAGTTATTTAACTTTGGCTCAGATTACTTAGAAGACCAGCCCTGTTTGGCGAAAACAAAGAGCGCGCGCGTTAAACACACACCAGAAAGTTTCATTGGCTTGTTACTTAATAAATTAAACAATATCCAAGAAAGCCATACGAATCGTGAATTTGTGCAAAACTCATTAAAATTTATTAAATGGCCAATCACAAGTTTTTAATGAGTACGATTTGTTTTGACATATTTTCTTTTCCAAATACGAAAATTGATGTTTACCTTACGCTAAATTTAATGATTTTTGCCAGTGCGCATAATCACTAATTAAATTTTTAAAATGCGTTAAATTTTAATGTTTTGCGCATTAAAGTTTAGTTTTATTAGCGTAATAAGTATTCAAAATAATTAAAATAACAGTTTTCAGCAAATTTTAATGGCAATTATACATAATAACCGGGAAAAATGGTAATTGCTGGAAAGATGTAAATGTTTTCATCCAGTAGGGGTTGCTATACGTTCTTTTTTGTTGACTTTGCTAATAATAAAAAGCTCAAGAGTACTTTATTTTATCTACAGCCATTAGGGGTGGTTTTATAGCACATTAGCGAATTTTGAGCAGAGAGCAAAGCGCGTTTTAAATTAATTCAAAAAAAGCGCATTTAAAAACTTTGCACGCGCTCCTTCAGGTGTCTTCAATCTGAACGTTATTAGTTTAGACAAGTTTTCGCTAAACGCTGCGTTCCGCTAAGAAGAAATTATTGCAGTTGAGCCAAAGTTTCATGCGCGAAGCCGCAAGTTCATTGTTGCTTTTTCGTTCGCACGCTGCGTGTATAATTAAGCGAAATTTACAAGAAGCATATTTTCGAATTTAAGTAATGTATGCGAGTTTTACAGCTCTCTTCTAATGATCCTTGGCGCAGTAAAAGGTGTAAAAGTTCAAGTCGTAAAATCCACATACGTATTGGTATTTAGCGAATGAAAATGTTTTCGTTTACGCCCGCTCCTGCGGCAATGCAGTGTTTCGTTTTTATTGCGCGAAATAAAGTTTAATTGTGCACGTTTAAATATATATTTTGTATTGGCTGAATGCGGAAACTCGGTCAAAAATCATTAAAGTAATAAATGGTCGTAGCGCACACGTTCTGTTTGCGCAAGCAACTCTACACATCCGGATTAAAATATTGCTTCTGCCGTTCAAACTTTTGCAACTTATCATTGCGAGTCAATCGCTGCAGGTTTGCCAAGTCGAATCTCTGCGTCATGAATCATGTTTCAACACTTTTTAGCATTATCGATTAGTACATCTGATTATCTACTTTGCATATTTTTTTCTTCCAAAATGATTAAAAATGGCCGCACTACACGTGATTTCTCGAAGCGCATTTTTAAAAACACATTTGGCGTGTTATCACGTTAATTCAAAAACCGTTCATCACAATTCAAATTTTCAAAAACATTTTGTTAATAGATTAGTTTATTTCATTGGTGAAGCAAGGATTTACAAAAACTCATCTTGAACAACAAATGGTGATAATTTAAATACAGAATTTTAGTTTTTTGTTTGATTTTATTTGTTTAAATTAATATTTTCCAAACAAATTTAAAATACATGCTTCAATAGCTTGTCTTATTATAAACAATTGGTGAAAATTTGGTGTTGATCCAACCCATAGTTTTTCAATAATCTTCATCACCAAATTTGCAAATTCGAAGAAATTAGTTTTCTTTGTGCATTATTCGTCCTGTAAAATTTCTAGAATATGGTGCTAAATGTACTAAAAAAATAAGTAGTAAAAAATTCCCTTTTTTTCTAAATCTCAATCTTTAACTGGTCGAAGCAAAAATGTCAGTCAAATGACAATCTGGCGCATTGTTTATTGATCCACAACGAAATTAGGCGGTTCGCTTTATATGTCGCAAATCTAAATAGAATTATTCGAAAATTGCTTTTTGAAGCCCTTGTTCTTCCCTTGACGGCAAAGCCTTTATGCTAAATAACTCACGTCCCACAGCAAACCCGCGAAGCATTCGAGGAATGCCGCAACGAAATCAAACAATACGCATAAATCTCTTCATCTGTCACGATCGCGTCTCAATGTAATACGCGCATATGTAGAAAGCATCCGGTAACTTTATTTCCAATGAAAGGGTTAACCTTTTTTCCCCGCCGCTCGTAATTTGCGCATATTTTTGCGTTTTTCTCCTCGCTCCTCGCATGTTATCTTTTTTGGACGGCGAATGGCGCTGGCACTGTGCGCACAAATGAATATTTAACTTGGCTTTGTTCGGGGCGGTCGTCTGTACTAAAACAAGAACAAGTCCAACAGTGCGCAATGTTGGAAATCATCGAAAATTGCTGGCTGCAGACGAGGAAAGCCTTGCGTTGCCTTTGGCTAATCCGCCAGATTCGCCAAGGATTCTATTTAATTATTCAGCGACCAACCACCCCCTCCCGCCGAAAAATAAACTACAACCGATGGAGGGCGCCTCTATATTTGCGTATCTATACCGCCCTGCATGTTAAATAATTGTTGCAGTTGTACTTCATTTAAAGTACACGAAAATAAAAAATAAAATAAAAAAAAAGAAAGAAACGAAACGAGCGCACTGCTAATGTTAATTAAAAATATTTATGAGTGTGCAAAAGCAGAAAATATTCAAGCGTGTTTCACGCATATTGCATTTTAGGCTATTTATAGCACAAACGCGCACCAGCAAAGTGAAAAATAACTGAAAACAAAAAGGTGAAAACGAAAAGCCGTACAGCCTAATTATTATCGTGAATATTAATGGTGTTTTTGTTTGTATTTAAACGCACACGAATCTTACGGAAGGATTTCAACCGCAACTCAAGTAAATAAATGCTCGAATTCATCATCAAGTAATAAATCATTTTCATTGTCATTCAGATTTCAGTGGCGAGCAATTTAGATAAATTGAACGATAAATCAAAGTGGCCAATCGCCAATACACACGCCACCAAACGAAAATAACTTTAGGCCCGCGATTAAACTGCAGAACGCAGAACACAAACGGATTTTGTGATTTAAATATTCAAAAGCATCTGCATTCGAAATGCGAACGTGGGGGCGGGGGAGGAGGGGGGTATGGTTTATGTATACGCTTTGTACGTATTTGCAAGAAGTTAGTTTGGCACGTGTTACACGTGACTTTGTCTGCATGCCCCTAGGCACTTAGCTTACTTTCCTTACACGAGCACCATTGTTGCATTCATTAGCTGATACATTTCGCGTGATAAGAGCGCCCCACGTGCAGGGTACAGCGTGTAGGTAAAAAAGAACGTGTGACACGAGTGAATTATTGTCATATCTGAAATTTGTACGGGAATGCCAAGAGTGTAAGAAAGTACAAGAAAGAATAAACTTTGTCGGAGAGCTGCGACAGGGATTTTCAGTTCACGCGTGAAAAACATGCACAAAAGTCAGGAAAACTTTCGTTTTTTGGCAGAGTGCCTTTTGCGCTTGCCTCGGCTATTTGATAATCTACTGCCGGTCCATCCCTTTTTTCCGTCGCTCGCCGGATTTTTTTTCTAAGCGCGGTGGCGGTTCGCTGCCAATCTATTTGTTTTCATTTTTTACTTGTGCGCGCACACAGCATGCATATCCATATCTAGGACGTCTATTTATAGCGAGGTTTCAGCCGCGGACGACGGCGGCGAAGGGGCGGTTGCGGCGCCGCACTGTACGCAAAAAGCAAGCGAACCGACAATATTATCATCCGCAAGTCGTTAGTCGTGTGCAGCAGGCGAACGCGAGGTGCCCTTTAAGGCGGCAGCAAGCACAACCAAAAAGCCTTCGATACACATTAGCAATCGACTGCTACTATGTTATGTAACGCTATCAATATGAAGCAATTTACTCCATAATAGATATCGCTTTCAACTCGCGCTCCACGGCCGCCAAAGGAGCAGGAGCAGGAGCAGCTGGTGCTATTGCTTTTTCCACATGCGACCTTCGCACCACATTGCAAATATTGAACTCGACGCGCGAATGACGCTCTCGTTTTTCGCAAAGCGTATTTGCTCCATGTTGCGTATGGAATTTAAGCCAATTTTGACCTAAATTACCCTGAATTGCGTAAGGGTGGCTGTTGGGGAAGGTCGGCTTCTCTCAATGTTTACATTGTTTTTGCGGTTCAACTTTTTGAAATGTACGTAGGCAGTGTGTTTATTTGCAATTTCATCAAGCAAATAGCGCAACACGTTCGGCAATTATTTGCTGTCTGGGCAAACACAACAGCCATCAGCGGCAGCTCTTTGTGAGCCAGCTGTGACCCAAATCATAAAATATTGGAAAAGTCCCAGGTACAGGTACAAAAGCGTAGCGAGTTGGGTTGCATAACAACGCATGATTAATTAATGACAACAATTCCAATTGTTTCAAACCGCGTCATTTACTCACTGATTTTCCGATCGATTCACCATTGTTTCCGGCCGTGCCTTTCATTACGCGTCCGAATGCAAATAAAATTTCTGTGTTCCGGTTTGCTTCTTGTTCCAAGGCTCGATGAACTTTAATGCTCTATCGCAGCAAGAATCGAGCAATAAGGTTTCTGACCTGGATTCCACCCCCCTGCCGGATAAAACCCCACAAAAAGGATCGGAGAAGTTTATCAATAAAAGTTGGGACTTATTTAGTGATTTCTTGTTTTTCTCCTGTGGCTAAACCTATATTTTTTCAACGGTCATAGGACATTCCTTTAGCACTACACGGCACATGTAAAAAATGCAAGAAAATATCGATCCAGATACCGGAAGAGTCTCATAAGTAAAGTGTCTAAACTTCTTCTCCTCTTATGATGAAAGTTTTGAAGCAATAAAAATAAACTTTCTGAATAATAAATATACCCATGTACATACATACACATAAAAATTCATTGGATTTTCCGGATTACAATTGATATCACATATGGAAATTGTCATTTTGATATTTTCTCGAAAATTTCTGGAATGAATAGCAATAATTTACCTTGATACGTGACTTTCGGTACTAGAATATCAACATTGAAGAGTGGATGGTCGATGCTAATGCTGTAATTGTCATCTTCGTGGCTATCGCTTGCTTTATCACCATCGTCATCATCATCTGGGCCGGTTGAATGATCAGGGACGTCGTCTTGAAAAATATCACAATTTGTTTGCTCGGTAATGAGTTGCAAGCGCTGCTGGTTTGCTTCCGGTGTGGTTGTCATCATCGTCGACACGGCGCTCAGCAGCGGCGGTGTAGGCATCGCCGTTGTCGGCGGCGGTCCTGGGGATCGTCCTGGCGCTGGATCGGAACCGCGCAGTGACATGCCGCTGCATGATGCCACCAGGAGCACCGCGACGATGACGAGCACAACGTGTCCGATTGGCGTCATTGCTTCAACTCGCCGACGCGCAACGCCAATGACATTTGAACATTGAAAAGTCACTTTGCATCAAAAGTTTTACTCGTCTATTTGCAGCAGTAATCGTAGTAGCACCAAAATGTGGAAAGTTTCCAATGCGAATGATACACACACACAAAAAACACACTTGTCCAACTAAATGACGAAGAACCAAGTACCATATATTTGAAGGGTATGAAAAGTTATCACAGAATACTTTTGATTTCACACATTGAACGCATAATTAGAAGTAGAGGCAACTCGTACACGAGTCTCGGTAAATATTGCTTCATTTCACTGCCTTTTTGGTCCGTCTCTTTACTTTACTTTACGTTTCTTTTCTTGCAAAGTTTAGATAGAGGCTTGGCTTGTTTTACGGTATGAAAAGCAGAGTGTGCTTCTTCGAACAATAGTACAACATCAAAATGATCTAATTAAATTAGAAGACTGCGAAGAAATTCTGCAGCGGCAGCACGAACGCACGAAATGAATGGAGCGCGAATGCGATTTGTATTATAATTCAATGCCAAGAAGGAAACGATGTCAAAGTGTACAAATCTAATGCGAAGAGAATGAGTGAGAGAGGAAGTAAGTACAACGTAACGAATCAACGTACAAACGTTTTTCAAATTATGAAATTTACACCCGCGCACTTTCAATTGAAATAATTTCTATGTGCTACCTGAACACGAATTGCGTGTGTTTCAATTAACTTTTCTTTTATGTCGCTCGAGGGTTACAGCTTACGCTTCTTTCGCTTTAATTTCCAATTTGCGTTTTTGTCAACGCGTCACGCAATTTTCCATACAGCACGTACACATTAAAACGAAGCGCTTTGTTGCTAACGCACAACGACAGATAAAATAACGCAAGTAGGTAAGTAAGTAAAAAGTGTTTTGTTCTTCTGCAGGTGATGCGAGTAGGGAGAGAGTACTTATTAGTTTAAAAAGGCGGAACTAGTAATTGGAAATTCTTATCTTAATTGGTAACACAGCACGATGGATGATTCGTCTTCAACGTCTTCTTGCTGTTGTTGTTGTTGTTGTTGTTGTTGGTGAGTGCTGTAAGTGTGCTCGCCTTTTGTCACGATTATGTTTTCGCGACCGGCGCCTTACACGCTCGCTCTCTTCGGATGTGCAGTGGAACGCGACCGCCGACGCTCCTCGACTGATCGTCCTTTCGCGTTTTGCTGCCCCCCAGAATGCGAGCACGCGTTCGCCGCGCACTGCGCACTTGCAGGACTCGTGATCCGAACGCCGACGCCGTTTTAATAAATATTAAACACATATTTCTCGTCCGTACAGCAGGATAACTTCTTACATCATTTTCCATATTCATATTCATATTTTCCTTGGCTGAAACAAACAGTGAAAAATACATGAAGCACACATGGTGTCTAAAGGAGGCGCGCTCGCTAATAGGAAAGCAAGCTACTTTCCTCGTATAAATATTTAAATTTTCCAATTCTTTGCAATATATGCGAATCGGACAGGTTTCTATCGCATGTATGATGATATATTGATTAATCCACTACCTGCTAGCCGCGATTATCATGCAATGCACCTGTCAGTTACACGTCTCGTCATTGCTTTTGCGCTCTCTTCACGTCGTTCGTCGTACGCATGGCAACGAAAAAAAAATTATCCACGTTCCCGGCGACACGTTATAGATATAGCTATAGAGTATTTTCATTTTCCGTACAAGTACTTTGCATATTTTTCTTTAATCTCGCGTTTTTCGTCCACCCCCCGCGTTGATATTATATCGCAGCGAAATTCGCCGCACATAAAGTTCAAAAGTCAAACGAGCAAATTATCCTTGTAAATGAAAAAGTTTTGCGAGCGCTAACGATCAAACAAGCTCAAGTACATGGAAAGCAACCTTCAGACATTGTCTGCAACTAAATAAAACCGATCTTTCCACTCATTTCCGCCGCCAAGTATTGATTGACGCGCGCATTTTTATCAAGTTTCTTCGCAGGATGCGATCGAATCGATGGCATTTTTATGTTTATTGCGCGAAAACGACAAATGACATCGTTAAGCTGATTTTAATTAAAAAAGTTCACCTAAATTCATTCCGAGGAATTAATAATGACCGCCAACGTTCGGCTATGAATGTATTTATTAAAATTCTGGAGCAAAAGTTAATCGAGGGTGAAATGTTGCGCATAATAAACCGAAGATATATGGTCTTGGGGTGAAAACGCAAAAACGTCGTGCGGAAAAGTTTTTATTTTCGTATGCCAAAATGCGTCGTTTGGATTAGATTTTAATCGGGGGTGGCTAATGCTGAAAAAAAGAGCACATGCACGTTATTCGTACGTTTCCTCGTACGCATTCGCTGCGAAAATAATGAGTGCATAAACCAATAATTAATTATCAGCATGGAACGTGCGAGAGTTGGGGAGGTGGAGGTGGAGGGAGGCGGTTGAAATTCGGTCAATGTGAAATATTAACACGTTAAGCCTGAAAGCACCCACGGGACATTTTAAAACAGCACGCAAAATTAAGCCATCTACGGTAACAAGACTAATGAGAAAAGAATATAATCACTGCAGCCGCCTTCACCGCCAAGATTCCAGCTGCAAACAAGTGTCTATTAAAATGGATTACGCCATAGGCTGATTAAGTTGTTCCTTCATGATGTACCGCTGCAATTTTCATATAACTCTCAAAGTCGTGCCTGTCATCTGTTGAGCGAGTAAAGTTTTCTTGAAAATTACAGCAATCAATCTTGTTGTAATTAACGACATCAAGCAACTTGAGTGAAACAAGGTTATCACTTGCATGATTACACTAATTTACTGTACTAATAACATTTATTCTTCCTGTTTATATTTTATCATGTAACAACAATCGTTATATACATATATTTATAAATTTTCATAATATACACCATAATTTGTTTGTTATTATAATACACATAATACATGCTTTATTTATTATACGGGTTTTGTATAGAGTTTATTAGTTAATTTCAAAATTGGAAGGTATCTTAAACTCCAACAAAAATATCTGCACTCAATTAAGTAATACAAGTTGAAAACATAACCTATTCTTGCAGTTTAAATTTGTAGAATATTTTTAAAAAACTATTTACTTTGAAATACTTAATTTTTCTTTCTTGGTTAAATTTCCACTTCTATTAAAACATTTGTTACTTGTCTTTCTATCTGTTTTTCTTTAGCGTTTTAAACATTGTAAATATCTTTTTATATATATTATACATTTATATAAAGTTCCATTTATTGTCACAAGTTATTTATTTTTTGGATTTTAGTTATTGTCCTCTTAATGCAATTTTGATTAATATTATTATATTATGTTTGGCCGTACTTTCAATACACCGTCAATGAATAGATTATTAACACATTAATCAAACATTTTATAATATAACAGGTAAAATAGTTTTTTGTTTTTGTCAACTAATATATAAGTATGCACCATTTGTCTTTCTTAATCTCATTGCCTTAAAAGTTTAACAAGTATTTTTTAATACCAAATACTTGTTTTTCGTTCTCGTTCCTGACTCATCGTCGATTCAATTTTGAAACATTAACAATATAACAATGAGTTTTTCATTTACTTTAGCTAGAGAAACATATAATATATAGGTATTCGTTCACAGAGAGATCTAGTTGAAAGTATTCTATTAATTATTATAATAATTATTATTATATTATTTGTTATTATTGTCTAACCATACCGACTGTTAACTTTAACTCGACTGCATAACATTACATTACTTTTTTTATATATATATGTAGAGATATATTATGACTTTCTTTAAATACTGAGTAATTTCATGTCTTTTTGTTCTTGGGTTTGGGTTTTGTTTTAAATTGACTTAAACATGTCTAAAAACATCTTCTAACTTAGTTTTCTCCCTCATATTAGGTTTACATTAATATTTTATAGTCTCCATGAAAATGGCAGATGTTTTCCATTATGTTTAATGCGATCTAATGATCAATTCAATTGAGTTAAACACAACATATGAATAATTTAGTAAACATAGAGTAAAGGTAATGCATTTATGTTTTACTAGGACGATATGTTTTCTTACAAGTGTGGATATGTTTGTTTTGCGATGATTTCTGAGCCATGTTTGTTTAAAAACGTAGGTATTTACATGTTATTACTGATTTCACTCTAAGACGGTTTCTGTTTTGCGCTTTTGCGAACAAGTCGATTATTCATGTGTGAAAGTGTCAAATGTAAATGTAAATGTAAATTGACTAAATAATGAATTGTAAAATGTGCTGATTTTGTGCTATCATGATATCACATTCTCATCAAATTGAATAATTAATTCAAATATACGCGTTCTTTGTATACTCGAACTATAGACATAGAATAATTTTTTATATTTCAATACAACTTTAACTACACGATAAAGTTTCGTTTGTTTTTTGTTTAATACTTATTGTCATGTTTTAAATACTTGTTGTTATTCCTCCTTGTACTTATTATTGTCATAAATTATAGATTAAAAAGTTATTGTCTAACTCTACTCGTACTCAGTCGTGAAATTAAATTAATGGAGACCATCCAAGTTCTAGAAAACTTATTCTTCCTCATCGTACGAATGATACCTGGGGCAACACATTCCCTCGGTGCCATCTTCATGCATACAAAACAATAAACTTTCAGCTGCTGTCACTTCATGTGGCATTATGCCATGAAACTCTTTGAGATCATTCGCCGGAAACCATGCTTTCTCCTCTTCGCCAATCAATATTACTCCAAACAAGCTATAAATCAGAAGATAACTAGAATTTACTTGTTATTTGATATTGTATTTCTTACCGCATAAGGGCTGTAACGGGAATCCATAAAACCGACATTAGGATCAGGAATACAATGAGAACGAGCGCCCATGTTGGCCAATTGTGACGCTCTGTCATTCCCAAAGCGGGATTCCAAGCGTCGTATCCGGAACCCTTGGATGCAATTTCGACGAAACTTGCAACCAGAATAGAAATCATTGCAAGCGGTGAGAGGTATTTCCAGCAAATCATCCAATATAAGGCAGGTCGTGAACCAGTCATCATTTCAATATCATCTGCAAATCTGAGTTTGGTCCAAATGTTAGCATAAAGTTTACGGTATTGCTGATTGCAAATAAACCAATACCTTCGCAGTCCGTACACGTACGACACGGCAATGCATTCGAACAATGCGATGATCAGCAACGGGAAGTTGCCGCTAAAGTTGTCAAAGAGCACAAATATATAACTGCCAGCACCATGCGCAAATCCCAATGAAAGTATGCAGCAGACAAAGCAAATACCGCCTGTAAGCACTTCTTTCGGCATATTCGGGAATAATTTCATATCGACCACTGACGTAATAACTCCTTCCAGCGTTCCAAACTGGGAATCAATGCCGAGCGTGAATAACATCAGGAAGAATAGCACTGCCCAGAATTGCGCGCCCGGAAATTGATTTATTGCCTCCGTGAATATTATAAACGCCAGACCGGTGCCAGACGCAGACTGTAAACAAGAAAACATGTTTAAGACGTTTCCAAATTACTTCAGAGATAATTTGAGGAGATTGAGTACTCACATTATCCAATTCCTTCTGCAAGTTACATTCCGGAAGTTGGGGCATGACGACATCCTTCAATCCGTGCGCAGTCTGAACGGTGAATGTTTGCCCAACTTCGGGTAACGTTGTCAAATTATATTTGCTCGTTTCCATGAAATCAATTAGCGTTGTGTTGCGTTCGTCTAAACAGCGCTCATAGGTCATGGTCGCTTTGAAACCAATAATGCTAAAGACCACAATGCCGGCGAACATTGAAGTAAAGCAATTTGTAAGTGAAACCATCACTGCGTCTCGATAGCAATTATTATTCACAGGGTTATAAGACGAAAATGCTATTAGGCCTCCAAACGCTAAACCCAAGGAAAAGAAAATTTGCGTGCCTGCTTCCAGCCATACCACAGGATCAAGTAATGTATGCCATTTTGGTGTAAAGAGGTGTACAATTCCATCGCTAGCACCTTTCAGCGTAATTCCACGAAAGAAGAACGTAATCAAGACAATGTAAGGGAAGGTTGCTGTAATATAGACCACTTTTGTGCTTGATGTTATCCCTTTCACCATACACATGTACACAATCACCCATGCGATAATCAAAGTCATAGCAATCTTCCAGTTGAAAACTTCAGGCGTATTAATATCCTTGGAAACCATTAAAGTTGTGCGGTACCAAAAGTATTGCGTTGGGCTGCTAGCGACGCACTCTGGTTCTTTAATGTACGTTTTATTTGGAAAATAGACATTCGGGCATTCGGCCCATGGAAGTTGCGCTGAGAAACTTTGCACAAAGTAGAACAAGCACCAAGCGATGATAGTATTGTAGTAGAGTGCGACGTTAAATGAAACAATTGCGCTTGAAATGCCAATGCCTTAAGGAGAAAATGGCCAATTAGTTATGATTGTCATGAAAGCAAGGATAACAATAAAAAATACCTGACAAATATGGCGAAACCTGTGTCCACACACCAATTGCACCCTTGCGAAGACGCTGTCCAATTGCCAATTCCAAATAGAAAATGGGTATACCCTCAATGGCCAGCATTATGAAATATGGTATTAAAAATGCACCACCTCCATTTTTCTGCGCCAAGTATGGAAAACGCCAAACATTTCCCAATCCCACTGCATAGCCAACGGTAGCCAACAGGAAGGTAAGTTTGCTATCCCACGATTCCCGCTCATCCTCGGCGCATTCAGGCTTGAACACTCCTTTTCCTGCATCCTGCGACGCTCTCTTACTACTGCATGCCGACTTAATTGCTTTATTTGGACTGGTATCTTCAAATGCAGCATTTGTTGCACCATACGAACAACTGCTACTCTTTGTACCATTTTCAACCACCAATCTACCCTTCATCTCTTTCATTTCGAGGCGGTCCAGAGATCTTTGCGGATTTAAATCACGCGAGCTTTGTCGCCGTACTAAATGTGCCGTGTTTGCCATATTTGTGCGCGTTTAGTTCTAATCTAATGTTGAAAATACTCCAGCAAATACCATCACATCTTTACACCTAAAAGATTGGGTATTAAAAGTTTTATTCCCCCAATTCATAGCTCCTATTTGTGTGTCATGCAAGGTATTTATTATTAATAGAGTAAAAATGCGAAGCATGAATAAAAACCATTGATAGTAAAAACGTGAGCGCCTACACGCGTAAAATCGATACAAAGTGGTGGATGCCGTTCTTGGTTGTGAATTGCTGAGATTGAACGCGTGGGAGGCGCGCACAAATGTTTCATCTATTAAATTGTCGTTCCTACGCGTTCAACCCCGTCTGTCTGACGTAATTTCACCTTGTTGCTTCTAATTCGACTAGAAACCGCAACTCCTTGAAATATGCATATTGCTCTCGAGAAGTTCTTAATCAATTTAAGAGCTAATAAATTTTCCTTATCTACTCGTAATCAAACATTTCAATATAGATTTTACACAAATAATAAAGATATTTCATGTTATGAATCAATAAGCTTTCAATAACATGCTTCTTATTTCTTGTTCAATTACAACAAGTTAGATAATCTTTAAACAAAGTTTATCAAAGTTTAAATGTAATACTCAATTAGATTCTCTATTGAAAACGAAGATAAAAATCATTTAGTATTTGCAAGGATGAAATAAAATTAATCAAAAATTTTGCTCTACTTTATAAAGTAGACAAAGTGCGACATAATATAAGATTAGCTGCCGCGAATAAAGCAAGAAATTATGTTATGAGTTAGTTGTATGGCTAATACTACAAGATGCAAGTAGTAAGTATAAGTTTTAATAATTAAACAATTAGTTAAACTTACCAAAAAACATGTTGAGGTTGGACGGTTGAAAATTATAACGAGCAGCAGCCGTGTCGACCGCTGCTCAGCATAGCACCAACTTAGAACACTTGCACACTGTGGAATTGCCAGTTTCGAATCAATACTGACGCCGGCGCCACACGCGAATCGTGTCAGGGGTTCGTTCAACCACCCACACAATATGGTTTCAAGAACCATATTCAGGATGATACTCTTTAAGGATCCAAGGCTATAACTGAATACAGTGTAGAAAAAACAAAATTCTATTAACTTAATACTCAACATGCTCATCAACATACTGCAAAATTGCAAGAATATAATTAATATGTTTATCATCAAAATCTATATTGAAAGATTGTTGAAATAATTCAACACTTTTTGCATCTGACCACTGCACATTTCTTGTGCAGTTGTAAATATTTTTATAAGCATTATTAAAGAATACATAATAATCTAATCCATATGATAAAATCTTCTCAAGTGGTGGAACTTGTGGACATCCATATATTAAGTCACTCTTGTCTATATCCCAATCCAGATCACATGATGATTGTTCTAATTTTTCTAGTTTGTCCTTTACTTCAGAATTACATCTGCTAAGAGTGTCACTAAAACAACATCATTTTAAATTAAGTATTCTTATGAGAGAGATTAGACTTACACATTTTCTTTGATGAGAAGGAAATCTTGTTCTATGTTATCAAGAATGTCATACATTAAACAAGCCTGTGCTTCCTTGAAATTAGGCATATAATCCAGCTTAGCCCTAAAAGAATTATCAAGTTTATAAAACAAGTACTTATAATTTATACAACTTATAGTTTACCTTATTACTCCCCTATATCTTTCACTTAAGTTGTAAATGCCTATGACTAATGGTTTTAGTTTGGTGATGATCATGTTCCATTTGGTAAAATGATTTTCTTCCAAACATTTGCAAAACTTAACAATATTATTAAACACAACTGTTTCAGTTTCATTAAAGTTTGCAACCGACGTCATGATTAAACATATTACCGAACTGAATTAATTGCCCAATAATGAACAAAAATTGTTTATAAATTTAGCACCATTTGTTGGTTATATTAAGCGACCGTAACCACATCTCTCGAACCTATGAAAACACATGGATTGAAAAGAACTAAAGCAATAGAGATAGAGAGAGACAGTACGACTTCCCACTACTTTAAAGAAAAGAGGAACAAACAGTTTTATTTTCAACTAAAAGATCTCTGGAACATCATAATTAAACATTACATCTTACAAAGATTACTATTTAAATAGTAAAGTAAAAGTCAGTTCGTTATAACACAAAGTTTATATAAATTAACTAATAAATGTCAGTGTAACATTAATTAAGCAATTGTAAACAAGAAGGAAAAGAATTGAAAGAAGTAATCTACGGTCTGCGAATACATTTGGCTGGCGGTTCTAGTAAGAGCTGAAATAATCATTTCGGGATATTATGGATTATTGTTACAAATTTCACCGAATTATTAATTTTTGCATAACAATTATTGTAATCATAAGTGGATTTCAACTCGAATGTATATAATAATTTAGTGAAAGTGACAGTGGTATGGCATAAAACAACCGATGTAAAATAATAATGGACTGTTATGAAATTGTTATGGAAATTGTCTAATCTCATCTGGATTATCAGTTATCTCATAATCAGTGAACATAACATTAGTACTGGCTGGATGAAATTCGATGGTAACTGATAAAAATGGTGCTAAATTCAGTCAGCTGAGCTCGTGGCTGAAGTGTGCAACGCACATGTGTTGGTTGGTTAGTTATGTAGAAACAGCTGCAAGTTGGTGTTTACGGCAGAAGATCAGTAAATATATGCAAGTTAATACGATTCTAGAAACGTAAGTACAATTACGCAAAGTATGATCTAAAAATAAAATATGTATCGTCTAAATCGTTTCTCATAGAGCGCGTTGAATTGTCAAATGGACAGGGCAACCAAAACAATGTATGTATTAACTTATAAATTTAAGGCAAATCTTGAGTGCTGAATTGCAATAGAATAATGCATTGCTTTTGTAATTACATATTGCAGCATGACAGTATTGTAATAAATTAAATGAGTTACTTCAATTCATTTACTGTGATAAATCAGCTGTACAACTGATTAAGATGGAGAAGAAGTCGATATTTAGAGAGATAAATGATCGACCATATAGGAAAAATATAGTGAATCTGTATAATAATTCAAAAGGTGTTGAGCAGACAGTTTTATGAACTATTTGATTAACACTATTTTGCAGATAACCTGAACTTTGTGCAAAGATTAGGGTTACTGAAGAAGCTTCCTGTACATGATGGATGTGTAAACACATTGTCATGGAACAATAACGGGCAGTATATACTGTCTGGCTCAGACGATCAAAGGATTGCCATCACAAACTGCTTCAATTATGAAGTGTTGGTGAAGCATCGAACAAGTCATCAGGCAAACATTTTTAGTGCTAAATTTCTACCTTGCCATAATGATCAACAGATCATTTCATGCTCTGGAGATGGAGTATTGGAACATACTGGTAAATAAACTAAGAATTTCTTCTGCTAACATATATCTAAATTGTTGTCACTTGTTTTTCAGATTTAAATAATCTTAAAGACAGTAACAAACATACTTTTAATTGCCATGAAGGAACAACATATGAGGTAATCACAATACCAAATGATCCAAATACATTTATCAGTTGTGGTGAGGATGGTACAGTTAGATGGTTTGATCTACGTGTCAAGACGAGGTATTTAATACTTTAAATATCAAATGACAAACTAATTAATATTTTACATTTCAGTTGCAATAAGCAGTCATGCAATGAGGATGTGCTGATTGATAGTCAATCTGCAGTGACTGCATTAGCAATTAATCCAATGATGCCTCATCAACTAGCAATTGGATGTTCGGATTCGACTGTAAGATTTTATGATCGTCGATGCTTATCAACTCAAGGTATGATATTTTATTTCTGCTTATTATGTTTGGATTCCTTATTAACTAATTTGTTGTCTACTTATTAACTAAGGTGCAGCAAATCGTAAGGCCTTCTGCAATTTTATTGCGCCTGATTTGGAAGATCGGCCGTACCGCATCACATCATTGTGCTATAACAGCTATGGAAATGATATTCTTGTTAGTTATTCTTGTGATCAACTGTATCTATTTTCACTGATGGTAAGTAAGTTTTAAGCTGAAAGTATCTGTGTTACATTCAATTTTAACTTTAGGAGCATAAAATAAAGGAACTTAAAAGAGATCCAATAAGCAATTGGAACAAATTATGCCAGCTAACAAAGATGGGTTTGAGGAATGAACGTCGATCACCTCCTCCTGTACGGCGTTTAAGATTGCGTGGAGATTGGTCTGATACTGGTCCAGATGCACGACCTGAGCGTGAAACATCGTCAAATACGAATATGATTAGTCAAGCCCGACCTCAACTACAAACTAGTCTAATGCAACGAATGACTGATGTACTATCTCGTATGTTAAATGATCCTATGACTCGTGCCGCACTGAGTACTGGCCATGAGGATTCTTTGGATCCTGCGGACGATAGACCGGCTGATAATACTCAAAACAGTAGTGAGAGAACCCCTAATCAACCAGCAAATAATAATAATACAAACAACAGCAATGATGAAACAGTTGATCAGAGTGCTGCTAGTCAGGTAGAAAATGCTTCTGGAGAAGCAGTTCCTTCAGCTAGTGAACCAAATGCGGACGATGGAAATCCAAATGAAAGGTATACACACTGTTTGCCGACACTAATAACTGATTAATACAATTAACTTGTATCATACCCGATTGTTTTTTCAGCTCAAGTAATACCCCCGCATCCGTTAGTTCTGACAGTAACCACGTTTCATCTAATATAAACACATCAATTGTTACTAGACAACTTCGTAATCGTTTATCCATTTTGCGCAGCTTACGTCAAGGTTTCATTGTACAGCATGGCGCAGAGCCCTCAGTTAGCTTGCATTATTCCGGGCAGAGCTCATCTAATTCGACGATCAGCTTATCGGCAGGTAATTGCTTGAATGATGAAACTGCGCCCGCTGCAGAGACCAGCGATGGCCCGGTGCCAGAGGTAAGTTAAAATTGATAATAAATTAATGGCGACTTAGAAAGTTATTGTTATTTTAGATGTCTGATGTTGAGTTTGATTATCCTGATACGGAAAATCCATTAGTAACATCTGAACCTGCTATACCTGATGAAAGTGACTTGGATACTTCTGATTATCATACTATATATGAACCAAATGTAAAGAAGAAATTCGTCGGACATCGCAATGCTCGGTTTGTGATAAAATACTCTATTGTTTCATTTAATAACATTTCTTTTTAGTACGATGATTAAAGAGGCTACGTTTTGGGGCGATGATTTTGTAATGTCTGGTTCGGATTGTGGTCATGTGTTTATTTGGGATAGACATACTGGCCAATTGCAAATGCTACTTCAAGCTGATCATCACGTTGTTAATTGTTTACAACCTCATCCCTTTTTGCCATATTTAGCCACTAGCGGCATTGATCACGATATTAAATTATGGGCACCTATTCTAGAAGATAATGAGTTTGATGAGGTTCAAGCTCAAGGAGTAAGCTTACGTTTTTTTAAGTATACAATAATATAATGATTATATTTCAGTTGATAAGGCGTAATGAGATTATGCTGGAGGAAACCAAGGATACGATCACGGTTCCTGCAGCATTTATGATAAGAATGTTAGCATGTTTGAATCAGATCCGACATGGACGTCGACCTAGACGGGAAGATGAACAACAACCTTGAAGTGATTTAATGTCTAATTATTTAATTAATTATATTCAATATTTTCCGTCGACCGCATTCAGTGCAGTGGGTGAGTAATCACAATATAATAGTTTAGTACTTAATTTAAGCTATTTAAAACGATATTCAGAAATACTAAATACGATATTCTTACATGTTGAGATTTAAAACCAAAGATTGAAAGAGTAACTGTTGCTTGGTTTATATGGAACTAATAACTTCTAAATTAAACTATTCGTTAATACATATTTGTTAATATTACTGGAATGTTTATGAATACTTAAGAGTTGATGATTTTTAATTTTAATGAATTATTGAAATTTGCAGAAATGATATGTATAATCAATATTTAAAAATAAATTATTATCGCAATAATGTGTGTTGACCACTAATGTAATTAAAAGTATTTAAATTATTATCGTTTTCATATTTACAATGACATATTTATTGTTCTAATCAAATTTAGCTCCTCAGATTAACAGGAATGTAACCCTTAGCAAAATAGCCAGTGGTTATTATTAAACATTTTGTACTTATAGTGGAGCTGCTGATAATAGTGATAAGACATAAATGCAGCCAGCACATCCCAACAACAGAGATACTATGGATACCAAAGGATAATCATCCAGGTCTCCAATTGGAATAAACATTTCAACATCCTCAAACAGCTGGAAAAAACATTAACCAAAATTATTTTAAATTTGTTTTACATGTACCCAAAACTTACAGACTGATATGTCACATTCTTCCATTCACATTGATCCAGTCCTTTGGGTAGACAAGGAGCCTTTACAACTTGTTGACGCCGTCCACAGAAAACAACATCTTGTTTGCATGAAACCATCACACTTGGTTTATTTAAATGTACTTTGCCATATCTAGAAATAATCTGTCATCATATATTATTAATGTTAACATGCTGTACTTACTTTCCAGTAATCTGTGCTCTTTGGTATCTCAGGTGAATTGGCAAATTAAAGATTTGCTGTTCACAGAAATTTGAGGGCAAATATGAATAAGATAAATGTTCAGTAGAGTCATGAGAAGGGGTCTCTATGTTTACTGGATCATCAACCCTCACAAGTACCTTCAAATGTTTAGCAATATTGTATAACTATCAATGTTAATCTCATATGAATAGTACCTCTCGAAATCTATTCAGTTCAGCAATTTCATCCTTGTTTACAAACATTCCAGCATTCATTTTCATTAATATCATAACTAAACATTGGGAACTTATCCATTTGGTGATATTTGGAGTGGCAAGTTCTAATAACCATTGAATATCTCTTAAATAACATATTTGATTTAATTTTATATAAAAACTTACACAACGTATAACATACCGATGAAAACCTTCGTTTTCTACTTTCTGCGTTAACGAGAAATCTATCTTTAAACATGGATCACATAATGACATCCATACACAACACGCTAAACACGTGAAAAGTAAATATTTCGCATTATAGCTCATTTTAAATAAGTACATAATAATAACACTACCGCGAAGATGACTAGATGGACAATTGCAGGTTAGATTTCGTCACCTCATTTGTAGTCATTGTTGTCAGTATCATGTCTGATTACACCTGTGTCAATTACGCCTCGATTAGCCGAAAAAATTAGCATTCTGTGCAATATAACATCAAAAAATACGATACTACCGTTAAATTTTCATATTTTACATCAAGTTTCACAAGATGATTGATACACAAACAAAACAGAAAGAGCTCTATGTTGGGCAAAGAATACAACATCAAGATCAGTTTGGGACAATAAGATATGTTGGTGAAGTTGAGGGGTACAAAGGCAATTGGTGTGGCATTGATTGGGATGATCCTACAAGAGGAAAACATAATGGTTCAGTCAATGGAAAGCAATACTTTAACACCTGGTAATTATAGCATATGTACAATAAACAATTCATTTATACTTTGAGTATTTGTAGCTACACAACATCAGGTTCATTTCTCAGGCCTGAGAAGCTTGAAACTGGTAATGGAATTATTGAATCAATAGTGTCACGGTATGGTCAAAAAGACTATGATTCAATTATGAAGTTAAATGAGCAAGAACTTACACAATTAGAACATTTATGGAATGCACCATTTTGTAAACTTGTTGGATTTGATAAAGTTACAACAAAGCAAAGGTAAATTAATACAATTCCACTATATGATACTGATTTATATTTCTTTTTTAGTAATTACAAAGATTTAACAGTCCTAAATCTTAGAAAAGAAAATATTAGCAATCTGGGTGAGCGAATGCAAGTTGCAAATATGTGTCCAAATGTGATTGAACTGGATATATCAAACACATTAATAAATACATGGGAAGAAGTATTCAATTTGGCATCTGAACTGGAAAATTTAAAGGTCTTAAATGTTAGGTAAATATTTGATTAATGTAATTTTGCATTGCATTCGTCATTTATATTATGTTTTAGTACAAACAAATTGGTGATGCCAAATGATACATCAAAATTTAAAATACCTCACTTGCAAACAATTGCTTGTGGTTCTATGAATTTAACATGGACTGACATCAAAATATTGTCATCAGTGTTTACAAACATAGAACATATTTATGCACCTAATAATCTAATTAAGACAATAGATTATGATGCAACTGTGCTATGTAATGTAAAGACATTGGATATTTCTTGCAATTTAATTGAGAACTGGAATGAAATTATGATGCTAAAGGATCTACCACTACTAGACACGCTTAATGTTGGATCATTAAAAATTGAAGCTATTCAAATAGACGATTGCAGTAATTTTGAAAATTTAGAGAAATTAATTATTAAGCATAATCTTATTGACAATTGGAAGTCGTTGAGTGAGCTTAATAAGTTGAAAAAGTTGAAATCACTCAGTCTAATTGGAAATCCACTGTATAAGTTGGTGTATGAGGATATGTTTATTCAAATTGTGATTGCGATGATAGCAAATTTGGAATATGTTAATAATATTTATATATATCATGAAAGAAAAGGTGCCGAAATTGATTATCTTAAAAAGTTTGCTCCAGAATGGCTGAATGCAAAAAAATATCCACAGGTGAGGGAGGAATTCTTAAACGTGCATTCACGTTATCTGGAATTAATTAATAGTGAGTATATATTATTATTTTACAATCAGTTGAATAATTTTCTCAATTTTCTGCTTAGAATATGGAGAAGTAGAAGAATGTGAATTAAAGGAGCAAGCAAAAACCATAGAAGAGTCCCTTATAAATATTACATTACAATATAAAAATCGACTTATACAAAAAAGGGTACCTCCATCAATGCTAATCCAAAAATTAAGTATGTTATCTCAGCGTCTATTTCGCTTATCTGGAAGTCCCAAGTTGGTATACATAAGTCAGCAGCAACCTGGTATTGAATATGAATTAGATGAAACACATGAATTAGCTTTATACTCTGTGCAGAGCAATGACACAATTATTGTCAATCACTAATTGTTTCTTATATGAAAGTTAATTTTTAACTAAATTGTATTTTTCCATATTGAATTTACTTCTACTAAATTATTATATGCAATTGCTTGTAAGGTTTGCTATTATTTAACAATTCCAGATCATAAGGCAGCATACTGCCATAAATATATTGAATCGACTACGTTGTGCTTTGGGAACGTTTAGGAAGATATACTTTAGTAATTAAATGCATAATATAAGTGCCAGTTGATGAAGCATCATTGAATTAATTGCTAATACAGTCACTGCAGATTGACTATCAATCTACACATCCTCATTGCGTGACTGCTTATTGCAACTGAAATTCAAACAATTAATTATCTCGAAAACTTACCGTCCGATTATGCTCAAATTTGTAGGCAGGTGCGCGTGGCCAAGGCAATTAAGATTACCTTTGGCCCGCCCCCGCAATGGGTGTAGTTCCCGAGTAATTAACAAAAAACAATTCCTCGGAAACTTACCGTCCGATTTTGTTCAAATTTTGGACGCAGGTGCGCGTGGACATGGCAATTAAGATAACCTTTGGCCCGCCCCCGCAACGGCAGTAGTTAACGAGTAATTAACAAAAAACTGTATCTTGAAAACTTACCGTCCGATTTTGTTCAAATTTTGTGGGCAGGTGCGCGTGGCCAAGGCAATTAAGATGACCTTTGGCCCGCCCTCGCAACGGCTGTAGTT